>OY821787.1:16922810-18302873 GCA_963682175.1 Triglochin maritima
TTAACTTAAGTAGGGATTAAGCGTAATTTCATTAGATAATTACGGGCCATTATGATCCTACACTTATTACTTTGAGTACTTTGTTATATTCCTCCTTTCCGTTGAATGCCTTCTTCAATCTATGGTATGGATGATTTATAAGGACTCCCCCATGACAAAGATACACCATCTTACTGCCACACATAAGCTACAAGGAACAGTTGTTCTCTTCACAACATAGACATGCTTTACGGCCTTTCATGGTATATGGGCACCCCACACATGCTCACCATTTTTTACAATTTTTATGTCATCAAATAAGGACCTCAAGTACACATCAATGTCATTTCCCAGTTGTTATGAACCCTAATTCATTTACGACAACATCATGTATCTGCGTTTCATGCTTAACCACGGTGGGATATTGTAAATAACAAGCAAAAGACACCATGAACTATGAAGACTACGCAAACTACCATAATCATTCATTCCATCGGTACACATACCGAGTCTGAGGTTATACTTGTTCCCGTATTTTCATACGGCTGTTATACTTGTCGTATTCTTCAACGGTCGTTTTCGTATAAATTCAACCTACCCCTAAAATACAATTGGCCACCGTTCGAATGATGACCTAAAATTTGTCGACCGGATGAACACTTTTATTGAGGCCAAAAGTGTTTATTATTTTCGGTCGAACGAATCCATATCTTGTGTTTGACGATTACCTTTACCTTGGTCAAAATACCCCGAACGGTCGACCATCTCATGCTTTTGGTTTGACCATTCACTTAAGTCATAGCGTAGTAGGTTCGACCGTTCTTTGGTTCATCAGAAGTTTCTTTATTTTTAAAGAAACGATCGACCGTGCCTCCCGATTCGGTCGATCGTTGAGGGATTATTCTGTTATACCCTGATTTCTGTTCGTGTTCTTTACACCAATCAATCAATTCTTCCCCAATGGTTAGAAAAACTTAGGAGCTTATAAATAAAGGTTCCCCAACCTTATTTACACAACTCTCTCACTTTCAATTTTCTCATACATTAGAGAGAAGTCTCCCAATCCTCAAAGCTCCAAATCATACACTCCAAGCCTAAACTTCCACACCTTTGATCAATTCTCAATTCTACTCAAAGTGTGCTCAAGCTAGAGAGTGTTGTTCCACTCAAGTTCTTTGTTCAAAAGAGAAAGTCTCCGGTGAAAGCCCGAAGCATCCTTCTCGGATTATGAGAAGAGGATTCCAAGCTAGGCGAGGGTTGTTCGCTAGCGTGAAGTGTAAATGCATTCTCTCCCAGCCCGGAATGGGGGGTGGTTAGTGGATTGTGAGCGGAGCTCGTGGAATCGAGCGGAGCTTGCAAGAGAGGAAGTACGCGGGAGGCCGAACCTATATAAAAAACCCTGTATCCATTGTGGTTTGCAATGCTTTTTCCTACTTTGTTTTAATTCGTTTCCCCTACACATCTTGTTAACTTAAGTAGGGATTAAGCGTAATTTCATTAGATAATTACGGGCCATTATGATCCTACACTTATTACTTTGAGTACATTGTTATATTCCTCCTTTCCGTTGAATGCCTTCTTCAATCTATGGTATGGATGATTTATAAGGACTCCCCCATGACAAAGATACACCATCTTACTGCCACATGATGAGAATTTTATTTATACCGCAAGTGCACGGCGTCTATGAAGACGTGGCAAGTACGGGTCGAACACAAGGAGGGAGAGATTTCGTTATTTTTGTTATTTCGATTGAGGGGAAGAAGTAGAGAAAAATCAATTAGGGTTTTTGGAGTTTTTGGTTTAATTAACTAAAGTACGAAACAAAAGCAATTAAAATTAAAACAAGAACAAAGAGAGAAATCCGTGGGGTGGAGGTTTAGACTTAGGTTTAGAGTAGAGAATTACTGAAACTTATTGTAAATCATGTTAGTTATGAAGCATTACAAGATAAATGACTTAACATAAACTCAAGTAATCAAAATACACTAATCATGAACTTAAAATAATAACATGCATTCATCATTCTCTAACCCTAATTCCATCACCTCCACCCTTTGGAGAGAGTTAGAAACTCATGGAGGGAGGAAGAAGAAGAGGTCCTTGAGACATTAAAAGAAAACTAAAACAAGAATTAAAAGAACAGAATTTTATTAATAAAACTAAGGTACACAAATAAGAACAACAACCAAGGACCCTATTTACATCGTTCTCGGGTCTATTTATAGTTGCTACAAGGGACTTAGGTATAGAATTGGATAGTACACGTGTCCATACACGAGTGGACGAAATTGGGACACACGGATCAACCAATGGGCGGCGGAATCGCCGCACATCATGTGTATTGTGCGGCGGATTCGCCTCCCACGTTGGTCGGATTTAATCAGGATTTTTGTCACGCGTTTATGGTATGATTTGATCTTTATTTGCGTGTCTGGATGATTTCTTTCCATTGTCTTGAGCTCCGGATTAATTCCTTCCATTGTTGGAGATTTATAGTTGATTTTTCTTTTGACTTTTCCAACAAAATATCTTGATCCTTTTCTTTTGCAATTAGGTCCTTGGCATTTTTGCAATTAAGCCCTTGACCTTTTTGTGATTAGCTCCTTGAATGCTTTTATGCTTGGATGCATTTCCAATTGAAACCCGATAAACTTGAATTCGGTCTTTATGATAGAAATGAATCTTTTGCACACGTTTATGCTCGGAATGTGGGTAAATTGCATTCAGGTCCCTGTATTCTGTAAATAAGACTAAACACATACCTTAGTAGCATTTATTGATGTAAAAGTAATCTAAATGAAAGACATATGATGCAATGTATGCAATGCATCAAATACCCCCACACCTAGATTTTGCTAGTCCCTAGCAAAGCAGAATATAAGAAAATGAAAGCAGGGAAATCCTAATTCACTTTCGTAGGAATCACGGTTGCACTTAGCATGTGCAACAAGCCGTTAAACCTCCAAGTTTCCTAGGAGGAGGAGTGTTGTCTCCTGAGGGTTTTCAGCGGATATACCCACAAAATCCTGAATCAACATTTCATTAATAGCTCTCAATATCCCTACCTCAACTTTATACATCTCACTAAGAATTTTTGCATGCTCATTATATAAATCTAACTCATTAAAAATATGACTTGGTCTTTGTTCCTCCAACATTCACACCACTAACCCTTCTACACATGTTTATCACTTGAATTATTTTGCACGCCTCCTTTGGTGGTGAAGTATCATTCGGATCAACCATGGCATGGATCATTCTTTTAGCTTTGGGCCTTGAGTATTATTTTTTTCTTTTTTTTTTCCGTGATTTAACACATTTGCTTTTTGACACTTTTACCCTTTTGCATTCGTGTAGCGAGTTTGGTCGATAATCCCGAGCTGGTAGACTCAAGTTACCGGGTTTCAAGATACCCCTACGGACCAGTGACTCAAAGGCTTGGGCTTTTGTAATCATTTTGCAGAATGTGTTTTCCTCACTTTATTCCTTTTATTTTTATTTTTATTTTCCTCAAGGCTTAATTGCTATTAGAAGTCCACACTTCCCGGTATATTTTCCTCAACCTCTGCTTTTTATCAACCACTTCAAAGATTTGATTCATCCAATTTAAGTGCATACATGTCTTAAAGTACAATGGGTTATTTCTTTGGAACTTAGATTTATGTCACAATTTCTACAAGCAGAACTACATAATAAGGAACAAAAACTCAATGCAATTTGTACACGGGTTTTAGCAGTTCAATCTTAAGCTATGTTATGAAACATTGATTTTTTTTTTTTTTAAAGAAGAAAACAAGCAAATAGATATATACATAGTTAAACGCCCCCCCACACCTAAATCATGCATTGTCCTCAATGTATGCATAGATAAAATAAATGCACTTATTACCTGAGTCGGCTTGCAGTAGAGGGGTTGAGTTTGCTCAGAGTCAACCGTAATCAGAACTGGATTGAATGACACCATATTGGTGCATGTATCCAGTTGAATTGTTCCCCATGTTGACTTGAGGAAAAGATTCCACTCTTCTCACTTGAATTGGTTCGCTTATTTGCTCGAGTGATGGTGGTTGAGTAAATGAATCACTCCCTCTTTTCTTACTTCCTTTTTGCTTATGTGATGATTTATATGATTCAGAATTCTGATAAATACGTGCTCTCATCACAACATCACTTGGGTTGCATATTATTTCTGGCTCATTATCAATATGGAAGATATTAAATTCTGCTTTTAAGTTCCCGAAAGATAATTGCATGAGCCCATTTCGACAGTTTATTAATGCTTCCGAGGTGGCTAAAAAGGGTCTACCTAAAATTACAGGGATTTGTCGATTAGGATTTACAACAGGTTCAGTATCAAGTACGACAAAATCCACTGGATAAATGAAGTCACCAACCTTAATCAAAACGTCCTCTACTATACCTCTCGGTTTCTTAACAGAACAATCAGCGAATTGGAGGGTTGTCTTAGAGGGTTTCAGTGGACCAAGGTTGAGTTGCTCGTAGACAGAAAATGGGAGCAAGTTAACGCTTGCACCAAGGTCTAGAAGGGCTTTATTGATAAACGTATCTCCTATTGAACATGAAATTGTGGGACACCCCGGGTCCTTATATTTTATAGGAGATGTGTTGGAAAGAATTGAGCAAATGTTTGCAGTTAAAAATGCCTTCTTTGGTACATTCGTTTTTCTCTTCTTAGTGCACAAATCTTTTAAGAATTTAGCATAAGCAGGTATTTGTTGAATCATGTCTAAGAGTGGAATGTTTACCTTAACTTGCTTAAATACTTCCAAGATTTTCTCTATTTGTGCACTAGAGTTCTTTTTGAGTCTATTGGGAAATGGGGCTTTAGGCACATAGACTCGCTCAGGTTCAGGTTGAGCTACAGGTTCAGGTTGGGTAGGTGGATTGGGCCTTTCAATTTGGACGTCGGGTTCAATGGTCAAGTCATATGTGGGTGCTTGATGGCTAGATTGATTAGTCATTCTAGGGTTTACCACATTATTGTCAATTTGTCTTCCGGACCGTAATGATACTACAGCATTGATTTGTTGGAACGGTCCTTCCTCATTAACCATTTGAACCGGTCTAGGGTTGTTATTTCCTGAAGGTGGTTGATAAGATTGATATTGATTATTAGTTCTTGGGTTCACCTCAGGTTGACTTGGAAATTGGCCCTTTTCTCTTTCACCTATTATCTGTGCTAATTGGCTGACCTGTGTCTCTAGCCTTTGGAATGATTGGTTGGTTGTTTGTATAAAAGTTGTCATTAAAGTTTCTAATTTAGTCAACCTAACCTCATGATTTCCATTATTACCCCCAGATGATGTATTGTTTTGATTATATGGGGTTGGTTGTTGTCTAGGAGGTTGTCCTTGTTGGGTCCACGAAAAATTGGGATGATTACGCCAACCTGGGTTATAGGTTGATGCGTAAGGATCATTTCTAAAATTGTTATATGTGGCATTGACATGTTCCAGGTTCACACAGTCCTCCATTAAATGACCAGTCTGACCACATCTAGAGCAGGGGGTAGGGGATGCTTGTCGGGTTTGGTTTTGCAGTTCTAGACTTTCCATTCTACGCATTAGGGTAGCTAGTTTTGCCTCGGCCGCTATGTTGGAGTCTATAGCTAAGACACCTGGTCGGGGTTGACTCGCTATTCTAGATCCAATACTCGGGTTGATGGGTGTTCTAGCATTGTCCCATTGCATACTATTTTCAGCTAAATCCTCAAGAAAAGTCCAGGCATCATTTTCATTTTTGGACATAAAATTCCCTTGGCTCACAGATTCTAGCATAACCCTAGATGTGGGTGTCAATCCCTCATAGATAATTTGGCACAATTGCCACTTCGGAATTCCGTGATGAGGGCATTGGGTCAAGACACTCTTAAATCTCTCAAGATAGGAATAGAACGGCTCGCTCTCAGACTGAACGAATGCAACAATTTCATTCCTAATCTTCATAGTTTTATGGTTGGGGAAATATTTTTTTAAGAAAACTTGAACAAATTCAGCCCAACTTCTAATAGATCTTTCGGCTAGACTATATAGCCATTTCTTAGCGTCGTCCTTAAGTGCTAGAGGCATGAATTTCAGACGCACTGCCTCTTCAGGGATATGCTGGTATTGCATAAGAGAGCAGATTTCCTCAAATTCTCTAAGGAAGAGATATGGATCTTCCCTAGAGGTGAACTTAGGCAACATACTCATGTATTGTGCCTTAAGTTCGAAGTCGCGACCCGGTATGGTGGGCATAACGATGCACGATGGCTGAGCAGCCATCGTTGGGTAGCACCGATCCCTCAGAGTTATAGGTTGCGCAATAGGCGGGTCCACTACGTGCTCACCCATTAGATCCGGGTGAGGTGGTGCAACAGGTGGATTGGGGTTAAGTTCCAGACTGGAATCTAGATGAACTCGTGAGAGTCGATTACTCAAGTCCCGAATCCAAATCTGAGTGCACCGGGTTGAATCAATTTTTTGAATTCAAATTCGAAATTTAAATTCCAAATTTAATTTCAAGAATTAATTACTCTTTTTTTCGTTTTTTTTTTTTTGAATTTTTTTGAATTTTAAATTTTTTTTTTTTTAAAAGAAACAAACAATAGAAAGGTAGGGATGAGAAGGAAAAGAAGACTCAGACGAGAAGGGAAACTTAACTCTAAAGGATAAAAATTAGGGTTGGTCAGAAATTTCCTGAACAAGCACGGTCAAAACAATCCTAGACCTAGTGTCACTTAGATCTAGACGACTCCTAACTGGTTGAGTCGAATTGAGTTGCTTGATTCACCTCCCTCACCAATCAAACCAAGTTGGCCAGTTAGTGTATAGCTAGTGGGGGCGCTTCCGACAGAGTCGGTGCCAATTAGACAACCACGTCGCTTGGAAGACTTTCGTCGACACAAAAACACTTTCTAGACACCAAATTGAATTTAATTAGCTTCAGGTCATAGCAAGTCAAACCAATCTCCTCCTTAATTGAGTCCGAGTCCTTAGGGGCCAATGTCTAATTTATTTTAAATTTTAGGCTTAGGCGACACTTCAGGATTGTGGTTTGTGGGCTACGGGAGGGTGATGAAATCCCCACCGTATCTTTTCCTACGGAGTTGCCCTTAAGATAGTTTAACTTAAATCTAGCAAAGATAGTCAAACAATGGTCCTTTTAATGGGGGCAATTGCAAGGTTGTATGCAACTAAATTATATGCTCTAATGCAATCGATAAAAACCTCGATACGTACCTTGCCTCCAGCAATCTTCAACAAGTATTAATTTGCAAGAATTTAGCAAGAATAATGCAAGCAAAACATTATATGATGCATGCACTAAGGTCTTTCTAATTTTGCCAATTTTAGGTCAGAGTTGAATTATTGCCAATTATGGAATTGTAACCCTAACACGTGCAATTCTACGAAAGGAAACTTTTCAACTATTCAGATTTTACGAGAAAGGCAAGAAAAGTTACCTCCGCAATGCTCAGTCGGGTTCGCCGCCCGCTCTCGGAGATTCCAGTAGCTCAATGCGACCACCTAGAGATGCCGACGATGCCCCAGAAATTTGAAGACCAGAGCCCTCGCTTGTGCGGCGATTCCGCCGCAAGTCTTCTTGAAGATGCGGCGATTCCGCCGCCCAAGTGTCTCAGAACGCTCCCGGATTTCGCCGCGCGCTCTGTTGTCTCCTGCTACACAAATTCAAATACTTAGATCGCGCACAAGGTAGACAGGATAAAATCGAAAACACAAAAAACACAAAATCTGCGTCGCCTCCCCGGCAACGGCGCCAAAAACTTGATGAGAATTTTATTTATACCGCAAGTGCACGGCGTCTATGAAGACGTGGCAAGTACGGGTCGAACACAAGGAGGGAGAGATTTCGTTATTTTTGTTATTTCGATTGAGGGGAAGAAGTAGAGAAAAATCAATTAGGGTTTTTGGAGTTTTTGGTTTAATTAACTAAAGTACGAAACAAAAGCAATTAAAATTAAAACAAGAACAAAGAGAGAAATCCGTGGGGTGGAGGTTTAGACTTAGGTTTAGAGTAGAGAATTACTGAAACTTATTGTAAATCATGTTAGTTATGAAGCATTACAAGATAAATGACTTAACATAAACTCAAGTAATCAAAATACACTAATCATGAACTTAAAATAATAACATGCATTCATCATTCTCTAACCCTAATTCCATCACCTCCACCCTTTGGAGAGAGTTAGAAACTCATGGAGGGAGGAAGAAGAAGAGGTCCTTGAGACATTAAAAGAAAACTAAAACAAGAATTAAAAGAACAGAATTTTATTAATAAAACTAAGGTACACAAATAAGAACAACAACCAAGGACCCTATTTACATCGTTCTCGGGTCTATTTATAGTTGCTACAAGGGACTTAGGTATAGAATTGGATAGTACACGTGTCCATACACGAGTGGACGAAATTGGGACACACGGATCAACCAATGGGCGGCGGAATCGCCGCACATCATGTGTATTGTGCGGCGGATTCGCCTCCCACGTTGGTCGGATTTAATCAGGATTTTTGTCACGCGTTTATGGTATGATTTGATCTTTATTTGCGTGTCTGGATGATTTCTTTCCATTGTCTTGAGCTCCGGATTAATTCCTTCCATTGTTGGAGATTTATAGTTGATTTTTCTTTTGACTTTTCCAACAAAATATCTTGATCCTTTTCTTTTGCAATTAGGTCCTTGGCATTTTTGCAATTAAGCCCTTGACCTTTTTGTGATTAGCTCCTTGAATGCTTTTATGCTTGGATGCATTTCCAATTGAAACCCGATAAACTTGAATTCGGTCTTTATGATAGAAATGAATCTTTTGCACACGTTTATGCTCGGAATGTGGGTAAATTGCATTCAGGTCCCTGTATTCTGTAAATAAGACTAAACACATACCTTAGTAGCATTTATTGATGTAAAAGTAATCTAAATGAAAGACATATGATGCAATGTATGCAATGCATCACCACACATAAGCTACAAGGAACAGTTGTTCTCTTCACAACATAGACATGCTTTACGGCCTTTCATGGTATATGGGCACCCTAGACATGCTCACCATCTTTTCACAATTTTTATGTCATCAAATAAGGACCTCAAGTACACATCGATGTCATTTCCCAGTTGTTATGAACCCTAATTCATTTACGACAACATCATGTATCTGCGTTTCATGCTTAACCACGGTGGGATATTGTAAATAACAAGCAAAAGACACCATGAACTATGAAGACTACGCAAACTACCATAATCATTCATTCCATCGGTACACATACCGAGTCTGAGGTTATACTTGTTCCCGCATTTTCATATTGCTGTTATACTTGTCGTATTTTTCAACGGTCGTTTTCGTATAAATTCAACCTACCCCTAAAATACAATTGGCCACCGTTCGAATGATGACCTAAAATTTGTCGACCGGATGAACACTTTTCTTGAAGCCAAAAGTGTTTATTATTTTCGGTCGAACGAATCCATATCTTGTGTTCGACGATTACCTTTACCTTGGTCAAAATACCCCGAACGGTCGACCATCTCATGCTTTTGGTTTGACCATTCACTTAAGTCATAGAGTAGTAGGTTTGACCGTTCTTTGGTTCATCAGAAGTTTCTTTATTTTTAAAGAAAAGAACGACCGTGCCTCCCGATTCGGTCGATCGTTGAGGGATTGTTCTGTTGAACCCTCATTTCTGTTTGTGTTCTTCACACCAACCAATCAATTCTTCCCCAATGGTTTGAAAAATTTAGGAGCTTATAAATAAAGGTTCCCCAACCTTACTTACACAAATCTCTCACTTTCAATTTTCTCATACATTAGAGAGAAGTCTCCCAATCCTCACAGCTCCAAATCATACACTCCAAGCCTAAACTTCCACACCTTTGATCAATTCTCAATTCTACTCAAAGTGTGCTCAAGCTAGAGAGTGTTGTTCCACTCAAGTTCTTTGTTCAAAAGAGAAAGGCTCCGCTGAAAGCCCGAAGCATCCTTCTCGGATTGTGAGAAGAGGATTCCAAGCTAGGCGAGGGTTGTTCGCTAGCGTGAAGTGTAAATGCATTCTCTCCCTGCCCGGAATGGGGGGTGGTTAGTGGAGTTGTGAGCGGAGCTTGCAAAAGAGGAAGTAGGCGGGAGGCCGAACCTATATAAAAACACCTGTTGTGGTTTGCAATGCTTTTTCCTACTTTGTTTTAATTCGTTTCCGCTACACATCTTGTTAACTTAAGTAGGGATTAAGCGTAATTTGATTAGATAATTACGGGCCATTATGATCCTACACTTATTACTTTGAGTAATTTGTTATATTCCTCCTTTCCATTGAATGCCTTGTTCAATCTATGGTATGTATGATTTATAAGGTCTCCCCCATGACAAAGATACACCATCTTACTGCCACACATAAGCTACAAGGAACAGTTGTTCTCTTCACAACATAGACATGCTTTACGACCTTTCATGGTATATGGGCACCCTAGACATGCTCACCATCTTTTCACAATTTTTATGTCATCAAATAAGGACCTCAAGTACACATCGATGTCATTTCCCAGTTGTTATGAACCCTAATTCATTTACGACAACATCATGTATATGCGTTTCATGCTTAACCACGGTGGGAGATTGTAAATAACAAGCAAAAGACACCATGAACTATGAAGACTACGCAAACTACCATAATCGTTCATTCCATTGGTACACATACCGAGTCTGAGGTTTCCGAATTCCTCACTGATTAGTAGCATATCATACATTCTATTTATGTAAAATATCATTTATTTTACCCCAATTTTGTGCTACTCGAGTGTTTGTTTGTGGTATTTCAGGTATTAGGTAATAAAGAAGAGAAAGGAAGAGTAAAAGACAGAAATGTAAGAACAAAGGACTCAAATAAACCAAAATGGACATGTTTGTCATGCACAAGGACCCAGATGAATCGAGAGGGACCTAAACGCACAGAAAACATTTCAGGAGCAAACAACCCTTAAAACCATGATCTTGATGAGTATTTTGGTAATTAATACTTGAGATTCAATTTAAGTTCTCCCATTTTCTATATGGTTGCTCCCCCTTCATATATGCAAACTATGCATGTATAAGATACTCCCCCTATCAATATGCATAGTATGACTAAATTGAAGCTCAATTCTTATCATTCTCCCCCCTTTGACATCAATTAAATGCAAACAAGATAAGCATGTGATGTAAAGGTTTAGGAATACATAACTCTCCCCCTTAATTAGATAATATAACATTATATGCTCCCTGTATCACTAAGGCCTAAGACCAATGATGTATGATATCAATTAAGCATGATATATCCCTAGATTAGAACCAAATGCTAATAGTCAAAATTGAGAGGATTGAAAATATTACCCAACTTTTGATCCTCAATTTTGTATCGGTTCCAATCTACTTTCGATAGCGACAACGACTTTATAAATTTGATACAAATGATTTCCTTGACGCTTGGAATCGATCTTTTATGGCATGAGCCGATCGCTATCGATTCTCCTTCTTCTAAGTACCTACAACTGAATATTTTGGTACCCAAACAACCTTGGGTCCTTTGTCATTAATTTTTGGTACCCAAACCATTTTAGTCTTAGGTGCCCAAACACTTGAGGAACTCTTATTCACAAAGAAATGCCTTCCATTGATAGTAGTGTTAATAACATGGTTTTTGTAGTTATTAACATAATAGCCTACACCATGCTTATCCAAAGATTGTCTTTGACTAGCAATAATCCTATCAAGCATTTCTTTACCCTTAGTAAATCTTTCAAGATCCTTTTGTAATTGAACATTCTTAGCAATTAGATGTTAAATATCATGACTACGTGAAGGTTTTGCATTTAGAGTTGCAATTTCATCAATCAATTGAGTGTTCTCTAATGCAATTTTATCTTGACTAGTAAGCAATTCATTCTTCCCATTCATGATAGATTTAATTTGAGATTGTAGCTCATTAATTTTCCTTCTTGCTAGTTTATTCGTTTGACAAATTTTCTCAAAATTTTGAAGCAATTCATTGAATTCCCATTGAAGTTCATTATATGCATTTGAATTATTTGGTTCAATTGAATCGCGACTAGAGCAAGAAGATACCTCACTATCGTCATCTTCTATTCCCATGAAGCACATCGAGGCGAATTCGCCTTCAATCGATGAAGATGATGAAGTGTCCCAAGTTGCTTTGAGAGCTTTCTTCTTCTTCTCTTTTCTCTTGCTTTTCTTCTTCTCTTTTCTCCTTTCTTTCTCTTCTTTGAGAAACTCCTTGAATTGTTGTGACGCCAATTGTTCTTCAATGTCACTATCTCCTTTGATCGAATTGGCGACGGCGTGTAGCACCAAGGATTTATTGGCTCTCCTTGCGGTCTTTCATATGTATGTCATATGTCATGAGACTACCCATTAACTCCTCGACCGACAATTTGGAGAGATATTGTGCTTCTTCAATGGCGGTCATCTTCTCCTCCCAATCGTCGATAAGTGACCGGAGAATCATTCTAGTCATTTCTCCCTTGCTAAAATCTTTTCCAAGCCCTTTACGAAAGTTAATGATCTCGGTGAAGCGAGTATGCATCTCACTTATGTTCTCACTGGATTGCATACGAAATAATTCATATTTATGCATGAGCAAATTAATCCTAGTTTCTTTCAATCTAGTTGAACCCTCATGATGCATTTCTAATGTATGTCAAATGTCATAAGCACTTTCACAACCTTACGCTATTGTATTCCCCTTCGTTTAACCCACAATACAAGATGTTCATAATGCGGGAATTCATTTCCGCTTCCTTAATTTTGGGTTTTGTTAAGGATATAATTTCAACATCATTAGGAGCTATGTATTGGTCTAAGATGAATGACCAAAATTTTAAGTCATTGGATTGCAAATAAATTCTCATTCTTTTCTTCCAATAGTCATAGTTTAACCCATTAAACAAAGGTGGCTTAGTTGTAGATAATCCTACACAATGATTAGAAGTAGATGTCATGCTAAATTACGATTAAGTAAATGAAATTAGCAACCTAATGCTCTGATATCAATTGTTAAGATCTATGGCCCTCTAATCGCTAGATAAATGCGGAATTAAAATTACTAAACAAAGGATTAAGAGCTAAGACGTGCAAACCACAAAATCGACGACACCAGAGTTTAGAGAGGTTCGGCACCCACACCCGGGTCCTAGTCCTCCTTGCAAGCCTCACTCGATCACCCGAGCCTTGCTTACGGTTCCACTAACTGATCTCCATTTCGGGCCGAGATCAACGTCGTTTACAACTCCGAGCCTCGCGAACAATCCTCGCCTCGCTCGTGTCTCCTCTCACAATCCGAGAGGGAGCTTCCTCGAAGCTTTACAACTTGGTGATTCTTTGAATATGAAGATGAAATCACAATCTAACACTCTATACTTGAGCACACTTGGATATGGATATAGAATTGGATAACCAAGTGGTGAAGTTTAAGCTTGAGTGTTGAAGAATAAACTTTGAAGGTTTTGGAATTGAGAGCACAAAGATAGTTGATGAATAGAGGGTGATGAAGGTCGGTTTGTGTCTCTAGAGTGGTGTTTATATAGGCTTCAAAGCTTAGAGATCCATTGGAGAGTTGGTGGGGGAAATGGACCAATGAGAATGCAAGATGTGACTAAAGCTCGGGCAGAAATCGAGACATATTCGGTCGACCGTTATCCAAATGGTAGTCCGAAGAATTGGTTTGAATTAAGAACTCGGTTGACCTATTATGTATGGGATCACCGTTCACACCCCTCCATTAGCTTTTATCAATTTATCCCTAATTAAGTTTGGTTAACCGAATTCCATTCGGTTCACTGTTCCAAGGTCGACAATAGGATTCGTTAAGCTCTGATTTACTCAAGTTCTGTTGACCGTGTACACTTCGGTAGACCGAAGTTAGTGTGGGTGTTGCGCTGACAGTTATAGCTCAAATAGTTGTTGGGTACAACATTCAAGTGCCACGTGTCATTAGCCGTTGTGAACCTAAAGCCAAGATGGACTCGGTTGACCGATAGGTATTCGGTCGTCCGAAGTGGGTCAAGTCAACTGGGCTCTAGGGACTCAATTCGAATGCGACCGTTGGAGCAAAGTCCAAAACCGGTCCAGGGCTATTCGGTTGACCGAGGGTGGTTCGGTCTTCCGTTGGGGCAATTCCAGAGAACACCTAAGTTTTACTGGTGGGAAGTATTTGGGTATCCGAAAGGTGTTCGGTAGACCAAACTAGACAGAATTCGGTTGACCGAATGTAGTTCGGTTTACCGTTGAGGGACAGGACAGAATCCTAGTGCTCAAGTTTACATTACGCCTTATGGACTCAATAAATACAAAATTACATGTCTTGGTCCAAAGCTTTGATTACAAGTCTTGAGTCTTGATGTCTTTGTCCCAATGCTCATTTCCTTGATTGTCTTAATCAACCTATTAAGATATTTAAAAGTATACAAGTATGTATGAAAAGCATGTAATCATGTTTGCTCACTTTGATTGACTAGGTTGATTGATTAAGATTAGTTTAATTAATCACCAAAATTAATATAAATTAAGGCAAAAAAGTCAACAATCTCCCCTTTTTTGATGATGACAAATCTATATCTTAATAGTTGAGATTCAATTAAAGTTCTCCCCTTTTCTATAAGATTGCCCCCTTCATATATGCAAACTATGCATGTATAAGATACTCCCCCTAACAATATGCATAGTATGAGTAAATTGAATCTCAATCCTTATCATTCTCCCTCTTTGACATCAATCAAATGCAAACAAGATAAGCATATGACGTAAAGGTATAGGAATACATAATTCCCCCCTTAATTAGATGATATAACAATATATGCTCCCCCTATCACTAAGGCCTAAGACCAATGATGTATGATATCAATTAAGCATGAAATATCCCTAGATTAGAACCAAATGCTAGAATAGTCAAAATCGAGAGGATTGAAAATATTACCCAAGTTTTGATCCTTGATTTTGTATTGGTTCCAATCTACTTTCGATAGCGACGACGGATTTATAAATTTGATACAAATGATTTCCTTGAAGCTTGGAATCGATCTTTTATGGCATGAGCCGATCGCTATCTATTCTTCTTCTTCTAAGTACCTACAAGTGAAGATTTTGGTACCCAAACAACCTTGGGTCCTTTGTCATTAATTTTTGGTACCCAAACCATTTTAGTCTTAGGTGCCCAAACACTTGAGGAACTCTTATTCACAAAGAAATGCCTTCCATTGATAGTAGTGTGAATAACATGGTTTTTGTAGTTGTTAACATAATAGCCTACACCATGCTTATCCAAAGATTGTCTTTGACTACCAATAAACCTATCAAGCATTTCTTTACCCTTAGTAAATCTTTCAAGATCCTTTTGTAATTGAACATTCTTAGCAATTAGATCTTGAATATCATGACTACGTGAATGTTTTGCATTTAGAGTTGCAATTTCATCAATCAATTGAGTGTTCTCTAATGCAATTTTATCATGACTAGCAAGCAATTCATTCTTCCCATTCATGATAGATTCAATTTGAGATTGTAGCTCATTAATTTTCTTTCTTGCTAGTTTATTCTTTTGACAAATTTTCTCAAAATTTTGAAGCAATTCATTGAATTCACATTGAAGTTCATTATAAGCATTCAAATTATTTGAATCAATTGAATCACGACTAGAGCAAGAAGATACCTCACTATCATCATCTTCTATTGCCATGAAGCACATCGAGGCGAATTCGCCTTCAATCGATGAAGATGATGAAGTGTCCCAAGTTGCTTTGAGAGCTTTCTTCTTCTCTTTTCTCTTACTTTTCTTCTTCTCTTTTCTCCTTTCATTATCTTCTTTGATAAACTCCTTGAATTGTTGTGTCGCCAATTGTTCTTCAATGTCACTATCTCCTTTGATCGAATTGGCGACGACGTGTAGCACCAAGGATTTATTGGCTCCCTTCTCCTTGCGGTCTTTCATTTGTATCTCAAATGTCACGAGACTACCTATTAACTCCTCGACCGACAATTTGGTGAGATCTTGTGCTTCTTTGATGGTGGTCGTCTTCACCTCCCAATTGTCGGAGAGTGACCCGAGAATCTTTCGAGTCATTTCTCCCTTTCTAAAATCTTTTTCAAGCCCTTTAAGAGAATTAATGTACTTGGTGAAGCGAGTATGCATCTCACTTATGTTCTCACTAGATTGCATACGAAATAATTCATATTTATGCATGACCAAATTAATCTTAGTTTCTTTCAATCTAGTTGAACCCTCATGATGCATTTCTAACGTATGTCAAATGTCATAAGCACTTTCACAACATCTTACCCTATTGTATTCCCCTTCATTTAACCCACAATACAAGATGTTCAGAATGCGGGAATTCATTTCCGCTTCCTTATTTGGGTTTTGCAAAGGATACAATTTCATCATCATTAGGAGGTGTGTATTGGTTTAAGATGAATGACCAAAATTTTAAGTCATTGGATTGCAAATAAATTCTCATTCTTTTCTTCCAATAGTCATAGTTTAACCCATTAAACAAAGGTGGCTTAGTTGTAGATAATCCTTCACAATGATTAGAAGTAAATGTCATGCTAAATTACGATTAAGTAAATGAAATTAGCAACCTAAAGCTCTGATACCAATTGTTAAGATCTATGACCCTCTAATCGCTAGATAAATGTGGAATTAAAATTACTAAACAAAGGATTAAGAGCTAAGACGTGCAAACCACAAAATCGACGACACCAGAGTTTAGAGAGGTTCGGCACCCACACCCGGGTCCTAGTCCTCCTTGCAAGCCTCACTCGATCACCCGAGCCTTGCTTACGGTTCCACTAACTAATCTCCATTTCGGGCCGAGATCAACGTCGTTTACAACTCCGAGCCTCGCGAACAATCCTCGCCTCGCTCGTGTCTCCTCTCACAATCCGAGAGGGAGCTTCCTCGAAGCTTTACAACTTGGTGATTCTTTGAATATGAAGATGAAATCACAATCTAACACTCTATACTTGAGCACACTTGGATATGGATATAGAATTGGATAAGCAAGTGGTGAAGTTTAAGCTTGAGTGTTGAAGAATAAACTTTGAAGGTTTTGGAATTGAGAGCACAAAGATAGTTGATGAATAGAGGGTGATGAAGGTCAGTTTGTGTCTCTAGAGTGGTGTTTATATAGGCTTCAAAGCTTAGAGATCCGTTGCAGAGTTGGTGGGGAAATGGACTAATGAGAATGCAAGATGTGACTTAAGTTCGGGCAGAAAGTGAGGCACATTCGGTCGACCGTTATCTAAACGGTAGTCCGAAGAATTGGTTTGAATTAAGAACTCGGTTGATCGATTATGTATCTGATCACCGTTCACCAACCTTCAGTATCTTTTATCAATTTATCCCTAATTAAGTTCGGTTAACCGAATTCCATTCGGTTCACCTTTACAAGGTGGACAGTAGGATTGGGTAAGCTCTCATCTACTCAAGTTTGGTTGACCATGTACACTTCGGTATACCGAAGTTAGCGTGGGTTTTGCGCTGACGGTTATAGCTTTTGGGTACAACGGTCAAGTGTCACGTGTCAATAGCCATTGTGAACCTAAAGCCAAGATGGACTCGGTTGACCGATAGGTATTCGGTCGTCCGAAATGGGTCAAGTCAATTGGGCTCTAAGGACTCGATTCGAATGCGACCGTTGGATCAAAGTCCAAAACCGATCCAGGGCTATTCGGTTGACCGAAGGTGGTTCGGTCTTCCGTTGGGGCAATTTCAGAGAACACCTAAGTTTTACTGGTGGGAAGTATTTGGGTATCCGAAAGGTGTTCGGTAGACCGAACTAAACATAATTCGGTTGACCGAATGTAGTTTGGTTTACCGTTGAGGGACGACACAAAATCCTAGTGCTCAATGTTACATTCAACCTTATGGACTCAATAAATACAAAATTACATGTCTTGGTCCAAAGTTTTGATTACAAGTCTTGAGTCTTGATGTCTTTGTCCCAATGCTCATTTCCTTGATTGTCTTGATCAACCTATTAAGATGTTTACAAGTATGTAAGCAATTCATGTAATCATGTTTGATCACTTTGATTGACTAGGTTGATTGATTAAGTTTAGTTTAATTAAACATCAAAAATAATATAGATTAAGGCCGAAAAACCAACAATACTAAGATTAGGAAAACAAAACTAAGCAAAACATACAAGCATTCAAAAAGAGACAACATTAAAACAAAACTAGGAAGAATTATTTTATTTACATGACTCACATTAAAAGTAGCATTCTTCTCCACTTGAGTTTTTCTCCAAGGCTTACTCCAAGTACGGAGAATGGTCACCAAGCAATGCTTAGATTTCAAAGGTGGAAGAAGAGTTCTATTTATAGGCATGAAAAAGGAAACTGGGGACAATCCCTCGATGTGGGACTAATGAAACATTCTCATAATAGACATAAACACATAACCCACATCCATGTGAAACTGGGTCGGATTCTGAGAAGAATAGACCGCTAATTGGCGGTCTTGGGCCGCCAATTGGTAGTCACTTTTTGTCGGATAAGACCCATTGTTGGATATCTTCTCCCGTGCTTCAATTCTTCACATGTAGTGCACTTGGATCGATTATTGGAGTCTGGGACCAAATCTAATTGTCAAAATACTCCTCATGGTGGTGCGAAGTTTCTCGGTTTTCTATTTGGTCCCTTCGGGTTTACATCCAGGTCCTTCCCTCTTGCAGATGGGTCCTTGTGTATGACCGAGAGGTTCATTTAAGTCATTTCTTCTTACGTTTCAGTCCTTCTTATATTCCATTTCTCTTCTTCATTACCTAATATCTGAAATATAACAACAAACACTCGAGCATCACAATATTGGAGTAAAGGTAAGGATATATAGCATGAATATGATGCATGTTATGCTACTAATCAAATACCCCCGCACTTAACTTTTGCTAGTCCCGAGCAAAAAATGAAAGAGAAAAAATGAAAGAAAGGAAAAACATACGAAAAACAGGAAAATCCTAACTCACTTTCATAGGAATCATGGTTGCACTTAGCACGTGTGTTTAATCGTTTAAACTGCCGTAAATGCACGGTGTCGGTGAAGACGTGGCAAATACGGGTCGATCCACGGGGAGGAGAGACCACTCTTGTTTTTCAGAAATCAAGTGGCAACAAGAAGGGAGAAGGGTTTGTCTAAGCTAATCTAGGCTACACTAAACTACTAAGAAGAGAAATGCAATGGAAAGCGATTAACGATTACTTCGAACTAAACAAAAGAAACTTAACACTATGCTGGAATCAGTAAGAGAGAGACCCCTTAGGGGGTGGAGTGAGTACACATACACAATAAGAAGGTAAGAATGTCTTCCTATGGGTACAAGTTGAGGTAGTGTTTTCATGTATGGGAGGTGTCTACTTATCATGACAAAACCCATCAATTCAATCACTAACCTATTTGATTAACATTCATAAACACAAACTGGTCTTTTAAGAAACTAAACAAGCATGGGAGGTGTCTTAAGATTTGTGGCAAAACCTATCTAGTGAAGTATTATATTCTAACAAGCAAGCATACTTTCATATTAATCAATACATTTCAAAATAAAACATTCTTCCATTCTTAATTGCATATATAAGTATCATCTCCACCCCCCAAAGGGGATTGGTTTTACTCACTAAACATTAAACTAACTATTACACTAAGATAAGAAAACATATTAACTAAGCTAGATTTAATAAAAGACGATTAAGCTAAGCATGCAAGAACTATAAAAGAAACACCAAACAAAGAAAACTTTATTGATTTCAGACTCACAATACCAGTAGCATCTCCCCACTTGAGTTTCTTGCTCCAAGGCTTTCACTTCAAGTAGAGAGAATGACCACTAAGCATGGAGTGATTAAAATAGAAGGTGAAGAGTTCTATTTATAGCCATAGAAAAAGGTAATCCGGGACAATCTCCCGGTATGGGACTAAACAAATACCGAAAATAGACTAAATACGATCTAATACACAACCCACATAAATCTTAGCGGATCCGGAGCAACCCGGACCGCCAATTGGCGGTCTACAAGGTCCGGATCGGTCTGGGATTTCTTCTGGGCTTTCCTGAAAGACTTTGTTTGTCTTTGAGCATCTACTCGGCTTGCTGGAGCTCCGACCCGAATAGAATTGCCAAAATACTCCCCATGATGGTGTGAAGTATTTTTGTTTGCTCATTGGTCCTTCGATCTTACATTCAGGTCATTCGATCTTGCATCTTAGTCCTTGAATCTCTCAACTCAGTCCTTTTTCATGCTTTTAGGTCCTTTTATGCCTCTTCTCTTAACACCTATTTATTTCTGAAATTCAAACATAAAACTCGTCACGTAGCATTGTTTAGGTGAAAGAAAATGGATATAAGATACAAATATAAGCATGAAATGCTGTCAATCAACGTGCAACAAGCCGTTAAACCCTTTTGTCCCAAGGAGGAGGAGTGTTGTCTCCTGAGGGTTTTCAGTGGATATACCCATAAAATCCGAACATTTATGCAATGTTCAACATAGCAACTCGACTCGATGGACCTATTTTTGTCGATCATTGGACACGGTAATCCTACGGGGTGACTCTTTATATATATCCAGTCCACACACCTAGCCTAATGAATCATTCATGCAAGTTAATTAAGGACATAAGTGAAAGACAAAGGCAACCTTAACATCCTCAAGTAATACATTGTGTAAAGTCCATTAAGTTTCTTACTTGTATTACCCACCTTTTTTTCTTTTTTACTTTTTTTATTTTTTTATTTTTTACTAGTTGGTGGGTAATTCTCTCAGGGTTAGGTTTCATGCATCATTACCTAAGAGGAATTACACTATCACGTACACCTTCCCCCACATCTCCACATAGTGCTATCCCCACCACCCGTGTAACGGGAGTTCGCTTGGTGCATCCCAAGTTAGATGACTCGAAAGCACCAGACACTAAGTCCCCTCGGACCTAATTTCGTGAGTGATAGGAGCTATGAGAGAAGAGAAAACACCTTCTCACTTATTTCTTATCTACACATGAACCAAAAGCCTTACACCTAAGGTTTCACAATAGGAGTTTAAGGGTCCCTAACTATGACCAACTTTTTTATACTAATAGACATAAATTATTTGACTCACTAGGTTCAGGGTGGACTTCTTTGTTTATTGAGTACTGAAACCCTATGATTACTCTCCCCTGAAGGAAAATCGGGGTGCATCATTATGACTAGATAAGACCTAAAGTTGGTGTACTAGATATCCTAATGCATCATGTTCAAGTCAATTTTGGGAGCTTCTTTTTTACTTTAACTCTCAACAGTTTTGCACATGCTAAACACACGTAAAACCCACAAAAGATTTTTCTTTCCCAAACACATGAAGATTTTGAAAGAAATGTGAAACATTTAAAGCACTAGACAAGCAAAAGAAGACAAGTCACCCAAGGATCATGGCAAGTAGATATGTCTATATTAAATGTAGCACACTAACATGATCCTAACAACGCAAACAAAAGAAAACAAAACAAAAGGAGAAAGACTTGACTATGTACACACGTAAAATACCCCCCCCCACCTACTTCATGCATTGTCCTCAATGAATGTTACCATGATACTACATGGATTTATGCATGAAAAAAGAAAAGATCTCACCAACGTGAAGCGCAAAGGGAAGTTCATGGTTATGTTGATCGTCATAGACCCGAAAGACTCTCAAAACCTATGAAATATTAAAGAAGGGAGACAAATACGTGAAACAAAGGGGGCCCAAATACACAGGGGTTTGAGCCCATAACAAGTTGTGCTCACTCTTGGAGTCTTCTTCTTTTTTTATTCTATTTTTAGAACTATGTACAAAAATGGGCTCTCATCTTCATTCGTCAAGGGACATTAAATGGGAACCCCCATCTCTCAAGCCAGAAATGCATTTGCATGGGCTCACAACATCACAAAGAGGAGAATTGTTGAGAGGTTTATGAACCAAGGATGATGGTTCATGCCTCTCAAATCTAGGGTTTGTGAAAGGAAAAGGAAATAAATATGTTTCCATTCCACGACAAAGGTGAGGGTCATCAATATATACCCTCCAACTAACATTTGGGTGCACTGGGATCATTTCATCCACACAAAGTGACACCCTGGACTTATTACGTAGATGGCAAAGTCCAGAAACAAAATTGCATGACCCCCTGACACCCTTATAAGCATTGTGGTCGTTTGATGCCTCTTGTAAATGAGAAAGAGTGGACGCATTAATGAGAGGTGAATTGTTGTCAGGTTATTTGAAGTTTAGGGTATAGTGTGGTTGATTGTTAACCCACATTGGGTCCTCAACAGATACAGAGTGAAGAGCAGGTGTCCCCGAGGCCACAAAAATGGTATCTTGTGGCTCAAGAGCCACATGATCCAAAGGTTGTGGCTCAAAGGCCACATGATCACAAGATAAGGCAACTTCTTGTGTTGACCCAGTTGAAACATCTTGACCACCTGCAGGATCTCCATTGAACAACTCTATGAAGTACTTGAAGGTGCCTTCGACTTCAATCTCACCATGCTCTGGATAAGGTTGACCTCAACAGGGTCATCGAAGGCACTTGGCTTCTTCCTGACGGTGAAGATGTTTAAATCAGCGCACTGACTACCATATGTCACATGCATCAGACCATTACGACAATTGTTCAAGGCATTGGAAATCACTAGAAATGGTCTCCCAAAAATAATACGAATTTATTTGCTCAGTATTCAAAACAAAGAAATTGTCTGGATAAATGAACTCACCGACTTTGATCAGAACATCTTCCACCATGGCCCTCAGTTTTTTCATTGACCTATCAACCACTTGAAGAGTGGTATTTGTTTTTTTGAGGTCTCCAAGACCGAGTGGACATAGACCAAATACGATAGAAGATTGACAAATGCACCCAGGTCCAATAAAGCTCCATGTATTTACACCTCACCAATCACACAAGAAATAGTAGGGCAACCAGGGTCCTTGTATTTGACTTGCGTGGGTTGTGCCAACGATGTACTCACATTAGCGGCAAGAAAATCATTCTTGGGAACATTGGTTCACATTAGTGGCATTTGCTGAATTACCTCCAACAAAGGAAGATTATCCTTAACTTGCGAAAATATGTCAACCATCTTGTCATGCTGATCTAATGTTTTCTTTTTAAGGCACTTAGGGAATGACGCCTTCAGGGCATATGGGTTTTTGATGGAGCCTCTGCATTCAGTTCCGTGGAAACATGAGTGGGGACATCAGAATTAGATTCCTTCGACACATAATGAGATAATCGGACCTCAGTGGTCGACCCTATTGTCAAAATAAACGTAGAAGGAACCTTAGGTTCTAGCTCCCTCTTGGAAGTATTTATTGAGGGAAACTCAGTATCCGCCTCCCTCATAGATGTAGGTATCACCGCAGGTCTGGTGACAACAAGAGATGGTGATTACAATGAACGCGACCCAATTTGGTTGTCCACCTCCTTACCGAACTTCAAAGAATGAATAACATTAACATGATGGGTCGATGCCGAGGTAGCTTGAGGTACTAGTGGGCTTCCTTGAGATTGGGTACCATGGGGATTCATCTTGGGTTGACTTGGGAATTTACCCTTCTCACGTACATGGAGCTGCTGTGCCAACTGGCTAACTTGTTCTTCCAATGCTTTGAATGTGGAGTTATTGGCTGCAAGCATGGTTTGCAAACTCTGCATGAATGTGTGATGTTCAAAAGTGGAGTCCGTTGGGTCAACCCGGTAAGGTAGAGTCTGACTGGAATAACTTGATGGTGATGCCTAAGTAGGTTGGTGAGTATGGGGCTGAGACCTTTGATGTGGGGGTTGGTAGGTCACCGATGGTCGTGCAGGTGATAAGGTGGAGGTTGAGCATACGAGCTCTGACCATTGCCCCCATTAGGCCTCCATGAGAAGTTAGGGTGGTTTTGCAATCTCGGGGTGTAGGAGTGACTGTAAGGGTCGTTAGGGGGCCATTGTTGATATAGCGCATTTGCATGCTCAGTATCGCTTGGAGTGTAAGCACACTCCAAATCTGTATGTCTCGTAAGGCCACACCTACTACAAGCGGGAGTAGCGACCTACTTAAAATTTTTGGAAGTGCAAGTCAACCAATTGGCTCATCATGTCCAGGAATGTGAGAATGGTTAATTCCCAAGTCAACCCGAGGTGAATCCTTGGGATACCCGATCTCAAGGAAGGTCACTAGTGACTCGAGCTACCTCTAAACCGACCCATCTTGTTAATGTGGTACATAATTTGAGGTCCGGTAAGGAGGTGGACAACCAAATTGGGTTGTCTTCCTTGCAATAACCATCTTTTGGTGTCACTAGACCTGCTGTGATACCTACACCAATGAGGAAGCTGGATCCCGAGGTTCCCTCAATGAGTACTTCCAGGAAGGAGCTTGATCCTGAGGTTTCTTCTACTTTTCTTTCGATAATGGGGCCGCTTCCTGAGGTTCCCTTGTCTCATCATGTGTCGAAGGAATCAGAGTCTGAGATTCCTTCGCAAGACCTTTATGTCCCGAATGTGCCTTTCCCTGTGCACCTTAAAAAGAAAACTTTGGATCAACATGATAAGATGCTTGAGACCTTTCGGCAAGTTAATGTGAACATTCCATTGTTGGAGGTGATTTAACAGATGCCATCTTATTTCAAGGTTCTCAAGGATTTATGCACCAAAAAGAGGAAACTCATGTTCCCAAGAAAGCTTTTCTTGCGTCAAACGTGAGTTCATTGTTGGCACAACCCATGCAAGTCAAATACAAGGACCCCGGTTGTACTACTATTTATTGTGTGATTGGTGATGTATCAATACATCGAGCTTTATTAGACTTAGGCGCATCTGTGAATCTTTTGCCGTATTCTGTCTATGTCTACCTTGGTCTTGGAGACCTCAAACAAACAAAAAGGACTCTTCAGCTGGCTGATATGTCAATGAAGAAATCGAGAGGAATGGTGGAAGATGTTCTTATCAAAGTGGGTGAGTTCATTTATCCAGTCGATTTCTTTTTCTTCGATATTGAACATGTGCCCAACCCACTTGGATAAATTCCTGTTATTTTGGGGCGACCATTTCTAGCAACTTCCAATGCCTTGATCAATTGTCGTAATGGTCTGATGTGCTTGACATATGGTAGTTAGTGCGCTGATTTCAACATCTTCACCAACGAGAGGAAGCAACGTGCGTTTGATGACCCTATTGAGGTCAATCTTATCCACGCCACGGATGAGAAAGAAGTTGAAGGCACCTTTAAGTATTTTATATAGTTGTTTGATTGATATCCTGAAGGTTGTAAAGATGTTTCAATTAGGTTGGCATAAGAAGGTGCCTTATCTTGTGACCATGTGGCCTTTGAGGCACATCTTTTCGATCATGTGGCTCTTGAGCCACAAGATACATTTTTATGGTTTCTGGGCCACCCCCTCTTAACTTTGTATCTGGTAAGGACCCAATGTGGGTTAAGAATCAACCACCTAATACCCTACACTTCAAACAACCAGACGGAGATTCACCTCTCACTCATGCCTCCTATCTTGCTCATTCTCAAGAGGCATCAAACGACCATAATGCTTATAAGGGTGTCAGGTGGTCAAGCAATTCTATTTCTGGACTTCGCCATCTTGGTATATATTGAAATGATCCCTGTACAGGTTGTCACTTTGTGTGGATGAAATGTTCCCTATGCACCCAAATGTCAGTTGGAGGGTATATATTGATGACCCTCAGCTTTGCGCGGAATGAAAACATATTTGTTTCCATTTCCTTTCACAGACCCTAGTTATGAGAGGCATGAACCATCATCCTTGGTTCATAAACCTCTCAACAATTCTCCTGTTTCTCATGTTGCGAGCCCATGCAAGTGTATTTCTGGCTCGAGAGATGGTGGGTTCCCATTTGATGTCCCTCGACAAATGAAGATGGGAGCCCATTAATGTACATAGTTCTCCACACATAAAAAAAGAAAAAAAGACTCCAATAGTGAGCATAGGTTGTTGTAGGCTCCAACCGTTGTGTATTTGGGGCCCATTTGTTTCACATATTTGTCTTCCTTCTTACGTTTCTCACAGGTTTGGAGGGGAATTTGAGTTTGTGTCCATCAACATGACCACGAAAATTTCCTTATGCTTCAAAGTTCGGTGAGATCATAACTTTTTCAAGCAAAAATACATATAGTATCATGCTTGTATTCATTGAGGACAATACATGAAGTAAGTGTGCGGGGCTGCTTTACATTTGTATATGTGTGGAGTCAAGTCTTTTTCACTTTGTTTTTCATTTTCTTTTGTGTGTATTGTTAGGGTCATGTTAGTGTGATGCATTTAATATTGATATATCTGACTGCCATGTTCCCTGGTTGACGTGACTTCTTTTGCTTGCCAAGTACTTTAAAAGTTTCATTTATTTCAAAATCTTCACGTGTTGGTGAAAGAAAATGTTTCGTGAGTTTGCGTGTGTTCAGCATGTGCAAAACTGCCAAGAGGCAAAGTAAAAAAGGAAGCTCCCAAAATTGACTTGAACATGATGCATTAGGATATCTAGTACACCGACTTTCGGTTTTATCTAGTCGTAAGGATGCACCCCGATTTCCCGTTGGGGGAGAGTAATCATAGGGTTTCACTACTCGATAAACAAAGAAGTCCACCCTGAACCTAGTGAGTAAAATAATTCGTATTTGTTACTATAAGTAAGTTTGTCGTAGTCAGGGACACTTAACTCCTGTTGTGAAACCTTAAATGTAGGCGTTTTGATTCATGTGTAGATAATAAATAAGTGAGTAAGGTGTTCTCTCTTCTCGTATGGCTCCTATCACTCGGAAAATTATGTCTGAGGGGACTTAGTGTCTGGTGCTTTTGAGTCATCTAACTTGGGATGCACTGACCGAATTCCCGTTACACGAGTGGTAGGGATCGCCCTATGTTGAGATTTAGGGAAGGTGTACGTGATAGTGTAAGTCCTCCTAGGCATTGATGCACATAACTCTACCTTGGGAGAATTAAACACCAACTAGTAAAAAAATAAAATGAAAAAAAGAAGAACTAAAAGAAAAAGAAAAAGAAAAAAAATACAAATAAGAACCCTAATGGACTTTACACATTGTATCACTTGAGGATTTTAAGGTTTCTTAGGTTTTTCACTTAAGTCCTGAAATAACTTGCATGAATGGTTCCCTAGGCTAGGTGTGTGAATTGGATACATATATAGAGTCAGCGTGTAGGATTACCGTATCCAATAATTGACAAAAGTAGGTCCAATGAGTCATGTTGCGATGTTTAATAATGCATCAATGTTTTCATTTTATGGGTATATCCGTTGAAAATCCTCAGGAGACACCACTCCTACTCCTTTGCGACAAGGAGGTTTAATGACTTGTTGCACGTGCTAAGTGCAACTGTCAATCCTACGAAAGTTAGTGAGGATTTTCTCATTTTCTCTTTCTTGGTTTTGTTCGGGACCAAAAAAGGCAAGTGTGGGGTGGGGGGTATTTGATTAGTAGCATTTCATATATTCTATTCATGCTATATCCTTTATTTTACCCCAATTTCATGCTACTCGAGTGTTTGTTTGTGGTATTCCAGGTATTAGGTAATAAAGAAGAGAAAGGAAGAGAAAATGACTGAAAAGTAAGAGGAAAGGAATAAAATAACGCAAAATTGACATGTTTGTCATGCACAAAGACCCACATGCAAATCAGGAACCACCCTGATGAAATCCAGAGGGACCTGAACGCACAGAAAACATTTCAGGAGCAAAAATCCTTCAAAACCATGATCTTGAGGAGTATTTTCGCAATTAAAGACAAACAGGCTCGACTAAGTGGACCAGGAGTGCATCACACGTGCGAAATAGGATGTTTAAGTTACTGAAGAAAATTACAGCTGATCGGACCCAATTGATCCGCCACTGACGGATTATTTTGGTCCAGTGCGTCCCCAATTTCTCTCATGCATTTGCCTTGATTATATGTGTACAACAGACTATAAGAAATTATGACAACCGACGGATTGATCCCAGATTCATCTATACCACTCTTTCTTTGATAAGTAGCAAGGTTTCTTCTTCCTTTTCTCCTCTGCTCCACTTCCACAATTGGAGTAGGTTAGTTTTTACCCAGTTTGGCTGCAAGTAGAGGAAGGTGGATGAAGATTGTAATCTCACATTTTATTTCATAAAAGGTTGGATTCTTGTTCCTTTTGTCATTAACTTTCTTTCTATGCAATTAGTTTTTGATTTTGTTTGTTAGTTTCTAGTTAGAGTTTTATGTCATGTTTAGCCTTAACCTCTTGCTTTCCATACTTGTTCTTATGAGTAGTGAGTAGATCCACCGCATGTGGGGTGGAGGAAATGTAGTTGATGGTGAAATGTATGATGGGTTCTTCTTATCTTGTGTCATTTCTTGTGCTTAATGTAGATCTATACTTGTAACTTGCTAAAACTTGTATTAGATGGGATAATGGCCACACTAGGTACTTGTCTCATGCTAGATCTAGAGTTTATCTTGTTATTGTATGGTTTATCTTTGTATGGAAGTTGTTTGTTATGTATGAATACTTGATTAGTAGAGAATGCACGAATGTATTAAGTCGTTTGGATGGTTAGTTGATGTCCTAATGTCCACAATAGGTACTTAGTTCATTCTTGAGAACCCAAAGTGCATCTTAACTTCATGTCTAACTATATTAGTCATGTATTCATGTAAATGTACTTGATGTTAATTAGACTCTACACTAGTTTCTAGTTGATATCACCTACTTTACACACTTGCACTTAATGAAATGAAGACCCACTCATGCACACATACCTCACTATTACACCTCCACTCCAAGGGGTTTAGTTTAATTATCGATTAATTCATCAATTAGTAGTTTGTTTAGCATAATCCCTTCATTCTCCTCTCCTTTCCCACTCGAGTAGGGTAGTAACAACAACACACACAACTTCTTATGGTACGACCCGTACATACCGTGGACTTGCGGTTTATTATAACTAAATTAATCACTGACCAAATAACGGGAACTCAGATTCAATTTTCTTCCACTAGGAAAATCTGAAGGATGCCGAACTAATTGATCATTCGCTGTCTCTCGATCTGCATGCCATGTCAGGTTCTTTGAGTCCTTAGAATGTGCAAACAAACACTTCAACCTTGAAATTATCAGAAGATACCACAACACCTTTGCAGGGGGACCTTGGAGTTATTCGTTCTCATCAACACTCCTATTTTTCTTTTGTTTGTGCCGTGATTACAAATAGGACAATAATGCAGGTTTTTACAGTCACCAAGGGACATGCATGTATTTTCCTACACTATCATACATACATTCATGTATTTTCTATACAAGGTCCCTTAGGGACAAAATAACTTTTTTGACTAATAAGTACGATCTGGAAGTTCGTTGCTATCTGAAAAAATCTCTTTCAACAACTTCAGTAGGGTAGTGAAACTGACAATACTCCAACTGTTTCCTGCTCTTAAGGTATACAACTTTAACACTACGGACAACCTATTGAACTTGGTGCAACGCGGGTACAAAGGCCCTTTCATTGTCAGACAATAGACTACCAAGTACATCGAGTTTATCACAATAGTTGCCGACAACATCTTGTAGGCTACAATGGGCCCTAGGATTAGTCTAAAGCGGGGTGAATAGACTAATTAAGTTTTTTAAAAGTATAAGCAATTTAAAGCTATAACAATATAATGTAAAGGAGAAAGAGATGCAAACCACGACACAAATGTATAGAGGTTTGAATCTAACCACCAGATCCTAGTCCTCTCTTACAAATTGCTCTTCCTTGAGCAAGGATCGAAAATAATAGAGAGTTTGGGAGTCTGAATTGTTCTTGATCCTGTCGACAGCTGATTGAACGTTTTAAAATAACCGCAAGTGCACGGACACGTTGAAGCTATGGAAAATACGGGTCGCTCCATAGGGAGGTGTGTCGACTTTAGTTTGTTCGAAGGTGAGTGGGAAAGAAAGGAGAGAAAGGAGTTATGATCAAACTACACTAAAATGCAAAAGGAAATGGAAAATTCAGCAATAAAACTAAACCCCATTGGGGTAGAGAAAGAATGTGAATGCAAAGATATGTGTATGTGTGTGTTTAATTATGCTCATCACAACATGTAGTGCATAAATATCATAAAACTAAATCCAACTTTGCCTCCACGTGAAATAAGATAACAATATCATTAAAACATACAAGACAATTAATTGGAATGAAGCTAAATGAACTCATGTATAAAGACCAAACCCCACTATGCCTCCACATGAAATAAGATTGACACAATCATTAAAACATACAAGACATCAACCAAGGTAAGGGAAACAAGAGGTCATGCAACTACAAGTCATGTTTCCTTTATTAATTCCATCCATATTCTCACCTCATCATTCCCCATAAAATAGGTCCACTGGTCTAAGCATATGCTAAGCTTCATTCAAGAGCATTAACATATCAAAGACGAGTGAAATCACATTAGATGGTTATGGAAATCATGTAAGGCTCAAAGGATTAAGATAACACACACCTAATACATCACATAATCACATCACATTTTTCTCCACCAACCAAATGGGGATGGAACTACTCACTAACCATTACACTACAACCTACATTAACAAAATGAAACATTCTACTGAAAGGAGATTAAACTAAGCAAGCAAGAAATATTAAAGAAGCTAATTGAAAGGAAATAAAACTAAAGAAGCATGCAAGAATTAATAGACAAGACAATATTAAAAGAAACTAAGAAAATTTATTTTATTAACATGACTCACATTGCTAGTGGCATTGTTCTCCAGCTTGAGTTTTTGCTTCAAGGCTTTTAGTCCAAGTAGAGAGAATGTCACCAAGCAATGGGTGGATACAAAGGAGGAGGAGTTCGATTTATAGCCAAAGAAAAAGGCAATCGGGGACAATCCTCTGATATGGGACTAATACACTACTAAAAATAGACATAAAACACCCTAATACATGACCCGACTAAACCTCAGAAGATCCGGACTAATCCAGACTGTCAATCAGCGGTCTTGGGCAGCCAATTGCGGTCTATATTCTTTAGATCGGGCTCTGGTTCGAATTGTTGTTGTCTGGCTCGATTTCTTCATGTGTGATGCATCCTAATCGGTTGTGTGGCTTGCGACCCGAATCCAATTGCCAAAATACTCCTCATGATGGTGTGGAGTTTCTTCATTTGCTCATTGGTCCTTCGGTTTTACATTCAGGTCCCACTCTCTTGCATCTCAGTCCATAAGTCTTGCAACTTAGTCTTTTTTCTTGCTTTTAAGTCCTTTTATAGTCTCTTCTTCTCAAACCTAATTATTCATGTAACTCAAACATAAAACTCGTTACGTAGCATTGTTTGGGTGAAAGATAATGGATATAAGACACAAATATATGCATCATATGATGTCAATCAAATACCCCCACACCTAACTTTTGCTAGTCTCGAGCAAAACAAAGAAAAAGAAAAATGAAAGAAAGGAAAAAGCATACGAAAAACAGAGAAATCCTAACTCACTTTCGTAGGAATCACGGTTGCACTTAGCACGTTCAATAAGTTGTTAAACCTCCTTGTCGCCAAGGAGGTGGAGTGTTGTCTCCTGAGGATTTTCAGCGGATATACCCACAAAATCCGAACATAGATGCATTATTCAATCTAGATACTCGACTCGATGGACTCATTTTTATCGATCATTGGACGCGGTAATCCTACAAGCCGACTCTATATTGGTATTAGTCCACACACCTAGCCTAATGAATCATTCGTACAAGTTAAATAAGGACTTCAGTGAAAGACATGGACAATCTCAACATCCTCAAGTGATACAAAGTGTAAAGTCCATTAAGGTTCTTATTTGCATTACCATTTTTCTTTTTCTTTCTTTCTTTTTGTTTGTTTGTTTAATTTTCTTTTTCTTTCTTTCTTTTTGTTTTTTTTTCTTTTTCTTACTAGTTGGAGTTTCATTCTCCCAGGGTCAAGTTTCGTGCATCATTGCCTATGAGGACTTACACTATCACGTACACCTCTCCCTAAATCTCCACATAGGGCAATCTGTACCACCCGTGTAACGGGAGTTCGGTCAGTGCATCCCAAGTCAGATGACTCGAAAGCACCAGCCACAAAGTCCACTCAGACCTAATTTCCCGAGTGATAGCAGTCATGCGAGAAGAGAGAAAACCTACTCATTTATTTCTTATCTACCATTGAACCAAAAGCCCTACACTTAATGTCTAACAACAAGATTTAAATGGTCCTTTACTACAACAAACTTCCTTAAATTAACAAACACGAATTATTGACTCACTAGGTTCAGGGTAGACTTCTTTAATTGTTTGAGTACTGAAATCCTATGATTACTCGCCCCCTAAGGGAAAACCGGGGTGCATCCTAATGACTCGATAAGACCTAAAGCCAGTATACAAGATATCCTAATGCATCAAGTTCAAGACAATTTTGGGAGCTTTCTTTTTACTTTGCCTCACAATGGTTTTGCACATGCTAAACACAGGCAAAACCCACAAAATATTTTCTTTCGCAAACACATGAAGATTTTGAAAGAAGTGAAAATTTTAAAGCATTAGGCAAGCAAAAGAAGACAAGTCACCCAAGGATCATGGCAAGCAGATATATCGATATTACATGAAGCATACGAACATGACCCAAACAATGCACACAAAAGTAAACAAAATCAAATGACTCTACTATGTACACACGTAAAACACCCCCCGACACCTACTTCATGGATTGTCCTCAATGAATGTGAACATAATACTACATGGATTTATGCATGAAAAAGGAAAGATCTCACCACCGTGAAGCACAAGGAAAGTGTTACGGTCATGTTGATGTACATAACTCCAAATTCACTCAAAACCTGTGAGAAGCTAAAGAAGGGATACAAATATGTGAAATAAATGGGCCCAAATACACAAGGGTTGGGGCACACAACAATCAATACTCGCTGATGGAGTCTTTTATTGTACTTTTTTTAATATAACTATGTACAAAAATAAGTTCCTATCTTCATTTGTCAAAGGACATCAAATGGGAACCTTAAAAGTGGGTCAATACACTTAGAAAGGGAACATGACACCATGCTGGGCCAGAATACTCATGTTTGCCCCCCCTCCCAAAGAGCACAAAATGAAAGGAGAGGTTCTTGAATTAGACGCAAAGGCGTCGCCTTCAGAGGATCAAACTGAAAGAGCTTGAACCTCTCAAGAGTTTGGGAAATAAGGGGCAACGGAAGAAGAGTTTCTCCCGTTGCGGTACTGAAGTTATGATCGTCAATCCAAACTCTCCAACCAACAGGCTGGTGGGTCGGAACGAGGTCAAGTACCTCGTTATGAATGTCTGATTCACCAGGCGAATAGAAAGTGGGTCTCTTACCCAAGGTATCCTCCAAGGAACTCCTAATACCCTCATTAGCAATGTAGTTGTTTGATGTTCCATCATTTCCAAGATGATCAGGAACAATAGTGAGAGGCAAACTTTCATCAGGTCGTTTGAAATTAAGGGTACTAGGGAGCTCTTGCTCCACCAGAGGTGAGTCCTTAAGAGGCACAACATGAACATCATGAGTCCTTAAGAGACAAAAAGATAAGGCACAATCTTGTACCGACACATAATGAAGTTGGTCCATGTTATTCTCAATTTGGATCGAATCCTCCACCATGTAATCCTGAATTGAAACCCCAAGTCACTTAGATTGACTAGGAGTTTGACTTTGAAAGATTGTGCTTTGAATTTGTTGATGTAGTGGTGGTTCGATATTAGAAGATACATCCTCATGTTGACAAGAAATGTCACCCTCCTCACGTTTACTTAATTGTTGCGTCATTTGACTCACTTGCAGTGCCATATTTTGTATAGATTGTTGAGTGGTTTCCATGAATGTAAGGAAAGTTTGTTTCAAGGAATCTGGTATGCGGTCAACTATGAAGTCCAAGTCAGAGTTTGAGAAATTTTGGGGTTGGGTGTTGATGGGCTGAGAATGAGTCCAATGATTCGAAGTGGGGTGTTGGTAGAATTCTGGGTATTCAGGAGGAGGATACTGGGGTGAAAATGATGTATAAGAATTGGAATAAGAATTGTCTCCCTACGAATCCATCCCTCTCGGGCTGTACGTGGATGCGTAATGGTCATATTGAGAATTTTGGGAAAAGGTATGCTCATACTCAGGCTCTGGGGGAACATAAGGACATTCACCGATAACATGATCACTCAACCCACAACAGTCACACGGTACTACTACTGGAGCCACCGGTGCACTCATGTCATCTACCATATGCATGAAAGAGGCCAAAGGTTCTTGCAATGTCTCAGTTTCATGAGCAACATATGATCCGACGTAACTAGATGGTGGTCTAGCAGTCAGTGCCTCTCTCATATTACCCCAATATGAAGATTGCTCAGTGATTGACATCATTTCATGCTTATATTTGTATCTTATATCCATTATCTTTCACCTAAACAATGCTATGTAACGAGTTTTATGTTTAGTTTTCAGGAAAAAATAGGTTTAAAGAGATGAAGCATAAAAGGACCCAAAAGCTGGGAAAAAGGACTGAATTGTGAGATATGGCGACTGAGATGCAAGGGAGAAGGACCTGAACGTAAGACCGAAGGACCAAAGTGCAAAACAGAAAACTCCACACCATCATGGGGAGTATTTTGGCAATTCTATTCGGGTCGGAGATCCAACAAGTCAAGTAACCACATCAAAAACAAACAATACCAGCAAGAAAAGCCCACAACAAATTCCAACCCGATCCAAAGTTTATGGACCGCCAATTGGCAGTCTGCGACCGCTAATTAGCGGTCTAGATCACTCTGGATCCACCCAAATTTCTCCAGCACATGTATTAGAGGATGTTTAGGCTATTTTTGGTATATGTTTAGTCCCGCATCGGGGGATTGTCCCGGATTGCCTTTTTCTTTGGCTATAAATAGAACTCTTGACCTTCTATTGTAATCACTCCATATTTTAAGTGACTATTCTTCCTACTAGAAGTGAGGCCTTGAAGCACAGACTATAGTAGGAGGATGCTACTTGAAATGTGAGTCACTTTAATAAAAGTTTCTTGATTATGTTGTTTGGTTCATGTTTCTTGTTTTACTTTGTTTAATTTCATTTCATTAGTTTTAGTAGCTTAGTTAATATGCTTTCCTTGCTTAGTTTAATAATTAGTGTAATGTGTAGTGAGTAGTTCCATCCCCTTTCGAGGGTGGAGTAGATGTTCATACATGCATTAGAGAATGGAATGAATGCTTTATTTACAATGTGTTGATAAACATGAATGTATGCTTGCTTGTTTAGGATAGAATTTATAACTTGATGAGTTTTGCCAAAATGATTAGACACCTCTCATGCTTGTTTAGGTTCTTAAATAAACAACTTGTATATGTAAATGTTAATCAACTAGGTTGGTGAATAGATTGATAGGTTTTGCCATAACATTTAGACACTTCCTATGCATGATAACAACACCTTCATTTGTGCTTAAAGAATGTGTTAAACACCTACCTCTTTGCATGTCTGCACTTACTCCACCCCTTAGGGGTTTTCCACTTCTGTATTCCATCACTCTTCTTTCATTCTTAGTTAAGTTTTAGTTAATCGTTTGTTGCTTTCTTTCACATTTCGTATTTCGTAGTGTAGCGTAGCGTAGAGTAGTATAATCAACTCTCTTCTCCATTTTTCGCCACTTGATTTCGTGCAAATGAGAGGCTGCTCACCTCCCTGAGGACGACTCGTATTTGCCACCGCTTCAACGCGGCCGTGCACTTGCGGTTTAATATAAAACGTTCAACAAGTTTTCTGCGTCGTTGCCGGGGAGGTGCCAGTCCAGACTCTAGTTTGGACGATTCGAATGGATTTAATTTGTGTTTTGTAGTTTTTCTTTGTTTAAGGAGACTGGGAATAGCAAGGGGAGGCTCCGGGAGAAATTTCAAGACGAGCTGGGCACTTAAGACCGCCAATCAGCGGTCTGGTGAGCTCTGTTCACCTTCTCTTTTCTTTGTGTTGTTTCCCTAATTGATCTTGTAATCTGGGACGCAATTTTGCATGTTCTAACTCTTAGATTGCTCCCAGATTAATAATCAACTTCCCTTAAGCAACATGGACCCTAAAACCCAAAGCAAAAGATTAGGCATTCTTTTTGTTTAGGTCATGCATCATGTATGTGACTTAGGCATATAGATTGTCTTTAATTTTAGCATTATTTTCAGTTGCTGAGTGCTGGCGTGAGGTACGCACCTTCTACTCACATTCATGCATTTCGTATGAACATGCATTAGTTAGTAGGAAGTGCATTGAAACAAGTGTGAGTTGAGCGTTTGTTTGGAGAGTTGATTGTTAGATTTAGACTCCAAAACACTACTAAGGAGGGGTTGTCCCATAAAAGATAAGGTGGGGGATTTCATCACCCTTTCCTTCACCCCACAAACAACAATAATCAAGAGCCTAATTTTTAAAATCAAGTAGACATTGGCCCTAAGGACTTCGGGCGTATTAGGAGAGTGATCTGGTCCCGACCGTCATGACCTGATCGGCGTTGCCCACTTTGTCGATAGTAGGAAAGAAGAGATCTCCAGATCTTGGCTCCCTTGCTGGGCTTTGTGGTCCTCGTTGTGGGGAGGTGAGGCGTGTTGAGGCTGTGTGACCTCGCAGTTAGGCGTCGTCTACCTGTAAGGACCTATAGCGACCTTAGGATTGCTTGAGCCTTGTTTGCTTGTGTGCTTCTACCTGTACCCATCCGCCGTAGCATGACTTCTTCCTTTCTCTCCTGAGTCATTCTTTCTCTCCTGTGTTCCCCCATCTTCTCCTCTACACACATTCTTTGTTAAAAAAGAAAAAAAAAGTTTTGATTTGTGTGTGTGCACCTTTGTGCATGCTTTCGTTGACACGAGACGAGAGGGGTCGTTTGACGAGGAGCGTTGTCAATCTGGCTTCGGTCATCGATTTCTCGACACCTTCCTCCTCTCGTGTCGCACCCAGTCTGGGTTCAATGGCTGCTAATTTCTGTGAGGAGGAGCAGTTGCTGGACCCACCTGTTCGACATGTTCTTCCAGTTGTCGTTCCCATACCTCTCCGTGATCGATGCTACCCGAGCCGTACAGCTCTACCCTCATGCTTGGTATTGCCAGAGGCAAATGGGAACCATTTTGAGGTTAAGCCTCAGTTTATTTCCATGCTCCCTTACTTCACTGGGAAAGGTGACCCCTCTATCTTTCTCAGGGAATTTGAGGAGGTCTGTGCTTTCTTCAAGCTGCAACAACTTAGCACAGACTTCGTCCATCTTAGGCTTGTCCCCTTCGCGTTGAAGGATGACGCCAAGAAGTGGTTGTACAGCAACCAGGCGAATGACTTTAGGACTTGGGATGAGTTTTAATCTGCATTCCTCAAGAAATACTTCCCAAATCATCAGACTCAAAAATTGAGGAACGAAATTAATTCGTTCTATCAACTTGAGACCGAAACATTTCATGCATATCTAGAGAGGTTCAAGGAGCTACCATTCTCATTCCCTCACCATGGCATTGAGTTGTGGCATCTTTGTCAGATTGTTTACGAGGGTCTTCAAATCCCGTCCCGAACGCTCCTTGAGTCCATGTGTCAAGGAGAGTTCTTGGGAAAGGATGAAAGGGAGGCATGGGCTTTCCTAGAAGACCTTGCTGAGAAAATAATGCAATGGGAGAGTATAAGGGAACCACCTGCATCATCTAGTATAGGAGCGAGGATCGGGAATGCAAACTCGACTAGATCGGGTGCCGCATTTGCTATCGATACCACTACGGCCACCGAGCCACGCATGGTGGCCTTAATGCAACGTATGGATTCGATTGAGCTCCGATACCAACAAAGTGCACCTCACATGTCCACATCTGGTCGAGTTCCCTATCATTTATGTGGGAAGATAGGTCATGTAGAAAGCGAGTGTGCGTCCATTCCTCCTAAGATGGAACATGTCAACACCATCTATGACAAAGCTAGGAATGACCCATACTCCTCATCTTATAATCCTGCATGGAGAAACCACAACAATTTTTCATGGAACCAAAATAATGCCCCGGGTGGTCCTTCAACCTCCTCTCGACCACCTAATCAACCACACCAACTTCCCATGCATGCTCATTCATATCAGCAACCCCAAGTTCCAAGCACCAATCCACCAGGTTTCCCAAATTCTAACAACTTTGAAACCCTGCTTAATTCGCTTGAGAACTTGACTCGTGGACTTGAGAACTCTGTGAAAGTTTTTATGTCATCCACAAGTCAAGTTCTCACTTCAAATCAGCAGACCATCAAATCTCTAGAGCTTCAGATGGGTCAATTGGCTCAGTCTGTACATGAAAGAGAGAGTGGGTCTTTGCCTAGCCAGCCTGAGGCTAACCCCCGCATGTACCAGCAACAACACATGCAAAATGAAAATATGGTACCGCGGGGGAGGCAAGTGAACCATGTGGAGTAACCTGTTCACCATGTCAATTCCATTGTGACCTTAAGGAATGGAAAGTAGGTTGACAATCACATTTCCTTGTCACAACCACCACCATCTATGCAGCCCCTTAGTGGGAATGGTGGTGAAGAAGAGGCTGAGGGTGAGGGTAATACACCAATGCTTCCTTCTCAGGCACCGCAGAAGAACCTACCTGCCAAAAACTCCCTATCTAAGTAGGTTAACCAAAAAGCAGAGTGACACGATGGATAAAATATTAGAGGTGTTCAAGCAAGTGAAGGTTAACATCCCCTAGTTGGGTGTCATCCAACAAATACCTCAATATGCCAAAGTGTTGAAGGATCTCTGCACAACCAAGAGGAAGACAATGTTCCTAAGAAAGCATTCTTGGCTGCAAATGTTAGCTCACTTTTGTCCAATCCCTGGGTGTACTACTATTCAGTGTACGATAGGGGACACTAGCATGAGTAATGTATTGCTTGATTTAGGATCGGCGGTCAACCTCCTCCCATTTTCTGTTTATCAACAATTGAATTTGGGAGAATTGAAACCAACTAAGATCACCCTCCAATTGGCGGATAGATCCATTCGTATTCCAAAGGGGATTATCAAGGACGTGCTTATCAAAGTAGGAGATTTTATATTTGTGTGTCCTCGATACCAATCCTGTTGCGAACACCCACTCTCAAATACCTTTGATTTTGGGTAGACCATTTCTAGCAACTTCCAACGCCTCAATTAATTGTAGAAATAGTCTCATGAAGCTCTCATTCGGTAACATGAGTGCCGAGTTTCATGTGCTCAACTCTGGTAGGCAACAAGAGCCCATGGATCAACCTTTAAATCTAATTCTCATCCGCCAATTGGAGAAAGCACCACAAAATCAACCAACACCCCTAACCCCAATGCAACCCATTGAGAATGTTTGTGGGGCCAGTGAAAACTCATTGCCTGTCTTTGCAATGCAACAGAGTGAGCTGGCATCAAACATAAATGTCCAAAAGGAGTGTTCGTTGCATGATTCAGTTGAGAGTACTAGTGAGAGTGAGACACCTCATCATATGCCTATACCAGAAGGTGTCTCTACCTCATGTCCCATGGCCATTGAGGCATTTGAGCTTCATATTGACTCCAACAATGACCCACCTATGACCGAGCTTATGCTTGATGATCTAAATGATGGTGGGAGGTCCTTGTTGGATGACTTGGGGAGAAGCCCCATTCTTAGTGATGCAGGTCTGCTGCATCCATCGAATGAGCTTGAGGAACTCATTCCGATGCACCCACGTCTTGGTTGGAGAGTTTTGTTCGATGAGCAACTAAACCCTAGTGAGGCAACACAACTTCACTCATTCATGTTTCCTACACCCAACCAATATCATGAGGGGTTCGAGCCTTTCAGCTTTGACCTTTCACCTCTCATGACACCTCAGAGTACCGATGAAGTTTGCCCATCTCGGCAAGTCTCTGGTCCTCATGACTTGATGTTCTCATTTGATGTTCCTTGACCAAATGATTATGAGAATATCGTTGTTGCTGTATATATCATGTAAAAAAAGAAAAAAAGGAAAAAGAAAGAAAGAAAGAAAGTGTGGAATAAAAGACTCCATGAGCGAGCATTGATTGTTGTGGGCCCCCACCCTTGTGTACTTGGACCCCATTTCTTCACGTATTTGTCTCCCTTCTTCAGTATCTCACAGGTTTTGAGGCAATTCTGGTTTGTATCCATCAACATGACTATGAACTTCCCTTTGTACTTCACGTTGGTGAGATCTATTATTTTTCATGCATAAATCCATGTAGTATCTTGTTCACATTCATTGAAGACAATGCATGAAGTAGGTGTGGGGGGTGCTTTACGTGTGTACATAGTCGAGTCTTTTCTTTTGATTTTTTGTTTTCTTTTGTGTGCACTGCTAGGGTCATGTTAGTGTGCTGCATTTAATATCGATATATCTGCTTGCCATGATCCTTGGGTGACTTGTCTTCTTTTGTTTGCCTAGTGCTTTAAAGTTTTCACATTTCTTTCAAAATCTTTATGTGTTTGTGAAAGAAAATGTTTTTGTAGGTTTTGCGTGTGTTTAGCATGTGCAAAACCGTTGAGAGGCAAAGTAAAAAGAAAACTCCCAAAATTGTCTTGAACTTGATGCATTAGGATATCTGGTTTACTGGCTTTTTGTCTTATCGAGTCGTTAGGAAGCACCCCGGTTTTCCCTTGGGGGGCGTGTAATCATAGGGCTTCAGCACTCAAATATTTAAAGAAGTCCACCCTGAACCTTGTGAGTCAAATAATTCGTGTTTGATAGTATAAGGAAGTTTGTCGTAGTCAAGGGCCCTTAATCTCTTTTTGTGAAACTTAAGTGTATGGGTTTTGGTTCCCATGTAGATAAATAAATAAGTAGTGTTCTCTCTTCTCGCACGGCTCCTATCACTCGAGAAAGTAGGTCTGAGGGGACTTTGTGCGTGGTGCTTTCGAGTCATCTGACTTGGGATGCACCGACCGAACTCCCGTTACACGGGTGGTAGGGATCGCCCTATGTGGAGATTTGGGGGAAGGTGTACGTGATAGTGTAAGTCCTCATAGGCAATGATGCACGAAACCCGACCCTGAGAGAATCAAACACCAACCAATAAAATGCTCCAAAGAAAAAGAAAGAAAAAAAAGTGTCAAATAAGAACCAAAATGGACTTTACACATTGTATCACATTCAGAAGTTAAGGTTGCCCATGTCTTTCACTTAAGTCCTTAACTAACTTTCACGAATAACTCATTAGGCTAGGCGTGTGGACTGATTACATATATAGAGTCGACCCGTAGTATTACCGCGTCCCATGATCGAAGAAATGAGTCCAACGAGTCGTGTAGCTAGTTTGATTAATGCATCTTGTTCGGATTTTGTGGGTATATCCGTTGAAAACCCTCAGGACACAACACTCCTCCTCCTTGGTGACAAGGAGGTTTAACGGCTTGTTGCACGTGCTAAGTGCAACCGTGATTCCTACGAAAGTAAGCTAGGATTTCGTGTTTTTCGTATGCTTTTTCCTTTCTTTGTTTTGCTCGGGACTAGCAAAAGTTAGGTGTGGGGGTATTTGATTGACATCATTTCATGCTTATATTTGTATCTTATATCCATTATCATTTCAGTCTAAGCATATGCTAAGCTTCATTCAAGAGCATTAGCATATCAAAGACAAGAGTTAAAATCACATTAGATGGTTATGGAAATCATATAAGGCTCAAAGGATTAAGATAACACACACCTAATACATCACATAATCACATCACATTTTTCTCCAACCCTCAAATGGGGATGGAACTACTCACTAATCATTACACTACAACCTACATTAACAAAATGAAACATTCTACCGAAAGGAAAATAAACTAAGCAAGCAAGAAATATTAAATAAGCTAATTGAAAGGAAATAAAGCTAAAGAAGTATGCAAAAATTAAAAGACAAGACAATATTAAAAGAAACTAAGAAAAAATAATTTATTAACATGACTCACATTGCAAGTGGCATTCTTCTCCACCTTGAGTTTTTGCTTCAAGACTTTTACTCCAAGTAGAGAGAATGCCACCAAGCAATGGGTGAATACAAAGGAGGAGGAGTTCTATTTATAGCCAAAGAAAAAGGCAATCGGGGACAATCACCCGATATGGGACTAATACACTACTAAACATAGACATAAAACACCCTAATACATGACCCGATTAAACCTCAGAAGATCCGGAGTAATCCAGACAGCCAATTGGCGGTCTATATGCTTTAGATCGGGCTCTGGTTCAAAGTGTTGTTGTCTGGCTCCATTTCTTCATGTGTGATGCATCCTAATCGGTTGTGTGGCTTGCGACCCGAATTCAATTGCCAAAATAGTCCTCACGATGGTGTGAAGCTTCTTCATTCACTCATTGATCCTTTGGTTTTACATTCGGGTCCCTCTCTCTTGCATCTCAATCCATAAGTGTTGCAACTTAGCCATTTTTCTTGCTTTTAAGTCCTTTCATAGTCTTTTCTTCTCAAACCTAATTATTCCTATAACTTAAACATAAAACTCGTTACGTAACATTGTTTGGGTGAAAGATAATGGATATAAGACACAAATATATGCATGATATGATGTCAATCAACCACCGTTGTGGCACTGTTCCATCGGTGGCCAAAAATACGAATTGTGTTAGTTGAAGTATGTGTATACAACCGTTGTATAATACGACAAGTATAATGATCATATTTAAATGAAATACGAAGTGTCAAATGGTCGAACCAAAGACAAATTTCAATCGACCGGTTTGTGCACGCACCGCAACACATGTCATGATATAACCTATGAAGAAGATAGAATCGGTCGAACTGGGATATGTCGGTTGACACAAGATAACAGTCGAACTAGGATGGAAATTCGGTCGACCAATGAAGCAGAAATTTGTTCTAAGTGGAATTTCTATTGTGTAATCGGTCACCTAACAAAGTCAGTTTGATATGGAAATATGTACGACACTTCTACAAGTTTCTATGGATCATGCAATGCAATTCAATCAAGATTCGAAGTGCCCAAGTTACAATATAATCCTTCTTAAGTACAAGAAACATAAATCCTATCTACTTTTCAACTTGATTTCGTCTTATGTAGCACTTGTCTCCTGAAATGGTTAGTAAAACAAAATATATGTGTACATATGCATGCAATGTTATGATAGAAATACATGTGTTTATTGATATGTTAATTAATCATCAAAACGGATTAACAATTATTAGCCAAAAAGCCAACAATCTCCCTTTTTTATGATGAACACCTATCAATCTAAATACATGTTAATCTTCAATTTTTATCATGATAGGTCCCCCTATCTTATATCTCCCCCTTTCTAATAGCTCCCCTTAGCTATTTACACAAGTCATGTATTTATTTCTCCCCCTTTGGCATATTCAAAAAAAATTAGTCATGAATTTAATATGGAATTTGAGTGCTTGTCATGACAATACGAAATGGAAGCTTAATCACAATGCCAAAAAGAAACAAGAATACCAATAGTGAAAATATATTGATGCATTCAACCAAAATATCCAAATAATAGTCAAAACAAAGAACAAACGAACAATCCAAACATAAACATGCAAAGGTTCCAAAAAAATACAACCAACAAAACAAAAACCACGTTCCAACACGACTACAACAACAAATCATCAATCAAAACGTTGATCATGAAGAAAGGATGATAGGGTGTCAATCCCTTCCATAATAGTGTTAAAGCGAGAGTCAAGACGATCAAAACGAGCTTCAGTCGATCGATGATGGGCCTCCATGATGGCCTCAAGATGAGTAATATGCGCAGAAGAAGAAACCTCATAAGCTTCAAAATTATCCGATAGCAGTTGAAATCAATAAGCATATCTCGAGCTAGCATGATCAGCTGATCACCCACCACCACAGTTCCACGCATCTTCATCTCCTTCACCCTAAGAGTCACTAGTCTCCCTCGAAGCTTGGATTTGCATCCAATGTGGGTCAGCGAGAGCCTCTTCTTCTTTTTCGGAATCCTCATCTGAAATAGGTTGTTGGGATGAAGAGGCAATGGTCTTCATTTTAGCCAAAGTGGTTTTGCTGATAGGATACTTGTAGACGGATGAAAGTAAACCGGAGACGTCGATATTGAGGTGCTCAAAAATATGAGTAAGACACACTGGATAAGAGAGGTTGTTCCCTTTACTAAACCACATGTGGAGTAAGATGAACAATGGCCAATTGACTAGGATTTTCTTGAATAAACAGTAGATGCAAATCAACTCGATCTTGGAGATTTCATTATGGTGGCCTTGTTTTGGGTAAAGGTTTCGACACAATGTATGCAAGGATTCGTGGTAACGGATGCATTAAGTATGTGTTGTGAACTACTTTCCCATTCATGGTGTTTGGAGGTGTGGCATAAAGTACCTCAATCATTTTGTGGGGTTGACATTAGGAACTGTTGTCCAACGGTGGTCGGTATAAATGTGAAGTCTGGCATACTCGATATCTAATACAGAGGCAATGAGACCGGGTACAATCTCATATCTAATACCATTAATCATAGTGGAAAGATGTCTCTATTAGGGTCTTTTCTAAGATTACAATAAAGTTGTTGGACTAAGAACGGAAAATAAGGCTTAGGTAATAATTTGGTCATGCAATGAGTGAGTCAATTTGCACCTAGATGTTCTTTTACAAGATGTTCAGAAAAGTCTGATAGCTCAATCTTTCTTCAAGGAATGAATGGAGCAGATGAGTAATGTTTGTCCAAATCCTCTTGGGCAGAAACGTCGATCAGAAAGAATGGGTTGGTCGGAGGTGCAGGAAGATGTCGGACGTTGGGGTCAGCGGGAGGACGATCTTGTGTCTTCTTCTTGCGGCGTTCGGTTGTGATGGCATCAGAGTCAGACCTCGGTTGGTGACATGACATTTTTTTCCTTCTGGTCATGATGCAGATGGAGAGGGGGAAGAGGTGGAGTGAAAAGTGGTTTCAAAAACACCAACCACCGGTCGGACGAGAGGGAAATCGGTTGGAAATGGGAGGGGTGGTGACTAACATTATATCATGCATATAATTGTGTCTTATATCCTCTATTTTTAACCTAAGCAATGATATATAACGAGTTTTATATATAAGTTTCACGAATAAAACATGACATATTAACTTATGGACTGATATGCAAGAGAGAAGGACCCGGATGTAAACCGAAACGACCAATAAGCAAATCAAGAAACTCCACACCATCATGAGGAGTATTTTGGCAATTATATCCGGGACTACACTCCAATAACCGATCCGAGTGCACCCCATGTGAGGAATTGAAGAAATAAAGAAAATATCTGAAAACGGGCCGGATCTGGGAAAAGGTGACGGCCAATTGACGGTCCGTGTTTCTCAGAATCCGACCACGTTTTGCCCGGATATGGGTTATGTGTTTATGTCTATTCTGGGAATGTTTGATTAGTCCCACATCGGGGGATTGTCCCCGATTACCTTTTCTTATGACTATAAATAGAACTCTTCCTCCTCCCTTGTAATACTACCCATTGCTTAGTGGCCAATCCCTCTACTTAGAGTCAAGCTTCGAATCAAAAACTCAAGTAGGGAGATGCTACTTGTTGCATGCTTAGCTTAATTTCGTTTCATTAATCTTAGTAGACTTAGTTAATATGTTTTCCCCTCTTAACATAATAGTTAGGTTAATGATTAGTGAGTAGTTCTATTCCTCTTTGGGGGGTGGAGATGATGTACATATATGGTGATGTTTGGAAGTTTGATGAATTTTTGATTGTGTAAACTTGCATGTTTTTATGTTCATTGGGGGTATTTAATCATCTACATGTTGGGGAATTTTTGATGGATTTTGCCATAAGATTTAGACACTTCCCATGCTTAGTTTCCTCATGTTTATTGACTGAAATTTCCTGTTGAATATGATACATGTTAGTTAAGTGTTTGTATTTGTGGTTGCTTGCTTGATTGATTGAAAAAAATTTGTTTTGATGGGTTTTGCAATAAGATTTAGACACCTCCCATGATTAGCTTTGTTCTTCACATGATTTTATGGTTTTTGATGAGTTTTGTCGTATCTTTAGACACTTCTCATGCTGAGCCTACTCGTATGATAATCAAGTTGTAATTGCTGATACATTGTGTGAATGGATTGATAGGTTTTGCCACATCTTTAGACACTTCCTATGCATGAAAACACACACACGACACTCACACATACATGCTTACATGCATCATTCCTCACTTATTTCACTTCATATGTGCACACACTCCACCCCTTAAGGGTTTCTCTTCCCGATTTCCAATCTTTAGTTGCTTTCTTTCACATTTCTTATTTACTAGTTTAGTGTAGCTTAGCTTAGCATAATCAAATCTCTTTCCCCTTTTTCACCACTTGATTTTGGATAAACCAGAGGCTACTCACCTCCCCGTGCATCGATCCGTACTTGCCGCGTCTTAACCGGCGTCATGCACTTGCGGTATTTAAAATGTTTAAACAGGTGGCGTTTAAGGTAAAAGATGAAAATGGGAAAGTGAAATGGAGAGGTGTGGTTTTTACCCTATAAGTAGTAAAAAATAAATCAACGGTCGACCATACCGATATTTTTAGTCGACCGAACAATGAAATGTCGGGCAAAATCTTGCTGATTTGAGCAAGGGTTCGACCGGAGGAATGGATCAGTTGACCGAAAGAGAGAGGTTCGCAGTACCTGATAATTTTAGTGGAATCAAATAAAGAGACGGTCGACCGAAACGAGAGGTAAAAATTTCTTGAAAAATTCGGTGGAACAACAATTAAGAATCGGTAGACAGAATGGCGAGGCAGAACTGCCTGTTATTTTCAGTCGAACCAAAAAGAAGCAACGGTCAAACCATAATACTAGGTGAAAACTGACTAAGATAAAACGGTCGGTCAAGGGAGAACACCGGTCGAACCTACACGGTCGATCGTGGTAGAACGGGTTGACTAGTAATTTAAGTGAACTTAAGTACCAGATCGAGAGAAGTCTAGTCAGTCGAATGAAATTTGAATTTCGGTCGACCGCTAGGAGCTAGAAAGGAGATTTTTGCACCGATCGAACGGATCACAGGTACCTGTCGACTGTTTGGAGCCAAAATGGAATTTTTCTGTCAAAACACACAACCTACCCATCAAACACAAAAGAAACAAAGAGAATAACTCAACCAACAAACAATTTTCGAAAATATGAGGCAAGATGATTGAATTATATATCATTTAAATTACACATGCCTAAATTGAGTCATATGTGATTGAATTGATCAACATTTAAAGGTTTGGTAAAAATATACGCTAATTGATCATTTGTGGGCACAAACACAAGTTTAATATCTTCCCCAGTTGCATGATCTCTAAGAAAATGATGTCTCACTTCGATATGCTTGGTTCTTGAATGAAAATGGGATTTTTCAAAAGATTTATAGCACTAGTATTATCAAAATAAATAGGAGTAGTTTGAAACTCAAGTTTCAAGTCTTTGAGGGTTTGCCTCATCCATAAGACTTGTGCACATGCACAACCGGCGGTGATATATTCGGCCTCGGTGGTAGAAGATTAGTAGCATATCATGCATCATATTCATGCTATATATCCGTAATTTTACCCCAATGTTGTGTTACTCGAGTGTTTGTTGTTATATTTCAGGTTTAGGTAATAAAGAAGAGAAGGGAAGAGAAAAAGGACTGAAATGTACGAAGAAAGGACTTAAATGAAGAAAAATAGACCTCTCTATTATGCACAAGGACCCATCTGCAAGAGAGAAGGACCTGGATGTAAGCTCGGAGGGACCAATAGCAAACTGAGAGACTCTACACCATCATGAGGAGTATTTTGGCAATTAGATTCGGGACCATACTCCAATAACCAATTCAAGTGCATCCCACAAGACGAATTGAAGAACTAAAGAATATAGCAGATCCGCCAATTGGTGGCCGAAGACCGCCAATTGGTGGCCGAAGACCGCCAATTGGAGGACCATTTTGCTAAGAATCTGACCCAGTTCTGCGAGCATATGGGTTATGTGTTTATGCCTATTATGGGAATGTTGCATTAGTCCCACATCGGGGGATTGTCCTCAGTTGCCTTTTTCATGTCTATAAATAGAACTCTTCGTCCTCAATTGTAATATACTCCTTTCTTGGTGGTCATTCCCTCTACTTAGAAGAGTAAAGCCTTGGAGAAAAACTCAAGTGGAAAGATGCTACTTGTAATGTGAGTCACAAATAAAAGAAATCTTTGTTAGTTTCATGTTGCCTCTTTTAATTCTTGCATGCTTAGCTTAATTTTATTTTAGTAATTTTAGTAGAATTAGTTAGAATGTTTTCTCTTCTTAATGTACATGTTAGCCTAATGAGTACTGAGTAGTTCCATCCACTTTGTGGGTGGAGATAATGCACATTTATGTTTTGAAGTTTTGATGTTTGACGAATCTTGATTGTGTAGACTTGAATGTTTTTATGTTCATCGGGTTTGTTTTAATCATCTACATGTTGGGAAATTTTTGATGGGTTTTGCCATATGTTTTAGACACTTCCCATGCTTGGTTTCCTCATGCTTATTGGCTGAAAATTTCTATTCGATATGCCACATGTTAATCGTGTGTTTGTATTAGTGTTTGCTCGCTTGATTGATTGAAGAAACTTTGTTTGATGGGTTTTGCCATGATTTTAGGACACCTCACATGCTTAGCTTTGTTCTTCACATGAGTTTTACCATAATTTTAGACACTCTCATGTTGAGCCTTGTCTTATGATAATCAAGTAGTCATTGCTTATATGGTGTGCGAATGGATTGATAGATTTTGCCAAATCTTTTGACACTTTCTATGCATGAAGACACACACATGACATATGTACATACTTACATGTGCCATTCATCACTTCTCTCACCTCATATGTGCACACACACCACCCCTTAGGGCTTCATCCATATTTCGTTCCACATTGTTTGCTGAATTTCTTTCTTTTCCATTGGCATCGTAATCAAGTTTGTTTTTCATTCTTAGTATAATCTTCTTTCCAGTAGTAGCGTAATAATCTCTTCTTCCACTATTATTTCCCACTTGATTTTGCTCACTCGAAGGTTGGCAACGCTCGCTGCAGATCGACCCATACATGCCCCGTATTCACCGACAGTGATGCACTTACGGTTAATTAGTAAAACGTTTAACAGTAGACAATGCAACACTATTTTGTTTCTTACTAAACTAAGTCACAAGAGATTTTCCCGAAAGTTGGCAAGTACCACTAGTGCTCTTACGATCTAAGATATAGCCGGCATAGTCGGCGTCACTATAAGCAACAAGATTGAAGCTCTAGTCTTCGGATAAAACAATCCAAAATCTGGAGAACCTTTAAGATAGTGAAAAATCATTTTCAAAGAGTTTAAGTGAGATTATTTAGGACATGCGGTAAAGATCATTTTCAACGAGTACACAAACACACGACAAACATGATATCGGGGCGACTAGCAGTAAGATAAAGTAAAGATCTGATCATACCATGAGATTTCTTGATGTCCACATCTTTACCGTTTTCATCCTTGTCCAATTTCAAGCTTGTGCTCATTGGAGTCTTGTGGGACTTGCTATCTTCATGACCAAAGCGCTTAAGAAGTTTTTTTGCATATTTTGCTTGGTGTATGAAGTTCCCATCTTGAGTTTGCTTGATTTGGAGTCCGATGAAGAAATTTAATTCACCAATTAAGCTCATCTCAAACTCGCCCTGCATAGACTTAGAAAATTATTCGTAAAGACAAGGGTTACTTGCACCAACGATGATATCATCCACATAAATTTCTACCACTAATAAATCATGATTATTAGATTTTACAAAAAGAGTGGTATCCACTCTACCCATTGTGAAACCTTTATCAATCAAGAAGTTCTTCAACCTCTCATACCAAGCTCTACGAGCTTGCTTGAGTCCATAAAGAGTCTTCTTGAGTTTAAATACTTGGTTAGGGTATGTTTCATTTACAAATTTGGGGGGTTTTGCAACATACACTTCTCCAGCGATGAAACCATTTAGAAAAGCACTTTTAATATCCATTTGAAAAGGTTTTATGTCCATAAAAGATGCATAAGATAAAAGCATGCGAATGACTTCCATACGAGCAACGAGAGCAAAAGTTTCATCAAAGTCTATCCTCCTCTTGGTGGTAGCCTTGAGCAACAAGTCTAGCTTTGTTTCTAACTACATTACCGTCTTCATCAAGTTTGCTTCGGAAGATCCACTGAGTTCCAATAATAGTTTGATTAGTAGGTTTTTGAACAAGTTGCCAAACGTCATTTCGAACAAATTGATTTAACTCTTCATGCATAGCCATTAACCAAAATTCATCATTGGATGCTTGTTCTACTTTCTTGGGTTCTAATTTGGAGATAAAAGTGTAAGAGTCACAAACCACATGAGCTCTAGAACGTATTGTCATACCTTGAGAGACATCTCCTATCACAGTCCTTCGGATGATCCTTTCTATATGTCCAATCCTTGGGAAGTTCCTCTTTGTCCTCTTGTGGAAAACTTGGAGGATCTTGGTGAGACTCAAAGGTGGCATATTGCGATGAGACCTGTATAATTATATCCATGTAATCATCATCAAGAGAGGAATTATCTACATAAGCCAATTCATCAAAGTTGACGTGTAGAGATTACTCGACACAACTAGTTCTTTTATTGTAGACTTCATAAGCCTTACTCTTATTGGAATACCCTAAAGAGATGGCATCATCGGATTTTGCATCAAATTTATCTAAGTTTTCTTTAGTGTTGAGGACAAAACATTTCAAACCAAAAGTTTTAAAACATGAAATTTTTGGAATACGATTGTACCAAAGTTCAAAAGGTGTTAAAATTGGTTGAATGAGAACACGATTCAAGACATAGCAAGAAGTATTAACGACTTCACACCAAAAGTACTTTGGAAGTCATTTCTCCACAAGCATAGTTCCTGCAATTTCTTGTAGTGGTCTATTCTTCCTCTCAACTACCCCATTTTGTTGAGGAGTGCGAGGAAAAGTAAAATTGTTCTCAATGCCATATTTTTGGCAAAGTTTTTGAAAGGTGTCATTTTGAAATTCACTTCCATGATCACTATGAATAGCAATAATGTTGGAATATTTTTCCCTTTGAACAAGTTTGCAAAAGCTTTTATGTCCTTTGAATGCATCATGTTTGTTTGCTAAGAACAAAACCCAAGTAAATCGTGAAAAATCATCAACAATCACAAAAGCATATCTTTTGCCTCCTAGACTCACAGTTCGTAAAGGTCCAGAAAGATCTAGGTGAAAAAACTCAAGAGGTTTTGAATTTGATACCACATTTAAAGATTTGAAAGTGGATTTATATTATTTTCCAAATTGGCATGCATCACAAAGATTGTCCTTTTTGAAATCGATTTTCGGAAGTCCTCTAACTAATTCAAGTTTGGATAATTTGTGCAATTGTACATACTAATATATCCCAAACGGTTATGCAATAACCAAGCTTCGTCATGTGAGGCAACAAGACAAGTTTCAACATCCATATTGTTAAGATTATCAACATGCACGATGTAAATATTGTTAGATCTTTAGCCTTTCAACACTTTTTTCATGTTGAGTTTGGAAATGATATAGCAAGAAGTTTTATAAAAAAACAGAGTGTTTTTATCAATTAATTGACTAACACTAAGCAAGCTATGTTTTAATCCTTCTACTAGCAACACTTTTTCAATAGATTAGAATGATTGTCACATTACCAATGCCGACAATATGACCTATTGTGTTGTCTCCAAACATGATGGTTCCTACATTCTTAGGCTTTATTCTTGATCGTACATGGGAGTCTCCCGTCATATGTCTCGAACAACCTCTATGGAGTACGCACTTGCCCTTTATCCTTACTTTGATCTACATGCAAAGAGACAAGTGAAGACTTTGGTATCCAAATTTGTTTGGGTCCTTGAGGGTTAGCTTTTGGTACCAAAACTTGAGTAGTCTTAGGTACCAAAACATTTGAATTATTTACTTTCTTAAAAAGGGATTTGTTTAATTTAACAAAATATGTTGTAGATTTATTTTGTTTCCCTCCCTTCTATCCAAAGGCATGCTTTGTTAGAGATTCAGTTTGGGTGCCAAGAAGCATGTCAAGCATTTTTCTTCCCAATGTAAATTTCTCTAGATATTTTGTAAGTTGTTCATTCTTGGGAATAAGATCTTCATTGATATGACATTCACTTGTAGATTTCATGATTTTTATCTCATCATTAAGCAATTCATTTTCTTTAAGTAAAGCTTCATATTTGATGGATAAATCTAGATACACTTTTCTTCCTAATTTATTTTTATGACAAATCATTTCATATCGCTCAACAAGTTCATGAAATGCATCTAACAAGTCATCATAAGAGGATGTTTCATGAAAGGAAACCTCAACGTCGTCAATTTCCACCACTTGAGGTTGATCACATTTCTTTGGTGATGGAGGTAGGATTGAGTCCGAATCCTAATTATTGGCCATGAAACACATGTGTGCTTCCTCATCGTGAGAGTACTCGAAGCCGAAAGTGACGGATGAGATTGAATCATCTCAAGTGGCCTTGAGCCTTCTTCCCATCTTTCTCGCGATGATCTTTTCTTTGTAATCATCATGTTCTCGTCTTCTAGGCCTCTCCTATTCGTCTCTTCTTGAGGGCATTTCTTCTCTATCTCTCCTTGGTCTCTTCTCCCTTTCTCTTCTAGAAGGATACCTCTTTTCTTCTCTTTGTTCACGGCCTCTCGGCCTAAGAATGGGCAATCCTTCTTCATGTGGCCGGTCTTGTTGCATTCATAGCACGTGAACATGCGAGACGATTCACCTTTTCCTCTTGTGAATTTTCCCTTAGAGAGAAACTTCTTGAAGTTACGTGTTAGGAAAGCGACGTCTTCATCAATGTCCTCGTCTTCGATAGCTTCCGAATCCGAGGTTGCTTTTACAGAAAGTGTCTTTTCTTTCCTTCTTGAATTTTCCCACTCCTTTTCCTTCTTTTTTCTTCTTCCATTTGAATCTCATAAGCCATGAGGATTCCTATGAGATCCTCCATCTTCAACTTTGAGAGGTCTTTAGCTTCTTCAATAGCCGTAGTCTTTTTCTCCCACTCGATGGATAGTGACCTAAGAAACTTGCGCACTACCCTGTCACTTTCAATCAAAACCTTACCAAGGTTATTGAAGGAGTTAGTAATATGGTTAAAGTGAGTGTGCATCTTTCTTATACTTTCATTAGGTTTCACGGCAAACATCTCATATTGTTGCATATAAGAATCTATCCTAGTTTCCTTAATGGATGATCGTCTCTCAAAGTGAATTTCAATCATACACCATGTCTCAAATGAGGAATCACAATCATTAATCCTACCATATTCTTCCTCGATTAATCCATACATGAGGATGATCATAAGTTTGACGTTCATTTGAACCATTACGAGTTCATTATCCGTCATACATTCTAGTTCTTTATTTTGAATGTAAGGAATTTGAAGAAACACCCACAAATTTACAACATATTATTGAATGAAAGTAATCATGTGTTTCTTACAGTAAGCATAGTATGTTCCATCAAACAAAGGAGGTCTACCGGTGTGGAATCCCTCGCGTTGTTGGGCCATTGCTACAAATGTTAACTTGTTTAGATGCAATCTACGAAGATCTGATACCAAATGTAGGATCTAATGGGCCCTAGGATTAGTCTAAAGGGTGTGAATAAACTAATTAAGTTCTTTAAAAGTATAAGCAATTTAAAGCTAGAAGAATATAATGAAAAGGAGAAAGAGATGCAAACCATGACACGGATGTATAGAGGTTTGGATCCAACCATCGGATCCTAGTCCTCTCTTATGAGTTGCTCTTCCTTGAGCAACTTCACGTACTCGACTATTCCGATCTCCGTTCCGGACCGAGATCAAGCCTTTACACTTAAAGCTTGCGAACACCCTCGCCAAGCTTGGACCACCTTCTCACAATCCGAGAAGAGCTTCACTCCGGAAGCTAATACAACACTTCACTGGAGAATTTGAGTAACCACTTCTAATCTTGAGAACTTGAATGATTTATGAATGCAATGAGTGATTCAAGTAGAAAGATTAGCACAAAGAGAAGTTTAGAGCAATTGAGAGTAGTATGAGAGCATGAGCTTTAGAGAAAGGATTGGTAAGCTTGAAAGTTATTCTAAGCTCTATTTATAAGCTCTAAACTTAATCTAGCCGTTGGGATTGAAGTGGTCGTGATTTGATTAAGTTAAAAAAACAAGGAAGTTCAGAACTCAAATCAGGACATAATCAGTCAAACAGAACAAGGATCCAGTCCGATCGAAAATAACAAGTATATCCAACGAGTATATCCTTCCTCAAAACCTTTCTCGAACAAATGAGCTTTTATCTCTTTTACATTTGATAAGAACATGTTAAACAAATCCTACATAGAGATAAGACATGTCTCTCATTTCTAGCATTTGCATTATTCAGAACAAAATTCTAGAAATTCATCAACCTGAGTCTTTTACTGAAAACTCAATCTACTAGAGAAAATCCATTTTTCATCCATAATTTTCTACACATTAAGAAGAACAATCACAATGTAAAGATGGAAATAAATTTTTATTCCTAGTTCTCTAAAAGTACAAGTACCAATAAACAATCCATCATCAACAAAACAACACATTCGAGTCCGTAAAATACCATTCCATATCAATTTTAAACAAACAAAACTTTGATGATATGATCTCTGAAAACAAATTCAAATGAGTCCTCTTAGTTAGAGTATTAAAAGAGTTACAAATGGAAGCATGGATAACACCTTTCTAAGCACGTGCTGGATTTGAAAGATGGTCATGGTTGGTGAGGCGGGCCTTGCCGGGCAGGGGTGATTAGTCAGGGTTGGTCAGTCTTGTTGGCCTTTTGGCCTTAATCTATGTTTTGATAATTTAATCAACCTAATCTTAATTATAATCAACGTAGAGTAGCACACATATTGCATTGCATATATATTGCTTTGTAGTAACTTCTGCAGGTGATCAAGACTCAAAAAAGAAAGGATTCAAGTCAAGACATGTAATCAAGCTCAAATTGAAGACATGTAATTTGCCTTTCTTAGTCTTAGGAACATTGTGTAAATTGAGCATACTTGAGCAAAAACCTACTTAAACACACACTGGGTTCCTTATAGAAGTCACACACAAAATTTCATATCATTTGGACTTCAATAGATCACCCAAACTTAGACCGGAAAACATTAAACCATAACCTGAACTGACGGCCCACATTCGGTTGACCGAGTGATCAATTACCCAGTTAGTGTTTTATTGCCCGGTTTCGGTCGACCGTCCAGACTTTATCGGTCGACCGAGCAAACATATTTATCCGACCGTTAGTTTTATCATTTTATACCCAATGGTCGTATTCGTATTTTTCCAAATACCCCAAAATACATTTAGTGTATCGGTCGACCGAGGACCTCGTTCGGTCAACCGAACTTACGATATCTCGATAACCCAAAGTGTCTCTCGGTTTTCAGATACCATGGCCCATGTTTTGGTCGACCGAATTTGATCTTGTTGGTCAACCCCGTAGAGCCTGTTATGAATCGGTCGACCGAACCTATCTCGATGTTCGACCGACAACTTAAGTGTACCTAATCATAGCCTTTGGCGGTCGACCGTTTGTTAACTGGTTGACCAAACTGTGTCCAAAACTACACATCAGTCGACCAAACTTACCGATTCGGTCGACCGAACTTCTACAGAATTGCATCCTGCAAGTTTCTGTTTTGTGTATCTTCCACAATCTTTTACCAAACTTGTCCCAATGGCTATAACTCAGTTAGATCTTTTAAATAGATGTTTCAATGACACAATTACATAACTCTTACACTTCCTATTGTCATATACACCTAAGAGAGACTCCTAACTCTCCCAATCCCCAAATCTACTCTCCAAGCCTAAATTTCCATAATTTAGCATCAATTCCACATCCTAAGCTAAGTGTGCTCAAGTTAGAGAGTGTGTTCCACTCAACATCTCTTTTGTAAAGAAGCGAGGACTTTTGTGAAAGCCTGAAGTGTTCCTCTCGGATTGTGAGAGAAGAAAAGTCAAGCTCACGAGGGTGTTCATGTAGCTTATTTTGTAAAAGGCTTAATCTCGGCTCGGAATGAGGTCGATAGTGAAGACGCGAGCGGAGATCGAGGGAGATCGAGCGGAGCTTGGAAGAGAGGAAGTAGGCGGGAGGCCGAACCTCTATAAAAATCAGGTGTCATCATTGTGGTTTGCTTTACTTGCTTGTTTTTGTTTAAATCCGCTGTGCATTCTTTGATTTATTAAACAAGTACGTAATTAGTTTAAAAGTGATAAGAATTAGAAACCCTCACGATCCTACATTTGGTATCAGAGCCTTGTGAGCAAAATTTCATTACATAACCGTAATTTTAGCATTGCTTCAATTTCTAATCATGTAGAGGGTTTGTGCACAACTAGACCTCCTTTGCTAAATGGGTCAAATTATGATTATTGGAAGAATAGGATGAAAATATTCCTAATATCTAATTACCTCAAGTATTGGATGTTTCTTCAAAATCCCTACACCCACCAAAATGAAGATGAATTAGATTCACTTTCTAGGGCAAAAATGAAACAAATTGAGATGAACTAAAAAATAATGAACATTCTTTATTGTGGTCTTAATGAGGGTGAATACAATAGAATTAGGGGTTGTGAGAGTGCTTTAGAGATTTGGCATAGATTACAATGCATCATGAGAGTGATAGCAAAACTAAGGAAACCCGCATTAGTCTCCTCATGTATAAATATGAGATTTGTTCTATGCAAATCGGTGAGAACATAAGCAACATGAACACTCGCTTCACCGATATTACTAACTCTCTTTTGGTCCTTGGAAGAAAATCAATGAAGGAGAGTTGACACGGATGTTCCTCCGGTCGCTTAGCAATGATTGGGAAGATAAAGTCATCACAATTGAAGAGGCGCGTGATCTTTCCAAATTAAAGATAGAGGAAGTCGTTGGAAACTTGATGGTGTATGAACTTCAAATCAACCATCAAAAGGAGAAGGAAGCTTCAAATAACAAACCCTTCATGTCATTACATGCAAATCTTGAGGAACCAAGGAGGAGTGTAGAATATGAGGACATTGAAGTCCTAGCCAAAGACTTCTTCAAATACCTCAAGAAGGATAAGGAAGAAAAGAATGAAAGAAGAGGTACAAGAAGTGAAATGAGAGAAAAGAAGAAGGAGAAGGAGGAGAGTGAAAATGAGAGAAAAGAGAAGGAGAAGAAAAATGAGAGAAGGGAGAGATTCAGAGAAAAGGAGAGGAGTAATAGAAAATAGAAGAGGTTGGAAGCGCACATGGCTACTTGGGACGATTCATCGTCATCGTCCTCGTCCCAATCAACTGCACCTTTATCAACAAAGGAATATGCACATATGTGCTTCATTGTCATTCAAGATGAAGGAAGTGAAGTATCATCTAACTCTTACTCTTCTAGAACACATTCTTTCTCATCTAAGTCATATGCTAGTGATAGTTCATGTTCTAAAGAAGAGACATATTCACATGATGAACTTCAAAATGCATTTCATGACTTAGTCAAATAATATGAGATTATTTGTGAAAAGAACAAGAATGCTAGAAAGCAAATCAAGGATCTCAAATGCCAAATTGATATAGTCATGAATGAGAATATTGAGGTGCTTGCTAGACTTCAAAATAATGCATCAACTCTTGATAATTTAAAAGCAATACCTATAGATGTTGAACAATTAGATCTTCATGCTTGCAATGTGCAATTAAGAAAAGATCTAGAAAAGTTCACAAATGGAACTAAGATGCTTAATATGATCTTAGGTAGTCAAAGGCAATCTTTGCAAAAACATGGTTTAGGATATAATGATTCATATGTTAAAAACCATGTAATTCATACAATTTTAAATGGAAATCACTTAGTTGTAAAGCATAGTTCTTCAAGTGTGTGGGCTCCTAAAACTGAAATTGTTTGGGTTCCCAAATCTAACATTCAAGGACCCAAAGTAGTTTAGGTCGCTAAATCTACACATTTAGGTGCTTGAAGAGGAAATCGGTTGTGACCGGGCAAGCTTGAGAGCCAAATTCAACGCCGTTTGCATCACCGAATGGAGATTGGAACCAATTCAAATCTTCAAGTGGGTATAAATTTTCTATCCTCTAAATTTTTCAATAAATTGGTTCTAGTCTAGATTTTATATGCTCAATTGTCATATCAAATACTAATTCATTGCAAATCATTAAATTTGAATCACATGCAATATTTTAGTTGTCAAACTTGTAGATGGATGTCAAAAAGGGAGAATTAATACATCACATGCTAAATTGTAATATTTGCCTGATGCTAATAGGGGACAATTAGAATTGAACTTAATCGAAAAATCATATTCATATTGATAGGGGAGCTTAATGAATATCATTTCCTTAGTGTAATGAAGTTCAAACTTTAGGGGGAGCAACTTCATTACAAGACACCCACAATTCTATGCTTAAATCTTATAACTTTTTGATGGATGTCAAAGGGGGAGATAATAAAGGGGGTAACATGAAATTTCATTATGAATTGAACAAAAACTATGCACATCATTAGGGGGAGCATCTTCATGCATAGTTTACATCTAAAATTTTCAAGTATTAAGATATAGGTTGTCATCATAAAAAGGGAGAGATTACTGGCTTTTTGGCCTTAATCTATGTTTTCATGATTTACTCAACCTAATCTTAATTATAATCAATGTAGAGTAGCACACATGTTTCATTGCATATATATTGTTTTGTGCTAATGTCTACAGATGATCAAGACACAAGAAAGAAAGGATTCAAGTCAAAACATGTAATCAAACTCAAATTGAAAACATGTAATTTGCATTTCTTTTGAGTCATAGGAACATTGTGTAAATTGAGGATATTTGAGCTAAAACCTACTTAAACACACACTAGGTTCCTTATAGAAGTCACACACAAAATATCATATCATTTGGACTTCAATAGATTACCCAAACGTAGACCGGAAAACACTAAACCAGAACATGAACTGTCTGCCCACATTCGGTCGACCGAAACAGACCGTTCGGTCGACCGAGTGATTAATTACCCGGTTAATTTTTACTACCCGGTTTCGTTCGACCGTCCAGACTTTATCGGTCGACCGAGTTAACATATTTATCCGACCGTTAGTTTTGTCGTTTTATACCCAACGGTCGTATTCGTATTTTTCCAACTACCCAAAAATACATTTAGTGTATCGGTCGACCGAGGACCTTGTTCGGTCGACCGAACTTATGATATCTCGACAAACCCAAAGTGTCAGTCGGTTTTCGGTCGACCGTGGACCTTGTTTTGGTCGACTGAATTTGATCTTGTTTGTCAACCCCGTAGAGCCTGTTATGAATTGGTCGACCAAACCTATCTTGGTGTTCGACCGAGAACTTAAGTGTACCTAAGTCATAGCCTTCGGCGGTCGACCGTTCCTTAACCGGTCGACCGTTCCTTAACCGGTCGACCGAACCATGTCCAAAATTGCCCAATGGTCGACCGAACTTCTGCAGAATTGCATCCTGCAAGTTTCTATTTTGTGTATCTTCCACAATCTTTTACCAAACTTGTCCCAACGGCTATAACTCACTTAGAGCTTATAAATAGGTGTTCCCATAACACAATTTCATATCTCTTACACTTCCTATTGTCATATAAACCTAAGAGAAACTCCAAAATCTCGCAATCCCCAAATCTACTATCCAAGCCTAAACTTCCACACTTTAGCATCAATTCCACATCGTAAGCTAAGTGTGCTCAAGTGAGAGTGTGTTCCACTCAACATCTTTGTTGTAAAGAAGCAAGGACTTCGGTGAAAGCCCGAAGTGTTCCTCTTGGATTGTGAGAGAAGAAAAGTCAAGCTCACGAGGGTGTTCGTGGAGCTTGTTTTGTAAAAGGCCTAATCTCGGCCCGAAACGAGGTTGATAATGAAGACGCGAGCGGAGATCGACGGAGATCGAGCGGAGCTTGCAAGAGAGGAAGTAGGCGGGAGGCCGAACTTCTATAAAAATACGGTGTCATCATTGTGGTTTGTTTTACTTCCTTGTTTTTGTTTAAATCCGTTGTGCATTCTTTGATTGATTAAACAAGTAGGTAATTAGTTTAAAAGTTATTAGAATTAGAGACCATAACAATCCTACAAGTCTGATTGGGTAGATAAATCAGGTGGAGTTGACAAGGGGATAGGGAAAGGGAAAGAAAATGAGGGTTTCCCCAGCTTGTTAGGTTGTGTGTTTGATTTTAGGTTGAATATTAAATATAAGAACGCATTACAATTGACTATAAAATATTAGAGTTTACCACGTCGGTTAACCTACAAAATAACGTGGTCAATCCTTATATGGACGCAACATGCTAACAGGACGATTGAACACAATTCTGTAAACCGAAACGCTAACTAGAATCACCAGTTCAAACAACTGAAATGCATTCGGTCAATATAAGAAAAATTCCTAAGATCAACCATCATCCCTCCAACTATACTCTCCAAACAACAACATGACACAATCCTTCAGCCATAAACGACATCAAAATACTAAAATGGACACCAAATCCAATTCTGTGATTCACATCAAATCAACTCTTATCCATAGTAATCCACATCAAAACTTTGCGATCGACACGAAACCACTCGAATTCACATCACAACTTCAAAACAACATGGAAATGCCAAATTCATCATAAAATCTTGAAACAAACTTGTTTCAGGAAAAAAACTGGAGAGATCAAACTTCGGATTTGGATTGGGATCAAGATCTTGGTCCTGGCGCCTAGTCTTCTCAGATCAAGACGACACCACTACATACTTCCCTTTCCATTTCGTGTTCACCTTCACTATTGCCATCAGATCTGCCAACAAAATGATCAGATCGAGAAGCTTTCAAACCCTAATCTACGGATCAAAGAAGAAACGAATTGAGAAAGAAGAGGTGTCGGAGGGTGATTGAATATGTTATAATACCGCAAGTGCACGGCCGCGTTGATGCGGTGGAAAGCACGGGTGGTCCACAAGGAGCATGTTCGAGTCGGATTCACGATAGTCAATCGAGTGAGGAAAAAAGATAGAAATGAGGTCGGAATTACACTACAATGCGTATGAAATTGGAAAAACAAACAATAAAACTCAACCTCTTACGGGGTAGAGAAAGAATGCGGAAATGAGAATATGTGTATGTGTTCATTGGTGCTCATCACAGCATGTAATACATGAAATTAATAAAACCAAATCCAACTTTGCCTCCACGTGAAATAAGATAAAACATTATCATTAAAACAAACAAGACGATAATTGAAATGTCGCTAATATAAACTCATGCATAATGACCAAATCCCACAATATCTCCACATGAAATAAGATTTAACACAATTATTAAAACATACAAGACATTAATTTAGATGAGACAAACAAGAGCACATGATCCCACATGTCATGTTTCCTTCTTCCACTCCATCATTATCCTCACCTCATCATTCCCCATAAAATATGCTCACTAATCTAAGCATGTGTTAACCATCACTCAAGAGCATTAGCACATCAAAGATAAGAGTGAAATCTCATTAGATGGTTATGGAAATCATGTAAGGTTCAAAAGGATTAGGATTAACACACACACCTAATACATCACATAATCATACCACCTTCTTCTTCAACCCCCCCCCCCCCCCCATGGGGATGGACCACTCCCTACTCATCTCTAAACTAAAGAAAGCATAAAAATTACATAAACCCATAATGGAAATGAAGAAAAATAAGATTAAGCAGACAACAAGATAAAAGAAATTACATCAAAGTAAAGACATTAATGTAAAGAACAAGATTCAAGTAACTTGAAATGAAAAGATTACAAAGTTCCTCCTTCTCCTCTTAAGTAATGAGCATCAAAATAGACCTAAACTAATGGAGAAGCAAGAAGAAGAGGGAGATGAGGGATTACAATGGTATATATAGACTAATACATGGTTAGGATTAATCTGGAAATAATCGGACGGCTCTAAATCAAATCTGATGGTCATGTAATGCTCTGACCTGACAACCCGACCCGCGACCAAAATTTGAGATCCAACAAAGCAAGGTGATCCACCAGTAACGGATAAATATCCGTCAGTGGTGGATCCAAATGGTTTTATCCGGCGTAAATTTCTCCAACTATTAAGTGGCCTTGTTTGTCACGTGGGGTGAAGCCCTGGTCCGCTGGTTCAAGCCCATTTGTCTTTAATCAGTGAAATGCTGGTCTGATTCAAGACATGTGGCACAATATTTTGTTCTTCACCATCAGGTCCCTCCGGGTTTTCACTTTGGTCCTTCCTAATTTGCGATCCAGTCCTTGTGTATTACAAACAGGTCCAGAAGTCCTTAATTCAGTCTATTGTTGTTGCAATCAGGTCCTTTTGGCTCCTTTTTCTCTTCTTTATTACCAAACACCTGAAATGCTACAACAAACACTCAAGTAGCATAAATTTGGGGTAAAATAAAGGATATATAGTATGAATGTGATTTTTGATATGCTACTAATCAGAGGGAGGCGAGTGATGGTGGTTGTAGAGGACCTAGACATGTTTATGTCGTCGCGGAGGGTGTTGATGTTGTCGGGGTCTGAGTCAAGGGTGGAGATTTAGGGGTGAGGCGTCTACACCCATTAGGGTTGGAGGGGTTTTGGGATCTGCCCCAAATTGGCTCCTCTTAAACGCCAAAATGAAAACTCACTGTAGAGTGAAAGACTTCATGCATAGTCCGACAACATTTTGGTCGGCAAGCTTTCTTTTATGTCAGCAACTGACTGTCGGAAAATACAATTTTTGTAGTAGTGCATCTTCTGCTTATCATATAGCCTGCCGGAAATTCTGGTTGGCATCACAAAAAAACATAAAATCCGAATGTATTTTTCAGTGAATAATTCAAGTGATTATGGTAATTTTAAAACCTAGTTGTGTGGAAACGAGTATGTACGCAAAAAAAACTTACGACTCGGATGTTTTAGATCTCGGAAAATATAGATTAAGCATTAGAGTTAGGAAATTGTGGGAGATCATCTCAGGAAAAATAGGATTATGCCAAAATATAATCTTTGCTAAGCTAGAATCAAGCTATATGCATATTTCCAAACTCTTCAGACCACCTTTCCCCATTCCTTAACTATCTAATAGAGTTGTTATCAACTCTATGTAATTAAGAGAAATTAATATGCTTAGTGGTAACAATAAAAAATTTTGGTTTGATGCCTGGTAAAATTGGACCTTCTTCTTCAAATCCATCCTGGTCCTATTTCCTATGACAAAGCACAAATACATCATGATGGCTAGATTCTTCGGGGAGAATCCTTTTTGCCTGAATATATGGTTTAACAGAAAATTCACCTAGAGCAGTAATGACCAACATGTTCTAATCTTATATCAGCTTTATCTAGCATTTCATGCCCAAACCGGGGATGATAGGCGATGGTGGAAATTATACACTGAAATCATTCTATTACGTCTTTGTTGATGGGGCATAAGATATCCACTTATGGAACAGGTTTTGGGAGCAATTTGCCCACCAAAAGTTATTATTTTCGTGGCTGGTGCCAGAAAACAAAATCTTAACTAGGGACATATTTAAAAATAGAGGACTACGAATCAACCCCTCTAGTCCGATGCGCGGCCTGACAACTGAATTGGTTGACCAATTATTCTGAAAGAAATTGATGCAACAGGTGTCTAAATGGAATTAAATGATTATTTTTTAGTCTTGGTGAGGAGATTGTTGCTCTTTTCAGTAGCAGTATGGTCGGCCAAAGGTGCGACGGGAAGACTCCATTGTTGACGACTCTTTCTATCCTTGCCCTGCCTTGACAAGTGATGCAAATCTAAAGCACTTGTTCTTTGCAATATATTCACCCAAACTTGGAGTTGCATTTGATATTACCATCTTCTAGAATCTTGTTCTAGAGTTGCATAGTTATTCCTCTCCATCTCCCAGCATAATCATTGAACGATTCACTCCTCCCTTTCCTTAGTGACTTTAGTTCTTCCCTTCTCGGAAGCATATCCATATTCCAATTCACTCCTCCCTTTCCTTGGTGACTTTAGTTCTTCCCTTCTCGGAAGCATATCTGTTAGAACCCTAACCCCTGCTTAGGAGTTAATGGAGATTAAGGGTGTGTTTAGCATGGGGAAGGGGGTGCTGCAATGATTGCTTGGGGAAGAGGAGGGGCGTGAACAGTGCTCGTGGATGAGGGGATGAGTTGGATGTGTAGGCTACTGTTGGCGAGGAGAAGGGTGTAATGGGTTGGGTTTTAAAAGCATATCTCTCTCTCTCTCTTTTTCCATATGTGTTCACTGATTCCTTCCCTTTCCTTTCCGGCAACCAGAGTAGGTGGTAGCTCGTCCGACGTGAGGCGTGCGGAGGTCGTGCGAGGAGGTGGACGCACGAGGAGGTGCGGAGACGGCGTGAGCGAGCGGAACTCCGGTGGTTTCGTCGTCTTCTTTGAGGTATGCCGCTCTCTAGTGTGGTTTGGTTGTTAACCCTCGTGGGAGGGTTGTGTTGGTCGGTCGGAGGAGGTCGGAGACCTCTCCGACGATGTGTTTTGATGGAAAACCTCGGCTGGCGCGAGGTTGAAGACGACCAACGGTCGACCGGGCCCTTCGGGCGGTCGACCGAATGTATGTATTTTTGTCTGTCTGTTGTGTTTCTGTCGACCGGTTCCTTGTGTTCGGTCGACCGGAACTTAAGTGTACTGGTTATTATGCATGCTTGCGGTCGACCGTTTTATGATGTAGAAATACTAGGATGTCTTATTAGTTTTCGGTCGACCGAGACCCCTGAGTCGGTCCACCAGAAGATTTGAATTTGATGTTGACCAGACTCCGGATTTTGACCTCGTTTCGGTCGACCGGTTTTAGACCTTCGGTAGACCGTTGGGACTTATGTCTTGCGCAAATAGTTCGACCGTTGCAGACGCTTCGGTCGATCGATTTCCTTGTGGAAGCGGTTGACCGAGTTGTTACGTTCGGTCGACCGATTTCATTGAGGAAAACGGTCGACCGAGTTGTCTCTCTCGGTCGACCGTTTTGCACAAGACAGAATTCCTGGTTCCCTTTTAGGATGCCAACTCTGTCCACGGAAACCCGTGTCCTCGCTTTGTGCGTGAGCCGGGAGGTGACGGTGGGGGCGTTCCGCGTTCCTGCCCAGGGACCGCCTTGTGGAAGAGTGTGGGTGTTCTGGACGCGTCACCTCCATGTATGGATCGTGACTAATATGATGGATTGATTGGACTCATTGTTGTATAGCAGGCCTGAGGGATCGCGAATCCCAATGTATGATGATTGTGCAGGCACGCAACTGTCGTTGGGTGAGTTGACTACCGGCCCGAGGGGCTACGGAGGTCGCTTCCCTGCTTTTATAGCGGCACGGTTGGTGTTTGCGGCTTATGGAGCCTGATGACCTGGCAGTCTTCGGTCTTGACCCGTCCGATGTTGTGCCGGACGTATTGATGGACCACCGATGTTGTTTCGGTGATGCCGCCGATGTTGTTCCGGCGATGATGATTGATGGGCCGATGTTGTTCCGGCTTTGTTCCTCTGATGGGCACCTACTGAGATGATGTTTGGTGGACCGAGTGAGCGACGACTCCGGTGGTGTGGTTTCGACCACGAAGTTACAAATCTGTTTCTTATGGCGCGGACCTGGCGGATTCTCCCCGCCGAACCCCATGATCAGTGTAGCCGTGTGTGGGGAGTATCACGTCTTGTTCCGTTAGACCGTATGTGCCTACGGTAGATCTCCCCAGGAGACCCGATGATGATTGTCGGACTGATGTCCCATGTTACCCTTCGGGGGAAATGTTTTCCTTACTGTCGATGACATGACATGCTACTAGTATGATAGGTTCATTTGTACTACTGCATGCATATAGGTGAGCTTGGCATACGGGGTTTCCTTATGGAAACTCAGGCATAGTTGTTGCATCTTTTTCAGGACCGTAGTAGGTCCAGTTGGGTGGTGATCAGCGGGCGCGCGTATCTTGGGATCGGATCCTCTTTTCTGACCACTGAGGTCGACATGATTATGTTTATCTTCTTTTGTTGTTCTGTTGTAATCATGTATCATTTTTGACAAAATCTGATGTAAACTGGTGCACTGCTTTTATGTTTTTATGAGAAGTAACGGTTCCGTCTTTGATTATTGGTCTCTGATGCTTTGATAATTAATTTTTAAATTTCCACTATTTCGGGATGTTACAATTTGGTATCAGAGTGGTCGATTCCTATGCGGTTCCCAATGAAATCACCCTTGTAGTAATAGGACGCATGCATTTTATCTTTTAGCATGCATTCATGGCTGAAGTTGTGTTTGTTTCTTCTGTCAGATGGCTCCTAGACGCGTGCGGAGTTCCCGCGTGATCGCGATCCCAACGACGACACTGGAGGCGCCAACAGGGACAAGTTGGGCGAGATTCTGGAGCGTCAGGCATCTCAGAATGTGCAGGGAGGGGTGGGCGCTGAGCATGATCGGTTTATGCGTCAGCACCCGCCGAGTTTTGATGGCAGGAATGCGCCTGAGGTAGCGGAGGACTAGATCTTCAGGATGGAGAAGATCGTTCGAGTGATTGGACTCGCACCTGAGAGGATGGTGGACCTGGCCACCTATTTGTTTGATGGCGAGGCCGCCAATTGGTGGAGATCTACGTCCACGGTTTTGTTTGAGGACCGTGAGGACGTCAGCTGTGAGGAGTTTCTGGAGGTGTTTCATGAGCAGTACTTTCCTCAGCACGTCAGGGACCGGAAGAGGGAGGAGTTTAAGTCACTGGAGCAGAAGGAGATGACTCTAGTGAGTTACATCAGCAGGTTCAACGCCTTGGAGCGTTACTGCCCCGAGATTTGTGTGACCCCAGAGCAGCGGGCGAGGAAGTTTGTGAAGGGACTGAGGCAGCCGCTCCGATCACGTGTGATCAACAGCATGTCGCGGACCCTTGCAGATGCGGTGAAGCATGCTACCATCATTGAGTAGGACCAGAGGGAGTGTCTTCAGGAGGCGAGGAAGGCACCAGTGAGCACCGGTAGCCAACCAGTCTGTCGTGGAGCAGGGAACCCAGGTAAGAGGCCCAGGTTTGATGGAGGAGGAGCACGTCAGTCTGGAGCGTGCACGTTTTGTGGGAGGTTTCACCCAGGTCAGGAGTGCTTCAGGCGCACTGGAGCTTGCATTGGATGTGGGCAATTGGGTCACTTCATTCGGGAGTGCCCGACTAGGCAGGGAGAGCCTAGCAGGAGGTTTGGACCACCAGTGGCAGGGAGAGGCGGAGGCAGCCGATCAATCGTTTCACCAGGTCAGGGCAGGAAGACCGGGCGAGTCTTCACTATTCAGGCTGAGGAGGCGAGAGACTCCAACACCGTTGTGGAATGTACACTTTCTGTTTCTGGTTTGGTAGCGCGTGTGTTGTTTGATTGCGGCGCCACTCACTCCATTTCGGAGAAGTTCGCTGGCGAGTTGGGTCGGAGCCCTGTGCTGTTGACTGATGTTTTGGAGGTCAGCACGCCCATGGGTGAGGTGGGCATTGTGGGGAGCTTTTTCCCCGGCACCACGATTGCTTCGGGAGACCATGATTTTCCGACAGATCTAGTCTTGTTACCGATGCAGGACTTCGACGTCATACTGGGGATGGACTGGCTGTTATAGTACGACGTGCGGGTCTTTTTCCGTGAGAAGAAGATCCTGATTCCGATGGAGGGCTTTCCAGATGTTTTGATCGGAGGTACAGGAGCAGAGGCGGTCGTTTGATTCTGTCTGCAGTTAAGGCACAGAGACAGATACAGCAGGGATGCAGAGCGTTTGTGGCCACGCTGGTTGTTCCTGATCCTGAGACGAGGAGGCTAGAGGATATAGAGGTTGTGCAGGAGTTCCCGGATGTGTTTCCAGCAGAGATTCCAGCATTTCCGCCGCACCGAGAGATCGAGTTCGGTATTGAGTTGGTGGCGGATACGACACCTTTGTCGAAGGCTCTGTATCGTATGGCACCTGCTGAGTTGACAGAGCTGAAGAAGTAGTTGTAGGAGCTGATGACTCCGGGTTTATCTCATCGAGTGTCTCGCCGTGGGGAGCGCCTGTGTTATTTGTGAAGAAGAAGGATGGATCGTTGCGGATGTGCATCGACTACAGGATGCTGAATAAGGTTACCGTTCGGAACCGGTACCCTTTGCCCATGATTGATGACTTGTTTGATCAGCTGCAGACGGCGAGAGTGTTCTCGAAGATCGATCTGCGTTCGGGTTATCACCAGTTGCGGATCAGGGAGGCAGATGTTCAGAAGACAGCCTTCAGGACGCGGTATGGCCACTACGAGTTCTTGGTGATGCCATTTGGATTGACGAATGCACCTGCAGCATTCATGGACCTGATGAATAGGACATTTCAGCCATACCTCGACTATTTTGTCGTTGTATTCGTGGATGACATCTTGGTATACTCGCCTGACAGGGAGCAGCATCAAGAGCACCTGAGGATTGTGCTTGCCATCCTGAGAGATCAGCAGCTTTATGTCAAGTACACGAAGTGTGAGTTTTGGTTGGATCAGGTGGCTTTTCTGGGGCATATTGTGTCAGCGGATGAGATTTCGGTGGATCTGGCGAAGGTCGAGGTTGTGACATAGTGGAGAGCCCCGACGAGCGTGACAGAGATCAGGAGTTTTGTGGGACTGGCAGGGTATTACAGACGGTTCATCCAGGATTTCTCCAGACTTGCATCGCCGCTGATAGCGTTGACGCAGAAGGGCGTCAAGTTTGTTTGTTCCCAGAAGTGCGAGGACAGCTTTCAGGAGCTGAAGAGGCGATTGACGACAGCACCTGTTATGACTCTACCGAGTGGCAGTGGAGGTTATGTGATATACAACGATGCGTCAGGGATTGGCTTGGGCTATTTTCTGATGCAGCACGGGAAGGTGGTGGCATACGCTTCGAGGCAGCTGAAGGTGCACGAGAAGAACTAACCTACTCACAATCTGGAGCTATCAGCGGTAGTTCACGCGTTGAAGACCTGGAGGCACTATCTGTATGGCGAATAGTTCGAGGTCTTCACCGATCATCAGAGTCTGAAGTATTTGTTCTCGCAGAAGGAGCTGAATATGAGGCAGCGCAGATGGCTTGAGTTCATTAAGGACTACGACTTCACCATTTCCTATCATCCGGGGAAGGCGAATTCGGTTGCAGATGCACTGAGCAGGAAGGTGGAGGTTTCAGTTGCGAGTCTGTGCATCCCGGAGTGGAGGCTGCTTGAGGCATTGTCAGAGTGGAGACTGTTCATAGAGGGTTCAGAGGGAGCAGTAATTGTTGGGCTTCGGGTGGAGCCGCAGACTGTCTCACGGGTTGTGCAGGCTCAACATGGGGATGATGAGTTAGCTGGTCTGCTACAGTTGGCTTCCAGAGCTGAGTCAGACTTCTTCGGTGTAGGGGTTGATGGTGATTTGAGGTTCAGGACTCGGATCTGGGTGCCGAAGTTGGATGGGCTGAGAGATGACATCATGGAGGAGGCACAGAGACCTAGATACACCATTCACCAGGGGAGTACGAAGATGTATAAGGACCTGCAGCGGAACTTCTGGTGGAAGAGCATGAAGAGGGACATTGCAGAGTTTGTAGAGCGATGCTTAGTCTGTCAGCACGTGAAGATTGAGCATCAGAGGCCAGCGGGACCGATGCGGTGTATTGAGCTTCCTGAGTGGAAGTGGGAGCATGTGACGACGGATTTTGTCACAGGATTGCCGAAGACGAGGAGATTCCACGACGCGATTTGGGTGATAGTCGATCGACTGACCAAGTCGGCGCACTTCTTAGCGATCAGGACCACGTTGCCTTTGGAGGGTTTGGCTAAGCTGTACGTGGAGGAGATAGTCAGGTTGCATGGAGTGCCAGTGAGCATCATCTCTGATCGCGATCCTCGATTCACTTCTAGATTTTTAGGGAGTCTGCAGCAGGCATTGGGGATGCATCTGAGGTTCAGTACAGCGTTCCATCCGCAGACGGATGGCCAGTCAGAGAGGACGATTCAGACCCTAGAGGATATGTTGAGGGCGTGCACACTGGATTGGGCAGAACATTGGGACGAGCACTTGCCGCTGATAGAGTTCACCTACAACAACAACTACCATTCGAGTATTGGGAAGGCACCGTACGAGGCATTGTACGGGAGGCCTTGCAGATCACCAGTATGCTGGAGTGATGTGTGCGAGAGGCAGTTAGTGGTGTCAGTGATTGTGCAGATGTATGCAGAGAAGGTTGATGTGATCCAGAAAAGACTGGCCACAACACAGAGCAGGTAGAAAAGTTATGCTGATCGACGCAGACGTGTGTTGAGTTTCGAGGTGGGCGACCATGTGCTTCTGAAGATTTCCCCTGCCCGAGGAGTGATGAGGTTTGGGAAGAAGGGGAAGCTCAGTCCGAGGTATGTGGGCCGTTCGAGATCCTCGACCGAGTTGGAGAGGTTGCCTACATGATTGCATTGCCACCACAGTTTTCGGGTCTTCACAACGTCTTCCATGTATCAATGCTGAGGAAGTATGTTGTAGATCCAGCTCACGTGATTGAGATAGAAGTGCCAGAGATTTAGCAAGACCTATCTCTTGAGGAAAGACCAGTGGAGATAGTCGATCGCATGGATCATCAGCTCAGGAGGAGGACCATTCCGATGGTGAAGGTCTGGTGGCAGCATCACAGCGAGCGCGAGGCCACTTGGGAGATCAAGGAGGAAGTCAGAAGGCAGTATCCAGAGCTTTTTGGTGAGTAGTTTGCTTTGATTTCGGGACGAAATCCTTTTAAGGAGGTGCATTGTTAGAACCCTAACCCCTGCTTAAGAGTTAATGGAGATTAGGGGTGTGTTTAGCATGGGAAAGGGGGGTGCTGCAGTGATTACGTCTTGTTCCGTGATTAGTGTAGCCGCGTGTGGGGAGTATCACGTCTTGTTCCGTTAGACCGTATGTGCAAACGGTAGGTCTCCTCGGGAGACCCGATGATGATTGTCGGACTGATGTCTCATGTTACCCTTCGGGGGAACTGTTTTCCTTACTGTCGATGACATGACATGCTACTAGTATGATAGGTTCATTTGTAACACTGTATGCATATAGGTGAGCTTGGCATACGGGGTTTCCTTATGAAAACTCAGGCATTGTTGTTGCATCTTTTTCAGGACCGCAGTAGGTCCAGTTGGGTGGTGATCAGTGGGCGCGCGCAACTTGGGATCGGATCCTTGATTGACATCATTTCATACTCATATTTGTATCTTATATCCATTATCTTACCCCTAAGCAATGCTACGTGACGAGTTTAATGTTTAGTTTTCAGGAATAAAGAGGTTTGAAGAGAAGAGCCATGAAAGGACCCAAAAGCAGGAAAAAGGACTTAATTGTGAGACCTAGGGACTGAGATGCAAGGGAGAAGGACCTGATCGTAAGACCGAAGGACCTAAAAGCAAAACAAGAAACTCCACACCATCATGGGGAGTATTTTGGCAATTCGATTCGGGTCGGAGCTCCAATAAACAAAGTAGATGCATCAAAGACCAACAAAGACCACCATAAAAGCCCACAACCAAAACCAACTCGATCTGGATCATGTAGACCAGCAATTGGCGGTCTTGGACAGCTAATTGGCGGTCCATATTGGTCTGGATCATCTCATATTTGTGGGGCACGTGTCTTAGTGTATTCTTAGTCCATTTGTGGTATTGGTTTAGTCCCACATCTGGGGATTGTCCCCGATTAGCTTTTTCCATGCTTATAAATAGAACTCTTCACCTTCCATTGTAATTACCCATTGCTTGGTGGCATTCTCTCTACTAAGGAGTGAGCCTTGAAGCAAAAACTCAAGGTGGAGAAGAATGCTACCTTCAATGTGAGTCATTTGTTAATAAAATAATTCTTCTAGTTTATTTTAATCTTGTCTTTTAATTTTTGCATTTTTGTTTAGTCTTTCCTTTCCTTTTATGTTTCTTTAATGCTTCTTGCCTTCTTAGTTAACTTTCATTTCAGTATTATGCTTTCTTTTGCTAATATAGTTAGTGTAATGAGTAGTGAGTAGTTCCATCCCCATTTGGGGGGTGGAGAAATATGTGATATAATCATGTAGTGTATTAAGTGTGTGTTATCTTTATCCCTTGAGCATTATATGATTTCCATAACCATCTAATGGGTTTTCACTCTTATCTTTGATATGCTAATGCTCTTGAATGAAGCTTAGCTTATACTTTGATTAGTGGACCTATTTTATGGGGAATTATAAGGTTAGGATATGGATGAAGTTAATATTGGAAACACAATTTGGAGTGTATGTGGTCTTGTTGCCTTTACCTTAGCTAATGTCTTGTATGTTTTAATGATGTAGTGAAATCTTAATTCATGTGGAGGCATAGTAGGGTATAGTCTTTATACTTGAGTTCATGTAGCTTCATTCCAATTATTGTCTTGTATGTTTTAATGATGTAGTCTTATCTTAATTCATGTAGAGGCAAAGTTGGATGTAGTTTTATGATTTCATGCACTACATATTGTGAGGAGCTTAATGAACACACACACACTTCTTTATGTTCACATTATTTCTCTACCCCTTTTGGGGTTTAGTTTTCTTGCTTTTCTTCCATTTCCTTTTTGCATCTTAGTGTAGTTTAGTGTAACCAACCTTTCTTCCCTTTCTTTACCTCTCGCCTTCGCACAGACCAAACGTCGACACACCTCCCAGTGGACGACCCGTATTTGCCACCGCTTCAACGCGGCCGTGCACTTGCGGTTAAATATAAAACGAGATCAATCAAGTTTTTGGCGCCGTTGTCGGGGAGGTGCTCTGTCCAGACGTTGGTTTGGGCGATTCAAGGGGTTTTTAATTTTTTTGTTTCCAGTGTTGTTTAGTTTCAGGGAACCTACGGATCAAGGGGAGGCTACTGGAGAAGTTTGAGGACTAGGAGCTACAAAAGGACCGCCAATCAGCGGTCTGGGACCTCCAATTGGCGGTCTGGTAAGCCTCAATTGTTCTCAAATTTGTTCCAGTTGTTATATTCTTCATTTTAGTTATCTGGGAGAACAATTTTGCATGCTGAGACTTCTAATTTGCTCCCAGATTTAATTTCAATCCTCTTTAATCAACTTGGACCATAAAACTCAAAGCAAAAGATTAGACTCCTTGCCATCTAGGTCATGCATCATGTGTAGACCTTGCATGCATTTGTCTTTTCTTTTCTTTACATTTTGTTGTTGATTGCTGGCGTGAGGTACGTGCACCCAAATCTCTCATTCATGCATGTTTCGATCATGCATTAGTTAGTAAGGTGCATCGGGACAAGAGTGAGTTGAGCGTTTGATTGGAGTGATTGATTGCTAGATTTAAGCTCAAAACGCTACTAAGGAGGGGCTGTCTCATAAAAGATAAGGTGGGGGATTTTATCACCCTTTCCTTGGCCCCAAAACCACTCTTAATAAAGCCTGAACTAAAAGCAAGTAGACATTGGCCCTACGATTGCGGGCGCACTAGGAGAGTAATCTAGTTGAGACCGTCATGACCTGATCGGCGTTGCCTACCTTGTCGATAGTAGGAGGTACTGGATCTACAGATCTGGTATCACTTGCTGGGCATTGTGGTCCTCGTTGTAGGGAGGTGAGACGTGTCGAGGCTAGTGACCTCGAAGTTAGGCGTCGTCTAGCCTAAGGACCCATTGCCTTTCATTGTTTGAGCTGTGCTTGCTAGTTAGGTTTCTTCCTGATCCCTCTACCCACGCTAGCTTTATGGATTCTTCCCTTCTCCTCTGAGTCATCTTCTTCTCACCTACTTCTACGTTTTAGTCTCCTCCCCTTTACACTCTCTAGTAGCGTTTTAGGGTCGAGTCGAGCACTTTTTGCGAGCTTAGCCTCGTGGTGGTGAGAGTGGTCGACTCGAGAGTTCTCTGTTGAGATGGATGGTTACATGGGCGACCATCCATATCATTGTTGGGACCAGGATGATTCTCCCTGGTACTCCCGACCCATGCATCCTGGGGTGCCTCAGACAAACACCCAGTATGGTTGGGATAATCGTAATTATGTGACTGAGCATTCTTCATATTGGGGTAACATGAGAGAGCCACCAGCCGCCAGGTCTTCTGGTCGGGTTGGCTCATATCATGTCGAGTCCACTATCGCATCTGAGGCGAATTTGGATGCTCTCATGCGTAGGATTGAGAGGTTAGAGTTGGACCGAGCTCCTGTAGCTCAGTTCGCTAGTCCTAGGTGTAGTAGGTGTGGACTTACGGGCCATGATAACTTGGAATGCGCTTACGCTCCAAGGGATACTGAGCATGCAAATGCGATGTATCAACAGAGGCCCCGTAACGACCCGTACAATCACTCCTACAACCTGGGATGGCGTAACCATCCTAACTTCTCTTGGGGGCCTAGTGGGGGTCACGGTCAGAGCTCGCACGCTCAACCTCAACCCCCACCATATCAACCTCCATGCCCATCGGCGACCTACGAACCCCCACATCTATGGTCTCAGCACCATAATTACCAACCTACTCATGCCTCATCGTCGGGTTATTCCAACCAGACTCCACCACCCCAGCATGTTGACCCCAAGGACCCTTCTCGTGATCTGACCATTCAAGCGTTGCAAAGTACAATCAAGGCTTTGGAAATGCAAGTGATTGAAATGACACAACAATTACATGAGGAGGGTAATTTTTCTGGTCAACATGAGTGTTTATCTTCTAAAATCGAACCACCACCACATCCAAAAATTCAAAGCACAATCTTTCAAAGTCAAACTCCTAGTCAGTCTGAGGGACTTGGGGTTTCAATTCACGATCACTTGGTGGACGATTCGATCCCAATTGAGAATAACATGGACCAACTTCTTTATGAGTCGGCACAGGATTGTGCCTTATCTTCTTGTCCCGTGGCCCTTGAGCCACATGATTTTATTGTTGTACCTCCTAAGGACTCACCTCTGGTGGAGCAAGAGCTCCCTAGTACCCTCAATTTCAAACAACCTGATGAGAGTTTGTCTCTCACTATTGTTCCTGATCATCTTGGAAATGATGGAACATCAAACAACTACATTGCTCATGAGGGTATTAGGAGTTCCTTGGAGGATACTTTGGGTATGAGACCGACTTCCTGTTCTCCTGGTGAGTTGGACATGCATAACGAGGTGCTTGACCTCGTTCCGACCCACCGGCCTGTTGGTTGGAGAGTTTGGATTGATGATCATAACTTCAGTTCCGCAACGGGAGATATTTTTCTTCCGTTGCCCCTTATTTCCCAAACTCTTGAGAGGTTCAAGCTCTTTCAGTTTGATCCTTTGAATGAGATGCCTTTGCGTCCAATTCATGAACCTCTCATTTCATCTGGTACTCTTTGTGAAGGGGGCCCACGCATGTGTATTCTGGCCCTGCGTGGTGTCATGTTCCCTTTCCAAGTGCATTGACCCACTCTTGAGGTTCCCATTTGATGTCTTTTGACAAATGAAGATGGGAACTTATGTTTGTACATAGTTATTAAAAAAATAGTACAATAAAAGACTCCTTCAGTGAGCATCGATTGTTGTGAGTCCCAACCCTTGTGTATTTGGGCTCCATTTCTTTCACGTATTTGTATCCTTTCTTTAGCATCTCACAGGTTTTGAGGGAATTCGGGTTATGTCCATCAACATGACCTTGCACGTCCCTTTGTACTTCATGTTGGTGAGATCTCTCCTTGTTTCATGCATAGCTCCATATAGTATCTTGCTCGCATTCATTGAGGACAATGCATGAAGTAGGTGTGGGGGGGTATTTTACGTGTGTACATAGTCGAGTCTTTTCTTTTGATTTTGTTTTCTTTTGTTTGCATTGTTAGGGTCATGTTAGTGTGCTGCATTTAATATCGATATATCTGCTTGCCATGATCCTTGGGTGACTTGTCTTCTTTTGATTGTCTAGTGCTTCAAAATTTTCACATTTCTTTCAAAATCTTCATGTGTTTGCGAAAGAAAATGTTTTGTGGGTTTTGCGTGTGTTTAGCATGTGCAAAACCGTTGAGAGGCAAAGTAAAAAGAAAGCTCCCAAAATTGTCTTGAACTTGATGCATTAGGATATCTAGCACAGTGGCTTTAGGATTTATCGAGTCGTTAGGATGCACCCCAGTTTTTCCTTTGGGGTGAGTAATCATAGGGTTTCAGTGCTCAAACATTTAAAGAAGTCCATTCTGAACCAAATGAGTCACTAATTCGTGTCTGTTAACTTAAGGAAGTTTGTTGTAGTCAAGGACCCTTTAAATCTTGTTGTGAGACATTAAGTGTAGGGGTTTTGGTTCATGTGTAGATAAGAAATCAGTGAGTAGGTGTTCTCTCTTCTCGCACGGCTCCTATCACTCGGGAAAGTAGGTCTGAAGGGACTTTGTGCCTGGTGTTTTCGAGTCATCTGACTTGGGATGCGCCGACCGAACTCTCGTTACACGGGTGGTAGGGATTGCCCTATGTGGAGATTTGGGGAAAGGTGTACGTGATAGTGTAAGTCCTCATGGGCAATGATGCACGAAACCTGACCCTGGGAGAATGAAGATCCAACTGATAAATAGAAAAAGAAAAAAAATGAGAAAAGAAACAAAAAGAAAAAAAAATAAGAACCTTAATGGACCTCACACTTTGTAGCACTTGAGGATGTTGAGGTTGTCCATGTCTCTCACTTAATTCCTTATTTAACTTGCACGAATGGTTTATTAGGCTAGGTGTGGACTGATTACCTATATAGAGTCGGCCCGTAGGATTACCGCGTCCATTGATCGACAAAATATTTCCAACGAGTCGAGGTCTAGATTGAATAATGCATCTTGTTCGGATTTTGTGGGTATATCCGCTGAAAACCCTCAGGAGACAACACTCCTCCTCCTTGGCAACAAGGAGGTTTAACGGCTTGTTGCACGTGCTAAGTGCAACCGTGATTCCTACGAAAGTGAGTTAGGATTTCTTGTTTCTCGTTTGCTTTTCTCTTTCTTTGTTTTGCTCGGGACTAGCAAAAACTTAGGTGTGGGGGTATTTGATTGACATCATTTCATGCTCATATTTTATCTTATATCCATTATCTTACCCCTAAGCAATGCTACGTGACGAGTTTTATGTTAAGTTTTCAGGAATAAAGAGGTTTGAAGAGAAGAGCCATGAAAGGACCCAAAAGCAGGAAAAATGACTTAATTGTGAGACCTAGGGACTGAGATGCAAGGGAGAAGGACCTGATCGTAAGACCGAAGGACCTAAGAGCAAAACAAGAAACTCCACACCATCATGGGGAGTATTTTGGCAATTCGATTCGGGTCGGAGCTCCAATAAACAAAGTAGATGCATCAAAGACCAACAAAGACCACCAGAAAAGCCCACAACCAAAACCAACTCGATCTGGATCATATAGACCGCCAATTGGCGGTCTTGGACAGCTAATTGGCGGTCCATATTGGTCTGGATCATCTCATATTTGTGGGGCACGTGTCTTAGTGTATTCTTAGTCCATTTGTGGTATTGGTTTAGTCCCACATCTGGGGATTGTCCCCGATTAGCTTTTTCCATGCTTATAAATAGAACTCTTCACCTTCCATTGTAATTACCCATTGCTTGGTGGCATTCTCTCTACTAAGGAGTGAGCCTTGAAGCAAAAACTCAAGGTGGAGAAGAATGCTACCTTCAATGTGAGTCATTTGTTAATAAAATAATTCTTCTAGTTTATTTTAATCTTGTCTTTTAATTTTTGCATGTTTGTTTAGTCTTTCCTTTCCTTTTATGTTTCTTTAATGCTTCTTGCCTTCTTAGTTAACTTTCATTTCAGTATTATGCTTTCTTTTGCTAATATAGTTAGTGTAATGAGTAGTGAGTAGTTCATCCCCATTTGGGGGGTGGAGAAATATGTGATATAATCATGTAGTGTATTAAGTGTGTGTTATCTTTATCCCTTGAGAATTATATGATTTCCATAACCATCTAATGGGTTTTCACTCTTATCTTTGATATGCTAATGCTCTTGAATGAAGCTTAGCTTATGCTTTGATTAGTGGACTTATTTTAGGGGAATGATAAGGTTAGGATATGGATGAAGTTAATATTGGAAACACAATTTGGAGTGTATATGCTCTTGTTGCCTTTACCTTAGCTAATGTCTTGTATGTTTTAATGATGTAGTGAAATCTTAATTCATGTGGAGGCATAGTAGGGTATAGTCTTTATACTTGAGTTCATGTAGCTTTATTCCAATTATTGTCTTGTATGTTTTAATGATGTAGTCTTATCTTAATTCATGTAGAGGCAAAGTTGGATGTAGTTTTATGATTTCATGCACTACATGTTGTGAGGAGCTTAATGAACACACACACACTTCTTTATGTTCACATTATTTCTCTACCCCCTTTGGGGTTTAGTTTTCTTGCTTTTCTTCCATTTCCTTTTTGCATCTTAGTGTAGTTTAGTGTAACCAACCTTTCTTCCCTTTCTTTACCTCTCGCCTTCGCACAAACCAAGCGTCGACACACCTCCCAGTGGACGACCCGTATTTGCCACCGCTTCAACGCGGCCGTGCTCTTGCGGTTAAATATAAAACGAGATCAATCAATCCTCTTTTCTGACCATTGAGGTCGACATGATTACGTTTATCTTCTTTTGTTGTTCTGTTGTAATCATGTATCGTTTTTGACAAACTCTGATGTAAATTGGTGCACCGCTTTTATGTTTTTATGAGAAGTAACAGATACGTCTTTGATTATTGGTCTCTGATGCTTTGATAAATAATTTTTAAATTTCCGCTGTTTCGTGATGTTACAATATCCATATTCCAAGAATATTGAGCAACAAAGTTTTTGGACAAGGTGTGTCATATAAACATCTAATCAGCCTCCAAGTGAGTGAACCAACTAAGTGAGGGCCCTGTAAGGCTCTTTTGGAATAACTTGATGTAGGCCTCTTCGATAACTTACTCTGGGCTAAGTCTCTGCTTCCGTCATACTTGTTAAATTTCGGTACTTTCAAATCTTGTGGTACTGGTACCCTAGGGATATGAGTTAGGTCTTTAATATAGGTGATGGGAGAGACATCACCTAATATATATTTCAGGACTTCCTACATCTGGTTGAGTCACTTATCTGTCTGATCTTGTTTTAGATTGATGAGTGGTGACCATTACTCTTGTCGATAAATGGAATTCTCGCGAAGTGGTCTTCATCATCTATAATATGGGAGGCCTATGTTGGTATTTGCCCGCATGACTACTTTTGCATTTGGTCAATACTTTCTAGTATGCACACCACGTTCTGCTCCATCTGCGCGAATCTCTCACTGAGATTCATCTCGTCCTCCATTTATTCAGCTCTATTCGACATCATGTCCCTTGTTTTGGACGTTGTCTAATACGAATGACTATTTGTACTACGAGATCCTACTGTCTTGGAAAAAAAATTCTATGTGGTAGATATACTAAAGACAATATATCTTGTAGCGAAAACACGGAAATGAAAATAAGCGAAAAAGGTCAAGAATAGGTATGACGAGGGCTAAACCTCTAAGTGTCCCCGACGGATCGCAAAGCTGTGATTGTGGCAAACTGGGGGAGTGTTGTGGTTTCTAGAACAACACATGTAGGTGGGTCTGCTCATGGCAACTTAGAGTCGCCACCCATCTTTTAAAATGATTTTCACAAAAAAATGCAAAATGAAAAAGTTCAATTATCGGAAAACTAATCAATCTCAAAATAACCCGCACGCGAGGTGTAACGTCCAGAGTTCCAGTTTTGGGACTTGGTTATCGTTGAAAAGTCCACAACCCAGCAATGTCGATCAGGGGTGGATCCAGGATTTTTCGAGCGGGGGGCTAAAAATCATAAAAAAAATTATAATAACATTCTTCGCGCCTTCATGTCTTGAAATTGCTTCATAATTTCTTCATTTTCAATAGATTGAAAAACTTCATTTTCTATGTATGTGATAATACAATAATTCAATCAGTCATCGCTCATTTGAGTCTAAAGCCTAGTCTTGACAATCTTCATAGTTGAGAATGTTCTTTCAACAGTTGCAGTTGCTACCGACAATGTTAAGCCTAACTTCATAAGCAAATAAACTAAAGGATACACTACATTGAGTTTGTTTTCGACCATCTTTCTTGTAAGATTTGTAATACAATGCAAATCTAAAAAATATGAAGACTTCCTCACATGAGCAATATAGTTTTCAATTTGAATTTCAAGCATCAGACGATCATTCCCATTAAACTCTACAAGATAAAAGTTAACAAATTTACATAATCTCTGTGTATCAAATGCTGAAAAAGAGTTTCGGTGATCCAAACACGTCATACATAACAAAAACTCATTATTACGTTCTAAGAACTAGATTTCTAGATAAGCATACACTTCCTTCAAACCAATCACGTAGTGAGGTGACTAGGTCAAAGATGGTACCTCATACATATCTCAGACTAAGCTTGAAGAATTTCTTCTAGTTTGTCCATTTCAGGGAAAACAAAAATTCAAGTGTTAGGAGAAACATATCACTTGACCTTTTTCTAAAACAAAGATAGATTCTGCCAATCATCAATTGCATGTTTAAATCATGCAACTAAGGTAACAACTTTAATTTCCATATTCTCACCAATTGTGCAAGACATTAATGTGGTTAAGCTAGCTAGGCAAATAAATGCACAATATATATGACAAGACAAATAAAAATATCTACAAATATAAATATAAAACGTTAAAAACTAAGTAACAAAAATCATCACAGAAAAATAGACAACCAAACAGTAATTAGGGTGAGATTGGGACATGACCCCGGATTGGGTTTGGGTTTGGGCAAGTAGGGTTTAGGCTCTTTTTTTTTAATTTAGTGGGTGGGTCGATGCCACCCAGACCCATACGTAGGCCCGCCCCTGATGTTGATCCCTCCCACACACTCGTTCTTGGTCTTTTAAATGATGTTATAATACTATAATAAAATTCCATGTTTCAAATTCAGAAAATCGTATATATAACTGCACTAATAACTTTGAAAGAGGGATCCACCTCAAAGCAACAGTAACTGGAAATGATTGTGCCTTGGTGGGGAATGTTGTCCTCATTCCTTATTAATGGAGAGAATGGGCCAGATTCATAAGAGTTTTGCTTCAGCAGATCAGACGAACAATACTTCGAGTTTATCGAAGAGGAAATTAGGGTATGGATTTTGACAAAGTATAAGAAACAACGTCCCCTAGGGAAATAGGTCATATGAAGATAGAAAAACTAAGTTTTTGGACAAAAATATGGGCCAGATAGAAAAGGAAAATGTTTAGTGGACGCGCGCGTCCGGGACGCGCGCTGATGTGGCCAGTCCACTCAGCAGACGCTGCTTAGTTGGCGCGATGGGATATGAACAGTTTTTTGTTTTTTTATTCCTCTATTTTCGTACCTTCATCATTTCCACCATCCTTCTCTCCATCCCTCATTAATGCGACTCAAATCACTCTCTTCCTTCATCATTTTGGCGCTCGGCGCTCCTACACGGCACAGAAGACTTGTTATCAATCTCAAGATGCCTCTTCCTTTTCCTTCCCTTCTCTTCTGTGGTCATTCCTCTGTACCAAATGGAAATCGTTCCCGTGCCTTCCCTAGTGGAGCAGCCATCAAACGTTCCCCATGAGGGGATGTTTTTCCCCTCTTTCGAAGAAGCCAAAGCATTTTACGTGGCCTATGCCGATTATTGTGGTTTTGGCGTTAAGACAAGACAATCTCATTACGATCGTGGTGTTGTTATACGGGCCACGCTGACTTGCTCCAAGGAGGGCACCGCACCAACGGACCAAGGGCAAGGAAAATTGAAGCCTAGGTTATCCAGCAGAGTACAATGCACTGCTCGGATAAGGGTATCCGGAAACACAGCAAGGGGTTACAACGTTAACTTTGTGGATCTTAACCATAACCATCCCATGCTTGACCCGGAGCAAATGCGATTTCTCAGGAAAAAACGAACCGTCCCTGAGGCCGTCGTAGCACGGATATCGGTTAATGATGAAGCTGGGATATTGGCTGCTAAGACCATGCAATCTCTTGTGGTCGAGGCTGGAGGTTATGACAAATTGACTTTCAACGAAAGGGATTTAAGGTTTGTGTTCTTTCCGTCTAACATAATTGAAGTTGAACATTTTGCGCCTGGTCTTACTGGTTCCTGTTTGCAGGAATGTTGTAAACCAAGTCAGAAATTTGAAGATGGGACCTGGTGATGCACAAGCTCTTCAGGACTATTTCATTAGGATGCAGAAGATTGATTCCATGTTTTTTTATGTAATAGATATGGATGACGAAGGAAGACTACGCAACGTTTTTTGGGCTGACAGTCGTTCTAGAGCTGCATATTCATACTTTGGAGACGCAATATGTTTCGACACAACCTACATTACCAACAAATACGACATGCCATTCGCCCCATTTGTAGGAGTCAATCACTATTTCGAATCAGTTTTGCTCGGTTGCGCTTTGCTGTCCTATGAGACTACTGAAAATTACATATGGTTGTTCCAAACCTGGTTGTCGTGCATGAACGGTAAGTTTTTTTCCTTCTTCCCTCTTCATATCTTCCTCTTTTTTGTTTGTCTATTCGTAATAAAAAGTCTGTCTGTTCGGAATAAGAAGAGTGTATGTTCGGAATAAGAAGTCTGTCTGTTCGTATTAAGAAGTCTCTCTGTTCGGATTAAGTGTTGCGTTTGTTCGGAATAAGAAGTCGGATTGTTCGGATTAAGTGTTGTGTCTGTTCGGAATAAGAAGTTTGACTGTTCGGATTAAGTGTTGTGTCTGTTCGGAATAAGTGGTCGGACTGTTCAGATTAAGTGTTGTGTTTGTTCGGATTAAGTGTTGTGTCTGTTCGGAATAAGTTGTGAGTCTGTTCGGAATAAGTTGTGAGTCTGTTCGGAATAAGTGGTGGGTCTGTTCGGAATAAGTGTTCGGTCTGTTCGGAATAAGTGGTGGTTCTGTTCGGATTAAGTTGTGAGTCTGTTCGGATTAAGTGTTCGTTCTGTTCGGAATAAGTGTTGTGTCTGTTCGGAATAAGAAGTCTGACTGTTCGGATTAAGTGTTGTGTCTGTTCGGAATAAGTGGTCTGACTGTTCGGATTAAGTGTTGTGTCTGTTCGGAATAAGAAGTCTGACTGTTCGGAATAAGTAGTCTGTCTGTTCGGAATAAGAAGTCTGACTGTTCGGATTAAGTGTTGTGTCTGTTCGGAATAAGTGGCCTGACTGTTCGGATTAAGTGTTGTGTCTGTTCGGAATAAGAAGACTGTCTGTTTTGGATTAAGAAGTCTGTGTTCGGAATAATGTCTCACTCCTTTCTAATTGGGTCCCTTATGCAGATATACCCCCCCAGCTATAATAACAGATCAATGTGGTGCCATTACTGCTGCTGTAAGGAATGTCTTCCCAGATTCAAGACACAGATTCTGTATATGGCACATAATGAACAAAGCTCCCGTGAAGTTGCCGACGCAGTATCGGGATCACATATTATTTGATCTGAAATTGATTGTATATGATTCCAAAACCCCAGCAGAATTTGATCGTAATTGGCAGGGTTTCCTTCTTGATTTTGACCTGCAGAACCACAGCTGGCTCAAATCCATTTATGCAATCCGAGAGTCGTGGATCCCTGCATTTATTGGTGATTTTTTTTTCGCGGGAATGGCATCTACTCAGAGGAGCGAGAGTATGAACGCCTTCTTCGACAAGTATCTTACTTCGAAGACCACCCTTAAGCAGTTTGTTCAACAATACGAACTTGTGCTCCGCCACAAGTACGAGAAGGAAGCTCAATCAGAATTTGATTGTCTTCATAAAAAAATCCAGTTGGTTTCAATTTATCCATTCGAGAGTCAGTTGAGCGAGTTGTATACCGTAGGGGTCTTCAAAAAAGTGCAGTTACAAATTGGGAAGATGATATACTGCGATATAACGGAGGAGTTCAATACGAATGAAACATTCCAGTACAAGGTATCTGAACGTGTTTTGGCTGGTGAGCAGCTACTATCGAAACGTTTCCTAGTACAAAACACATCCATGAATTTTACATGTGATTGCAGAATGTTTCAGCACGTTGGGCTTCTATGCTGCCACGTTTTTGTTGTACTTGCACGCTTGAATCCTAATGCATTGCTTCCAGACTCTTACATCCTTAATCGATGGCGGAAGGATATTCGAAGGAGCTATCGAGATAAGACGTACCCAGACGATGGTGTAATGGCGAAGGATGCGCTACGTCGTCACGACGACATCATGGGTCGTGCCGTTTGGATCGCACAGGAAGCCTTCATCTCCCACAAAAGGTATATTGAGGCCGTGCAGTGTATTGAAATGCTTAAGGCACGTATGCACACTACACAAAACTTGGTTCGACCTGATGAACCTGAGTCTTCGGGTACATCGGTCCTTAATCCGGAAAAGGTCAGACGTATAGGAAGACCGCCGACTAGACGTCGAGTGTCTTTAGCTGAGAAGATAATTAAAAATAGCCATAAAAAACACGCCCAACAAGAGAAGGGAAAGTGGAAGATGAAGGTTACTTCGCCGCTTCACGAAGTAGCACCAAAACCCGCGGATCCTGATTTCTCCGATTGGGACATGAGTTTGTATTACGAGGAATTTCCTCCTTAATTTACATTTTTTTGTTATTTCCCGTTCTTGTAAAACCAAGAAACTTGTAATTGTTGATACGTTGTGATCTGTAAATGGTTGTTATACAAGTTCAGTTCAGATTTACTTGTGTCTGTTCGGAAATAGAAGACTGTGTTCGGAATAAGTTGTGAGCCTGTTCGGATTAAATGTTGCGGTTGTTCGGATTAAGTTGTGAGTCTGTTCGGATTAAGTGTTGGGTCTGTTCGGAATAAGAAGACTGTGTTCGGAATAAGTAGTGAGCCTGTTCGGATTAAATGTTGCGTTTGTTCGGATTAAGTTGTGAGTCTGTTCGGATTAAGTGTTGCGTCTGTTCGGATTAAGTGTTGGGTCTGTTCGGAATAAGTGGTGGGTCTGTTCGGAATAAGAAGACTGTGTTCGGAATAAGTTGTGAGCCTGTTCGGATTAAATGTTGCGGTTGTTTGGATTAAGTTGTGAGTCTGTTCGGATTAAGTGTTGCGTCTGTTCGGATTAAGTGTTGGGTCTGTTCGGAATAAGTGGTGGGTCTGTTCGGAAATAGAAGACTGTGTTCGGAATAAGTTGTGAGCCTGTTCGGATTAAATGTTGCGGTTGTTCGGATTAAGTTGTGAGTCTGTTCGGATTAAGTGTTGCGTCTGTTCGGATTAAGTGTTGGGTCTGTTCGGAATAAGAAGACTGTGTTCGGAATAAGTAGTGAGCCTGTTCGGATTAAATGTTGCGTTTGTTCGGATTAAGTTGTGAGTCTGTTCGGATTAAGTGTTGCGTCTGTTCGGATTAAGTGTTGCGTCTGTTCGGATTAAGTGTTGGGTCTGTTCGGAATAAGTGTTGGGTCTGTTCGGAATAAGAAGACTGTGTTCGGAATAAGTAGTGAGCCTGTTCGGATTAAATGTTGCGTTTGTTCAGATTAAGTTGTGAGTCTGTTCGGATTAAGTGTTGCGTCTGTTCGGATTAAGTGTTGGGTCTGTTCGGAATAAGAAGACTGTGTTCGGAATAAGTAGTGAGCCTGTTCGGATTAAATGTTACGTTTGTTCGGATTAAGTTGTGAGTCTGTTCGGATTAAGTGTTGCGTCTGTTCGGATTAAGTGTTGGGTCTGTTCGGAATAAGAAGACTGTGTTCGGAATAAGTAGTGAGCCTGTTCGGATTAAATGTTGCGTTTGTTCGGAATAAGTTGTGAGTCTGTTCGGATTAAGTGTTGCGTCTGTTCGGATTAAGTGTTGGGTCTGTTCGGAATAAGTGGTGGGTCTATTCGGAATAAGAAGACTGTGTTCGGAATAAGTTGTGAGCCTGTTCGGATTAAATGTTGCGGTTGTTCAGATTAAGTTGTGAGTCTGTTCGGATTAAGTGTTGCGTCTGTTCGGATTAAGTGTTGGGTCTGTTCGGAATAAGAAGACTGTCTGTTCGGAATAAAGTTAGCTTAAGAATGACATTGGTAATGTTTGTATTTTTACATGTAAATAGTTTGTGAACTGAATATGTAAACATTTTGTACATGTAAACCAAAAAATAAACAAAACTAAAAATATCTTTGTCTGTTTAGACCTGCACACACGACCGACGATCCCTAAGTAACATGACCGCCAATTCACCCCTGATAGAGTGGATCGTATTGGGGTCCTTCTCCTTCGTAGGGTCAACATTCAACATTAGGCACCTTATCCAGTATAAAACGAAGGCGCCGCAATCGTTGCTCCCCGGTGGTTGTTGTTGGCTCTCTTTCCTCAGGATTCTCAGGGGCCAGTCGACCTTGAGTAGATCCCTCCAGTATCCAGCCGCATCCGCTGCTGCACATTCATGTAGGCCTACAGTCTGCTCCGGATCATCACCTTCGCCTAGCTCCCTAGAGAGACTGTTGAATGCCAAAATCTCTTTGGACGGGCCATAGACAACCACCAGTGTCCAATGACCTGAAGACCAGCATGGTTGGGCGATCACGGTCTGTGTTGGAGACGCACCTACGATTTTAGGGAGGATAAAATCATCAACTTCTCTGCCTTGCCCTCCAAGAATTCGCCCCGACTCGAATGTGGATATGCATATAACTTTTTCTGGGTGGCGTCTTTCTTCGAGCACCGATAGCATAGCGTCGATAGTTTCATCGCTAATATCCATCCTAGGCGTTATAAGCTCTTTCAGGTCGGAGCGTTTTAAACTGCACATATCGCCTCTCCAGATGACCTCCCTATTGTCCTTGTTGGGTTCGGTCAGGTTCAGTAGCATTTTGACCTCATCAACTGACAACGTGCCCAATGCAGGCATGTCAACATCCGGCCTTTTTTTCTTCAGGCTCCTTTGAGCCGCTCTATCTTTTCTTTTTTGCTCTTCTTCCTTCTTATTCTTCTTGGCCAGATGTTCGCCTTCCTTCAGCTGCTGCTCAACGGTGGCCGTCGAGCGTTTTCTTTTCGCGACCTAGTTTGCTATCTGGGCCTTTCTTTCTTCTTCCTTCTCCTTCTTCTTCTTCTCTTCCTCCTTCTCCAGCATTTTCCTCTTTTCTCCCATCTTCCTCTCCTCCTCCCTCTTCTCCTCTTCTTCCTTCTTCCTTTCCTCCTCCCTTTTTCTCTCACATTCCTCCTCCTCCCTCTTCCTCTTTTCTCGTTCCTCCTCCTCCTTCCTCTTCTTCTTTTCTCGTTCCTCCTCCTCCTTCCTCTTCTTCTCTTCTTCTTCCTCCTCCCTCCTCTTTTCTTCTTCCTCCTCCTCCCTCCTCTTCTCCTCTTCTTCCTCCTCCCTCCTCTTTTCTTCTTCCTCCTCCTCCCTCCTCTTTTCTTCTTCCTCCTCCTTCCTCTTTTTTTCTTCTTCTTCTTCATCCTCCTTCCTCTTCCTATTCTCTTCTTCCTCCGCCTTCCTCTTCTTCCTATTCTCCTCCTCTTGCTCTCGCTCGTTCTCCCCACCAGGGACTCCAGTTGTCCCTGTCCCTCGAAGATATATAATATCTTTCCTGAGCCTCCCACACTCTTCCTGGGAAATCCTCAGTTCTTCCCTGAGGTCGTGTACCTGTTCTGTGGCCTTCTTAAGGGCAGCTTCGGCCCTCAGCCATTTTGTCTTCACCTCACTCAGCTCCAATTCTTGGAGCAGCGGGTCGCATGGAATGCTGCAGTCTGCCAGTTGGAGCCTTGGCAAACTGACGGTTGAAGTTGAGCTCTTTCGAACAGGACCAATAAGTTGCAGCTCCCTTTCACTCATTGATGGAGCCCCCATCAGGTCGAACGTGCCGTCGTAAATCCGATGTAAGGTAATTCCACGTTCCTCCCATTTCCTCAGGGTTAATCGTTTCCCAAACATCTCCGTCCATCTTTTCATCCGTGGGAAAACTCCAGTTCTGGGCTCCCCCAATTTAAATTTCTCACAAAGCCACACCTTCAAATGGAAAGGAAAAAAATGAGAACTACTATACCAACGTACCTTCATATTCGAAAGACAACTGAATCCGAACATACATTAAACGTAAACCGAACAGACACCCAACTTAATCCGAACAGACGGACTTCTTATTCCGAACAGACACACGTCTTATTCCGAACAGACCCACCACTTAATCCGAACAGACCCACCCCTTAATGCGAACAGACTCACCATGTATTTCGAACAGACTCACAATGTATTCCGAACTGACTCACAATGTATTCCGAACAGACCCAACACTTAATCCGAACAACCCCACCACATATTCCGAACAGCCCCACCACTTAATCCGAACAGACCCACAACGTATTCCGAACAGACTCACAACGTATTCCGAACAGACCCACCACTTAATCCGAACAGACGCACCACCTCACCCGAACAGACGCACCACTTAATCCGAACAGACGCACCACTTAATCCGAACAGACGCACCACTTAATCCGAACAGACACCCAACTTAATCCGAATAGACGCACCACTTAATCCGAACAGACACCCAACTTAATCCGAACAGACGCAACACTTATTCCGAACAGACTCACCACTTAATCCGAACAGACCCACCACTTAATCCGAACAGACACCCAACTTAATCCGAACAGACGCACCACTTATTCCGAACAGACTCACCACTTAATCCGAACAGACCCACCACTTAATCCGAACAGACTCACAACGTATTCCGAACAGACACACATCGTCTTCCGAAAAGAACAAAAACAAAAAAAGAGGAAGAGAGGAAGTGTGAAGCAGGAACAAAAACTTACGTGTAGTATGGCAACACAACCTTCGACGTTCCCCTGCCTCATTATGAAATTCCCTGCCTTTTTCCTCTCCTGCAGTTCTAAACTTGCTTTCTCGAGGCCTCCAACCAGGGTTTTGTGAACTGCACTTGCCCATGCGTAGCTGCTTAGGCGTTTGATGTTCCTCATAGGGTGCATGAACCATTCCTTCGGTCGCAGCGTTCCATCATAGAACAAAAAATTGTTGAAGATGAAAGAAATCAGGAGACGAACGTACTCCTCCGTCTCGCCCATGGTACTGTTTGCCATGAGATGAACTAAAAGTTGGGTGTTGTCAAGGTTCACCCCGTCTCGCTTCTGGACGCGCAATGGTTCCATCACCACGGCCTTCCCATGCGTACGTAACCCCAAAATTAGGGCGATGTCTTCCGGTGTAAGGGGAACTACCCCTGATCCTATTCTCAGCCCCACCTCCTCCGTATCGTAGTGCTCGACGAACCAACCGACTATTTCGTTGTCCGTCGTAATGTTAGGAAGGTTTAGGAAGTGACCGAATGGGGTGCTACGGAAAGCCTCATTCTCCACCTTATTCATTCGGTCAAACTGCTTTCGGATGGCCTTCCAGGAGCATCGTGATTCCCGGAAGTAGTACGTGGTTCCCTAAAACCAATAATTTAATAAACGGAAGTTCATCAAAAAAAATAACGACCCAGGGAAAGAAAAAATTAGAGACCCACCGGTTCTGGGACGTGTTCGATATCGACGGCCGGAGTTGAAGATTCCATTATCGTTTACAAGGTGCGCTTCACAGGGAAAGAAAGTCGGGAAAGCTTCACAGGTGCGCTTCCTACGTTCACAGGTAAGAAAGAAAGAAAGCGAGAGTCTCCCTTTTGTTCTGGATATGTTATCTTCCTCGGTATCCGAACCGTCGTTCGTAGGGTGTCTGCCGCTGTCTAATCTGGAAACGAACCGTCCTTCTTCGAAAACCGTCAAAAAAAATTTAAAACAATTTGAGGCGCGTTCGGAAGGAAAGCGTGACATGGCAATCCGAGTAGACGCTGACTCAGCCACTTTTTGAAGCCACGTAGGGCGCGTCCGTGACGCCCGCGTCCGTGTATAAGGACTCGATAGAAAAATAGGGGAAGATAAACGAGGGTGGAGAGGGGTCCTTAATTATATAATATTTTGGGGTGGTTTCCGATTAGCCACAAAAAGGTGATTTTAGGGTTTTTTGGTCATTTTCTTTGGGGAGAGAGAGAGTATTTACTGAGTTGCAAGTTTCTTAGGGTGTTTTTGTGTGATTAAAGTTTAAGTTTCGAAAAAGAAATGTTTTGGAGGTGTTGAAACGGTTTGGGTGATGATTTCGGTGTTTAAGTAGGTGTTTTTCGGTGATTAAGTGTCTTAGTGGTTATTAAGACGTGTTTTGAGTGTCTTGATTGCTTAGATAGGTAATGTAGGAGTCAATTAGGATCCGTTTAACGTTGGCTTAGATTTTGATTTAGGTTTTAGGCTTCAATTTGGGTTTAAGTTGTTTACCGATTGGGTTAAAGTGTTGTTTTTTGGTGTTTTAGTGTCTGAAGAGTGTTCTTTGTTTTAATTATTGAATCTTGGATTCTTTCAGATCTGACTTTTATTGTTTTCAGTTTTTGTTATTGTGTTTAGAGTTTGAATTTTGAGTACGTTAGACCTTGGTTGTGTCTTATGGTTTTTAGGCTACTAATTAAAGAGTTTGTGAGAACGTTTTGGGTGTGATTGTGCTTATGAAGTGTAGGCTTGGAGTTTTGAACCGTTGATGAGGTTGTTTTCAAGGGCTTAGAGGTGACTAAAGGCTTTATGGAGTGATTTTGAAACTTATAAGAGAAATCCGAGTCCGATTGTGATCCGTCAATCTGAGGAAGGAAAACATTTAATAGAAACTTCATCCGACATAGGCGGGCTGTATACACATTGCATTTCAAATATCTTCAATTTAAGCTAATCTTTTATAAATGTGATTCTTTTATATATGTTTAGTAATAACATATATCAATATGATAAATACCTACTCTCATAGCAAATCTTTTATTATGTGTTCATTTATAACGTATTATACAGTTCTACAACTTTTACGTGGTTTGCCATTTGTATTTTATCAAGGCTAATATTTTGAGGACCTGAGCCATTTGCTTAGAAGAAGTGGGATCTTGGTTTTTAGGCAATTGTGCAGTAAATATTAGTGCTACTAACGGGAAGAGCCAAATGACTTACTGCAATGAAAGTTGCAGAAATGCATCTATATATATTTATGTAGTATGTCATTGTTTTAAGTATAAAAACATTAGATAGATCTTATTGAAGTGTTGATGTGATTTATTTATTGTGTTGTGTAAAGTTAACCTTATTTACCTTTTGTTATAACTTATTAATAAGCGTAAATTTTGACTAAATTGAACGACATGTTATTATTATTTTTTTTTTTCAACATCTACAAGTTGAGTATTCCAAATAATACTGGACTGAAATTAAACTTACCATTTTGTTGGGCTTCTGGCCGATGGAGGTGCAAATTAATACATTGAACGCCGAAGCTAAAAGTAAACGTACAAACGAAGCCTACCTCCAAAAAATGTTTGAAAATTTTAAGGTTCTCTCGCCCCTGATTTGAGCCCAAAACGTTACAAAGACAACTTGTACAAGTCTAATAAAAAAATTAGATTGGTGTTGTCTTCGGTTGGACAAATTGCACGAAACTACTAATTTAATTACTAATAAACTAACCACTAGGTATTGAGCTCTAGCCCACTCTACCACCCTTCCATGTGAATATAGCCTTTGCGTGATTCCTAGAAATTGGCGTGCCTCATAGTTGATTAAGTTCCAAATTCCATGTATAAATTCCCAAGCGAACTGGCAGTTATTTCATCATTAAACGCAGCGCTATTTCACAAACCAAAACAAAGAGTCTCATTCCCACGTAGAAGTCTAAACCAACCAATATCATTTTTTCTTTGTCAATTCTTATTATCACAGCGAGGTTCTTTCTCCATAGAGCCCAAGCAACTAATAACAAAATCCTCTCTTTCGGGGCGAAACCCGATGGCCAGACCGACTCGACAAAGGTGCTACTCAGCGCATGGTCCTCATGCGAGTCTACGTATTTGATTGGCATTCCTAAGGGTACGTATTTGATTGGCAAAATCGTGTTCAATGGACCATGCAAGAACACAAAAATCACCATTCGCATCGACGGAACCTACTCGCACCCTCGAACTACAAAAGTCTCGGGAGGCAATGGATCGTGTTCAACCATGTGGATGGAGTGTCTATTCTTGGAGGAACCCTAGATGGGCTGCGTGTTAGATATTTTCTTGTAACCCATGTATTAAGTCTCAACTTTATTAAATTAACAATATTACGAGGCTAAAATTAATTGATTAATTAAGAGAGATTTATGTTAAGTAGGTAGTTACACCATGATGGGTGGTTATTCCCTCTACTTTTATATAAGGATTGATCATCCATCTTCCAAAGACATAAAATTAGTTTTGCCCATCAAAACTTTTATCAAACAAAAGTGTGTGAGGGTTGAGAGGGAGAAATGATTCTTAGCAATTGTAGATTTCTCTTCGTTGAATAGAATCATGGAGCAAAGTATGTGTCCTTTGTCTTCTCTTTAATATCATTCTGAAAATCATTTGTTCAAGATCCTATAATGTGCAATTAGGATTTTGTTGTGCACTAATCATGAAGCAAATAAAACTTACATTTGGTATCAAGAGCCAGGTTTTGAACTTTGTGATTTTCCAATGAAATGAAGTTATGAATCAATGAATATTCTTATGTTTATCCGCTGCAATGAAGTATATTTGAACATGATGCTCGTTGTTCATATCGTTGAATTTATGTATACTTATTATGCTTTTATTTTCGGAATATTAAAATTTTGTTAACTGCTACCAGGAATTAAAACCATACTGTGAATTTTTATTTTATCATCGAAAGTCACGTGTTATTTTGGTTGATTGATCCATTAGGCTTTTGTATTATTATTATTTTAATCAAAGATGAAAAGGTAGGTTCACTCACGTTCTGGTTGTTTTTTTATTAAATGTTATTTTAATTAAGGAAGAACTTCTAATATTTAATTGTATTCATCATGACGTTCATAACCGTAAAAATTGATCTGCTCTATTAACGGGTTTATCAGACCTTCATTATATTAAAGATGATAGGACATGATGTGCTTTGATATGGGATTTATTTCACATCGTAATCTATATTGAGATTACATAAGTAATGCAACAAGTACAAGTCATACTGATTAGAATGTTATGTGAAGTAAATTTATTTAGGAGATTAATGATTTGTACATTTAAATGTATGGTTTACTTGTAAAAGTATGAGAAAATTTGATGTGAATTTTATGTCCGCTAATTATCATAATTATTCTAATCCAACATCTACGTTATGAATAAATCGTTAGTCACCAAGGTGGCCGATTTAGAATGTTTTTCGTAGATGTTAAATTAAGCAAAAATCATTTATTCATGATTATGTGATGCTATTATTGAGATGACCTTATGATTTATCATGAATAATTGAAGTTCATAGATTACAAAATATTTAAGATCACCCAAAGGTGGATCAACCTATTTGTGATCATGAACATTATTGTGCTTAATTAATATGTCGATTTGGATGTGTTTAGTATATCCAAAGATAACAAACATGTCTTATTGAAGCATATTTAATTTTCAATTATGTAAAATTTAATTAAGCATCAATTATGGTTCATTTTTATATATTGTTATATCACCCAAAGGAGATTTTCAATATATATTTAATTTAATATTTTTTATAGCTATAGAAGTCTGAATTACCTGATTAAGTTATGTATCAAAGCATTAATGTAGGAGCATTTTATTTATTTTGCAGCATCAGTTAATGTTCCACGTCATTTACAAGCTTTGTCTATTACAAAGTTCAATGGGCTTAATTATAATGAATTGAGTGAAGAAGTCAAGTTTCATTTAAGTGTTCTTGATCTTGACGTAGCACTCATGACTGATAAGTCTGTTGCTCTTACCGAGACAAACAATAATGAAGAATTTTTTTTTCATAAGAGTTGGGAAAGATCTAATAGACTGAGCTTAATGCTTATGCGAATGACAGTGGTAAATAACATTAAGACTATTATTCCTGAAACTAATGATGCTAAGAAATTTACGAAGTATGTGAAAGATACTGCTCAATCTGAATCTGCTGATAAGTCGCGTGCTGGTACATTAATGAGTATGATAACCACCATGAAGTTTGATGGTTCGCGTACTATGCATCAACATGTGACAGAAATGTCAAACATAGCAGCAAGATTAAGAACTATGGGAATGGAAATGGATGATAGTTTCCTTGTACAGTTTATCATAAATTCTTTGCCTCAGGAGTACGGTTCATTCCAAATAAATTATAACACAATGAAGGATAAATGGAATGTGACTGAACTTCAAAGTATGCTTATTCAAGAAGAGGCAAGGCTTAAGAAACAAGGAATCCACTCTATCAATCTCATAGGTCATTCAGGAGTTAAAAGGAAACCAGGAAAGAAGTATGGAAAGGGTAATAAAGGACCGTTAAAGATCCACAAGTCATCTGCTCAAATCCACAAGAAGGAACAAAAGGGTGATAAGTGTCATTTCTGCCACAAACCTGCACACTATCAGAAAGACTGCCATAAACGTAAGGCATGGTTCCAAAGTAAAGGTAAACATGATGTTTTTGTATGTTTTGAATCATATTTGGCAGAAGTTCCTTATAATACTTGGTGGATTGATTCTGGTTGTACCACTCATGTTTCTAATACGATGCAGGGATTCGTTACGATCCAAACCACAAACCCAAAGGAGAACTTTGTCCGTATGGGGAACCGTGTCAAAGCACCAATTGAAGGGATTGGGACTTACCGTTTACTTTTAGATACAGAACACCATTTAGATCTTTATCAGACTCTTTATGTTCCATCTCTTTCTCGTAATTTAGTTTCTTTGTCTAAACTTGATATAGCTGGTTATTGTTCTAAGTTTGGGAATGGAAGTTTCAGTTTGTTTAAGCAAAATCTTCTTGTTTGTTCAGGTGTTTGTTGTGATGGTTTATACAAGTTAAATATTGATAATTTATTTGCTGAAACCTTATTGACCTTGCATCATAATGTTGGTCTGAAACGTGGTTTGGTGGATGAAAGTTCAGCTTACTTGTGGCATAAACGATTATGTCATGTATCCAAAGAAAGAATGCAAAGATTAGTAAAGAATGAAATCCTTCCGAATTTGGATTTTACTGATCTTAATGTATGTGTGGATTGTATTAAAGGAAAATTCACAAAACACACAATTAAGAAATCAGCCACAAGAAACACACAACTCCTTGAAGTTGTACACACAGATATGTGTGGACCTTTTGATGTTCCATCCTTTAGTGGGGAAAAATATTTTATCACCTTTATTGATGATTTTCACGCTATGGTTATGTCTACTTGTTGCATGAAAAATCTAAAGCAGTAAATACATTAGAGGTGTTTGTTAAAGAGGTTGAAAGACAACTAGACAAAAAGGTGATAATAATTAGATCTAACAAAGGTGGTGAATATTATGGAAAGTATGATGAAAGTGGACAATGTCCTGGTCCATTTGCTAAATTTCTTGAAGGACGTGGTATTTGTGCTCAATACACAATACCAGGCACACCACAACAGAATGGTGTTGCAGAAAGGCGTAATCGTATTTTAATGGATATGGTTAGAAGTATGTTAAATAATTGCTCATTGCCTTTATCATTGTGGATGCATGCCTAAAAAACCGTTATGTATTTGTTAAACAGAATTCCTAGTAAGGCATTTCCAAAGACTCCTTTTGACTTGTGGACAGGAAGGAAACCTAGTTTAAGGCACCTGCATGTTTGGGGTTGCCCGGCGGAAGTAAGAATTTATAATCCACATGAAAGGAAACTTGATTCAAGAACGACCAGTGGTTTCTTCATTGGTTATCTAGAAAAATATAAAGGCTTTAGATTTTATTGTCCTAACCATAGTACGAGAATTGTTGAAAATTGAAATGCTAAATTAATTGAAAATGGTGAGATTAGTGGGAGTAAAGAACCACGTAAAGTGGAAATTCAAGAAGTAAGGGTGCAAGTTTCTGTACCCATTACTTCTTCTAATGTTGTTGTTCCTACAATTGTAGAGCAATTTGACAATGTACAAGAATAACAAATGAATGACCAAACACCCCACAATGAAGTCGTCAACAATGAAACTTTAGTAAATGAACCACATGTAGGGGTGAGCTTCGGTCCAGAACCGGACCGGACCGGACCGAATCGGACCGGACCGAAACCCGAATTTTCGGGAAGTCCGGACACCGAAGACCGGACCGAACAAGTTCGGTCCGGTCCGGTCCGGGTCGGTCCAAAACCCGGATTTTCCCCTTAAATTTTCGGTCCGGTCCGGACCGAAGACCGAATTTCCAAAATTTTGTGGACCGAAGACCGGACCGAAAAAATTCGGTCCGGTTCAGTCCGGGTGCCCGGACCGGACCGAATTTTGCTCACCCCTAACCACATGAAGTGGCATTAAGAAGGTCTGAAAGACCAAGGAAACCTACTATTTTCTGATGATTATGTGATTTATTTTCAGGAATCAGAACTTGACCTTGGAATTAATGAAGATCCAGTTTCATTTTCACAAGGCATGGAAAGTACTAATTCTTTTAAGTGGTTGGATGCCATGAAAGAAGAATTGAAATCAATGGATCGCAATAAAGTCTGGGATCTTGTAGAATTGCCTAAAGGTTCTAAAAGAGTTGGGTGTAAGTGGGTCTTTAAGACTAAACTCGATTCTAATGGCAATATCGAAAGACACAAGGCTAGACTTGTTGCCAAAGGTTTCACTCAGAAAAGTGGTATTGACTACAAAGAGACATTTCCCCTGTATCTAAAAAGGACTCTCTTACAATTATTATGACATTAATAACTCATTATGATTTAGAGTTACATCAAATGGATGTGAAAACTGCCCTTCTCAATGAAAATTTAGATGAAGAAGTATACATGTAACAACCTGAGGGTTTTGTAATTGTAGGAAAGGAACACATGGTGTGTAAATTTAAGAAATCAATATACAGACTTAAGCAAGCTTCTCGTCAATCGTATCTCAAGTTTAATGATACAATTACATCCTTTGGATTTAATGAAAACGTCGTTGATCGATGTATATATCTGAAGGTTAGTGGGAGTAAATTTATATTTCTGATTTTGTATGTTGATTATCTCTTGCTAGCTACGAATGATCTTGGTTTATTACATGAAACCAAGAAATTTCTCTCTAACAACTTTGAAATGAAAGATATGGGTGAGGCATCCTATGTGATAGGAATATAAATATTCCGTGATAGATCACAAGGATTGTTAGGGTTGTCTCAGAAAGCATATATTAACAAAGTTTTAGAGAGATTTAAGATGGAAAGTTGTTCAGCAGGTGTTGTTCCAATTCAGAAAGGGGATAAATTTAATCTTCAGCAATGTCCAAAGAATGAATTGGAACATAAACAAATGGAGAATATTCATTATGCATTCATTGTTGGAAGTTTGTTGTATGCTCAGACTTGTACTCGACTAGGCATTAGTTTTGCTGTCGGTATGCTGGGTAGATATCAAAGCAATCCTGGAATAGATCATTGGAGAGCTGCAAAGAAAGTATTGAGATACTTGCAAGGAACGAATGATCACATGCTCACTTATAGGCGGTCTGATAACCTCGAGGTGATTGGATATCCTGATTCAGACTTTGCAGGATGTGTAGATACTAGAAAATCTACATTTGGATATTTGTTTCTTTTAGCTGAAGGGGCAATATCTTGGAAGAGTGCGAAGCAGTCTGTTATTGCTGCGTCCACTATGCAGGCTGAGTTTGTAGCATGCTTTGAGGCTACAATTCATTGTTTATGGTTGTGGAATTTTATTTCAGGACTTGGAATTGTCGACTCTATTGCCAAGCCGCTGAAAATTTATTGTGATAATGCCGCAACAGTCTTCTTTCAAAGAACGACAAGTATTCAAAAGGTGCTAAACACGTGGAATTGAAATACTATGTCGTTAAAGAAGAAGTTCAGAAACAAAGGGTGTCAATTGAACACATTAGCACAATTTAATGGTTGCGGATCCGTTGCCTAAAGGCTTGCCACCAAAGACATTTAGGGAACATGTCGAACGGATGGGCATTATTGAAACAATTATTGATGATGCATATTAATGTAGTGTGTATGTTATGTTGTTGACCTCTTGAATTCTCTTATGAATTGTTTCTGAAATTATATTTTCATGTTTCATTATCATAGTACATGTACGTCAATGATTTATATGATTAAACAGGAAATGTCTTTTATAAAGACATTATGTTAGACCATTATGATATCTCTCATTAATGATCATACTAAATATGAAATCTATATTGTGATACATGGAAGGGAATGTGTCAGAATCTATGACGTACAACCGCCATGATCCTTATTGGTTTTCATACTTAGTAGTGACTAATGGTTTAATTGATATAAGGAAGATTTTAGCTTACATTTTGCGCATTTTGTTTTGTTATTAAATACTTGAAGTTGAATTATGTTACATGGGCTAAGTGGGAGAATGTTAGATATTTTCTTATAACCCACGTATTAAGTCTCAACTTTATTAAATTAATATTATTATGAGGCTAAAATTAATTGATTAATTAAGAGAGATTTATGTTAAGTGGGTAGTTATACCATGATGGCTGGTTACTCCCTCTACTTCTATATAAGGATTGGTCCTCCCTCTTCCAAAGACATAAAGTTAGTTTTCCCCATCAAAACTTCTATCAAGCAAAAGTGTGTGAGGGTTGAGAGGGAGAAATGATTCTTAGCAATTGGAGATTTCTCTTCGTTGAGTAGAATCATGGAGCAAGGTATGTGTCCTTTGTCTTCTCTTTAATATCATTGTGAAAATCATTTGTTCAAGATCCTATAATGTGCAATTAGGGTTTCGTTGTGCACTAATGATGAAGCAAATAAAACTTCACATCGACGGAACCATTCTCGCACCCTCGAACTACAACAATCTCTGGAGGCAATGGATCATGTTCAACAATGTGGATGGAGTGTCTATTCTTGGAGGAACCCTAGATGGGTTGGGAGCCTCCCTCTGGGCTTGCAAGGCATCTTCCGGCAGAAGGTGTCCTTTCGGTACTACGGTACAAAATTTGTTGGTTTTTTGTCCCTTTAATCTTAATTTTGATTATTAACAAACTAATAGTATGCATAACTTCAATTACAACATCACACACATCATATTGTCAAATTGCATAGATATTGTGTATTCGTAACAATGTAGGTGATCAAACCAAGGGACTAATCAACCTCAAGATCAAGGCTCAAGGCTTGTAATCAAAGCTCAAGGACTTCATATGTAATTTTCCATTTATTTGAGTTATAGGATCAAATGTACACTTGATGCACAAAAGGATAAACCCATCTGTCTCGGTCAACCGTATCCTTGTCGGTTTACCGAACCTGGTTCCCCACGGATAACTGAGTGTCTCTCCGTGAACCATTCTCCTTAGAGTCAGTAAGAACTTGATCTCCTGGAATCCTTGTTTCGGTGTACCGAACCATACCCGATCGACCGTTTCCCCTATTCCCAGTAGCTTCGAAATTTCTCTGGACATCTTTATTTGGTATTCCGAAGATGGATCGGTCATCTGAACGCTCTTGTGTCTTTTGGCCTAAACGACTTCATCTTATTGGCCCACGTGGCACAAACTAACTCCACCAGACTTATATTTTGTCGTTTAGCCACACCCTTGAAACTTCCATACTGGTCTACCGATAATGCTTCAGATTACCGAAGTGTTGTTTTCTATCCGAACATAACGGCTATTTTTCCACGTAATATTTTGAGCGTTATCGATAAACCAACTTCCCACTCAATGTCTGCCGAAAACCCGCACATGTATCGGTCAACCGAACTTGCAACGGTCTACCGAACATGATCACCAAGTCGCACCAATTCTTTACTGTCCATTTGGAACGGTGCATCGAAGTGGGCTCGGTCAACCGAAGTTAATTAACCGATATTAGGAAAAAGTTACTGGAAGTTGGTGAACGGTTATCCGACCTATAATCGGTCAACCGAGTTCCTAATTCAGACCACTTCTTCGGACTACCGTTTTGATAACGGTCGACCGAATCTGTCTCGATTTCTACCGAGCTTAAGTCACATCTTGTTTTCCTTTGGTCCAATTCTCACCAACTTACCATAACGGCTCTATTTGTTTTGAATGCTATATAAGCTTCACTTAAGAGACACATTTACTACAACACTTGCCAAAAATCAATCCTACTCTTGTGCTCTCAATCTTGAAGCATTCAAAGCTCCACCAACTCTCATACTTCCACTAAATTCACTCCAAGCTTAAATCATATCCTTGAGTGCATTGAAGTTAGAGTTCAACAACCACATTCAATTTCCATTGTGTTGTAAAGGTTCGAGGAAGCACCCTCTCGGGTTGTGAGAGGAGATCCGAGCAAGGCGAGGGTGTTCGCAAGGATCCGATTGTAAGAGGGTTTATCTTCGACCCAGAACGAAGATAATAGTGAATTCTCGAGTAGGGATCGGAGGATCGATCGGAACTTGAGGAGAGGACTAGATCACGGTGGTGTGATCGAACCTCTATAAATCTCCGAAGTCATCTTGTGGTTTGCATTCTTTCCCTTATTATCTTAATTACGAAATTGTTTAAGAAAATGAGGAGATAATCAATTCACCCCCTCTAGATTAGTGACCGATTAACTTACAAAATCTACATTAGAAGTTGTTATTCCTTTCATGAAACATTAAATATCAATTATGATCATTAATCAAGTCTCTTGGCATTTTGCTGCGATTATTTTTGTAGTCTTTGGAGTTCGCCAAGTCAAAGAACATTGTGATTAGTGGAGTGACATCGATGAACAGAAAGTTGTACCACATTGTAATCCACTAATGTAAAGGCGTGAAGGTCCATGGTGTGAGGATCGTGGCCCCCGGTGATAGTCCCAACACCGACGGTGCCCACGTTCAATTGTCATCCGACGTGATCATTATTGGTACTGGCATCAAGACTGCAGATGATTGCGTGTCCATCGGCCCAGGCACAACCAACCTCTGTATCGAGCGTGTAACCTGCGGTCCTGGACATGGCATCATGTAACACTTTGTTCTATAGTAGCAATATTGTCCAATGCAATTAAGAACAAGTATGTTAGGAAGGTTAAATTTTACGTTCCCTTTCGCTAGGCACGTTGATAGCTCAAAATGGTAGGTACTGATATGATCATATGATAGAAATGGAGAATAACTATGCAAAAACTCTTTGGAATAACTAAACTAAGTAAGATTTGAATTTATTTGAAGACGATTAAAGTCAAAGAGGTGCCTAAAGAGTACATTTAGCAACAGACGAATAAAAAATTAGTAACTATTATTGTGATATCCTAATCCTAATTAGGTTTTAATTGATGTTTAGGTGGTTGATTGTTGGTTTGGAGGAGAGAAAGTGAAGGGTGAGGTGGGGCCTTTTGATTGGTGGTCGGTGATGGGTGAGTATAAAATAAGAACTAAACTCTTTCTCTCTCTCTTTTCAATCTCACATTTCTCTCTCACTCTCACGTCTCTCTCTCTCTCTCAGCTCCGTTGCTCCAGCGATCTTCGACTAGAAGAGGTGTTCGATGGGTGTTGGTCGTGTTACGAGGTGAGTTGGTCTGAGGAAGGATATCTTGGAGGAGGCACACGAATCCCGTTATTCTAGCCACCCAGGCAGCAGGAAGATGTATAGAGATCTTCAGAGGAATTTCTGGTGGAAGAGGATGAAGGTGGAGATAGCAGAGTTTGTTGACTAATGTCTAGTTTGTCAGCAGGTGAAGATTGAGCATCAGAGACCTGCAGGACCGATGCAGAGGATCGAGCTTCCAGAGTGGAAGTGGGAGAATGTGACGATGGATTTTGTCACCGGGTTTCCAAAGACGAGAGGATTCCATGATGCGATATGGGTTATAGTCACCGACTGACCAAGTCGGCACACTTCTTAGCTATCCGGACAAGTTTACCTCTGGAGGGTCTAGATAAGTTGTCTATTGAGGAGATCATCAGGCTTTATCACTAGTGTAGAATGCACAATACACGTCACCGAATAGACGTCAGATATAAAAACATCTGACGTCTATAGGTATAGACGTCGGATATTTGGACATTCGACGTCTATAGGTTTGTATAAACGTCGGTTTTTTAGTATAACCGACGTCTATACCACCTGAAAGAATAAAAATATTTTTTGTTTATTTTTTTGATTTATTTTGTATAAGAATTTATGTAGATTTATATTTTGGGATTTATTTTGTGTAAGAATTTATGTGGATTTAGTTTTTGGGATTTATTTCGTGTAAGAATATATGTGGATTTATTTTGCATAAGAATAATGTGAATTATTTGGAATGTTTTAAAAACAGTTACATCAATGTAATTATCATATGCATGTGTGTTTATGGTCATATGTATTGAAGTTTAGTCCCACATTGGAGAAAGTTTTTTGTTGGTGGAGTTGAAGTACTCCACCACTCTACTTCTAAATGGGAGTTTGGTACCACACTACAAAATGCAAGTGATATATATATATATATATATATAATTGTCAAAAGATTGGCACTTGGGGCACTTGGGCCTAAGATGGTTGTAATTGTTTTTTTTATTTACCCGTGTATAGACGTCGGATGTATCGAATGACCGACGTTTATAGGACGTAATTTTTTATTATTGTTATTTAAATGTAGAGACGTCGGATGTATGGGGTGGCTGACGTCTATAGGTCGTACTGTATTTATAGACGTCGGTCACCTTATATATCTGACGTCTATAGGTCGTAAAACTTTAGTCCCACATTGGCTAATTTTTTTTGCTGCTGTGGTTGAAGTACTCCAGCACTCCTCCACAGGTGAATGCAAACAAGTTTGGTCATTTGGGCGAATTGGGCTTGCTCTACGCTGTTATTGGTAAAAAGATTGTCTCTTGGGACACTTGGGCGATGATGAGAATTTTATTTATACCGCAAGTGCACGACGTCAATGAAGAAGTGGCAAGTACGGGTCGAACACAATGAGGGAGAGATATTGTTATTTTTGTAATTTTCGATTAAGGAAAGAAAGAGAGAAAAAATAAGGTCGGTTTGAGATTTTGGATTTTTAATTTTTCTAAAGCAAGAACAACAAAAACAAACTAAGAATAAAGCAAATATGGATGAGAGTCCAGCGGGTGGGGGTTTAGATATCGGGTTTTGTTTAGAGAAATCTGAAACTTATAACAAATCACATTAGTTATAAAGCATTACATGATAAATGACTTCACATAAACTCAAGTAATCAAAATATACTAACACGAAATTAAAATAATAACATCATTCTTCTTCTCATCACCCTAATTCCGTCACCCCCACCCTTTGGAGAGAGTTAGAAACTCATGGATGGAGGGAAGGAGAAGGGGTCCTAGAGAAACTACGAAAGAAAACTAAAAACATGAAATAAACGAACAGAATTTTATTACTAAAGAATGGAAAAACAAGCTCCCTTTACAACATCGTTTCGGGGCTATTTATAGCCGATACAGGGGACCCAAGTATCAAATAGGAAAGTACACGCGTCATGACACGACTGGACAAAATCTGGGGACACGGATCGAAAGGGGTGCGGCATTTTCGCCGCAAGTTGTATGTGATGTGCGGCGGAATCGCCGCAATTTTAGCTCTGATTGGATCCGGACTTTTCCTGTGTGTTTATGGTATTATTTAAATGTCCTTTGCGCGTCCGGATTGATTTCTTTCCTTTCTTTTGAGCTCCGAATTAATTCTTCATATATTTGGAGATCCAAATTGATTTTTCTTTAGAACTTCTCCAAAATAATATTTTGGTACTTGTAATTTGCAGTCGGGTCCTCGGGTTTTTGCAATTAAGTCCCTGGCTACTTTTGTGCTTAAGTCCTTGGCCTTTTTGTAATTAGGTCTTTGAATGCTTTTATGCTTGGATGGACTTCAATTTGAACCCTGATAATCTTGAACTTGGTCTTCATGACAAAAATGAGTCTCTTGCACACGTTTATGCTCGGGATATGGGTAATTTGCATTCAGGTCCCTGTATTCTGTAACTAAGACTAAACACATACCTTAGTAGCATTTATTGACATAAAATTAATCTAAATGAAAGACATATGATGCAATGTATGCAATGCATCAAATACCCCCACACCTAGATTTTGCTAGTCCCTAGTAAAACAAAACATAAGGAAAATGAAAACAGGGAAATCCTAACTCACTTTTGTAGGAATCACGGTTGCACTTAGAATGTGCAACAAGCCTTTAAACCCCTAAGTTTCCTTAGAGGACGAGTTTTGTCTTGTGAGGGTTTTCAGTTGACTTCCAAATTTTGGGGGATTTTGCAACAGGCTTTGGGGACTCGACTGAAGTTCAGTACAACATTCCATCCACAGACAGACGGTCAGTCCGAAAGGATCATCCAGACGTTAGAGGATATACTGAGGGATTGTACTCTGGATTGGGCAGGACACTGGGATGAGCATTTGTCGTTGATAGAGTTTGCCTACAACAACAGCTACCATTCGAGTATGAGGATGACACCATACGAGGCATTGTAAGGAAAAACCGTGTAGATCACTGGTATACTGGAGTGATGTAGGCGAGAGATAGGTATTTTGGTTGGAGATTGTGTAGATGTATGCTGAGAAGGTCAACGTGATCAGGTAGAGACTAGTGATAGCTTAGAGCAGGCAGAAGAGCTACACTGATAGGCGTAGGCGAGTATTGATATTTGAGGTAGGCGATCATGTTTTCATGAATATTTCACCATCTCGAGGAGTGATGAGATTCGGGAAGAAGGGGAAGCTCAATCCGAGGTATGTCGGGCCGTTTGAGATTCTCGATCGTATTGGAGATGTTGCCTACAGGGATGCGCTGCCACCGCAGATTTTGGGTCTTCACAACATCTTCCATATTTTGATGTTGTGGAAGTACGTAGCAGATCCTTCTCATGTGATTCAGTTGGAGGTTCCAGAGATCCGTCAGGATTTGTCCTTCGAGGAGAGACCTGTGCAGATTGTGGATCGGATGGAGCATCAGCTCAGGAGGAGGACCATTCTGATTGTGAAGGTCAAGTGGCAACACAATTGTGAGCAAGAGGCAACTTGGGAGATTGAGGAGGAGGTTCGAGAGATGTTTCCGGAGCTGTTTGGTGAGTTTCTCTTCTAATTTTGAGGACGCAATTCCTTTTAGGAGGGTTGATTGTGATATCCTAATCCTAATTAGGTTTTAATTGATGTTTAGGTGGTTGATTGTTGGTTTGGAGGAGAGAAAGTGAAGGGTGTGGTGGAGGCTTTTGATTGGTGGTTGGTGAGGGGTGAGTATAAAATAAGAACTAAACTCTCTCTCTCTCTCTCTCTCTCTCTCTCTCTTTTCACTCTTTCATTTCTCTCTCTCCCTCTCTCTCTCAGCTCCGTTGCTCCAGCAATCTCCTGGGAGAAGAGGTGTTCGATGGGTGTTGGTCGTGTTGCGAGGTGAGTCGGTTCTCAAGCTAAACCCATCGCTCTTGCTTTTGTTCTCTCTCTCAATCTATCTCCCTCTCAGTGGTTGGTGTGGTGATCGATGAATGCGAAGGGGTTGTTGCAGATCGACGAGGTGGTGTGTTCGTTGATTGAGCGAGAAGTTTGTCGGAAATCATGTTTGGAGAGAAGTGCTCGTGGAAGCGCCATCGAGGTTCTTCGAAGGTTTCTTCAAACCTTCACAGTATGTCAAACTTGTTGTTGCAACTCACTTATGTTGTGTGAGTATGTGGGAAGTCGACGATAGGCCAAAAGGCTCGTCACAGGTTTCGTGCAGCAGTTTGTCTGCTGGATTGGTCGAACGGTTGGTGCAACGGTCGTCCGTTCCTAGTGAGATTTTGGGTTTCTGCCTCGGGCTAATCGAACGATGCCTCCCGGCAGTCGACTGGTGGTGCGTTAGAGGAATGTGATTGACATCATTTCATGCTCATATTTGTATCTTATATCCATTATCTTACACCTAAGCAATGCTACGTGACGAGTTTTATGTTTAGTTTTCAGGAATAAAGAGGTTTGAAGAGAAGAGCCATGAAAGGACCCAAAAGCTGGGAAAAAGGACTGAATGGTGAGATCTAGGGACCAAGATGCAAGGGAGAAGGACCTGAATGTAAGACAGAAGGACCTAAGAGCAAAACAGAATACTCCACACCATCATGGGGAGTATTTTACCAATTCTATTCGGGTCGGAGCTCCAACAAGTCGAGTAACCGCATCAAAGACCAACAATACCAGAAAGCAAAGCCCACAACAAATTCCAACACGATCCGACAAGTTTGGACCGCCAATTGGCGGTCTTGGACCGCTAATTGGCGGTCCATATTGCTCAGGATCCGTCGAAATTTCTCCTGGACTTGTATTAATGTTCGTTTAGGCTATTTTTGGTATTGGTTTAGTCCCACATCGGGGGATTGTCCCCGATTAGCTTTTTCCATGCTTATAAATAGAACTCTTCACCTTCCATTGTAATTACCCATTGTTTGGTGGCATTCTCTCTACTAAGGAGTGAGCCTTGAAGCAATAACTCAAGGTGGAGAAGGATGCTACCTTCAATGTGAGTCATTGTTAATAAAAGTTTATTTGTTTCTTTTAATCTTCTTTTGTTATGTTGTTTGTTTTGTGTGGGTTGTTTTACTTTGTTTAATTTCTTGTTTAGTAATTTTAGTATCTTAGTTAAATGTTTTCTTTACTTAGTCTAATCAGTAGTGTAATGAGTAGTGAGTAGTTCCATCCCCATTTGGGGGGTGGAGAAATATGTGATATAATTATGTAGTGTATTAAGTGTGTGTTATTTTATCCATTGAGCTTTATATGATTTCCATAACCATCTAATGGGTCTCCACTCTTATCTTTGATATGCTAATGCTCTTGAATGAAGCTTAGCTTATGCTTTGATTAGTGGACCTATTTTATGGGGAATGATAAGGTTAGGATATGGATGAAGTTAATATTGGAAACACAATTTGTAATGTATGTGCTCTTGTTGCCTTTACCTTAGCTAATGTCTTGTATGTTTTAATGATGTAGTGAAATCTTAATTCATGTAGAGGCATAGTAGGGTCTAGTCTTTATACTTGAGTTCATGTAGCTTCATTCCAATTATTGTCTTGTATGTTTTAATGATGTAGTCTTATCTTAATTCATGTAGAGGCAAAGTTGGATGTAGTTTTATGATTTCATGCACTACATGTTGTGAAGAGCTTACTGAACACACACACACTTCTTTATGTTCACATTATTTCTCTACCCCCTATGGGGTTTAGTTTTATTGCTTATCTTCATTTCCTTTTGCATTTCATTTCAGCTTTGTGGTTTAGATTAGTGTAATACATCTTTCTCCCTTCTTTTTACCTCTCGCCTTCGAATAAACCAAGTGTCGACACACCTCCCAGTGGACGACCCGTATTTGCCACCGCTTCAACGCGGCCGTGCACTTGCGGTTAAATATAAAACGATCAATCAAGTTTTTGGCGCCGTTGCCGGGGAGGTGCTCTGTCCAGACCTTGGTTTGGACGATTCGAGGGGTTTTTAATTTTTTGTTTTCAGTTTGCTTAGTTGCAGGGAACACTCTGATCACGGGGAGGCCACTGGAGAAGTTTGAGGAAGCGAAGCCAACAACAGACCGCCAATCAGCGGTTTGGAACCGCCAATTGGCGGCCTGGTAAGGGATTCTGTCTTCCAATTTTTTTGTGGTCATTTGTGTTGTAATTTTTGTTATCTGGGAGCCCAATTTTGCATGCTGTGACTTCTTATTTGCTCCCAGATCATTAATCATTCCCCCATTAATCAACTTGGCCCTAAAATCCAAAGCAAAAGACTAGACGTTCTTATTTGTTTAGGTCACGCATCATGTATTGACTTGAGCATATAGTTGTCTTTTCTTTTAGCTTTAATTTCAGTTGTTGAGTGCTGGCGTAAGGTACGCATTTCCTACACTCATTCACGCATCTCGTATGCCCATGCATTAGTTAGTAGGATTTGCATCAGGACAAGAGTGAGAGAGCGTTTGATTGGAGCGATTGATTGCTAGATCTAGGATCAAATCGCTACTAAGGAGGGGCTGTCCCATAAAAGATAAGGTGGGGGATTTCATCACCCTTTCCTTGGCCCCAAAAACCACTCTTAATAAAACCTTAACTAAAAGCAAGTAGACATTGGCCCTAAGGAATTCGGACGCACTAGGAGAGTAATCTAGTCGAGACCGTCATGACCTGATCGGCGTTGCCTACCTTGTCGATAGTAGGAGGTACTGGATCTCCGGATCTGGTATCACTTGCTGGGCATTGTGGTCCTCGTTGTAGGGAGGTGAGGCGTGTCAAGGCTAGTGACCTCGAAGTTAGGCGTCGTCTAGCTTAAGGACCCATTGCCTTACATTGTTTGAGCCGTGCTTGCTAGTTAGGCTTCTTCCTGATCCCGTTACCCACGCTAGCTTTAGGGATTCTTCCCTTCTCCTTTGAGTCATCTTCTTCTCACCTTCTTCTACGTTATAGTCTCCTCCCCTTTACACTCTCTGTTAGCGTTTTAGGGTCGAGTCGAGCACTTTTTGCGAGCTTAGCCTCGTGGTGGTGAGAGTGATCGACTCGAGAGTTTTTCTTGAGATGGATGGTTACATGGGCGACCATCCATATCATTGTTGGGACCAGGACGATTCTCCCTGGTACTCCGGACCCATGCAACCTGGGGTGGCTCAGACTAACACCCCGTATGGTTGGGATGATCGCAATTTTGTGACTGAGCAGTCTTCATATTGGGGTAACATGAGAGAGGCACCGCCTGCTAGACCACAATCTAGTTATGCCGGATCATATGCTGGTCAACAAACTGAGACATTACAACAAACTTTGGCCTCTTTCATGCGTATGGCAGACGACATGAGTGCCCCGGTGGCTCCAGTAGCCGTACCGTGCGACTGTTGTGGGTTGAGTGGTCATGTTATCGGGGAATGTCCTTATGTTCCCCCAGAGCCTGAGTATGAGCATACATTTTCCCATAATGCTCATTATGACCATTACGCATCCGCGTACAATCCGAGAGTGATGGATTCATGGGGAGACAATTCATATCCAAATTCTTATACTTCATTTTCACCCCAGTATCCTCCTCCCGAATACCCAGAATTCTACCAACACCCCACTCCAAATCATTGGACTCATTCTCAGCCCATCAACACCCAACCTCAAAATTTCCCAAGCTCTGACTTGGACCTCATCGTTGACCGCATACCTGATTCCTTGAAACAAACTTTCCTTACGTTCATGGAAACCACTCAACAGTCCATACAAAATATGACACTGCAAGTGAGTCAAATGTCGCAGAAATTACGTGAATGTGAGGAGAGTAACCTTTCTTGTCAACATGAGGATTCTTCTTTTGATATCGAACCACCACCACATCCACAAATTCAAAGCACAATTTTTCAAAGTCAAACTCCTAGTCAGTCTGAGGGACTTGGGGTTTCAATTCACGATCACTTAGTGGAGGATTCGATTCAAATTGAGAATAACTTGGACCAGTTCTATTATGAGTCGGCACAGGATTGTGCCTTATCTTTTTGTCCCGTGGCCTTTGAGCCACATGATCTTCATTTTGATCCTCTTAAGGACCCACCTCTGGTGGAGCAAGAGCTCCCTAGTACCCTCAACTTCAAACAACCTGATGAGAGTTTGCCTCTCACTATTGTTCCTGATCATCTTGGAAATGATGGAACATCAAACAACTATATTGCTCATGAGGGTATTAGGAGTTCCTTGGAGGATACCTTGGGTATGAGACCCACTTTTTGTTCGCCTGGTGTGTCGGACATGCCTAACGAGGTTCTTGACCTCGTTCCGACGCACCAGCCTGTCGGTTGGAGAGTTTGGATTGATGATCATAACTTCAACTGCGCAACGGGAGAAACTCTTCTTCCGTTGCCCCTCATTTCCCAAACTCTTGAGAGGTTCAAGTTCTTTCAGTTTGATCCTTTGAATGAGATGCCTTTGCGTCCAATTCACGAACCTCTCATTTCATCTGGTGCTCTTTGTGAAGGGGGCCCACGCATGCGTATTCTGGCCCCGCGTGGTGTCAAGTTCCCTTTCCAAGTGCATTGACCCACTGTTTAGGTTCCCATTTGATGTCTTTTGACAAATGAAGATGGGAACTTATGTTTGTACATAAATATAAAAAAAAAGAACAAAAAAAAAGAGAAGAAAAAAAAAGAAAAAAAGAAAAAAGAAAAAAAAATACAATAAAAGACTCCTTCAGTGAGCATCGATTGTTGTGAGCCCCAACCCTTGTGTATTTGGGCTCCATTTCTTTCACGTATTTGTATCCTTTCTTTAGCATCTCACAGGCTTTGAGGGAATTCGGGTTTGTGTCCATCAACATGACCTTGAACTTCCCTTTGTACTTCATGTTGGTGAGATCTCTCCTTTTTCATGCATAAATCCATGTAGTATCTTGATCACATTCATTGAGGACAATGCATGAAGTAGGTGTGGGGGGGTGTTTTACGTGTGTACATAGTTGAGTCTTTTTCCTTTGATTTTGTTTTCTTTTTTTTTGCATTGTTAGGGTCATGATAGTGTGCTGCATTTAATATCGATATATCTGCTTGCCATGATCCTTGGGTGACTTGTCTTCTTTTGCTTGCCTAGTGCTTCAAAATTTTCACATTTCTTTCAAAATCTTCATGTGTTTTCGAAAGAAAATGTTTTGTGGGTTTTGCGTGTGTTTAGCATGTGCAAAACCGTTGAGAGGCAAAGTAAAAAGAAAGCTCCCAAAATTGTCTTGAACTTGATGCATTAGGATATCTAGTACGTGGCTTTAGGATTTATCGAGTCGTTAGGATGCACCCCAGTTTTCCCTTGGGGGTGAGTAATCAGTGGGTTTCAGTGCTCAAACATTTAAAGAAGTCCACCCTGAACCTAGTGAGTCAAATAATTCGTGTTTGTTAATTTAGGAAGTTTGTTGTAGTCAAGGGCCCTTAATATCTTTTTGTGAAACTTAAGTGTAGGGGTTTTGGTTCCCATGTAGATAAATGAATGAATAAGTGGTGTTCTCTCTTCTCGCACGACTCCTATCACTCGGGAAAGTAGGTCTGAGGGGACTTTGTGCCTGGTGCTTTCGAGTCATCTGACTTGGGATGCACCGACCGAACTCCCGTTACACGGGTGGTAGGGATCGCCCTATGTGGAGATTTGGGGGAAGGTGTACGTGATAGTGTAAGTCCTCATAGGCAATGATGCACGAAACCTGACCCTGGGAGAATCAAACACCAACCAATAAATGCTCCAAAGAAAAAAAAAGAAAGAAAAAAGAAAAGAAAAGAAAAGAAGAGTCAAATAAGAACCAAAATGGACTTTACACGTTGTATCACATTCAGAAGTTAAGGTTGCCCATGTCTTTCACTTAATTCCTTAGTTAACTCTCACGAATAACTCATTAGGCTAGGTGTGTGGACTGATTACATATAGAGAGTCGACCCGTAGTATTACCGCATTCCATGATCGACAAAATAAGTCCAACGAGTCGTGTAGCTAGATTGATTAATGCATCTTGTTCGGATTTTGTGGGTATATCCGCTGAAAACCCTCAGGAGACACCACTCCTCCTCCTTGGCAACAAGGAGGTTTAACGGCTTGTTGCACATGCTAAGTGCAACCGTGATTCCTACGAAAGTGAGTTAGGATTTCTTGTTTCTCGTTTGTTTTTCTCTTTCTTTGTTTTGCTCGAGACTAGCAAAAACTTAGGTGTGGGGGTATTTGATTGACATCATTTCATGCTCATATTTGTATCTTATATCCATTATCTTACACCTAAGCAATGCTACGTGACGAGTTTTATGTTTAGTTTTCAGGAATAAAGAGGTTTGAAGAGAAGAGCCATGAAAGGACCCAAAAGCTGGGAAAAAGGACTGAATGGTGAGATCTAGGGACCAAGATGCAAGGGAGAAGGACCTGAATGTAAGACAGAAGGACCTAAGAGCAAAACAGAATACTCCACACCATCATGGGGAGTATTTTACCAATTCTATTCGGGTCGGAGCTCCAACAAGTCGAGTAACCGCATCAAAGACCAACAATACCAGAAAGCAAAGCCCACAACAAATTCCAACACGATCCGACAAGTTTGGACCGCCAATTGGCGGTCTTGGACCGCTAATTGGCGGTCCATATTGCTCAGGATCCGTCGAAATTTCTCCTGGACTTGTATTAATGTTCGTTTAGGCTATTTTTGGTATTGGTTTAGTCCCACATCGGGGGATTGTCCCAGATTAGCTTTTTCCATGCTTATAAATAGAACTCTTCACCTTCCATTGTAATTACCCATTGTTTGGTGGCATTCTCTCTACTAAGGAGTGAGCCTTGAAGCAATAACTCAAGGTGGAGAAGGATGCTACCTTCAATGTGAGTCATTGTTAATAAAAGTTTATTTGTTTCTTTTAATCTTCTTTTGTTATGTTGTTTGTTTTGTGTGGGTTGTTTTACTTTGTTTAATTTCTTGTTTAGTAATTTTAGTATCTTAGTTAAATGTTTTCTTTACTTAGTCTAATCAGTAGTGTAATGAGTAGTGAGTAGTTCCATCCCCATTTGGGGGGTGGAGAAATATGTGATATAATTATGTAGTGTATTAAGTGTGTGTTATTTTATCCATTGAGCTTTATATGATTTCCATAACCATCTAATGGGTCTCCACTCTTATCTTTGATATGCTAATGCTCTTGAATGAAGCTTAGCTTATGCTTTGATTAGTGGACCTATTTTATGGGGAATGATAAGGTTAGGATATGGATGAAGTTAATATTGGAAACACAATTTGTAATGTATGTGCTCTTGTTGCCTTTACCTTAGCTAATGTCTTGTATGTTTTAATGATGTAGTGAAATCTTAATTCATGTAGAGGCATAGTAGGGTCTAGTCTTTATACTTGAGTTCATGTAGCTTCATTCCAATTATTGTCTTGTATGTTTTAATGATGTAGTCTTATCTTAATTCATGTAGAGGCAAAGTTGGATGTAGTTTTATGATTTCATGCACTACATGTTGTGAAGAGCTTACTGAACACACACACACTTCTTTATGTTCACATTATTTCTCTACCCCCTATGGGGTTTAGTTTTATTGCTTATCTTCATTTCCTTTTGCATTTCATTTCAGCTTTGTGGTTTAGATTAGTGTAATACATCTTTCTCCCTTCTTTTTACCTCTCGCCTTCGAATAAACCAAGTGTCGACACACCTCCCAGTGGACGACCCGTATTTGCCACCGCTTCAACGCGGCCGTGCACTTGCGGTTAAATATAAAACGATCAATCAGAATGCTTGGATGCTTCCGGTCGAACGGGCCCCCCTTTTCTGTTCGACCGTATGCACTTTTTGAAAGGAATGTGTTCTAAATTGAGTGATGATATTAGTGAGCCCCTTGATAAAGCAAAATTATAATGTACACAATGTAACTTGAGTTAAGTTACATAGTTATTATTAGCTTAAAAAGATCAAGAAATGAATATAATACAAAGGTGACACATTTCTACTTTGTATATATTTTTAATATCAAGAAGCAAGGGACAGACACAAGTGGTGCACTTACGTCACTAAATGGATCGTGTTTAGTTCGAGTGGAACAAAGACATATATGCTAATTGGGTAACTATAATGTGTAGCTAGATACCACTTATCGTTTGAGATATTAAGTGTTTAATATCTTTGCCAATTTAGCTTAGATCCTCCTATAGGTCACACCACCAAACTAGGAAACAAGAATCTTGATTTTGAGTTCATAAGATGTCGGGTTTCGTGTGAAAAGGGACACATGTGGTGAATCAATATGTCATGAGAATTGACATAATTAGAATCATGGATAAATTCATATGAGGTGTATATATTATGGGGTGTAATAATTTAATATTACATATGATAATATATTACATAAGAGATGAATTTTCTAACCCCCCCCCAAATCAAATTTTGTTGGATATAAATCCAAAATTTGACAAAGGCAAAATTGGGCACAAAACGGTAAACCGTTTAGGGTTCGGTCGACCGAGGTGTGTTCGGAATGGTCAACCGAACGGGGAACGGATAACACATTTGGTTGACCGAAATTGTCTGTTGTGGCTCTACAATTGACATCGGTCAACCAGGCTTGAACGGTGAACCGAGAGAAAATATCCAGGTGCTATCTTGGGATATTTTTGGTAGACCGAACGTGACACGGTCGTCCGAAGAAATTCGCCACGAGAAATTTTGGTGGCTCAACGGTCGACCGGAGCGAGACGCGGATCCTCCGAATTTTTCCAGGGAATTTTTCTCATGTATATTTGGTCGATCGTCTAGCTCACGGTCATCCGAAGATGTGTTAAAACCGAATGGTTCGGTTGACCGAGAAGAATTCCCGGTTAACTGAACAGCACGATTTTTGCCTGAATTATTAAAAGAATAATTAGATAATGGGTTGGATTAATTCCAGATTTTATCAAACGTTTTTTAGGATGCTTATGTGGCAATTTGGGATTAATTTTAGTAGAGAATAAGCAAGAAATCATGGCTAGAGAATAGCTCATGATTAGGATGTTTTGGGAGCCTATAAAAGGACCCCTCATCCTACTTGTTTATGTTAATTTATAAATTCTCTGTCTCTCTAATCCCTTCATTAATCACCACGAAAATCTCTTAATAGTTTTAAGTTTTGGAGATAGAATTTTCAGGAGCTTAAAGAGGAGTTATTAGCTAGATTCTAAGCTTAATTAGAGATTGATTGTCTTGCTGCTTTCTCGCTAATCTTGTTTAGAGTTTGGAGAACACTTCGAAGCGAATCGGCGGGCGATTCGACGAGCAACGGAACACCGGATATTCTAAAAGGTTTTAGAGAACCCTTGGGTATGATCCTCTTTTTTTGTTCATTTTAATATATGTAGGAATCCATGATATTAGAATAAACATATACGTGTACGTAAAATCAATGAACATATGAAATCTATCTTGTATGTTTGTACTAAAAAATTTAAAATATACACATATATAAGGACACGAAATCCTACAGTGGTATCAGAGTATTTAGTTCATATTTTCAATGATTAGACTATATAATTAATTTATGTTGACCATCTACAATCGAAACAGTTCATGTTCTATCTTTTTCGAGTTTTTCGATAATTTTATTGATTTAATTCTAATTGATTTCTTTGATAGTTTTAAATGTTTTGAAACACATCATGTGAATGTTAGAAATAAATTTTATACTTATGTCTAATATATAAAATTTTCATTTTTTAATTGAAAGATTATTTTGTATGAAATCGACAAAACGAAAAAGGCATATGTTTATCTTTCCTTAAAAATTTATTTTGGAAATTAGATAGACAACGGTTCAAATGTTTTGTATTTTGAACTATGGATGCTTAAAATCATTTTTAAAGGATTTCAAATGGTTTTAGAATTGTTTGATTTAGAGATGCATGATAAACTAAATCGAGTAATTTATAGTATATGTGCATGCGTTGCTCGAGTTCTCTTATGCAGGGATATGTGAGTTTGTATGTTCTGTTGAAGCCATGTGTGAATGAATGAATGTGTATGTTATTATTATTCAATCACAGGGGCTTATGTGTATGTAAAAGCCAATTTCTATTTCCATGCGTTATAGAGAGTTTTTACATAGGACTTGCACTAGACAATTTTCTAAATTGAGAGATGCATGTTTATATTTTTGCAATATCAAAATCCATGGTGCAAGAGGAAGTCTCGGAGAAGGCGCAAAAGTCAAGGACGCGGGAACATATAAATTCACACCAATGTGTGTGTGAATGGATATATTTATGTTTGTGTGCTTGACATGTATGTGATTGTATGAATGAATGTTAGGATGTGTATAGTTGATAAATATGCATGATCACCTAAATTCTAAAATCACATGTAAATCTTTAAATTGTCAAACAAAAAATGAATAGTATTTTTCTTTCTTATTTCATCCGCTAGCAGCCATCGATCGAGGGATATTCTGCTCGCCCTTAGCGGGAGAAAGCTTCCTCCATCTTTGGGAATAGTGGGAGGTATAAGGTTGTCTATTGTTGTGCCATGAATAGATGTACGACGTGCGATTCACCCTTAGTGGACACTGAGTGTATTTGTTTGTGAATACATTGGATAAACATATCTCATATCAAATGAAATAAGTTTTCTAAACAAGACCCGGAGCCCTAGCTCGGTTTTGGGAAAGAGATTTTTTCTTATAAGGATTGGTGATATTCCCTCTTAATTAAAACGACAAGTCATAAGAGTTTGAAAATGCAAATGTTGCAAAATTTCGAAATGGTTATGATTAGAAAATGTTTTCTTACCTTGATTTTATAATATATCTGATAGCCCTTAGCTAGTTTGTATTATAATTGATAGGATCTTTAATTGCTGCATTTATGGACAAATTTTTATTTGCGGTATTGATTTTCAAAAACATAAATTGACATTAAATCCCATATAATTTATTTTGTAGAAATGTCGAATATTCAACCTATTGTGCGACCTATGATTGAAAAACATCCTTTGGCAAATGATGACTCAAACTTCATAAGCTGGCAACTTAAGCTCAATATTGTGTTGAAGTTTGAGACACTATCTCATATTTTGGATGGTGAAATCCCAAAATTAAATGAGAAGACAACCGATAGCGAGAAGGAGGCAAAAGCCAAGTGGGAAGACCAAAAGAACCAATTTAACGGTCTAAGGTTGGCCTCCATGGGTGACTCGCTTCAAGCGAAATACTTGGATTCAAAACCCAAGAAGACCATGGAAGCTTTAACAAAGATGTTCATGGATAGTGCTAGAAAAGAGCAGTATAAGACGACCATCGCACTCACAAGGTGCCACATGGCGGAGGGAACATCGGTATCCATGCATTTTCTCACGATGCAAGGATACCTTGAGAAGTTGTCGAAGCTCTCTTCCCCGATGCCCGATGACATTGCGGAAGATTTGATTCTTGGCTCTCTAGCCCAGTCTTACAAGGACTTCATTATGCACTATCATGTGCGTGAGAAAGGGGTGAGTCTTGAGGAACTTCACAACGCTCTCAAAACGGCTGAAGTTGACAAGGGCAAGGGTCGGGACAAGCACGTCCTAGCCGTCCATGAGAGGAGCAAGAAGATCTCCAAACGTAAAGGCAAATTCACCCAAAAGACGCCAATCAAGAGCGAGGGCGTAGGAGGTACTCATAGGAGTGCCTCGAGGGGGAATTCTTTGAAATCTCTGACTCCCAATACAGAGTGCTTTCACTGCGGTTTAGGGTTTAGGGTTTAGGTTCCGGCCAAAGTACCCCAAGTACAAGGAAGACCTTGACAATGGAATGATTGAGCGTAAACGCCCCAAAAAGGCCAAAGGTATATTTGTTATCGAGATAAATTTGGCCACCTCTGTCCATGATTGGGTAATTGATACTGGATCTTGTGCTCACATAATTTCAAATGTGCAACTACTAAAGGATAGGAAGGAACTCGTGAAAAACAAGATGATCTTGAAGGTCCGAAATGGTGCGAGTGTTGCTGCGATTGCACAAGGTTCTGTGGAGCTTCAATTATCTAGTGTTTTAAATTTATGTTTAAAGAACGTTTATTATGTGCCTTCGATTAGCAAGAATATTATTTTTGTATCCTGTTTGGATATGGATAATTTCTTGCTTGTCTGTATCGAAGAATGATATTTTCGATGCAAATGCATTCGTGAGGAATGGTCTCTATTGGCTTGAATTGAATACTAGACAAATCTTAAACATCAATAACAAAAGGCTTAAAACTACTCACGTGAACGATACACTCTTGTGGTACTATCGTCTTGGTCATATAAATGAAAAAACGCATCAAGAAATTGCAAGAAACTAACCTTCTTGGTCAACTTGATTTTAAATCATTGGAGACGTGCGAACCTTGCCTAATGGGCAAAATGACCAAGAGGCCTTTCAAGAAGAAAGGTCCGAGAGCGAATGACTTGTTGGATTTGATACATTCCGATGTATGTGGTCTGATGAGTACTAGTGTAAGAGACGGTTTCAGGTACTTCATTATGTTCATGGATGATTATAGTCATTATGGCATATTTATCTAATGAGAAACAAAAGTGAATCCTTTGACAAGTTCAAAGAATTCAAGAATGAAGTAGAGAACCAACTCAACAAGAAAATCAAGTCTCTACGAACGGATCGTGGAGGTGAGTACTTAAGCACCGAATTTGACCCCTTCTTAAAGGAGTGTGGTATTGTACCACAACTCACCCCTCCCGGTACACCTCAGTGGAATGGTGTATCTGAAAGGAGGAATAGGACATTGCTCGACATGGTTCGATCAATGATGAGTCAAGTTGAATTTCCGCTTTACTTTTGGATTTATGCACTAGAAGCTGCGGCTTACACACTAAATAATGTTCCATCAAAATCCGTAGAGAAAACGCCTTATGAGCTATGGAGTGGTAAAACACATAAGCTTAATTTTCTCAAGATTTGGGGTTGTGAGGCCTACGTCAAGAGATTGAGGTCGACCAAACATCAACCAAAAGCGGATAAGTGCTTCTTTATAGGTTATCCTCTGGAGACAAGAGGATACTACTTTTGGCATACAACCTCCAATCGAGGGATTGTAGAGAGGGATGTCGTATTCCTAGAAAAAGAATTTCTAGAAAGAATAAAAAGTAGTGGGAGTAGAGTTGTGCTTGAGGAGACTCAAGATATTCTACAAGATCATGATATGAATGGTGACATTCAAGATCATGAAGGCCCAACCAAGGTTCCTTTGGTTAGTGAGAGCGTGAGTGAGAGACTCTCACAAGCAATTGTGAGAGAAACTCAATCTTCCCCACCTAGTGTACGTTCCAAAATCAAACACGAACCAATTCGGCAAGAAATTGTGGAAGAAGTTGGAGAAGTACACGTAGAACCAAAAGAACTTAGAAGGTCAACGAGGGAAAGGAAGAAACCCAATATGTATTTGAGACTTCATGAGATCATGGTATTTTTGGCTTTTTGGCCTTAATCTTTGTTTTGATGATTTAATTAACCTAATCTTAATTGTAATCATGTAGAGTCGCACACATGTTCATTACATATATATTGATTTTTGCTAACCTCTACAGGTGATCAAGACTCAAGGAAGAAAGGAAATCAAGTCAAGACATGTAATCAAGCTCATTTGAAGACATGTAATTTGTATTTGTTTGAGTCTTCGTAACTTTGTGTAATTGAGCATACTAGAGCTAAAAACTACTCAAACACACACTAGGTTCCCTATAGAAGTCATACACAAAATTTCACATAATTTTGACTTCAATAGATCACCCAAACTTAGACCGGAAAATACTAAACCTAAACCAAAACAGTCTGCCCACATTCGGTCGACCGAAACAGACCGTTCGGTCGACCGAGTGATCATATATTTTGTTAGTGTTTAACTGTCCAAGTTCGGTCGACCATCCAGACCTTTTCGGTCGACCGAGTTAACATATTTCCCCGACCGTTTGTTTTGTCGTATTATACCCAACGGTCGTATTTGTATTATCTCCAAATACCCCAAATACATTTTGTGTATCGGTCAACCGAGGACCTTGTTCGGTTGACCGAACTTATGTTCCTTGACAAACCCAATGTGCCTGTCGGTTTTCGGTCGATCGAATATGATCTTGTTTGTCAACCCCAAAGTGTCGGGTGTGAATCGGTCGACCAAACCTATCTCGGTACTCGACTGATCACTTAAGTGTACCTAGATTATAGCCTTTGTCGGTCGACCGTTCTTTTACCGGTCAACCGAACCTTAATCTAAATTTTCAAACGGTCGACCGAAGTATAGGATTTCATGTTTATTTATGCATGTATATTTTCGAAATTTTTATGCACAATAAGGAGTAATTTACAATTTTCTATGATTTATTTCATGCATGCATCAATTTGTTTCAATATCTAGTTTCAAAACTTTATTAAAACAAATATGGGCTCCGAAATTCATACCTAGAAGTTCTCTAAAACTTCTTGAAGATTCGGAGACGTTGGGGATGCTCCTCGCTGCCCCGGATGCCTCCGAGTATTCACCAAACTCTAAACAAGATCGGAGAGAGGGAAGTTAGTCTCTCAATCTCCGATAGGGTTTAGAATCCAATTACTAACCTCTCTTTAATTCCCTTGAGAAGATGATCTCTTAAGAACTAAACTGAATTTAAGAATCAGGGAATTTTCGTGGAGAATTATGGGGAGAGAATTTTTGCATGAGAAAGCAATGAAATGAATTAAGGAGGTAATGAGATAAACTTGTATTTATAAGTTCTCTCCAAATTACCTATTCATGTGCAACCTCTTGCCCATGATTTCATGCAAAATTCCATCTAACCATCCATTATTTAATAATAAATAATATTAGCCACGAATTAAATCAATTATGGACAAATTCCAGGCATGATCTAATTAATTCTGCATTAACCGTCTGGACCGGTCGACCGTTTGGAGGTTCGGTCGAACGCTCTAACCAGGTTTCGGTCGACCGTTCAATAACTCGGTCGACCGTTCGTAACAGGAATTATTCCATCGCTATGTTTGGTCGACCGTTCGAACAGATGAAAATTCCCTGTTATCGGTCGAGACATGTCCGGTCGACCGTTCGAACAGATGAAAATTCCCTGTTATCGGTCGAGACATGTCCGGTCGACCGTGCCCGATCGGTCGACCGTTTACTGCTAACCGGTCGACCGTTGGAGCACTGTTCTGCAGACTTGTCAAATTTCGGTTTAACCCCTACAAAATTTGACATTTCGGGATTAATAGTAAATTCACAACTTATGTAACATATTATCCTATGTAATGATCAATCATTACACCCCATAATATTTACATCACATATGAATTTAATTTAGATTCTAGTTATGTTATTAATCACAACATAATTTTGATTTTGCTTGTTCACCCCATGTGTCATATTTTCTACATGAAACCCGACACATCTTATGAACTCAAAATCCCCATTTCTTGTTTCCCAGTTTTGTGGTGTGACCTATGGGAGGATGTAAACTAAGTTGGCAGTGATATTAAGAGCTTAATATCACAAGCTATAAGTGGTATCTAGCTACACATTATAGCTCCCAATTAGTTAGATGTCTTAAATCCACTCGAACCAAAACCCGATCCATTTAGTGATGGAGTGCACCACTTGTGTCCGTCCCTTGCCTCATGATATTAAGAATACACACAAAGTAGTATTGTGTTATCTTTGTATTAGTATTCATTTCTTGATCTCTTTAAGCTAGTTATAAATATGTGACTTAACTCAAATCACATTGTGCACATTACAACTTTGCTTTATCAAGGGGCCCACTAATATCATCACTCAATTAAGAGGGGCAATGATAATCTTTTGACTAACTATCTTCTCCAACGAAAGTTATACTTAACCAACTAATGCATTTACACTACACTCATCGATAGCTCAAGACACTAGTCTAATTAAGAACTTCTTAAGCGATCGGATATAAGTCTCATATCAAAGGACCAAAGACACAGTAAAATATTAATGACACAGAAACACATTCCTCTAATATTTTACTTGTTAGGTCTATTCAGTATACAAAAGTAATATTTTCCTCTTTTGCATACCCGTGTTGTCACTCACTTGTAGAGCTACAATGATCTATGACTGACACGACAATCTTAACCCGGTAATTAATGTCCCATGTTAATTACCATGATTGCAAATATCTTTTGTTTTATGTAAACCAATATCTTTTAGAGCTCTACGGTTAAGGACCAAGAGCCTCTTCCTTAACACTTCTAAAAGACGAATAACATAAACAAGGAACAAAATGATTTCTCATTCAATTCATAATAATTGACATTTAAAAGTAAAACTTTTAGAACACATTCCCTTTAATCTCCCACTTGTTATTAAAGTTTTCTTTCTCATACATACTCAATGCATAAAAGAATAATAACTAGGGTAAACCCCATTACATATCAATCATCAAGCCAATCTACATGGTTCCTCAATCCCATGGACTCGAAATGCATTTCACCCTTGGCTTGGGATAAGGGTTTTGTGAATGGATCAGTTGTGTTGCTGTTGGTGTCCACCCATAATAGATTTATTTTGCCTTCGTCGATGAGGTCACGCGTCACGAAGTACTTACGATCCATGTACTTCACTTTGTGGTGTGATTTGGGATCCTTGATTTGCGAGATAGATGCACTATTGTCGCAAAATAGCTCTATTGGTCCCTCGCTCGAGGGAACTACTCCAAGCTCTTCAAGGAACTTCTTAATCCACACTCCTTCCTTGCTGGCTTCAGCGACAACCATTACTTCGGAAGCAGTGGTTGAGTCGGCCGTAGTGATTTGCTTCCAACTACGCCAACTCACAGCTCCACCATTCAGAAGGAAGACGTATCCTGATTGTGACCTTCTATCGTCTGGATCACTCATGAAACTCGCATCCGAGTAACCTTAGGCTATCAATTCCCTTTGTCCTCCATAAACAAGAATCTTATCCTTAGTCCGGTTAAGATACTTCAGGATATTCTTGACCGCAGTCCAATGCTCGGGACCTGCGTTGGATTGGTGACGACTTGTCACGCTTAGAGCATACGAGACATCGGGTCTTGTGCAAGTCATCGCGTACATGATCGACCCAATTGCCGAAGCATAAGGGACATCCTTCATGTACTCTAATTCCTTACGTGATTGCGCACGTTGAGACTTCTTGAGTTGCACACCCATACTCATTGGCACACTGCCCTTTTTGGAGTTGTTCATCTTGAACCTTTCCAAGACCTTGTCAATGTATGTACGTTGACTTAGGCCAATGAGTCTACGGGATCTATCTCGATATATCTTGATTCCCAAGATGTATTGAGCCTCACCCATATCTTTCATTGAAAATGCAGATTTCAATGATTTCTCGTTTGCTCAAGCAAAGGAATATGATTGCCCATAAGCAATATGTCATCGACATATAAGATTAGGAATACTACATGGCTCCCACTAACCTTCTTGTATATACAAGGTTCTTCCTTACTTTGAATGAAGTGAAGCTTCTTCACTTCCTCGTCAAAGCGTTTGTTCCAACTCCTTGATGCTTGCTTCAATCCATAGATGGATCTTTGAAGCTTGCATACCTTCTCGCTATTCTTTGGATCTTCAAAACCTTGAGGCTGTACCATGTACACATCCTCCTCCAAGTTCCCATTAAGGAACGCCGTTTTGACATCCATTTGCAATATTTCATAGTCGTGAAATGCGGCAATAGCGAGCATGATCCGAATAGACTTGAACATGGCAACCGGTGAAAAAGTTTCATCATAGTCAATTCCTTGAACTTGAGTGAAACCCTTCGCTACAATCCTTGCTTTGTAGGTTGTCAGGTTCCCATCCATGTCCATCTTCCTCTTAAAAACCCATTTATTATGAATGCCCTTTTTACCTTGAGGAAGGTCAACCAAGTCCCATACTTGATTATCATACATGGATTCTATTTTGGATTTCATGGCATCGAGCCATAGTTTGGAGTCTTCCCTATCCATTGCTTCTTGGAAGGTCAAGGGATCATTGGTATCTAGTACCATGATTTCATGAAGTCCCAGATAGATATCGGGTTTCTTCCTTTCCCTTGTTGACCTTCTAAGTTCTTTTGGTTGTTCTCGTGTCTCTCGAACTTCTTCCACAATTTCTTGAGGAGTGGGTTCACGTTCAACTCTTGAACGAACACTTGGTGGGGATGATTGAGATTCTCTCACAATTTCTTGTGATGGTCTCTCGCTCACGCTCCCACTAACCAAAGGAATCTCGGTTGGGCCTTCATGATCTTGAATGTCATCATTCATGTCATGATCTTGTAGAGTATCTTGAGTTTCCTCAAGCACAACCCTACTCCCACTACTTTTTACTCTTTCTAGAAATTCCTTTTCCAGAAATGTGGCATCCCTCTCTACAATCACTCGATTGGAGGTGATATGCCCAAAGTAGTATCCTCTTGTCTCACGAGGATAACCAATAAAGAAGCACTTATCCGCTTTTGGTTGAAGTTTGGTCGACATCAATCTCTTGACGTAAGCCTCACAACCCCAAATCTTGAGAAAATTGAGCTTAGGTGTTTTACCACTCCATAGCTCATAAGGAGTTTTCTCCACGGATTAGGATGGAACATTATTTAGTGTGTAAGCCGCAGTTTGTAGTGCATAACTCCAAAAGTAAAGAGGTAATTCCGCATGACTCATCATTGACCGAACCATGTCGAGCAATGTCCTATTCCTCCTTTCGGATACCCCATTCCACTGAGGTGTACCTGGAGGGGTGAGTTGAGGTACAATACCAAACTCCTTTAGGTATGAGTCAAATTCGACACTTAAGTACTAACCTCCACGATCTGTTCGTAGAGACTTGATTTTCTTGTCGAGTTGGTTCTCTACTTCATTCTTGAATTCTTTGAACTTGTCGAAGGATTCACTTTTGTTTCTCATTAGATAAACATAGCCATAACGACTATAATCATCCGTGAACGTAATGAAGTACCTGAAACCATCTCGTGCACTAGTACTCATTGGACCACATACATCGGAATGTATCAAATCCAACAAGCCACTCGCCCTTGGGCCTTTCTTCTTGAAAGGCTTTTTGGTCATTTTTCCCATTAAACATGGTTGGCACGTCTCCAATGATTTAAAATCAAGTAGACCAAGAAGGTTAGCTTCTTGCAATTTCTTGATGCGCTTTTCATTTATGTGACCAAGACGATAGTGCCACAAGAGAGTATCATTCTCGTGAGTGGTCTTAAGTCTTTTGTTATTGATATTAAAGATTTGTTTATTATTCAATTCAAGCAAATAGAGACCATTCCTTATGAACGCATTTGCATAGAAAACACCATTCTTCGATATAGACAAACAAGAATTTGAAATATTTATATTAAAATTATCCATATCGAGACATGATACAGAAATAATATTCTTGCTAATCGAATGTACATAATAAATATTCTTTAGACATAAATTTAAACCACTACATAATTGAAGCACCACAGAACCTTGTGCAACCGCAGACACGTTCGCACCATTTCCGACCTTCAATTCTACCTCGTTCCTTACGAGTTCCTTCCTATCCATGAGTAGCTGCACATTAGAAACTATGTGAGCACAAGATCCGGTATCAATTACCCAATCCTGGACAGAGGTGGCTAAATTTATTTCAATAACAAATATACCTTTGGCCTTTTTGGGGCGCCGACGTTCAATCACTCCGTTGTCAAGGTCTTCCTTGTACTTGGGGCAATTTGGCCGGATGTGTCCTTTTTCACTGCAGTGAAAGCACTCCGTATTGGGAGTTGGAGATTTCTGAGATTTCCCCCTCGAGGCACTCTTATGAGCACCTCCTACTCCCTTGCTCTTGATTGAACCACTTTTGGTAGATTTGCCCTTTCCTTTACCAATCTTTTGGCTCCTTCCATGGACGGCAAGGACTTGCTTGTCCGTACCCTTGCCCATGTCAACTTCAGCAGTTTTGAGAGCGTTGTGAAGCTCCTCAAGACTCACCCCTTTTTCACGCACGTGATAGTGCATCACAAAGTCCTTAAAGGACGGGGCTAGAGAGCCAAGAATCATATCTTCAGCAATGTCTTCGGGCATTGGTGAAGAGAGCTTTGCCAACTTCTCAAGGTATCCTTGCATCGTGAGAAAATGCATAGATACCGATGTTCCCTCCGCCATGTGGCACCTTGTGAGTGCGATGGTGGTCTTATAGCGCTCCTTTCGGACACTATCCATGAACATCTTTGATAGAGCCTCCATGGTCTTCTTGGGTTTTGAATCCATGTATTTCGCTTGAAGCGAGTCACCCATGGATGCTAACATAAGACCGTGAACTTGGTTCTCTTGGTCTTCCCACTTGGCTTTAGCCTCTTTCTCTTCATCGGTTAATCTCTCATTCCACTTTGGGATTGGACCTTCCAAAATGTGAGATAGTTTCTCAAACTTTAGCACCATGTTGAGTTTGAGTTGCCAACTTATGAAGTTTGAGCCATCATTCGCTAAATGGTGTTTTTCTATCATGGATCGTACGATAGGTTGGATGTTCGACATTTTTCTACAAAATAAATCATATAGGTTTTAATGCCAATTTTATGTTTTAATACACATGCATACATATATCGAATATAAATGTAAATGTTGCAAATAAAAAACTTGCCCATAAATGCAACAATACAAGATCCCATTAATTGTAACATAGACTAGCTAAGGGCTATCGAATATATTACAACATCAAGGTAAGAAAATCATTTTTCTAATCACAACCTTTTTGAATTTTAGCAATATTAGCATCTTCAAACTCTTGTGATTCTTGTCGTTTTAATTATGAGGGAATGCGACCTATCCTCGTAAGAAAAACTTTTTCTCAAAACCGAGCGAGGGCTCTAGGTAATGTTAAGAAAACTTATTTTCATTTGATACGAGATACGTTTATCCATTGTATTCACAACTAAACATACTTGGAGTTCACTAGGGTGAAACACACCTCATACATTTAATCGTGGCACAACAACAGACAACCATTATATCTCCCACTATTCCCAAAGATGGAGGGAGCTATCTCCCGCTAAGGGCGAGCAGAGTATCCCTCAATCAATGGCTGCTAGTGGATGAAATAAGAAGGAAATTATTCTTAATTTTTGTTGGACAATTTCATATATTTACATGTGATTTGGAATTTTAGGTTATCATGCATATTAATATTCATACACATCCTAACATTCACCGCATTCTTCACATGCATAGCAGAAATTAAAAAAACAGAAATTAAACATTCACACAATCCACATCGTGTGAGTTTATATGTTCCCTTCGATCCTTGATCCTCGATCCCCGATCTTCGATCCTCGATCGATGCGCTACAGCGGCGACTTCCTCTTGCACCGGAGATGTAGATTTTACAGAAAATAAACATGCTCCTCACATTCGATAAAAACCGACTAGTGCAAGTCCTATGTAAAAACCTCTCATATGCATATGCAATTTATCTAAAAGATGGAAATAGAGAATTTGGATTTTACATACATAAGCCCTTGTATTATAACAATTATAAACATTCATAGCCGCTGATTTGGAACATACAAACTCACAATTCCTGCAAAAACAACTCGAGCATCCATGCACGCAATATCGCTATAAACTATACACCCTAGTTTATCAAGCATCTAGAATCCCAAACAATTCTTTGAAAAACATTTTGAAATCCATTAAAAACGTTTTTCATGCATCCATAGTTCAAAAATTAATTATGAACCGCTGTCCATCCAATTTCCAATGGAAAGATGAAATGCAGTTTTTCGGTTTTGTTGATTCTCTTACAAAATAATCGTTTATACTTAAAACGAAATTATTGCAAATTAGACAAATGTCTAAATATTAATTCTAATATTTACATGGCATGTTTTAAAACACTTAAAACATTCAGAACGAATTATTATGGAGAATTACATCAACAAACATTCATAGACCGAAAACACCGGTAAATTGAATTGTTTAAATCCTAGATGGTAAACTAAATTCGTTTACAGCCATAAATCATGAGAAAATTGAACCCTATGCTCTGATACCACTATAGGATTTCATGTTTAATTATGCATGTATATTTTCGAAATTTTTATGCACAATAAGGATCAATTTACAATTTTCTATGATTTATTTCATGCATGCATCAATTTGTTTCAATATCTAGTTTCAAAACTTTATTAAAACAAATATGGGCTCCAAAATTCATACCTAGAAGTTCTCTAAAACTTCTTGAAGATTCGGAGACATTGGGCATGCTCCTCGCTGCGCCGGATGCCTCCGAGTATTCACCAAACTCTAAACAAGATCGGAGAGAGGGAAGCTAGTCTCTCAATCTCCGATAGGGTTTCGAATCCAATTACTAACCCCTCTTTAATTCCCTTGAGAAGATGATCTCTTAAGAACTAAACTAAATTTAAGAATCAGGGAATTTTCGTGGAGAATTATGGGGAGAGAATTTTTGCATGAGAAAGCAATGAAATGAATTAAGGAGGTAATGAGATAAACTTGTATTTATAAGTTCTCTCCAAATTACCTATTCATGTGCAACCTCTTGCCCATGATTTCATGCAAAATTCCATCTAACCATCCATTATTTAATAATAAATAATATTAGCCACAAATTAAATCAATTATGGACCAATTCCATGCATGATCTAATTAATTCTTAAATTAATTCTGCATTAACTGTCTGGACCGGTCGACCGTTTGGAGGTTCGGTCGACCGCTCTAACCAGGTTTCGGTCGACCGTTCAATAACTCGGTCGACCATTCGTAACAGGAATTATTCCATCGCTATGTTCGGTCGACTGTTCGAACAGATGAAAATTCCCTGTTATCGGTCGAGACATGTCCGGTCGACCGTGCCCGATCGGTCGACCGTTTACTGCTAACCGGTCGACCGTTAGAGCACTGTTCTGCAGACTTGTCAAATTCCGGTTTAACCCCTACAAAATTTGACATTTCGGGATTAGTAGTAAATTCACAACTTATGTAACATATTATCCTATGTAATGATCAATCATTACACCCTATAATATTTACATCACATATGAATTTAATTTAGATTCTAATTATGTTATTAATCACAACATAGTTTTGATTTTGCTTGTTCACCCCATGTGTCATATTTTCTACATGAAGCCCGACACATCTTATGAACTCAAAATCCCCATTTCTTGTTTCCCAGTTTTGTGGTGTGACCTATGGGAGGATCTAAACTAAGTTGACAGTGATATTAAGAGCTTAATATCACAAGCTATAAGCGGTATCTAGCTACACATTATAGCTCCCAATTAGTTAGATGTCTTAATTCCACTCGAACCAAAACCCGATCCATTTAGTGATGGAGTGCACCACTTGTGTCCGTCCCTTGCCTCATGATATTAAGAATACACACAAAGTAGTATTGTTTCATCTTTGTATTAGTATTCATTTATTGATCTCTTTAAGCTAGTTATAAATATGTGACTTAACTCAAATCACATTGTGCACATTACAACTTTGCTTTATCAAGGGGCCCACTAATATCATCACTCAATTAAGAGGGGCAATGATAATCTTTTGACTAACTATCTTCTCCAACGAAAGTTATACTTAACCAACTAATGCCTTTACACTACACTCATCGATAGCTCAAGACACTAGTCTAATTAAGAACTCCTTAAGCGATCGGATATAAGTCTCATATCAAAGGACCAAAGACACAGTAAAATATTAATGACACAGAAACACATTCCTGTAATATTTTACTTGTTAGGTCTATTCAGTATACAAAAGTAATATTTTCCTCTTTTGCATACGCGTGTTGTCACTCACTTGTAGAGCTACAATGATCTATGACTGACACGACAATCTTAACCCGGTAATTAATGTCCCATGTTAATTACCATGATTGCGAATATCTTTTGTTTTATGTAAACCAATATCTTTTAGAGCTCTACGGTTAAGGACCAAGAGCCTCTTTCTTAACACTTCTAAAAGACGAATAACATAAACAAGGAACAAAATGATTTCTCATTCAATTCATAATAATTGACATTTAAAAGTAAAACTTTTAGAACACATTCCCTTCTCGAAGAACCCGATCCAGTCAGTTTCTGTTTTGTGTATCTTACGCAATCTTGACCCAATTCATCCCCAACGGCTATAACTCTTTAGGAGATTATAAATAGAGTTGTAAAACACATTTCAACACAACTCTCCCACTACTATTTGTCCCCTACATTAGATAGAAAACTCCACACACTCAAAAGCTCAAAACCTTCCACACTTAGTAATCAATTCCATATTCTACTCAAGTGTGCTTAAGATTAGAGAGTGTTGTTCCACTCATTGATTGTCAAACAAGCAAGGGTCTTGGTGAAAGCCCAAGACAAGAGTATAGACTTCGGTGAGATCCCGAAGTGATCCTCTCGTATTGTGAGAGGAAGAGCCAAGCTCGGCGAGGTTGTTCGCGAGTTTGAAGATTGTAAAGGCGTTCTCTCCCGGCCCGGAACGGGGAGTGGTTAGTGAAGTCGTGAGCGGAGCTCGGTGATCCGAGCGGAGCTTGCTAGAGAGGACTAGGACCCGGGTGGGGTGTCGAACCTCTATAAAATCCCCCGACTCCTTGTGGTTTGCATTATCTTCCCATTTACTTGCTTGTTTAGTTTTAAATTTCGCTGCATATCTTTGATCGATTAAACAAGTAGGTAATTAGCTTAAAAGTGATTAGAATTAGAGACCCTCACGATCCCACAGGTAGTAGATATTGATGATCCCTCAACCTTTCAAGAAGCAATGGAAAGAGAGGACTGCAAACTATGGTTTAAGGCCATGGAATCCGAAATGGAATCCATGTATGATAATCAAGTATGGAACTTGGTTGACCTTTCTCAAGGGAAAAAGGCCATTCAAAATAAATGGGTTTTCAATAGGAAGATGGACATGGATGGGAACTTGACAACCTTCAAAGCGAGGCTTGTAGCATAAGGTTTTACTCAAGTTCAAGTTATTGACTATGATGAAACTTTTTCACCGGTTGCCATGTTCAAGTCTATTCGGATTATGCTCGCTATTACCGCATTTCATTATTATGAGATATGACAAATGAATGTCAAAATGGTTTTTCCTTAATGGGAAATTGGAGGAGGATGTGTACATGGTACAACCTCAAGGTTTTGAAGATACAAAGAATAGCGAGAAAATATGCAAGCTTCAAAGATCCATTTATGGATTGAAGCAAGCATCAAGGAGTTGGAACAAACGCTTTAACGAAGAAGTCTAAAAGATTCACTTCGTCCAAAGTAAGGAAGAGCCTTGTATATACAAGAAGGTTAGTGGGAGCCACATAGTGTTCTTGATTTTATATGTCGATGACATACTCCTCATGGGAAATCATATACCTTTGCTTGAGCAAACGAGAAGTTCATTGAAATCTACATTTTCAATTAAAGACATGGGTGAGGCTCAATACATCTTGGGAATCAAGATATATAGAGATAGATCTTGTAGACTCATTGGCCTCAGTCAACGTACATACATATACAAGGTCTTGGAACGGTTCAGCATGAACATTTCCAAAAAGGGCAATGTGCCAATGAGTATGGGTGTGCAACTCAAGAAGTCTCAACGTGCTGAATCACGTAAAGACCTTGAGTACATGAAAGATATTCCTTATGCTTCGGTAATAGGATCGATCATGTACGCAATGACTTGCACAAGACCCGATGTCTCGTATGCTCTAAGTGTGACAAGTCGTCACCAATCCAACGCAGGTCCTTAGCATTGGACTGCGGTCAAGAATATTCTGAGTTACCTTACCCTGACCAAAGATATGTTTCTTGTTTATGAAGGACAAATGGAACTAATAGCCGAGGGCTATTTGGATGCGAGTATCATTAGTGATCCCGACGATAGGTCGCAATAAGGATACGTCTTCCTTCTGAATGGTGGAGCTGTGAGTTGGCTTAGTTGGAAGCAAACCACTAAGACCGACTCAACCACCGCTTCCGAAGTAATGGTTGTCGCTGAAACGAGCAAGGAAGGAGTGTGGATTAAGAAGTTCCTTGAAGAGATTGGAGTAGTTCCCTCGTGTGAGGGACCAATAGAGCTATTTTGCGATAATAGTGCATCTATCTCGCAAATCAAGGATCCCAAATCACACCACAAAGTGAAGTACATGGATCGCAAGTACTTTGTCACACGTGACTTCATCAACGAAGGGAAAATAAATCTGTTATGGGTGGACACAAACAACAACACAGCTGATCCATTCACCAAACCTTTATCCCAAGCCTTGGGCGAAATGCATTTCGAATCCATGGGTCTGAGGAACCATCTGGATTGGCTTGATGAGTGATTAGAGAGGGTTACCCTAGTTATTATTGTTTTGTACATTGAGAATGTATGTCGAAAAAAACTTTGATAACAAGTGGGAGATTGAAAGGAATGTGTTCTAAAAGTTTTACTTTTATATGTCAATTATTATGAATTGGATGTGCAAACATTTTGTTACGTGATTATGGTATTCGTCTTTTGGAAGTGTTAAGGAAGAGGTGTTTCGTCCTTAACTTTAGAGCTCTAAAAGATAATGGTTTACATAAATCAAAAGTTATTCACAATCATGGAAATTGACATGGAACATTAATTACCGAGATAAGATTGTCGTGTTGGTCATCGATTGTTGTAGCTCTAAAAATAATTGACGACACGAGTATATAAAACAGGAAAAGATTACTTTTATATATTGAATAGTCTTAACAAGTAAAATATTTTGAAATTGTGTTTCGTGTCATTAATGTTTTACTGTGTCTTGGATCCTAAGATATGAGACATATCTTTTCACTCAAGAAGTGCTTAATTTGATTATTATAAAAAGATATCAATGAGTATAGTGATGAAGGCAATAGTTGGTTGAACATGACTTGTGCTGGAAAAGATAGATAGTCAAACGATTATCATTGCCCCTCTTAATTGAGTGATGATATTAGTGGGACCCTTGATAAAAGCAAAATTATAATGTGAACAATGTAACTTGAGTTAACTTGAGTTAAGTTACATAGTTATAATTAGTTTAAAGAGATCAAGAAATGAATATAATACAAAGGTGACACATTTCTACTTTGTATATATTCTTAATATCATGAGGCAAGGGACGGACACAAGTGGTGCACTTACATCACTAAATGGATCGTGTTTACTTCGAGTGGAACAAAGACATCTATGTTAATTGGGTAACTATAATGTGTAGCTAGATACCGCTTATCGTTTGAGATATTAAGTGTTTAATATCACTGCCCATTTAGCTTAGATCCTCCTATAGGTCAAACCACAAAACTAGGAAACAAGAAGCTTGACTTTGAGTTCATAATATGTGTCAGGTTTTGTGTGAAAGGGACACATGTGGTGAATAAATAAAATCAATATGTCATGAGAATTGACATAATTAGAATCATGAATAAATTCATGTGAGGTGTATATATTATGGGGTGTAATAATTTAATATTACATATGATAATATATTACATAAGATATGAATTTGCTAAAACCCCCAAAAATCAAATTTTGTTGGATATAAATCCAAAATTTTACAAAGGAAAAATCAGGGACAAAACGGTAAACCATTTAGGGTTCGGTCGACCGAGGTGTCTTCGGATTGGTCAACCCAACGGGGAACGAATAATGCATTTGGTTGACCAAAATTGTCTGTTGTGCCTCGACAATTGACATCGGTCAACCGGGCCTGAACAGTCAACAGAGAGAAAATATCTAGGTGCTATCTTGGGATATTTTTGGTAGACCAAACGTGACACGGTCGTCTGAAGAAATTCGCCACGAGAAATTTTGGTTGGTCAAAGGTCGACCGGAGAGAGACGCAGATAGTCCAAATTTTTCCAATAATTTTTTTATCATGAATATTCAGCCGACCGTCTAGCTCACGGTCATTCGAACATGTGTTAAAACCGAATGGTTCGGTTAACCGAACAACACGATTTTTGCCTGAATTATATTTGAGAAAACAAAACGAAATTAAACTAAGCATGCAAGAATTGAAAGAATTGAAAGAGACAATAGGAAACTAACTAAGAATATTATTTTATTAACATGACTCACATTACAAGAAACATTCTTCTCCACTTGAGTTTCGCTTCAAGGCTTTACTCCAAGTAGAGAAAATGCCACCAAGAAATCGGTGAATACAAATGAGGATGAAGAGTTCTATTTATAGTCATGAAAAAAAGTAATCGGGGACAATCCCCCGGTATAGGACTAAACGCATAATATAAATGGACATAAAACAACATCATACACGAACCGACTCAACCTTGAAGCTTTTAGACCAATTTCGACCGTTAATTGGCGGTCTGGGACAGCCAATTGGTGGTCTAGATAGCTTTGATTGAGTCTGGATTTCGGTGGTTCATTTCTGGCTTGATTTCTTGATGTTTGACGAACCCAATTTGGTTGTTGATGTTTGGGTCCGGATCTAATTGCCAAAATACTCCTCATGATGGTGTGGAGCTTCTTGATTTGCTCATTGGTCCTTTTGGTTTACATCCGGGTCCTTCTCTCTTGGATCTCTGTCCATAAGTCTTGCAATTCAATCATTTTTCTTGCTATTAGGTGTTTTTTGTGTCTCTTCTTCTCACTTGTTTTATTCCTAAAACTTAAACATAAAACTCGTTACATATCATTGCTTAGGTTAAGAATAGAAGATATAAGACACAATTATATGTATGATATCATGTCAATCAAATACCCCCACACTTAACTTTTGCTAGTCTCTAGCAAAACAAAGAAAAAGAAAAGTGAAAGAAAGGAAAAACATATGACAAACAGGGAAATCCTAACTCACTTTCGTAGGAATCACGGTTGCACTTAGCTTGTACAACAAGCCGTTAAACCCCATTGTCGCCAAGGAGGAGGAGTGTTGTCTCCTGAGGGTTTTCAGCGAATCCACCCACAAAATCTGAACATAAATGCATTATTTAACCTAGCAACACAATTCGATGAACTCATTTTCATAGATCATTGGACGCGGTAATTCTACGAGCCGACTCTATATATGTAATCAGTCCACACACCTAGCCTAATGAACCATTTGCGAAACTTAAATAAGGACTTAAGTGAAAGGCATGGGCATCCTTAACTTCTTAAAGTGACACATTGTGGAAAGTCCATTAAGGTTCTTATTTGACTGTTTTCTTTCTTTTCTTTGGAGCATTACATTGGTTGGTGTTTGATTCTCCCAGGGTCGGGCTTCGTGCAACATTGCCTTTGAGGACTTACACTATCACGTACACCTTCCCCCAAATCTCCACATAGGGTGATCCCTATCACCCGTGTAACGGGAGTTCGGTTGGTGCAACACAAGTCAGATGACTCGAAAGCACCAGGCAGTAAGTCCCCTGGGGCCTAATTTCCCAAGTGATAGGAACCGTACGAGAAAAGAGAACACCACTTATTTATTTATTTATCTACATGGGAACCAAAACCCCTACACTTAAAGTTTCATAACAAGATTTTAAGGGTCCCTGACTACGACAAACTTCCTTATACTAACAGACATTAATTATTTGACTCACCAGGTTCATGGTGGACTTCTTTATTTGTTTGAGTACTAAAACCCTATGATTACTCGCCCCCCGAGGTAAGACCATGGTGCATCCTTACGACTCAATAAATCCTAAAGCCAGTATACTTGATATCCTAATGCATCATGTTCATGTAAATTTTGGGAGCTCTTTTTTACTTTGCCTCTCAACAGTTTTGCACATGCTAAACACATGCAAAACCCACAAAACATTTTCTTTCGCAAACACATGATGATTTTGAAAGAAATGTGAAAATTTTAAAGTACTAGGCAAGCAAAAGAAGACGAGTCACCCAAGGATCATGGTAAGCAGATATATCAATATTAAATACAACACACTATCATGATCCTAATAATACAAACAAAAGAAAACGAAAAACAAAATAAAAAAGACTCGACTCCACATATATACAAATGTAAAGCACCCCCCCACACTTCATGCATTGTCCTCAATGAATGTAAGCATGATACTACATGGAGATATGCATGAAAAGAAAAGATCTCACCAACGTGAAGCACAAAGGGAAGTTCATGGTTATGTTGATGGACACAAACCCGTATTCCTCTCAAAACCTGTGAAATACTAAAGAAGGGATACAAATACGTGAAAGAAATGGAGCTCAAATACTCAAGGGTTGGTGCCACAACAACCAATACTCACTTGTGGAGTCTTTTATGTTGTTTTTTCTTCTTTTTTCTTCTTTTTTTCTTTTCTAAACAAGATATATACATCAACAAGAATATTCTCATAATCATTTGGTCAAGGAACATCAAACGAGAACATCTAGTCATGCGGACCATAGATTTGCCCCGATGGGCCCGCTTCATTGGTACTCTGAGGTGTCATGATGGGTGAAAGGTCAAAGCTGATAGGCTCGAACCCCTCATGATATTGGTTGGGTGTAGGCAACATGAATGAGTGGAATTGTGTTGCCTCACTAGGGTTTAGTTTCTCATCGAACAAAACCCTCCAACCAATAGGTGGGTGCATCGGAATGAGTTCCTCAGGCTCATTCAAATGATGTGGCACACCACTTTCACTAAGAATGGGGCTTCTCCCCAAGTCATCCAAGAAGGACCACCCAACCTCCTTTATTTAAGCATAAGCTTGATCGTAGATGAGTCATTGTTGGAGTCAAGGTGAAGCTCAAAAGGCTCAACGGTGGTGGGACATGGGGTAGAGACACCTTCTGGTATGAGCATATGCTGAGGTGTGTCCCCCTCACTAACAGTCTAAACTGAATCATCTAACAAACACTCCCTTTGTACATTTATGATTGATGTCAGCTCACTCTGTTGCATTGCAAAGACAGGCAATGAGTTTTTGCTGGGCAAACAAACATTCTCAATGGGTTGCATTGGTGTTATGGGTGTTTGTTGAATTTGCGGTGCTTTCTCTAATTGGCGGATGAGGTTGAGATTTAAAGGTCGGTCCATGGGCTCCTGTTGCCTACTAGAGTTGAACACATGAAACTCGACACTCATGTTACCAAATGAGAGCTTCATGAGACCATTTCTATAGTTAATTAAGGTGTTGGAGGTTGCCAGAAATGGTCTACCCAAAATCAAAGGTATCGAGGACGACAAAATCTACTGGAAATATAAAATCTCCAACTTTGATGAGCATGTCCTCAATAATCCACTTTGGGACACGAATGGATCTATCCGCCAATTGGAGGGTGATCTTAGTTGGTTTCAGTTCTCCCAAGCTCAAATGTTGATAAACAGAAAATGAGAGGAGGTTGACCGCTGATCCTAAATGAAGCAATACGTTACTCAGGGTACTTGTACTTTGTGTATGTGGGATTGGACAAAAGTGAACTTACACTCGCAGCTATGAATGCTTTCTTAGGAACATTGGTCTTCCTCTTGGTTGTGCAGAGATCTTTGAACACTTTGGCATATTGAGGTATTTGTTGGATGACATCCAACAAGGGGATGTTAACCTTCACTTGGTTAAAGACCTCTAATATCTTATCCATTGTGTCACTGCTTTTTGGGTAACCTACTAGGATATGGAGCTTTTGAAAGGTAGGTCTTCTGCAGTGCCTGAGAAGGAGGCGTTGGTCTATTACCCTCACCCTCAGCCTCTTCTTCACCACCATTCCCACTGAGTGGCTGCACAGATGGTGGTGGTTGTGGTGGCAAGGAAATGTGATTGTCAACCTGCTTTCCATTCCTTAAGGTTACAATGGCATTAACATGGTGAACAAGTTCCTCCACATGGTTCACTTGCCGCCCCCGAGGTATCAAACACTCATTTTGCATGTGTGCTGGTACATGCGGGGGTTAGCCTCAGGCTAGCTTGACAGTCCCTCTCTCTCTCATGTACAGACTGAGCCAATTGGCCCATCTGCTGATTTGAAGTGAGAACTTGACTTGTGGAAGACATGAAGTTTTTTATTGAGTTCTCGAGTCGACGCGTCAGATTCTCAAGTGAATTAAACCGGGTTTCCATGTTGTTGGAATTTGAGAAACCTGGTGGGTTGGTGGTTGGTGGTTGGTGGTTGGAGCTTGGGGTGGCTGATAAGACTGTGAATGCATGGGAGGTTGGTGTGGTCGGTTAGGTGGCCGAGAGAAGTTTGAAGGACCACCTGGGGTATTGTTTTGGTTAAATGAAAACTTAGGGTGGTTCCTCCATCCAGGGTTATATGATGATGAATATGGGTCATTCTGGGATCTATCATAGATGGCATTAAACTATTCCATCCGTGGAGGAATGGATGCACACTCGCCTCCTACATGACCTATCCTACCTCATAGATGATAGGGAACTGGACCAGATGCAGACATATGAGACACACCTTGTTGGTTTTGGAGCTTAATCGAATCCATACGGTGCATTAAGGCCGTCATGCGTGCCACGGTGGCCGTAGTGGTATCGACAGCAAATGCAACACCCGATCTAGTTGAGTTTACGATCCTCGCTTCTATGCTAGATGATGGTGATGGTTCCCTCACACTCTCCCACTGCATGGTCTTCTCGCGAGGTCTTCTAGGAAAGCCCATGCCTCCCTTCCTTCCTTTCCTAAGAACTCTCCTTGACACATGGACTCAAGAAGCTTTCGGGTCGGGATGTGAAGACCCTCGTAAACAATCTGACACAGGCGCCATAACTCGATGCCAAGGGGAGGGCATGAGGATAGTAGCTCCCTGAACCTCTCTAAGTATATGCATGGAATGATTCGGTCTCATGTTGATAGAATGAATTCATTTCGTTCCTTAGTTTTTGAGTCCGATGATTTGGAAAGTACTTCTTAAGGAATACAGATTGAAACTCGTCCCAAGTCCTACAGGCATTCGCCTGGTTTTTGTACAACCACTTCTTCACATCATCCTTTAGTGCAAAGGGGACAAGCCTAAGATGGATGGAGTCTGTGCTAACTTGTTACAGCTTGAACATTGCACAGACCTCCTCAAATTCCCTGAGAAAGATATAAGGATCACCCTTCCCAGTGATGTGAGGGAGCATGGAGATAAACTGAGGGTTAACCTCAAAGTGGTTCCCATTCGCCTCTGGCAATACGATGCACGAAGGTAGAGCAGTACGGCTTGGGTAGCATCGATCACGTAGAGAAACGGGAACAAGAACAGGTAGAACTCGTGGGACAGGTGGGTCCAGCAGCTGCTCCTCCTCGCGGTAATGAGCAGCCATAGAACCCGGACGGTGTGCTACATGAGAACAGGAAGGCATCGAGATAGTGACTACCGAGGCAGGATTGACGACACGCCTCGTCAAATGGCCACTCTCGTCTCGTGCCCACACAAGCATGCACAACGGTGCACACACACATGAACCAAAACTTTTTTTAAACAACTACAATAGAATGTGCGTAGAGGAGAAGACGGGAGGACAAAGAAGTGAGGGAATGACTCAGAAGATAAGGGAAGAAGTCCTTATGCTACGATGGGTAGGTACCGGTAGAAGCACATAGGCAAACAAGGCTCAAACAACCTAACGTTGCTATAGGTCCTTACAGCTAGACGACGCCGAACTGCGAGGTCACACGACCTCAACATGCCTCACCTCCCTACGACGAGGACCACAAAGCCCAGCACGTAAGCCAAGATCCAGAGATCTCGTCTCTCCTACTATCGACAGAGTGGGCAACGCCGATCAGGCCATGACGGTCGCGACCGGATCACTCTCCAAATACGCTCGAGATCCATAGGGCCAATGTCTACTTGATTTTACAATTAGGCTCTTGATTAGTGTGGTTTTTGCCGCGAAGGAAAGGGTGATGAAATCCCCCACCTTATCTTATATGGGACAACCCATCCTTAGTAGCATTTTGGAGTCTTAATCTAGAAATCAACTCTCCAAACAAACGTTCAACTCACACTTGTTGCAATTCAATTCCTACTAACAAATGCATGGTCATACCAAATGCATGAATGGGTGTAGGAGATGTGTACCTCATGCCAGCGCTCAACAACTAAAAGTAAAGTTAAAACAAAAGACAAACTACGTGCTTAAGTCAAGTACATGATGCATGACCTAAACAAGCAAGAATGCCTAATCTTTTGCTTTGGATTTTAGGGTCCAAGTTTCTTAAAAGGGGATTGATTATTTATCTGGGGGCAAACTACAAGTCAAAACATGCCAAATTGAGCCCCAGACCACTATGTTGAAACAACCAACAACCAGAAGAAAGTAGAGTGCAAGCAGAGCTCACCAGGATGCCAGTTGGCGGTCCACCACCACTGATTGGCGGTCTGTTTCTCTTTGTTTGCCTCCAAACTTCTTGTGGTTCCTTCCCTTGATCTTTAGAATTCTTGAAATAAAGAAAAACTACAAAACACAAATTAAATCCACTCGAATTGTCGAAACCAGAGTCTGGACTGGCACCTCCCCGACAACGGTGCCAAAAACTAGTTTAAATGTTTTAAATACCGCAAGTGCACAACCGCGACGAAGTGGTGGCAAGTACGGGTTGATCCCTGGGGAGGTGACTAACCTCTGATTTGTCAGAAATCAAGTGGAGAATAAAGAGAGAATAGATGTGATTATGCTAAAGCTAAACTACACTAAACTAGGAAGTAAGAAATGATGCATGATGCATTAGGATATCTAGTATACCGGCTTTAGGTCTTATCGAGTTGTAAGGATGCACCCCAGTCTTCCCATGGGGGGCGAGTAATCATAGGGTTTGAGTACTCAAACAATTAAAGAAGTCGACCCTGAACCTAGTGAGTCAATTAATTCGGGTCTGTTAGTATAAGGAAGTGTGTCGTTGTCAGGTTCCCTTGAAATTTTGTTGTGAAACTTTAAGTGTAAGGGTTTTGGTTCCCATGTACATAATAAATAAGTGGTGTTCTCGTTTCTCGTGCGACTCCTATCACTCGGAAAATTAGGTCGGAGGGGACTTAGTGCCTGGTGTTTGAGATTAAAGTTTAAACCGCAAGTACACGGCCACGATGAAGCGGTGGAAAGTATGGGTCAAACCACGGGGAGGTGAGTAGCCTCTGGTTTGTCAGAAATCAAGTGGCAAATAAAGGGAGAAAAGATGTGATTATGATAAATCTAAACTACACTAAACTAGTAAGTAAGAAATGCGAAAGAAAGGAACGAAAGAATGGAAATCAAGAATAGAAACCCATAATGAGGTGGAGTGTGTGAACATATGAAGTAAAATTAGTGATGAATAATGCATGTAAGCATGTATGTGTGTGTGTCGTGTGTGCGTTGTCATGTATAGGATGTGTCTAAAGATGTGGCAAAACCTATCAATCCATTCACACAATGTAACAACAATTACTACTTGATTATCAAAAGATTAGGCTCAGTATGAGAAGTGTCTAAAGATATGACAAGACTCATCAAAAACCATAAACTCATGTGAAGGACAAAGCTAAGCATGGGAGGTCTCTAAATCTTATGGCAAAACCCATCAAAACATTGTTTCTTCAATCAATAAAGCAAGCAACCACAAATACAAACACTTAACTAACATGTAGCATATTTAACAGGAAATTTCAGTCAATAAACATCAGAAAACTACGCATGGGAAGTGTCTAAATCTTATGGCAAAACCCATCAAAATCCCTCAACATGTGGATGATTAAAATACCCCCAATGAACATAGAAACATGCAAATCTACACAATCAAAAATTCATCAAACATCCAAAGTTCACGACATATATGTACATCATCTCCACCCTCAAAGGGGGAAGGAACTACTCACTAATCATTAAGAAAACAAAACAAAACAAAATTAAACTAAACTTGCAAGAATTGAAAGAATTGAATGAGACAATAGGAAACTAACTAAGAAAATTATTTTATTAACATGACTCACATTACAAGTAGCATTCTTCTCCACTCGAGTTTTGCTTCAAGGCTTTACTCCAAGTAGAGAGAATGCCACCAAGCAATGGGTGAATACAAATGAGGAGAAAGAGTTCTATTTATAGGCATGAAAAAAGGTAACCGTCGACAATCCCACGGTATGGGACTAAACACATACTATAAATGGACATAAAACAACATAATACACGACCCGACTCAACCATGAAACTTTTGGACCAATTTGGACCTCCAATTGGCGGTCTTGATAGCTTTAAATGAGTCTGGATTTCGGTGGTTCATTTCTGGCTTGATTTCTTGATGTTTGATGAACCCGATTTGGTTGTTGATGTTTGGGTCGGGATCTAATTGCCAAAATACTCCTCATGATGGTGTGTCACTTCTTGATTTTCTCATTGGTCATTTTGGTTTACATCTGGGTCCTTCTCTCTTGCATGTCAGTCAATAAGTCTTGCAATTCAATCATTTTTCTTGTTATTAGGTCATTTTTGTGTCTCTTCTTCTAACTTGTTTAATTCCTGAAACATACAAATAAAAATCATTACGTAGCATTGCTTATGTTAAGAATAAAGGATATAAGACACAATTATATATATGATATGATGTCAATCACCTGGTGCTTTCGAGTCATCTGACTTGGGATGCACCGACCAAACTCTCGTTACACGGGTGGTAGGGATCACCCTAGGTGGAGATTTTGGGGAAGGTGTACGTAATAGTGTAAGTCCTCATAAGCAATGATGCATGAAACCGGACCTTTGGAGAATCAAACACAAACTAGTGTAAATCAAAATGCTCCAAAAAGAAAAAAAGAAAAAAGAAGAAAAAGAGAGGAAGACAAATAAGAACCTTAATGGACTTTACACTTTGTATCACTTGAGGATGTTAAGGTTGTCCATGTTTGTCACTTAAGTCCTTAACTAACTTGCACGAATGGTTCATTAGGCTAGGTGTGTGGGTTGATTACATAAATAGTGTCGGCCCGTAGAATTACCGTGTCCAATGATCGACGAAAATGAGTCCATCGAGTCATGTTGTTAGGTTGAATAATGCATCTATGTTCGGATTTTGTGGGTGTATCCGCTGAAAACCCTCAGGAGACAACACTCTTCCTCCCTGGTGACAAGGGGGTTTAACGGCATATTGCACGTGCTAAGTGCAACCGTGATTCCTACGAAAGTGAGTTAGGATTTTCCTGTTTTTCGTATGTTTTTCCTTTCTTTCATTTTCTCTTTCTTTCTTTTGCTCGGGACTAGCAAAAGGTTAGTGTGGCGGTATTTGATTGACATCATATCATGCATATATTTGTGTCTTATATCCTTTATTCTTAGCCTAAGCAATGCTACGTAACGACTTTTATGTTTAAGTTTCAGGAATAAACATGTTTGAGTAGAAGAGGCTCAACAGTGACTTAAAAGTACGAAAAAAGACTAAGTTGCAGGACTTATGGACTGAGATGCAAGAGAGAAGGACCCGGATGTAAAACCAAAAGGACCAATGAGCAAATGAAGAAACTCCACACCATCATGAGGAGTATTTTGGAAATTCGATTTGGGCCTAAACTCCAAAAACCAACTCGGGTGCATCAGACATGAAGAAATCTAGCCAGACAACCACACTCCAAATCCAGATCCGATCTAGACTATATAGACCGCCAATTGGCGGTCGGTTCTTCTCTGGGTCCGATAAGAATTAGGCGGGTCATGTATTAGAGTGTTTTATGTCTATTTTTAGTAGTGCATTAGTCCCACATCGGGTGATTGTCCCGGATTATCTTCTTCTATGACTCTAAATAGAACTCTTCCTTCTCCTTTGTATTTTCCCCCGTTGCTTGGTGGAATTATCTCTACTTAGAGTAGAGTAAGCCTTGGAGCAAAACTCAAGTGGAGAAGAATGCTACTTGTAATGTGAGTCATGTAAATAAAATAATTTTTCTTAGTTTATTTTAATGTTTTCTCTTTTAATTCTTGCATGCATGCTTAGTTTAATTTTGTTTGTTTTCTTTTCTTGATGAATAGTGAGTAGTTTCATCCCCCTTTGGGGGGTGGAGATAATGTACATATATGTTGTGAAGTTTGTATGTTTGATGATTTATTGATTGTGTAGACTTGCATGTTTGTATGTTCATTGGGGGTATTTTAATTATCTACATGTTGGGGGATTTTTGATGGGTTTCGCCAGATGTAGACACTCCCATGCATAGTTTCCTCATGTTTGATGACTGAAATTTCATGTTGAATATGCTACATATTACTTATGTGTTTGTATTTGTGTTTGCTTGATTGATTGACGAAACATTGCTTTGATGGGTTTTGTCATAACATTTAGACACATCCCATGCATAGCTTTGTTCTTCACATGAGTTCCTGGTTTTGATGAGTCTTGCAATAACATTTAGACATCTCTCATGTTGAACCTAGTGTTATCTTAATCAAGTAGTAATTGATGATACGTGTGAATGAATTGATAGGTTTTTCCACATCTTTAGACACTTCTTATGCTTGAAGACACACACATGACACACATACATACATGCTTAAATGCGTCTTTCATCACTTATTTCACTTCATATGTGCACACACTCCACCCCTTAGGGGTTTCGTTTCCTGAATTTCATCTTGCTTTTGATTTCCCTCGCTTTCGTTTTCCTTGTTTGATGTTTGCTAGTTTAGTGTAGTTTAGCTAGTGTAATCACAACTCTTCTCCCCACTTTTTCCACTTTTCTTCGGAAGAACCAACGTCGACACACCTCCTTGTGGATAGACCTGTATTTGCCACATCTTCACTGACACCGTGCACTTGCGGTAATTAAAACGAACACATCAATACATCTATACTATCTCAGGTCCAACTAACTGCCTCTCGCCTACGTCACTCTAGTTTACCGGTGATCTGCAAGGTCTCCCGTACAAAGCCTCATACGGTGTCATCCCAATACTCGAGTGGTAGTTGTTGTTGTAGGCGAACTCGATCAAAGGAAAATGTTCATCCCAGTGTCCTGCCCAATCCAGAGTACAAGCTCTCAACATATCTTCCAAAGTCTGGATGGTCCTCTCAAACTGACCATCTGTCTGTGGATCAAAACATGTATTGTGCCTCAACTGCGTTCCCATCGCCTTCTGTAAACTACCCCAAAATCTGGATAGGAATCTGGGATCTCGGTCTGAAATGATACTCACGGCCACTCCGTGCAATCTAACTATCTCCTCGATATACAACGTAGCTAGACCCTCCAGAGGCAAAGTGGTCATGATAGCTAAGAAGTGCGCCGACTTGGTCAATCGATCGACTATGACCCAAATCGCATCGTGGAATCTCCTCGTCTTTGGCAACCTTGTGACAAAATCCATCGTCACGTGCTCCCATTTCCACTCTTGCAGCTAGATCCTATACATCTGCCCAGCTGGCCTCCGATGCTCAATCTTCACCTGCTGACAAACCAAGCATCTAGTCACAAACTCTGCTATCTCTGTCTTAATCCCCTTCCACCAGAAAGTCCTCTGTAGATCATTGTACATCTTTTTGCTGCATGGGTGTATCATGTACAAGGATTTTTGTGCCTCCTCCATGATTTCCTTCCGTAGGTCTCCTCCCTCTGGTACCCAAATACGATCTCTGAATCTCGGACCTCCATCGACTCCTATACTAAAATCCGATCCATCTCTAGCAGCCAACAACAACAAACTGGTCAACTCATCATCAGTACTCTGGGCCTGTACAATACTCAAAACTATCTGAGCCTCTACTCTCAAACCAGCAATCACTTCACCATGTGATCCATTGGTGAATGGATTCCACTTAGCAAAAGTCTCCAGCAGCCTCCACTCCTGGATACACATGCCAACTACCACAACCTCCACATTCCTGCTCAAAGCATCTGCTACCGAATTCGCCTTTCCCGGATGATAGGAAATGGTGAAGTCGTAGTCCTAAATGAACTCTAGCCATCTGTGTTGTCTCATGTTCAGCTCCTTCTGCGAAAACAAATACTTGAGACTCTGATGATTTGTGAAGACCTCAAACTGCTCTCCATATAAGTAATGCCTCCAGGTCTTTAGTGCATGTACCACTGCTGCTAGCTCCAAGTCATGAGTCGGCTAATTCCTCTTTTGTACCTTCAGCTATCTCAAAGCATACGCGACCACCTTCCCGTGTTGCATAAGCACACAACCCAAACCAATCCCTGAAGTGTCGCTATAAATCACAAATCCTCCGCTGCCACTCGGAAGAGCCAGAACCAGAGCAGCCGTCAAAAGATTCTTCAGTTCCTGAAAATTGTCCTTGCACTTCTAGGACCAAACGAACTTGACACCCTTCTATGTCAGCACCGTCAATGGCAAAGCCAATCTGGATAAGTCTTTGATGAACCGACGGTAAACGCCTGCCAATCCTACAAAGCTCCTGATCTCAATCACACTCGTCGGGGCTCTCCACTGTGTCACTCCCTCAACCTTCGTCGGATCCACTGATATCCCTGCTCCAGACACAATGTGCAACAGAAAAAAAATAATGTGCTCACACTTCGAATAGTTGGCATACAACTGATGATCCCTCAAGATGCCAAGCACTATCCTCAAGTGCTCCCTGTGCTGCTCTGCATCCAGAGAGTATATCAAAATGTCATCCACAAAGACAATGATGAATCTGTCGAGGTACTGACTGAATGTCATGTTCATCAGATCCATGAATGCTGCAGGCGCCTTCGTCAACCCAAAAGGCATCACTAAGAAATCTTAGTGCCCATACCTTGTCTTGAATGCTGACTTCTGCATATCTACTTCCCTGATCCTCAACTGATGATAACCGGAGCGCAGGTCGATCTTCGAGAAGACCTTCGCTGACTGCAACTGGTCAAAGAGGTTCTCGTTCCTAGGTAAAGGATAGTGATTCTTGACGGTAACCTTGTTCAACATCCAGTAGTCTATGCACATCCGCAACGACCCGTCATTCTTCTTCACGAAGAGTACCGGCACTCCCCAAGATGAGACACTAGGTCGGATAAATCCAGTATCCATTAGATCCTGTAACTGCTTCTTTAGCTCTGCTAACTCTGTAGGTGTCATCCTGTATGGAGCCTTCGACTGCGGAGTAGTACCAGCAACTATATCTCTCTATGCCGAACTCTATCTCTTTATGTGGCGGTAGGCCGACGACATCATCAGCAAATACCTCCGGGAAATTCTGGACTATCTCAATGTCCTCCAACATCTTTGGCGGTGGAGATGATGCCCATGTATGTTATGAAGTTTTGATGTCTGATGAATTTTTGATTGTGTAGACTTGCATGTTTGTATGTTCATCGGGATTGTTTTAATGACCTACATATTGGGGGATTTTTTATGGGTTTTGCCATAAGATTTAGACATTCCCATGCTTAGTTTCCCCATGTTTATTTACTAAAATTTCTTGTTGGGTATACTACATGTTAGTTGTGTGTTTGTATTTGTGTTTGATTACTTGATTGATTGAAGAAACTTTGTTTTGATGGGTTTTGCCATAAAATTTAGACACCTCTCATGCTTAGCTTTGTTCTTCACATAAGTTCATTGTTTTTGATGAGTCTTGTCATATTGTTAGACATTTCTCATGCTGAGCCTAGTCTTATGATAATCAAGTAGTAATTGCCAATACGTTGTGTGAATGGATTGATAGGTTTTGCCAAATCTTTAGACACTTCCTATGCATGAAGACACACATGACACACACACATACATGCGTCGTTCATCACTTATTTCACTTCATATGTGCACACACTTCACCCCTTAGGGGTTTCTCTTTCTGAATTCAATTCTCTTTGTTAAGTCTTTTGCTTGTTTTAGTCAATCTTTAGTTACTTTCTTTTGCAGTGGTTAACTACTGGTTTACTGTAGTCTAGTTTAGCATAATCAAATCTCTTCTCCCCTATTTTTCCACTTGACTTCTGACAAACCAGAGACTACTCACCTCCCTATGGATCGACATGTACTTTCCCCGTCTTCACCGATGGTTGTGCACTTGCGGTCTAAACTTTAATCGAATCTAACAAGTTTTTGGCACCGTCGCCGGGGGTGCTCTGTCCAGATTCTGGTTTGTACGATTCGAGTGGATTTAATTTTTTGTTTGTAATTGTGCTTTGTTTCAGGAGGCTCTAAAGATATGGGGAAGATACCAAGAGAAGTTTGGAGGCAAATAGAGCAACATTGACCGATAATCAGCGGTCTGGTGAGCTCTCTTTTCCTTCTTCTTTCTTTGGTCTGTTTCTACATTCAATATAGTCGTCTGGGGCTCAATTTGGCATGTTTTGATATGTAGTTTGCCCCCAGATAAATAGTGAATAATCAGTTCCCCTTTTTAATCAACTTGGCCACTAAAACCCCAAACAAAAGATTAGGCATTCTTGGTTATTTAGGTCATGCATCATATACTTGACTTAGGCACGTAGTTTGTCTTTTACTTTTACTTTACTTTCAGTTGTTGAGCGCTGACGTGAGGTACGCATTTCCTACTCTCATTCATGCATTTTGTATGACCATGAATTAGTTAGTAGGAATTGCATTGAAACAAGTGTGAGTTGATCGTTTGTTTGAAGAGTTGATTTCTAGATTAAGACTCCAAAATGCTACTAAGGAGGAGTTGTCCCATATAAGATAAGGTGGGGGATTTCATCACCCATTCCTTTGCCCCAAAAATTACACTAATCAAAAGCCTAATTTTAAAATCAAGTAGACATTGGCCCATAAGGATCTCGGGTGCATTGGGAGAGTGATCCAGTCACGACCGTCATGCCCTGATCGACGTCGCCCACTCTATCGAGAGTAGGAGAGACGAGATCTCCAGATCTTGGCTCACTTGCTAGGTTTTGTGGTTTTCGTCGTAGGGAGGTGAGGCGTGTTGAGGCCGCGTGACCTCACAGTTAGGTGTCGTTTAGTTGTAAGGAACTATAGCGACCTTAGGTTGTTTGAGCCTTGTTTGCTTGTGTGCTTCTTCCATTACGTACCTGTCATAGAATAAGGAATTCTTCCCTTCTCTCCTGAGTCATTCCTTCTCATCTGAGTCTTCCCATCTTCTCCTCTACGCATCTTCTATTGTAATCGTTTTTTATTATAAAAAAAGTTTTCTTTTTTTTTGTCGTGTGACTCATATGGGTGTGCAGCTTTGTGCAAGCCAGTGTGGTCGCGAGACGTCGAGGGTCATTTGACGTGATACGATATTGATCATTCATCAATTGTCAACTTTTCAAACCCATCCTGTCCCGTGTCCTACACAGTCCTGGGACCATGACCGGTCGTCAACCACACGAGGGTGACCCAGATTTTGGAATCATACAACCTTGTCGTCCAGAAGGTGGGGATCCACAATCTCATCACTTGGTTCCCCAGGTTCCCATCCCCCTCTGCGATCGATGCTACCCAAGTCATATTGTTCTATCTTCTTGCATTGTATTGCCAGAGGCCAATGGGAACCACTTTGAGGTTAAGTCGCAATTTATCACCATGCTCCCTCACTTCACTGGGAAGAGTCACCTCTATATCTTTTTCATGAAATTTGAGGAGGTCTGTGCGTTGTTCAAGCTCTAACAACTTAGCACAGAATCCATCCTCCTTAGGCTAGTTCCCTTTGTACTAAAGGATGATGCCAAGAAGTGGTTGTACAGCAACCATGCCACTGCTATTAGAACTTGGGATGAATTCCAATCTTCATTCCTCAAGAAATAATTTCCAAATCATCGGACTCAAAAATCTCAGTAACGAAATCAATTCGTTTTATCAACATGAGACTTAATCATTCCATGCATATTGAGATAGGTTCAAGGAGATACTATCTTCATGCCCTCACCATGGCATTGAGTTGTGGTGCCTTTGTCAGATTGTCTATGAGGGTCTTCACATCCCGTCCCGAACGCTCCTTGAGTCCATGTGTCAAGGAGAGTTCTTAGGAAAGGATAAAAGGGAAGCATGGGCTTTCCTAGAAGATCTCGCTAAGAAAACCATGCAGTGGGAGAGTGTGAGGGAACCATCACCATCATCTAGTATAGGAGTGAGGATCGCAAATGCAAACTCGACTAGATCGGGTATCGCATTTGCTGTCGATACCACTACGGCCACCGAGGCACGCATGGCAGCCTTAATGCGCCGTATGGATTCGATTGAGCTCCAAAACCAACAAGGTGTGTCTCATGTGTCTGCATCTGGTCCGGTTACTTATTATTTATGTGGTAGGATAGGTCACGTAGAAGGCGAGAGTGCATCCATTCCATCTGAGATGGAACAGCTCAATGCTATCTATGATAGAAACATGAATGACCCATATTCATCATCATATAACCTTGGATGGAGGAACCACCCTAACGTTTCATGGAATCAAAATAATGCCCAAGGTTGTCCTTCAAACGTCTCTCGACCACCTAACCGACCACTCCAACCTCCCTTGCATTCACAATCTTATCAGCCACCCCAAGCTTAAATCACCAACCAACCGGGTTTCCCAAATTCTAACAACATGGAAACCCGGTTCAATTCGCTTGAGAACTCAATGAAAAACTTTATGTCATCTACAAGTCAAGTTCTCACTTCTAATCAGCAGACCATCAATTCTCTTGAACTTCAGATGGGTCAATTGGTTGAGTCTATTTATGAGAGAGAGAGAGGAACTCTGCTTAGCCAAACTATGGCTAATCCACGTGCTCAGCATCAATCGAACACGCAAATTGCGAGTTCGAGACCCCAGGGAGGGCAAGTAAACTGTATGGGATATCCGGTGTACCATGTCAATGTCATTGTGACCCTGAGAAATGGGAAACAGGTTCACAACCAAATTTCCGCGTCGCAGACTGTGTAGCCTATGCAGCCCCTCTGTGGGAATGATGGTGAGAAAAAGGCTGATGGTGAGCGTAATACACCAATGCCTCTTTCTCAGGCATGTCAGAAAACCTACCTGCCAAAAGCTCCATATCCTAGTAGGTTGACTAAGAAACAGAGTGACAGTGTTGACAAAATGTTGGAGCTATTCAAGAAAGTGAATGTCAACATTCCTTTGTTAGACATGATTCAACAAATACCTCCCTATGCAAAATTCTTGAAGGATCTTTGTATGACCAAGAGGAAAACCAACGTCCCTAGCAAAGCATTTTTGGCGGCTAATGTGAGTTCGATCATGTCGAACCCAACGTACGTAAAATTGAAGGACCCAGGAGATCCAACAATTTCATGTGTCATTTGGGACTCTCACATTAATAATGTCTTGCTAGATCTAGGGTCAGCGGTTAATCTCTTACTAGCTTTTGTATCAACGATTAAGCCTAGGCAAGCTCAAGCCTACGAAAACAACTTTACAGTTGGCGGATCGTTCGATCAAAGTCCCAATGGGGGTCATTGAAGATGTCCTAATCAAGGTCGGCGATTTCATATTTCCTATTGACTTCATCGTCCTTGAAACTGAACCAGTCAAGACTACTCACTCTCAAATTCCATTTATTTTGGGTAGACCATTTTCGGCGATGTCAAATGCCTTAATCAATTGTCGAACTGGACTCATGAAATTGTCATTCTTGAACTTGACCGTGACATTCACGTGTTCAATATGGGCCGGCAACCGACATCTTTCGAAGACCCCATGGAAATTAATCTTATCCGGAGCATTGAAGAAGAAATAGAAGAAGAGTACCCCTTGGTTCATGAAAATTTGAAAGCTTACATCATGGATGATTTCGATCATGAAGAGGATGGGGGCGAGTTGAGCAATGATGTGCACGTTGTTCCGTACATGCGATCTCCTCCTATCTTACGTCTCGAGTTAGATATCACGCCTCGCCTTGAGGAGTGATTGACATCATATCATGCATATATTTGTGTCTTATATCATTTATTTTTATCCTAAGCAATGCTACATAACATGTTTTATGTTTAAGTTACAGGAATAAACAGGTTTGAGAAAAGAGACGAAAAAAGGAGTTAAAAGGAAAACGACTAAGTTGCAAGACTTATGGACTAAGATGCAAGAGAAAGGGACCCAGATGTAAAACTAAAAGGACCAATGAGCAAATCAAGAAGCTCCACATCATCATGAGGAGTATTTTGGCAATTTGATCCGGGCCCAACCATCAACAACTAAATCGGGTTCATCAAACATCAAGAAATCAATTCAGAATCAAGACACCCAAAACTAGACCCCATCAACCTAATATAGTCCGCTAATTGGTTGTCCTAATCGGCCAATTGGCGGTCCAAATTGCTTCAAACGGTTCATGGCTTAGTCGGGTGTTTAATTATATTGTTTTATGTCTATTTATAGTATGTGTTAAGTCTCATACCGGGGAATTGTCCCGGGTTACTTTTTTCTAGGACTATAAATAGAACTCTTCCTCCTCCTTTGTAACATCTCCTCTCTGGGTGGTCATTCTCTCTACTAGGAGTTAAGCATTGAAGCAAAACCCTGGTCGAGAGAAGTGATTGATCTCGTTTTATATTTAACCGCAAGTGCACGGCCGCGTTGAAGCGGTGGCAAATACGGGTCGTCCACTGGGAGGTGTGTCGACGCTTGGTTCGTGCGAAGGCAAGGGGTAAAGAAAGGAGAAAAGGATTGGTTACACTAAACTACACTACAATGCTAAACTAGAATGCAAAAGGAAATGAAGATAAGCAATAAAACTAAACCCCAAAGGGGGTAGAGAAATAATGTGAACATAAAGAAGTGTGTGTGTGTTCATTAAGCTCTTCACAACATGTAGTGCATGAAATCATAAAACTACATCCAACTTTGCCTCTACATGAATTAAGATAAGACTACATCATTAAAACATACAAGACAATAATTGGAATGAAGCTACATGAACTCAAGTATAAAGACTATACCCTACTATGCCTCTACATGAATTAAGATTTCACTACATCATTAAAACATACAAGACATTAGCTAAGGTAAAGGCAACAAGAGCACATACATTACAAATTGTGTTTCCAATATTAACTTCATCCATATCCTAACCTTATCATTCCCCATAAAATAGGTCCACTAATCAAAGCATAAGCTAAGCTTCATTCAAGAGCATTAGCATATCAAAGATAAGAGTGGAGACCCATTAGATGGTTATGGAAATCATATAAAGCTCAATGGATAAAAATAACACACACTTAATACACTACATAATTATATCACATATTTCTCTACCCCCCAAATGGGGATGGAACTACTCACTACTCATTACACTACTGATTAGACTAAGTAAAGAAAACATTTAACTAAGATACTAAAATTACTAAACAAGAAATTAAACAAAGTAAAGCAACCCACACAAAACAAACAACATAACAAAACAAGATTAAAAGAAACAAATAAACTTTTATTAACAATGACTCACATTGAAGGTAGCATCCTTCTCCACCTTGAGTTATTGCTTCAAGGCTCACTCCTTAGTAGAGAGAATGCCACCAAACAATGGGTAATTACAATGGAAGGTGAAGAGTTCTATTTATAAGCATGGAAAAAGCTAATCGGGGACAATCCCCCGATGTGGGACTAAACCAATACCAAAAATAGCCTAAACGAACATTAATACAAGTCCAGGAGAAATTTCGACGGATCCTGAGCAATATGGACCGCCAATTGGCGGTCCAAAATTGTCGGATCGTGTTGGAATTTGTTGTGGGCTTTGCTTTCTGGTATTGTTGGTCTTTGATGCGGTTACTCGACTTGTTGGAGCTCCGACCCGAATAGAATTGGTAAAATACTCCCCATGATAGTGTGGAGTATTCTGTTTTGCTCTTAGGTCCTTCTATCTTACATTCAGGTCCTTCTCCCTTGCATCTTGGTCCCTAGATCTCACCATTCAGTCCTTTTTCCCAACTTTTGGGTCCTTTCATGGCTCTTCTATTCAAACCTCTTTATTCCTGAAAACTAAACAAAAAACTCATCACGTAGCATTGCTTAGGTGTAAGATAATGGATATAAGATACAAATATGAGCATGAAATGATGTCAATCAAATACCCCCACACCTAAGTTTTTGCTAGTCTCGAGCAAAACAAAGAAAGAGAAAAACAAACGAGAAACAAGAAATCCTAACTCACTTTCGTAGGAATCACGGTTGCACTTAGCACGTGCAACAAGCCGTTAAACCTCTTTGTTGCCAAGGAGGAGGAGTGTTGTCTCCTGAGGGTTTTCAGCGGATATACCCACAAAATCCGAACAAGATGCATTATTCAATCTAGACCTCGACTCGTTGGAAATATTTTGTCGATCAATGGACGCGGTAATGCTACGGGCCGACTCTATATAGGTGATCAGTCCACACCTCAACCCTAATGAATCATTCGTGCAAGTTAAATAAGGAATTATGTGAAAGACATGGACAACCTCAACATCCTCAAGTGCTACAAAGTGTAAAGTCCATTAAGGTTCTTATTTGCATTATCATATTTTTTTTCTTTTTGTTTCTTTTCACATTTTTTTTTCTTTTACTTTTTATTAGTTGGAGCTTCATTCTCGCAGGGTCAGGTTCCGTGCATCATTGCCCATGAGGACTTACACTATCACGTACACCTTTCCCCACATCTCCACATAGGGCAATCCCTACCACCCGTGTAACGGGAGTTCAGTCGGCGCATCCCAAGTCAGATTACTCGAAAGCACCAGGCACAAAGTCCCCTCAGACCTACTTTCCCGAGTGATAGGAGCCGTGCGAGAAGTAAGAACACCTACTCACTTATTTCTTATCTACACATGAACCAAAACCCCTACACTAATGTCTCACAACAGGATTTAGAGGGTCCTTGACTACAACAAACTTCCTTAAGTTAACAGACACGAATTATTGACTCACTAGGTTCAGGGTGGACTTCATTAAATGTTTGAGCACTGAAACCCTTATGATTACTCACCCCCAAGGGAAAATTGGGGTGCATCCTAACGACTCGATAAATCATAAAGCCACGTACTAGATATCCTAATGCATCAAGTTCAAGACAATTTTGGGAGCTTTCTTTTTACTTTGCCTCTCAACGGTTTTGCACATGCTAAACACACGCAAAACCCACAAAACTTTTTCTTTCGAAAACACATGAAGATTTTGAAAGAAATGTGAAAATTTTGAAGCACTAGGCAAGCAAAAGAAGACAAGTCACCCAAGGATCATGGCAAGCAGATATATCGATATTAAATGCAGCACACTATTATGACCCTAACAATGCAAACAAAAGAAAACAAAATCAAAGGAAAAAGACTCGACTATGTACACACGTAAAACACCCCCCCACACCTACTTCGTGCATTGTCCTCAATGAATGCAAGCAAGATACTACATGGATTGATGCATAAAAAGGAGAGATCTCACCAACATGAAGTACAAAGGGAAGTGCAAGGTCATGTTGATGGACATAACCCGAATTCCCTCAAAACCTGTGAGATGCTAAAGAAGGGATACAAATACGTGAAAGAAATGGAGCCCAAATACACAAGGGTTGGGGCTCACAACAATCAATGCTCACTGAAGGAGTCTTTTATTGTACTTTTTTTTTCTTTTTTTTCTTTTTTTTCTTTTTTTTTATATAACTATGTACAAACATAAGTTCCCATCTTCATTTGTCAAAAGACATCAAATGGGAACCTCAAGAGTGGGTCAATGCACTTGGAAAGGGAACATGAAACCACGCGGGGCCAGAATACGCATGTGTGGGCCCCCTTCACAAAGAGCACCAGATGAAATGAGAGGTTCATGAATTGGACGCAAAGGCGTCTCATTCAAAGGATCAAACTGAAAGAGCTTGAACCTCTCGAGAGTTTGGGAAATAAGGGGCAACGGAAGAAAAATATCTCCCGTTGCGGAACTGAAGTTATGATCATCAATCCAAACTCTCCAACCAACAGGCTGGTGGGTCGGAACGAGGTCAAGTACCTCGTTATGCATGTCCAACTCACCAGGAGAACAGGAAGTGGGTCTCATACCCAAAGTATCCTCCAAGGAACTCCTAATACCCTCATGAGCAATGTAGTTGTTTGATGTTCCATCATTTCCAAGATGATCAGGAACAATAGTGAGAGGCAAACTCTCATCAGGTTGTTTGAAATTGAGGGTACTAGGGAGCTCTTGCTCCACCAGAGGTGAGTCCTTAAGAGGCACAATATGAAGATCATGTGGCTCAAGGGCCACGGGACAAAAAGATAAGGCACAATCCTGTGCCGACTCATAATGAAGCTGGTCCAAGTTATTCTTAATTTGAATCGAATCCTCCACTAAGTGATCGTGAATTGAAACCCCAAGTCCCTCAGACTGACTAGGAGTTTGACGTTGAAAGGTTGTGCTTTGAATTTGTGGATGTGGTGGTGGTTCGATATCAAAAGAAGAATCCTCATGTTGACAAGAAAGGTTACTCTCCTCACATTCACGTAATTTCTGCGACATTTGACTCACTTGCAGTGTCATATTTTGTATGGACTGTTGAGTGGTTTCCATGAACGTAAGGAAAGTTTGTTTCAAGGGATCAGGTATGCGGTCAACGATGAGGTCCAAGTCAGAGCTTGGGAAATTTTGAGGTTGGGTGTTGATTGGCTGAGAATGAGTCCAATGATTTGGAGTGGGGTGTTGGTAGAATTCTGGGTATTCGGGAGGAGGATACTGTGGTGGAAATGAAGTATAAGAATTTGAATACGTATTGTCTCCCCACGAATCCATCACTCTCGGATTGTACGCGGATGCGTAATGGTCATCATGAGCATTTTGGGAAAATGTATGCTCATACTCAGGCTCTGGGGGAACATAAGGACATTCCCCGAAATCATGACCACTCAACCCACAATAGTGACACGGTACGACTACTGGAGCCACCGGTGCACCCATGTCATCTACCACATGCATGAAAGAGGCCAAAGGTTCTTGTAATGTCTCAGTTTGATGACCAACATATGATCCGACGTAACTAGATGGTGGTCTAGCAGTCGGTGCCTCTCTCATGTTACCCCAATATGAAGATTGCTCAGTCACACAATGAGGATTATCCCAACCATACGGGGTGTTCGTCTGAGCCACCCCAGGTTGCATGGGTCCGGAGTACCAGGGAGAATCGTCCTGGTCCCAACAATGATATGGATGGTTGCCCATGTAACCATCCATCTCAAGAAAAACTCTCGAGTCGACCACTCTCACCACCACGAGACTAAGCTCGCAAAAAGTGCTCGACTCGACCCTAAAACGCTACCAGAGAGTGTAAAGGGGAGGAGACTATAACGTAGAAGAAGGTGAGAAGAAGATGACTCAGAGGAGAAGGGAAGAATCCCTAAAGCTAGCGTGGGTAACGGGATTAGGAAGAAGCCTAACTAGCAAGCACGGCTCAAACAATGTAAGGCAATGGGTCCTTAAGCTAGACGACGCCTAACTTCGAGGTCACTAGCCTCGACACTCCCCACCTCCCTACAACGAGGACCACAAGGCCCAGCAAGTGATACCAGATCCGGAGATCCAGTACCTCCTACTATCGACAAGGTAGGCAACGCCGATCAGGTCATGACGGTCTCGACTAGATTACTCTCCTAGTGCGTCCGAATTCCTTAGGGCCAATGTCTACTTGCTTTTAGTTAAGGCTTTATTACGAGTGATTTTTGGGGCCAAGGAAAGGGTGATGAAATCCCCCACCTTATCTTTTATGGGACAGCCCCTCCTTAGTAGCGATTTGATCCTAGATCTAGCAATCAATCGCTCCAATCAAACGCTCTCTCACTCTTGTCCTGATGCAATTCCTACTAACTAATGCATGGGCATACGAGATGCATGAATGAGTGTAGGAAATGCGTACCTCACGCCAGCACTCAACAACTGAAAATAAAGCTAAAAGAAAAGACAACTATATGCCTAAGTCAATACATGATGCGTGACCTACACAAATAAGAATGTCTAGTCTTTTGCTTTGGATTTTAGGGCCAAGTTGATTTATGGGGGAGTGATTAATGATCTGGGAGCAATCCAGAAGTCAAATCATGCAAAATAGGGCTCCCAGATAACACAAATTACAAAACTAACTACCAGAAAAAATTTGAAAGTAGGAAGCCCTCACCAGGCCGCCAATTGGCGGTCTCCAACCGTTGATTGGCGGTCCTTTTAGGTCTTCTGTTCCTCAAATTTGTCCAGCAGCCTCCCCTTGATCCAGTGGTTCCCTGAAACTAAGAAAAACTGGAAACAAAAAATTAAAAACCCCTCGAATAGTCCAAACCAACGTCTGGACAGAGCACCTCCCCGGCAACAGCGCCAAAAACTTGATTGATCTCGTTTTATATTTAACCGCAAGTGCACGGCCGCGTTGAAGCGGTGGCAAATACGGGTCGTCCACTGGAAGGTGTGTCGACGCTTGGTTCGTGCGAAGGCAAGGGGTAAAGAAAGGAGAAAAGGATTGGTTACACTAAACTACACTACAATGCTAAACTAGAATGCAAAAGGAAATGAAGATAAGCAATAAAACTAAACCCCAAAGGGGGTAGAGAAATAATGTGAACATAAAGAAGTGTGTGTGTGTTCATTAAGCTCTTCACAACATGTAGTGCATGAAATCATAAAACTACATCCAACTTTGCCTCTACATGAATTAAGATAAGACTACATCATTAAAACATACAAGACAATAATTGGAATGAAGCTACATGAACTCAAGTATAAAGACTATACCCTACTATGCCTCTACATGAATTAAGATTTCACTACATCATTAAAACATACAAGACATTAGCTAAGGTAAAGGCAACAAGAGCACATACATTACAAATTGTGTTTCCAATATTAACTTCATCCATATCCTAACATTATCATTCCCCATAAAATAGGTCCACTAATCAAAGCATAAGCTAAGCTTCATTCAAGAGCATTAGCATATCAAAGATAAGAGTGGAGACCCATTAGATGGTTATGGAAATCATATAAAGCTCAATGGATAAAAATAACACACACTTAATACACTACATAATTATATCACATATTTCTCCACCCCCCAAATGGGGATGGAACTACTCACTACTCATTACACTACTGATTAGACTAAGTAAAGAAAACATTTAACTAAGATACTAAAATTACTAAACAAGAAATTAAACAAAGTAAAGCAACCCACACAAAACAAACAACATAACAAAACAAGATTAAAAGAAACAAATAAACTTTTATTAACAATGACTCACATTGAAGGTAGCATCCTTCTCCACCTTGAGTTATTACTTCAAGGCTCACTCCTTAGTAGAGAGAATGCCACCAAACAATGGGTAATTACAATGGAAGGTGAAGAGTTCTATTTATAAGCATGGAAAAAGCTAATCGGGGACAATCCCCCGATGTGGGACTAAACCAATACCCAAAATAGCCTAAACGAACATTAATACAAGTCCAGGAGACATTTCGACGGATCCTGAGCAATATGGACCGCCAATTAGCGGTCCAAGACCGCCAATTGGCGGTCCAAAATTGTCGGATCGTGTTGGAATTTGTTGTGGGCTTTGCTTTCTGGTATTGTTGGTCTTTGATGCGGTTACTCGACTTGTTGGAGCTCCGACCCGAATAGAATTGGTAAAATACTCCCCATGATGGTGTGGAGTATTCTGTTTTGCTCTTAGGTCCTTCTGTCTTACATTCAGGTCCTTCTCCCTTGCATCTTGGTCCCTAGATCTCACCATTCAGTCCTTTTTCCCAGCTTTTGGGTCCTTTCATGGCTCTTCTCTTCAAACCTCTTTATTCCTGAAAACTAAACAAAAAACTCGTCACGTAGCATTGCTTAGGTGTAAGATAATGGATATAAGATACAAATATGAGCATGAAATGATGTCAATCAAGAAGCTACTTGTAAAGTGAGTGAGCAATAAAAAAAATTTTGTTAGTTTCTTTGTGTTTATTTTAAGTCTTGCATGTTTAGTTAATTTCATTTGTTTTAATCTTCGTAGAAATAATTAGCATGTTTTCTTTTCTTAAATAAGAATGTTAGCTTAATAATGTGTGAGTAGTTCCATACCCCTTTGGGGGTGGAGATGATGTACATATATGTTGTGAAGTTTGGATGTTTGATGAATTTTTGATTGTGTAAACTTGCATGTTTATATGTTCATCGGGGGTGTTTTAATCGTCTACATGTTGGGGGCTTTTTGTGGGTTTTGCCATAAGATTTAGATACTTCCCATGTTTTGTTTCCTCATGTTTATTGACTAAAATTTCCTGTTGAATATGCTACATGTTAGTTATTTAAGTGTATTTATGTTAGTTCTGCTACAAATACAAACACATAACTAACATGTAGCATATTCACTAGGTAATTTCAGTCAATAAACATGAGAAAATTAAGCATGGGAAGTGTCTAAATCTTATGGAAAACCTCATAAAAATTCCCCAACATGTAGATGATTAAAGTACCCCCAATGAACATACAAAACATGCAAGTCTGCACAATCAAAAATTTATCAAACATCAAAACTTCACAATATATATGAACATCATCTCCACCCCCCCCCCCAAAGGGGATGGATCTACTCACTACACATTATGCTAACAATTAAACTAAAGAAGAAAGGAGACATTCTAACTAATTTAGCCAAAGATCAAAGAAACAAGACTAAGCATAGCATGTATAAAAAAAGAACATGAGAACAAAACAATGAAAATTTATTTTATTAAATGACTCACATTACTAGTAGCATTCTTCTCCACCTTGAGTTTTTGCTCCAAGACTTACTCCAAGTAGAGAGAATGTCACCAAGTAATGGGTGAATACAAATGGAGAAGGACGAGTTCTATTTATAGTCATAGAAAAAGGCAATAGGGGACAATCCCCCGATATGAGACTAAAACACTACTAAAAATAGACATAGAGCACTATAATACATGACCCAACTAAACCGCATCGGATCCCGAGCAAAAAGGAGTTAAAAGGAGTTTCAGGAATAAACAGGTTTGAGAAAAGAGACTCAAAAAGGAGTTAAAAGGAAAACGACTAAGTTGCAAGACTTATGGACTAAGATGCAAGAGAAAGGGACCCAGATGTAAAACTAAAAGGACCAATGAGCAAATCAAGAAGCTCCACATCATCATGAGGAGTATTTTGGCAATTTGATCCGGGCCCAACCATCAACAACTAAATCGGGTTCATCAAACATCAAGAAATCAATCCAGAATCGAGACACCCAAAACTAGACCCCATCAACCTAATATAGTCCGCTAATTGGTTGTCCTAATCGGCCAATTGGCAGTCCAAATTGCTTCAAACGGTTCATGGCTTAGTCGGGTGTTCAATTATATTGTTTTATGTCTATTTATAGTATGTGTTAAGTCTCATACCGGGGAATTGTCCCGGGTTACTTTTTTCTAGGACTATAAATAGAACTCTTCCTCCTCCTTTGTAACATCTCCTCTCTGGGTGGTCATTCTCTCTACTAGGAGTTAAGCATTGAAGCAAAACCCTGGTCGAGAGAAGCTACTTGTAATGTGAGTGAGCAATAAAAAATATTTTGCTAGTTTCTTTGTGTTTATTTTAAGTCTTGCATGTTTAGTTAATTTCATTTGTTTTAATCTTCGTAGAAATAATTAGCATGTTTTCTTTTCTTAAATAAGAATGTTAGCTTAATAATGTGTGAGTAGTTCAATACCCCTTTGGGGGGTGGAGATGATGTACATATATGTTGTGAAGTTTGGATGTTTGATGAATTTTTGATTGTGTAAACTTGCATGTTTATATGTTCATCGGGGGTGTTTTAATCGTCTACATGTTGGGGGCTTTTTGTGGGTTTTGTCATAAGATTTAGATATTTCCCATGTTTTGTTTCCTCGTGTTTATTGACTGAAATTTCCTGTTGAATATGCTACATGTTAGTTATTTAAGTGTATTTGTGTTAGTTCTGCTACAAATACAAACACATAACTAACATGTAGCATATTCACTAGGTAATTTCAGTCAATAAACATGAGAAAATTAAGCATGGGAAGTGTCTAAATCTTATGGAAAACCTCATAAAAATTCCCCAACATGTAGATGATTAAAGTACCCCCAATGAACATACAAAACATGCAAGTCTACACAATCAAAAATTTATCAAACATCCAAACTTCACAATATATATGAACATCATCTCCACCCCCCACCCCCCCAAAGGGGATGGATCTACTCACTACACATTATGCTAACAATTAAACTAAAGAAGAAAGGAGACATTCTAACTAATTTAGCCAAAGATCAAAGAAACAAGACTAAGCTTAGCATGCATAAAAAAAGAACATGAGAACAAAACAATGAAAATTTATTTTATTAAATGACTCACATTACTAGTAGCATTCTTCTCCACCTTGAGTTTTTGCTCCAAGACTTACTCCAAGTAGAGAGAATGTCACCAAGTAATGGGTGAATACAAATGGAGAAGGAGGAGTTCTATTTATAGTCATAGAAAAAGGCAATACGGGACAATCCCCCGATATGGGACTAAAACACTACTAAAAATAGACATAGAGCACTCTAATACATGACCCAACTAAACCGCATCGGATCCCGAGCAACCCAAACCACTAATTAGCGGTCTTGGACAGCCAGTTGGCGGTCTATAAGGTTTGGATCGGGTCAGGTGTTGTGGAGTGGTTGTCTGGCTCGATTTCTTCATGTTTGATGCACCCTAAGCAGTTGTGTAGGTTGCGACCCGAATCCAATTGCCAAAATACTTCTCATGATGGTGTGGAGTTCCTTCATTTGCTCAATGGCCCTTTGGTTTTACATTCGGGTCCCTCTCTTGTGCATCTTAGTCCATAAGTCTTGCAACTTAGTCATTTTTCTTGCTTTTAGGTCCTTTTATGCCTCTTCTCCTCAATCCTGTTTATTCCTGAAGCTCAAACATAAAACTCGTTATGTAGCATTATTTAGGTTCAATATAATGGATATAAGACACAAATGAATGCATGAAATGATGCCAATCACTACTCTCCAAGCCAAACTTCCCACACTTTAGATTAAATCCTATCATACTCAAGTGTGCTCAAGTTTAGAGAGTGATTGTTCCACTGAAGTCTTCAGTCAAGAGGTTGTAAAGGTTTCGGTGAAAGCCCGAAGCATCCATCTTGGGTTGTGAGAGGAAGAAAATGGAGCTCTGCGAGGATTGTTTGCGATTTCGTGGTGTAAAGGCTTAATATCGGCCCGGAATGAGATTGGACAGTGAAGACATAGGCGGAGCTCGAGGGAGATCGAGCGGAGCTTGCAAGAGAGGAAGTAGGTGGGAGGCCGAACCTCTATAAAAGTCTTCCGGTGTCCAATATGGTTTGTATATTTATTGTCTTTACTAGCTTGTTTGTTTTTATTCTGCTGTGCATCTTTGATTAAGCAAGTAGAGTTTGATTAAGCTTAAAAAGTGATTAGAATTTGGGTCATACACGATCCTTCAATCATACCATGCATATTTTTGTGTCTTATATCCTCTCTTTTGAACCTAAGCAATGCTACGTAACAAGTTTTTTGTTTGAGTTTCACGAATAAACAGGTTTGAGAAGAAGATACACAAAAAAGGACCTTACTGTAAGAAAAGGACTGAATTGTGAGACTTATGGACTGATATGCAAGAGGGAATGACCCGAATGTAAACCAAAAGGACCAATAAGCAAATCAACAAACTTCATACCATCATGAGAAGTTTTTTGGCAATTTGATTCGGGCCTAAACTCTACAAACCAGCTCAAGTGCACTACACATGAAGAAATCAACCCAGCAAAACATCCTCCAAACCAGGATGCGATCCAAACTTTATAGACCCCTAATTGGTGGTTCATGATCGCTGGTTGGCGGTCGGGTCTTTTCCAGATCTGATAATATTTAGTCGAGTTATTTATTATAGTGTTTTATGTCTATTTTTAGTAGTGCATTAGTCCAACGTCAGAATATTGCCCCCGGTTACCTTTTTCTATGACTATAAATGTAACTCTTCCTCCTCCTTTGTATTTACTACATTCTTAGTGGCAAATACCTCTACTTAGAGTCAAGCCTTGGAGCAAAAACTCAAGTGGAGAGATGCTACTTGTAATGTGAGTCATTTAATATAAAAAAATTTGTTAGTTTAATGTTGCCTCTTTTATTCCTTGCATGCTTAGCTTAAGTTTGTTTAGTTATTCTTAGTTGAATTAGTTAGAATGTTTTCTCTTCTTAAGATAAATGTTAGTTTAATGATTAGTGAGTAGTTTCATCCCCCTTTGGGGGGTGAAGATGATGCACATGTATGTTGTGAAGTTTTGATGTCTGATGAATTTTTGATTGTGCAGACTTGCATGTCTGTATATTCATCAGGGGTGTTTTAATCACCTACATGTTGGGGTATTTTTGATGGGTTTTGCCATAAGATTTAGATATTTTCCATGCTTAGTTTCCTCATGTTTATTGATTGAAATTTCCTGTTGGGTATGCTACGTGTTAGTTGTGTGTTTGTATTTGTGTTTGCCTGCTTGATTGATTGAAGAAATTTTGTTTTGATGGGTTTTGCCATAAGATTTAGACACCTCTCGTGCTTAGCTTTGTTCTTCACATGAGTTCATGGTTTTTGATGAGTCTTGTCATATCGTTAGACACTTCTCATGCTGAGCCTAGTCTTATGATAATAAGGTAGTAATTGCTGATACATTGTGTGAATGGATTGATAGATTTTGTCAAATCTCTAGACACTTCCTATTCATGAAGACACACACACATACATTCATGCGTCATTCCTCTCTTATTTCACTTCATATGTGCACACACTCCACCCCTTAGGGGTTTCTCTTCCTGAATTCAAATCTCTTTATTAGGTCTTTAGTTTGTTTTAGTCAATCTTTAGTTACTTTCTTTTGCATTTGTTAACTACTAGTTTAGTGTAGTCTAGTTTAACATAATCAAATCTCTTCTCCCCTATTTTGTCACTTGATTTCTGACAAACCAGAGACTACTCACCTCCCTGTGGATCGACTCGTACTTGCCCCGTCTTCACCGACGGTTGTGCACTTGCGGTCTAAACTTTAATCGAATTTAACACCAAGCCTCCACCTCAACCTAAACAATACCCAAATAGTATTAGCATCTAATCAAGGGTCAAGATCTTACACTAATCGTAATTAATCAACCTAGTCAAGTAAAGTGAACAAACAAGATTACATGCATGGCATATATACTTTTATGTGTGTGAATCATCTTAATAGGTTGATCAAATTATCAAGATAAGAAGCATTGGGACATAGACACAAGATTGTAACAAAGCTTTGGACCAAAACTTGTAATTTTCCATTTATTGAGTCCATAGGATTAAATGTAAACTTGAGCACTAGGATCCTGACCCGATGCACTTCTGTCGATCGAACACCTAATGGATGACTGAATAGCTGCCATCCAAAATAGTTCACTTGGACGACCAATTATCATTCGGTCGATTGAATCCTCTTGGAGCAGTTTTGGGTTTTTACTCCAACGGTCACATTTGTATTTTGTCTTAGAGTCCATTTTCCTTGTCCATTATCGAATGATCGATCTTTTATTGGTCAACTGTTTAATTCTTGGTCTCTGGTGCGCAATGACTATTTTCAAGTGTCAATATAACTGTTGGACTCACAACGGATACTTATTTTACAATTGTTGGTGTTAAAAAACAAGCTATTGATCTGGAGGACCGAATTAGTCCCGGATAACCAAAATCAATTGATCAAAGCCCAACCAGTTCCTATTGTCCACCTTGGAACAACTAGTTGAACCCCGTTTGGTGAAGCAAAATTTGATTGGTAGAAATTGAGAAAGTTACTGGAAGTTGGTGATCTATTAACCGAATTTTATTCGATCATCTGAACCCACTATTTTGAACAAGTCAATTCCTTATTTCGGACTACCTTTCTTCAAATGGTCGACAGAACCTGTTTAGGTTTTTGCCCAATTAAGCTTAAGTCAAATCATATATTTCTTGGTCCAAATCTCACCAACTCTCCCAAACAGCTAGTAGAGCTTGAAACCTTATAAATAGAAGTTCATTCATAAGTTTTAGATATCAAGACACCTCTCTTTACTCCTATCATTTGTGTTTAAACGTCAAATACTTTCAAGCTCCAATTTCTTCACACTCATAGCTTAATCTTCACCACTTGTGTATCAATTCCAATTTCATATCCAAGTGTGCTTAGGTCTAAAGTGTTAAATCGTAATTCCATATCCAATAATCAAAAAGTCTTTAAAGTTTCGTGGAAGTTTCCTCTCAGATTGTGAAACGAGAAATCGAGCAAGGCTAGGTTGTTTGCGAGGCTCGTGGTGTAAAGGCGTTGATCTCGGTCTGAAATGGAGGTCAGATAGTGGATACTCGAGTAGGGACCTAATGATCGATCGAAACCAGAGGAAATGACTAGATCACAGTGGTTGTGATCGAACCTCTATAAAATCCGGCATCGATTTGTGGTTTGAGATTCCTTATCCCTTTATATTTTAATTCTGTATTTAGTTTCTGATTAGAGGGTCATCGATCTAACAATTTCATCATTCTCTCATTTTCATCTAACCTTGTGAAAAGATAACTTTTCAAGCAATCTAAGTTTCTTTTAAAGACATTTTTTGTCCTTTTAGACTTTTTTTCCTTATCGGTATGAAACAGAGTGGATGTATGTCATACAATCATGGACGCAGCTGACCAAATTTGGCTTCCTTCAAGTCCATAACTCATAAGGAGTTGAAGGGGTTGAACTTTTTAAAGGCATTCTAGAGCTTCTAATTTGTGATGAATAAGATAAATTGTCCGTACCTACCAACGTGATCAATAAATGTGATGAAATAACGATATCCATGTCCATTAGGCGCATTGATAGGTCCACAAATATCTTAACGCAAAGTTATGAAAGAGAAGTAGTTGTAACAACTATAAACAATTTTCTAGTAGCTTTTGCTGTTAGACAAGACTCCGAAGTTGGTAACTAAAATCTTGAGAATTCACTCAATACCCCCTCCTTTCCAGCTTGTTAAACTAATCAACGTGAATGTGATCATGTCTAGCATGTTATGTTACTGAATCAACATTTATAGTGTTTTAGCACATAAAGCAACAGCAGTTTGATTATACAAAATTGTGTCGTCTAAGAGATTGCCACAACGATTAAAAAGTGCAACACAAGTAAGTACAAACCCACATAATTGTTCTCAAAAAAAATTCAAACCATGTGTCTTTCAAATGACACTAAAAACATTTTTTGCCGTATAGCTGACACAAACTACATATCATGAATTAGCAAGGTCTGGTCATCTTGCAAAGATACATTGCATACGTCTCTCCTAAAAACTTCCACACCAATGTTGTTTGGCATGCAAATATGCCTCCTACTTGGAACATAATGATATTCCTTCAAGGACAAAGGATCTCTTGTTATGTGATTTGTTGAGCCTAAACCCACAATCCCTTTCTTTTGGGAATCCCATCAGGTCAGAGTCCATTACTATAGAAGTCTTACTACAAAATGAAGGATAACACGCAATAATCACCTTTGATTTAGTTTTACTACATATGATCTTAGGGATTGTTTTTCTTATACTTATTTCCGTTACCAACTCTTATGTCATTGCTCTAAGAGCATTGCTCTAAGAGAAGAGCTACAAGGGTGTTGATCGAGTGAGGCAAGTGCGCCTCCAAATGCTTCGAGGTGAGTTTGAGGCGTTGAAAATGAAGGAATCGGAAGGTGTTGCCGATTTCGTGACGAGGGTTCGCATGGTGGCGAACAAATTGAAGACAAATGGGGAGGCGTTGACTGAAGGAAGAGTGGTGGAGAAGGTGTTGCGTTCTCTCACCGAAGACTTTGAAAATGTTGTGTGTGCTATCGAGGAATCAAAGGACCTCGAGAAGATGACCGTTGATGACCTAGCAAGCTCGTTGGAGGCACACGAGCAAAGAAAGAAGAAGAAGAGGCAAGATGTCTTGGAGGAGGCGTTGCAAACGAAGATGTCGCTTAAGGAGGAGAAACCTCTCAACGTAGATCATGGAAGCGGTCGTGACTATGGAGGTCGTCCAAAAAAGAAGGAGGTCGAGTGCTTCAAGTGTGGGAAGCGTGGCCATTTTGCGAAAGAATGTTGGTCGCAAAAGAAGGTGGAGGAGAGCTTCAGCCGTGGCCGTGGTGATCGTGGATCAAAGAAGGAGATTGAGTGCTTCAATTGTGGGAAGCATGGACACTATGCAAGTGAGTGTTGGTCAAAGAAAAGGGTGGAAGAGAGTTCCAACCTTATTGCCGAGGAGGAATATGCCCACGGTGATGGAATGACCTTGTTTGCTACCCACGAGGAGGTGACAAATCATGTCATGCTTGCTCAAGTTGATGATGAGCATAACGAGGAATACGAAGAGAACAATGAAAATGAAGAGCAAGAGGTGGAGGTGGCAGATTCCACCGAGCATGAAGTTGTATCATCCGATAATGAAGAGACGAGACCGAGGAAGAAAAGGAGTCTTCGTGATCTATACGAGGGAACCAGTGAGCTACACTTGGTTTGCCTCTCCGCTCAAGGCGAGAGCATCCCGTTCGAAGAATCGGTGGTGGCAAAAGCAAGAAGACGAGCCATGATGAATGATGAGATGGAGTCGATAGAAAAGAATGAGACTTGGGAGCTAGCTTCACTTCCAAAACATAACAAAGGAATTGGTGTCAGGTGGGTATATGAGAAGAAGACAACATGATTGGCATCATTTCATGCTCATATTTGTATCTTATATCCATTATCTTTCATCTAAGCAATGCTATGTGACGAGTTTTATGTTTGAATTTCAGAAATAAAGAGGTTTGAAGAGAAGAGCCATGAAAGGACCCAAAAGCAGGAAAAAGGACTTAATTGTGAGACCTGAGGACCAAGATGCAAGGGAGAAGGACCTGAACGTAAGACAGAATGACCTAAGAGCAAAACAGGAAACTCCACACCTTCATGGGGAGTATTTTGTCAATTCGATTCGGGTCGGAGCTCCAACAAACCAAGTAGATGCATCCAAGACCAACAAATCCATCAAGCAAATCCCACAACCAAAAGCAACGCGATCTGAAGTTTATAGACCGCCAATTAACGGTCTTGGACCGCTAATTGGCGGTCCATATGACCCCAGATCCTCTAAGCTTTCTCCTGGACTTGTATTATCATGTGTTTAGGCTAGTTTTGGTATTGGTTTAGTCCCACATCGGGGGATTGTCCCGGATTAGCTTTTTCCATGCTTATAAATAGAACTCTTCACCTTCCATTGTAATTACCCATTGCTTGGTGGCATTCTCTCTACTAAGGAGTGAGCCTTGAAGCAAAAACTCAAGGTGGAGAAGAATGCTACCTTCAATGTGAGTCATTTGTTAATAAAATAATTCTTCTAGTTTCTTTTAATCTTGTCTTTTAATTTGTGCATGTTTGTTTAGTCTTTCACTTCCTTTTAAGCTTCTTTAATACCTCTTGCTATCTTAGTTAACTTTCATTTCAGTATTGAGCTTTCTTTTGTTAATATAGTTAGTGTAATGAGTAGTGAGTAGTTCCATCCCCTTTGGGGGTGGAGTAGATGTATGTACATGTTATGTAGGTGATATGAATGCTTAATATGAATGTTTTGTGAAGAATATTAGTATGCTTGCTTGAATTATTAAGAACCTTACTTGATGGTTTCTGCCGTAGCTTAGGTACACTCCATGCTTGTCTAAGTGTCTTAATAACAACCTTGCATTGCTCATATTAATCACCTAGGTTAGTGTTGTAATGATAGGTCTTGCCATAGTTAGGTACTTCTTATGCATTAACAACACTAACTACTTGAGCTTCTTGTATGCATTTCATATCACACTTATTTCATGTGCACGCACACACACTCCACCCCTTAGGGGTTTTCATTCCTGTTATTTTATCTTTTACATTAGTTGATTAGCTTAGTTGTTTAGTTCATTTTAGCTTGTTTGTTTACTAGTTTAGCATTGTAGTATAGTTTAGTGTAATACACCTATCTCTCCTTCTTTTACCTCTCGCCTTCGAACAAACCAAGCGTCGACACACCTCCCAGTGGACGACCCGTATTTGCCACGGCTTCAACGCGGCCGTGCACTTGCGGTTAATATAAAACGATCAATCACAACACCACAAGGAGAGGTCGAGCGATGCATGGCACGCGTTGTAGCAAAGGGATACAAGCCAAGGGCTGGTATCTACTATGAAGATGTATTCACACCGGTGGCATGCATGGAGACAATCCCTCTTTGTGTAGCTTATGAACAAGTGAGGTTCACATGGTGTCTTTTAGCTCAAACAAAAACATTGTCAATAAGGTTGCAGGAAAGGATGTGCAACCTACTTGGGATGGTGGATAGAAGAGGATTAAGTTCAAGGAGGAGTATTGAGAATTGAACTTAATCCTAGGTGACATCCTAGTCACTTGCCACATCACCTATGGAGGGTGAGTCATCTAGGAGTTGATGACTCAACAAGAAGGAAGGCAAAAGGTTGTAGGAAAGGAAGAGACAAGGGACTCTTCATTTTTTCTAAGATTTTCGTCCTATTTTATGATGCAATTTAAGTAGAGGTTGTAATGATCTTGAATGATCATCTTTATATAGTTTATGTTATGTTTGTGTTATAGGGTAAGTTGAAGAGTCTTTGTAAGTGCCTATATAAGCACAAGAGTTCTCCATTTGTAATACAAGCCAAAACAAGTCAAGTCAAGTGAGAAAGAAGAAAGAAAAGATGAGTTTGGTGCAAATCTCGTTTTTGCTTATGAGTGTTAAGTAGTAGTGAGTTCTCTTCTTTCATTCGTGTCCACCAATTGAGTAGATCAAAGTATGGATCTAGTGATGGCAATAGAAGGCCCTCAGCATGGAGAACAAGGCGAGCCAAAGTAGCCCACCAGGCGCAACTTCTGAACCGCCAATTGGCGGTTTGGGACCGCTGGTTGGCGGCCCATGTGTGTCTGGTGGAGGGTGGCTTTCTGGGGTGGCTTGGTGTGGTGCTCCCCATCTTTCTCCCGCATCTAACATCATCACGTTCACACAGAACATACAACTTCTAAGTTGATATTGAACACATCAAACTTGTTAGTGCAAGCTCTTTTGGTTTTTATAATGATAACATAATATTTCTGACGTAGTTGTTATGTGTTTCAAGACTTAAGTACAAAATGTTGAACCAAAAGTCCATGGTCTTTATTAGAAAATGCAGATTTAAATTTAACCCAAAAGAGCAAGTCATGAATGGAAGCAAATCACAAGGACATCAACATTTCAATAGATTTAATTACATATACCTTTGTAATTTGCACTTTCTCTGTGGGGTAGATAAGGATTAGACACTAGTATCATTTTGTAAGACAAGCTCCAAGATTAATGCATGTTTTGGAAACGAATTGATTTTTATTTTTATTTTGAAACATGCATATTTTGGTGTCATATGATCCGTACTCATGTTCGTTATTTGGACGTCCAATTGTTGATTTTGGCATGATTATATTACTGATGATTAGGTATTGGTACTTGCAAGTTGTCAAGCTCACAATTAGTTGAGTATTTTATTCAAATTATATACTAGTCCTACGAGGTAGGAGGGCAAATGGATACGGTTTATTCGTTTCGTATCTATACTTGTGTTCGACTTTTTGAGGATATAGATATCAAAATTTCATATCTGATGGATACGGATATTAGTTTTTCAATTTCTAGGATACAGATAGAGATATCGAGTTCAAAATATAATCGGATATGGATACACATATAGACATCCACTGGGGTTGAATAAGCTTCAATATATATTTGATACAAAACCTTATTACTAAATGAAAAATTAACTTTCTATGTCTCAAGTGACCCAACCTCTGGAAAAAAACCTCCATTTGACATCCTCTAAAAAATATGCTTTTCTTTCCACTTCTTCCCAAAATATTTTTTCCACTTCTCGAAATTTGTTATAGAGTTCATAAGTGTTTCCAACCCTCTATACGATGAGCTCAATATAAACTCGATAGTGGCTCGATAATTTAGTCGACCCACAACAGCACGATTACTGAGAACATTTTCGACGGTTTGGTTTTCTTCCCTCCAAACATCACGTCAGTAATTAAGAGATAAGCGTGAAAACTGCACAATGGCGGTACGATGTGACCTCGCTATGATGAAGCAAGAGAGTCATCTTTGTTTGGATCGATGAGCTCGATATGCACTTGATAGTTTACTCGACAAACGACATGATTATTGATGATATTTTTGTCGTTTCACTTACCTTATCAACAAACGTCAACTCAGCAATTAAGAGGGAAGCGTGAAAATTGTACCAATGTGTGTTTCGAGGAGACGCTATGCTGGGATCGATGAACTTGATACGTACTCGATAGGTTATGCGATTGTCAATGGCACGTGTTTTAGGGTGTTTTCGACGGTCGAGTTTCCTTCTGCTGAAACGTCTCATTAGTTATGAGCAAAGTTTGAAAAACCATACCAGTAGGAGGCTCGATATGCACACGATATGATGAAGAAAGAGAGTTCTCTATGTTGGGATCGATGAGCTCGATATAAGCTTGATATTCTCTCAACCTTCTCTCAACCATATGAGCACGAGTGAAATGGTGCGGTATTTGAGGGCATTTTTTACGGTTTGACCTTCTCTCCAAAGGTCGCGTATGTTATCAGGATTGTATAAAACGTCATTCCCTTCTTTTAACCTTACACCATTACACTTCTCTTGCCAACGCCCTATTCTCTCAACCACATTTCAGTCCAAGAATGATGCGCAATGACGACATCGTTGAGGTCTCACCCATCAACGACATCCTCTGCTTCTGCAATTACCCTGCACGACAGGTGTGTGTCTGGTCCTCAACGAGAGTGTTGCAACAGACATGGTGTTACGGGGCCCCACGGCGCTAGATATGCACGTTTTACGTGCATGACGTCGTGTCTCCAGTTCGACCGCCCCTGGAACCACTGGAGGTCAAGCAGACCCTCATGGAACTCCACTGCACGATAGCCAACGTGGAGTGTCGTTTGGCCGTCATACAATACACGGTGGTAGACCTCCTCATTAACAGTGGTAGGTTTTAATCGTTTATTTTTTTGCAGTTACCTGTGGTTTTAAGTTAATGTCTACTGATATTTTATTATTTGGTTTGCGTAGTTTCCACCCCGAGGACACCAACCCCAAGACCCCCTTTCCTTGAGCACACATGCCCCAACTGCGGGGTGACTTGCCTCGACGAGACACTCATCCTTGACCACACGCCCTCCCCACTGCCTGAAGTGCCTCCTGGCTTCAAAGAAAACACTGAGTGGACTAGGAAGAGGGCAATGCTATTTTAGTTAATGTTTTATTCTATGATAGTTTTTGGTTTTCGTTGTGTATGTGTTAGTTTCCAACTTTCACAACCCTGTTTGTTTGTAAATATGTAGACAATACACAAGAAGTTATGTTGTTTACGTTGTTTTTGTTAATATTCGGATGTTATGAATGATGTGACTATTTCAATTTTCCTCAAGCAAATGGTGTAGTCGAAGAGGTAATAAAACAACCATCGACCAACGTCGAGCAACCGTCGTGCTCTATCAAAGTAGAAGGATAGGACTGACTTGAACGGGAGAAGTTGTTCGTTTGAAACTGCACAATGACAGAAACTTCGACTGTTCGTTTGAAAGATTCAACTAAATGATAGTTCGTTTAGGTCATAGACCATCAAGTTATTATCGAACTAATTTTTTGTTGAACCATAAATCCTAAAAAGATTCAACTAAATGATTGTTCGTTCAAGTCGTAGACCATCGAGTTATTATCAAACTACTGTCGAGGAGATAAACTTTAGACTATTCGTTTGAAAAAATTCAAATAAATGATTGCTCGTTTAAGTTATAGACCATCAAGTTATTATCGAGTTATTATCGAATTACTATCGAGGTACTAGGAGGGAACAAGGAGAGAAACTTCAGATCGTTTGAAAAAATTCAAATAAATGATTGTTCGTTTAAGTCATAGACCATCGAGTTTTTATCGAACTACTATCGAGGTACAAGGAGAGAACAATGAGAGAAACTTCACATTGTTTGTTTGAAAGATTCAACTAATTGATTGTTCGTTTAAGTAATAGACCATCGAGCTAAGAACGAGTTATTATTGAACTATTACCTGTAGGATTTCATGCCCCTATGTATGTGTATATTTTAAAATTTTAATACATGCATACATGATCGATTTCCATATTTTCAACAATTTTATGTACATCGATTTATATTTATTCTAATATCATATAATGAATATATGTTAAAAAAATATAAGAGGATCATACCCAAAGGTTCTCTAAAACCTTTATGAAGATCCAGAATTGCACCGCTCGTCGAATCGTCCGCCGATTCGCCTCCAAGTGTTCACCAAACTCTAAACAAGATTAGAGAGAAAGCAGCTAACCAATTCAATCTCTAAATCAAGTTTGAATCTAGATAATAACCTCTTTATACTCCCTGAGAATTTAATCTCTAAAAGATTGAAATAATTAAGAAATTTTCGGATGGATTAATATGGTGGTTAGGGAGAGAGAAATTTTTGCATTAATTAAAACAAGAAGGGAGAGAAGACCTATTTATAGGGTCTCCCAACACTCACATCATGGGCTAACCACTAATGCATGATCTCTTGTTTTTCTCTCCCTAAAATCAATCACAATTTGACACATAATCATTCATATTTAACCATAATTAGAATAATTCCAATACATGATTAATACTAATTCCTTATTAATTCGGGCAAAACCGTATTAACCGTTTTTTGTCTTTTACCAAATTTTGGATTTATATCCAACAAAATTTGATTTTTGAGGTTTTTAGCAAATTCATATATCATGTAATATATTATCATATGTAATGTCAACCATTACACCTCATAATACATAGATCTCATATAAACTTATAAATGATTCTAACTATGTCATTTTCATGACACATTGATTTTATCGATTCACCACATATGAATCGATATGAATCGATATTTTCATGTCACTATTTCACACGAAATTCGATACGTCATATGAATATAAAATCAACCTTCTTGTTTTCCAGTTTTGTGGTGTGACCTATAGGAGGATCTAAGTCAATTGGTAATGATATTAAACACTTAATATCATAAACTATAAGTTGTATCTAGCCACACATTATAGTTACCCAATTAACATAGATGTCTTTGTTCACTCGAACTAAACACGATCCATTTAGTGATGTAAGGACATCAGTTGTGTCCATCCCTTGCCTCATAATATTAAGAATATTATACAAAGTAGAAATGTGTCATCTTTGTATTTTATATTCATTTCTTGATCTCTTAAGATAATTATAAATATGTAACTTAACATAAGTCACATTGTGCATATTATAATTTCGTTTTATCAATGGGCCCAGTAATATCATCACTCAAGTAAAGAGAGGCAATGATAATCATTTGACGAACTATCTTTTCCAGCATAAGTCATGTTTAACCAACTATTGTCTTTATCACTATCCTCATTGATAGTTTTTGACAATAATCAAATTGAACATTCATTATGTGAAAATATATAAGTCTCATCTTTTTAGGATCCAAGACACAGTAAAACATTAATGACACAAAACACAATTCCATAATGTTTTACTTACTAGGTCTATTCAATATATAAAAGTAATATTTTCCTCTTTTATATACTCGTGTCGACAAATATTTGTAGAGCTACAATAACCGATGACCAACACGACAATCTTATCTCGGTAATTAATGTTTTATGTCAATTACCATGATTGTGAATAACTTTTGATTTATGTAAATCATTATCTTTTAGAGCTCTACAGTTAAGGACCAAGAGCATATTCCTTAACACTTCCAAAAGACCAATACAAAAATCAAGGAACCAAATATTTGCACATTCATTTCATAATAATTGACATATAAAAGTAAACTTTTAGAACACATTCCCTTCATTACTCAAAAGGAAAGAATACCGAACGGTTTGCGTCTCTTCGCATAATAATAACCCATCCCTTGTGAAACGTCCCATCATGGGACGTTTCATTTCGACATGTGAACATTTATCATGTTGACCATCGAGCACAATCGAGCCCATATCGAGTTTCTATATAACACATATTGAGTTCAACCGAACCATAGCCAAATACAACTATCGAGCATACACATCGACCTGCACTATCTATTGCGTACCGTCGAGTACCATCAAACCCGATCGATTTCTAAAACAATTTAAAATATCAAGACAGAGAAAGAGAAAATTTCAGACATAGGTTGTTCCTTGTTAGTGGTCCTACGATTTAGGCATGAGTATTTTGGAATGAAGTAGAAGATAAACGTATTTTTCAAAAAATGTCAAAGTAGAAGTTTTTTTGAGAAGTTGAGTCATTATGGCATAAAAAGTCAAATTTTCTTTACTAAATCACCAGGTAGTCTTTCATTTCCTCAAAAATTTTATGTTTTTCCCCTAGCATGAAAAACATATATACTTTAAAAGCTAAAATATTTCTAAGAAATAATTTTAAGCACAAAATCTAACATTTTTTTTTGTTACTTAATGCACGTAACTCCAACACAAGTTCTTCAAACGAATTTTCTTTGAGTTTCTCCATTATTGATAAACTTAAGTTATTTTTAAAACATATGACATTTATTCAATTTTTTGATATGTTATAATTTCTCAAATGAATCAATATATTTATTCTATGAAATTATGTAGATAGGGATATCTATTTTAATATCTGGTTTGAATCCATGTCCGTATCCATTTTGTGAGGACATGGATATTATTTTTATGTATTCGTGAGATCATTATCCGTATCTAAATGAATAACGAAAATAGATATGGATACATCCGTACTGTTTGCATCCTAGTATTAGGAGTACTTAATTTGTTAATTGTCCTAGGGGTGCAACTGGAAGCGGGGATGTATCGTACTAATGCACCCGATCCGGAAGTTGCACAGGTAAGCACGTGACAGGTCCGGGGCGTTACAATTCTGATGCCACAACTACTGCATGTTACAATTTTGATTGCACAATTTAATTACATTAACAGAAATGTAAGATTGCGCTGCTGAAGTTCATAAAATATATTAATGTTAGAGTTTAGAAAATTTGGGCTCTCTCTTCTCGAAACTGGCTGAAACAGCTTCTTTAAGATCATCTGACATTAACACAGCAGAATTCCAAGTAGCAACATAATCCAGACCTTGCTCCACAGTCATTGCCCTGCTTTTTTGCAGGACAGCTTTTGTGCCCATCACTGCGAGAGGTGATTTCTCAGCAATTGCTTCAAAACGGTACAGATAAAAGCATTAGTAACCGGAATTTCTGATCAGCAACATAAATCTGGATGCATCTTCAGGGACAAACTTTTCGTGGTTTCCTTGATCAAACTAAATGTTGAAAAGTAATAGTTTGAATCACAAGATTTGAAATCTGACTCAAGCGAAGCATTCTAACAAACTAGGGAGGCAACATGAGAGAATGACACTGTAATGGAATACCTAAAGTAGACATATTTATACGCATCTCGGAGTAAAATACCAAAATCTTACAAGAGTGACCAACTTAAACTGCTTATATAGTGGTAAGTGCTTATAGTTGGACATATACAGCAACTAGTGTTAACACCAAAGGATACACAATCACTAGCAGAGAGCCATACCCTTCCTATTGTAAATTTATTGGACAAAGAAATTAATTATGATTATATCATAAATACTGAACACCAAAAGATACTTTTAAATTAGTAAAGAAAGAATCTAACAGATCATGCGACGAGAACTGTGACAGTAGAACTTTCATTGATAGCATATAAGAAACTAGATACTCCAGGCAACAATCAAGGCACAAGTGCTCTATCCTAGAAAAAACACAAGGGTCACAGTAACCACAAGGCTTGGGAAATGTAGTACAAGAACAAAAGTTTCAATACTTCTCCATTACTAACATATAAAACAATTAATATCTTCAAATTTTATTCATGGTGAATGTCATAAGTAGTAACAAATTTTCCTTTATCAATTAGTCTCGGATAAACATTTTAGAACTTATTTATACATTCAAGATTCTAAGACACTTTATGATGCCAGGCAAGTGGGAACTAATTCACCAAAATGAGGTTTCCACAAATCATGATATCAAAATTAAGTTTTGAGAATCATTTCCGGAAAAATAGTTAGAACAATATTACCACACTGAAGTATCTATGATTATATTGGAATAATGTTTCAGAGTTATTTTTAATTTTTGTGGTGCCATTAATTCCCAGATCCGCCAGGGAAATATGAGCAGAATGCTTATTGTGTTTGTTGGATCAGCCAATTGTAACTACCTAAAATCTTTACCGAAATAAGATATGAAAAGGGAAAACCTTGCGCAAGAGGCTCCTCACTTTCCAATGGTTAGAGAACAGTATATTCAGGGCGGATGCAGGAAATTTTGATAGTGGGGGGCCAATACATATTATAACTCAAAATTTTCTACTTTGGGAGCACATATATTGTACATAGTTACAATAAGTTAAGTAGTCAAAGTCCAAATACATTTTCTAAAGGGCCAAAATGTTTGTTTACCTGTATTTTTTATTGAGTGAGACCCAAGTATAATAGTTTATTTATAACAACCTCAAATTAAAAGCCTTTTCTTATACATCCCGACAAAATTTAAAATTAGGGGCCATGGCCCCCACAAGGTTCGTAGTTGGTCTTCCATGATTCGTGGGTAGTGCAAGGTAATGGATAAGGGCCTTTAGACCCTCTAGGATTTGACCCCCTCGATATTTGATATATTTAGATTTTGACCATCCTAAATTGAACGTACCTTTGGATTGTCTAGCCCTCTTTTGCTTTTCTTAAAGGAAAAGTAGTCTCCAACACTCCTTCCCACCCTCTTTCCCACGCAGGTGACGTGGAAGGTGAGTTGGATTCCACCTCACATCATTTCAAAATTTGAAATTGATAGTTAACATTAAAATATGAAAAAAATAAAGCTGACAATACATATGCAGAATGTACATATGTTGCATGCATCACACTTTCCTCTTTCTCCTCCAATTTCTTCTTCCATCTTCCTTCCAGCCCTAACCTTAAGATTTCTTCTTCCCTCTTTCTTCTTCCCATTCTGTTGCCGTCCTCGAGCTCCTCTCCGCCATCGACACCTCCTCGACCTCCTCTGCTTCCCTCATCGTCAAGGCTGTAAGATTCCTCTCCTGTCACACTCCGATCCCTAAATCTTCGTAAAGGTGAAACCTTTACTAAGGTGAAACCTTTACTAGACCTTTTGCTTCAACCATTTATTGAACATTTTTCCTTTTTCGGTGATTTTGTGTAAGGATGAGGTGTGCAAAGAGCTTCTTATGCAAGTTTTGGTGTTTGTCGTGAGGTTGATTGTAGTGCCCGATGGGGACACACGAATTGTGGAGTTCTTGAAGTCGCTCCTGATGTTTGTCGTGCTCAAAGTGCAGTACAGAGGTTGTACTACGTTTTTGCCAAGATGAGGCCGATGAATCGTCAAGGGGTATTTTTGTAGGTGTGTTGGGGTATTTTTTAATAAAGGTAAGGTTTTTTAGTTGTATGTTGTCTATGTTCATGTATTATTAGAGAAGATACAATGGAGACAAGGTTACTATTTTCTATTTTAGGTTATAGGGTATTCTCATTAAGGTGTCATATTTTTGTAGATTTTCACATTTAGTTGTGGGAGAACAAATTGTTTGTGGATATAAGTCCATTATTTTCTGAAAAATACAACTTTTTTATATGGGACATGTGGGTATTTTCAGTCACCAATGTATTCAATTAGTTAATAAAGTTCATACATCATTGTTTGGAATTGTACGAAGAAAACTTCATTTTACAACCTCTCTTTCTTTGTCATGTCATAAGTTGTTGCGCATTAAGTATATTTTGTTGTACTCTATTTTGTGTCCAACTGCAGCAAAGTTGTATTTTTTGGATTTTTCTCTCCATTTCATTAGTTAAGATTATGGTTGTTATGTTAGTTGTATTTGATGTATAGTATGGAGTGATTAATATTACGGTTTTAATAACTTATGTGCTATATAGTTTGGATAAAAGTGTGAGTGAGGTTTTGTTGGATTTTTTTGTCCTGGTGGTTGGGATTGAAGTTGTAATAACAAAAGAAGCTACATGCTTCAATTACCTTGTAATAACATAAATTACCCCGTCGACCAATTAAATTTACCCCAAATATGTAATCCAATTTACCTTCATAATGACATTAAGTTACCCTATGCGTCATTTAGGATTACCCCACAAACCATCATTTAATATATTGCTAACAGTTTATAGATGTCTTCCGCAACGACACACAATTGTAAACTTTTTAACACATTGCACACAATGTGAGGAGTCCTTCTAACCTCACAAACGATAATAACGTAGATTGATAATTAGGTAAGTTAACATTTTTTTTTGTAAAACGTAAAACGTTGGGGAAAATATGTAAATACGATTCAAGGGTAATAACAATGCATTCAATATCTTCTATTTATTCCAATTTATCATGCTCGTGAATTTAAGTTACCCCGACAATTGATAAGTTTACCCCCAAGAACCATTATTAAAATCCTACTATGTAGTCCAATTTACCCAACCCCTGAATTCAACTTACTACAACAATTGATAAGTTTACCCCCACGAATCATTATTAAAAACCTACTATGTACTCCAATATATCATGCTACTTCATTCAACTTACCCCGACCATCAATAAGTTTACCTCCACAAAAATGTTACTAAAATCATACTATGTAATCCAATTTACCATGTGCCTCCATTCAACTTACCCCGACCATCGATAAGTTTACCCCCACGAACCATTACTAAAATTATACTATGTAATCCAATTTACCATGTGCCTCCATTCAACTTACCCCGATCATCAATAAGTTTACCCCCACATACCATTACTAATACAACTTTTGTGGCTTAATAATACGACCAGTTGACCATGGTAAATACAAGAACATTGGTGGCACTACTGCAGAAAATGGAATCTACGTCGGATGTACGGGGGTATAAACAATGCAAACATCACAAACCCTACCGAATCCAACCGAATTCGTTCCAAACACAAAATCAAAAAACTGAAGAACACGTTATCCACATTTCAACTCAACTGAAAAATCCAATGACGGATCAAGAGCGAACATCGAAAATGGGGAATGATGCGCCTACCCGTCAATTGGCGTTGGATCCGAACGAGAAAAGTTTACCAAGACAGACAAGACGCATAACTCCACCTAAATCCGAAACTAAACCAATCCAAACTAAACGAAACTCTTAAAATGGTTAGGGATGTGGAGGAAAATGGAGGAGAGGGTTGGTGAACGGGAGGAGGGGTTTGGGACGTCGTTGCGGTGCCGGAGATTGCTGCAGATCGGTCGGAGATCTGTCGCGGAGGAGGGTTCGATCGCGGAACGACTAAGGTTTGGATGAATGACAGAAAACGTAATTGTTCGATTTCTTTAAGACATATAGACGTCGGATGTTATCGGCAGCCGACGTTTATACCCCGACGTTTATATGCATGAGGTATAGACGTCGGTTGTCCATAACATCTGACGTCTGTAGGTCGACGTCTATAGGGTATAGACGTCAGATGCCATGGGTACTCCAACAACCGACGTCTATAGTACCCTATAGACGTCGGCCTTTGTTACGACCGACGTCTATGTTATCTTCGCCCAACTAGACGTCGGTTGTTATAATAACCGATGTCTATTGGGCGACGAGTAAAGACGATTCTGCACTAGTGTGGGTATTCTCAACTATTGTTTGTGGCTATTTGTCAACTCTTAAAGAGTATCTAATAGTTTTGTATATTAATCGTATGAACATATTCTTGAGTATTCTCAACTATTGACGCGTGCATTTTCAATTAATGATTAAAGAAAGTTCATTAAACAATAATTATTGACGTGAGTAACTCTGTTCTATTTTAAAAGAGTATTGAGATGATCCCAACTTCAATGCCCATCTTCTTAACGACCTCAACCAAAATTATAACATCAACAATTAGAAAGTCGGCCACACAATGGGCGATCAATGTGATACTTATGTCAAGAAGGCTAGGATTGTAGATAGATGCAACCTTACATCAACTGAAAATTAGTCGAACCTATCATTACACTTGTTGTAATTGTATGGGCATATTCGTTGACTCTACAATGCTAGTTATTGGCATGGTTATTATGAGAATGTTCGAAGTATTCCCAACTATTGATGATGGTGTTTTCAACGAAAATAACAAAAGCTTTGTTATTTCGGCTATACAGTGGTATTTCAGTTGTATAGTGATGCATATTTATTAATACATAAATATAAATGTTCGTGACAAATTTGTAAGAGTAATCCCAATTTACCATGGTATTGAATTTAACATACCTTGTATTTCAATTAGGGTTATTCCACGAGTCATCATGTAATCAATTCTATTTACTCAAAGTTTCACATCTTATTTTTTCTATTTACTCAAAGTTTCACATCCTATTAAATCAAATTACCCCTTTCACAATTACATTTACCCCAGCCTACCAATTGGATTGATCAATTAGGGTTACCTTGTCGACATATGTTCCTCATTTTATGTAAACCGTCAAAACTTACTCCTATTAAATCAAACACCAGCGTGACTGTTATTTTGAACCATTTGTGTGTTATTTTTCAAGTACTTGTTTGGCGATGTTACCTTTTTTAGGTAATAGAACTTCTACAACTTATTTGGACTCATTCGTGTGTAATATCTATTTTGTTACGGAGGAACATATGTCGACCATGATGGAGTAAATCTATAGGGTAACTTCAATTGATATGTCTAGTCTGTAGAAGAGATGGTAGGTTGGGGTAAATCTAGATTCTATATGGGGTAATGTAATTTAATAGGATGGGTAACTTAAAGTAAATAAAATGAATTAAATGTTGATTCGTGTGGGGTTACCCTAATTGATAGACGAGGTAAGTTGAATTCAATAGCAAAGTAAATCTACTTGATAGATAATGTAAATTGAAGTCAATAACATGATAAATTTAGCATGTAAATCTAGCAGGACAACCCTAATTGATAGATTGTGTAAGTTGAATCCAATAGCAGGACAATTCTAATTGAATTGAATTGAATTGAATTCCTCTATTTAATCCAAATTACCATAATCCTGAATTTAATTTACCCTGTCTACCAATTAATGTAACCCCTACGAGCCATCCTTTAATTTATTCTATTTAATCCAAGTTACTCATCCAATTAAATCCAATTACCCATGTTCATAATTAGATTTATCCCAACCCACCATCACATGGAATACACTCATTCCCAAATAATAGTTGAATCATAAATTGCTATAACCAAGTGGTGACCAAATATTATCTGGATTTCAACTTACCGCGTAGAAAGTGGTTACCAAATATTGTAGTGTTTTGGAAAGAGTGCAAATGTTATCTAAATTTCAACTTACCTCGTTTATTATTTAGGGTTACCCGGCTATTAAATTCAAAATACTTCATCAATCAATTAAGTTTACCCCGCCAGATTTACCCTGTCAGATACAACTACATTTACTCAACTATTGAATTAAACTTACCCCGTCCATCAATTAATGCTACCCCACAAACCAACTGCAATATATAAACACTTCAGTGAGGAATTTCAACCCCAAAAATTGAATCAGGCATAGCTAAATCAAGAAATAACAAAAAAAGGAAAAATGTGGTGAACAAATATAATAGTGGTGGAAAAAAATTTAACTTTTAGTTGAATTTCAAATAAATCCAAAATTGGATACTTCATGCAAAAGATACTATGCATTATGCTATTGTTGTAAAAGTTGGGGAGATATAAAGTTGATAGGTGGTTTTCCCTTTTAACCGTTTAAAATCATGTTCTCCTCCGTATTAATCTATAAACCGGTCCAACCACACCTACTAACCATGTAAAAGTAAACTTCAACTCAATTCCTGCAAAAAACAGAAAAACAGGTAAAAACAGCAAGTCAGCAAGTACAGTACAATATGCAGCCTTAGACACTCACTCTACATTTATTCAAAATGTTTAAACCCAAAAAAAAACGTATCCCACTCAACCATTGTCATTCCTACGTGGCTGCCACATGTGATGTGCGTGGGAAGTTAGGTGAAATCTTGCGTGGGTGTCCCGGGACCCATCTTTGAACCTATTTTTCTAGATCGTCCTTACAAATTTCAGCCAACCTGATCTAACCTGAATTCTTGGCTGGTCCTCCATTTACATTCACAATTACGCTCTCCTTTGCCTTTTGGCAAAGAGTTTGTTTCCATGGCTTAAACATGCTACCACTTGGTGACAAGCAGACGCTACTATTGTTTTCATGGGCCACAAAATGCAATGATAGTTAATAGAATCCAAAAATTATGAGAAAAAATATTGGATTTCGGCATCCAAGGATCATGTCATTTTTTAGTATTTAAAAACTTTCACCTTGTTTTACTTTTTTATTTACCTATTTAATCGGTATGAAATCCATAAAAAGTTTAGAAACAATGAGAACGATAGAATAGTAACACAGTTATGTTTAAAATCACACAATTAAAAATGACCAAAGTGAAATTCATGCCATCCCAAATTATGATGACCTTCCAAATTCCACCCTCCTTGATAGAGTTTGGTGTTGGCACTTTTTCTTTGAAATTGGTAGATTCAGAGTGCCACAAGGATTTGTTACATAATACATTTGAGAACCAATTAAAGGTACTGCACCTCAAAACTTTTCATGCCTGTGAAAGTACCAACTCAAAATAAACAGAGAAACATCTAAAAAACATGGTAGTTCAAATTACAGAATTTATGTAGGAAACAAAACCGAACTTGAAAAAAAAATACATGCAGTTTTCAAACATAAATTACCTTTGGCAATCGCAACGACCTCAGAATCCATCTCATCTCGATCCCTAAAAACCCTGGTAACAAGCCCCATCGCCTTCGCCTCCACGGCCCCAACCCTCCTTCCAGTAAGCGCCATCTCGACGGCGTTCCCATACCCAACAATCCGCGGTAACCTCTGCAACGTCCCCAAATCCGCCGTGATTCCCAGATCCACCTCCTTCACAGAGAAAAACGCGTCCTCCGTACAATACCTAATATCACACGCCGTGACCAGATCCACGCCGCCCCCCACGCACCCGCCGTGCACCGCGGCGATAACCGGCTTGGGGCAGGACTCGAGGGAGGAGACGGAGGCCTGAAGGGCGAGGATGTGGTTGCGGAGGTGGTGGCGGGAGTGGGCGGTGTCGGGGGAGGAGAGAGAGGTAAAAAAGGAGAGGTCTATGCCGGAGCAGAAGTGAGGGCCGGCGGCGGAGACGACGATGGCGGAGACGGAGGGGGAGGTGGTGAGGTGTGAGATGGCTTTGGGGAGTTCGGAGAAGAGGGTAGCGGAGATGGCGTTGCGGGTGGCGGGGCGGTTGAGGAGGAGGTAGAAGACGGGGGTGTTTGGGTCCTTTTGGAGGAGTTTCAAGGTGTCGAACTCCATCGGGCTTCGGCTTCGGTTTCGGTTTGTGTCGTGTTTCTGTTGGTTGGAGAGATAGAGAAGACACCGCAACTGGTGGAAGTGTCTTTGATCGGAGATCTCACAAACAGTTGATCGCGAGTCTAACCGTGAGGTGACCACGGGGCTTTGGATTTGGATTTGGATTTCTACGGGTAAAATAGCTTAACTACTATTTATTTTCGGAAAACTACTAAAATTGTCCGTACAGATTACCATTTTGTCATTCTCTCATTTCTACTCATATAACGCGACATTTAACCCTCCTATCACACATCTCTCTTCATCTTCCTCTCATAATCATAAAAAATAATATTTGGGAGATCAGTAATGAGCCAACGGACGCCCCGGTGTACTCGAATCTGGTAAAATATCTAACATCTTTTTAATAATAAATAATAAAAAATAACGGACGTTCGCGGGATCAGCCCCTCCCATGGGGGCGGCGTCTGGCTAAGACGCCTCCCCCATGGGGGCGGCGTCTGGCTAAGACGCCTCCCCCATTGGGGAGCGTTTTACCGAGACGTCCCGCCCATGGGAGGGGCGTTTTACCCAGACGCCCCGCCCATGGGAGGCGCGTCTGTCTAAGACGCCTCCCCCATGGTGGAGGCGTCTTAGCCAGACGCCCCTCATATGGGTGGGGCGGCTCCGTCAGACGCTCGCTATTTTTTAATTTTTTATATTTTTTATATTTTTTATTAAAAAGATAATTGATTATAAATTTAGATAATTGATTATAAATTTAGATAATTTATGATCACGGTGGACCGATGGAAACTCGATCATCCGCATGTAATATGTTCGGTAGACCGAGAAGCAAACGGTCGACCGTCCGACATCTCACCTTACAACGAGTTTTTGCAAGTGATGAAAATTCAAAAATTTCCAGATCCAACAATTTTAAAATCCAAAAAATTTCCTGTCGATGTGGTATTTGTAAGTCCGGAAGTTTTACCATCACGGATTTTGGATCTTGAAATTGCTGGATCTGGAAATTTTTTGAATCTCCATCACTTGCAAAAAAGTCATTGTAATACAACCCGTTACCACCGAAAACTTGTAAAGGAACCTCAAATAATTTGAGATAACACACCGTGTAATTTTAAGTTTTTATTTTATTTTTTTAGGACGGGGCGTCTTAGCCAGACGCCCCCACCATGAGGGAGGCGTCTGGCTAAGATGCCTCCCCCATGAGGGGCATTTTACCTAGACGTCCGACTCGATTTTTTTTCTGGGATTACTTCACCGAATCCAGGCGCTTTGCCAGACATTTTCGTGGTGTTTGTACTGGGGAAATGAGGAAAACGTAGGTAGAAACCATGTTTTAAGAGATGAGACGAAATGGTTATTAAATGAATTGTTAAGGGCAAAAAGGTAATTGTTGGGGCGATTTAAGTAGTTTTCCGATGACGAATAGTAGCCCCCTAAAATAGAGGTTAGACTTTAACTGCAATTTTAGTAAGAATTGTTTCTTTTGAAAGTAGGCATTTCATAAAGATCCCGATATGCTCAACCGAAATTCCCAACGATTTCTCACACGGAACTACGTAGACATCCAACTCAGTCGTTGCTATTTTGAAAGTCTTTCCAATTATTTTGGTGGGATATCTTTTGATAATATAGTACCAACATGGGTCTGCAACCTGCAGAATACCTGAGCAAGTGGAGTGATGAGATGTGATTATGGGAGCACATGGTTGATGAGTGGAATTCTATTTAAATTAGATGGAAGCTTTTGTTGGCAACCGGTTGATGGTAAGAAAGCTAGATATTTTGTCATATACTTTTGCAACAACTTTTTACCATCTACTTTTGCAACATATGATACAATTTTTGCAGCACAATGTATTGTATCTTTTATATCATAATTTTGAATTTATTTGTAATTCATCTAAAATTTATACTTTTTCCCACAACACTATTATATTTGTTCACCGCATTTTCTCTCATTTTTTATTCTTTCTTATTTCTTGATTAAGTTATGCATGATTCAACATATTTATTGATTAAGTTATTTACTAGTACAATTATGGTTGATGATACAAAATTGATGGTCAATTCATGTACATAGTAGAGTACATTCATGTACACAGTATGGTTACATTGCTATCGAATTCAACTTACCTCGACTATTATTTCGAGTTACTATGCTATTGAATTCAACTGACTCCAATAATCAGTTAGGGTTACCCTGCTCAATTCAATTAGATTTACCCTACTATTGGATTCAACTTACCCCGTCCATCAATTAGGGTTACCCCCAGGAACCATCATTTAATACATTTTATTTACTCCAAGTTATCCGTCCTATTAAACCAAATTACCTCAATCCCTTCTACCAATTGACTTAATTAATTAAGGTTACCTGGCTTTTGAATTCAACTTATACAGTCTATCAATTATATTAAATAGCACGGTCGACAGATGTTTCTCATTTTATGAAAATCGTAAGGCGTTAGAGAAAAGATGTAAACATAATTCTAAGTCAAATGCCCAAAAAAGATCAATTGGTGATGGATGCATTTGGTAGGCAACAAGAAACAATGGAGTTCTGTGTTTTCTTTAGAGAGAAGTCATTCCAATCTCACGAACGATCATTAAAGATGATGGAAAGTCAAAGGTCTGTAAAGTTGAGCTTACTTGAATCCAATGTACCTGTCTTATTGAATCAAATTACCCACTCTCGAAACTAGATTTACCCCAACCTACCATCCTTTCTACCAATTGGATTTATCAATTAGGTTACTCTGTTATTGAATTCAATTTACCTCGACTATTGTATCGGGTTACCCTGCTATTGAATTCAACTTACCCCGACAATCAATTAGGGTTACCCTGCTAGATTTACCTTACTCGATTCAACTAGATTTACTACCACCATTTAATACATTTTATTTACTCCAAGTTACCCGTCCTTTTAAACCAAATTACCTCTTATCGCAACTAGATTTACCACAATTTCTTCTACCAATTGGATTTATTAATTAGGGTTACTTGACCAGTCCATACTTAAATTTTGTAATCAATTTCAATAGGACATGATAAACACAAGAACCATTCAAAAACTTCATGTCACATTATCCACAAACATATATAAAAACAACATAACAAGAACCATATAAATACATCATGCCACATTATCCACAAACATAAAATAACATAACCACGTTATCTACAAACATAAACACAACCTTATCCACTTGTTTGGAATACCCTAACACAAAACCACCAATACTCATTTGAATGACCCCATTGTTGGAAGTTGTCGCAACTTCTCCCTCAAGCAACCAGGGATTCCCCCTCCAGAGGTAGATATTGGAGTTGATCTCGTTATCGACAATCTCCGTATTTGGACAAACCTCGGCGTCAGCAGGTACGTCTAGCCAAATTAGCAAAATAAGAGAGGGGGAGCGAGGGGTCCTCGACGTCAATCCAGCATGGGGACTTGGTCGAGCTTGATGACCAAATCAGTTGTCCTCCTCCTCATCCTGCCATGAGCTTTCAGCACCGCACTAAATGAATCACCGTGTAAGGGCACTGCACAAGGGTTTGGATCTTAAAAAGCCGCCCAGGTAATACTAGGATAAAGTCTACAGTAGAGGAAAATAAAGTCAATGTACCGGTCCTATTGAATCAAACTACCCACTCGTGACACTAGATTTATCCCAATTAACCATCCATTCTACCATTCAGATTTATCATTTTAGGGTTACCCTGCTGTTGACTTCAACCTACCTCGTCTATTATTTAGGTTACCTAGCTATTGGATTTCAATTACTCCATCTAGTATTTACGTATAAATTGGTATTCAAAATTCAACTTCCCTAGCCAATCAATTAGAATTACCCGACTGAATTTAGCAAACTAAATTCCACTAGACTATGGTTAACAGTTATTGAATTCAACTTACCTTGTCCTTTACTTAGGGTTACCCCTCTATTGCATTTAGCTTACCTCGTATATTATTTTTGGGTACCTCATTTCTAAATTCAGCTTACCCCGTCAACCAATTAGGATTACCCTGCTAGTTTTACCCTGCTACATTCAACTAGATTTTACACTACTATTAAATTTAATTAACCTTGTCCATCAGTTGGGATTACCCCCCAGGCCCCCACGATTGATTCATCTTGTTTACTCCAACTTATCGGTCATGTTGAACCAAATTATCATTTATCACATCTATATTAACTAGGCGGTTACCTCCTAGTTTCCTATACCGCCACAACCCACTCTACCTACGAGTTACGATCAATGTCATGTTTCTTATCAATCACTAACCTAGTGATCATATACCGCGTCAAAGCGATCAGAAAAAGATTTACAAGGACGAGAGTACCAAAACCGATGTTAATTCAACATATGCAAAGCATTACAACTTACAAGACCTTCAAAACACAAACTTATATAATGAACTTTGTACCAACCGCACATTATTCATAGACGCATACATCACAACAACGTACTCAATCGACCACACCAGACGACAGTAAAATTAAATTCCTTACAGTAACTCCCTCCCTCTTCATGCATTCACTTAGTCGGAAATATCGATGGACTTGACATCGGGCTTCTTAACCTCCTCCTTGGGGACCATAACAGTGAGCACACCATTCTCCATGGAGGCCTTGACCTGATCCACCTTGGCGTTCTCCGGGAGACGGAACCATCAGTCTATCTTCTCTTATGTTTCCTTGCTCCTCTCCTCACTTATCTAGAACATGTTCCCCTCCTCCACCTCCACCTTCACCTCTTCCTTCTCCAGTCCAGGAAGATCTGCCTTCAACATGTGTGCCTCAGGCGTCTCCTTGCAGTCGATGTTCTGTTTCATTCGTGAAGGACGTGCGGAACTCCTGAAGAGAGCGGAAGCTCTATGAGGGATCCCAGATGTCGGGGGAGAAGGGGTCGAACACGTCATTGTGGCGACCGAAGATAAAAATAGTAGCATGTTAAACATTGAAATAGAGAACGTAAAATGATAGAAAGAATACAAATAAATCATGAAGCATAAGCTTCTTCCGCACCCATAAACAACTGCACCCATAAATGCAGCTTCTTCCTCCAAAAGTAAATGAAGCATACACATCACAAGTACAATAAACAAGCAACATAATAAATAAACTAACAAGAACTTACAACTTGAGAATGCCACAAAACCTTAAATCTTTGCTGCGAAATGGGTCTTTGGGAAAAGTGATTAATATGTTTTGGGAAAAAACATTTGAGGATTTCATCAATATCCAATATATCGACATGATTTCATTTGGCTGGCTTGAGAGGTGAGATCCACCGGTTCGTTAAGGGAATGTTCAGTAATCATCTATTAGCTTGATGGATCCTGAGGTAATTTACAAGGCACGAAAAGGTAAGTGGAAATCAACCTGGGGTAAAACCTACTATGCTAATGAGTAACTTCATCCGTGGATACCCTGGGGTAAAATCTAGTGGGCAAATGAGTAACTTCGTTAATGTTACATTATAATTTTGAAATTAAGCCTGATTAATAGAGAGAAAAACCAAGGGAAAAATAAAATTTTACGATAAATCCCAACATAAAAATCAAGCAAAATTCGCCAAGACAAGAAAACTTAAATTATGAAAAAAAACCTTGCTAATGCTACATTAGTTCTAAAATATTACAAGGAATCCAAAAGTGATTTTTTAAAGGCTCCCAAAAGTTACCAAATCCAAAAAAAAATGAAAGTTCAAATTCCACCATTAAAATAAAAAAAATCCAAAAAATAGACGAGGATGAACGACGAGATGAAACTACTACTCTTACCTGAGACTTGTAGACCTCGTGTTCTGGTTACTCATCGTGGTCCATCTCACTAGGATTTGTTGGGTTCAAAATGGTTTTAGTGCCCTTGGACGAAGGAAGGAAGCGGTTTTGTGGTGGTTTCTTGAGCATATTATTCTTTAGCTTGTTTGTGTAGGAGTGGAAAACATGGTTTGAATGAATGAATGTTTTTTCTCTTCAAAATTCAAATTCGCAATTCAAATTGCTGCAGGGAAGTGTGTAAGAAAAATTCTGACATTGGCAGATAAAGATGTGTGGAGAGAGAGGGTGAGCGTTTAATGGAGAGAGAATATGAGTGCTATTGGTGATTGGTTTTGTGGTTTGGTGACTGAGATTATTTGGTGATTACATGTCATGTGCGTGAGTTTTGGGGTGGGAAGATGGGTTAGAAATTCTTTTCTTCTTTCATAAATTAAATGTTCAACTTCGCCATGATCCACGGCTTGAAGATTTGCAAAAACATATTTCCCCATTATGGGGTTACAAAGGTAGATTAGAAGCTCAAAAGGATATTTCCTGGTTCATACAAAATGTGGGACTACTGACCGGACAAAAGGAAATGGAAGCATAAGTAGACCGCATAACGAGTCAATTTTTACTACTCTTAATCAGCCCAACGATTTGACGGAGTCTCCATCTCATGGGCCGCCTCCACCCCACCAAAGTTGTTGTCGAGTTACTTCCCCTCTAATTGTGACTCATGGGTTTCCCATGTTGTTAGTGTTCTAGTCTGTCGAGCTTGCCCATTGCATCGGGATAGTCATTGGCGAGAGGGGTCTCCAAGAGCCAAAGTGCTGGCTCGTTTGATTCCTAGAGTCTGTTGCAGTTCTCCCTGTCTTTTCAAAGTACCTGACCAATATTCAAAAATATCAAAACATTTATTTAACAAGCAATCAAAAGAGTTTGATTCTTTTCCAAAATATTCTATTATTCCTTTCTAACCAAATTGTCCAAAGTGATGCTTGTTCGAGTCTTGGGTCCTTAAATCAAGTCGATTTTGGATTCCCAGCCTGAAGGCAGTGTTATTACCTATTATCATGTTTAAGTCTATTTGCGATGTTTTATCAAAAAATAGTGATGCAAAGTCACATTCAAAAGATATGTTGACACAATTCCAAGTGCTTATCACACATATATTGGGCAAGAAGGATCTATGTTGATACCTTTGTTAATGATGTTGTCCATAGTTAGTAATTTGTTTTGTGCGAGTAGCCATGAGAATACCTTGACCTTGGTCGAGCAATGCACATTCCAGATGTGTTTGGAAAGTGGGTATCAAATATCACCAAACAATAACTTATACATATTGTTTGGTGTATATTGTCCGTTTTAGGTTAACTTCCATTTACGCTTGTCTTTCCTTTCTTGTAGGGTGATGGTAAGGTATACCTGACATAGCAGTGCCAATTGGTTATGATCTGTGTTTTGCTTAAACCTTTTTTTATCCAAGTAGGTTGGAAGGTTGTCCACTGAAAAATATCGAAATCAAGATGAACTTATTTTTTTGTGTCGGTATAGATCGGGCCACATCTCACTTAGGGTTGTGTTATCATACGACTTGTCTAGCCAAAAGTGTTTGTGATCCATCCTTAACTGTCACATCACTTGGTTGAGATAAGGTCGGGACCCGATCCCGCATCTTTTGAAGAAAGGTGATATTGTGCTTCCTCTTTTAGGAAAGAATTCCAAATTACAAGTTCCAAATTGATATTTTGTTGTAACGATGTCTTGACAAATACCTTCTTCAAAGGAATGTATGTTCTAAAAATATTCTTTATATATCTTTAATTATGAATTGAATATATAAATATTTTATTCTTTTATTAATGTATTCTTTTTTTAGAAGAATTAAGGAAAATGCTCTTGGTCTACAAGCGTTGAGTTCTAAAAGATAATGGTTTACATAAATCAAAAGTAATTCACAATCATGATGATTAACATGGGACATTAATGACCGAGATAAGATTGTCATGTTGGTTAAAGGATATTGTAGTTCTACAAATATTTAACAACATGAGTATATAAAAGAGAAAGTGTTTACTTTTATATTTGAATAGACCTAGTAAATGAAACATTATGGAATTGTGTTTGTGTTATTAATGTTTAATGTCTTTTTCACATGAGAAGTTTATAATTTGATTATTATCAAACACTATCATTAGGTATAGTGATAAAGATATTAATTGGTTGTGTATAACTTGTGCGGGAAAAAGTCATATGTCAAAAGATTATCATTACTCAATCTTCACTTGAGTGATGATATTATTGGAATCTTGATAAAGCAAAGTTATAATGTCCACAATTTAACTTATGTATAGTTACATATTTATAAGTAGCTTAAGAGATTAAGAAATGAATATGTAGAATTTTGTGTCCCTACGTATGTGTATATTTTAAAAAAATTATACATGCATACATGATCGATATTCATATTTTAGTAATTTTATGTACATTATTTCATGTTTATTCTAATATCATGCAATCCTACCCATATTAAAAAAAATCACAAAGAAATGATCATATCCAAAGGTTCTCTAAAACCTTGACGAAGATCCGGAGTTGCGCCGCTCGTTGAATCGTCCAACGATTTGCCTCCAAGTGTTCACCAAACTCTAAACAAGATTAGAGAAATGAGCTAGCCAATTCAATCTCTAAATTAAGCTTGAAATCTAGCTAATAACCCCTCCAAAGCTCCAAGAGATTTTATCTCCGAAAGCTCTGACTAATTAAGAGAATTTCGTAGTGATTAATGGAGTGATTAGGGAGAGAGAAAATTTGCATTAACACTTATGAAACAAGTAGGGTGAGGGGACCTATTTATAGCCTCCCAAATCACCCACATCATGAATTATTCTCTAGGCATGATCTCTTGCTTCTCTCTCACTTAAACCAATCACAATATGCCACATAATCATCATCAAACACGTTTGACCACAATAAGAGTTAATCCAGCTCATGATCTACATTATTCTCTTAATAATTCTGGCAAAACCGTACCGAATGGTCGACCAAAACTAACTAACCAGTCGACCGATTGTTTAGTAAAACGCGGTTTCGGTTAGACCATGAAACCGAACGGTCGACCCATCACGCGCTTCACAAGCTACTGCGATTTTTCGGTCGAACAAACTTGCCCAAACGGTCGACCGTTTTTACACTAGAAACCCAATGTATGAGCCAATGGAACTTTTCGGTCGGACTGAGTCACAAGTCGGTCAATCGATCCTTGCCATGATCATCCCGCGAAATCTCCTGGAAATTTTTGGTCGAACCACGACCCTATACCGGTCGATCGGTCACTACCAAGACAAGCTCACGGAAGCTACTGGAAGGTTCTGGTCGACCAAACACATCCATCTGGTCGACCGTTCACATGCTCAACAACTACTGTAAATATTCGGTCGACCGGTCTCCGAAAAACGTTCGACCATTTTGTCTGATTTTTGCCTTTATCAAATTTTGGATTTATCTCCAACAAAATTTGATCTTTTGGGGTTTTAGCAAATTCATATCTCATGGGATATATTATCCTATGTAATGTTAAACTATTACACCCCATAATATATACATCTTATACGAATTTGTTTATGATTCTAAGTATGTCAATTCTCATGACATATTGATTTTATTGATTCACCACATGTGTCCATTTTGACATGAAACCCGACACACCATATGAATTCAAAATAAACCTTCTTGTTTTCTAGTTTTGTGGTGTAACCTATAGGAGGATCTAAGCTCAATTGACAGCGATATTAAACACTTAATATCACAAAATATAAACGGTATCTAGCTACACATTATAGTTACCCAATTAACATATATGTATTATTCCACTTGAACTAAACACGATCCATTTAGTGATGTAAGTGCACCACTTGTGTTTATCCCGTGCCTCATGATATTAAGAATATATGCAAAGTAGAAATGTGTCACCTTTGTATTGTATTCATTTCTTGATCTCTTTAGGCTAATTATAATTATGTACCTTAGCTCAAGTTACATTGTGCACAATATAATTTTTCTTTATCAAGGGACCAACAAATATCATCACTCAATTAAGAGGGACAATGATAATCTTTTGACTAGTAATTTTCCAGCACAAGTCATGTTCAACCAACTATTGTCTTTATCACTATACTCATTGATAGCTTTTGACAATAATCAAATTAAACATTACTTATGTGAAAAGATATAAGTCTCATATCTTAGCATCCAAGCCACAGTGAAAACATTAATGACAAAACACAAATCTATAATGTTTCACTTGTTAGGTTTATTCAATAAATAAAAGTAACGATTTTCCTCTTTTATATACTCGTGTCGTCAAATATTGTAGAGCTACAATAATCGATGACCAACACGACAATCTTATCTCGGTAATTAATGTTCCATGTTAATTACCAAGATTGTGAATAACTTTTGATTTATGTAAAACATTATCTTTTAGAGCTCTACGGTTAAGGACCAAGAGTCTCCTCCTTAACACTTCCAAAAAACGAATACAATAATCAAGGAACAAAATGTTTGTACATCCAATTCATAATAATTGACATATAAAAGTAAAACGTTTAGAACACATTCCTTTCAGAATATATAATACAAAAATGACGCATTCCTAATTTGTATAATATTCCTAATATCATGAGGCAATGGATAGACACAAGTGATATTATTTCATATCACTAAATGGATCGTGTTATGTTCAAGTGAGCAAAACATCTTTGTTATTTGGATAACTATAATGTGTAGCTAGATACCGCTAATAGTTTATAATATAAAGTGTTTTATATAATTGACAATATAACTTAGATCCTCCTATACGTCACACCATAAAATTAGGAAACGAGAAGTATGATTTTATGTTTGATGTGATGTGTTAAATTTCATGTGATGTGAAATAGTATACATATGGCAGAATAATAAAATCAATATGTCGTGATTACGACATGGTTAGAATAACAAATAAATTTACATGAGATGTATATATTATAGGGTATAATGTTTGGACATTATATATGATAATATGTTACATAATATAATGTGATCCGCAACATTATAACATATGAATTTGCTAAAACCCCAAAGCTTAAATAGTGAAGCCAAAAATAGTGAAAAACGGTCGAACGTTTTTCAGGAACCAGTCAACCAAATTTAACAATAACTTTAAGTTCGGAAAGGGTCGACCAGCTGGACACATGGTTCGACCAAAATTATCAGGAGCATTCCTGGTAGGAGAACGATCAACTGATGTGTTACATGGTTCGACCGAAAATAACAAGGACTTTTCTTGGTAGCAAAACGGTCGTCCGTCGTCCGTCTGGGCTTATCGTCCAACCAAAATTGTGAATAGGTAACCGATCAGTCAACCGATTGGTTATTGAGGTTGACTGTTTGCTCACGATTTTGCCTGCATTAATAAGAGATTTTTGCTGATCATGGTCTGGATTTGATCCAACTTGGTCAAAAGAGGTTATGGTATGATGATGTGTAAAAATATGATTTGTTTAGATGAGAAATTATCAAGGTATCATGTGTAAGTAGTTTACACATGATGTGGGTTTGAGGATGCCCTATAAATAGGTTCATCATCCTTTCCTTTGTTTGTATCAATGCATATCTTTCTCCTCTCTATATTTACTCCATTTCTTCCATCCGAAAATTCTCTAGATTAATTATAGTGCTGGAGATTAATTTTTTTGGAGCATAAATGGATTATTAGCTAGATTCTAACCTAGTATTAGAGATTGATTTGCTAGCTTCGATCTCTCTAATCTTGTTTAAAGTTTGGTGAACACTTTGAGGAAATTCTGGGGTGATCCGAGTGCAACTCGACTTCCGATGATTGAAAAGGATTTGACAATCCTTTTTTGTATGATGAACTTATGCATTTTATATATTATGTAGTATATATCATATTGAAATGCAAAAGGAAAATCTTGTACGTATAAATTGTTGAATAAATATGAAAACAATTTTGCTTGTGTATAATTTTTTTAAAATCATATACATAAGCATGGTACGAAATCCAACACTTCTTTGGTCGTCAAAACATCCCATAGTTTCTTAATCCGGAGACTAAGGTCATGGTGTCTAATATTAAGTATTCCTAATCCACCATTTTGTTTTGGGTATACAGACTTTCTCCCATTTAACAAGGTTTTTAATTTATGATACTCCTATGAATTTGACCATAAAAAGCTTTTGCATATTTTTTCAATTTGTTTTAGGACACCCACTGGTGCTTGTATGAATCCTAATTGATGTGTAGAAAGTAGAGTGATTACCACATTTATCATTGTAATTCTTCCCCCTAATAAAAGTGGTTTAGTTTTCCATTTTGCGACCTTCTTCTCCATCTTGTTAATAATTGGTTGTCATGCTTTCTGATTGCTTTTCTTATCAGATAAGGGAACTCCCAGTTATTTAAAGGTAGAGTTCCTTCTTCGCATCCTAGGAATCTCGTCAACTGATCTATTTGTCTTTGGGAGATATTTAACTCGGCTAGGATTGCTTTTTTTTTGTAGTTGATTTTTAGTGCTGACCTTGTTTCGAAGATTGCTAGAATTCTTTTGATGTTTGTAAGGTTGTCAAAATCCGGTTAAAGTAGCAGGGTGTCGTTTGTGAATTTAAGGTTTAGGATCAAGGGGTTTTTCGTCCCACTTGAATACCTTGAATAAAGTTTGACCTAAGTATGTGACCTAAAAGATTTGCTACAGCCAGAAAAGAAGTGGGGAGAGCAGATCTCCTTGCCTAAGTCCATTGGAAGATGAGAAGTATCCTTTTGGGTGGCCGTTAATTAATATCAAAGTTTCCTTAGTTGATAAGTAGAGGTGGATCCAATCGCACCATTTCTTACTGCATCCTGGGGTTCTCATGTTTACCAGAAGGAAACCCCAGTCAATTTTATCAAGGAAAATTTTTCAAAATAATTTTTTTTTAAAATTGCCAAAATAAACCTCATTTAAAAGTATTTTTCATACTAGACCCGCTGCCACCACGTGGTGACACGTGGCGGTGCCGGCTTTTATTTTTTAGTGTCTAGAGAATCGACACTGGTGATGCCGAGTTCCCTCAAGCAGAACTCGACATCACCAGTATCGAGTTCAGTTTGGTTTTTTGCCCAACACTTGTCATATTTCGTTTGACGTGAGTTAAGGAGGACTCGGCACTTGTGATGTCGAGTTCTTTTTGAACTGTTCTCCTGACACTCAGATCGTGCATGAGACGGTTTACGCGCTAGGAGAACAATTTCTTAAATAGAACTCGGCATCCTAGATGCCAAGTTCTAAAGGAAGAACTCGGTGTTACAACGCCGAGTTCCGTCGGGCTATAAAAGCAGCCTGACGCCCCCCCCCCCCCCCCCCCCCCCGTCGAGTTCTCGCGATTTTAAGGTTAGGGTTTCGATTTTTTTCGTTTTCCACTGTTTTCTTGTTTTTTTATTTATAAGGATGATATACATTGTTGTTTTAGGTATGATTGTAGTGTTTTTGTTAGTTAAGGAACTCGTTTTGGTTAGATTTCGATTTTGGGTTTTTAGGCCAAACTATTTATTTCTTGTTTCTTAGTTGATTATTCATTTCATTTTTGTTGATTGTAGGTCTACGGTAGTAATCTTAAAAATAGTTGAATTTAAGTTTGATTATTGTTATTGAAATTAGATTTTTTGTTGTTATTTTGGTTTGAATGTATGTTAGTTTTAATGATGTAAACTTAAAAATGATTTACTTGGGTTTGAATGTATGTCTTTGATTGTATGTTGGTATTGAAGTTTGATTTTTGTAATCTTAAAAATAGAGTAATGAATATATGTGAGTTTTAATGGAAAAAATATGTTGAAGTTGAGAAATATGTGTTTTAAATATGTCGTGATTTGTATGTTGTTTGAATGTATGTCGTTTGAATTTGTGAAATATGTCGTTATTTAGATGTTTGGAAGTTGAGATTGTTATTTGTAGTATCGTTAGTTTCTTTTACAGTGCAGGTTTATATTTTACGAATTTGAAAATATAGGGGAGGTTAGGTCAAAATTTTAAAAAAAATCTAACATTAATCGTAGCGTTGTTTATTGTAGTTGATTTTGCTAGTACACTCATTGCTCGACGTTTATAGCCGTTTGCTACTACACTCGATTGAGGTAATTTTTAAAACTTTTTAGTACTTTCAAATTTTTAATTAATTAGTAATAGAAGAACAATCATCTCACTTGAACACATTTTCAAATTTAATTAATATATGTTAGGAATGGATAAAGATGATGAAGGATCTTTCTTGGTCATGTATAATGGGAAATTAGAATGTAACGGAGATGTGACAGAGTATACAGGATCTGACCGCAAATTGGTAGTTGTTCCGTTGAACATAAAATATGGGGATTTAATGGATGTCATAAGATCCAAATGTTGTTATACACACAATATGTTTGATGTGAAGTTGACGGCGAAATTGCCATTAAACAATGATTGGACATACGCTCCATTAACCAATGATAGGTCGGTTTATGGAATGATGTGTTTGTTTAAAAAGATGTATGTGGTTGGAGTGTATGTGGAAGCCGAACCTAAAGTGGCCGACCCTACGCTGACAACCAACACTCATTCGTCGGAGTATGGTACAGTAAGGTCGACCGGTTGGGACTGCGGAATAGATTTGAATATAAGTCTAAATCCTACAACCGAAGTTCCGACATACCACCAAATTCCATATTTCCAATCGCATAACTATCAGCAAACATGCAATAAATGACCAGGAAATGCATGTGACATTCCGTTTAGCAGTGCAAATCCTTATCCTGGTCTGTCGCAATTTGAACACATGCATTACAGTCATGATGAGTTTGCTAGTAGGGCTGGACCATCTACCTCATATCCCTCCCTTGGGCTTGGTTTGTCAACTGTTGACCCAATTTATTTTGACCAGAATGCATGCAAGAGATGCATAGCGTTGAAGATGATGACACTGAGGAATTAGGGGATTACAGTACACCATTCGCTATAGAAGATGAACCTGAAGGTGTTTCTGCTAATGAAGTCGTTCCGGAGACACAGGATGTCATATATGTGATGGGCCAATCCATAAACCGTGAAGACGAAAACGTTGTTGATGATGCAGTTGCTAACAACGACATGATACCAACTCTTAATGAACTTCCCGATATCTTCGAGGACGACAACTGGATAGAGAATTATGTAATTGAACACTCATTCTTCGATGCTGTGAACAATTTGGAACGGGGTGATTGGCGTACGGAAGATGGTCGTTCTTTTTGGGATAACGAAATTTCTCAACGAAAGATGATTTGGTTCACGCTCTGCAGTTGTGGCACATTAAAAAGTTTGTTTAGTATTCAGTTGTGGTTTCTTCAACGAAACGGTATACTGTTCATTGTCTTCGTCGTGATGAGGATAACTGCAAATGGAGTCTACATGCGTCTGTCCCAAAAGGCTGCAGATATTTTCAAGTGAAAATGTACGACGCCGAGCACACTTGTTCCAAGCCGATGTTGCTAAACGACAACAAACAATGCAGTGCTAATTTTTTTTACGACTTGATAATGTCATCTGTTAGAACTAAGTTCACAATTACTCCTGCTGAGATAATGGAAAGGGTGAAGACCAAATACTCACTTAAAATCGGTTACGCTAAAGAATGACATGTCAGGCAAAAAACGTTGAACCGAATTTATGGTGCCGAAGAAGACAGTTTTAGGGATCTGCGAAGGTTCCTCACAATTCTCTGTCAAAACAATGAAGGATTTGTTGTCGAAATAGAGACCGTACAGGTAAATCCAGACGAGGAGATGTTTAAGCATGTGTTTTAGGCGTTCGGGCCATCAATTAGTGGGTTTCAATATTGCAGACCCGTTGTCAGTGTGGATGGAACCCACCACTATAGCAAATATAGAGGTTTACTGCTAATTGCTGTGAGCACAGATACAGACAATGGAATTTTCCTTTGACATTTGCTGTTGTGGAGAGCGAGAAGACAGAGTCGTGGACGTCGTTACTTCAATTGTTGGCAAGTAGAGTGACTAGGCGACCCGATTGTGTATTATCACCGATAGATTTTCGGGAATAAATGCTTGTGTGTGAGCTACATTTCCACCTTCAGAGGGGCATGTACATAGATTCTGTCTTCGACACATGAAAAAAATCTTTCTAAATATCAAAATTGCAATGAAAGAATGGGACAAATCAAGTTTTACGAAGCAGGTAAAACTCATTCTTTTATGAAATTTGAAGAGCTAATGAAGGCTATTGCATAAAAACATAAACCGATATACGAGTAGATTCAGCATCAAGGTCCTTTGGAAAGTTGGACTTGTTGTCACGACGGGGTCGACGTTTCGGATGTATGATAAGAAACATGTCAGAAAGCTTCAACAATGTCTTACGATGGGCATGCGGTATGCCAATTACGACCATGATTTTGATGACATTTCTCCGTTTGAACAAATTCTTTGTTAAAAGAAGGGACGTCGCTGAGTCATGGAATGAAACATATGTACCGACAGTCCACACCGTGGTAACGGCAAACAACAATCTGGTCAGAACTCATACAGTAACTCGATACCACCAGTTGATGTACTAGGTTGAAGCCAATAACGAGAAAAAAAATACCTTGTGAAATTTGAAGGAGTTATTACTTACACTTGTGGATACATAATTGCAATGCACGTCCCTGTTCACATGTACTAGCAGTTTGCAGCGGCAGACATGCAAATGTTAGCACTTCACATTTGGTCTCCCTGTATTATGAGGTTCAAATGTACAGACAGGCATACAAACCAATATTTATCCCAATTCCTGATGTGATGTATTGGCCAGATCGTGGCAACATCACAATGAAGCCTTCGCAAACCAAAAGACCTCATGGTCGGCCAAAATCAATGTGAATCCGAAACGAGATGGACGAGCACTCTGGAAGAAGGGTACAATGTGGGAGATGTGGCGGTTTGGGACATAATAGAAAACGATGCAAGGAACCTATATAGTAAAATTGTTTAAAAATGTCTTCTTTACTATTATGTAGGATTTCAGATAAATGTAAGACTTGAATGATGATTAAATGTAAGACTTGAATTGATGTGGTGTAAGACTTGGTGGTGTAAGAGTTGAATGTGGTGTAAGAGTTGAATGTTTTTTAAGATTTGATTGTGTAAGACTTCAACGAATGTCCTTCCCTATTGGTAAAAAACTAGATGTTTGATTTTTATGACTCCAATTTTTCGTAACTGTAATTAATATTACGTTGATTCTTAAGATATGATTTGCAACACTTCAATGTTTTCTAATATTTAACGTGTTATGTACAGATGGAGTTAGGTGCTTCCAGTACCGGTTCGGTTAAAGGCAACTACGCTTCACAGGGTCTGGTAGACAGATCAGTGTTGTTTTTCCGGCCAACCACAAGTCTGACCTGTTCAAAGATTTTGTAAGCATTTTACTACTTTCAATGAAATATTTGCACGTATGTATTATATTTTGACATTTATCTTAAATTATGCAGAAGGATGTTAATGGCGTAAAATGCGTTGAGCATGGATCAAAGCTCAACGAATGACATATCACTGATGAGAGGATGTTGTTTCTGCTAGATTTGGCGGGGTTTGACATAGTCACTCAGTTGGGCCGAGTCCAGTTGGACCATACCTTGCTGGGGGCGATGGTTGAGCGTTGGAGACCGGAGACTCATTCATTTCACCTGCGACCTGGTGAGATCACTTGCACCTTGCGTGACATCTCTATGATTACCGGCTTGCGCATAGATGGTTTGCCGGTGTGTGACTCTCAGGAGTACGTTTGGTCAGAGGTCTACATGGATTTATTGGGTCAGGTCCCCGATGACTTGGGTCGTAAGGGTTCTCTAACTCTAGGTTGGTTACAAGCACAGTTTCAGCAGTTGCATTTTGATGCTGACGAGGAGACAATTACACGACACACCAGAGCCTTTATTCTGTTCCAGTTGGGATGCAGTATTTTGGCAGATAAGAGCGGCACGATGGTTTACTTGAAGTACATGTCTTTGCTCGGAGATTCGGCTGTCGCATCAGAGTACAGTTGGGGTAGTGCGGCTCTGGCCCACTTATATCACATGTTAGACGAAGCTTCTCTGATTCTGATCAAACATCTGCGTGGTTTTCTTACGTTCCTGTGGTTGTGGTGCTGGGAACATCTACACATTGGGAGACCTTTGAAGAGCAAACCATTACTATACCGGATGACCACATGCCACCATTAGGTACCTGTTGGAGATGACCAAGATCATTCAAGGGTAGTGCGAAGACGACACTTGATTTTTATCGGAATGAGCTGGACGTGCAGGAATTTGATCAAGTGATCTGGGACCCTTATGCACATTTGGATCTTAGTCAGTTACCACCATTATGTACGGAAGGTTCAGAGATCTGGACGAGCCGTACTTGGCTTATAAATTTTGGTGAGGTGGATATGCATTGTCCAGACCGAGTGATGAGACAGTTTGGTCTACAACAGCACATTCCAGAGACGATGGAGAGACATGTAGTGAAATCGTCTCAGGGGAGGTCGGTTGTTAATTGGTTGGCGGAAAATCACCAATTCATTCAGCATTGGTCGCACAGAAGATATTATCTACAGTTTGAGCGACCACTCCTAGGTGTCACTCCTGAAGAGAGCACACATCTGTATATAGAATGGTACTGGAGCATCACCGTACGTTGGATTGTTCATCACACGTTGGCTCCGACTCATAGCTTATACAGACCTCGAGCGGGTAGAGAGCGGGAGATGGTAAGATCTAAACATTTATTTTAGCAATTACCACATTTTAAAATTGTGTTTAGTGTTTGATGAACTATTTAATTATCTGTAGGTGCACGGAGTTTATGAGTTCCATGAAGAACTCCATCAAATTCACGAGGCAATTAGAGATCACAAGACATGCTCTTCAATGGTTGCGAAATTGAAGGAAAAAATGAAGACTTGGCTGATGTGTTTTTGTGCTGAAGAACTGACATTACATTTGAGTCAGGATCGCGTCGTTGAAGAAGAAGATCCACACACTCAAGAAGACACTGGCGGTCTGATTCTGGATACAGAGAATGCATCACGAGGAGGGGGACGAAGGGCGGGGAGAGGACGTGCTCAAGCACGTCCTGAAAGGAAGAATAGATTGAGAGGTCACTTAGGATAAAATTTTAGTTGTGTTATACTTATTTGGTTGTTATTACGCTACTTTTGGTTTCATGTTAAAATGTTAACTCTTTATTGTGTTAAACTTGGATTTTTTGGTGTGTTGAAATTTAGGAAGTGGGAAATAGTGATATTGGTTGTATTTTGCTACTTGGAAATGGTTGTGTTTGTTGTTGAATTTTTGTAATTGGAATGTTTGTGTTTGTTGTCAAAAGGTATTTAAACAGGAAATGAAGTTGTCGAGTTCCTAAATTAAATGAACTTGCACTCTTCAATAGAACAACAGAACTCGACATCACAACTGTCGAGTTCACATCAACAGAACTTGGCATCACAAGTGTCGAGTTCAATTTAAACAATTGTTCTCCTGGGCCTCCGTCTCATGCACGATATGAGTTGTCAGAAGAACAGTAGTTCAAATAGAACTCGGCACTTGTGATGTCGAGTTCTATTTGAACTATTGTTCTCCTCGCAACTCACGTCGAGCGAAATATGAAGTGTTGGGCAATAAAACCAAACTGAACTCGGCTCTGGTGATGCCGAGTTCTGCTTGAGGGAACTCGGCATCACCAGTGTCGAGTTCTCTAGACACTAAAAAACATAAAACCCGTTGCTGCCACGTGTCACCACGTCGTGGCAGTGGGTCTAGTATGAAAAATACTTTTAAATGATGTCTATTTTGGCAAAACAAATTGAAAAAAATATTATTTTGAAAAAAAATTCTTTTATCAAAGATCTTTTCGAATCTAATTTAAATACTAATCTACTGGTTCTAAGTGCTTTGAGTTTGTGAATTATTTTCTGTGCAACTATTATCGAGTCTCCAATTTTGCGTCTTTAAGGAAAACCGTTTGAGCTAAGATTGGGTGATTTATTGCCCCTGCTAGGCTAGTGGGTAGAGTCTTTGATAGGAGTTTGTATAAACTGTTGATTCGAGATATCAGTCTCAAATCTCATAACCGTTTCTATTCGCGGGTTTTTTGGGATGAGCGTGATGGACTGGTTCAGTTCTTGGAATTTTAGTTTAGTAATTGTGTTGTTGTGAAAACATTCAAAGAATAGCATAATATGGCTTTTTAACCGTGGACAATTTTTTTGGAAGAATCCCATTTTAAAACCATCTGATCAAGGTGATTTGTTTGGTGAAAGTCCAAAGACGACAACTTTGACCTCTTTTTTTGTTAACCACAAGGTGAGGAGAGAGGGTTCAGTTATCTTTCTGTTAATAACCATGTCCCATAGGATAGGAATTTTAGATCCTTATTTTCCAATAAAAGGGGATTGGAAGTAATTAATATTTTTTGTGTTGATTCTATTGGGCAAGTATACCACTTGTTCTCCTGTATATACGATGAGAAGCGATACGATTTTTCTTTTTCTCCTATTTGTGCGACTTGGTAAAAAAATGAGTGATTTGCTTGGGTAGACCTCAAAATGTGCACAATTGCCGAAATACTCTCGCATTTTTACTATTCACTTGGGTGCACATTATTTCAAACTTTATTGCTTGCATACCCTCATACCTTCTGTTGGTTAATTTACAAAACACACCCTTTAAAATTCAAATGTTCTTCATATTAAATATAAAAACACAAACAAATATTTTCTTTACAAACACACCCTTCTTCTTCCTCTCTCTCTTGTTCTCTCTCTACTCTCTCTCTGTCTCTACTCTCTCTTGTTCTCTCTCTCCTCTCTCTCTACTCTCTCTTATTTTCTCTCTCCTCTCCTTCTCTCTTCTCCCTCACTCTCTCCTCTATTTCTCTATTCTCCCTCTCTCTCTTGTTCTCTGCCTCCTCTCTCTATATAAACTCTCGTTTGTTCTCTCTCTACTCTCATCTTTTCTTTTCTCTTCTCCATCTCTCTCCTATTCTTTCTCTCTCTCATGTTCTCTCTTCTCCCTCTCCCTCTCTCCTCTCTCTCTTGTTCTCTCTTCTCCCCCTCTCTCTCATGTTCTCTCCCCGGTTCTCTCTTCTTTTTTCTCTCTCCCTCCTCTCTCTCTCCTATTCTCTCTTCGCCCTTTCTCTCTCCTCTCTCTCTCTCTCATGATCTCTCTTCTCTATCTCTCATGTTCTCTCTTCTCCATTTCTCTTTCTCTCTCTCTCTCTCTCCTCTATCTCCTATTCTCTCTTCGCCCTCTTTCTCTTTCTCTCTCTTCTGTCTCTCATGTTCTCTTTCTCTCTCCTATCCCCTCTCTCGAATTCTCTCTCTCTTCTCCCTCTCGAATTCTCTCTCTCTCGAATTCTCCCTCCTCTCTCTATCGAATTCTCTCTCTCGAATTCTCTCTCCTCTCTCTCTTCTCCATCTCTCTTCTCCCTCTCTCGTTCTTTCTTCTATTTCTCCCTCTCTTTCTCCGGTTCTCTCTTCTCCCTCTCTCTTTCTCTTTCTCTCTCTCTCTCTCTGTCCTATCTTTCTCTAATTCTCTCATGTTCTCTCTCTCCCCCCTCTCTCCTCTCTCTCTCCTATTCTCTTTTCTCCCTCTTTCTCCCCCTTTCTTTCGAATTCTCTCCTCTTTCTCTCCTCTCTCCCTCATGTTCTCTCTCCTCTCTCTCTCTCACCGGCACTCTTCTGAAAGAGTCCGCACTCTCGTACCACTTCCTCGACACATAACCTAACCCAACCTAACCTAACCAGTGTCGGTCGGAACCGTTGCTCCTCGCCTCCGCTCCAAAACCCGAATTACCCATCCATTGTTGGAGCCTAAAATTGAAGTCGCTGTCATTGGTAACAGTTGTTACATACTCAACCTTGTCATCAACAGGATTGTTCGTCAGAGACCAACAAACCCTATCACGATTCACTAACACGCCCGTATGAAGTATGAACGTTGTTCTCTTGCATAGTTATTAGATTACAAAAAAAGGTGACAAAGTGCATGTACAAAGGAAAGAGGATAGGAGAGAGAGGAGAGAAAGAGAACATGAGAGAGAGAGAAGTGAGAGAAATAGAGAGAGGGCGAAGACAGAATAGGAGAGAGAGGAGAGAAAGAGAAATGGAGAAGAGAACATGAGAGATAGAGAAGAGAGAACATGAGAGAGAGAGAGAGAAAGAGAGAAATTGCGAAGAGAGAATATGAGAGAGAGAAAGAGAAAGGAGAAGGGAGAACCAGAGAGAGAGAGAGAGAGGAGAGAACATGAGAGAGAGAGGGGAGAAGAGAGAACAAGAGAGAGAGAGGAGAGAGGGAGAGGGAGAAGAGAGAACATGAGAGAGAAAGAAAATAGGAGAGAGATGGAGAAGAGAGAAGATGAGAGTAGAGAGACAGATGACAAACGAGGTTTTATATAGAGAGAGAGCAGAGAGAGAACAAGGGAAAGAGGGAGAATAGAGAAAGAGAGGAGAGAGGGAGAAGAGAGAAAAAGAGGAGAGAGAAAATAAGAGGGAGAGGAAAGAGAGAGAGAGAAGAAGATATAGGAGTAGCGAGAGAGAGAACAAGAGAGAGAGTAGAGAGAGAACAAAAGAGAGAGGGAGAAGAAGGGTGTGTTTGTAAAGAAAATATTTGTTTTGTGTTTCTATATTTAATATGAAGGACATTTGAATTTTAAAGGGTGTGTTTTGTAAATAAACCAACAGAAAATTTAACGGAGTGGGGCCCATAAATGGTCCGAGGGTATGCAAGCAATAAGGTTTGAAATGAACATCCAAGTGAATAGTAAAAACGCAGGGGTATTTCGGCAATTGTGCACCTTTTGAGGTCTACCCAAGCAAATCACCCTAAAAAATTAGGGTTAAGATCCGCTGCTTGTAATCATTGAATTCGGGATCATTGCTTCCAAAATATTTCAATATTTTACAATAAGGATTCAGGATCATTGTGCCCAAAATATTTCAATATTTTACAATAAGGAGACATGTTGTTTCCTTAGTTTTTCGCGTTCAAGCGCTTCCTCAGGTGAAAGCCCAGTGTTTTGCGCTTTGGTGTCATGTTTGAGTATGTTGTCTTCAATGTTGGATAATTGATGACGAGGCTTTGACATCTTAGTGTCTTGATGGTGTTTTTGATAGCTTGATTGCTTAGTTTTCTTTTACAAGTGTTGTATTTTTGTATGTGCCCATTGAGTTAATCATTCATCCAATGATTTTCAAAGTGAAAAGGTTTTGGTTGTGTGGATGGTTCCTTTGTTTCCGAAAGGAAAGGCATGTGATCAGAAGTTGTTCTGGGTAGTCTTATGCAATGGGAAAGTGGAAAATATTTTCCCATTCTTGCAACATTAGGAACCTGTCGAGTCTCAAAAATCTATCGTTTCTTTAGTTGTTAGTGCATGAGTAAAGCAAGTTTGAAATGCTCACATCTATAAGATTGTGGTCATTTATGAATTTCTCAAATGATTTTGTTAAGGTCGAGTAGTTGGCATTGAGGTGTGATCTTTCACCTTGGTCTCTAACCATGTTAAAATCTCCTACTATGACCCAAGGTTGGTTTTGAGAAGGCTTAGTATTGCAAAGCTATGAGATGAAGTCTTTTTTAAAACGGTTTATACACGGCTGGTAAACTAAGGTGAGGGTCCATCTACTTGTGTCAGACAGGAACACTGCTGCAGAATGGGGTTATTACGTAGGATATTTTGACATATCACGTCCGGTTGACTAGCTGACCGATGTGATAAGTCTAAAATCACATCGGTGCATGTCAAACATATAACGATCGACGTGGTAATGCGAACATTCACGTCGATCGTAAACTAACCGACGTCATAAGCCAAAAACCACGTCGGTGCATGTCGAACATATTTCGGCCGACGTGGTAAGTATAACATCACATTGGATTTTAAGTTGCCAACATCATCTGCCTAATACCACATCGGATTCTGGAATTTGGACGTAGTCAGGGCGACGTAGTACCCTTATTTTCTAGCAATGGAAAGAGATAGAAAATGAAAATTTATTTAATTGGTATTTGATGCAAGTGTGGAAATCTTTGTTCTAACCTACTAGGATGCCTCCCGATGCTCCGGTAGAGGGTAAAATAATCCAATCCTATAGGAGGGCTTCCCCCATCATTTTTAGACGGGTGGTGGAAATTTGTTCCATTTTTGTTTCTTGAATTACGATTATTGTTGGTTTGGCCGTTTTAACCGAACTTTTAATTGCCCTCGTTTTTTCACTCGGCCCTAGTCCCCTTATATTCCAAGTTATGATTTTCATCATGATAACTAATTCTTAGATTACGTTCGGGTTTCGTTAGAAGGTGCAACTTTGTTGTCCCTTGCGTAATATCATCTAATGTGGAGAGATTGTAATGTTCTAATCCCTATCTAGATCAAATTTCATCAAGGAATTGGTTGGACTTATCCAAGTTCGTGATGTGGATCCCATGTTTTCCACAGAAGAGGTTAAATTGGCTATAGCTATCCCAAGTTAGGAAATCGACATTGTTTGAAGAAAGGTCAACCGATTCCAATGATGATTGTGTGGTGTTAGTGTTACTTGGGTTGCTGGTTGACAAAGCATATTTAATGTCTCTAATACTCCTGTGGTTTGGGGTAACGTTGGAAAGGAATGTGTTCTAAAAGTTTTTCTTTTATATGTCAATTATTATGAATTGGATGTGCAAACATTTTGTTCCTTGATTATGGTATTTGTCTTTTGGAAGTGTTAAGGAAGAGGCTTTTGGTCCTTAACCGTAGAGCTCTAAAAGATAATGGTTTACATAAATCAAAAGTTATTCACAATTATGATAATTAACATGGAACATTAATCACCGAGATAAGATTGTCGTGTTGGTCATCGATTGTTGTAGCTCTACAAATAATTGACGACACGAGTGTATAAAAGAGGAAAAGATTACTTTTATATATTGAATAGACCTAACAAGTAAAACATTATGGAATTGTGTTTCGTGTCATTAATGTTTTACTGTGTCTTGGATCCTAAGATATGAGACTTGTATCTTTTCACTCAAGAAGTGCTTAATTTGATTATTGTCAAAAACTATCAACGAGTATAGTGACAAAGACAATAGTTGGTTGAACATGACTTGTGCTGGAAAAGATAGCTAGTTAAAAGATTATCATGCCTCTCTTAATTGAGTGATGATATTAGTGGGCCCCTTGATTAGGCAAAATTATAATGTGCACAATGTAACTTGAGTTAAGTTACATAGTTATAATTAGCTAAAAGAGATCAAGAAATAAATATAATACAAAGGTGACACATTTCAACTTTGTATATATTCTTAATATCAGGAGGCAAGGGACGGACACAAGTGGTGCACTTACATAACTAAATGGATCGTTTTTTTGGTTCGGGTGGAACAAAGACATCTATGCTAATTGGGTAACTATAATGTGTAGCTAGATACCGCTTATAGTTTGAGATATTAAGTGTTTAATATCACTGCCAATTTGGCTTAGATCCTCCTATAGGTCACACCACAAAACTAGGAAACAAGAGGCTTGATTTTAAGTTCATATGATTTGTCGGGTTTCATGTGCAAATATGACACATGTGGTGAATGAATAAAATCAATATGTCATGAGAATTGACATAATTAGAATCATAATAAATTCATATGAGGTGTGTATATTATGGGGTGTAATAATTTAATATTACATAGGATAATATATTACATAAGATGTGAATTTGCTATAAACCCCCCAAAAGATCAAATTTTGTTGGAAATGAATCCAAAATTTGACAAAGGCAAAATCGGGGTCAAACACGGTGAACCGTTCAGGGTTCGGTCGATCGGGGTATCTTTAGATCGGTGAACCGAATGGGGAACGGGTAATCATAATTGGTTGACCGAAATTGTCTACAGTGCCTCGACAATCGGGTTCGGTTAACCGAGTGTGAACGGTCAACCGAGAAAGAGTATTTTCGGTAGACAGAAGGTGACACGGTCATCCGATGACTATGCTCCAGGAGAAATCTTGGTGAGTCAACGGTCGACCGAAGAGAAGACATGGTTTGTCCGAATTTTTCCAGAGAAATTTTCTCATGCGGATTCGGTCGACCGTCTAGTTCCCGGTGCACCGAACACATGTTAAAACCGAATGGTTCGGTTAACCGAGAAAAATTTTCAGTCAACCGAACAGTGAGATTTCTGCCTGAATTATTAAGAGATTAATTAGATCATGGGTGGATTAATTCCAGATTTAATTAAAACGTTTTAGAGGATGCCTATGTGGGAATTAAGGATTAATTTTAGGAGAGAATAAGCAAGAGATCATGACTAAGGAATAGTTCTTGATAAGGATGTTTTGGGAGCCTATAAAAGGACCCCTCCTCCTACTTGTTTATGTTAATGCAAAAATTATTTCTCTTATTCATCTCTCCTGTAATCACCACGAAAATCTCTTATTAATTTTGAGTTTGGGAGATAGAAATCTCAGGAGCTCAAAGAGGGGTTATTAGCTAGATTCTAAGCCTTATTAGAGATTGATTGGCTAGCTCATTTCTCTCTAATCTTGTTTAAAGTTTGGTGAACACTCAGAGGCAAATCGGTGGACGATTCTACGGGCAGCGCGACTCCGGATCTTCAAAAGGTTTTAGAGAACCTTTAGGTATGATTCTCTCTTTGTGATTTATTTTAATATATGTAGGATTGCATGATATTAGAATAAACACAAAGTAATGTACATAAAAATTGTTGAAAATATGAATCGATCTTGTATGTTGTATTAAAAAATTTAAAATATATACATACATAGGGACACGAAATCCTACAATGTTTTGATTTGACTAAACCTGAGTTGGTTGATCATAAGGTCCTCTATTCAAGCCACATTGCCTAATTGGAATTGAAAGCTTTCGTTTGTGTTTAATGAATTGTAAATTGGAGTGGAAGCTGAGGGGCTAACTCTTGTGTCTTTGCGGATTGCGACAAGCTTTTGCTTTCTTTGAGAATGTGCAGTTCCTCCCTCGGATTTAGGGAGCTAAGAGTCGCCACTAGTGGGTCGATTGCAATCAGCTAGTGTTGTTTAGCTGGGGTTGTTTCAGCTGCGTTTTGGATTTTTGTTAGAGAGTTCACCTGGTATCTCAACATGTTATATGTTCGATGTCTTGACTCACAACCAACATGAAGACTCAAACATATTTTATGCATTGTATATATTCTTGAAGATTGCATATCTTTATCTTAATAGGTGCCAACAACATCAACGAGCAAGAATCAAAGACTCAAGAAATTGAATCAAGCTTCATGAAGACATGTATTTGTAGGATAGTGTATGGTCTAGTTAATCTAATCAATTTCTTAATCTCTACTTAACAATACAATGGAAACACAAATAAAAACGAGTAGAGAAAGACAATCAAACCACAATGAAGACACAACGATTTTATAGAGGTTCGGCACCCCCCGGGTCCTAGTTCTCTCTTGCAAGCTTCGCTCACGTCTTCACTATCCTCTCCCCGTTATGGGCCGGAAGAACGCCTTTACAAAGCAAGCTCGAGCACCCTCGCCGAGCTTGGTTTCATCCTCTCCAACCCGAGAGGGATGATCACTGTTACAGGTCAAGATCAAGCCTTACAATCTTTGACAACAACGAAACAAGAATATCAACACTCTAACTTTAAGCACACTTGAGAAGGATATGAATTTAGGTCAAGTGGTGAAGTTTAGGCTTTTGAGTGTAGGATTTGGGATTCTTGAGTGTGAGAGTTCTCTCTAATGTATGCGTGAGTTTGGAGTAGGAGAGTTGTCTAAATAAGGTGTGTGAACCTCTATTTATAAGATCCTATAGAGATATAACTGTTGGGGAAAATTTGGTAAAGATTTGTGTAAGATACACAAAGCAGAAACTAAGGTTAAGCAAATTTGTCCAATAATGGTCAACCGACACGGGATCAATGGTCGATCGTTTCCATGCAAATAAGGAACCATTCGAACCAACTAAAGATACGGTCGAACTAGAAGGCTACAACTTAAGTTAACGGTCAAACTAAATCTAGGGGCAGTCGACCGTTCTGAGGGTTTTGGCAAGGGTAATGGTTTAACAGTTGAACTCAAAAAGGAAGTTTGTCCGACCGAAATATCAGGGTCTTTTGGCGCACAAGTTTGTCTACATTCGGTCGACCGACGTCAAGGCATCGTTCGACCAGTGGCCAGAAACCAAATATGGGTTAGGTGAAAATACGAATACGACCGTTGTATAATACGACAAGAATAATGACCATATGAAAATACGGGTAAACGGTCGACCAAAAGGTCAAGATAGGTTGACCGATGGAACTATGTAAAAACAATAGAGAATATGTTGACTGGTATATACGGTCGAACGGAAAACTCATTTCAGTCGTCCGTTCTGCATAGACAGATTAATGTTTAGTTTTAGTGATTTTCTGACCTAGGTTTGGGTGATCTATTGAAGTCCAAATGATGTGAAATTTGGTGTGTGACTTCTACAAGAAACCTAGTGTGTATGTTAATAGATTACAACTCTTGTATGCTCAAGTTCACATATGTCAACCTAGTGTGTATGCGAAATTACATGTCTTCAAATAGCTTGATTACATGTCTTGACTTCATTCTATTCCTCCTCGAGTCTTGATCACCTGTAGATGTTAGCACAATACAATATATATATACCATGCATAATGTGTGTTACACTCAATTTGATTGTGATTAAGATTAGGTTAGTTAAATCATCAAAACATAGATTAAGCCAAAAAGGCAACAATATTTTTCATTTATTGAGATATAGGATTGATTGTAGACTTGGCATAAGTGATTCAGTAGAAAACTAGGTGACCTAGACCTCTTTACATCATCCAACCATCAATATTTCACTCAAGTCAACACCCAGTCAAACCCCAATTCAAACGACCTAAACTATTTCCAGATGTCTGATCTAATGTTCTTTCCTATACTGTTCATCAATTTAGACGACCGTCCTTGCCTCGGACATCCGATATACCAAGTGGCATTGGATTTTTACAATCTCTTTCAGACGTGAAGTCTCTTCTCGAATCATCTTAAACTTGATTCATCAGAGGTGTTTATACAAAATACAGTCGTTACTTTGTCAGAGATTTAATCTTTATCTCAACAGTTATATCCACATATGTCTCGTTATACACACCTTAATGCAGACGACTAGTGAACATTTCAGACAAACAACTTCATGTCTTTCGAGCGACCTGGAATGGTTTACGTCGTTCAAATTTTGCAGTTTGTTGGATTAACATTTTGCGTTCTTTTCCAAACATGACCAAACCACCCCCAATTTTTTTAATGGCTATGTAACTTTGAGAGCCTATAAATATATTTTTCTACACTCATTTGAGCATAAATTATTAAGAGTTTTCATTAATTTTGTATTCAAGTGCTATAACTTCAAGCTTTAGGTTTCATCTTATATCCTCTATACCACTAGTCAAAGCCTAAATCTCACCATTGTGTTCCTAATTCTATACCCAAATTAATCAAGTGTGCCAAGTTTAAGTATTTGTGCTGTGATTCAAGAATCATTAAGGTTGTAAAGCTTCGAGAAGAAGTAGCACTCTCGGGTTGTGAGAGAAGAATCAAGTTTGGCCAAATGCTCGCGAGCTTGCTTTGTAAATGTTTGATCTCGGCCTTGAACGAAGATCAGATTACTGAGGATGCAAGTGAGCTCAGGGTTGAGTAGGGCTTGTAAAAGAGGTCTAGGACTCCGTTCGAGTGTCATTTGAGGTTTGATTGTTCTAACTCTTATCTTTGTTTTGCTTGTTAATTTTGTTACGTATCATTATTAGAACAAGTACTTGCTTTAAAATTTGAATAGTGTAGGGCCACTCGATGGACGATTCATTTTATATGGTCATTAAAAACGATGACATGTCTTGATGTAACCTAGTTAACCCAATGGAAATATGCAAGAGAATATTATACAAAAGTAAGTTTCTTGTTGTAGTAATTTTACTCTTCAAATGACATATATATTTAGTGGATGGGTCGGGAGCAGGATCAAGTTCCAAAATTCTATCTACAAGATAGAGATAAAATTATTAATACATCAAAATTTAATCATTACATATGAAGATAAAATTAACCTTTAGTTGTTTTTTTCTTTGAGCATTGTTTTCTTCTTTCGAGGATTGTGCTTAATTTGTCATCTTACACATTCTAAAAGAATACTAAGGTTGTGTTTGGATGTGGTTTTTTCGAGCATTTGAGAACTTTTCATGGACCCAAATGCCAAATAAAACTCACACATGCATCCAAACAGAATTTGTAGAAGCTGGTTTGACCACATTTTCACGCTCTTTGAGATCATAGTTTTCTCTTTGACAGAAAAGCTCTCTTAGTGAGTTTTGTACGGCTTCTGCTTTGAAAGCTCTCATTTGTCCAGTCCAATTACCTTGATGTCCTCAAGAATTGTTAAAATGACACGACATGGGTTTGTCATTTTTAACCCATGAGTTTGTCATTTTTACCTATGGGTTGCCCTTTTTACGTAAGGGCGGTTGCCTTTTTTTAATATATGGGTTCGTCTTTTTTAACCCATAAGTTTATCCTTTTTAACCTTTGAGTTGCCCTTTTTACGTAGGGGGTTGCCTTTATTAATATATGGGTTTGTCCTTTTTAAACCATGAGTTTGTCTTTTTTAACCTATGAGTTTCCATTTTTACGTAGGGGGGTTGTCCTTTTTAATATATGAGTTTTGAATATATAAGTTTGTCCTTTTTAACCTGTGAGTTGCCCTTTTTACGTAGGGGATTGCCCTTTTTAATATGGATCATTATACAAGGACGCAATGTCTCGGACGCACATGATGTGGTTATTACAGTCAACAGTCCAGTAAGCAAAATTCAAATGTCTTTTACTTTCTGAAATTAATTAAATAACATGTTTATTTATTTTGTGTCATATGCAACCTTTACTTTACTCGTGCAACATTACTTTCCCAATGCAACATTTAGTTTCCCCATGCAACATTTACTTTCCCAATACAACAATTGGTTTTCCCATGCAACCTTCGGATACAAAGGTAAAATGAAAAGCATTGGGTGTTTCCATTTTAACTTCCCTGTTTGTCCTTTTTAATTTTTGATATGCTCTTTTTAATATAAGTGTTTGTCCTTTATAAGATATGAGTTTGTCCATTTTAACCTATTGGTTTGTCATTTTTAATGTGTAAATTTGTCATTTTTAAGATATGAGTTTGTCCATTTTAACATTTTGGTATGTCCATTTTAAGGTGTGGGTTTGCCCTTTCAAGATATTGTTTGTCTTTTTTAAGGTGTGGATTTACCCTTTTTAGGATATGGGTTTGTCAATTTTAATATATTGGTTTGTCCTTTTTATCATCTGTGTTTGTCCTTTTAATATATGAGTTTGTCCTTTTTAACTTATGGGTTTGCCCTTTTTAACCAATGGGTTTCTCCTTTTTAACCAAGGCTTCGGTGTTATAAACATATGTGTTTTTCCTTTTTAAGTAATGAGTTTGTCCTTTTTAATATATGAGTTTGTCCTTTTTATCATCTGTGTTTGTCCTTTTTAAGCTAGGAGTCTGTCTTTTTTATCTTATGGGTTGCCCTTTGTAGCCAATAAGTTTATTCTTTTTAATATATGAGTTTGTCATTTTTATTATATGTGTTTGTCCTCCTCGCCACTTCCACTTCCCCTCCCCTCCACTCCCCCTTCCCCTCCCTCCCTCCCAAAGGATGAACATTTAAAATGGATGATCATTTTAAAAGAATGAATGCAATGACCATATTATCTCACATCATCTTCTTCCTCCACTCCAAGCCCTCCCAACCGCACCACCCCTCCCCCTCCCTCCCTCCCAAAGGATGAACATTTAAAGTGATGACCATTTAAAAAGGATGAATGCAATGACCATATTATCTCACATCATCTTCTTCCTTCACTCCAAGCACTCCCAACCTCACCACCACTCCACCTCCCCCTCCCCTCCCCTCCCAAGGAGGGGTAGTTCAATCTTTCAAACTGACGTGATGTTTCTTGGAGTGTGGTAACGTACTCACCAGCTCAGAGCTTTTTCTAGCTTTATGATTAGTAGCATATCATACATTGCATTTATGCTATATATCCTTTATTTCACCCCAATTTTGTGTTACTCGAGTGTTTATTTGATGTGTTTCAGGGTTCAGGCAATAAAGAAGAGAAAGGAAGAGAAAATGATCTAAACGCAGGAAGAACGGGCTGATTTGGAAGGTCCCGGACCTATTTGTAATGCCAAGGATTGGATTGTAACTCGGGAAGGACCCAAGTGAAAACCCAGAGGGACTTAAGTGTAAAGAAAAATATGTTGGTTGCAAAAGTCCAATATCTCCTGAACCTGAGGAGTAATTTGACAATTAAAACTAAATGGGCTCGAACCAACATTTTCGGGCGCACCACACGTGTTTATTATATTATCCAAAGTTGTGGTTAAAATTTGGAGGTGATCGGAGAAAAATAATTTGCCACTGGCGGATCGGTTAAGAGTTTGGCTCTCAACTTTTGGTCGTCGGTCGGGTTGTCGGGTTAGATCATTCCCGGACCTCCAGATCTGATTTACAGTCGTCCGATTATACCTAGATCAGTCCAAACTCTCTAATCTTTTATAAATAGACTAGTAATGCCTCCTCCCCTTCTTGTTCCTCCTTCCCCCATTAGAGTAGGTTTTAGTTTCCTGTTTAGTAGTGTAAATAAGGGGGTTGGAGAGGAGCAAATTTTGTATTTTTATTTTCTTAATCTAGTTTAGTTCGTGTTCTTTATGTTGATGTTTTCCATTTTATGAAATTTCTTATATGTTGTTTGCTTAATCTTGTATTTCTTCATTTCCATTATGGGTTTAAGTTGTTTTTTTGTTTTCTTTAGTTTAAAGATGAGTTGGGAGTAGTCCATCCCCATTTGGGGGTGGAAAAGAAGGTGATGTGATTATTTGATGTATTAGGTGTCTGTGTTAATCTTAATCCTTTGAGTCTTACATGATTTCCATAACCATCTAATGAGATTTCACTCTTATCATTGATGTGCTAATTCTCTTGAGTGATGCTTAGATTAGTGGGCCTATTTTATGGGAAATGATGAGGTGAGGATAAGGATGGAGTGGAAGAAGGAAACATGACATGTTGTAGCATGTGCTCTTGTTGGCCTCACCTTAATTAATGTATGTATGTTTTAATAATTGTGTAAATCTTATTTCATGTGGAGACATCGTGGGGTTTGTTCTTTATGCATGAGTTCATTTAGCTTCATTTCAATTATAGTTTTTTATGTTTTAATGATAATGTTTTATCTTATTTCATGTGGAGGCAAAATGCATTTGGTTTTATAGTTTTTATGTACTACATGTTGTGACAAGCACAAATGAATACATATGCATATTTTCGTATTCGCATTCTTTCTCGACCCCCTATGGGCTTAATTTTATTGTTTTTTTCTTGATTTCCTTTCGCATTATAGTATAACTCCAACCTCATTTCTCTCTTCTTTTCCCACTGGAGTACGGTGGATTTTGACTCGTACGCGCTCTCTGTGGACTTGACTCGTACTGGCCACTACTTTATCATGGTTGTACACTTGCAGTATTATAACTGATCAATCACTCTACCCGAGAAGTTGTCTTTCATCCATTGAGTGGAGAGAGCTACTACAATGGAGGCTTCTTATTTTCAAAAGATCGTTTGACCACACATCCATGTGGGATCTAATGTGCCCTAATATTAGTCCAAATGGGGGGTGAATAGACTAATTAAGTACTTTAAACAATAATTGTAAATTAAAAGCTAGAACAACAAAAGTGAAAGAGAAATATGCAAACCACAAATACTGGATGTATAGAGGTTTGGATCCAACCACCGGATCCTAGTCCTCTCTTACAGATTACTTTTCCTCGAGCAACTTCGCGTCCTTCACTAATCTGATCTCTGTTGCGGGCCTAGATCACGCCTTTACACCACAAGCTTTGCAAACATCCTCACCTAGCTTGGACCACCTTCTCACAATCCGAGAAGAGCTTCACTCCAGAAGTTAGTACAACTCTTGAAGAAAATACTTCAGCAAACTAATCTTGGGCAATTAAAATGAATGATGCAATCAATGAGCTAGTTTCAAGTGGGAAGATGTGAGCAAAAGGAAGTTTAAAGCAAAATGAGAGTAGTAAGAATGTTTGAGCTTGGAGAAAGATTGGTACTCTTAGAAATATGTTCTCAGCTCTATTTATAAGCTCTAAACTAATTCTAGCCGTTCGGATTAAGTTGGGAAAAGGTTGTGTAAGAATACATAAAGCAGTGATGTTTTGGACAGAAATCGAGACACCAATCGGTCGATCAGATCGGGTAAATCAGTCGACCGGATTGTTAAGAATAAGCATTCGTTCGAACAAAGGTGCAGACAGTCGAACCAACTTGGCTAGAACTTAAGTTAACGGTTGAACTGATGGTAAGGTTCGGTCGACTGTTTGGAGAATTTGGTCAAGATGAAACAGTGCCAATAAGATGACGGTCGAACAAAGAGGTGATTTGGTTCGACCGAAAATGACTAGTAGGAATGGAGCTGGAGAGTTTCATGAACCAGTCGACCATTTAAAAAGTCTCGGTCGACCGATAGACCAAATCTAAACTAGGGGTTAGGTGAGTATACAAATACAACCGTTGGTATAAAAAACAAGTATAACGGTCATATTTTAGACAAATACGGAAACAAAACCGGTCAAATCAAAAGGACTTTCAGTCGACCGGTTTCCACTCTAACCAGAACACATGTCAAGATATGATAGGTGAGTGAGACGTGTATCGATTGAACTAGGTTAACTCAATTGACAAAGTGACACGGTCGACCAGGGAAAAGAATTCGGTCGACCGATTAAGCATGTGTAGGCACAATAAAGAATCGATCGAACTTAGGGAAGGTATGGTCGACCGCTTGGGAAAGGAATAAGAGTCTGTTGAATTTTGCTCGAACCAGATGGCATTCCGGTCGACCGATTTGAACCAGAAGTCATGTTCTAAGGAAATTTCTATGTTTCGTCGATGTGCTATTGAAGTCAATTTGATATGGATTTAATTGTGAGACTTTTATAGGTTCCTTAAGGGTTATGCAATGCAATTCATCAATGATTTCAAGTGCCAAGTTACATTATAGCCTAAGTACAAGAAATACAAAGCTATCTACTCTTCATTCTTCATTTCTTGTCTTGATCCATATTTGGTGCTGAAATGTTAGAAATGCAATATGTGCATTCCATGATATTAAAGGATTACATGTGTTTATTGATATGTTAGTTAATCATCAAAACAGATTAGCCAAAAAGCCAACAATCTCCCCCTTTTTGATGATGACAACCTATCAATCTAAATACATGTTCTATTCAAGTTTTATCATCTCTAAGCTCCCCCTATCTTATAGCTCCCCCTATCTATGATGCATGTATTTATTTCTCCCTCTTTGGCATAATAAAAAAGAAGCATACTCATGAACATAGGATTCATAATCGTTCAATCTACTCATGAGATGATATATCGGAAGCGTAAATATGCCAAAAAGAAACAACAATCGGATTCATAACAATGCATTCAAAATAGGATTCATAAACAATAATCAACCTTACTACCAAACAACAAAGGTTCAAAATAAATGACCCAAAAGATAGTCAAAACAAATACAGCAAGCAACCAAGTTTTCAAATCAAATACAACAATAAGCAAAGTTCAAAGCAAATAGCAAACCAAGTTCGAAGCACAACAAACAAACAAACAAAGATAGCATCACACAATCAACCGAGTCGCTGATTACAAAAATAGGAAGTGATGGAGTCAAGTGATGCTTCGATACAATTCAGCTTAGAAGATGAGGATTGGATGAAGCCTCAAATGCATCAAAACGAGCAGAAGTGGAGGCTTCGAGTGCATCAACTCGGTCAGAAAGGTGCTGAAACGACGTGCATCCATCAAACTAGAAGCTGACCAATTTCCCTGAGTCCATGCCTCTTTATCTCCCTCACGCCACCACGAACTCGACACCCGCGTAACCTGATGTGGCATCCACCTTGGATCACTAGAGGCTTCTTCTTCCTCTTCATCGATCTTGTCTTCTTCATATTCCTCGTCAGAGGAAGGTTGTGGAGAAGAGGAGGCAACTGTCTTCATTTTGGCCAAAGTGGTCTTATCAATTGGGTACTTGTAGATTGCCGACGGGAATGGAGAGACGTTGATCATCAATTGCGCAAAGATAGCGAACAACCACATAGGATAAGGAAGATACCTTCCTTTCCGATGCCACAAATGCAAGAAAATGAAGTGTGGCCAATCTACCGCAATCTTCTTATAGATACAATAGATGCAAATAATCTCAGAAGAGGAAATCTCGTCATGGTGGCCAACCTTGGGGTAAATATTATATGAAACAATTTACGCTAAAATGCGGGGTAGGGGGTGCAAACGAGAGGCATTGTGTTTAATTCTACCATTTACCCATTGTGGTGGCACGACATATAGTTCATCTACCATTGCCTCAACTTGAGTACCGGATATTGCGGATAGAGGTGAATCGGACTACAAGTGAATACCAAAACATTATAAACCTAGAGAGGATGCAATGACTTCGGATGTAATCGTGTATTTAGTTTCATTGATCATAGTAATGTATACATTACGATTTGAGCCATTGCTCAAATTGCAGTAAAATTGTTGCACAAGAAAGGGGTAATAAGGTTTAGATGCTGATCTAGTGTGGCAATATGTGAGCTTATTTGCATCTAAGTATTCCTTAAGAGAGTAATGGGCAAATGTAACTACCTCAACCTTGCGGCAAGGGACGAAAGTAGAAAACGAGTAGTTGGTGTCCCAAGCTTCTTGAGCGGCATCATCGACCGGATATAAGGGATGAGTTGGCGGAGCCGGAGCACTCATGGAGGCAGGAGGTTGATCGCGTGTCCTCTTAGTTTAGCGTTCCGAGGTGACAACGGCCGGTTCAACAGGAGCTTTGCGGGCAACCAACTTCTTGAGACCCATCAAGGAAGGAGGGTGGAGAGAGGCAAAAAATGGTGGAAATAGGTGGAGGAAGGTGGGGGTATGCAAATGGTGGATGAAAACGGCAAGATGGACGACCGGAAGAGGGTGGGTGGTCGACCGGAGGTAGAGGGGCGACAGCTAGGGTTAGAAGAGAGAGTGGTAGAAATGAGAGGGGAAACATGATTTTACCCTAAAAGTAGCAGAAAACGCAATAACGGTCGACCGGTCGGGTATATCGGTCGACCGAAAGTTTAAAAAATTGGGGGGAAACTTAGTTGATTTAAGCGATCGTTCGACCGGTGAGGTAAATGGTCGACCAATGAGCGAAGGAGCAAAGAGCATGGTGAAATTCGGTCGAACAAGGATGATACACCGGTCGACCGATGAACCAACAAATACGGAAAATGTAAGACCAGATGAAAATTCGGTCGAACGAAGAACGTAAATGATAGAGGAACAAAAACCAAAACGGTCGACCGAGCGAATATGGTTCGACCAATCACTTAAGTGAACTTAAGTAGCCAATCGAGCAAGAGGCAAATGGTTGAACGGAACAACTCTTCCGGTCGACCGAAAACATACAGAAAATCTAAAACATCCCAACACAGCAACCCGGTCGAACGGAACACCAATTCTGGTCGACTGAAAAGTGTCTAAGCAAGAAATACAACCCAAAACACATCAAAAATCCACAATACTCAACGATTAACCCAATCAAGATGCAATTTTCGAAATTATGGCATGATATTATCAAGTTATAAGTCATTTAAGTTGCACTGCCTAGATTTAGTCTTATGTGATGGAATTGATCAACATTTAGAGGTTTTGTGAAGATATCCGCTAATTGATCATTTGTAGGGATGAATACAAGTTTGATGTCTTCCTTGGTTGCATCATCTCTAAGAAAATGATGTCTTACTTCAATGTGCTTAGTTCTTGAATGCAAAATGGGATTTTTCAAAAGATTGATGACACTAGTATTATCACAAAAGATAGTAGTAGTTTGAAACTCAAGTTTCAAGTCTTTGAGGGTTTGCCTCATCCACAAGACTTGTGCACATGCACAACCGGTGGCAATATATTTGGCATCGGTGTTGACAATGCAACACTATTTTGTTTCTTATTAAACCAAGAAACAAGCAATTTTCCCAAAACATGGCAAGTGCCACTAGTGCTTTTACGATCTAAAATGCAACCGACATAATCAGCGTCACTGTAAGCAACAAGATCAAAAGCCCTAGTCTTTTGATAAAACAAGCCAAAATCTTGAGAAACTATGAGATACCAAAAAATTCATTTTAAAGCATTTAAGTGAGATTCTTTTGGACATGCTTGAAAACGAGCACATAAACACACGACAAACATGATGTCGAGGCGACTAGCAGTAAGGTAGAGCAAGGATTCAATCATACCTCGATATAACTTGATATCCACGTCCTCATCATTTTCATCTTTGTCCAATTTAGTGCTAGTACTCATGGGAGTCTTGTATGGTCTTCAAGACCAAAGCGTTTTAGAAGTTCCTTTGTGTACTTTGCTTGGTGTATGAAATTTCCATCAAGAGTTTGGTTGATTTGAAGTCTGAGAAAGAAATTTAGTTCACCAATTAAGCTCATCTCGAACCCGGGTTACTTGCACCAAATATAATATCATCCACATATATCTGTACCACTAATAGATCATGATCATAAGATTTCACAAAAGAGTGGTATCGACTTTACCCACAATAAAACCTTTGTTGATTAAGAAGTTCTTTAACCTCTCGTACCAAACTCTAGGAGCTTGTTTGAGTCCATAAAGAGACTTCTTAAGTTTAAAAACATGGTTTGGGTAACTTTCATTTACAAATCCGGGGGGTGGCGCAACATATACTTCATCATTAATAAAGTCATTTAAGAAAGCACTTTTAACATCCATTTTGAAATAGTTTTATGTCCACAAAAGATGCATATGCTAACAACATGCGAATGACTTCCATACAAGCAACGGGAGCATAAGTTTCATCAAAGTCTATCCCCTCCTCTTGGTTGTAGCCTTGAGCAACGAGTCTAGCTTTGTTTGTAACTACATTCCCGTCTTCATCAAGTTTGTTTTGAAATATCCACTTAGTTCCAATAACTGATTGGTTAGTTGGTTTTTCGACAAGTTCCCACACATCATTTCGAACAATTTGATTTAGCTCTTCATGCATAGCCATTAGCCAAAACTCATCATTACATGCTTGTTCTAGTTTCTTGGGTTCTAATGTAGAGATAAATGCATAGTCACAATTTACATGAGCTCTCTAGAGCGTGTTGTCACACCTTGAGAAACATCTCCTATCACAAAGTCCTTCGGATGATCCTTTCTATAGGTCCAATCCTTGGGAAGTTCCTTTTTGTCCTCTTATGGAGAACTTGGAAGTTCTTGATGAGACTCAAGTGTTGCATCTTGTGATGATACATGTCTAATGATATCCATGCAATCATCATCAAGAGAGGAGTTATCTACACATGCCAACTCATCAATGTTGACGTGTAGAGATTCCTCGACACAACTAGTTCGTTTATTGTAGACTCTATATGCTTTACTCCTATCAGAATACTCTAAAAAGATGGAATCATCGGATTTTGCATCAAATTTATTCAAATTATCTTTAGTATTGAGGACAAAATATTTTGAACCAAAAGCTTTAAAGTAAGCGATTTTAGGAATATGGTTATGCCAAGGCTCAAAAGGGGTTTTCTTCAAAATGGGTCTAATGAGAACACAATTTAAAACACAGCAAGATGTATTAACGGCTTCGCACCAAAAATATTTTGGAAGCCCTTTTTCCACAAGCATGGTTCTTGTCATTTCTTGAAGTGTTCTATTTTTCCTCTCAACTACCCCCATTTTGTTGAGGAGTGCGAGGAAAGGAGAAGTTATGCTCAATTCCATATTTTCCACAAATTTTTTGAAACGAATCATTTTCAAATTCTCCTCCATGATCACTACGAATAGCGATTATGTTAGAATATTTTTCCCTTTGAACACGTTTGCAAAAACTATTAAATCTTTCAAAAGCATCGTGTTTGTTTGCTGAAAAACCCCAAGTGAATCTTGAGAAATCATCAACAATAACAAAAGCATATTTTTTCCCTTCTAGACTTACGGTCCGTGAGGGTCCAAAAATATCCAAATGCAAAAGCTCAAGAGGTTTTGAAGTTGACACCACATTTAGGGATTTGAAAGAAGATTTAAATTGTTTTCCAAATTGGCATGCATCACAAAGCTTGTCCTTTTTTAAATCAATTTTTGGTGGTCCTTTAACCAATTTAAGTTTGGATAATTTGTGCAATTGCGACATACTAATATGACCCAATCGATTATGTCATAACCAAGCTTCGTCATTTGAGGCAACTAGACAAGTTTCAACATTCAAATTGTTAAGGTTATCAATATACACGATGTAAATATTATTTGATCTATAACCTTTGAAAACGGTTTTTATGCCATGTTTAGAAATGATATGGCAAGTAGGTTTATCACACACAACTAGGAAATTTTATCGCTTAATTGACTTGTGATTGACATCATTTCATCCTTATATTTGTATCTTATATCCATTATCTTTCACCTAAACAATGCTATGTCACGAGTTTTATGTTTAGTTTTCAGGAATAAATAGGTTTGAAGAGATGAAGCATAAAAGGACCCAAAAGCTGGGAAAAAGGACTGAATTATGAGATCTGGGGACCAAGATGCAAGGAAGAAGGACCTGATTGCAAGACAGAAGGACCCAAGAGCAAAACAGAATACTCCACACCATCATGGGGAGTATTTTACCAATTCGATTCGGGTCGGAGCTCCAACAAGTCAAGTAACCACATCAAAGACCAACAATACCAGAAAGAAAAGCCCACAACAAATTCCAACGTGATCCGAAGTTTATGGACCGCCAATTGGCGGTCTTGGACCGCTAATTAACGGTCTATATTACTCAGAATCCGCCCAACTTTCTCCTGGACTTGTATTAATGTTTGTTTAGGCTATTTTTGGTATTGGTTTAGTCCCACATCGGGGGATTGTCCCGGATTTGCTTTTTCCATGGTTATAAATAGAACTCTTCACCTCCTATTGTAATCACTCCATATTTTAAGTGGCTATTCTTCCTACTAGAAGTGAGGCCTCGAAGCACACACTAAAGTAGGAGGATGCTACTTGGAATGTGAGTCATTTTATCAATAAAATTTTGTGTTTCTTTCATTGTTTGTTTATGCTTCTTTTATTGTTTGTGCATGTTTTAGTTTAATCGTCTTTTATTTCTAGCTTAGTTTTAATATGCTTTCTTTGCTTATTTTAAAAATTAGTGTAATGTTTAGTGAGTAGTTCCATCCCCTTTGGGGGGTGGAGTAGATGTACATACATGCAAATGAGAATGGATTGAATGCTTTATTTTTCAATGTGTTGATAAAACATGAATGTATGCTTGCTTGTTTAGGATAGAATTTATAACTTGATGAGTTTTGCCAAAATGATTAGACACCTCTCATGCTTGTTTAGGTTCTGAAATAAACATCTTGCATATGTAAATGTTAATCAACTAGGTTGGTGAATAAATTGATAGGTTTTGCCATAACATTTAGACACTTCCTATGCATGATAACACCACCTTAATTTGTGCTTAAAGAATGTGTTCAACACCCACCTCTTTGCATGTGTGCACTCACTCCACCCCTTAGGGGTTTTCCCCATTTCTGTATTCCAGCATTTTTCCTTTGTTCTTAGCTTAGTTATTATTTCATTGTTTGGTTCTTTCTTTCGCATTTCCTACTTCTTAGCGTAGTATAAAGTAGAGTAGCATAAACATCTTTCTCCCCCTATTTTTGCCACTTGATTTCGTACAAGCAAGATGCTACTAACCTCCCTGAGGACGACTCGTACTTGCCACCGCTTCATCGCGGACGTGCAGTTGCGGTTTAAATAAAACGTTCAACAAGTTTTTGGCGCCGTTGCCGGGGAGGTGCTAGTCCAGACTCTTGTTTGGACGATTCGAGTGGATTTAATTTTTGTTTTGTAGTTTTTCTTTGTTTCAGGAGACTTGGAGTCGAAAGGAGAGGCATCTGGAAAAATTTGGAGGAAAGCTGGGCAGTTTGGACCGCCAATCAGCGGCCTGAGACCGCCAATTGGCGGTCTGGTGAGCTGCTTTTGCCTTCTTATTTCTTTGTCGTGTTGCCATAATTGATCTAGTAATCTGGGACTCAATTTTGCATGTTCTGACTCTTAGATTGTTCCCAGATTAATAATCAACTTCCCTTAAGCAACTTGGACCCTAAAACTCAAAGCAAAAGATTAGGCATTCTTTTTGTTTAGCTCATGCATCTTGTATGTGACTTAGGCATTTAGATTGTCTTTTATCTTAGCTTTATTTTCTGTTGCTGAGAGCTGGCGTGAGGTACGCACCTTCTACTCTCATTCATGCATTTCGTATGAACATGCATTAGTTAGTAGGAAGTGCATTGCAACAAGTGTGAGTTGAGCGTTTGTTTGGAGAGTTGATTGCTAAATTAGGACTCCAAAACGCTACTAAGGAGGGGCTGTCCCATAAAAGATAAGGTGGGGGATTTCATCACCCTTTCCTTCGCCCCAAAACCACACTAATGAAGAGCCTAATTTTAAAATCAAGTAGACATTGGCCTTAAGGAATTCGGACGCATTAGGAGAGTGATCCGGTCCCGACCGTCATGACCTGATCGGCGTTGCCCACTTTGTCGATAGTAGGAGAGACGAGATCCCCGGATCTTGGCTCACTTGCTGGGCTTTGTGGTCCTCGTCGTAGGGAGGTGAGGCGTGTTGAGGCCGTGTGACCTCGCAGTTAGGCGTCGTCTAGCTGTAAGGACCTATAGCGACCTTAGGATTGCTTGAGCCTTGTTTGCTTGTGATTTTGTTTTCTTTTTGTGTGTATTGTTAGGGTCATGCTAGTGTGCTGCATTTAACAGTGATATATCTGCTTGCCATGATCCTTGGGTAACTTGTCTTCTTTTGCTTGCCTAGTGCTTTAAAATTTTCACATTTCTTTCAAAATATTCATGTGTTTGCGAAAGAAAATGTTTTTGTAGGTTTTGCGTGTGTTTAGCATGTGCAAAACCGTTGAGAGGGAAAGTAAAAAGAAAGCTCCCAAAATTCTCTTGAACTTGATGCATTAGGATATCTAGTTTATTGGCTTTAGGTCTTATCGAGTCGTTAGGATGCGCCCCGGTTTTCCCTCGGGGGGCGTGTAATCATAGGGTTTCAGCACTCAAACATTTAAAGAAGTCCACCCTGAACCTTGTGAGTCAAATAATTCGTGTCTGTTAGTATAAGGAAGTTTGTCGTAGTCAAGGGCCCTTAATCTCTTTTTGTGAAACTTAAGTGTAGGAGTTTTGGTTCCCATGTAGATAAGTAAATAAGTGGTGTTCTCTCTTCTCGGACGGCTCCTATCACTCGGGAAAGTAGGTCTGAGGGGACTTTGTGCCTGGTGCTTTCGAGTCATCTGACTTGGGATGCACCGACCGAACTCCCGTTACACGGGTGGTAGGGATCGCCCTATGTGGAGATCTGGGGAAAGGTGTACGTGATAGTGTAAGTCCTCATAGGCAATGATGCACGAAACCTGACCCTGGGAGAATCAAACACCAACCAATAAAATGCTCCAAAGAAAAAGAAAAAAAAGAGTCAAATAACAACCAAAATGGACTTTACACATTGTATCACATTCAGAAGTTAAGGGTGCCCATGTCTTTCACTTAAGTCCTTGACTAACTTTCATGAATAACTCATTAAGAGCAAAACAGAATACTCCACACCAACATGGGGAGTATTTTACCAATTCGATTCTGGTCGGAGCTCCAACAAGTCAAGTAACCGCATCAAAGACAAACAATACCAGAAAGAAAAGCCCACAACAAAAATAAGCAGGATCTAACCATATAGACCGCCAATTGGTGGTCCAAGACCGCTAAGTGGCGGTCCATTTTGGCCCAAATCCGCTCAAATTTCTCCAACACATGTATTAGAGGATGTTTAGGCTATTTTTGGTATCTCTTTAGTCCCACATCGGGGGATTTTCCCGGTTTGCCTTTTTCCATGGCTATAAATAGAACTCTTCACCTTCCATTGTAATCACTCCATATTTTAAGTGGCTATTCTTCCTACTAGAAGTGAGGCCTTGAAGCACACACTAAAGTAGGAGGATGCTACTTGAAATGTGAGTCATTTTATCAATAAAGTTTTGTGTTTCTTTCATTGCTTGTTTATGCTTCTTTTATTGTTTGTGCATGTTTTAGTTTAATCGTCTTTTATTTCTAGCTTAGATTTAATATGCTTTCTTTGCTTAGTTTAATAATTAGTGTAATGTTTAGTGAGTAGTTTCATCCCCTTTGGGGGGTGGAGTAGATGTACATACATGCATTAGAGAATGGGATGAATGCTTTATTTTTGATGTGTTGATCAAACATGAATGTATGCTTGCTTGTTTAAGATAGAATTTATAACTTGATGAGTTTTGCCAAAATGATTAGACACCTCTCATGCTTGTTTAGGTTCTGAAATAAACAACTTGCATATGTAAATGTTAATCAACTAAGTTGGTGAATAGATTGATAGGTTTTGCCATAACATTTAGACACTTTCTATGCTTGATAAACACCACATTCATGTGCTTAAAGAATGTATTCTACACCCACCTCTTTGCATGTGTGCACTCACTCCACCTCTTAGGGGTTTTCCCATTTCTGTATTCCAGCATTCTTCCTTTGCTCTTAGCTTAGTTATTATTTCATTGTTTGGTTCTTCCTTTCGCATTTCCTACTTCGTAGCATAGTATAGAGTAGAGTAGCATAAACATCTTTCTCCCCCTATTTTTGCCACTTGATTTCGTACAAGCAAGAGGCTACTCACCTCCCTGAGGACGACCCGTACTTGCCACCTCTTCATCGCGGCCGTGCACTTGCGGTTTAAATAAAATGTTCAACAAGTTTTTGGCACCGTTGCCGGGGAGGTGCCAGTCCAGACTCTTGTTTGGACGATTCAAGTGGATTTAATTTTTGTTTTGTAGTTTTTCTTTGTTTCAGGAGACTTGGAGTCGAAAGGAGAGGCATCTGGAAAAATTTGGAGGAAAGATGGGCAGTTTGGACCGCCAATCAGCAGCCTGAGACCGCCAATTGGCGGTCTGTTGAGCTGCTTTTGCCTTCTTATTTCTTTGTCGTGTTGCCATAATTGATCTAGTAATCTGGGACTCAATTTTGCATGTTCTGACTCTTAGATTGTTCCCAGATTAAAAATCAACTTCCCTTAAGCAACTTGGACCCTAAAACTCAAAGCAAAAGATTAAGCATTCTTTTTGTTTAGCTCATGCATCATGTATGTGAGTTAGGCATTTAGATTGTCTTTTATCTTAGCTTTATTTTCTGTTGCTGAGAGCTGGCGTGAGGTACGCACCTTCTACTCTCATTCATACATTTCGTATGAACATGCATTAGTTAGTAGGAAGTGCATTGCAACAAGTGTGAGTTGAGCGGTTGTTTGGAGAGTTGATTGCTAGATTAAGACTCCAAAACGCTACTAAGAAGGGGATGTCCCATAAAAGATAAGGTGGGGGATTTCATCACCCTTTCCTTTGCCCCAAAAACCACACTAATCAAGAGCCTAATTTTGAAATCAAGTAGACATTGGCCTTAAGGAATTCGGACGCATTAGGAGAGGGATCCGGTCCCGACGTCATGACCTGATCGGCGTTGCCCACTTTGTCGATAGTAGGAGAGACGAGATCCCCGGATCTTGGCTCACTTGCTGGGCTTTGTGGTCCTCGTCGTAGGGAGGTGAGGCATGTTGAGGCCGTGTGACCTCGCAGTTAGGCGAAGTCTAGCTGTAAGGACCTATAACGACCTTAGGATTGCTTGAGCCTTGTTTGCTTATGTGTGTCTACCTGTACCCATCCGCCGTAGCATAAGGACTTCTGCCCTTCTCTCCTGAGTCATTATTTCTCTCCTGTGTTCCCCCGTCTTCTCCTCTACGTACATTCTTTGTTAAAAATTTTTTTTTGGGTGTGTGTGCACCTTTGTGCATGCTTTCGTGGACACGAGACGAGAGTGGTCGTTTGATGAGGAGCGTTGTCAATCCGGCTTCGGTCATCGATTTCTCGACACCTTCCTCCTCTCGTGTCACACATAGTTTGGGTTCAATGGCTGCTAATTTCCGCGAGGAGGAGCAGTTGCTGGACCCACCTGAGCGTCCTGTTGTCATTCCCATACCCTTACGTGATCGATGCTACCCGAGCCGTACTGCTCTACCTTCATGCATCGTATTGCCAGAGGCTAATGGGAACCATTTTGAGGTTAAGCCTTAGTTTATCTCCATGCTCCCTCATTTCACTGGGAAAGGTGACCCCTGTATCTTTCTCAGGGAATTTGAGGAGGTTTGTGCTATGTTCAAGCTGCAACAACTTAGCACAGACTCCATCCATCTTAGGCTTGTCCCCTTTGCGCTGAAGGATGACGCCAAGAAGTGGTTGTACAGCAACCAGGCGAATGCCTTTAGGACTTGGGATGAGTTTCAATCTGCATTCCTCAAGAAGTACTTCCCAAATCATCGGACTCAAAAATTGAGGAACGAAATCAATTCGCTCTATCAACTTGAGACCGAGACATTTCATGCATATCTAGAGAGGTTCAAGGAGCTACTATCCTCATGCCCTCACCATGGCATTGAGTTGTGGCGCCTTTGTCAGATTGTGTACGAGGGTCTTCACATCCCGTCAAGAACGCTCCTTGAGTCCATGTGTCAAGGAGAGTTCTTGGGAAAGGATGAAAGGGAGGCATGGGCTTTCCTAGAAGACCTTGCTGAGAAAACCATGCAATGGGAGAGTGTGAGGGAACCACCTGCACCATCTAGTATAGGAGCGAGGATCGCGAATGCAAACTCGACTAGATCGGGTACCGCATTTGCTATCGATACCACTACGGCCACTGAGGCACGCATGGCGGCTTTAATGCGCTGTATGGATTCGATTGAGCTCCAAAACCAACAAAGTGCACCTCACATGTCCACATCTGGTCCAATTCTCTGTCATTCATGTGGTAGACTAGGTCATGTAGAAAGCGAGTGTGAGTTCATTCCTCCTGAGATGGAGCGTGTCAACGCCATCTATGATAGAGACAGGAGTGACCCATACTCATCATCTTATAATCCTGGATGGAGGAACCACCCCAATTTTTCATGGAATCAAACTAATGCCCCGGGTGGTCCTTCCAACTCCTCTAGACCACATTACCAATCACACCAACCTCCTATGCATGCACAATCCTATCAGCCACCCCAAGCGCAAACCATCAATCAATCGGGTTTCCTAAATTCCAATAATATGGAAACCCGATTCAATTCGCTTGAGACCTTGACTCGTGGACTTCAAAACTCAATGAAAAATTTTATGTCAACCACGAGTCAAGTTCTCACTTCAAATCAGCAGACCATCAAATCTCTAGAGCTTCAGATGGGCCAATTGGCTCAGTCTGTACATGAAAGAGAGAGATGGTCTTTTCCTAGCCAGCCTGAGGCTAACCCCCATCTGTACCAACAACAACACATGCAAAATGAGAATGTGGTACCTCGGGGGAGGCAAGTGAACCATGTGGAGGAACTTGTTCACCATGTCAATGCCATTGTTACATTAAGGAATGGAAAACAGGTTGACAATCACATTTCCTTGCCACACCCACCACCATCTATGCAGCCCCTCAGTGGGAATGGTGGTGAAGAAGAAGCTGAGGGTGAGGGTAATACACCAAGGCTTCCTTCTCAGGCACCGCAGAAAACCTACCTGCCAAAAGCTCCCTATCCAAGTAGGTTAACCAAAAAGCAGAGTGACAACATGGACAAGATATTAGAGGTGTTTAAGCAAGTAAAGGTTAACATCCCCTTGTTGGATGTCATCCAACAAATACCTCAATATGCCAAAGTGTTGAAGGATCTCTGCATAACCAAGAGGAAGACCAATGTTCCTAAGAAAGCATTCTGGCTGCAAATATCAACTCACTTTTGTCCAATCCTACCTACACAAAATACAAAGACCCTTGGTGTCCTACTATTCAGTGTACGATAGGGGACACTAGAATGAGCAATGTTTTGCTTGATTTAGGATCAGTGGTCAACCTCCTCCCATTCTCTATTTATCAACAGTTGAACTTGGGAGAATTGAAACCAACTAAGATCAACCTTCAATTGGCAGATAGATTCATTCGTATTCCCATGGGGATTATCGAGGAGGTGCCTATCAAAGTTGGAGATTTTATATTTCCAGTCGATTTTGTTGTCCTCGATACCAATCCTGTTGCGAACACCCACTCTCAAATACCTTTGATTTTGGGTAGACCATTTCTGGTCACCTCCAATGCCTTGATTAATTGTAGAAATGGTCTCATGAAGCTCTCATTCGGTAACATGAGTGCCGAGTTTCATGTGTTCAACTCTGGTAGGCAACATGAACCCATGGATGAACCTTTAAATCTAAATCTCATCCGCCAATTGGAGAAAGCACCACAAAATCAACGAACACCCCTAACCCATATGCAACTCGTTGAGAATGTTCGTGAGCCCAGCGAAAACTCATTGCCTGTCTTTGCAATGCAACAGAGTGAGCTGGCCTCGAACATGAATGTCCAAAGGGAGTGTTCATTGCATGATTCAGTTGAGAGTACCAGTGAGAGTGAGACACCTCATCATATGCCTATACCAGAAGGTGTCCCTACCTCATGTCCCATGGCCATTGAGCCATTGGAGCTTCGTTTTGACTCCCACAATGACCCACCTATGACCGAGCTTATGCTTGACGATCTAAATGATGGTGGGAGGTCCCTGTTGGATGACATGGGGAGAAGCCCCATTCTTAGTGATGCAAGTCTGCTGCATCCATCGAATGAGCCTGAGGAACTCATTCCGATGCACCCGCCTATTGGTTGGAGGGTTTTCTTCGATGAGCAATTAAACCCTAGTGAGGCAACACAACTTCATTCTTTGTTTCCCACACCCGACCAATATCATGAGGGGTTCGAGCCTTTCAGCTTTGACCTTTCACTCCTCATGACACCTCAGAGTACTAGTGAAGTTTGCCCATCTCGGCAAGTCTCTGGTCCTCAAAACTTGATGTTCTCATTTGATGTTGCTTGACCAAATGATTATGAGAATATCTTGGTTGATGTATATATCTTGTAAAAAAAACAAAAAAGAAAAAAAAGTGTGTAATAAAAGACTCCTTCAGTGAGCATCGATTGTTGTGGGCCCCAACCCTTGTGTACTTGGGCCCAATCTCTTCACGTATTTATCTCCCTTCTTCAGCTTCTCACAGGTTTTCAGGGAATTTGGGTTTGTGTCCATCAACATGACCCTGAACGTCCCTTTGTACTTCATGTTGGTGAGACCTTTCCTTTTTCATGCATATCTACATGTAGTATCTTGTTCACATTCATTGATGACAATGCATGAAGTAGGTGTGTGGGAGGGGGGGGGTGTTTTACGTGTGTACATAGTCGAGTCTTTTCTTTTGATTTTTTGTTTTCTTTTGTGTGCATTGTTAGGGTCATGTTAGTGTGCCGCATTTAATATCGATATATCTGCTTGCCATGATCCTTGGGTGACTTGTCTTCTTTTGCTTGCCTAGTGCTTTAAAATTTTCACATTTCTTTCAAAATCTTCATGTGTTTGCGAAAGAAAATGTTTGTGTGGGTTTTGCGTGTGTTTAGAATGTGCAAAACCGTTGAGAGGCAAAGTAAAAAGAAAGCTCCCAAAATTGTCTTGAACTTGATGCATTAGGATATCTAGTTTTCTGACTTTAGGTCTTATCGAGTCGTTAGGATGCACCCCGGTTTTCCCTCGGGGGGCGTGTAATCATAGGGTTTCAGCACTCAAACATTTTAAGAAGTCCACCCTGAACCTAGTGAGTCAAATAATTCGTGTCTGTTAGTATAAGGAAGTTTGTCGTAGTCAAGGGCCCTTAATCTCTTTTTGTGAAACTTAAGTGTAGGGGTTTTGGTTCCCATGTAGATAAGTAAATAAGTGGTGTTCTCTCTTCTCGCACGGCTCCTATCACTCGGGAAAGTAGGTCTGAGGGGACTTTGTGCCTGGTGCTTTCGAGTCATCTGACTTGGGTTGCACCGACCGAACTCCCGTTACACGGGTGGTAGGGATCGCCCTATGTGGAGATTTGGGGGAAGGTGTACGTGATAGTGTAAGTCCTCATAGGCAATGATGCACGAAACCTGACCCTGGGAGAATCAAACACCAACCAATAAAATGCTCCAAAGAAAAAAAAATGAAAAAGAAAAAGGAAAAAAAGAAAAGAAAAAAAGAGTCAAATAAGAACCAAAATGGACTTTACACATTGTATCACATTCAGAAGTTAGGTTGCCCATGTCTTTCACTTAAGTCCTTGACTAACTTTCACGAATAACTCATTAGGCTAGGTGTGTGGACGGATTACATATATAGAGTCGACCCGTAGTATTACCGCGTCCCATTATCGACAAAATAAGTCCAACGAGTCGTGTAGCTAGATTGATTAATGCATCTTGTTCGGAGTTTGTGGGTATATCCGCTGAAAACCCTCAGGAGACAACACTCCTCCTCCTTGGCGACAAGGAGGTTTAACGGCTTGTTGCACGTGCTAAGTGCAACCGTGATTCCTACGAAAGTGAGTTAGGATTTCTTGTTTTTTCGTATGCTTTTCTCTTTCTTTGTTTTGCTCGGGACTAGCAAAAGTTAGGTGTGGGGGTATTTGATTGACATCATTTCATGCTTATATTTGTATCTTATATCCATTATCTTTCACCTAAACAATGCTATGTCACGAGTTTTATGTTTAGTTTTCAGGAATAAATAGGTTTGAAGAGATGAAGCATAAAAGGACCCAAAAGCTGGGAAAAAGGACTGAATTGTGAGATCTGGGGATCAACATGCAAGGAAGAATGACCTGATTGCAAGACAGAAGGATCTAAGAGCAAAACAGAATACTCCACACCATCATGGGGAGTATTTTGCCAATTCGATTCGGGTCGGAGCTCCAACAAGTCAAGTAACCGCATCAAAGACTAACAAACCAGAAAGAAAAGCCCACAACAAAAATAAGCAGGATCTAACCATATAGACCGCCAATTGGTGGTCCAAGACCGCTAAGTGGCGGTCCATTTTGGCCCAAATCCGCTCAAATTTCTCCAGCACATGTATTAGAGGATGTTTAGGCTATTTTTGGTATCTGTTTAGTCCCACATCGAGGGATTGTCCCGGTTTGCCTTTTTCCATGGCTATAAATAGAACTCTTCACCTTCCATTGTAATCACTCAATATTTTAAGTGGCTATTCTTCCTACTAGAAGTGAGGCCTTGAAGCACACACTAAAGTAGGAGGATGCTACTTGAAATGTGAGTCATTTTATCAATAAAGTTTTGTGTTTCTTTCATTGTTTGTTTATGCTTCTTTTATTGTTTGTGCATGTTTTAGTTTAATCGTCTTTTATTTCTAGCTTAGTTTTAATATGCTTTCTTTGCTTAGTTTAATAATTAGTGTAATGTTTAGTGAGTAGTTCCATCCCCTTTGGGGGGTGGAGTAGATGTACATACATGCATTAGAGAATGGGATGAATGCTTTATTTTTTATGTGTTGATCAAACATGAATGTATGCTTGCTTGTTTAGGATAGAATTTATAACTTGATGAGTTTTGCCAAAATGATTAGACACCTCTCATGCTTGTTTAGGTTCTGAAATAAACAACTTGCATATGTAAATGTTAATCAACTAAGTTGGTGAATAGATTGATAGGTTTTGCCATAATATTTAGACACTTCCTATGCTTGATAAACACCACCTTCATGTGCTTAAAGAATGTATTCTACACCCACCTCTTTGCATGTGTGCACTCACTCCACCCCTTAGGGGTTTTTCCCATTTCTGTATTCCAGCATTCTTCCTTTGCTCTTAGCTTAGTTATTATTTCATTGTTTGGTTCTTCCTTTCACATTTCCTACTTCGTAGCGTAGTATAGAGTAGAGTAGCATAAACATCTTTCTCCCTCTATTTTTGCCACTTGATTTTGTACAAGCAAGAGGCTACTCACCTCCCTGAGGACGACCCGTACTTGCCACCACTTCATCGCGGTCGTGCACTTGCGGTTTAATTAAAACGTTCAACAACTAGCACTTAGTAAACTATGTTGTAAACCATCTACTAATAAAACTTTTTCAATAGTTGGAGTCGAAATGTTGTAAAAATTGTAGGATCGTGTGGGTCGGGTTAATCTAATCACTTTTACGCTAATCCCTAACTAATCAAACAATATACGTAGCGGAAACAATTTAAAGACTAGTAGGGAAAAGGAACAAGCAAACCACAAATCGACTCGGCGTTTTTATAGAGGTTCGGCACCCCACCCGGGTCCTAGTCCTCTCTTGCAAGCTCCGCTCGACTCCGCGAGCTCCGCCTACGACTTCACTATCCGCTCCCCGTTCCGGGCCGGGAGATAACACCTTACAACCGTCAAACTCGCGAACAACCCTCGTCGAGCTTGGAATCCTCTTCTCACAATCCGAGAAGGATCACTTCGGGCTCTCACCGAAGTCTATACTCTTTTGACAAACTTTGTAACTGAGTGGGATTCACTCTCTAATTGAGCACACTTTGAGTAGGATGAGTAATTGATCAAGTGTGTATAGTTTAGGCTTCTGGAGTGTAGAAATGGGAGCTTTGAGGATTGAGGTTTCTCTCTAATGTATTGGGACAATTGGAGTTGGAGAGTTGTATTAACAACATGCCTTGATCCTCTATTTATAAGCTCCTGAAGATTTCAACCGGTCGACCGATTACCGAATGTATTTTGGGGTTAAGTTTGTTTTATACGAATACGACCGTTATAGGAATACGACAAGAAAAACGGGCATATTAAAATCTGGGATCGGTCGACCGAAAAGGTAGAACCGGTCGACTTGTAGAGTTTGGTAAAAACCACTGTGGAGAGTCTGTTATAAACCGGTCGAACTGAGAACTGGTTCGGTCGACCGGTTCACACAGGAAATCTGGGTTTAGGTTTTAAGTGATTTCCGACTAAGGTTTGGGTAATCTAATGAAGTCCAAATAAGGTGAAATTTTGTGTGTGACTTCTCTAAGGAACCTAGTGTGTATGTGATAAGTTTTTAGCTCTTGTATGCTCAATTTACACATGTTCCTAAGACTCAAAATAAAATCAAGATTACAAGTCTTCATATAGCTTTATTACAAATCTTGACTTGATTTCCTTCCTTCCATGAGTCTTGATCACCTGTAGAGGTTAGCACATGCAATGTATATGCAATGCAATATGTGTGCTACTCTACATTACTTATGATTAAGATTAGGTTGATTAAATCATCAAAACAAGGATTAAGGCCAAAAAGCCAACAAAAATTACTAATGCCGACAATGTGACCTTTAGCGTTGTATCTAAATGTGACGGTTCCTCCCTTCTTAGGATTTATGCTTGATAGAACTTGGGAGTCTTCCGTCATGTGCCTCGAGCACCCACTATCAAGAATCCACTTTCCCTTTCTCCTTTCTTTCATCTACAAACAAGGAAACAAGTGAAGACTTTGGTACCCAAATTTGTTTGGGTCCTTGAGGGTTAGCTTTTGGTACCCAAACTTGAGTAGTCTTAGGTACCCAAACATTTTAATAATTTACTTTCTTAACAAGAGAGTTGTTCATTTTAACAAAATAAGATGTGGGTTTCTTTTTTTTCCCTCCCGTGTATCCTAAGCCATGTTTTGTTAGGGATTGGGTTTGGGTGCCAAGAAGCATGTCAAGCATTTTTCTTCCTAAGGTGAATTGATCAAGATCTTTTGTGAGTTGCTTATTCTTGGCAATAAGATCTCCATTGGTATGACTCTCTTTTCTGGATCTCAAAGTTTTTATCTCATCATTTAGTGTTTCATTTTTTCTTTAGTAACATGTCATATTTGGTAGATAACTCTAGATGTATTTTTCTTCCTAGTTTGTTTTTATAACAAATCATTTCATAACTCTCAGCAAGTTCATGAAAAGAATCTAACAAATCATCATAAGAAGGTGTTTCATGAAGGGATACCTCATCGTTGTCAATTTCCACCACGTGAGGTTGGTCACTCATCTTTGGTGATGGAGGTAGGCTTGAGTCGGAATCTTCATTAGTGGTCATGAAACACATGTATGCTTCCTCTTCTTGAGAGTACTCGGAGTTGGAGTCCTTTGATGAGCTTGAGTCATCCCAAGTGGCCTTGAGGGCCTTCTTCCCATCTTTCTCGCGACGATCCCTTCTCTTGTTATCATCACGATCTTGTCTTCTAGGCTTCTCCTCTTTGTCTCTTTGTGAGGGTCTTTCTTCTCTATCTCTTCTTGGTCTCTTCTCCCTTTCTCTCCTAGGAGGATATCTCTTTTCCTCTCTTCGTTCACGATCTCTCGGCCTAAGCAAGGGGCAATCCTTCTTCATATGGCCGGTTTTGTTGCATTCCTAGCAAGTGAACGTCCATGATGATTCTCCTTTTCCTTTTGCAAATTTTCTTTTGGAGAGGAAATTCTTGAAGTTGTGGTCTTCATCGGTGTCCTCATCCTCGATTGTTTCCAAATCCGAGGGTGCCTTTAGAGAAATTGTCTTCTTTTTCCGTCTAGACCCTTCCCGTTCCTTCTCCTTCTTTCTTCTTTCTTCCATTTGAATCTCGTAAGCTATGAGGCTTCCTATGAGATCCTCCATTTTGAACTTTGAGAGATCTTTGGCTTCTTCAATTGTCGTAGTCTTTTTCTCCCATTCCAAAGTTAGATACCAAAGAAACTTGCGTACCCTGACACTTTCAACCAAAACCTTACCAATGTTCTTCAAAGAGTTAGTGATATGAGTAAAGCGAGTGTGCATCTCGCTTATGGATTCATTCGGTTTCATTGCAAACATTTCATATTTTGCATGAATGAGTCTATCCTAGTTTCCTTAACGGATTATCAACCTTCAAAGCGACTCTCTAACATATGTCATGCTTCAAATATGGAATCACATGCATTGATTCTACCATACTCTTCTTCGGTTAAACCACACAGAAGAATATTCACGAGTTTAGCATTCATTTGTACCTTGACTAATTCATTATAGGTCAAGAGTTCTAATTCTTTGTTTTGAATGTATGGTTTTTGAAAGAACACCCATTGCGGGCCGAGATCACGCATTTACACCATAAGCTTTGCGAACACCCTCGCCTAGCTCGGATCACCTTCTCACAATCCAGAAGACCTTCACTCAAGAAGCTAGTACAACTCTTGAAGAAAATACTTCAGCAAACTAATCTTGGACACTTAAAATGAATGATGCAATCAATGAGCTAGTTTCAAGTGGGAAGATGTGAGCACAATGAAGTTTAAAGCAAAATGAAAGTAGTAAGGATGTTTGAGCTTAGAGAAAGATTGATAACCTTAGAAATGTGTTCTGAGCTCTATTTATAAGCTCTAAACTAATTCTAGCCGTTGGGATTAGGTTGGGAAAGATTTGTGTAAGAATACACAAAGCAGTGATGTTTTGGACAAAAATCGAGACAACAATCGGTCAACCGGATTGGGTCGACCGGTTTGTAAAGAATAAGCATTCGTTCGAACAAAGGAGCAGACGGTCGAACCAACTGGGCTAAAACTTAAGTAAACGGTCGAACAGATGGTAAGGTTTGGTCGACCGTTTGGAGAATTTGGTCAAGATGAAACAGTGCAAATAAGATGACGGTCGAACAAAGAGGTGATTTGGTTCGACCGAAAATGACCAATAAGAATGGAGCTGGAGAGTTTCATGAACCGGTCGACCGTTTAAAAAGTCTCGGTCGACAGATAGACTAAATCTAAACTAGGGTATACGTATACGACTGTTGGTATAAACGACAAGTATAACGGTCATATTTAAGACAAATACGGAAACAAAATCAGTCGAACCAAAAGGACTTTCGGTCGACCTGTTTCCACTCTAACCAGGACATGTGTCAAGATGTGATAGGTGAGTGAGACGTGTATCGGTCGAACTGGGTTAACTCAATAGACAAAGTGACACGGTCGACCGGGAAAAGAATTTGGTTGACCGATTAAGCATGTGTAGGCACAATGGAGAATCGATCGAACTTAGGGAAGGTATGGTCGACCGCTTGGGAAAGCAATAAGAGTCTGTTGAATTTCGGTCGAACCAGATGGCATTCCAGTCGACCGATTTGACCCAGAAATCTTGTTCTAAGGAAATTTCTATGTTTCGTCGATGTCCTATTGAAGTCAATTTGATATAGATTTAATTGTGAGACTTCTATAGGTTCCTTAAAGGTTATGTAATGCAATTTATCAATAATTTCAAGTGTCAAGTTACATTATAGCCTAAGTACAAGAAATACAAACTTATCTACTGTTCATTATTAATTTCTTGTCTTGATCCATACTAGGTCTTGAAATGTTAGAAATACAATATATGCATACGATGATATTAAAAGATTACATGTGTTTATTGATATGTTAGTTAATCATTAAAACGAAATAACGATTATTTAGTCAAAAAGCCAACAATCCAAACACAGCGCAAGACAAATTCAGAAACATGTAAGTAGTACACAACCATATAAAACACTACAGTCACACAAACCACTAAAAGACAACCACTAAGGTCCAATAGTTAATACATTGTTGAGCTGGATTTAGTTAACACTTTTGGAAGTTTGAATTAGCAAAAATCAATTCACGGTGGATATGAAAATCTCGTAACTTAAGGATTAAGTTTCCAAATTTATAAAGACATCAATTGGGTTATTTTTCCATGCTTCTATTAAGAATGTTCAATAAATTTGTTAATTTAAAGGTACAAATTAATCTTCACATGATAATTCCATATTAGCTTTTATTTTCGGAGGAAAAACATTAGTTTTCTTTGTGAAGTGTAAAAGGCTGATTTAATTCTTCATCCATGCATTAAATCATGACGTGTCATCTTCTTCACATTGAAATGCCCCCCCCCCCCCCCCCCCCCCCCCCGTTGAAGACCAAACAAATTTTGGAATGAATAAATGCAATCTAACATATTTGCAATAAAATTTAATTCGGTAAAAATAAATATTTTTCAATTAAAATACATTTACAACATGGTAATATAACAAATTCGTTTTTAAATTACATGAAGTTGCATTTAAACTATATCTTAAAATTCATTGTATTTCAATTACATGAATTGCATTTTCAAATCTACCAAACACACACATGCAATTTCAAAAAAATACAATATGACGTATTTGCAATAAAAGACTAATTTTACAATACACATTCATCTAATAAAAATATGCATTTAGAAATTAAAATGCAGCGTTCTTTGAGTCGTCTGATCCACCAAAAGTTCATTCAAATTAAAACGCAGTCAAATCCACAATTAGACAACTTAAATTGTCTTGAGGCGTATGATCTCTTGTTCCAAACTTATACTGTTCATTCTATTCAGACGGCTCATATAAGCTTCAGACATCCAATCTACCGACGGGAAAAGTCCTAAAACGTCTACTTCAAATCCAAATGACTCCCGTGTCTTTACATCTACATGTCTCTATGTCTATCGGAAGACATTTATTTTGAGTCATCCGATTCTGTTTCTTAAAGGACATTTACCTATACTTCTCTTGCTGCTAGTTAAATACTTAAATGTAGTCATTCTGATTGTTGTCAGAAGTCAACTTTTTACCTAATAGCTATATCACTTTTATTGACCTTAAATCGGATGACTAACTTGTGTCTGAGTCGTCCGTGCAAACCAGTGTTCTGAGGGAGAAGCGCATCACATCTTCCCGATGTGGCCGGCATCCGAGTCCGCATATGCGGCCCGATGCGGATGCGAGCGCGATCCGAGGGAGAAGCGCATCGCATCTTCCCGATGTGGCCGGCATCCGAGTCTGCATATGCGGCTCGATGCGGTCGCATATGCGGATAGATGCGGCCGCATTTCAAAACACCATGTTTTTATTTTTGGTTTTTTTATTCTGATTTGTTTAATATTGAATTAATGATCTTAGAAATTATTCAAAATTTTACCTAAATTTTTAATTACATGTATATAATTTTTAAATAATATATCTATATTATATTATTTAATTATTAAATCGCAAACCGCATATGCACCCGCATCGCATCTGCATCTCGCATATATCGGATGTGGTGTCAGGCCGCGTCTGCATCCCATATTTCTGAACCTTGGTGCAAACACCCAAAAACCAACAGAAATCATTGTTCCTCAAATCGGAAGAGTCATTTCGAGTTAAGTCATCCTATGTCACCCTTCCGTAACCAAATAGGACCACTCGGAGCACCTTATGTCGTCTATTGATCTATCTTTTGTTCTTTGCTTTGAAACTTGACCAAATCACCCCCAAACTTTTCTCAACAACTATGACTTGTAAATAGCCTATAAATATGAGCTTGCACACTCATTTGAATATGATTGTTCACTGCTACAACATCAAGATTTCAAGGTACATCTCTCTCATTCTCCTTATCTCATACTACACCACTCGAAGCCCAATTTGTAGATTTGTGAGACTAGTAATTGTAAAGAAAAAACAAGTGTCCCAAGTTAAAGTAGTTATCTTGTGGTTCTACTACTTCCCACCAAGAATATTCAAATGTTTTAATCGACTTCGGGTGAAGTCGCCTCTCGGGTTGGGAGAGGAAGAGCAAGCTCGTGTTTGCAAACTTAGATTATAAAGACTTGATCTTCGCCTAGATCATAGATATCAGATAGTGGAATTCTCAAGTGGGCTCAAGGGGTGAATGAGACTCGAGGAGAGGACTATGAGTAGGGGCACGTTGAACCTCTATACATCCGGTGCCTTTTGTTCTCTTTCATGGGTTCTATCCTCTAAAATAGCGAATGTCGAGATGTAGGTCACATGGTTTGCGATCTCGACTCTCTTGATTGTTTGCATGTTTGTTTCTTAATAAGATTCTGAAGGAGGTGTCCATTAATCAAGGTGCCAAAAATAAATAGTTTAAAGGAATTTAGTCCGATTATATTAGGGGTCGTAACGTTTAGCTAGAAACCAATTACGATCTACGTGTCAACTGTTGCGCGCATTACTAATACAATCATGTCCTACAAATTGTTACACACATTGATCCAATAGACTAAACACATGGATGGCTAAAGGGGGCCATTAAGCTAACTTACCTAATGAGATTAGGGTTAGCTTTGGAGAGACTTATAAATAAAAGGAGAAAAGGATGCAAACCTACTTTTTCCTACCCTTAGCCCCCCCCCCCCCCCCCCCTTGTCGTCCCCTCTCTCTCTCCACCAAGGAAGAAAGTTGTTATTTCACTCTTCTCGTTCTAGCTAACGTGTTGGTGGAGTTTAGTCGATGGTTCGTGTGTCCCGAGTAGAGGAATCACAATTGGGATTCTCTGCACCTCCTCCGTGAGCAAAAGAAAGACACACATCAAAGGTATAAATCGTTGTACGTTAGTTTTCCTCTTTATTATCATGTGCATGGTTCTTGGGTGGTTGATGGATTTAGAAATTGTTTCTATGTTATTTTTCTGTTGCGTTTCATTGTAATCCAACAATGGTACCAGAGTCTCGTGTATATGATTTTAATAGTTAGACCGAAAAGAAAAATGTTTTTTCTTCTGATTTGATGCATTTCCAAAATTAAAAAAATGTTTTTTTTCTTTTCTTTTGTTTTCATGCATTTTGTATATATGTGTCATCGAATTTATTTATTTTGGCAGAGATGCATGTTGCGTGAACACATGATTGATTTAATTGGATTAAATTTGCATGAAAATAAGTTTTATTTTTTAATCATCATCTAGAACCATATGATGTATTTCTAGATTGTTGTTAATTAAATTTTTTTCATGATTATGCCCAAATCGACTAAACCCTAATTTCGATTTATGATGTGATAATGATGATTAACATATTGATAAATTGATATTATTAGATAATTTCATATTATTTATGACATTTTATTTGAACAAAAGTTGTTTAAATAATCATACTTGATATGAACAATTGTTGTTTTAAGTACATGAATGATTTTAGGGTTAATATGTGATTAGATCTTGTATGTTTTTGAGTGGAGTTATGAATTTTATTTCCAATTTTCGGATTGGGCTTGGAGCTCAATAAATTTTAACGTAATTTGCATGTTTATGGTAATATATACATATATGCTTGATTATGCTTGATACGTAATATGCATGTTTATGGTAATATATACATATATGCTTGATACGTAATATGCATGTTTATGGTGATTTAAACATATACGCTTGATAAATTAGATTTACCATATATGATGCAACATTGATTACTTTGATTTATGGTAATATACATATTTTGATTTATTTAATTAAAACACATAAAATGTTGATTGACTAATTTACATGGTTGATTTGATTAGTTTAAATAAGATTTATTAATTTGATTAGTGATATCTTGCATTCATATAATAATAAATATATAATATTATGGATGATAGTATGCATGGATAATATTGTGTGTGATATTATTGTGAATGCATGATGTATGTTTATAATATGTGATGTTATGATTGTAAGCTTTGTGAGATGACTAGTATGGTCCAGTAGATGATCTGCGTATCGTTGCACATTATTTTGTAATCCTAATTTCATTATGTATTCATTTTATACAATCTGTGTATCGTGATGTAGTTTTGTAATGGTAATTAGGATTATTATTATTATTGTTATTTCTTTGTCTTGTAAGCTTGATTAAAAAATCAAGGATGGAGATCCAAGGCGTTCAAGACAGTGTTCCTATGAAGATTAGCCTTTTAGGAGTAGGGATCATACCAGGATCACAATTTATTTTGCATGCTTTGTGTATGTTTATGTATGTTGGATGTTTATGTTATGAGTTCACATTATACACAAACATAATATACATAAGTCCCTAAAAGAAATTTGAGGTTAATTGCCTTTCCAAATTAACACCTGTGAAGCCTTCGAAAATTGGTAATGGGTTATGCCAAAGCAAGGCGTCACCTTTTCTCTTGGGATAGTACGGGTAAATTCAAAGAAGGGATTTAGATGGTTAATTTGGTTGATCTCAACGAAATCATCAAAAGAGTTTTGGATTTTGAGGCAAATGGGTGGGAATTAATCATGAGATGTTACCTACCAACCAAGAGTTATAAGAAATGTAACTATTAAAGGAGTTTACTTACCTTGATCACCTAGTCTTAAGGAAGGGCCAAAGTCCGCTTAATATTATGTGAAATGGGGTCTTGGAATCACTAGTTCAATAAGGGACAAAATTCAAAATTGAATGGTGTGTTTTAGCTTAACTATTTAAAATTGTTTAAATGTTTTAAGTTATTTATGACAAACGTAATAAACTTGCAATTCTTTTCTTTCAAATGTAGATTAATGGCCGGAAATAGTAATACCGTTTTCAATATTCGTTTTATCCTTGAGAAGGACAAGCTAAACGGAAATAATTTCCTTGATTGGGAAAGGAATCTGAGAATTGATCTCAGGTCAGAAAACAAAGAGGATGTCCTTACAACTCCTATCTCAAAGTTAACTTCCACCTCAACTGTTGAGGAGCGAGCTGTTGTGAGTAGTATTCGCAATAAGTCTGTCACTGTCACCTGCCTGATGTTGGCAACTATGGACACTAACCTCCAAAAGAGGTTTGTGGACATGGATGCATATACTATCATCCAACAACTAAGGAACAACTATTCTTGAGAGTCGTCTCGAGAAGGGCAAACATGTTGGGCCCCGTGTTTTCAAGATGATCGGTCTTTTTGAGAACATGGCCCGACTTGGGTTTCCCTATGGTCAAGAGTTGGCCACAGACAATGTTCTCCACTCACTCCATGATGGGTTTAGCCAATTTAGGTTGAACTTCAACATGCAAGGTTTGGATAAGACTTTGGAAGAATTGCATTGTATGTTGAAAACTGTTGAGCAAAACATTGGGACCTTAGAATCTAAAAAGGAAGTTTTGATGATTCAAAAGGGGAAGGGGTTTAAGAAGTCGGGTGGTGGAAATAAGAAGCAAGGGTCTACAGGAAAAGGCAAGAAAGTTGCCGATCCCAAACCCAAAGGTGTTGATTTTGATACTAAGTGTTTCTACTGCAATGACACTGGCCATTGGAAGAGAAACTGCCCTAAATACTTGGAGGACAAGAAGAATGGCGCAGTGAGCTCTTCTTCTGGTACCCTTGTTATTGATATAAATTTAGCAAATTCTTCTTCATGGGTATTTGATAACGGATGTGGATCCCACATTGTTTCCATTGTGCAGGGGCTAAGAAAATTAGGAACTTCGTAAAAGGGGAAGTTAACCTACGAGTTGGAAATGGAGCAACGGTTGTTGCACTAGCTATAGGATCTTATGATTTATGCTTAGCCTCAGGCTTAGTTCTAGAACTTAATAATTCTTATTTTGTTCCCGTTATTGGTGAAATATTGTTTCATCTTTAGTATTGGATATTGAAGGTTATTTATTTATAATAAAGAATCAATGTTGTTCTATCTATAAAGATGACATGTTTATGTCAATGCTAAATTAATTAATGGCCTCTATTTACTTGAATTAGATCGTTATATCTTTAACATAAACACCAAAATGCAACAAACAAACAAATAGAATCTCACTTACCTCTGCCATTGTCGTCTTGGTCACATAAACCTAAAACGCATGCAAAAGCTCCAAAAGAATGGATCTAACATCGTTTGATTTAGAATCATATGATACATGTGAATCTTATTTGATGGGAAAAATGACAAAGACACCTTTTACTGGAAAGGGTGAGAGAGAAGTGAGCTATTAGGACTCATACATACATATGTGTGTGGTCCACTGAGTTCCATAGCTAGAGGAAGTTTCAATTACTTCATCACGTTTACTGATGACTTAAGTAGATACAGTTACGTATACTTAATGAGACGTAAATCTGAATCGTTTGAAAAGTTTAAACAATTTTAGAATGAAGTAGAAAACCAACTTGGCAAGAAAATCAAGTCATTATGAACAGATCGTGGTGGCGAGTATTTGAGTCAAGAATTTGTTGATCATCTTAGGAGTTGTGGAATCGTTTCACAACTAACTCCACCATGAACACCACAATGGAATGGTGTGTCCGAAAGGACAAATCGAACATTGTTAGACATGGTTCGATCTATGATGAGTTTTGTCAGTCTTCCTGTATCCTTCTGGGGATATGCTCTTGAAAAAGTTACTTTTACATTAAATAGATCTTCGTCAAAAGCCGTGGAAAAGACTCCATATGAGATATGGACTGGAAAAGTTCCAAAGTTGTCTTTTTTGAAAGTTTGGGTATGTGAAGCTTATGTAAAATGTTTACTCTCTGATAAGCTTCCACCTAAGTCAGACAAATGTTTCTTTGTAGGTTATCCCAAAGAAACTAAGGGTTATTACTTCTATAACTAATCAGAGAACAAAGTGTGTTGCTCGTGATGGTGTCTTTTTGGAAAGAGAATTTCTTTCAAAACAGACAAGTGAGAGTAATGTAGTTCTCGAAGAAATTCGAGAAGAGCAATAAATGGATGTTGTTCAATCCACGTCAGAGGCAGCAACATTGTGTATGACATCTCAATCGAGGTGGGAGTACTTGTGCCAGAAATAGAGGTACTTGACTCTGAAATCTTAACAAGGGTAACAGATAATGTCTCTGAAGTCGTACATTCACCACACGACTCTATTACTGTCCCACTCAACTCACATTTGTGCGAAGACTCACAAACCGTTGTGAACACTTCTCATGTTTCTCCAGTCCTATGTAGATCTGATAGGCCACGATCTCGGCCCAAGAGGTTTTTTGATTTCCTTTTGACCGAGAGTTGTGAGATCCTACTTTTGGAAAGTCAGTAGCCTAGCAGCTACAAAAAAGCTATGACGGATCCAGATTCTGATAAATGGCTTGGAGCCATGAAATCTGAAGTAGAATCCATGTCTGAAAATCAAGTTTGGAACTTGGTTGATTTGCGAGATGGGGTAACACCCATAGGATGCAAATGGATTTTCAAATTGAAAACAGACAAGGATGGAAACGTGAGCATTTTCAAAGCTAGGCTGGTAGCAAATGGTTACCGATAGTTCATGGTATAGACTATAATGAAACTTTTTCTTCAGTCGCCATGCTTAAGTCCATTCGGATACTCTTAGAAATTGGTGCTCATTATGATTATGCGATTTGGCAAATGGATGTCAAAACCACATTCCTAAACGGGGTTTTGGAAGAGGATGTATATATGACACAACTTGAGGGTTTTATGGACTCCATGAATGGCACAATTGTAAGCAAAACTCAGTATCCATCTGGGCCCGATGAGCGGAAGCGTATGAGTATGATCCCTTATGCTTCGACAATCGGATCTATCGTGTATGCCATGAATAGTACTCGCCCAGATGTTGCATATGCTCTGAGCATATGTAGCAGATTCCAATCAAATCTAGGTGAGGTACACTGGACTGCAGCTAAGAACATCCTTAAGTACTTGCAAAGGACTAAGGATAGTTTCTTGGTGTTTGGAGGAGAAAGTGAGTTTATTATCGAAGGTTATGTTGATGCGAGCTTCCAAACTGACAGAGATGATTTCCGGTCTCAGTCCAGATACATTTTTTTTGTCTGAATGGAGGAGCAGTGAGCTAGAAAAGTTCAAAGCAAAGCATTGTCGTTGATTCTACAACTGAAGCAGAATACTTTGCAGCTTCAGTAGCTGCAAAGGAATGGGTTTGGATTAAGAAGTTCAATACTGCGCTTGGTGTAGTTCCCAGCATTGATAGAGGATTGAACCTTTATTGTGATAATAATGGTGTCATTGCTCAAGCGACGGAACCTAGATCTCACCAGAAATCCAAGCATATTCTGAGGAAGTTTCATGTTATACGAGATATCACTGAAAGGAAAGATGTGAAGATTTGCACGGTTCATACGGACGACAATGTGGCTGATCTGTTGACTAAACCATTGCCTCAACCCAAGCATGAGAGTCATACTAGGGCCATAGGAATAAAGCACATTGCAGAATGGCTTTGATTATGTAATATATAGTATTATGAAGTAGTTCATGAATATTGGTATTGTTTACGTTTGTCAAATAAAATACAATTTTGGCATTTATTTAATTATGGTTTAGAAATAAATAATTGTCCAAAATAAATTATAAATTCAAATAGGTTTGTCAAATACGTGATTTGATAAATGAAACCCTATAATGTGAACTTGAATGTATATTTTATTGTTGTCCCTCGTCTAGGTCATTGAGTTGGGCACCAATGACTTGTAAAGACTAGTTTGTAAGTTGATTGATAGCATCGTTTCATGGGCTATAGAGACATTCGATGTCAAGTCAATTATATGGATATATGTTGGAGAACATATATTGGACTAACCGCTATGAGAATCTTTAAGAGATTTGGAATGTCATAAGATTTCTCATTGACTATTTATGTAAATTCCTCAAACATGAGTGCATCACTTTTCTTATATGAGAATTGGTATATTCTTGACTCCGTCAAACGTCGCGCCGTAAAAGGAGGCTATAAAGGCAGAGGTCATAATTGACATGAATCATATAGAGAACTGTGGATGTGCAAGATTGAATTGTCCTCCAATTTAATAGGATGGTTGTGTTTGGGCCTCTTGAAGAGTGAAAACTGAAATGCATGGCCGTGCTCAAATGGATTAAAAGTTAATCATTTGTTTCAGCAGTTTGAACTCGGATTTCAAGAAATAGTCTGAACGGAATGGGATGACATACTATCTTACTTGATGTTCAGATCAAGACAATAAGTGACAAAGAAATTTATTATTGTACAATTGTTAATGACAAGTGGGATATTGAAGAAGGTGTCCATTAATTAAGGTGGTAATGAATAAATAGTTGAAAGGAATTTAATTTGATTATATTAGGGGTCGTAAACTTTATCTAGAAACAAATTACGATATACGTGTCAACTGTTGCACGCGTTACTAACACAATCAGGTCCTACAAAGGGTTACACATTGATCAATGGACTAAACACATGGATGGCTAAAGGGGCCTATTAAACTAACTTACCTAATGAGATTAGGGTTAGTTTTGAAGAGACTTATAAATAAAAGGAGAAAATGATGCAAACCAACTTTTTCCTAACCCCAACCCCCCTGACCGTCCCCTCTCTCTCTCCACCAAGGAAGAAAGTTGTTCTTTCACTCCTCTCATTCTAGCTAACGTGTTGGTGAAGTTTAGTCTGTGATTCATGTTAAATCGTTGTACGTTAGTTTTCCTCATTATTATCATGTGCATGGATCTTTAGTGGTTGATGAATTTAGAAATCGTTTATATGTTATTTTTCCACTGCGTTTTATCGTAATCCAACAGCTTCCACATTGCATTAATTGAACAAATATTAGGAGTTCGATTCGGTTGTACTAAAACCAATTTAGTTTTCTTTACTACCTCTACACCTTATTTAACCTTGATTAATACGTCATCGATCTCAACATAAAGGAGGAGTTTGTGTTATAGTTTTTTATTTTATTTTATCCACTCTACCCTACTCTTACTCTAAATCCGACCATGTCAAACATGCGAATGAAACCGCTAAGATCCCGTTCGTGATCTTGATAATCTCTGGATAAAAGATCTCTCAACTCAGCTAGTCACAATTAGTATGTGTTCTAGGGTTTCAAAAAATAGAACACGTAAAAGGTTTTTCGGCAAGTTTTGAGCAAGCATTAAATATGTAATTAAAGAGAAAATCTTTAATTTCAACGAAGAAACAGTTTCGTAGCAATTGAGGTCAGTAAAGATTGAGAAAATTTGCACTATAGTTGTTAAGTTTTTGCATATTTGTATTCATGTAAATACTTTTACTTTCTCAATTTGCTTTAAACCGAATGCAATGGTAATCGAATCAAGTATCCTATGCGCGATTAAGCAACCTCATTTTTGAGTAAATCAGGTTGCATGCATCTGAAAATGCCCTTAAATTGTATCTTAATTTGTAACACAAACACCTGTAATCATGATAAGTAACAATATCTTAAAGTGATTGCTGCGAGTTCCTGGAGCACAAATCCCTTTATGCCTGGCGCACCTTTTTAACTTTCTGAGACCACCCTAGTCTATAGATCTGTAATCTTGTCTGGAATAATACAAACAGGATATTGAATCTGAGCATTGAAGTTGCAGATTGGCATCTAATCAAAAAAATAAAAGTAATTCCAAAAAACGTCCAAATATATTTGGGAACGCCTCCACTGTGTTTCATCAAATGTCCAAATGAATAAGCCATTTGTTGAATGTCATCCATAAACGATTACATTCCACATAAAATGCAGCCATACGGTAAAACCCCTGCATTCCTGATTTCTGACTCGACTAATGTAATATTTAATCTACGGTAAAAGTGCATACATCTAATTTATTATTTAACAAGAAATACATTTTATCGTACACTGCCAGTAAATTTGAACCCAAAAATTGTTGGACAAAGAAAAGAAAATGTGATATCAAGTAACAGTCCAACACAAACGTCGAAACCAAAATTTAAGGGACATCTAGTCATTCGACTTGCAATTCACCGAGAAACCATTACCATTTAGTCCATCCTTAACGGATGGCCTTTGGGATCGGGTCGGGACTCAACCTAACCCCAACCCCTCTTAATGGGGGGAAAACCCAGGTCGGGTCCGACCTGGGTTCCGCCCTCGAGTTGGCCACGTGGCCAACATAGGTTGGTTGTATTTTTTTGTTTTTTGTTTTTTTTATAAATGATTAAAAATCAGTTTTTTTAATATCTGTTTAATAATATGTAATTGATATTAATATTATTTTATATAATTAGAATTAATTTCTGAAAATTAAAATTAATGAAAATTAGTAAGATAAATGTAAATAATTAATCAAAATTAGTAAAATAAATGTATGTAATTAAAAAAAATTAGTAAGATGATTGGAAATAATTGTAAATGTATATAATTAAAGAAAATTACCCAGAAAAACACACGAATTACCCAGGTTCACTCAAAAACACATTAGTAACCCAAAAAATCGGTACATAATTACTAATCAATCCCAAATCCAAAAAATACATTGTACTTGGCTTTTAGGGTACTGCCGCCGCTGCCACTTCATCGGCGAGATGGGGTTGGGGTTGATGATGCCCCTAAGGCATCGACAACAAGGAATGGGGGGTGGGGGGGGGATTGTATAATAAATAATAAAAATTTGTTGCTCGGATCCTGGGATCCAAGGACCTCTGTCAACAAACGCACGGATCTTCCTCCATTGTTTTTGTAATATAAAATGGGGATATCTTACAAATATAATTAAGAAAAAGAATTGCATTGTTTCAAATGAAGATATCTTAGAAAATAAAAACAATAAAATAAAATTGCATTTTTTTATCTTCCGAGGCTCTACGGATAGACACCAATATTGCTATATACTTATTGTATTTTTGAAATACTAAAATTTCAATAGTTAATCAAAGAAGACAATTACCAATTTTAAATCGATTATATTTTCATTTCTCACTTTTTCAACATCTTAAACAAAAAATATGTAGGATTTCTAGTTTAATTGCACATATATATTTTCGAAATTTTTATGCACAATAAGGATCAATTACAATTTTCTATGATTTGTTTCATGCATGCATCAGTTTGTTTCAATAACTAGTTTCAACACATTATTAAAATAAACATGGGCTCCGAATTTCATACCTAGACGTTCTCTAAAACTTCGTGATGATCCGGAGACGTTGAGGATGACGATCGTCGCTTCCCGTTGCGCCGGATGCCTCCGAGTGTTCACCAAACCCTAAACAAGGTCAGAGAGAAAGGAGCTAGTCAATCAATCTGCGAACTAGCTTAGAATCTAGCTACAAAACCCTTCATTAGTCTCTGAGATTTCTCCTTCCAAAGACTTAGAAACTTAAGAGGATTTTCGTGGCTTTTGTGGTGAATTAGGAGAGAAAACAATTAGAAAAACATCTAACTTAAAAAAGGAGAATAAGGACCTATTTATAGGCTCCAATCTTACTCTCAATCATGGCTATTCTTAAGCCATGTTTTCTTGACATTTTCTCTCACAAACTAATTCAATAATGTATCACATGCATCCACAAAACGTTTGACCAAGTTTGGAGCTAATCCAACCATTGATCAAATTAATCTCTTAATTATCAAAGGCAGAAAATCAATCGATCTTCGGTTTACCGAGACATACTCGGTTAACCGAATATGTCACGTTCGTCTTACCGTGTATTAGACGGATGACCGATTCTTAAGGAGAAAAATTCTCCTTAACCGATCGGACGAACCCACGTCTAAAACCGAATGTCATTCGGTTAACCGAAAATATCAGAACTGGACATTGTTCGGCCGACTGTTCCTGGTTCGGTATACCAAACCAGAGTTCCAGGCACTTTGGTCAATTTCGGTCAATCAACTCTGACCATCCGTTCCACGTTCGGTTGACCGGTCTACAGAACCTTCGGTCGACCGAACCATAAACGGATTACCGAAGTTTTACCCGATTTTGCCTTTTCAAATTTTGGATTTATTTCTAACAAAATTTGAACTTTAGGGGGTTTTAGCAAATTCACAACTTATACAATATATTATCCTATGCAACAATAAATTATTGCACCCCATAATATATGCATCTCATATGAATTTATCATGATTCTAATTATGTTATATACAACATAATTGATTTTACTTGTTCACCACATGTGTCATATTTTCTATAAGAAACCTGACACATCATATGAACCAAAAATCAAGCTTCTTATTTCCCGGTTTTTGCAGTGTGACCTATGGGAGGATCTAGACTAAGTTGGCAGTGATATTAAGAACTTAATATCACAAGCTATAAACGGTATCTAGCTACACATTATAGCTCTCAATTAGTTAGATGTCTTAATTCCACTCGAACCAAAACACGATCAATTTAGTGATGGAGTGCATCACTTGTATCCGTCCCTTGCCTAATGATATTAAGAATACACACAAAGTAGTATTGTGTCATCTTTGTATTAGTATTCATTTCTTGATCTCTTTAAGCTAGTTATAAATATGTGACTTAACTCAAATCACATTTTGCACATTAAACTTTGCTTTATCAAGGGCCCACTAATATCATTACTCAATTAAGAGGGCCAATGATAATCTTTTGACTAACTATCTTCTCCAACAAAAGTCATACTTAACCAACCAATGCATTTACACTACACTTATCGATATCTCAAGACACTAATCTAATCAAGCATTTCTTAAGTGATCGGATATAAGTCTCATATCAAAGGACGAAGGACACAGTAAAATATTAATGACACAGAAAAACACATTTCTATAATATTTTACTTATTAGGTCCATTCTGTATACAAAAGTAATATTTTCCTATTTTGCGTACCCGTGTTGTCACTCATTTGTAGCGCTACAATGATCTATGACCAACACGACAATCTTAACTCGGTAATTAATGTCCCATGTTAATTACCATGATTGCGAATATCTTTTGTTTTATGTAAACCATTATCTTTTAGAGTTCTACGGTTAAGGACCAAGAGCCTCTTCCTTAACACTTCTAAAAGACGAATAACATAAACAAGGAATAAAATGATTTCTCATTCAATTCATAATAATTGGCATTTAAAAGTAAAACTTTTAGAACACATTCCTTTCAATCTCCCACTTGTTATCAATGTTTTCTCTCACATACATTCTCAATGTATAAAACAATAATAACTAGGGTAAACCCCATTACATATCAATCATCAAGCCAATCTACATAGTTCCTCAATCCCATGGACTCGAAATGCATTTCGCCCTTGGCTTGGGATAAAGGTTTTGTGAATGGATCAGCTGTGTTGTTGTTGGTGTCCACCCATAAAAGATTTATTTTGTCTTCGTCGATGAGGTCACGTGTCACGAAGTACTTACGATACATCTACTTCACTTTGTGGTGTGATTTGGGGTCCTTGATTTGCGAGATAGATGCACTATTATCGCAAAATAGCTCTATTGGTCCCTCGCTAGAGGGAACTACTCCAAGCTCTTCAAGGAACTTCTTAATCCACACTCCTTCCTTGCTCGCTTCAGTGACAACCATTGCTTCGGAAGCAGTGGTTGAGTCGGTCGTAGTGCTTTGCTTCCAACTACGCCAACTCATAGCTCCATCATTCAAAAGAAAGACATATCCTGATTGCGACCTTCTATAGTCTGGATCACTCATGAAACTCGCATCCGAGTATCCCTCGGCTATCAACTCCCTTTGTCCTCCATAAACAAGAATCTTATCCTTAGTCTGGTTAAGGTACTTCAGGATATTCTTGACCGCAGTCCAATGCTCAGGACCTGCGTTGGATTGGTGACGACTTGTCACGCTTAGAGCATACGAGACATCGGGTTTTGTGGAAGTCATCGCGTACATGATCGACCCAATTGCCGAAGCATAAGGGACATCCTTCTTGTACTCTAAGTCCTTACGTGATTGCGCACGTTGAGACTTCTTAAGTTGCACACGCATACTCATTGGCACACTGCCCTTTTTGGAGTTGTTCATCTTGAACCTTTCCAAGACCTTGTCAATGTATGCACGTTGACTGAGGCCAATGAGTCTACGGGATCTATCTCGATATATCTTGATTCCCAAGATGTATTGAGCCTCACCCATATCTTTCATTGAAAATGCAGATTTCAATGAACTTCTCGTTTGCTCAAGCAAAAGGAATATGATGGCCCATGAGCAATATGTCATCGACATATAAGATTAGGAATACTACATGGCTCCCACTAACCTTCTTGTATATACAAGGTTCTTCCTTACTTTGAATGAAGTGAAGCTTCTTCACTTCCTCATCAAAGCGTTTGTTCCAACTCCTTGATGCTTGCTTCAATCCATAAATTGATCTTTGAAGCTTGCATACTTTGTCGCTATACTTTGGATCTTCAAAACCTTGAGGTTGTACCATGTACACATCCTCCTCCAAGTTCCCATTAAGGAACGCCATTTTGACATCCATTTGCCATATTTCATAATCATGAAATGCAGCAATAGCGAGCATAATCCGAATAGACTTGAACATGGCAACTGGTGAAAAAGTTTCATCATAGTCAATTCCTTGAACTTGAGTCGCTACAAGCCTCGCTTTGTAGGTTGTCAAGTTCCCATCCATGTCCATCTTCCTCTTAAAAACCTATTTATTATGAATGACCTTTTTACCTTGAGGAAGGTCAACCAAGTTCCACACTTGATTATCATACATGGATTCTATTTCGGATTCCATGGCCTTGAGCCATAGTTTGGAGTCCTTTCTTTCCATTGCTTCTTGAAAGGTCGAGGGATCATCGGTATCTAGTACCATGATCTCATGAAGTCCCAAATACATATCGGGTTTCTTCCTTTCCCTCGTTGACCTTCTAAGTTCTTTTGGTGCTACGTGTACTTCTCGAACTTCTTCCACAATTTCTTGTGGAATTGGTTCGTGTTTGATTCTCGAACGTACACTAGGTGGGGAGAATTGAGTTTCTCTCACAATTTCTTGCGAAGGTCTCTCACTCACGCTCCTACTAACCAAAGGAATCTCGGTTGGGCCTTCATGATCTTGAATGTCATCATTCATGTCATGATCTTGTAGAGTATCTTGAGTTTCCTCAAGCACAACCCTACTCCCACTACTTTTTACTCTTTCCAGAAATTCCTTTTCCAGAAATGTGGCATCCCTCTCTACAATCACTCAATTGGAGGTGATATGCCAAAAGTAGTATCCTTTTGTCTCATGAGGATAACCAATAAAGAAACATTTATCCGATTTTGGTTGAAGTTTGGTCGACATCAATTTCTTGACGTAAGCCTCACAACCCCAAATCTTGAGAAAATTGAGCTTGGGTGTTTTACCACTCCATAGCTCATAAGGCGTTTTCTCTACGGATTTGGATGGAACATTATTTAGTGTGTAAGCCGCAGTTTGTAGTGCATAACTCCAAAAGTAAAGAGGTAATTCCGCATGACTCATCATTGACCGAACCATTGAACCATGTCGAGCAATGTCCTATTCCTCCTTTCGGATACCCCATTCCACTGAGGTGTACCGGGATGGGTGAGTTGAGGTACAATACCAAACTCCTTAAGGTATGAGTCAAATTCGACACTTAAGTACTCACCTCCACGATCTGTTCATAGAGACTTGATTTTCTTGTCGAATTGGTTCTCTACTTCATTCTTGAATTCTTTGAACTTGTCAAAGGATTCACTTTTGTTTCTCATTAGATAAACATAGTCATAACGACTATAATCATCCGTGAACGTAATGAAGTACCTGAAACCATCTCGTGCACTAGTACTCATTGGACCACATACATCGGAATGTATCAAATCCAACAAGCCACTCGCCCTTGGACCTTTCTTCTTGAAAGGCGTTTTGGTCATTTTTCCAATTAAACATGGTTGGCACGTTTCCAATGATTTAAAATCACGTAGACCAAGAAGGCTTCTTGCAATTTCTTGATGCGTTTTTCATTTATGTGACCAACTCGATAGTGCCACAAGAGAGTATCATTCTCGTGAGTGGTCTTAAATCTTTTGTTATTGATATTAAAGATTTGTTTATTATTCAATTCAAGCAAATAGAGACCATTCCTTATGAATGCATTTGCATAGAAAACACCATTCTTCGATATAGACAAGCAAGAATTTGAAATATTTATATTAAAATTATCCATATCTAAACATGATACATAAATAATGTTCTTGCTAATCGAAGGCACATAATAAACATTCTTTAGACATAACTTTAAACCACTACATAATTGAAGCACACCAGAACCTTGTGCAACCGCAAAAACGTTCACACCATTTCCGACCTTCAATTTTACCTCGTTCCTTACGAGTTCCTTCCTATCCATGAGCAGCTGCACATTAGAAACTATGTGAGCACAAGATCCGATATCAATTACCCAATCCTGGACAGAGGTGGCTAAATTTATTTCAATAACAAATATACCTTTGGCCTTTTTGGGGCGTCGACGTTCAATCACTCCGTTGTCAAGGTCTTCCTTGTACTTGGCGTAATTTGGCCGGATGTGTCCTTTTTCACCGCAGTGAAAGCACTCCGTATTCGGAGTTGGAGATTTCTGAGATTTCCCCCTCGAGGTACTCGAGTTTTAATATGCTTTCTTTGCTTAGTTTAATAATTTGTGTAATGTTTAGTGAGTAGTTCCATCCCCTTTGGGGGGTGGAGTAGATGTACATACATGCATTAGAGAATGGGATGAATGCTTTATTTTTGATGTGTTGATCAAACATGAATGTATGCTTGCTTGTTTAGGATAGAATTTATAACTTGATGAGTTTTTCCAAAATGATTAGACACCTCTCATGCTTGTTTAGGTTCTGAAATAAACAACTTGCATATGTAAATGTTAATCAACTAAGTTGGTGAATAGATTGATAGGTTTTGCCATAACATTTAGACACTTCCTATGCTTGATAAACACCACCTTCATGTGCTTAAAGAATGTATTCTACACCCACCTCTTTGCATGTGTGCACTCACTCCACCCCTTAGGGGTTTTTCCCATTTCTGTATTCCAGCATTCTTCCTTTGCTCTTAGCTTAGTTATTATTTCATTGTTTGGTTCTTCCTTTCGCATTTCCTACTTCGTAGCGTAGTATAGAGTAGAGTAGCATAAACATCTTTCTCCCCCTATTTTTGCCACTTGATTTCGTACAAGCAAGAGGCTACTCACCTCCCTGAGGATGACCCGTACTTGCCACCACTTCATCGCGGCCGTGCACTTGCGGTTTAATTAAAACGTTCAACAACTAGCACTTAGTACACTATGTTGTAAACCATCTACTAATAAAACCTTTTCAATAGTTGGAGTAGAAGTGCTGTAAAAATTGTAGGATCGTGTGGGTCGGGTTAATCTAATCACTTTTACGTTAATCCCTAACTAATCAAACAATAAACGCAGCGGAAACAATTTAAAGACTAGTAGGAAAAAGGAACAAGCAAACCACAAATCGACTCAGCGTTTTTATAGAGGTTCGGCACCCCACCCGGGTCCTAGTCCTCTCTTCCAAGCTCCGCTCGACTCCGCGAGCTCCGCCTACGACTTCACTATCCGCTCCCCGTTCCGGGCCGGGAGACAACACCTTACAACCGTCAAACTCGTGATCAACCCTCGTCGAGCTTGGAATCCTCTTCTCACAATCCGAGAAGGATCACTTCGGGCTCTCATCGAAGTCTATACTCTTTTGACAAACTTTGTAACTGAGTGGGATTCACTCTCTAATTGAGCACACTTTGAGTAGGATGAGTAATTGATCAAGTGTGTATAGTTTAGGCTTATGGAGTGTAGAAATGGGAGCTTTGAGGATTGAGGTTTCTCTCTAATGTATTGGGACAATTGGAGTTGGCGAGTTGTATTAACAGCATGTCTTGATCCTCTATTTATAAGCTCCTAAAGATTTCTAGCCGTTTGGACAAGATTTGATTGGGTTTTGTGCAAGATACACAAGGCAGAAAATCGGGCTGCAAATCTGTCCAGAACCGGTCGACCGAAACTACTAAACCGGTCGACCGTTAACTTGATTTCAAGGAGAACGGTCGAACAAATGAATACTCGGTCGGACAAACGAGCTAGAACTTAACTCTACTTAAGTTAATCGGTCGAACCAAAGTATGGGGCGGTTCGACCGATAAGGGTATTCGGTTGAGACAAAGGTGCAACGGTCGAACGAAGATGTGTCGACCGATAGCAGGGAATTTGGTTTCTATTCAACCAGTCGACCGATTTCCGAATGTATTTTGGGGTTAAGTTTGTTTTATACGAATACGACCGTTATAGGAATACGACAAGAAAAATGGCCATATTAAAATCTGGGATCGGTCGACCGAAAAGGTAGAACCGGTCGACTTGTAGAGTTTGGTAAAAACCACTGTGGAGAGTCTGTTATAATCCGGTCGAACTGAGAACTGGTTCGGTCGACCGGTTCACACAGGAAATCTGGGTTTAGGTTTTAAGTGATTTCCGACTAAGGTTTGGGTGATCTAATGAAGTCCAAATAAGGTGAAATTTTGTGTGTGACTTCTCTAAGGAACCTAGTGTGTATGTGATAAGTTTTAGCTCTTGTATGCTCAATTTACACATGTTCCTAAGACTCAAAATAAAATCAAGATTACAAGTCTTCATATAGCTTTATTACAAATCCTGACTTGATTTCCTTCCTTCCATGAGTCTTGATCAGCTGTAGAGGTTAGCACATGCAATGTATATGCAATGCAATATGTGTGCTACTCTACATTACTTATGATTAAGATTAGGTTGATTAAATCATCAAAACAATGATTAAGGCCAAAAAGCCAACAAAAATTACCAATGCCGACAATGTGACCTTTAGCGTTGTCTCTAAATGTGACGGTTCCTCCCTTCTTAGGATTTATGCTTGATAGAACTTGGGAGTCTTCCGTCATGTGCCTCGAGCACCCACTATCAAGAATCCACTTTCCCTTTCTCCTTTCTTTCATCTACAAACAAGGAAACAAGTGAAGACTTTGGTACCCAAATTTGTTTGGGTCCTTGAGGGTTAGCTTTTGGTACCCAAACTTGAGTAGTCTTAGGTACCCAAACATTTTAATAATTTACTTTCTTAACAAGAGAGTTGTTCATTTTAACAAAATAAGATGTGGGTTTCTTTTTTTTCCCTCCCGTGTATCCTAAGCCATGTTTTGTTAGGGATTGGGTTTGGGTGCCAAGAAGCATGTGATGCATTGCATACATTGCATCATATGTCTTTCATTTAGATTACTTTTACATCAATAAATGCTACTAAGGTATGTGTTTAGTCTTATTTACAGAATACATGGACCTGAATGCAATTTACCCACATCCCGAGCATAAACGCGTGCAAAAGACTCATTTCTATCATAAAGACCAAGCTCCAGATTATCGGGTTACGAATGGAAATGTATCCAAGCATAAAAGCATTCAAGTCCTAATTGCAAAAAGAACAAGGACTTAAGCACAAAAGTAGCCGGGGACTTAATTGCAAAAAGTCAAGGACCTAATTGCAATTCACGAGTTATTATGGAGAAAACCTAAAGAAAAATCAATGTAAATCTCCAAATACATAAAGGAATTAATCCGGAGCTCAAAAGAATGGAAAGAATCAATCCAGACGCGCAAAGGAGGATCAAATCATACCATAAACTACCAGCAAAAATCCGGATTAAATCAGAGAAGATTGTGCGGTGAAATCGCCGCATATCACATACATTGTGCGGCGGAAACGCCGCCCCCTCAGCGATCTGTGTGCTCCAATTTTGTCCAGTCGTGTCTGGACACGTGTACTCTCCAATTCTATACTTAGGTCTCTTGTAACAACTATAAATAGACCCGAGAACGATGTTAGAAGGGTCCTTAGTCTTTGGTTGTAGTTTTTATTCTTAATCTTAGTTTTGCATTCTTCTTTTCATTAATAAAATTCTGTCTTTTATTTCTTACTTTTAGTTTTCTTTTGTAATGTCTCAAGGACCCCTTTTTCCTCCCTCCATGAGTTTCTAACTCCTTCCAAAGGGTGGAGGTGACGGATTAGGGTGAAGAGAAGATGAATGAATGTTATTATTTTAAGTTCGTATTAGTTTATTTTGATTACTTGAGTATATGTTAAATCATTTATCATGTAATGCTTCATAACTAATATGATTTATTATAAGTTTCTGAATTCTCTAATCTAAACCTTAAATCTAAACCTCCACCCGACGGAATTCACCTTCTTTGTTCTTGTTTTAGTTTTAATTGTTCTTGTTCTTGCTTTAGATAATTAAAACCCAAAAATCTCAAAACCCAATTATTTCTTCTCTCCTTCTTCCCCTTAATCGAAAATCACACAAATAACAAGATCTCTCCCTCCTTGTGTTCGACCCGTATTTGCCACGTCTTCATTGACGCCGTGCACTTGCGGTATAAATTTAATTCTCACCAGCATGTCAAGCATTTTTCTTCCTAAGGTGAATTGATCAAGATCTTTTGTGAGTTGCTTATTCTTGGCAATAAGATCTCCATTGGTATGACTCTCTTTTCTGGATCTCAAAGTTTTTATCTCATCATTTAGTGTTTCATTTTTTCTTTAGTAACATGTCATATTTGGTAGATAACTCTAGATGTATTTTTCTTCCTAGTTTGTTTTTATACAAATTATTTCATAACTCTCAGCAAGTTCATGAAAAGAATCTAACAAATCATCATAAGAAGGTGTTTCATGAAGGGATACCTCATCGTTGTCAATTTCCACCACGTGAGGTTGGTCACTCATCTTTGGTGATGGAGGTAGGCTTGAGTCGGAATCTTCATTAGTGGTCATGAAACACATGTATGCTTCCTCTTCTTGAGAGTACTCGGAGTCGGAGTCCTTTGATGAGCTTGAGTCATCCCAAGTGGCCTTGAGGGCCTTCTTCCCATCTTTCTCGCGACGATCCCTTCTCTTGTTATCATCACGATCTTGTCTTCTAGGCTTCTCCTCTTTGTCTCTTTGTGAGGGTCTTTCTTCTCTATCTCTTCTTGGTCTCTTCTCCCTTTCTCTCCTAGGAGGATATCTCTTTTCCTCTCTTCGTTCACGATCTCTCGGCCTAAGCAAGGGGCAATCCTTCTTCATAAGGCCGGTTTTGTTGCATTCGTAGCAAGTGAACGTCCATGATGATTCTCCTTTTCCTTTTGCAAATTTTCTTTTGGAGAGGAAATTCTTGAAGTTGTGGTCTTCATTGGTGTCCTCATCCTCGATTGTTTCCAAATCCGAGGGTGCCTTTAGAGAAATTGTCTTCTTTTTCCGTCTAGACCCTTCCCGTTCCTTCTCATTCTCTCTTCTTTCTTCCATTTGAATCCCGTAAGCCATGAGGCTTCCTATGAGATCCTCCATTTTGAACTTTGAGAGATCTTTGGCTTCTTCAATTGTCGTAGTCTTTTTCTCCCATTCCAAAGTTAGATACCAAAGAAACTTGCGTACCCTGACATCCAATCTACCGACGGGAAAAGTCCTAAAACGTCTACTTCAAATCCAAATGACTCCCGTGTCTTTACATCTACATGTCTCTGTGTCTATCGGAAGACATTTATTTTGAGTCATCCGATTCTGTTGCTTAAAGGACATTTACCTATACTTCTCTTGCTGCTAGTTAAATACCTAAATGTAGTCATTCTGATTGTTGTCAGAAGTCAACTTTTTACCTAATAGCTATATCACTTTTATTGACCTTAAATCGGATGACTAACTTGTGTCTGAGTCGTCCGTGCAAACCAGTGTTCTGAGGGAGAAGCGCATCACATCTTCCCGATGTGGCCGGCATCCGTGTCCGCATATGCGGCCCGATGCGAATGCGAGCGTGATCCGAGGGAGAAGCGCATCGCATCTTCCCGATGTGGCCGGCATCCGAGTCTGCGTATGCGGCTCGATGCGGTCGCATATGCGGATAGATGCGGTCGCATATGCGGATAGATGCGGCCGCATTTCAAAATACCCTGTTTTTATTTTTGGTTTTTTTTATTCTGATTTGTTTAATATTGAATTAATGATCTTAGAAATTATTCAAAATTTTACCTAAATTTTTAATTACATGTATATAATTTTTAAATAATATATCTATATTATATTATTTAATTATTAAATCGCAAACCGCATATGCACCCGCATCGCATCTGCATCTCGCATATATCGGATGTGGTGTCTGGCCGCGTCCGCATCCCATATTTCTGAACCTTGGTGCAAACACCCAAAAACCAACAGAAATCATTGTTCCTCAAATCAGAAGAGTCATTTCGAGTTAAGTAATCCTATGTCACCCTTCCATAACCAAATAGGACCACTCGGAGCACCTTATGTCGTCTATTGATCTATCTTTTGTTCTTTGCTTTGAAACTTGACCAAATCACCCCCAAACTTTTCTCAACAACTATGACATGTAAATAGCCTATAAATATGAGCTTGCACACTCATTTGAATATGATTGTTCACTGCTACAACATCAAGATTTCAAGGTACATCTCTCTCATTCTCGTTATCTCATACTACACCACTCGAAGCCCAATTTGTAGAATTGTGAGACTAGTGATTGTAAAGAAAAATCAAGTGTCCCAAGTTAAAGTAGTTATCTTGTGGTTCTACTACTTCCCACCAAGAATATTCAAATGTTCTAATCGACTTCGGGTGAAGTCGCCTCTCGGGTTGGGAGAGGAAGAGCAAGCTCGTGTTTGTAAACTTAGATTATAAAGACTTGTTCTTCGCCTAGATCATAGATATCAGATAGTGGAATTCTCAAGTGGGCTCAAGGGGTGAATGAGACTCGAGGAGAGGACTATGAGTAGGGGCACGTTGAACCTCTATACATCCGGTGTCCTTTTGTTCTCTTTCATGGGTTCTATCCTCTAAAATAGCGAATGTCGAGATGTAGGTCACATGGTTTGCGATCTCAACTCTCTTGATTGTTTGCATGTTTTTTTCTTAATAAGATTCTGAAGGAGGTGTCCATTAATCAAGGTGCCAAAAATAAATAGTTTAAAGGAATTTAATCTGATTATATTAGGAGTCGTAACGTTTAGCTAGAAACCAATTGCGATCTACGTGTCAACCGTTGCGCGCATTACTAATACAATCATGTCCTACAAATTGTTACACACATTGGTCCAATAGACTAAACACATGGATGGCTAAAGGGGGCCATTAAGCTAACTTACCTAATGAGATTAGGGTTAGCTTTGGAGAGACTTATAAATAAAAGGAGAAAAGGATGCAAACCTACTTTTTCCTAACCTTAGCCCCCCCCCCCCCCCCCCCCCCCTTGTCGTCCCCTCTCTCTCTCCACCAAGGAAGAAAGTTGTTATTTCACTCTTCTCATTCTAGCTAACGTGTTGGTGGAGTTTAGTCGATGGTTCGTGTGTCCTGAGTAGAGGAATCACAATTGGGATTCTCTGCACCTCCTCCGTGAGCAAAAGAAAGACACACATCAAAGGTATAAATCGTTGTAGTTAGTTTTCCTATTTATTATCATGTGCATGGTTCTTGGGTGGTTGATGGATTTAGAAATTGTTTCTATGTTATTTTTCTGTTGTGTTTCATTGTAATCCAACAGTGGTATCAGAGCCTCGTGTATATGATTTTAATAGTTAGATCGAAAAGAAAAATGTTTTTTTCTTCTGATTTGATGCATTTCCAGAATTAAAAAATGTTTTTTTCTTTTCTCTTGTTTTCATGCATTTTGTATATATGTGTCATCGAATTTATTTATTTTGGCAGAGATGCATGTTGCGTAAACACATGATTGATTTAATTGGATTAAATTTGCATGAAAATAAGTTTTATTTTTTAATCATCATCTAGAACCATATGATGTATTTCTAGATTGTTGTTAATTAATTTTTTTCATGATTATGCCCAAATCGACTAAACCCTAATTTCAATTTATGATGTGATAATGATGATTAACATATTGATAAATTGATATTATTAGATAATTTCATATTATTTATGACATTTTATTTGAACAAAAGTTGTTTAAATAATCATACTTGATATGAAAAATTTTTGTTTTAAGTACATGCATGATTTTAGGGTTAATATGTGATTAGATCTTGTATGTTTTTTAGTGGGAGTTATGAATTTTATTTCCAATTTTCGGATTGGGCTTGGAGCTCAATAAATTTTAACGTAATTTGCATGTTTATGGTAATATATACATATATGCTTGATTATGCTTGATACGTAATATGCATGTTTATGGTAATATATACATATATGCTTGATACGTAATATGCATGTTTATGGTGATTTAAACATATACGCTTGATAAATTAGATTTACCATATATGATGCAACATTGATTACTTTGATTTATGGTAATATACATATTTTGATTTATTTAATTAAAACACATAAAATGTTGATTGACTAATTTACATGGCTGATTTGATTAGCTTAAATAAGATTTATTAATTTGATTAGTGATATCTTGCATTCATATAATAATAAATATATAATATTATGGATGATAGTATGCATGGATAATATTGTGTGTGATATTATTGTGAATGCATGATGTATGTTTATAATATGTGATGTTATGATTGTAAGCTTTGTGAGATGACTAGTATGGTCCAGTAGATGATCTGCGTATCGTTGCACATTATTTTGTAATCCTAATTTCATTATGTATTCATTTTATACAATCTGTGTATCGTGATGTAGTTTTGTAATGGTAATTAGGATTATTATTATTATTGTTATTTCTTTGTCTTGTAAGCTTGATTAAAAAATCATGGATGGAGATCCAAGGCGTTCAAGACAGTGTTCCTATGAAGATTAGCCTTTTAGGAGTAGGGATCATACCAGGATCACAATTTATTTTGCATGCTTTGTGTATGTTTATGTATGTTGGATGTTTATGTTATGAGTTCACATTATACACAAACATAATATACATAAGTCCCTAAAAGAAATTTGAGCTTAATTGCCTTTCCAAATTAACACATGTGAAGCCTTCGAAAATTGGTAATGGGTTATGCCAAAGCAAGGCGTCACCTTTTCTCTTGGGATAGTACGGGTAAATTCAAAGAAGGGATTTAGATGGTTAATTTGGTTGATCTCAACGAAATCATCAAAAGAGTTTTGGATTTTGAGGCAAATGGGTGGGAATTAATCATGAGATGTTACCTACCAACCAAGAGTTATAAGAAATGTAACTATTAAAGGAGTTTACTTACCTTGATCACCTAGTCTTAAGGAAGGGCCAAAGTCCGCTTAATATTATGTGAAATGGGGTCTTGGAATCACTAGTTCAATAAGGGACAAAATTCAAAATTGAATGGTGTGTTTTAGCTTAACTATTTAAAATTGTTTAAATGTTTTAAGTTATTTATGACAAACGTAATAAACTTGCAATTCTTTTCTTTCAAATGTAGATTAATGGCCGGAAATAGTAATACCGTTTTCAATATTCGTTTTATCCTTGAGAAGGACAAGCTAAACGGAAATAATTTCCTTGATTGGGAAAGGAATCTGAGAATTGATCTCAGGTCAGAAAACAAAGAGGATGTCCTTACAACTCCTATCTCAAAGTTAACTTCCACCTCAACTGTTGAGGAGCGAGCTGTTGTGAGTAGTATTCGCAATAAGTCTGTCACTGTCACCTGCCTGATGTTGGCAACTATGGACACTAACCTCCAAAAGAGGTTTGTGGACATGGATGCATATACTATCATCCAACAACTAAGGAACAAGTTCCAGATACAGCCCCGGATGGAGAGGTATGATACCTCAAAGGCTATTCTTGAGAGTCGTCTCGAGAAGGGCAAATATGTTGGGCCCCATGTTTTCAAGATGATCGGTCTTTTTGAGAACATGGCCCGACTTGGGTTTCCCTATGGTCAAGAGTTGGCCACAGACAATGTTCTCCACTCACTCCATGATGGGTTTAGCCAATTTAGGTTGAACTTCAACATGCAAGGTTTGGATAAGACTTTGGAAGAATTGCATTGTATGTTGAAAACTGTTGAGCAAAACATTGGGACCTTAGAATCTAAAAAGGAAGTTTTGATGATTCAAAAGGGGAAGGGATTTAAGAAGTCGGGTGGTGGAAATAAGAAGCAAGGGTCTACAGGAAAAGGCAAGAAAGTTGCCGATCCCAAACCCAAAGGTGTTGATTTTGATACTAAGTGTTTCTACTGCAATGGCACTGGCCATTGGAAGAGAAACTGCCCTAAATACTTGGAGGACAAGAAGAATGGCGCAGTGAGCTCTTCTTCTGGTACCCTTGTTATAGATATAAATTTAGCAAATTCTTCTTCATGGGTATTTGATAACGGATGTGGATCCCACATTGTTTCCATTGTGCAGGGGCTAAGAAAATTAGGAACTTCGCAAAAGGGGAAGTTAACCTACGAGTTGGAAATGGAGCAACGGTTGTTACACTAGCTATAGGATCTTATGATTTATGCTTAGCCTCAGGCTTAGTTCTAGAACTTAATAATTCTTATTTTGTTCCCGTTATTGGTGAAATATTGTTTCATCTTTAGTATTGGATATTGAAGGTTATTCATTTATAATAAAGAATCAATGTTGTTCTATCTATAAAGATGACATATTTTATGCCAATGCTAAATTAATTAATGGCATCTATTTACTTGAATTAGATCGTTATATCTTTAACATAAACACCAAAATGCAAAAAACAAACAAATAGAATCTCACTTACCTCTGGCATTGTCGTCTTGGTCACATAAACCTAAAACGCATGCAAAAGCTCCAAAAGAATGGATCTAACATCGTTTGATTTAGAATCATATGATACATGTGAATCTTATTTGATGGGAAAAATGACAAAGACACCTTTTAATGGAAAGGGCGAGAGAGAGGTGAGCTATTAGGACTCATACATACATATGTGTGTGGTCCACTGAGTTCCATAGCTAGAGGAAGTTTCAATTACTTCATCACGTTTACTGATGACTTAAGTAGATACAGTTACGTATACTTAATGAGACGTAAATCTGAATCATTTGAAAAGTTTAAACAGTTTTAGAATGAAGTAGAAAACCAACTTGGCAAGAAAATCAAGTCATTACGAACAGATCGTGGTGGCGAGTATTTGAGTCAAGAATTTGTTGATCATCTTAGGAGTTGTGGAATCGTTTCACAACTAACTCCACCAGGAACACCACAATGGAATGGTGTGTCCGAAAGGACAAATCGAACATTGTTAGACATGGTTCGATCTATGATGAGTTTTGTTAGTCTTCCAATATCCTTCTGGGGATATGCTCTTGAAAAAGTTACTTTTACATTAAATAGATCTTCGTCAAAAGTCGTGGAAAAGACTCCATATGAGATATGGACTGGAAAAGTTCCAAAGTTATCTTTTTTGAAAGTTTGGGTATGTGAAGCTTATGTAAAATGTTTACTCTCTGATAAGCTTCCACCTAAGTCAGACAAATGTTTCTTTGTAGGTTATCCCAAAGAAACTAAGGGTTATTACTTCTATAACCAATCAGAGAACAAAGTGTGTTGCTCGTGATGGTGTCTTTTTGGAAAGAGAATTTCTTTCAAAACAGACAAGTGAGAGTAATGTAGTTCTCGAAGAAATTCGAGAAGAGCAATAAATGGATGTTGTTCAATCCACGTCAGAGGCAGCAACATTGTGTATGACATCTCAATCGAGGTGGGAGTACTTGTGCCAGAAATAGAGGTACTTGACTCTGAAATCTTAACAAGGGTAACAGATAATGTCTCTGAAGTCGTACATTCACCACACGACTCTATTACTGTCCCACTCAACTCAAATTTGTGCGAAGACTCACAAACCGTTGTGAACACTTCTCATGTTTCTCCAGTCCTATGTAGATCTGATAGGCCACGATCTCGGCCCAAGAGGTTTTTTGATTTCCTTTTGACCGAGAGTTGTGAGATCCTACTTTTGGAAAGTCAGTAGCCTAGCAGCTACAAAAAAGCTATGACGGATCCAGATTCTGATAAATGGCTTGGAGCCATGAAATCTGAAGTAGAATCCATGTCTGAAAATCAAGTTTGGAACTTGGTTGATTTGCGAGATGGGGTAACACCCATAGGATGCAAATGGATTTTCAAATTGAAAACAGACAAGGATGGAAACGTGAGCATTTTCAAAGCTAGGCTGGTAGCAAATGGTTACCGATAGTTCATGGTATAGACTATAATGAAACGTTTTCTTCAGTCGCCATGCTTAAGTCCATTCGGATACTCTTAGCAATTGGTGCTCATTATGATTATGCGATTTGGCAAATGGTTGTCAAAACCACATTCCTAAACGGGGTTTTGGAAGAGGATGTATATATGACACAACTTGAGGGTTTTATGGACTCCATGAATGGCACAATGCTAAGCAAAACTCAGTATCCATCTGGGCCCGATGAGCGGAAGCGTATGAGTATGATCCCTTATGCTTCGACAATCGGATCTATCGTGTATGCCATGAATAGTACTCGCCCAGATGTTGCATATGCTCTGAGCATATGTAGCAGATTCCAATCAAATCTAGGTGAGGTACACTGGACTGCAACTAAGAACGTCCTTAAGTACTTTCAAAGGACTAAGGATAGTTTCTTGGTGTTTGGAGGAGAAAGTGAGTTTATTATCGAAGGTTATGTTGATGCGAGCTTCCAAACTGACAGAGATGATTTCCGGTCTCAGTCCAGATACATTTTTTTGTCTGAATGGAGGAGCAGTGAGCTAGAAAAGTTCAAAGCAAAGCATTGTCGTTGATTCTACAACTGAAGCAGAATACTTTGCAGCTTCAGTAGCTGCAAAGGAATGGGTTTGGATTAAGAAGTTCAATACTGAGCTTGGTGTAGTTCCCAGCATTGATAGAGGATTGAACCTTTATTGTGATAATAATGGTGTCATTGCTCAAGCGACGGAACCTAGATCTCACCAGAAATCCAAGCATATTCTGAGGAAGTTTCATGTTATACGAGATATCACTGAAAGGAAAGATGTGAAGATTTGCACGGTTCATACGGACGACAATGTGGCTGATCTGTTGACTAAACCATTGCCTCAACCCAAGCATGAGAGTCATACTAGGGCCATAGGAATAAAGCACATTGCAGAATGGCTTTGATTTTGTAATATATAGTATTATGAAGTAGTTCATGAATATTGGTATTGTTTACGTTTGTCAAATAAAATACAATTTTGGCATTTATTTAATTATGGTTTAGAAATAAATAATTGTCCAAACTAAATTATAAATTCAAATAGGTTTGTCAAATACGTGATTTGATAAATGAAACCCTATAATGTGAACTTGAATGTATATTTTATTGTTGTCCCTCGTCTAGGTCATTGAGTTGGGCACCAATGACTTGTAAAGACTAGTTTGTAAGTTGATTGATAGCATCGTTTCATGGGCTATAGAGACATTCGATGTCTAGTCAATTATATGGATATATGTTGGAGAACATATATTGGACTAACCGCTATGAGAATCTTTAAGAGATTTGGAATGTCATAAGATTTCTCATTGACTATTTATGTAAATTCCTCAAACATGAGTGCATCACTTTTCTTATATGAGAATTGGTATATTCTTGACTCCATCAAACGTCGCGCCGTAAAAGGAGGCTATAAAGGCAGAGGTCAGAATTGACCTGAATCATATAGAGAACTGTGGATGTGCAAGATTGAATTGTCCTCCAATTTAATAGGATGGTTGTATTTGGGCCTCTTGAAGAGTGAAAACTGAAATGCATGGCCGTGCTCAAATGGATTAAAAGTTAATCATTTGTTTCAGCAGTTTGAACTCGGATTTCAAGAAATAGTCTGAACGGAATGGGATGACATACTATCTTACTTGATGTTCAGATCAAGACAATAAGTGACAAAGAAATTTATTATTGTACAATTGTTAATGACAAGTGGGATATTGAAGAAGGTGTCCATTAATTAAGGTGGTAATGAATAAATAGTTGAAAGGAATTTAATTTGATTATATTAGGGGTCGTAAACTTTATCTAGAAACAAATTACGATATACGTGTCAACTGTTGCACGCGTTACTAACACAATCAGGTCCTACAAAGGGTTACACATTGATCAATGGACTAAACACATGGATGGCTAAAGGGGCCTATTAAACTAACTTACCTAATGAGATTAGGGTTAGTTTTGAAGAGACTTATAAATAAAAGGAGAAAATGATGCAAACCAACTTTTTCCTAACCCCAACCCCCCTGACCGTCCCCTCTCTCTCTCCACCAAGGAAGAAAGTTGTTCTTTCACTCCTCTCATTCTAGCTAACGTGTTGGTGAAGTTTAGTCTGTGATTCATGTTAAATCGTTGTACGTTAGTTTTCCTCATTATTATCATGTGCATGGATCTTTAGTGGTTGATGAATTTAGAAATCGTTTATATGTTATTTTTCCACTGCGTTTTATCGTAATCCAACAGCTTCCACATTGCATTAATTGAACAAATATTAGGAGTTCGATTCGGTTGTACTAAAACCAATTTAGTTTTCTTTACTACCTCTACACCTTATTTAACCTTGATTAATACGTCATCGATCTCAACATAAAGGAGGAGTTTGTGTTATAGTTTTTTATTTTATTTTATCCACTCTACCCTACTCTTACTCTAAATCCGACCATGTCAAACATGCGAATGAAACCGCTAAGATTCCGTTCGTGATCTTGATAATCTCTGGATAAAAGATCTCTCAACTCAGCTAGTCACAATTAGTATGTGTTCTAGGGTTTCAAAAAATAGAACACGTAAAAGGTTTTTCGGCAAGTTTTGAGCAAGCATTAAATATGTAATTAAAGAGAAAATCTTTAATTTCAACGAAGAAACAGTTTCGTAGCAATTGAGGTCAGTAAAGATTGAGAAAATTTGCACTATAGTTGTTAAGTTTTTGCATATTTGTATTCATGTAAATACTTTTACTTTCTCAATTTGCTTTAAACCGAATGCAATGGTAATCGAATCAAGTATCCTATGCGCGATTAAGCAACCTCATTTTTGAGTAAATCAGGTTGCATGCATCTGAAAATGCCCTTAAATTGTATCTTAATTTGTAACACAAACACCTGTAATCATGATAAGTAACAATATCTTAAAGTGATTGCTGCGAGTTCCTGGAGCACAAATCCCTTTATGCCCGGCGCACCTTTTTAACTTTCTGAGACCACCCTAGTCTATAGATCTGTAATCTTGTCTGGAATAATACAAACAGGATATTGAATCTGAGCATTGAAGTTGCAGATTGGCATCTAATCAAAAAAATAAAAGTAATTCCAAAAAACGTCCAAATATATTTGGGAACGCCTCCACTGTGTTTCATCAAATGTCCAAATGAATAAGCCATTTGTTGAATGTCATCCATAAACGATTACATTCCACATAAAATGCAGCCGTACGGTAAAACCCCCGCATTCCTGATTTCTGACTCGACTAATGTAATATTTAATCGACGGTAAAAGTGCATACATCTAATTTATTATTTAACAAGAAATACATTTTATCGTACACTGCCAGTAAATTTGAACCCAAAAATTGTTGGACAAAGAAAAGAAAATGTGATATCAAGTAACAGTCCAACACAAACGTCGAAACCAAAATTTAAGGGACATCTACTCATTCGACTTGCAATTCACCGAGAAACCATTACCATTTAGTCCATCCTTAACGGATGGCCTTTGGGATCGGGTCGGGGCTCAACCTAACCCCAACCCCTCTTAATGGGGGGAAAACCCAGGTCGGGTCCGACCTGGGTTCCGCCCTCGGGTTGGCCACATGGCCAACATAGGTTGGTTGGATTTTTTTGTTTTTTGTTTTTTTATAAATGATTAAAAATCAGTTTTTTTAATATCTGTTTAATAATATGTAATTGATATTAATATTATTTTATATAATTAGAATTAATTTCTGAAAATAATTAATGAAAATTAGTAAGATAAATGTAAATAATTAATCAAAATTAGTAAAATAAATGTATGTAATTAAAGAAAATTAGTAAGATGATTGGAAATAATTGTAAATGTATATAATTAAAGAAAATTACCCAGAAAACAACACACGAATTACCCACGTTCACTCAAAAACACATTAGTAACCCAAACATCGGTACAGAATTACTAATCATTCCCAAATCCAAAAAATACATTGTACTTGGCTTTTAGGGTACTGCCGCCCCTGCCACTTCATCGGCGAGATGGGGTTGGGGTTGATGATGCCCCTAAGGCATCGACAACAAGGAATGGGGGGTGGGATTGTATAATAAATAATAAAAATTTGTTGGTCGGATCCTGGGATCCAAGGACCTCAATCAACAAACGCACGGATCATCCTCCATTGTGTTTTTAATATAAAATGGGGATATCTTACAAATATAATTAAGAAAAAGAATTGCATTGTTTAAAATGAAGATATCTTAGAAAATAAAAACAATAAAATAAAATTGCATTTTTTTATCTTCCGAGGCAATATTGCTTTATACTTATTGTATTTTTGAAATACTAAAATTTCAATAGTTAATCAAAGAAGACAATTACCAATTTTAAATCGATTATATTTCATTTCTCACTTTTTCAACATCTTAAACAAAAAATATGTAGGATTTCTAGTTTAATTGCACATATATATTTTCGAAATTTTTATGCACAATAAGGATCAATTACAATTATCTATGATTTGTTTCATGCATGCATCAGTTTGTTTCAATAACTAGTTTCAAAACTTTATTAAAACAAACATGGGCTCCAAATTTCATACCTAGAAGTTCTCTAAAACTTCATGATGATCCGGAGACGTTGAGGATGACGATCGTCGCTTCCCATTGCGCCAGATGCCTCCGAGTGTTCACCAAACCCTAAACAAGGTCGGAGAGAAAGGAGCTAGCCAATCAATCTCCGAACTAGCTTAGAATCTAGCTACAAACCCCTTCATTAGTCTCTGAGATTTCTCCTTCCAAAGACTTAGAAACTTAAGAGGATTTTCGTGGCTTTTGTGGTGAATTAGGAGAGAAAACAATTAGAAAAACATCTAACTTAATAAAGGAGAATAAGGACCTATTTATAGGCTCCAATCTTACTCTCAATCATGGTTATTCTTAAGCCATGTTTTCTTGACATTTTCTCTCACAAACTAATTCCATAATGTATTACATGCATCCACAAAACGTTTGACCAAGTTTGGAGCTAATCCAACCATTAATCAAATTAATCTCTTAATTATCAAAGGCAGAAAATCAATCGATCTTCGGTTTACCGAGACATACTCGGTTAACCGAATATGTCACGTTCGTCTTACCGTGTATTAGACGGATGACCGATTCTTAAGGAGAAAAATTCTCCTTAACCGATCGGATGAACCCAAGTCTAAAACCGAATACCATTCGGTTAACCGAAAATATCAGAACTGGACATTGTTCGGTCGACCGTTCCTGGTTCGGTATACCGAACCAGAGTTCCAGGCACTTTGGTCAAGTTCGGTCAATCAACTCTGACCATCCGTTCCACGTTCGGTTGACCGGTCCACAGAACCTTCGGTCGACCGAACCATAAACGAATTACCGAAGTTTTACCCGATTTTGCCTTTTCAAATTTTGGATTTATTTCCAACAAAATTTGAACTTTAGGGGGTTTTAGCAAATTCACAACTTATGCAATATATTATCCTATGCAACAATAAATTATTGCACCCCATAATATATGTATCTCATATGAATTTATCATGATTCTAATTATGTTATACACAACATAATTGATTTTACTTGTTCACCACATGTGTCATATTTTCTATAAGAAACCTGACACAGCATATGAACCAAAAATCAAGCTTCTTGTTTCCCGGTTTTTGCAGTGTGACCTATGGGAGGATCTAGACTAAGTTGGCAGTGATATTAAGAACTTAATTTCACAAGCTATAAACGGTATCTAGCTACACATTATAGCTCTCAATTAGTTAGATGTCTTAATTCCACTCGAACCAAAACCCGATCAATTTAGTGATGGAGTGCACCACTTGTATTCATCCCTTGCCTCATGATATTAAGAATATGCACAAAGTAGTATTGTGTCATCTTTGTATTAGTATTCATTTCTTGATCTCTTTAAGCTAGTTATAAATATGTGACTTAACTCAAATCACATTGTGCACATTAAACTTTGCTTTATCAAGGGCCCACTAATATCATTACTCAATTAAGAGGGGCAATGATAATCTTTTGACTAACTATCTTCTCCAACAAAAGTCATACTTAACCAACCAATGCATTTACACTACACTTATCGATAGCTCAAGACACTAGTCTAATCAAGCATTTCTTAAGTGATCGGATATAAGTCTCATATCAAAGGACCAAGGACACAGTAAAATATTAATGACACAGAAAAACACATTTCTATAATATTTTACTTATTAGGTCCATTCGCTATACAAAAGTAATATTTTCCTATTTTGCGTACCCGTGTTGTCACTCATTTGTAGAGCTACAATGATCTATGACCAACACGACAATCTTAACTCGGTAATTAATGTCCCATGTTAATTACCATGATTGCGAATATCTTTTGTTTTATGTAAACCATTATCTTTTAGAGCTCTACGGTTAAGGACCAAGAGCATCTTCCTTAACACTTCTAAAAGACGAATAACATAAACAAGGAACAAAATGATTTCTCATTCAATTCATAATAATTGGCATTTAAAAGTAAAACTTTTAGAACACATTCCTTTCAATCTCCCACTTGTTATCAAAGTTTTCTCTCACATACATTCTCAATGTATAAAACAATAATAACTAGGGTAAACCCCATTACATATCAATCATCAAGCCAATCTACATAGTTCCTCAATCCCATGGACTCGAAATGCATTTCGCCCTTGGCTTGGGATAAAGGTTTTGTGAATGGATCAGCTGTGTTGTTGTTGGTGTCCACCCATAAAAGATTTATTTTGCCTTCGTCGATGAGGTCACGTGTCACGAAGTACTTACGATCCATCTACTTCACTTTGTGGTGTGATTTGGGGTCCTTGATTTGCGAGATAGATGCACTATTATCGCAAAATAGCTCTATTGGTCCCTCGATAGAGGGAACTACTCCAACTCTTCAAGGAACTTCTTAATCCACACTCCTTCCTTGCTCGCTTCAGTGACAGCCATTACTTCGGAAGCAGTGGTTGAGTCGGTCGTAGTGCTTTGCTTCCAACTACGCCAACTCACAACTCCACCATTCAAAAGAAGACATATCCTGATTGCGACCTTCTACAGTCTGGATCACTCATGAAACTCACATCCGAGTATCCCTCGGCTATCAACTCCCTTTGTCCTCCATAAACAAGAATCTTATCCTTAGTCTGGTTAAGGTACTTCAGGATATTCTTGACCGCAGTCCAATGCTCAGGACCTGCGTTGGATTGGTGACGACTTGTCACGCTTAGAGCATACGAGACATCGGGTTTTGTGGAAGTCATCGCGTACATGATCGACCCAATTGCCGAAGCATAAGGGGCATCCTTCATGTACTCTAAGTCCTTACGTGATTGCACACGTTGAGACTTCTTAAGTTGCACACGCATACTCATTGGCACACTGCCCTTTTTGGAGTTGTTCATCTTGAACCTTTCCAAGACCTTGTCAATGTATGCACGTTGACTGAGGCCAATGAGTCTACGGGATCTATCTCGATATATCTTGATTCCCAAGATGTATTGAGCCTCACCCATATCTTTCATTGAAAATGCAGATTTCAATGAACTTCTCGTTTGCTCAAGCAAAAGGAATATGATTGCCCATGAGCAATATGTCATCGACATATAAGATTAGGAATACTACATGGCTCCCACTAACCTTCTTGTATATACAAGGTTCTTCCTTACTTTGAATGAAGTGAAGCTTCTTCACTTCCTCATCAAAGCGTTTGTTCCAACTCCTTGATGCTTGCTTCAATCCATAAATTGATCTTTGAAGCTTGCATACTTTGTCGCTATACTTTGGATCTTCAAAACCTTGAGGTTGTACCATGTACACATCCTCCTCCAAGTTCCCATTAAGGAACGCCGTTTTGACATCCATTTGCCATATTTCATAATCATGAAATGCAGCAATAGCGAGCATAATCCGAATAGACTTGAACATGGCAACTGGTGAAAAAGTTTCATCATAGTCAATTCCTTGAACTTGAGTCGCTACAAGCCTCGCTTTGTAGGTTGTCAAGTTCCCATCCATGTCCATCTTCCTCTTAAAAACCTATTTAATATGAATGACCTTTTTACCTTGAGGAAGGTCAACCAAGTTCCACACTTGATTATCATACATGGATTCTATTTCGGATTCCATGGCCTTGAGCCATAGTTTGGAGTCCTTTCTTTCCATTGCTTCTTGAAAGGTCGAGGGATCATCGGTATCTAGTACCATGATCTCATGAAGTCCCAAATACATATCAGGTTTCTTCCTTTCCCTCGTTGACCTTCTAAGTTCTTTTGGTTCTACGTGTACTTCTCGAACTTCTTCCACAATTTCTTGTGGAATTGGTTCGTGTTTGATTCTCGAACGTACACTAGGTGGGGAGAATTGAGTTTCTCTCACAATTTCTTGCGAAGGTCTCTCACTCACGCTCCTACTAACCAAAGGAATCTCGGTTGGGCCTTCATGATCTTGAATGTCATCATTCATGTCATGATCTTGTAGAGTATCTTGAGTTTCCTCAAGCACAACCCTACTCCCACTACTTTTTACTCTTTCCAGAAATTCCTTTTCCAGAAATGTGGCATCCCTCTCTACAATCACTCAATTGGAGGTGCTATGCCAAAAGTAGTATTCTTTTGTCTCACGAGGATAACCAATAAAGAAACACTTATCCGCTTTCGGTTGAAGTTTGGTCGACATCAATTTCTTGACGTAAGCCTCACAACCCCAAATCTTGAGAAAATTGAGCTTGGGTGTTTTACCACTTCATAGCTCATAAGGCGTTTTCTCTACGGATTTGGATGAAACATTATTTAGTGTGTAAGCCGCAGTTTGTAGTGCATAACTCCAAAAGTAAAGAGGTAATTCCGCATGACTCATCATTGACCGAACCATTGAACCATGTCGAGCAATGTCCTATTCCTCCTTTCGGATACCCCAATCGACTGAGGTGTACCGGGATGGGTGAGTTGAGGTACAATACCAAACTCCTTTAGGTATGAGTCAAATTCGACACTTAAGTACTCACCTCCACGATCCGTTCGTAGAGACTTGATTTTCTTGTCGAATTGGTTCTCTACTTCATTCTTGAATACTTTGAACTTGTCAAAGGATTCACTTTTGTTTCTCATTAGATAAACATAGTCATAACGACTATAATCATCCGTGAACGTAATGAAGTACCTGAAACCATCTCGTGCACTAGTACTCATTGGACCACATACATCGGAATGTATCAAATCCAACAAGCCACTCGCCCTTGGACCTTTCTTCTTGAAAGGCGTTTTGGTCATTTTTCCAATTAAACATGGTTGGCACGTTTCCAATGATTTAAAATCAAGTAGACCAAGAAGGTTAGCTTCTTGCAATTTCTTGATGCGCTTTTCATTTATGTGACCAACTCGATAGTGCCACAAGAGAGTATCATTCTCGTGAGTGGTCTTAAATCTTTTGTTATTGATATTAAAGATTTGTTTATTATTCAATTGAAGCAAATAGAGATCATTCCTTATGAATGCATTTGCATAGAAAACACCATTCTTCGATATAGGCAAGCAAGAATTTGAAATATTTATATTAAAATTATCCATATCTAAACATGATACAGAAATAATGTTCTTGCTAATCGAAGGCACATAATAAACATTCTTTAGACATAACTTTAAACCACTACATAATTGAAGCACCACAGAACCTTGTGCAACCGCAAAAACATTCACACCATTTCCGACCTTCAATTCTTCCTCGTTCCTTACGAGTTCCTTCCTATCCACGAGAAGCTACACATTAGAAACTCTGTGAGCACAAGATCCGGTATCAATTACCCAATCCTGGACAGAGGAGGCTAAATTTATTTCAATAACAAATATACCTTTGGCCTTTTGGGGGTGCCGACGTTCAATCACTCCGTTGTCAAGGTCTTCCTTGTACTTGGTGCAATTTGGCCGGATGTGTCCTTTTTCACCGCAGTGAAAGCACTCCGTATTGGGAGTTGGAGATTTCTGAGATTTCCCCCTCGAGGCACTCTTATGAGCACCTCCTACTCCATTGCTCTTGATTGAATCACTTTTGGTAGATTTGCCATTTCGTTTACCAATCTTTTGGCTCCTCCCATGGACGACAATGACATGCTTGTCCCTACCCTTGCCCATGTCAACTTCAGCAGTTTTGAGAGCATTGTGCAGCTCCTCAAGACTCACCCCTTTTTCACGCACGTGGTAGTGCATCACAAAGTCCTTAAAGGATGGGGCTAGAGAGCCAAGAATCATATCTTCAGCAATGTCCTCGGCCATTGGTGAAGAGAGCTTTGCCAACTTCTCAAGGTACCCTTGCATCGTGAGAAAATGCATGGATACCGATGTTCCCTCCGCCATATGACACCTTGTGTGTGCGATGGTGGTCTTATAGCGCTCCTTTCGGGCACTATCCATGAACATCTTAGACAAAGCCTCCATGGTCTTCTTGGGTTTTGAATCCAAGTATTTCGCTTGAAGCGAGTCACCCATGGATGCTAGCATGAGACCGTGAACTTGGTTCTCTTGGTCTTCCCACTTGGCTTTAGCCTCTTTCTCTTCATCTGTTAATCTCTCATTCCATTTTGGGATTGGACCTTCCAAAATGTGAGACAGTTTCTCAAACTTTAACACGATGTTGAGTTTGAGTTGCCAACTTATGAAGTTTGAGCCATCATTTGCTAAAGGGTGTTTTTTCTATCGTGGATCGTACGATAGGTTGGATGTTCGACATTTTTCTACAAAATAAATCATACAGGATTTTAATGCCAATTTTATGTTTATCATACATACATACAAATGTAAATGCTGCAAATAAAAATTTTGCCCATAAATGCAACAATCCAAGATCTCATCAATTGCAATATAGACTAGCTAAGGGCTATCGAATACATTAAAATATCAAGGTAAGAAAAACTTTTTCTAATCACAACCTTTTTGAATTTTAGCAACATTAGCATCTTCAAACTCTTGTGATTCTTGTCATTTTAATTATGAGGGAATATGACATATCCTCGTAAGAAAAACTTTTTCCCAAAACCGAGCGAGGGCTCTAGGTAATGTTAAGAAAACTTATTTTCATTTGATACGAGATACGTTTATCCATTGTATTCACAACTAAACATACTTGGGGTTCACTAGGGTGAAACACACCTCATATGTCTAATCGTGGCACAACAATAGACAACCATTATATCTCCCACTATTCCCAAAGATGGAGGGAGCTATCTCCCGCTAAGGGCGAACTGAGTATTCCTCGGTCGATGGCTGCTAGTGGATGAAATAAGAAGGAAAATTACTCTTAATTTTGTTGAACAATTTCATATATTAACATGTGATTCGGAATTTTATGTTATCATGCATATTATCATTCATACACATCCTAACATTCAATCACATTCATCACATGCATAGCAGAAATTAAACCATTCACACAATCCACATCGTGTGAGTTTATATGTTCCCTTTGATCCTTGATCCTCGATCCTCGATCGATGCATTACAGCGGCGACTTCGTCTTGCACCGAAGATGTAGATTTTACAGAAAATAAACATGCTCATCACATTCGATAAAAACTGACTAGTGCAAGTCCTATGTAAAACCTCTCAAATGCAATGCAATTATCTAAAGATAGAAAGAGAGAATTTGGCTTTTACATATAAATAAGCCCATGTATAATAAAAATTACAAACATTCATAGGCGCTGATTTGGAACATATAAACTCACAATTCCTGCAAAGACAACTCGAGCATCCATGCACGCAATATTGCTATAAACTATACAACCTAGTTTATCAATCATCTAGAATCCCAAACAATTCTTTGAAAAACATTTTGAAATCCATTAAAAAACGTTTCTCATTCATCCACAAGTTCAAAAATAATTTTGAATCGTTGTCCATCCAATTTCCTAAAAGGAAAGACGAACCGCAGTTTTTCGGTTTTGTTGATTCTATTACAAAACAATCGTTTATGCTTAAAACAAAATTATTGCAAGTTAGACTTATGTCTAAATCATAATTCTAATAATTACATGGCATGTTTTAAACCACTTAAAACATTCAAAACGAATTATTACAAAGAATTATTCCAACAAAACATTTAAAAACCGAAAAACGGAAAATCGAATTGTTCGAACCCTAGATGGTAAACTAAATTTGTTTATAGTTTCAAATCATTAGAAAATTGAACCCTAAGCTCTGATACCACTGTAGGATTTCTAGTTTAATTGCACATATATGTTTTCGAAATTTTTATGCACAATAAGGATCAATTACAATTTTCTATGATTTGTTTCATTCATGCATTGGTTTGTTTCAATAACTAGTTTCAAAACTTTATTAAAATAAACATGGGCTCCGAATTTCATACCTAGAAGGTCTCTAAAACTTCTTGACGATCCGGAGTGTTGAGGATGCCGATCGTCGCTTCCCGTTGCGCCGGATGCCTCCGAGTGTTCACCAAACCCTGAACAAGGTCGGAGAGAAAGGAGCTAGTCAATCAATCTCCGAACTAGCTTAGAATCTAGCTACAAACCCCTTCCTTAGTCTCTGACATTTCTCCTTCCAAAGAATTAGAAACTTAAGAGGATATTCGTGGCTTTTGTGGTGAATTAGGATAGAAACACAATTAGAAAAACATCTAACTTAATAAAGGAGAATAAGGACCTATTTATAGGCTCCAATCTTACTCTCAATCATGGCTATTCTTAAGCCATGTTTTCTTGACATTTTCTCTCACAAACTAATTCCATAATGTATTACATGCATCCACAAAACGTTTGACCAAGTTTGGAGCTAATCCAACCATTGATCAAATTAATCTCTTAATTATCAAAGGCAGAAAATCAATCGATCTTCGGTTTACCAAGACATACTCGGTTAACCGAATATGTCACGTTCGTCTTACCGTGTATTAGACGGATGACCGATTCTTAAGGAGAAAAATTCTCCTTAACCGATCGGACGAACCCACGTCTAAAACCGAATGCCATTCGGTTAACCGAAAATATCAGAACTGGACATTGTTCGGTCGACCGTTCCTGGTTCGGTATACCGAACCAGAGTTCCAGGCACTTTGGTCAAGTTCGGTCAATCAACTCTGACCATCCGTTCCACGTTCGGTTGACCGGTCCACAGAACCTTCGATCGACCGAACCATAAACGGATTACCGAAGTTTTACCCGATTTTGCCTTTTCAAATTTTGGATTTGTTTCCAACAAAATTGGAACTTTAGGGGGTTTTAGCAAATTCACAACTTATGCAATATATTATCCTATGCAACAATAAATTATTGCACCCCATAATATATGCATCTCATATGAATTTATCATGATTCTAATTAAGTTATATACAACATAATTGATTTTACTTGTTCACCACATGTGTCATATTTTCTATAAGAAACCTGACACATCATATAAACCAAAAATCAAGCTTCTTGTTTCCCGGTTTTTGCAGTGTGACCTATGAGAGGATCTAGACTAAGTTGTCAGTGATATTAAGAACTTAATATCACAAGCTATAAAAGGTATCTAGCTACACATTATAGCTCTCAATTAGTTAGATGTCTTAATTCTACTCGGACCAAAACCCGATCAATTTAGTGATGGAGTGCACCACTTGTATCCGTCCCTTGCCTCATGATATTAAGAATACGCACAAAGTAGTATTGTGTCATCTTTGTATTAGTATTCATTTCTTGATCTCTTTAAGCTGGTTATAAATATGTGACTTAACTCAAATCACATTGTGCACATTAAACTTTGCTTTATCAAGGGGCCCACTAATATCATTACTCAATTAAGAGGGTCAATGATAATCTTTTGACTAACTATCTTCTCCAACAAAAGTCATACTTAACCAACCAATGCAATTACACTACACTTATCGATAGCTCAAGACACTAGTCTAATCAAGCATTTCTTAAGTGATCGAATATAAGTCTCATATCAAAGGACCAAGGACACAGTAAAATATTAATGACACAGAAAAATACATTTCTATAATATTTTATTTATTAGGTTCATTCGGTATACAAAAGTAATATTTTCCTATTTTGCGTACCCGTGTTGTCACTCGTTTGTAGAGCTACAATGATCTATGACCAACACGAAAATCTTAACTCGGTAATTAATGTCCCATGTTAATTACCATGATTACGAATATCTTTTGTTTTATGTAGACCATTATATTTTAGAGCTCTACGGTTAAGGACCAAGTCTCTTCCTTAACACTTCTAAATGACAAATAACATAAATAAGGAACAAAATGATTTCTCATTCAATTCATAATAATTGACATTTAAAAGTAAAACTTTTAGAACACATTCTTTTCAAAATATTCTCAACTTTAATTTTGTAGGGTTCGTAGGGTATGCACTTTTGTAGGGTTTTTTAAGAGAACAATTGATTTGACAATATCTTTTTGACAATATCTTTTGTAAGGTGTTATAAGTGAGAAAATGAAACATGTATCATAGGAGATTCACATTTTCTATTGATTCCTGCGGATTGGGACCCTGGATTCCCAGAATAAATTAGATTCGGCTTCCCGTTCATAATGAGTCTCTCGTGCCCTCTGTTATCAATATATTCCTGGGCGAGGATTGTGACAAATGTTGTGTAGTAGAAAATTTGGCGTGCCGGAGATAGAAAAACAGGAAGAATTTTTTAAGATATCATGATTGTGGATACTCTTGGATAGAAGTATAGAATTCCATAATAACTACCAACTTTTGCACTTAGAATAAGCCACCATACACTTGATTCCTAATCTAACCACAACACAATTTTATAATTACAAAAACGATTTCAATAGTTCAAAATAGACACCAATATCTTTACATCTTTTGCATAATATAGCATCTATATCCATCATCATCCACCCCATACAGCGCCAACATGATCGAATTTTCACTGCCCTTTTATCGCATATGGTAGGAGGGATATATGTGAACGTTTGTATGATGAGAACCATAAAATTTGGTCATCGTTGCATGTTCTCCACCATATGTTTTGTTTGCTTTAACCATGGTAGAGGTTTCTAACCATGGCCATATTAATGAATCTCATCTCGACACCAAAACGTAATATACATATGGATATGGTGTGGGACTAAAGTGGCAATGACGTGTTCAACACAGCCTGCCAGTTCCACAAGTGGACATCATTTATTATTGAATATATTTGCTTGATTGTCTACTTAAAAAAAATTAAAACTTTAACTTTCATAAAATTCAGTTTATGTTCCCAAAAGATTTGAATAATCTCCTGGTTTCAAGTTTGTAGCTGTGAACAACGCTGCATGTGATTGAACTGTCAAAAAAATTCACATTTTCAGCCTTTATTTGTATGAGCGCAACTCGATCATGTCTCTCGTATATAACTGTTCGCTCGATTTATATACGGCGGCTAAGAATAATTAATATAAATAGATTAATTTACGTAATAGGGTGTTTTTATTGAATTGTTGTATATATTTCTACTGATATTTCTATTTAATGACAAGAAATTATTTACCGATGGTCTTCTAGATGTAATCATCATGAAGGGTCTATTTGAGCCAACTAGAATGACATTTAACTTTTCTTTGGATAAATTTGGAATTTAAAATGAAATTGCGTTTTCGGCCAGACTATTCTGTTTGGAATCATACGTGAGTAACGTGATTAATCATTTTGTGTTGTAAGTCCTATGAAAATTGAGCTCCACCACTGACCGAGTTGTGTATTGTTATTTCAACATCCAAATTTTGTTACTGTGGTTTTCATATGCAATGCAGCTTAATTAGTCCCTTTGGCATAATGTTTGCTAATATTAACGTGACAACCAATTTTAATTTTTCTGATATTAACTTATGTTCCCAAGTACCGTATGATTTTCTTTTTCACGTGATATCTTTGTTTGCATGTAACATTAATCACATATATGAGGAAAATATTCTACATTTAATTTCTCTTTCTAATCTTAAAATCACTTGATAAAAACTATAAAAACACACGGAGCTTAGGTTCAAAATCAATGTTAAAATTTGATAAGACTAAAATTTAAGATCGGTCGCGCTGCTAATTTCAGTTGATAATTAAACATGCTCGTTATCAAATAAGGATCTTTCCTCATCCAATATTTGTAAGTCTAAAACTCCTTCCATGGTGTTTGAGGAAATGCCCTACTGAATAAGCAATCTATTGTTCAGGTTTCAACGACCTTCTTGTCCTCCCATATAAAATCAGCAATAAATTCAAATACAACACAATTCTAAAAATGGTAAAATAGCATCAGCCATAAGTTCTGACTCAATCGAAAGTCTGAAACGCAGTTAAGCTAACCGATCACATACTTAGGGCATCATTAATCTCAACCTCACTCTTAAGTATTAACTAAGTTTCTCTCTCTGTCACGTCAGTAGAAAATATTATGCAACTCACAACCCAACCTAACCTATTTTTCACTCCTTGACTCCAACCCAACTTTCAACATTTTCTCTCGTCAACATTTTTTTACCTCATTTCCATCACATCACAACAATACACAAACTATTAAATAAATTATTTTTACAATGATTTAATCTAATTAATTTACGATAATTATTTTTTTTATTTGCGTTACAAAATTAATTATTTTTTATTTTAATAAAAAATTGATACAAAATTAAATATTTAGGTAAAAATAAGGGAAAACGTTTCGACTGTCATCGCTCGTAATAAGAAAATATTTGAATTATAAGGTGTTAGGTATGATTAGAAATGCTAGGATGGCACGAGACGACAGCCCCTTACAGGAGACACTAGTATTTCGAATATTGATATGTTTACCATATTATTTTACTAATTTAATCGATTTATTTTACTGGTTTTCATTAATTACTTACATTTATTTTAATTTCAGAAATAAATTCTAATTATATAAAACCATATACATATCAATTAAATATTATTTAACAAATATAATTATCTGATTTTTAATCATTTATTAAAAAAACAAAAAAACCAAAAAAATGGGAACACGAGTTGCAGCCTAGGTCGGGTACCCCCACTATGAATGCAAATGGTAGCCGATTATCTAAGTATCCGATTCGAAAATTACAATTTGGTTGGTATTTGATAAATAAGTTTTTACGGAATACAATTTGGAATTGAAATTAGTTTAATTTTTTTTACCGTTTTCTAATTCAAATACGAATTCAAATATAAACAAACCATATCCGAATATCCAAAAATACCAAGTTTAACATCCAATATATGTAGTTATTAATATTTGTACTATGAGTTAACAAAAAATTAAGTTATTTCCTATGTAAATATAAATATAATAGAAATATAAAAACAAAATTATAATATAATTCTTTTAAAACATTTTTCCAATTTTTTTTAGAATATACAACAAAATATATATAAAAATATGTTATAAGAATCTAAATTCCAAAAGTTCTCAAATTCAAATATGAAATTGATAAATTATAAAAATTTGAATTTGAATTTGAATTCAAATTTAATATGATTATTTGAAATTCGGATTCCAATACAAATTATACTAAATTCAAAAAGATTCGTTTACATCCTCACCCCCACCTAGTGTTAAAGGGCCTAGGGTTGCCAAATATGGACAAAGACAACAAAATTATGATACCAGTAGTCAAAACCCAGACGTTGAAAATCTTGTGAAGTCAAGGAACCTAAACTCAATCAATTTGAAATTCAGAAACGCATTACGCTTTAAATAGAAATCGCCCCACGATTTAAGACTAACCACATACTTTCCCCCTTAAATTCAGCCACAGACTAAACACATACTTTACCCCTTAAATTCAGCCACCAATCCACCATACACTTGCCTTCAAACAGAGAAACAATCAAACCACAACAATACAAGCGCAATTAGTTGAAAATCTTAAAGATGAACAGCAAACAATAAACAAGAACAGGGAAGCATAGAATTTTAGAATTCATATATTGCCCAACAATAATTTGCTGAAACAGTTACAATCTACTAGAACAACATACTAAATCCTGACACCTACCAGTCTCCCCCATAACAAACACCAACAGAAGTAACTAATACATTAAACTTATTTACATTACAACAATCAGAGCAGCGAACACAGCACATAACCACTACAGCATCTAAAAGTCCTCATCCATGGAGAAGACGAAGTTGTTGCCACCGTTCCCGTTCAAACTGGACATAACAGAGGCCTTCTGGTATTCACCGACTCTCTTCTCAAAGAAATTCGTCTTCCCCTGCAGTGAAATCAACTCCATCCAATCAAATGGATTCGGAACATTGTAAACCTTCCCGTATCCAAGAGCCCCGAGCAACCGGTCGGCCACAAATTCAATGTACTGGCTCATCAGGTCCCCATTCATCCCCACTAAAGCACACGGCAACGCGTCACAAACGAACTCCCGTTCAATCTCAACCGCATCACGCACAATCCCGTTCACCTTCTCGTCGGACAACTTGTTGTTGAGAAGCTTATATAGCAGGCAGGCGAAGTCGCAGTGGAGTCCCTCGTCGCGCGAAATAAGCTCGTTGGAGAACGTCAATCCGGGCATCAACCCCCTCTTCTTGAGCCAAAAGATAGCGCAGAAACTCCCCGAAAAGAATATCCCTTCGACACAAGCAAACGCCACAATTCTCTCCGCAAAGCTCTCCGATGCGTCGATCCACCGTAACGCCCAATCGGCCTTCTTCTTGACACACGGAATGGTCTCGACGGCGTGGAAAAGGCGAGACTTCTCGGAGGAATCCCTTATGTAGGACTCAAGAAGGAGGCTATACATCTCGGAGTGGATGTTCTCGATGGCAATCTGGAAGCCGTAGAAGGCGCGGGCCTCGGCGACCTGGATCTCCTTCATGAACCTAACTGCGAGGTTCTCGAGGACGATGCCGTCGGAGGCAGCGAAGAAGGCGAGGACGTGGGTGATGAAGTGGCGTTCGCCTTGGGTGAGGGTTTGGTCCCAGTGGCGGAGGTCTTGGGAGAGGTCGACCTCCTCGGCGGTCCAGAAAGAAGCTTCCGCCTTCTTGTACATCTCCCATATCTGCGGGTACTTGATCGGGAACATGCAGAAGCGGTCGGGGTTGGGCGCGAGGAGGGGCTCGTCTGGGATCGAAGGCATGGCTGGGGATTAGGGTTTGGATTGGGTTTGGATTAAGGTGTGATTGAGTGGCTTGGGGGGCTTTTATAGGGGGTTGGGTTGTTTGTGGCTTGCGAGGGAAGATTGGTTTGGTTTCGGTTCGGACCCGCGCTTGGTTTCGAAATTTTTCGAATCTTTTTGGGGTGCTTAATGACGGATATACCCTCTGGGTTGGTTGGAGTAGTATGGGTTTGGGAAGGGTGTTTTCGGGAGGTTGGGTCAGGGCAAGCTTGTTTGCGAAGGGTGCGGGAATTTTTGTTTTGGCGGGAGTTGGGGTTCGGATTTGGGGTTCGCGGATTTGTTGAGTTCATTGGTTTGGTTTTCGGATTTCGATGGTTGTCGGGAATTTATTATTGCCATCATTTTTTAACCTAAAAATGACAAATTGATTCCTCGTTGGATTTCATCTTCCATACTCCAAACCACGGGTGCACGGATATGAGCATGGGTCCTCAATTGTACCTGCTTGGTTCAAATAGGATCAGATCGAATCAACGACTGAAACTTGGACAATCTTTCATGACTTGGATAGTTGGTCTGGTCTTCAACCAACCTTAATTGCTCGTTCTCGATCTGGTTTTAGGACCGGTGTGTTCTACTTTTCTCTTTTCATATTTTTTTTTGAAAATACATTAAAATTTTGAATCTAAAAATTATGGTAGAATTGAAGTTGCCATGAAAATCTAAAATGTTATTGTTTTTTAAGAAGTGTATAAATGTATAAAACAAACATTAGATAAAATGCAATTATATTGGAAAAATATATATAATATTTTCGGTCCGTACAAACTAAACTAAAAAATAACTCAAACTAGACCGAAATAAAACGAACAAGAATGGACCTTATATAGCAAGACCAAACCAGAAATAACCATAATTCTGGAAAAATTGGAAGACTCGGGAACAAATCGAATCACAATATATACAGTATGGTGTTAGTTTTTGTGTTCTAAAAGTTATCTTATTATTAATTTTTATATTATTATGTTTATGAATTGAATGTTATGTGCATTTTGTTCCTTGAGATATTGTGTTTGTCGTTAGAAGAGTTCGAAAATAGGCTCTTGATCCTGGAACCATAAAATCTAAATGACCAAAAACACGAATTTCTAAATGTTCACAAACTTGGAAATTAGCAGCTAAAACTAAATGACCAAACTGGAAATTAGCAGGGAAAACTAAATGACCAAAATAAGTTTGTCATATTAAGTTAAAAGTACATTGTAGTTTTATAAATGTGGACAAATGATTGTCATTTAATAACATGAGTGTATAGCACGTTATGGATTTCATATATTGAACAAACCTAATATGATTTTTTTTAATGTTATGTATTCATGTCATTAGTATTTTAATAGTATCACGTATCCCAAGATATGAGATGTATTTCTTTTTCACATTAGAAGATATATATTGTGATTTATTTATTTAATTACCTACGTAACTGTGGTAATAAAATTCCTTATATACTGCTTATGCAAATATATATATATATATAGTATCATTGCCCCTCATTTCCAAAGATCGAGTACTGATGCTATATATATATAGTATCTAATTCTATTACCAGTTAACACACATCCTACAAGATCACATCAAAAGGGAATGATTAATTTGAATTATTGAATATTGAGCGAAAATTAATTAATTAGATTTGCTAATGAAATTAATTGAGGCAATTAAATGAGAATTGAGATTTACTATTTATAAATATATGTGGTTGTTCCATACATATATCAAATACGCTCATTTGGGCAATCTAGTTGAGACATTTGCATGACCTTATTTGTGTACGAATCAAATGGTGATACTTGGCAGATTATGAATGATCAAATAAAGAGATCTACGCATGGGTCAAAAAGTGGTGGCCCCACTTCCCACCCAATGTTCAAAAACATGGTGGCCCACTTCCCACTTTTTTCCCACGATATACAAGTATAAATACCTTATTTTGTACAACAAAAAATATAAATAAAAAATTCAGCTCAAAAGAGGAAAGTTGGTGGTGATTTTTTTTCTCTCCAAATTGTCATGTGTTGATAACCCAATTAAATATATTGATTGGATGGTTTCATTCTAAGTTTAATCGACATATCGAATTAGTAATTTCTATTAAAAGAAATTTCCATCTTTTAATTAAATCTCCCAATGGATTACGTAGAAACTTTATTCCTTTGATGTTTGCAAATCTTACAGAAATTTCGATATTTCAATTAAATCTCCCAGTACATTACGTAGAAACCTTATTCCTTTGATGTTTGCAAATCTTAAAGATTTCGTGAATTCAGATTTTAGCGAAGGTATGTCTAAAATCTAATTTAATTAAGTAGACATGTGATGCATGCGTAGATTAAATGATAAACTAGATCATTTATTGCGTTTTGAGATGATAAATTTTCAAAATTATACCATATTAAGCATCTGTAAATCGTCACATATAGTTGGGCCGAAAAATCTAATCGGGGTCGAACCTTGCACAACACCACATATCACATGTAATAGTCAGCCTAGGTTAGTTTGTATGCATCGATTTCCAAGATCCTTGACTTCAATAAAACTCAAATTTTCAAATGGACCTAGAAATCAAAGTTTGCATGTTCAAAAATGGGGTCTAATAGCATTATTGTTATATTTTTAAGTACAAAATTTGGTCTCTGAAACTATGTCCTGAAAATGATCTACAATATTCAAGATTAGAGTTTAGAGTGAACCATTGGTTACGTACTTGCAACAAAGAAAACTCTTGGTGATGTCAAACATACCCTACGTGTGCCAAAAATTAGGATTGGTGTAGGGTGAAAAATAGTACAAATCATATGTACCTTCTTTTAAGGAAAATGGTACACGCCCGCTCTTGAGGACGTTACTTGAGGACGCGACTTAGTTGACACGCTCCATGTCAGCAGAGAAAAGAGATTCTTTTTTTATTTTATCCCTCAATTCTTTGGTTGCCCGTCCAAATGTCCTGAGAAATCACTCCATCTCTCCATCCCTCCCTCCATCCCTCATTAATGTGTCTCAAATCACTCCATTCCTCATTTTGGCGCTCCTACACAACAAAAGATTTTTTTATCTTCATCTCAAGACGCGTCTTCCTTTTTCTTCCCTTCTCTTTTGTAGTCCTTCCTTTGTACTCCAATGGAAATCGTTAATGTGTCTTCCCAAGTGGAGCAGCCGACAAACGTTCCTTTGGAGGAGATGTTTTTTCCTTCTTTCGAAGAAGCCAAAACATTTTACGTGGCCTATGCCGATTCTTGTGGTTTTGGTGTTAAGACAAGGCAATCTCATTACGATCGTGGTGTTGTTATACGGGTCACGCTGACTTGCTTCAAGGAGGGTACCACACCAACAAACCAAGCGCAAGGGAAATTGAAGCCTAGGTTATCCAGTAGAGTCCAATGCACTGCTCGGATAATGGTCTCCGGAAACCCAGCAAGGGGTTACCACATTAACTTTGTGGATCTTAAACATAACCACGCCATGCTTGAACAGGAGCAAATGCGTTTTCTCAGACAAAAACGAACCGTCCCTAAGGCCGCTAAAGCACGCATATCGTGCAATGATACTGCTGGGATATCGGCTGCTAAGACCATGCAATCTTTTGTGGTCGAGGCTGGAGGTCATGACAAATTGACTTTCAACTAAAGGGATTTAAGGTTTGTGTTCTTTCTGCCAAACATAATTGAAGTTCAACATTTTGCGCCTGGTCTTAGTGGTTTCTCTGTGCAGGAACGTTATAAACGAAGTCAAAAATTTGAAGATGGAACCTAGTGATGCACAAGCTCTTCAGAACTATCTCATTAGGATGCAGAAGATTGATTCCATGTTTTTCTATGTAATGGATATGGATGACGAAGGAAGACTACGGAATGTGTTTTGGGTTGACTGTTGTTCTAGAGCTGCATATTCATACTTTGGAGACGCAATATGTTTCGACACCACCTACATTACAAACAAATATGACATGCCCTTTGCCCCATTTGTAGGAGTTAATCACCATCTCGAGTCAGTTTTGCTCGGTTGCGCTTTGCTGTCTTCTAAGACCACTGAAAATTACATATGGTTGTTCCAAACATGGTTGTCGTGCATGAACGGTAAGGTGTGGCTATGTCCAGTTAAAGGTCGGTGACTGTTCAGTTTAATGTGTGTATTTGTTCGGTTTAAGTGGTGGAGCTGTTCGGTTAAAGTTGTGTGATTGTTCGCTTTAAGATTTTGATCCATTCGGCTTAAGTTGTGTGACTATTCGGTTTAAGGTGTGGATTTGTTCGGATTAAGTTGTGTGTCTGTTCGGTTTATGATGTGTATCTATTCGGTTTAAGTTGTGTGACTGTTCGGTTTAAGGTGTGCATCTGTTCGGTTAAAGGTGTGGATCTGTTCGGTTTAAGTTGTACGTATGTTCGGTTTATGGTGTGTATCTGTTCGGTTTAAGTTGTGTGATTGTTCGGTTTAAGGTGTGCATCTGTTCGGTTTAAGCTGTGTGAGTGTTCGGTTTAAGGTGTGGATCTGTTCGGTTTAAGTTGTGTGACTGTTCGGTTTAAGGTGTGGATCTGTTCGGTTTAATGTGTGTGACTCTATAGTTTAAGGTGTGGATCTGCTCGGATTAAGTTGTGTGTCTGTTCGATTTAAGGTGTGGATCTGTTCGGTTTAAGGTGTACGTCTGTTCGGTTTAAGGGGTGTGACTGTTCGGTTTGAGGTGTGGATCTGTTCGGTTTAAGTTGTGTGTCTGTTTGGTTTAAGGTGTAGATCTGTTGAAAACGAAAGAAAAGAGTTTGTAATTTGTACATTTAAAAAACACAACACTAAAACAATAACGAAAAAAAAGAGTTTGTAATTTGTACATGTAAAAAAATAAACACTAAAAAAATTGGACTTCAGATCTGTACACACGAACGGCGGTCCCTAAGTAACATGACCTCCAATTCACCCCTGATACAGTGGATGTTCTTGGGGTCCTTCTCCTTCGTCGGGTCAAGTTTTAGCATTAGGCACCTTATCCAGTATAAAACATAGGCTCCGCAATTGTTGCTGCCCGGTTGTTGTCGTTGGCTATTTTTCCTGAGGATTCTCAAGGGCCAGTCCACCTTTAGTAGGTCCCTCCAGTATTCAGCCACATCCGTTGCTGCGCATTCATGTACGCCTATGGTCTGCTCTGGATCTTCACCTCGCTCTATCTCCCTAGAGATATTGTTGAACGCCAAAATCTCCTTGGACGGGTCGTGGACAACCCCCAGAGTCCAATGACCTGCAAACCAGCATGGTTGTGCGATTACGGTCTCTGTTGGAGACACACCTTTTATTTTAGGGAGGATACAATCATCAATTGCTCTGCCTTGGCCCTCCATAATTCGCCCTGACTCGAATGTTGATATGCATATAACTTTTTGTGGTGGGCGTCTTTCTTCGAGAACCGAAAGCATAGCTTCGATAGTTTGGTCGGTCATATCCATCTCAGGCGTTATAAGTTCCTTCAGGTCAGTGCGTGTTAAACTACACATATCGCCTCTCCAGATCACCTCTCTATTGTCCTTGTTGTCTGCGGTCAAGTTCAATATCATGTTGACCTCATCAGTTGACAACGTTCCCAATGCAACCATGTCAACATCAGGCCTTGTCCCTCCTAAGTGGACAGCCAACCTAAAATTGTCCTCTCTTTTTTTCCCTTTTTTCTTTAGGCTCCTTTGAGCCGCTCTATCTTTTCTCTTTTGCTCTTCTTCCACCTTCTTCTTCTTGCCCCGCTCTTCATCTTCCTTCATCTGCTGCTCCACGATGGCCGTCGAGCATTGTCTTTTAACACCCCAGTTTGGTTTCCTTGCCTTGCTCTCTTGTTCCTTCTCCTCTTCTTTATTCTTCTCTTCCTTCTTCCTCCCCTCCTCCCTCTTATTCTCTTCCTCCTTCTCCACTCTCTTTCTCTCTTCTTCCTTCTCCTCTTCTTCCTTCTTCCTCTCTTCCTCCCTCTTTCTCTCTTCCTCCTTCTCCACTCTCTTTATCTCTTCTTCCTTCTCCCGTCTCTTTCTCTCTTCTTCCTTCTCCTCCTCTCTCTTTCTCTCTTGCTCCTTCTCCTCCTCCCTCTTTCTCCCTTCTTCCTTCTCCTCCTCTCTCTTTCTCTCTTCTTCCTTCCCCTCCTCCCTCTTTCTCCCTTCTTCCTTCTCCTCCTCTCTCTTTCTCTCTTCTTCCTTCTCCTCCTCCCTCTTTCTCTCTTCTTCTTCCTTCTCCTGTCTCCTCCTCTCTTCTTTCTTCTTCTCTTCCCTCTTCCTCTCTTCTTCCTTCTCCTCCTCTTTATTTAGATCTTCGTCTTTCTCCCCACAAATATTTTTACTTGTCCCTGTCCCTTGAAGATATACAATTTCTTCCCTCAGCCTCCCACACTCTTCCTGGGACATCCTCAGTTCTTCCTTCAGGTCGTTAACCTCTTCTGTCGCCTTCTTAAGGGCAGCTTCGGCTTGCAACCATTTCGTCTTCACCTCACTCAGCTCCAACTCTTGGAGCAGCGGGTCACATGGAAAGTTGCAGTCTGTCAGTTGGAGCCTTGGCAAACTTCATGTTGAAGCTGAGCCCTTTCGAACAGGAGTTCGAATAGAACTAATAAGTTCCAGCTCCATTTTCACTCAGTGATGGCCCCATCAAGTCGAACTTGCCGTTGTAAATCTGAGGTAAGGTAATTTCACGTTCCTCCCATTTCCTCAGGGTTAAATGTTTCCCAAACATTTCCGTCCAACTTTTCATTCGTGGATATGCTCCAGTTCTGGGCTCCCCCAATCTGAATTTCTCACAAAGCCACACCTTCAAATGGAAAAGTTAAACTGTTTAAAACGACTAAACAGACATACGTTCATATTCTAAACAGACACACAACTTAATCCGAACAGACACACAACTTATTCCGAACAGACACACAACATATTCCGAACAGACACACAATTTAATCCGAACAGACGCACAACTAAATCTGAACAGACACACAACTTATTCCGAACAGACACACAATTTAATCCGAACAGACACACAACTTATTCCGAACAGACACACAACTTATTCCGAATAGATACACAACTTATTCCGAACAGACACACAATTTAAACGGAACAAGCGCATAACTTAAAGAGCAAAAACGCTTACTTGTAGTATTGCCACACAACTGTCGACGTTCCCCTGCCTCATAATGAAGTTCCCTGCCTTTCTCCACTCCTGCAATTCTAAGCTGGCTTTCTCCAGGCCCCCAACTAGGGCTCCGTGAACTGCACGTGCCCATGCGTATCTGTTTATGCGTCTGATGTCCCTCAAATGGTTCATGACCCGTTGCTTCGGTCGAAGTGTTCCATCAAAGAACAACAAATGGTTGAAGATGAAAGAAATCAAGAGACGAATGTACTCCTCCGTCTCGCCCATGACACTGGTTGCCGATCACCTAAACACCTAAAACATTGGTCGCCAGTCTGCCTGAGTTCGGTCGACCGTTCACCTTTCGGTCGATCGGTTATACACAATATTTGTTATACCAGACCAATCAGTTCAACCCATCACACTTCTGTTAACCGTTTACCCAGACCTGTTCGGTCGACTGGTAGATCTTCGGTCGACCGTTTCGTTTGCTATTTCTGGTAAAAATACGACCGTTATATTTGTCGTATTATACAACGGTCGTATACACATTTCTTCTCTTAATACACCCCCAAATACTTTTGAACCGGTCGAACAAAATACCTTGTTCGGTCACCCGTTCTATTAGGGAAAATCTACCTGCTATCGGCCGACACAAGTTTAGTTCAACCGATCGAGTTTTACCTCTACCGAACCCTGTAGTTCGGTCGACTGGTACCTGTTCGGTCGACCGTTGACTTATAGAACTTAAGTGTTAGGTCAACCAGTACCTATGTTCGGTCAATCGATCCATTAACTTACTCAAGGGTTCGGTCGACCGTTACACCTTTCGGTCGACCGTTGCTGGACAGTTTTTTGCAATCCGATTTTCTGTTTTGTGTACTTTGCACAAACCCCAATCAAATCTTGTCCAAACGGCTAGAAATCTTTAGGAGTTTATAAATAGAGGTTCACACTTAGTTTTCCACAAGATTTCACAACTCCAAAGTGTCAAACCTATAGTGAGATTTTCCACAACCTCCAAGCTCCAAATTAGCCATCCAAAGCCTAATTTCCACACCATTCATCATACAATCATCTAGCAATTGTTGTGCTCAATTAGAGAGTGAGTTCCACTCAAGTTACCATTGTTGTAAAGTGAGCAAGGGTCTTGGTGAAAGCCCAAGACAAAGAAGCAAGGACTTCGGTGAAAGCCCGAAGTGATTCTCTCGGTTTGTGAGAGGTGGTGCCAAGCTCGGCGAGGGTTGTTCGCGAGCTTGAAGACTTGTAAAAGGCGTTGCTCCCGGCCCGGAATGGGGAGGCATAGTGAAGACGCAAGAGGGGATCGAACGGAGATTCGAGAGGTGCTTGTAAGAGAGGACGTAGGCGCGGCCGAACCTCTATAAAACCGACGTGTCTACTTGTGGTTTGCATTACCTTTCTACTTGTGTTTGATTTAGTTTAATTTCTGCTGCATTTTTTGATCGATCAACCAAGTAGTCAATTAGGGTTTAATTGTGATTAGTGTTAATTGTGGACCCATAACCCACACGATCCAACATTTGGTATCAGAGCCTTGCTCATTAATTTTGTTCTTAACCGATAAATTAACATGGCTCTTAATGCATCCACACCTTTAGAATCTTGTATACCACCACACTTTGATGGAAATAATTTTGTTTCATGGAAAAGTAAAATGATGTCATTTATTAAATCCATGAACATTAACATGTGGTTTATGATTCAAACTCCATATGAATCACCTAGATATGATTTTAGTAAATGGAGTTTAGAAGATGAGAAAAATGCATCCCTAAATGCTAAGGCTATGAATGTCATATTTTGTGCATTAGGAGATGAACTTTTTGATGTTGTTTGCTCATGTGATAGTGCTTATTCAATATGGCAAACATTAGAAAGGAGTTATGGTGAAGGAGATTCACCAACCGAGAAGCAAATCCGAAGGATGTAGCTCAAGCAAAGAAAATGGAGATTAACTCAACATCTTCATCATCATCAAGCTCATCCGATGGAGAAAGTGAAGATGAGGTATCTTCTAGCTCTTCTTCAAGTAGTAGTTCAAAAGATAATGCTTATGATTTTAATGAACTACAAAATGCATTTCAAAGATTATTTGAAAAATATAAAGAACTTCACAAGACTAATCAAGTAGCAAATGAGCAAATACATGATCTTAAATGTCAAAATGCATCTATCTTAGATGATAAAGTTGATTTGCTTGCTAAAATTGAAGTTCTAACTTTAGAGAATGCATGCTTGAAGGAAGAAAATTTAAATGTTAAAAATACCTCATCTCATGCAATTGATAGTCATATGCTAGAAATTGACACTAATGACTTGCTTATTAAACTTGATAAATCTCATTTAGAAAGCAAGCAATTATTACATGACTTGAATTGCATGAATGAAAAGGTTGCAAACTTAGAGATTCACATGCTTAACATGAATGAAAAGCATAATTCTATGATTAAAAATCTAAATTGCTTAAATGAATCTCTAGCAACTAAAAACAGTGAACTTAATGCCTTAAATGAAAATTTGTCAAATAAATTGCATAAGTTCACACATGGGAATAAAAACAATTTTTATGTTAAAAACTTTTCTATTCAAATTAATGTTAAACATAATTTTGCCATGAAAAAGAAAGTAAGTGTAGAGGTACCAAAATCAACTTGGATTTGGGTACCAAAAGCTAAACTTAATGGACCCAAGCAAAAATGGGTACCAAAGTCTACACTTATAGGAGCTTGAGGAGGAGATTGGTGGTGACCGGGTGAGCCAAAGCGTCAAATTCGAATCTGGTTGCATCACCAAGTCAAGATTGGAGCTAATCAATATTCAAGTTTGGTATGAAATTTCTATCATTAAAATTTCTGAATTTTTTTTTGCTCTAATCTAGTTAATATGCTTAATTGTCATATCTTTAGAGTTTAATTCATTGCAAATCATATACCCTATTCATTGCAAATCATATACCACATCCATTGATTTTAATGTCATATTCTAAATGGATGTTAGAATAAGGCTTAAGTTGAAACTTAAATGAATTTAACGTTAATCATACTCATAGTTTCCATCTAGCCTTATTGATAGGGGGAGCTTAATTGTTATATCTTTTATTAGAGTAATGAAGTGCAAAATTTAGGGGGAGCAACTTCATTACAAATGACATCCATATTTGAACTTAAATAGTTATATATAATTGTCAATGGAGTAGAAATTTCAATTCATATATTACATTGATTATTGTATGTTTTTGATGGATGTCAAAGGGGGAGAAGTAATAGATTACATTATTGTATGTTTAGGGAAACTTGAAATTTACATGATATTGTATGTTTAGGGAAACTTGAAATTTACATGATATTGTCAAGATAAACTATGCACATCAATAGAGGGAGCATTTATATGCATAGTTTACATATACAAAATTCAAGTATTAGGTTGGTTTAAGATATAGGTTGCCATCATCAAAAAGGGGGAGATTGTTGGCTTTTTGGCCTTAATCCGTATTTTGATGATGTAATTCAACCTAATTTTAATTAGGACATGTAGATTAGCACATGTAGTATAATGGTATACATGTTGTATTGTGCTAACATCTACAGGTTATCAAGACTCAAGAAAGAAGAAAAATCAAGTCAAGACATGTAATCAAGCTAGGATTGAAGACATGTAATTTTACCTTTCTTTGAGTATTAGGAACTTATGTGAATTGAGCATAACTTAAGCTAATATGCATGCATTCACACACTAGGTTCCTTGTAGGAGTCACACACAAAATATCATATCATTTCGACTCCATTAGATCACCTAAACACCTAAAACATTGGTCGCCAGTCTGCCTGAGTTCGGTCGACCGTTCACCTTTCGGTCGACCGGTTATACACAATATTTGTTATACCAGACCAATCAGTTCAACCCATCACACTTCTGTTAACCGTTTACCCAGACCTGTTCGGTCGACCGTTTCGTTTGCTATTTCTGGTAAAAATACGACCGTTATATTTGTCGTATTATACAACGGTCGTATACACATTTTTAGTCTTAATACACCCCCAAATACTTTTGAACCGGTCGAACAAAATACCTTGTTCGGTCGACCGTTCTATTAGGGAAAATCTACCTGCTATCGGTCGACACAAGTTTAGTTCAACCGATCGAGTTTTCCCTCTACCGAACCCTGTAGTTCGGTCGACTGGTACCTGTTCGGTCGACCGTTGACTTATAGAACTTAAGTGTTAGGTCGACCAGTACCTATGTTCGGTCAACCGATCCATTAACTTACTCAAGGGTTAGGTCGACCGTTACACCTTTCGGTCGACCGTTGCTGGACAGTTTTTTGCAATCCGATTTTCTGTTTTGTGTACTTTGCACAAACCCCAATCAAATCTTGTCCAAACGGCTAGAAATCTTTAGGAGTTTATAAATAGAGGTTCACACTTAGTTTTCCACAAGATTTCACAACTCCAAAGTGTCAAACCTATAGTGAGATTTTCCACAACCTCCAAGCTCCAAATTAGCCATCCAAAGCCTAATTTCCACACCATTCATCATACAATCATCTAGCAATTGTTGTGCTCAATTAGAGAGTGAGTTCCACTCAAGTTACCATTGTTGTAAAGTGAGCAAGGGTCTTGGTGAAAGCCCAAGACAAAGAAGCAAGGACTTCGGTGAAAGCCCGAAGTGATTCTCTCGGTTTGTGAGAGGTGGTGCCAACCTCGGCGAGGGTTGTTCGCGAGCTTGAAGACTTGTAAAAGGCATTGCTCCCGGCCCGGAACGGGGAGGCATAGTGAAGACGCAAGAGGGGATCAAACGGAGATTCGAGAGGTGCTTGTAAGAGAGGACGTAGGCGCGACCGAACCTCTATAAAACCGACTTGTCTACTTGTGGTTTGCATTACCTTTCTACTTGTGTTTGATTTAGTTTAATTTCCGCTGCATTTCTTTGATCGATCAACCAAGTAGTCAATTAGGGTTTAATTGTTATTAGTCTTAATTGTGGAGCCATAACACACGCGATCCAACAATGAGGAGAAGAAGGAAGAAGAAAAGATAATGAGGCATTGCAAGTATATTTATAGAAGATTAGATGGTCTGGATTAATCTGGGCGTAATCGGATGGTTGTATATCAGTTCTGGATGTTCCATAATGCTCGGACCCGAAAACCCGACCCACTAGAGAAATAATAGCTCAAACGGATCAGAACCATCCACCACTTGCGGATGAAAATCTACCACTAGAGGATCTAGTTGCTGTGATCCGTTTGAAGCTTCTCCAATAGGTTAAGTTTGTATCGTTGCAAATGGTCTTGAGCCCCGGTCTATTGTCTCGAGTTAATTTGATATTAATAATTTAATTACTCCTCAAGTTCATGACATTATGGCATTTTGTGACACAATATCTTTCTTTACACTTTGGTCCCTCTTGACTTACACCCCAGTCCTTAGGCATTATAAATAGGTCCAGAAACTTTCAAAATCAGTCAATTCTTCTTGCGTTTTAGTCATTCTCTTCATATCTCTTCTTTTTTGCCTAAACCGTGAAACACATCAAACAAACACTCAACTAGTATAAATATATGGTAAAATAAAGGATATATAACATAAATGCACTCTATGATATGCTACTAATAAATACCCCTACACTTATCTTTTGCTAGTCCTAAGCAAACCAAAGAAAGAGAAAATACGAAAAGGGAATTCCTAACGCACTTTCATAGGATTACGGTTGCACTTTGCACGTGCAACAAACTGTTAAACCCCCTTGTCGCCAAGGAGGAGTTGTGTCTCCTAAGGTTTTCCAGCGGATATATATACCTACAAAATCCGAACGTAGACTCATTATTCAACTTCGCAACACGACTCGATGGATCTACTTTTGTCGATCATTGGACACGGTAATCCTACTGGCTGACTATATATCTGTGTCATGTCCTACTAGGGAACCATTCGTGCAAGTTAATTAAGGACTTAAGTGAAAGACATGGGAAACCTTAACATCCTCAAATGATACATCATGTAAAGTCCATTAAGGTTATTATTTTGTATATTTTTTCTTTTCTTTTCTTTTTGGAGAACAAGGAGTTAAAACTGGTTGATGTTTAATCCTCCCAGGGTCCGATTTCGTGCATCATTGCCCATGAAGACTTACACTATCATGTACACCTTCCCCTAAATCTCCATATAGGGCCATCCTTACCCCCATATAACGGGAGTTTGGTCGGTGCATCCAAAGTCAGATGACTCAAAAGCACAAGGTACTAAGTCCCCTCAGACCTAATTTGCCGAGTAATAAGTGCCGTGCGAGAAGGGAGAACACTCTACTAAATTATTTCTTATCTATATATGAACCAAAACCCCTACACCTAAGGTTTCACAAGAGGGGTTTAAGGGTCCCTGACTATGACAAATTTGCTTATACTAACAGAAATGAATTATTTGACTCACTAGGTTCAAGGTGGACTTCTTTATTTGTTTGAGTACTGAAACCCTATGATTACTGATTATTTCATTTTAAATACCGCAAGTGCACGAAGTCCCTGAAGACGTGGCAAATACGGGTCAATCCACAGTGAGGTGTGTCAACTCTGGTTCTTTCGAAGGCAAGTGGGAAAAGAGAGGAGAAGAAATTGATTACACTAAACTAAACTACGCTAAACTAGCACGAAACAATCAAAGAAGATGAATGCACGAGACAAAATAAAACTAAACTAAGTGACTAATAAAACCAACCTGGAAATCAGCAATGGAAACCCCTAAGGGGTGGAGTGTGTGTACACATGAAATAATTGGGGATGAATGCATTCAATAAAGCACAAGTGTAGGTAGTGTTGCTATGCATAAGAAGTACCTCATGGCAAGACCTATCATCCAAATCACTAACCTAAGTGATTAATATGAGCAAGAGCAAGTTTGTTATTAAGAACCTAAACGTGGAATGTACCTAAAGATTATGACTAAGGCTGTAAATGGGTAAAATTTTACACGCAACCCGCCCCGCCCCGCCCCGCCTCGCCTAACGCGGGTTGCGGACAAAAAATGTTACCCGCCAACCCGCCACCTGCACAACCCGCATAATAAGCGGGGTGGGTTGCGGTTTTCTCGCAACCCGCCCCGCATAACCCGCATAAGCCTTATATTTTGTTTGATTTTTTTTGTATTTTGTTTTGATTTTGTTTGTATTTAGCGTTGAATTTTTGTATATAGCTTTAAAAACATACATTGATTGATTTTTTCCTTGTTTTTTGTACTTAGCTTTGATTAGAATAGATAACGTTAAAGAAAATAAATTGATTTTTGTATTTAACTTTAATAAAAGATTAAACCCGCCAACACGCCCCGCATAACCTAGTCCATCCTTACGCGGGGCGGGTAACGGATTTTTTTTGACCCCGCCCCTCTCCGCCCCGCCTACCCACTTAACTTTGGCGGGGCGGGTAGCGGTGGGGCGAAAACCCGCCCCGCTTACAACCCTAATTATGACAGAAACCATCAAGTTAAGTATTCTCTTTAATTCAAACAAGCATACTTACATTTCTCACATATTACAACATATAACATTCATTCCATACTACATGACATGTATAAACATCAAGTCCACCCCCAAAGGGCGATGTAACTACTCACTACTCATTAAGAAAAGAAGACAAAACGAAACGAAACTAAGCATGCAAGAATTAAAAGAGAAGACAACATTAAAACAAACTAAGAAAAAATATTTTATTTACATGACTCACATTACAAGTAGCATTCTTCTCCACTTGAGTTTTGCTCCAAGGCTTACTCTAAGTAGAGAGAATGCCACAAAGCAATGGGGTGAATACAAAGGAGGAGGAAGAGTTCTATTTATAGTCTTAGAAAAAGGTAACCTGGGACAATCCCCCAGTATGGGACTAAACGCATACCATAAATGGACTAAATACACACTAATACACCACCCGCTGGAGACTTTTGTGGATCGATTTCGTCATGTTTGGTGTACCCGAAGTGGTTGTTGAAGGTTAGGCCCGGATCTAATTGCCATAATACGCCTCATGATGGTGTGAAGCTTCTTGATTTGCTCATTGGTCCTTTTAGTTTTATATCCAGGTCCTTCTCTCTTGCATCTCAGTCCATAAGTCTTGCATCTTAGTCATTTTCTGTTTATTCCTGAAACTTAAATATAAAACTCGTTACGTAGCATTTCTTAGGCTAAAAATAAAGGATATAAGACAAAAATATATGCATGATATGATGTCAATCAATTACTCTCCCCCCGAGAGAAAATCGGGGTGTATCCTTACGACTAGATAAGACCTAAAGTCCGTGTACTAGATATCCTAATGCATCATGTTCAAGTCAATTCTAGGAGTTTCTTTTTTACTTTGTCTATCAATGGTTTTGCAAATGCTAAACAAACGCAAAAACCCACAAAATATTTTCTTTCGTAAACACATTAGGATTTTGAAAGAAATGTGAAAATTTAAAGAACTCCGCAAACAAAAGAAGGCAAGCCCCCAAAGATCCAGGTATAGCAAGATACATCAAAGTAAATTGCAGCACACTATCATTACCCTAACAATACAAACAAAAGAAAAGAAAATGACTCGACTATGTACATGATAAACTCCCCCATATTTAAGCCTTGCGTTGCCCACAATGTATGCAAAGAATAAAATGCATGGCCTAACAGACTACTGTCACACCTTCGTCGTCGCCGAGTGGAGGACACCCCTTGTGAGGAAGAACCCCCTGGCTCTAGTTTCTTGAGCATCTTGTATATCTTATGATTTTGCTTTGAAAGCATTGAATTCTTCTCAGACAGTGACAATGTGTCGAAGTCCGAGTTTAAAAGTGTCTCCGAGTCCATAGAACCATAAGAAGAATTGGCACAAACATCCTTGACATTATCTTGGCCTCGTCAGGAGTCTGGATGCGTGTGAGTATATGCGCGCATGATCTGCTCGATATCAATTGCAACCCCTCTTAGTCGATGAGATCTTGAGTGTTGGAGGGGTCGAAGTGACTGCAGATTCAAGTGACGAGAAAGGGCAAGGGATGCCTCCCCTCCTATACACCTCTTTGAAGTGTGCATATGAACTCATTATAGATGCAGTGCCGAGCTCTATTCATTAAGATATAAACATGGTCTAGGTAGGTTGCATACCAAAAATATTCTTGCTTACCCAACGAGCGGCCACATGCACATTTTTAAACAGATGGGCGTTACTTAAACTCTCATGAGAGTTTATCGGTTCCTCTACCCATCACAGAATGATAGAAATTTAGTGATCGGCGTTGGTGGACCTTACAATACAAAAAGGGCAACCCGGTAATATCTGCGATAATAGAGGGAGTGGGAGGATAAGTATTACCTTTCATGCATTCACCTTCATCGGTCAAGGAGTGGTTAAATGAATCTACCAAAGATGGGGTGGAATGCTGACTCCCGTCTCCATAAAGGAGAGGGATGCACCCAAGTTTGGCAATGTGAACATCCAACGGCATCCCTAAACGAGTAATAGTAAAAGAAAAGTCATATTCCATTACATGTGCGGCCTATCCAAGGTGGGCTTGACGAGGCATCCCTAACTACACGACAGTGCTGGGCAAAGATGGAGATGAAAGGAATATGTTCTAAAAGTTTTACTTTTAAATGTCAATTACTATGAATTGAATGAGAAATCATTTTGTTCCTTGTTTATGTTATTCGTCTTTTAGAAGTGTTAAGGAAGAGGCTCTTGGTCCTTAACCGTAGAGCTCTAAAAGATAATGGTTTACATAAAACAAAAGATATTCGCAATCATGGTAATTAACATGGGACATTAATTACCGAGTTAAGATTGTCGTGTTGGTCATAGATCATTGTAGCTCTACAAGTGAGTGACAACACGGGTACGCAAAAGAGGAAAATATTACTTTTGTATACCGAATGGACCTAATAAGTAAAACATTATAGAATTGTGTTTTCAGTGTCATTAATGTTTTACGGTGTCCTTGGTCCTTTGATATGAGACTTATATCCGAACACTTAAGGAGTGCTTAATTAGACTAGTGTCTTAAGCTATCAATGAGTGTAGTGCAAAGACATTAGTTGGTTAAGTATGACTTTTGTTGGAGAAGATAGTTAGTCAAAAGATTATCATTGCCCCTCTTAATTGAGTAATGATATTAGTGGGCCCCTTGATAAAGCAAAGTTATAATGTGCACAATGTGATTGGAGTTAAGTCACATATTTGTAACTAGCTTAAAAAGATCAAGAAATGAATACTAATACAAAGATGACACAATACTACTTTGTGTGTATTCTTAATATCATGAGGCAAGGGACGGACACAAGTGGTGCACTCCATCACTAACTGGATCGGGTTTTGGTTCGAGTGGAATTAAGACATCTAACTAATTGGGAGCTATAATATGTAGCTAGATACCGCTTATAGCTTGTGATATTAAGCTCTTAATATCACTGCAAACTTAGTTTAGATCCTTCCATAAGTCACACCACAAAACTGGGAAACAAGAAATGAGATTTTGAGTTCATAAGATGTGTCGGGTTTCATGTAGAAAATATGACACATGGGGTGAACAAGCAAAATCAAAATTATGTTGTGATTGATAACATAATTAGAATCTAAATTAAATTCATATGTGATGTAAATATTATGGGGTGTAATGATTTATCGTTACATAGGATAATATGTTACATAAGTTGTGAATTTACTACTAATCCCGAAATGTCAAATTTTGTAGGGGTTAAACCGAAATTTGACAAGTCTGCAATACTATGCAAAAACGGTCGACCGGTTAACAGTAAACGGTCGACCAATCGGTGCACGGTCGACCGGACACGTCTCGACCGATAACAAGGAATTTTCATCTGTTCGAAACGGTCGACCGAATCTATCGGTCGGTCGACCGAATATTGCGATGAAATATTTTATTGTTGCGAATGGTTGACCGAATGTCGAACGGTCGACCGAAACTTGGTTCGAACAGTCGACCGGTCCAGACGGTTTCTGCAAAATTAATTTAAGAATTAATTAGATCATCCATGGAATTGGTCCATAATTGATTTAATTCGTGGCTGAGATTATTTGTTAGCAAATAATGGATGGTTAGATGGAAGTTTGCATGAAATCATGGGCAAGAGGTTGCACATGAATAGGTAATGTGGAGAGAACTAATAAATACAAGTTTATCTCATTACCTAATTAATTAATTCATTATTTTCTTATGCAAACTTCTCTCTCCATAATTCTCCACGAATTTCACCTTAATTCTGGAGTTTAGTTTTAGTTTTCAGAGTTCTTCTTCTCAAGGGAAGTAAAGAGGGGTTAGTAATTAGATTCTAAACCCTATTGGAGATTGAGAGGCTAGCTCTTCTCTCTCCAATCTTGTTTAGAGTTTGGTGAATACTCGGAGGCATCCGGCGCAGCGACAATACCCCTCAACGTCTCCGGATCTTCAAGAAGTTTTAGAGAACTTCTAGGTATGAATTTTGGAGCCCATGTTTGTTTTAATAGAGTTGTAAAACTAGTTATTGAAACAAACTGATGCATGCATGAAACAAATCATAGAAAAATTGTAATTGATTCTTATTGTGCATAAATTTTTTGAAAATAAATATGTACAATTAAACTAGAAATCCAACAGTGGTATCAGAGCTTAGGGTTCAATTTTCTAATTATTTGAAACTATAAACAAATTTAGTTTACCATCTAGGGTTCGAACAATTCGATTTTCCATTTTTTCGGTCTTTAAATGTTTTGTTGGAATAATTCTTTGTAATAATTCGTTTTGAATGTTTTAAGTGGTTTAATACATGCCATGAATTATTAGAATTATGATTTAGACATAAGTCTAACTTGAATAATTTCGTTTTAAGTATAAACGATTGTTTTGTAAGAGAATCAACAAAACCGAAAAACTGCGGTTCGTCTTTCCTTTTGGGAAATTGGATGGACAGCGGTTCAAAATTATTTTTTGAACTTGTGGATGGATGAAAAACGTTTTTAATGGATTTCAAAATGTTTTTCAAAGAATTGTTTGGGATTCTAGATGATTGATAAACTAAGTTGTATAGTTTATAGCAAATTGCGTGCATGGATGCTCGATTTGTTGTTGCAGGAATTGTGAGTTTATATGTTCCAAATCAGCCACTATGAATGTATGTAATTATTATTATACAGGGGCTTATTTATATGAAAAAGCCAAAATTCTCTCTTTCTATCTTTAGATAATTGCATTGCATTTGAGAGGTTTTACATAGGACTTGCACTAGTTGGTTTTTTATCGAATGTGAGGAGCATGTTTATTTTCGGTAAAATCTACATCTTCGGTGCAAGAGGAAGTCACCGCTGCAGCGCATCGATCGAGGATCAAGAATCAAAGTGAACATATAAACTTACACGATGTGGATTGTGTGAATGGTTTAATTTCTGTTTTTTTTTAATTTCTGCTATGCATGTGATTGAATGTTAGGATGTGTATGAATCAAGGTTTTAAAAACCGGACCGGACCGGACGGTCCGACCCGGTCGAACCGGGAACCGATGGTTCAACGACCGGTTCAACTAAAAAACCGAGCGTCTAGTCGAACCGTTCTGAACCGGATTGAACCCGGTCCGACCGGGTCGGACCATTTGGTTGGACCGGTTGGTCGGACCAGACATAAAAATATTTTAAATTTTCCTAAATTTTAAAATAAAAAAATATGATGATTTTTTTTTCTTATTCTTACAAACAAATCCACCACCCACAAACTCTTATCTCCCTCACCAAATCCCTTCGTAAGTATGATGTCATGGATAATATTGAAGATTGATTTTGATTTTAGATTCTTAATCCAAATAATATTTTCTCTAATTCGTATTCAAGCAAATTTGTTCCGTTTAGTAAAGATAGTAAATTTACTGAGTTAAGCAAATTGTGTCTGATATCATGAATTATATTTAACGTTTGGTGTGTATATATTAAATAATTTTACAAAAATCGGTTCAAATCGGTCCGACCACCGGTCCGACCGTTAATATTTATTCGGCCCGGTCCAACTTCGGGTCTCAAAAATCCTGATGTCATGCTGACGTCATCAACGGTCTGACCGTGGTTGGACCGTGGTTCGACCACATTGAACCAAAACCGAAGTTTTATCGGTTCGATGACCGGTTCAGTTCTGAAAACCTTGGTATGAATGATAATATGCATGATAACTAAAATTCCGAATCACATGTTAATAAATGAAATTGTCCAACAAAATTAAGAGTAATTTTCCTTCTTATTTCATCCACTAGCAGCCATTGATCGAGGGATACTCTGCTCGCCCTTAGCAGGAGATAACTCCCTCCATCTTTGGGAATAGTGGGAGATATAATGGTTGTCTATTGTTGTGCCACGATTAAATGTATGAGGTGCGTTTCACCCTAGTGAACCCCAAGTATGTTTAGTTGTGAATACAATGGATAAACGTATCTCGTATCAAATGAAAATAAGTTTTCTTAACATTACCTAGAGCTCTCGCTCGGTTTTGGGAAAAAGTTTTTCTTACGAGGATAGGTCATATTCCCTCCTAATTAAAACGACAAGAATCACAAGAGTTTGAAGATGCTAATGTTGCTAAAATTCAAAAAGGTTGTGGTTAGAAATGTTTTTCTTACCTTGATATTGTGATATATTCGATAGCCTTTAGCTAGTCTATATTACAATTGATAGGATCTTGGATTACTGCATTTACGGACAAAATTTTATTTGCAGTATTTACATTTATATTCGGTATATATGTATGTATTTTAAAACATAAAATTGACATAAAATCCTATATAATTTATTTTGTAGAAATGTCTAATATCCAACCAATTGTGCGATCTATGATCGAAAAGAATCCTTTGCAAAATGATGGCTCAAACTTCATGAGATCGCAACTCAATCTTAATATCGTGTTGAGGTTTGAAAAACTATCTCATATTTTGGATGGTGAAATCCCAAAATTGAATGAGAGGGCAACCGGTAATGAGAAAGAGGCGATAGCCAAGTGGGAAGACCAAGAGAACCAAGTTCACGGTCTAATGTTGGCATCCATGGGTGACTCTCTTCAAGCGAAATACTTGGATTCAAAACCCAAGAAGACCATGGAAGCTTTAACAAAGATGTTCATGGATAGTGCCCGAAAGGAGCGCTATAAGACCACCATCGCACTCACAAGGTGCCATATGGCGGAGGGAACATCGGTATCCATGCATTTTCTCACGATGCAAGGATACCTTGAGAAGTTATCGAAGCTCTCTTCTCCAATGCCCGAGGACATTGCCGAAGATCTGATTCTTGGCTCTCAAGCCCCGTCCTTTAAGGACTTTGTGATGCACTATCAAGTGCGTGAAAGAGGGGTGAGTCTTGAGGAGCTTCACAACGCTCTCAAAACGGCAGAAGTTGACATGGGTAAGGGTCGGGACAATCAAGTCCTAGCTGTCCATGAGAGGAGCAAAAAGATCAACAAAGGTAAAGGCAAATTTACCAAAGATACGTCAATCAAGAGCAAGGGAGTAGGAGGTGCTCATAGGAGTGCCTTGATTGATCGTTTTATTTAAACCGCAAGTGCACGGCCACGTTGAAGCGGTGGCAAATACGGGTCGTCCACTGGGAGGTGTGTCGACAATTGGTTTGTTCGAAGGCGAGTGGTAAAAGAAGGAGAGAAAGGTTGGTTACACTAAACTACACTAAGATGCAAAAAGGAATGAAGATAAGCAATAAAACTAAACCCCATAGGGGGTAGAGAAATAATGTGAATATGAAGATGTGTGTGTGTGTGTTCAATTAAGCTCCTCACAACATGTAGTGTATGAAATCATAAAACTACATCCAACTTTGCCTCAACATGAATTAAGATAAGACTACATCATTAAAAATACAAGACAATAATTGGAATGAAGCTAAATGAACTCAAGTATAAAGACTAGACCCTACTATGCCTCCACATGAATTAAGATAAGACAACATCATTAAAACATACAAGACATTAGCTAAGGTAAAGGAAACAAGAGCACATACACTACAAATTGTGTTTCCAATATTAATTCCATCAATATCCTAACCTTATCATTCCCCATAAAATAGGTCCACTAATCAAAGCATAAGCTAAGCTTCATTCAAGAGCATTAGCATATCAAAGATAAGAGTGAAAACCCATTAGATGGTTATGGAAATCATATAAATTTCAAGGGATTAAGATAACACACACTTAATACACTACATGATTATATCACATATTTCTCCACCCCCCAAATGGGGATGGAACTACTCACTACTCATTACACTAACTATATTATCAAAATGAAGCATAATATTGAAATGAAATAACTCTAAGAAAGCAAGAAATATTAAAGAAGCTTAAAAGGAAAGAAAAACTAAACAAACATGCAAAAATTAAAAGACAAGATTAAAAGAAACTAGAAGAATTATTTTATTAAGAAATGACTCACATTGAAGGTAGCATTCTTCTCCACCTTGAGTTTTTGCTTCAAGGCTCACTCCTTAGTAGAGAGAATGCCACCAAGCAATGGGTAATTACAATGGAAGGTGAAGAGTTCTATTTATAAGCATGGAAAAAGCTAATCGGGGACAATCCCCCGATGTGGGACTAAACACATACCAAAAATAGCCTAAACGAACATTAATACAAGTCTAGGAGAAATTTGGGTGGATCCTGAGTAATATGGACCGCCAATTGGCGGTCCAAAAACTTCGGATCGCGTTGGAATTTGTTGTGGGCTTTTCTTTCTGGTATTGTTGGTCTTTGATGCGGTTACTTGACTTGTTGGAGCTCCGACCCGAATCGAATTGGTAAAATACTCCCCATGATGGTGTGGAGTATTCTGTTTTTCTCTTAGGTCCTTCGGTCTTACGATCAGGTTCTTCTCCCTTGCATCTTAGTCCCCAGGTCTCACAATTAAGTCCTTTTTCCTGCTTTTGGGTCCTTTCATGGCTCTTCTCTTCAAACCTCTTTATTCCTGAAAACTAAACATAAAACTCGTCACGTAGCATTGCTTAGGTGTAAGATAATGGATATAAGATAAAAATATGAGCATGAAATGATGTCAATCAAATACCCCCACACCTAAGTTTTTGTTAGTCCCGAGCAAAACAAAGAAAGAGAAAAGCAAACGAGAAACAAGAAATCCTAACTCACTTTCGTAGGAATCACGGTTGCACTTAGCACGTGCAACAAGCCGTTAAAAATCCTTGTTGCCAAGGAGGAGGAGTGTTGTCTCCTGAGGGTTTTCAGCGGATATACCCACAAAATCCGAACAAGATGCATTATTCAATCTAGACACTCGACTCGTTGGTCAAATTTTGTCGATCAATGGACGCGGTAATCCTACGGGCCGACTCTATGTAGGTAATCAGTCCACACACCTAACCTAATGAACTATTCGTGCAAGTTAAATAAGGAATTAAGTGAAAGACATGGACAACCTCAACATCCTCAAGTGATACAAAATGTAAAGTCCATTAAGATTCTTGTTTGCATTTGTTTTTTCTTTTTTTTCTTCTTTTTTTCTTTTCTTTTTATTAGTTTGAGCTTCATTCTCTCAGGGTCAGGTTTCGTGCATCATTGCCCATGAGGACTTACACTATCACATACACCTTTCCCCAAATCTCCACATAGGGCAATCCCTACCACCCGTGTAACGAGAGTTCGGTCGGCGCATCCCAAGTCAGATGACTCGAAAGCACCGTGCACAAAGTTCTCTCAGACCTACTTTCCCGAGTGATAGGAGCCGTGCGAGAAGAGAGAACACAGGTCTCACTTATTTCTTATCTACACATGAACCAAAACCCCTACACTTAATGTCTCACAACAAGATTTAAAGGGTCCTTGACAACAACAAACTTCCTTAAGTTAACATACACGAATTATTGAATCATTAGGTTCAGGGTTGACTTCTTTAAATGTTTGAGCACTGAAACCCTCTGATTACTCATCCCCAAGGGAAAATTGGGTGCATCCTAACGACTCGATAAATCCTAAAGCCACTGTGCTAGATATCCTAATTCATCAAGTTCAAGACAATTTTGGGAGCTTTCTTTTTTACTTTGCCTCTCAACGGTTTTGCACATGCTAAACACACGCAAAACCCACAAACATTTTCTTTCGCAAACACATGAAGATTTTGAAGGAAATGTGAAAATTTGGAAGCACTAGGCAAGAAAAAGAAGACAAGTCACCCAAGGATCATGGCAATCAGATATATCGATATTAAATGCAGCACACTAACATGACCCTAACAATGCAAACAAAAGAAAACAAAATCAAAAGAAAAGACTCGACTATGTACATACGTAAAACACCCCCCACACCTACTTCATGCATTGTCCTCAATGAATGCGAGCAAGATACTACATGGATGTATGCATGAAACAGAAGAGATATCACCAACATGAAGTACAAAGGGAAGTTTCAGGTCATGTTGATGGACACAACCCAAATTCCCCTCAAAACCTGTGAGATACTTAAAAAGGGAGACAAAATACGTGAAAGAAAGCGGGCCCAAATACTCAAGGGTTGGGGCCCACAACAATCGATGCTCACTAAAGGAGTTTTTTTAATAACAATGTACAAACATAAGTTCCCATCTTCATTTGTCAAAAGACATCAAATGGGAACCTCAAGAGTGGGTCAATGCACTTGGAAAGGGAACATGACACCACGCGGAGCCAGAATACGCATGCGCGAGCCCCTTTCACAAAGAGCACCAGATGAAATGAGAGGTTCATGAATTGGACGCAAAGGCGTCTCATTCAAAGGATCAAACTGAAAGAGCTTGAACCTCTCGAGAGTTTGGGAAATAAGGGGCAACGGAAGAAAAATATCCCCCGTTGCGGAACTGAAGTTATGATCATCAATCCAAACTCTCCAACCAACATGCTGGTGGGTCGGAACGAGGTCAAGCACCTCGTTATGCATGTCCAACTCACCAGGAGAACAGGAAGTGGGTCTCATACCCAAAGTATCCTCCAAGGAACTCCTAATACCCTCATGAGCAATGTAGTTGTTTGATGTTCCATCATTTCCAAGATAATCAGGAACAATAGTGAGAGGCAAACTCTCATCAGGTTGTTCGAAATTGAGGGTACTAGGGAGCTCTTGCTCCACCAGAGGTGAGTCCTTAGGAGGCACAACATGAAGATCATGTGGCTCAAGGGCCACGGGACAAAAAGATAAAGGGCACAATCCTGTGCCGACTCATAATGAAGCTGGTCCATGTTATTCTCAATTTGAATCGAATCCTCCACTAAGTGATCGTGAATTGAAACCCCAAGTCCCTCAGTCTGACTAGGAGTTTGACTTTGCAAGGTTGTGCTTTGAATTTGTGGATGTGGAGGTGGTTCGATATCAAAAGAAGAATCCTCATGTTGACATGAAATGTCACTCTCCTCACGTTCACGTAATTGCTGCGACATTTGACTCACTTGCAGTGCCATATTTTGTATGGTCTGTTGAGTGGTTTCCATGAACGTAATGAAAGTTTGTTTCAAGGAATCAGGTATGCGGTCAACGATGAGGTCCAAGTCAGAGCTTGGGAAATTTTGGGGTTGGGTGTGGATGGGCTGAGAATGAGTCCAATGATTTGGAGTGGGGTGTTGGTAGAATTCTGGGTATTTGGGAGGAGGATACTGGGGTGAACATGAAGTATAAGAATTTGAATAAGAATTGTCTCCCCATGAATCCATCAATCTCGGGTTGTACGCGGATGCGTAATGGTCATAATGAGCATTTTGGGAAAAGGTATGCTCATACTCAGGCTCAGGGAGAACATAAGGACATTCCCCGATAACATGACCACTCAACCCACAACAGTCGCACGGTACGGCTACTGGAGCCACCGGTGCACTCATGTTGTCTGCCATACGCATGAAAGAGGCCAAAGTTTGTTGACCAGCATATGATCCGACATAACTAGTTTGTGGTCTAGCAGTCGGTGCCTCTCTCATGTTACCCCAATATGGAGACTGCTCAGTCACACAATTGCGATCATCCCAACCATACGGGGTGTTAGTCTGAGCCACCCCAGGTTGCATGGGTCCGGAGTACCAGGGAGAATCGTACTGGTCCCAACAATGATATGGATGGTTGCCCATGTAACCATCCATCTCAACAAAGAACTCTCGAGTCGATCACTCTCACCACCACGAGGCCAAGCTCGCAAAAAGTGCTCGACTAGACCCTAAAACGCTACCAGAGAGTGTAAAGGGGAGGAGACTATAACGTATAAGAAGGTGAGAAGAAGATGACTCAGAGGAGAAGGGAAGAATCCTAGAGCAAGCGTGGGTAATGGGATCAGGTAGAAGCCTAACTAGCAAGCACGACTCAAACAATGTAAGGCAATGGGTCCTTAGGCTAGACGACGCCTAACTTCGAGGTCACTAGCCTTGACACGCCTCACCTCCCTACAATGAGGACCACAATGCCCAGCAAGTGATACCAGATCCGGAGATCCAGTACCTCCTACTATCGACAAGGCAGGCAACGACGATCAGGTCATGACAGTCTCGACTAGATTACTCTCCTAGTGCGTCCGAATTCCTTAGGGCCAATGTCTACTTGCTTTTAGTTAAGGCTTTATTAAGAGTGATTTTTGGGGCCAAGGAAAGGGTGATGAAATCCCCCACCTTATCTTTTATGGGACAACCCCTCCTTAGTAGCGTTTTGAGCTTAAATCTAGCAATCAATCACTCCAATCAAACGCTCAACTCACTCTTGTCCTGATGCAATTCCTACTAACTAATGCATGGGCATACGAGATGCATGAATGAGTGTAGGAAATGCGTACCTCACGCCAGCACTCAACAACTGAAAATAAAGCTAAAAGAAAAGACAACTATATGCCTAAGTCAATACATGATGCGTGACCTAAACAAATAAAAACGTCTAGTCTTTTGCTTTGGATTTTAAAGCCAAGTTGATTAATGGGGGAGTGATTAATGATCTGGGAGCAAACAAGAAGTCACAACATGCAAAATAGGGTTCCCAGATAACACAAATTACAGAACTAACTAGCAGAAAAAATTTGAGAGCACGAATCCCTCACCAGGCCGCCAATTGGCGGTCTCCAACCGCTGATTGGCGGTCCTTTTGGAGCTTCTGTTCCTCAAACTTGTCCAGTAGCCTCCCCTTGATCCAATGGTTCCCTGAAACTAAGCAAAACTAGAAACAAAAAAATTAAAAACCCCTCGAATCGTCCAAACCAATGTCTGGACAGAGCACCTCCCCGGCAACGGCGCCAAAAACTAGATTGATCGTTTTATTTAAACCGCAAGTGCACGGCCGCGTTGAAGCGGTGGCAAATACGGGTCGTCCACTGGGAGGTGTGTCGACAATTGGTTTGTTTGAAGGCGAGTGGTAAAAGAAGGAGAGAAATGTTGGTTACACTAAACTACACTAAGATGCAAAAAGGAATGAAGATAAGCAATAAAAGTAAACCCCATAGGGGGTAGAGAAATAATTTGAATATGAAGATGTGTGTGTGTGTGTTCAATTAAGCTCCTCACAACATGTAGTGTATGAAATCATAAAACTACATCCAACTTTGCCTCAACATGAATTAAGATAAGACTACATCATTAAAACATACAAGACAATAATTGGAATGAAGCTAAATGAACTCAAGTATAAAGACTAGACCCTACTATGCCTCCACATGAATTAAGATAAGACAACATCATTAAAACATACAAGACATTAGCTAATGTAAAGGCAACAAGAGCACATACACTACAAATTGTGTTTCCAATATTAATTCCATCCATATCCTAACCTTATCATTCCCCATAAAATAGGTCCACTAATCAAAGCATAAGCTAAGCTTCATTCAAGAGCATTAGCATATCAAAGATAAGAGTGAAAACCCATTAGATGGTTATGGAAATCATATAAAGCTCAAGGGATTAAGATAACACACACTTAATACACTACATGATTATATCACATATTTCTCCACCCCCAAATGGGTATGGAACTACTCACTACTCATTACACTAACTATATTATCAAAATGAAGCATAATACTGAAATGAAATTACTCTAAGAAAGCAAGAAATATTAAAGAAGCTTAAAAGGAAAGGAAAGACTAAACAAACATGCAAAATTTAAAAGACAAGATTAAAAGAAACTTGAAGAATTATTTTATTAAGAAATGACTCACATTGAAGGTAGCATTCTTCTCCACCTTGAGTTTTTGCTTCAAGGCTCACTCCTTAGTAGAGAGAATGCCACCAAGCAATGGGTAATTACAATGGAAGGTGAAGAGTTCTATTTATAAGCATGGAAAAAGCTAATCGGGGACAATCCCCCGATGTGGGACTAAACCAATACAAAAAATAGCCTAAACGAACATTAATACAAGTCTAGGAGAAATTTAGGCGGATCCTGAGTAATATGGACCGCCAATTGGCGGTCCAAAAACTTCGGATCGCGTTGGAATTTGTTGTGGGCTTTTCTTTCTGGTATTGTTGGTTTTTGATGCTGTTACTTGACTTGTTGGAGCTCCGACCCGAATCGAATTGGTAAAATACTCCCCATGATGGTGTGAAGTATTCTGTTTTGCTCTTAGGTCCTTCGGTCTTACGATAAGGTCCTTCTCCCTTGCATCTTAGTCCCCAGGTCTCACAATTAAGTCCTTTTTCCTACTTTTGGGTCCTTTCATGGCTCTTCTCTTCAAGCCTCTTTATTCCTGAAAACTAAACATAAAACTCGTCATGTAGCATTGCTTAGGTGTAAGATAATGGATATAAGATACAAATATGAGCATGAAATGATGTCAATCATGCCTCAAGGGAGAAATCTTTCAAATCTCCAACTCCCAACACGGAGTGCTTTCACTGCGGTGAAAATGGACACATCCGACCTAATTGCCCCAAGTACAATGAAGACCTTGAAAATGGGATGATTGAACGTAGGCGCCCGAGAAATGCCGTAGGTATGTTTGTTATTGAGATAAATTTAATCACCTCTGTCCTTGATTTGGTAATGGTTACCAGATCTTGTGCTCACATAATTTTGATGTGCAGCTATTGAAGGATAGGAAGGAACTCATGGAGAACGAGATGATATTGAAGATCGGAAATAGTACAAGCATAGCTGTGACTGTACAAGATTCTATGGATAACTTAATATATATTTCTTATTCTTGCTTGTCTATATCGAAGAATGGAATTCTCTGTGCAAATACATTCGTTTGGAATGACTTCTATTTGCTTGAAATGAATAATAAACAAACTCATACAAACAATAACAAAAGAAACTAAGATAACTCACGTGAATGATACAATCTTGTAGCACTATCGGATTGGTCAAATAAATGACCAAGAGACCTTTCAAGAAGAAATGAACGAAAATGAATAACTAATTGGATATGATACATTCTAATGTATGTGGTCCAATAAGTACAAGTGCAAGAGACGGTTTAAGGTACTTCATTTTGTTCACGGACAACTATAGTCATTATGGCTATATTTGTCTAATGGGAAGCAAAAGTGAATTCTTTGACAAGTTCAAGGAATTCGAGGATGGAGTAGTGAACCAACTCAACAATAATATTGAGTCTCTATGAAAGGTTCGTAGGGGTGAGTGCTTAGGATACCTAATTTGACTTATTCCTAAAGTAGGAACATGATATTGCTCGACATGGTTCGATCAATAATAAGTCAATCTAAATTGCCTATTTACTTTTGGAATTATGCACTACAAATAATGACAAACTCACTAAATAATGTTCCATCCAAATCCGTGGAGAAAATGTCTTGTGAGCTATGGAGTTAAAAGACACCTAAGCTCGACTTTCTCAAGATTTGGGGTTGTGAGGTATACATCAAAAAAATTGATGTCGACCAAGCTTCAACCAAAAGCGGATAAGTGCTTCTTTATAGGTTGTCCTCGCATGATAAGAGGATACTACTTTTGGTGTATCACCTCCAATCAAAAGATTGTAGAGAGAAATATGATTTTTCTGGAATTTCTGGAAAAGAGAGAAAAGTAGTGGGAGTAGAGTTAAGCTTGGGGAAACTCAAGATACTCTACAAGTTCATGATGTGAATATTGCATTCAAAATCATGAAGGCCCAACCGAGATTCATTTGGTTAGTGGGAGGATGAGCGAGAGATCCTTACAAGAAATTGTGAGAGAATCTCAATCATCCCCACCTAGTGTACGTTCGAGAGTCGAACGTGAACCTATTCCTCAAGAAATTGTGGAAGAAGTTCGAGAGACACGAGAAGAACCAAAAGAACTAATAAGGTCAATGAGGGAAAGGAAGAAACCCAATAAGTATGTGGGACTTTATAAGATCGTGGTACTAGATACCAAAGATCCTTCAACCTTCCAAGAAGCAATGGAAAGGGAAGACTCCAAACTATGGCTTAAGGCCATGGAATCCGAAATAGAATCCATGTAGATAATCAAGTATGGAACTTGATTTGCCTTCCTCAAGAGAAAATATCATTTGCTATAAATGAGATTTTAGGAGGAAGATAGACATGGATAGTAACTTGACAACCTACGAAGCAATGCTTGTAGCAAAAGTTATACTCAAATTCAAGAAATTGACTTTGATGAGATTTTTGAGAGGTTGCTATATTAAAAATCTATTCGGATTATGCTCACTATTACCGCATTTCACAATTGTGAGATATGGAAGATGGATATCAAAATGGCGTTCCTTAAACGGGAACTTGGAGGAGGATATGTACATGGTACAACCTCAAGGTTTTGATGATCCAAATAATAGCGAGAAGAAATGCAAGTTTCGAGAATCCATTTATGGATTGAAGCAAGCATCGAGGAGTTGAAACAAACGCTTTGACGAAGAGGTGAAGAAGATTCACTTCATTCAAAGTAAAGGAAATCCTTGTTGATACAAGGAGATTAGTGGGATCCATGTAGTACTTCTGATCTTATATGTCGATGACATATTGCTCATGAGCAATCATATACCTTTGCATTAGCAAACGAGAAATTTAATTTTCAATGAAAAGAAATGGATGAGGCTCAACACATCTTGAGAATCAAGATACATTGAGATACATCCCGTAGACTCATTGGCTTCAGTCAACGTGCATACATTGACAAGGTCTTGGAAATGTTCAGGGTGAACAATTCCGATATGGACAATGTGCCAATAAGTATGAGTATAAGTGTGCAACTCAAGGAGTCTCAACGTGCTCAATCACGCAAAGACTTGGAGTACATGAAGGTATCCCTTATGCTTCGGCAAAAGGAAGGACCATGTACACAATGACTTGCACAAGACTCGATATCTCGTATGCTCTAAACGTGACAGGTAGTCACCAATCTGACGCAAGCCCTAAGCATAGGATTGCGATCAAGAATATTCTGAAGTACCTTAACCAGACTAAAGATAAGGTTCTTGTTTATGGAAGACAAAGGAGAAAATAGCTGAGGGCTATTTTGATGCAATTCTCATAGGAATTCTTGACAATAGGAGGTTGAAATGATGATGCGTCATCATTATCGAAGGTGGAGGTATGAGCTAGTATAGTTAGGAGTAATATCACTACAACTAACTCAACCACCAACGAAAGACAAAATAAATAAATAGGTGGACACAACAGTAACACAACTGATCCATTCAACAAACCTTCATACCAAGCTAAGAGACGAAATATATTTCGAGTCCATGGATCCGAGGATCCATGTGGATTGGCTTGATAGGTGATTTGGGAAGGTTACCCTAGTTATTAATGTTTTATGCATTGAGAATGTATGTGAAAGAAAACTTTGATAGCAAGTGGGAGATTGAAAGGAATGTGTTCTAAAAGTTTTACTTTTAAATGTCAATTATTATGAATTGAATGAGAAATCATTTTGTTCCTTGTTTATGTTATTCGTCTTTTAGAAGTGTTAAGGAAGAGGCTCTTGGTCCTTAACCGTAGAGCTCTAAAAGATAATGGTTTACATAAAGCAAAAGATATTCGCAATCATGATAATTAACATGGGACATTAATTACCGAGTTAAGATTGTCGTGTTGGTCATAGATCATTGTAGCTCTACAAGTGAGTGACAACACGGGTACGCAAAAGAGGAAAATATTACTTTTGTATACCGAATGGACCTAATAAGTAAAACATTATAGAATTGTGTTTTCAGTGTCATTAATGTTTTACTGTGTCCTTGGTCCTTTGATATGAGACTTATATCTGATCACTTAAGGAGTGCTTAATTAGACTAGTGTCTTAAGCTATCAATGAGTGTAGTGCAAAGACATTAGTTGGTTAAGTATGACTTTTGTTGGAGAAAATAGTTAGTCAAAAGATTATCATTGCCTCTCTTAATTGAGTAATGATATTAGTGGGCCCCTTGATAAAGCAAAGTTATAATGTGCACAATGTGATTTGAGTTAAGTCACATATTTGTAACTAGCTTAAAGAGATCAAGAAATGAATACTAATACAAAGATGACACAATACTACTTTGTGTGTATTCTTAATATCATGAGGCAAGGGACGGACACAAGTGGCGCACTCCATCACTAACTGGATCGGGTTTTGGTTCGAGTGGAATTAAGACATCTAACTAATTGTGAGCTATAATGTGTAGCTAGATACCGCTTATAGCTTGTGATATTAAGCTCTTAATATCACTGCAAACTTAGTTTAGATCATCCCATAGGTCACACCACAAAACTGGAAACAAGAAATGGGATTTTGAGTTCATAAGATGTGTCAGGTTTCATGTAGAAAATATGACATATGGGGTGAACAAGCAAAATCAAAATTATGTTGTGATTGATAACATAATTAGAATCTAAATTAAATTCATATGTGATGTAAATATTATGGGGTGTAATGATTTATCGTTACATATGATAATATTGTTACATAAGTTGTGAATTTACTACTAATCCCGAAATGTCAAATTTTGTAGGGGTTAAATCGAAATTTGACAAGTCTGCAATACTGTGTAAAAACAGTTGACCGGTTAACAGTAAACGGTCGACCGATCGGTGCACGGTCGACCGGACATGTCTCGACCGATAACAAGGAATTTTCATCTGTTCGGAACGGTCGACCGAATCTATCGGTCGGTCGACCGAACATTGCGATGAAATATTTTATTGTTGCGAACGGTCGACCAAAACTTGGTTCGAACGGTCGACCGAACCTCCAAACGTCGACCGGTCCAGACGGTTTCTGCAGAATTAATTTAAGAATTAATTAGATCATGCATGGAATTGGTCCATAATTGATTTAATTCGTGGCTGAGATTATTTGTTAGCAAATAATGGATGGTTAGATGGAAGTTTGCATGAAATCATGGGCAAGAGGTTGCACATGAATAGGTAATTTGGAGAGAACTTATAAATACAAGTTTATCTCATTACCTAATTAATTAATTCATTATTTTCTTATGCAAACTTCTCTCTCCATAATTCTCCACTAATTTCACCTTAATTCTTGAGTTTAGTTTTAGTTTTCAGAGATCTTCTTCTCAAGGGAACTAAAGAGGGGTCAGTAATTAGATTTTAAACCCTATTGGAGATTTAGAGGCTAACTCTTCTCTCTCCAATCATGTTTAGAGTTTGGTGAATACTCGGAGGCATCTGGCGCAGCGACAAACATCCTCAACGTCTCCGGATCTTCAAGAAGTTTTAGAGAAGTTCTAGGTATGAATTTCGGAGCCCATGTTTGTTTTAATAGAGTTGTAAAACTAGTTGTTGAAACAAACCGATGCATGCATGAAACAAATCATAGAAATTTTTTAATTGATCCTTATTGTGCATAAAAATTTCGAAAATAAATATGTACAATTAAACTAGAAATCGAACAGGAGATGCAGGCGTTGATAAGATGGTCCAGGAAACCATCACAGCTCACGAAATTACTAGCACAAAATATGCAATGAAACCCTTAAACCATCCGCCACTACGGAGTTTATCCGATAATTGCGGATCCGATGTCAGCACGGAGTTGTTTTCGCTATCTAAATCTAGGAAATAGACTAATCAGACCACATGTGAAATCTGGTGGTTAAATCTTCCAAACCATGCGCCACTGGCGGATTCATAGTCACTTCGAGTGGATTGGTGTTCTGGTCACGATCCAACAAATATTTTGTGTGGTGAATTTGAAATATGGTTAGACGGGGTCAAAATTGTGATTTGAGCATGCAACGTCTATGCTTTGAAAGGATTAACTACAATCAACAAAATGGAATGTGGAGCACTAATGTACTCACCACATTAGCAGGAGGATTCGAGATCTGGAAACTGGAGGAGAACATGAGCATAGAGAAGTCTTCAGGCAGCACACGCAACTGCCAGAGACATAGTGCCAGATCCGCTACTGGACCTGTTACTGGCAGATTTGGGTCTGCTGGTGGCGGATCCGAATGGCGTTTTGATGCTGAGGTTGGGACAGAAGGTGGCTGGGCCAGAGTGGAGGTGACAAATGTGTGTTCGGTTGGGTGGGGTGAAAGGAAAGACAAGGAAGAGGTTCTTCAAATAGGTAGGGTAAAGATTTGTGGTCCAACCCTTGAACTTATTGATATAGGAAAATGCACATTAGTACTAGATTTTCATACGAGTCCTGAATTTTAACAAGTCAAATGTGATCATTAATCAATATTGCCACCTTGAAGCGTCTGTTGTTCGACAACTGTAATAGTGGGCCGATTTTGTTTAGAGAACAAAACTTTGTACAAGTACGAAAACTCAAGCACTCAAATGGTTGGGTGCGAAGGAGGTTTATGAAGAATCATAACCTCCTCTACCTTACTGATGCCCTCTCAAAATAAGGTTTGAGGCACTGTCCATTAACTTTGAACAAATCCCTATTCATTGGGTTCAAGATTTCAACTGCTCCATAAGGGAATACAATTTTCACAACAAATGGGCCAAACCAGCAACTGCGGTGCTTACCCGCAAACAGATGAAACCAGAGTTGTAGAGCAGTACCTTCTGCCCGTTCAAAAATACTTTTCGCATAATCATGCGATCATGAAACATTTTGGCCTGTGACTTATGAATTTTTGCATTTTCATACACATCATTGCGTAGATCTTCCAACTCCACGATGTTGAGCTTACGTCGAGCCCCCTTGACTAAGATCCATATTCAAGTTCTTGATCGCCCAGAAGGCATGATGCTCGAGCTTGATGGGTAAGTGGCAAGCCTTATCGTACACCACCCAATATGTGGACATAATAAAATTGGTCTTATACGCGGTGTGGAAAGCCCACAACACGTCATTAAGCATAATAGACCCATAATCCCGTGTGGAATTAACCGTCTTCTCAAGGGTTTGCTTTACATGACGGTTAGAAATTTCGACTTGCCCACAAGTGTGCAAATGATATAGAGTCGCAAGTTTTTGGGCGATCGAATACTTCCTCGTAAGCGCTTCATAGGAGCGATTACAGAAATGGGTGCCTTGGTCGCTGATTATGGTACAAGGAGTACCAAATCGTGCAAAAATGTCCTTTAAGAATTTGGTGACCACCTTTTTGTTTTTGGTCTTTGTGGGGATAACCTCAACCCACTTTGACACATAGTTAACGGTCACCAGAATGTAAACATCCTCGAACGAATTCGGAAAATGACCCATAAAGTCGATGCCCCACACATCGAAGATGTCGACGACGAGGAGATTTTGCAAAGACATCATATTTGGCCGTCCGATTTTGCCAAGGTGTTGACACCTATTACAACACTTGCAAAAGTCATAACCATATTTGAATAGAGATGGCCAGTAAAATCCAGATTGGAGCACCTTTATGCTAGTTTTCTTAGCTCCAAAGTGTCCTCCACACGCCTTAGAATGGCAAAAGTGGAGCACACTTTGGAACTCGCCATCGGGGATGCACCGCCTGATGATTTTGTTTGAGTAGAATTTAAATAGATATGGATCATCCCAGTGAAAGAATCTGACATACGATCTAAAGTGACTTGGTCAGATTTTGACCAACTCACAGGAAGTTTCTCGGTCACGAGGTAGTTCACGTTGTCAGTAAGCCAGGGTTACCCTCTATCGTAAATAATTGCTCATCAGGAAATTTCTCATTGATAATTTGGTCCTATAGGTTAGTCGTCTCAAGGCAAGACAAGTGGTTTGCTACTACATCTTCACATCCTTTTTGTCTCGAATCTCGAGATAGAATTCTTTTAACAACAAGATACATCTCAAGGGTTGAGATTTGGCAACATTCTTTGCCATGAGGTGCTTGATGGTTGTGTGATCAGAGTAGATAATCACATGGTAGCCAATCAAGTACGACTAGAATTTCTCAAAAGTGAATACAATCGCCAAGAACTCATTCTTGGTCACAATGTAGTTCAATTGGGCGTCATTGAGTGTTCTACTAGCATACTAGATCACATGAGGCAATTTGTCCAATCGTTTCCCAAGCACTGCTCCCACAGTGAAGTAAGATGCATCACACATCAACTCGAAGGGTTTAGCCCACACTGGTGTATTAATTATAGGAGCCGAAGTCAGCTCTTTCTTTAGGGTCAAAAAGGAATGGTGGCAATCCAGTGTGACTCAAAATTGGCATCCTTAGCAAAAAACACGGTGAGAGGTTGATTAAATTTACTAAAATCCCCAATGAACCGCCAATAGAATCCGGCATGCCCCCAAAAGGCACAGATATCCTTCACATTACGTGATGCTGGGATATATGTAATGACATTTCCAAGTACGATCCCTGGCTTAACCATGAAGTGACATTTCTCCAAATTAAGAGCGATTTTCTTCTAATGGCATCGCTTGAGGACAATGCCCAAGTGATGAAGGCACTTGATTAGTAGCACATCATGCATCATATTAATGCTACATATCCTTTATTTTACCCCAATATTGTGCTACTCGAGTTGTTGTTGGTAGTGTTTCAGCAATTAGGTAATAAAGAAGAGGAAGGGAAAAAAATGACCTAAATGTAACAAGTATGGACTGATTTGGAACGTTCTGGACCTATTTGTAATGCACAAGGACTGGATCGCAAATCAAGAAGGACCCAAGTGCAAACCCGGAGGGACCTGATTGTGAAGTGCAAAATATGGTGACACACGACTTGAATCAGATCAGTATTTCGCCAATTAAACTCAAAGTGATTCGAGTCAGCAGACCAAGACTTCACCCCATGTGCCAAATGAAGGCATAAAGCGGGATACAACATTTCAGCACGATCGGATGAATTTGATCCACCACTGGTCTATCAAAATGGTCCAAATGGTCTCCAATTTTGGTTATGGTTCGAGTTGTCGGGTCAAAGCATTCCTGGACTATCAGATGTGATTTATAGCCATCCTATTATTCCCAGATTAATCCTAACCATGTATTAGTCTATATATACCATTGTAATCCCTCCTCTCCACCTCTTCTTCCTCCTTACCCATTAGAGTAGGTTTTAGTTTCATGTTTTAGTAGTGTAATAAGGGGGGGTGGAGAAGAGCAAACTTTGTCTTTTATTTTCTTAATCTAGTTTAGTTCTTGTTTATTGTGTTGATGTTTTCCTTTGATGCAATTTCTTTTATGTTGTTTGTTTAATCTAGTCTTCTACATTTCTTTCATGGATTTAAGTTTTTTATGCTTTCTTTAGTGTAGAGATGAGTAGAGAGTAGTCCATCCCCATGTGGGGCGGGGGGGGGGGGGGGGGGGGGAGAAGAAGGTGATTTGATCATGTGATGTATTAGTGTGTGTGTTAATCTTAATCCTTTGAGTCTTACATGATTTCCATAACCATCTAATGGGATTTCACTCTTATCTTTGATGTGCTAATGCTCTTAAATGAAGCTTAGCACATGCTTAGATTAGTGAGCCTATTTTATGGGCAATGATGAGGTTAGGATAAGGATGGAGTGGAAGAAGGAAACAAGACATGTGCATGCATGTGCTCATGTTGGCTTTATCTAAATTAATGTCTTGTATGTTTTAATGATTGTGATAAATCTTATTTCATGGGGAGACAGTTCGATTTGAGTCATTTTGCATGTGCATATTAGCTTCATTTCAATTATTGTCTTGTGTGCTTTAATGATAAGGTTTTATCTTATTTCATGTGGCGTCAAAGTTGGAATTGAGTTTTATGGATTTCATGTATGACAAGTTTTGACGAGCATATTTGAACACACACACAACACACATTTTTGTATTCACATTTTTTCTCTACCCCCTAAGGTGATTAGCTTTATTGCTTATTTTCCAATTTCTTTTGCATTTTAGTGTAGTTTAGATCACATCTCTCTCTTCTTCTCCCCCACTCGAGTATCGTAAATCCAACTCACACGCGCTCCCTCTGGACCGACCCGTATTTGCCACCGCTTCAATATGGTCGTGCACTTACGGTGTTTTTAACTGATTCAATTACCACTCATCGAAGGAATTGCCAAATGTGGAGAAGTTGTCCATGAAATTCTCAAGGAAGTGCTCTACCATATCAGAGAAGATACTAATCATACACCATTGAAATGTCAGCGGTGTGTTCCGTAACCCAAAGGGCATGTGATGGTGAGCAAATGTGCCAAAGGAACATGTAAATGTGGTTTTCTCTTGAATCACCGGGACGATGGGAATTTGATTTTAGTTGGAGTATCCATCAAGAAAACAATAGTACTCATGTCCAGACAATGTTTTCAATATTTGATCAATCAGTCGCAATGGGAAATGATCTTTCCGTGTTGTCGCATTGAGGCATTGGTTGGGGTAGTGTTTCCATCTCGAAGACGCCGGTTATAACCCGTGAGTCCAACAAAACTCCGAATCTCCGACGCATTGGTTGGCACCTTCCTATCCATGACAACCTCAACCTTCCAAGGGTCCACTATAATGCCATCCTTCGACACTACGTGCCCCAGGAATTCCACCTGCTCCAACCAGAATTTGCACTTTGAGAACTTCACGAATAACTGCTCCATCCTCAGGATCTCAAGCACTATCCTCAGGTGCTCCTCATGCTGCTACCAATCTGGTGAGTAGATCAACATGTCATCCACGAACCCAATCACAAACTAATCTAGAAAGGGTTTGAACGCTCGGTTCATCAGATCCATAAAAGTCGGCGCATTGGTCAGTCGAAAAGGCTTCACTAGAAACTCGAAGTGAGTATAGCACATCCTGAATGCAGTCTTCGAGACGTCCTCGCCCCTAATCCTTAGTTGATGATACCTAGACCTTAGATCTATCTTGGAGAGCTCCTTCCCCGACTGCAGTTGATCGAACAAGTCATCAATCCTCGGTAGGGGATAACGATTCTTGATAGTCACCTTCTTCAACATCCTATGGTAGATACACATCCACATCAAACCATCTTTCTTCTTCACCAACAACACTAGAGCTCCTTATGGAGAAACACTCGGCCGGATGAAACCTTTATCGAGAAGTTCCGGCAGCTACTCCATCAAATTCTGCCAATCCAATCCTAGCATGATGTCGAAAACCGACATCGCAACACAATGAGGTCAGCCGTAAAGCGTTGATCTACCAAGAACACTAACACTCTCAGAAGATACGTCCTCCTTACAAGGAAGTCACCCACCGGCGTACTGACTTCCAACCTGAAAGTTAGTCCCACCGGTAACCTAACCACTCCGACTGCGAACCTCTCTGAGATGAAGGAGTGTGTAGCCCTAAAATTAACAATGTCTTGGCAACAAGACCATAACCAAACAAACAACAAGGAACTGCCAAACATGCCAGAATGATCTATCACTCTCAGAAATGCAATTCTAAAGATAAGAATTTACCAACAGGGTGTGGGCAACATGCCCCACTGGAGAGTTTTTAGATTTTGTACACTTTAGGAACCGACCTGCTCTGATAAAGTTGTAATGCCCCCGATCTCGCGGGTATGCACACTGGGAAAGACTACAAGTGTCGCGATAAGGGACCTCCACGACGACTGAAGGAGTTACAAAAGACATACCAAACAAGACGACTCGACAAGACATAAAGGACATACGTGGATAGACAACTGACATAAATAACTTAAGCAATAAATTATCCACATATGAAAAGGTTCAACAATAATATCCGAGTCTCAAAAAGAAAATACGACATTAACGTGGAAGAAAAGATAACTGAAGACTCTGGTCGACGCACCCTTCGTGTACTGAATCTTCGACACTCGTCCAGTATGCCCTGTAGAAACCTAAGTATCTGCAAGCACGCATTAACAAATTCGTGAGTTTTCAATTAAGAAAACCCAGTATGCCCCTGGCCAAAACAACGTTTTACAGAATTATACATGGAGTCTAACTAAGACCAAAAGCATCAGAAAACAGAACAGAAGGCATCAAATGCAACAGAAGGCTACGACTCCATATGCTGTGCCGGTCGGGCGCACCCTAACCCATTCCTAGAGAGGAACTAGAACACCAACCTCGCTGGTCAGAGGCGGTCACTCGACAGTGACCCATCGCTCGACACAAAGCAGTGCGCCGGATAAGTGTCCTCAATAATATGACAATGTGTCTCAAACATGGCCATTGATTCAATCTCATCGTTGTCCTGAATGAGATTGCCGTCAACTGGATCGTTGAGGGAACCAGGTTGCTTACCAAGTGCAAAGATGTTGAAGTCCACCGTGAGGTTTCCAAATGACAACCTCTATACGCCATTGTGACAATTGATTAATGCATTAGATGTCGCGAGGAATGACCTCCTAATTAGTAGCATATCAAGCATCATATTCACGCTATATATCCTTAATTTTACCCCAATATTGTGCTACTCGAGTGTTTGTTGTTATATTTCAAGTATTAGGTAATCAAAAAGAGAAGGGAAGAGAAAGAGGACTAAAACGTAAGAAAAAAGGACTTAAATGAAGCAAATTGGACCTCTCGGTCATACATATAGAGCCATCTGCAAGATGGAAGGACTTGGACGTAAGTGTGGAGGGACCAAATGGCAAACCGAGAAACTCCACACCATCATGAGGAGTATTTTAACAATTAGATTCGGGTCCAGACTCCAATAACCTATCCGAGTGCACCCCACGTGAAGAATTGAAGCACTTAAAAAATATCCAAAAATGCATCCGACCTGACAAAAAGTGACCGCCAATTGGCGGCCTAAGAACGCCAACTAGCGGTCCCTATATCTTAGAATCTGACCCGGTTTCGCATGGGTATGGGTTTTGTGTTTATGTATATTCGGGAAAAGTTTCATCAGTCCCACACCGGTGGATTGCCCCCAGTTGCATTTTTCATGTCTATAAATAGAACTCTTCTTCCTCCTTTGTATCTACCCGTTGCTTGGTGGCCATGCTCTCTACTTGGAGTAAGCCTTTGAAGCAAAACTAAAGGTGGAGAGGATGCAACATTGTAATGTGAGTCATGTAAATAATTTTTTTTAGTTAAATATTGTTTCCTTTAGTCTTGCATGTTTTGTTTCCTTAAATCTTAGCATAATTACTTAGCTTAATGAATAGAGAGTAGATCCACCCCATTTGGGGGTGGCGGTGATGTAGATTATGTGATAGTGCTGGGTTTTTTTATTTGTGTCATTTCATGTGCTTAATGTAGATCTATACTTGTAGCATGCTTAAACTTGTATTATATGGGATAATGTCCACACTAGGTACTTATCTCATGCTAGCTTTAAAGTTTATCTTGTTGCATGTATTGGTTTTATGGAAATGACTTGATTAGTAGAGAATGCATGAATGGATTAAGTTGTATGAAGGGGTTAATTGATGTTCTAATGTCCACACTAGGTACTTAGTTCATGCTTGAGAACTCATAGTTCATCTTACCTTCATGTCTAACTATATTAGTCATGTATTCATGTAAATGTAGTTGATGTTAATTAGACTTCACACTAGTTTCTAATTGATTTCACCAAATTTACACACTTGTGCCTCATGAAATGAAGACCCACTCACTCACACACACACACACACACACACACATACCTACACACCTCCGCTCCATGGAGGTTTAGTTTAATTGTTAATTCATTCATAGTTTAGTGTAGTTAGTTAGCATATGCAATAACTTCTCCTCTCCTCTCCTTTCCCACTTCATTTTTGAAGAACCAGAGTTGACACACCTCCCTATGGACTCGACCCGTACTTTCCATCGCATCATCGCAACCACGCATTTGCGGTATTATAACTGAATCAATCAAGTTTTTGGCGCCGTTGCCGGGAGGTGCTATGTCTAGACTCTGGTTTGAACGATTCAAGTGGATTTAATCTTTTCGTTTTAGTTGTGCTTTATTTCAGGACGTTTGCAGTTTTGTGGGGAAGCAACTGGACAAATCGAAGATCAATTGAAACTACAAAGACCGCCAATCAGCGGTCTGAAACCACCAAATGGCGGCCTGGTAATGTTCTGTTGCCTTCATTTTTCTACACCCTGTCTCGCTTTATATTTTAGTGTCTAGGAGACTAATCTTGCATGTTTGAACTTGTAACTTTCTCCCAGATCTAAGTAAGAAACCAAACTCCCCCTTTAATCAACTTGGATCGTAAAACTCAAAGCAAAAGATTAGGCATTCTACTTGCTGAAGTCATGCATCATATAATGTTGACTTAGATATATAGCTTGCTTTTCTATGCCTTTATTTTTAGTAGTTGATCGCTGGAGTAAGGTACACATTCTATCACTCATTCACACATGAGTGCATCATTTAGTGATTTGAATTGCATTTGGAAAGTGTGAGGTGAGTGTTTGTATGGTGAGTATATGATTTAATGTTAGATTAAACTTAAAGTGAAGCTTGATTTGTTAGAATACATTAATAAAACAATGTATTGGATATATATGATGTGTGTGATGTGTATGAAGTAATTGTGTATGCTATTGTTGTGAACCATACTTATTTTTTTCTTGTCAATACAAGATTTAATTTTTTTTTCAATATCAAAATTATAGGGGAGGTTCTGCCCAAATTCTTGTAAAATTCGAGGTTTACGAATTGATTTAGGATTTGTAAATTCTGGGTTTACTTAAGGCTTTCGATTTAGGGGTAGTCCATTTAGTGGCTTAAAATTTGATTTCAGATTCAATGTTGGCTTGAAGATTCGTTGTTGGTTTTAAGATTGATTTAGCAATTCAATCTGTATCATAATGTCTATTTTTGTATTACAGATCCAATATATGATTTAGGATTTCATTTTTTATTTTGAAGTTGCTTCTAGATTATGGATTTCATTTTGGTTAGAATTTAGATTTATTAATCGATACTAGATTTATGGATTGATATTGGATTTGAGATTCGAGTTGAATTTAAGATTTGAAATTGAACTACGTATTCAATTAGAATTTAGGATTTGATATTGGATTTAAGTTTTGTTTGTTAGTTGGATTGAAAGTCTACGTACCAACTATATATTTCAAGTCTATCGTCTTCATGTCCATACTTCTCAAAGACCATAGAATCAACTAGACTTTGCTTTCTTGGTTCAATTGGGGCTCCATTTTAAACAAAATATTTTTGTAAAGATAGTTGGATTATTCAAGCACTTTTGTTGTGCCAAAAAAAGAGGGTTATGTTTGATTTATCTTTGATGAATTGATGATAATGCTTGTCATTGAATCGTGGACATTTTTCTTGTCAATACATGTCTTCTGAAATTTTTGGTATCGAAAATATAGGTGAGGTTCTGCCGAAATTTAGTTAGAATTTCAAATAAATTTAGATGTGTTTACAGTTTAGTAAATTGATTGGAATTTAAGATTTGAAATTGAACTACGTATTCAATTTTGCCTTAAGGATTTAATTTCAATTTTAGGATTTACTTTTGGATTGATTTTTGATTACGGATTGTATCCTGAATTACGAATTTCATTTTGTGTTAAAATTTAAGTTGATGAATCGATATTAGATTTAAGGATTGATCTTGGATTTTAGATTCAAGTTTGGATTCAATTTGGATTGGTAATCGATTTTGGATAACAATTTTCTTGTCTTATATTATTAGAATCATGACTTCAGACAGAAGTTGGATGTATGACCAAAGAGTTGTCGAACATTCACCGATAATTTTGAGGCATTCCTGAAACTAGGATTTAGTCCGCAGAACCAGTACATTCAAGATGGAAGGATCTTGTGCCTGTGCAAGAAATGTTGCTACAACAAGTGCGCAACCAGAGGGGACATTATCGTTGACGTTGTCGTTAACGATTTTACTCGAAATTATGTGCAGTGGGTTTTCCATGGAGAATCCTTTGCTAGTACGAGTGCCCAAATAGTAGTCCTGACAAATGTAGCTCCTACAACAGAAAATGGGCCGAGCGAAAAGGAGATAGATGACATAGAAGGGATGCTACACAACATCGTCGTAGGTGGTAATGCCAGAGACGATGCGTCGAGACGAGGATAACGGAATACACTCAAAAGATTTTTGATAACTTGAAAGATGGAGAGAAACTGTTGTATCCAGAAGTAAACCAAAATTGACCAAGTTGTCATTTGTCATCAAAGCGTTTCATATGAAGAGCACTTGTAGATGGTTGGACACTTCGTTTGACAAATGGTTGGTGTATCAAGCTGAATTACTGCTAGAGGGAGCTTGTCTGCCGAAAGATACGTATGAGATGAAGAAATTGATTCTAAATTTAAGATATTATTATGAAAACATTAATATGTGTAAGAATCAATCCATTTTGTACTGGAAAGAGTACGAGAATGCCAATTCATGTGCGATATGTTGAGAATCTTGTTGGTTAACAGTGGAGGGGAAGATAAAGTAGACATGCAAGAACTGGGTTGTAAAAATCCAAAACAAAAATCCTGTTGCGGTTTTACGACACTTCCCATTGAAGCCAAGGCTTCGCAGGTTGTATCTCTCTGCTTATATTTCAAAGTCGATGACATGGCATGCAGAAGAATGTCAGAATCCAGCTGATTCTGCCTTTTCGGCTGAGTTAGACAAGAAACATCCATGTTTCGCTTCAGAGATAAGATATGTGAGGCTAGGGTTGGCCGCCGTCGACTTTCAGCCATTCAGCCAACCTCAACACAACATATGGCCCGTAATTCTCGTGCCATATAATTTCCCACCGTGGATGAGTATGAAGCATCAATTCTTTATGATGTCGCTGATCATACCCGGTCACCCTGGTAACAAGATAGATGTTTGGTTGCAACTGTTAATCAAAGAGCTGAAAGAAGCATGAGAAGAAGGCTGGGATACTTATCACGCTTACACTAAAACGTGTTTCACGTTAAGGGCTGCCTTGATGTGGACTATAAATGACTTCCCTGCTTATGCCAATCTGAGTGGGTGGATGACTAGAGGATGTAAGGTGTGTCCCTATTTTATGGAAGATACTCATTCTATTTATCAAAAGCATAGTGGGAAGAATGTGTATTTGGGTTGATTGACATCATATCATGCATACATTTGTGTCTTCTATCATTATCTTTCACCTAAACAATGCTACGTAACGAGTTTAATATTTAAGTTTCAGGAATAAGCAAGTTTGAGGAGAAAAGGCAAAAAAGGACTCAAAAGCGAGGAAAAGGACTGAGTTGCAAGACCTGGGGACTGAGATGCAAGAGGGAAGGTCCCGCATGTCAGACCAAAGGACCAATGAGCAAATCAAGAAACTCCACACCATCATGAGGAGTATTTTGGCAATTCGATTTGGTCCTGATCTCCAACAACCTATTTGGATGCATCACACATGAAGACATGAAGCCAGACAACCACACCCCAAGACCGCTGATTGGCGGTCAGTTTTGGTCTGGATACGCTAAGACTTTGGCGGGTCATGTATTAGATTGTATTTAGTCTATGTTTGGTATACATTTAGTCCCATACCGGGGGATTGTCCCAGATTACCTTTTTCTATGGCTATAAATAGAACTCTTCCTCCTCATTTGTATTCACCCATTGCTTGGTGGCATTCTCTCTACTTGGAGTAAGCCTTGGAGCAAAAACTCAAGGTGGAGAAGAATGCCACTTGTAATGTGAGTCATGTAAATAAAATAATTCTTCATAGTTTGTTTTAATGTTGTCTTTGTTTTAATGCTTGCATGTTTATCTTGTTTTGTTTGTCATAATCTTAGTAGAAGTAATTTGCATGTCTCCCTTTCCTATCTTAATTATCTTAATTTTGTTTTGTCTTCCTTTAATGAGTAGTGAGTAGTTCCATCCCCATTTGGGGGTGGAGTTGATGTTTATACATGTTACGTAGATGGAATGAATGCTAAATGTTGTTGTTTGTGAGAAATGTTAGTACGTTTGTTTGAATTAATGAGAACACTTAACTTGATGGTTTCTGCCATAATGTTTAGGTACATTCCTTGCTTGTTTAGGTTCATAATAACAAACTTGCCATGCTCATATTAATCACCTAGGTTAGTGCTTTGAATGATAGGTCTTGCCATTAGGTACTTCTTATGCACAACAAACACTAACTACACTTGAGCTTATTGTATGCATTCACCACACTTATTTCATGTGTACACACACTCCACCTCTTAGGGGTTTTCCATTCCTGATTTCTATCTTCTTCTATTAGTCACTTTGTTTCATTTCCTCTCTCGCTTTCATTTCCTTCTTTGTTGCTTACTCGTTTAGTGTAGTTTAGTGTAATTACTTGTTCTTCCGCTCTTTTCCCACTTGCCTTCGAACAAACCATAGTCGACACACCTCCTCGTGGACACAACCCGTACTTGCCACGTCTCCATTGACGTCGTGCACTTGCGGTATATATAAATGATTAAACATGTTTTGGCACCGTTGTCGGGGAGGTGTCCTGTCCAGACTTTGGTTTGGACGATTCAAGTGGTTTTAATTTTTTGTTTGTAGTTTTACTTTGTTTCAGGAGGCTTTAAAGATCAGGAGACATTACCAGGAGAAGACGGGAGGGGTACAAGAGCAAACTGCCCACCAATCAGCGGTCCTGGATTGCCAATTGACGACCAGTGAGCACCAAAATCCCTCTTATTTTTTCTGGTTGTTTCTACATTCACTAGGTCATCTAGGGGCTCAATTTGTAATGTTTGACTTGTATTTTGCTCCCAGATTAACAATCAAGTCCCTTTAATCAACTTGGACCTTAAAACTCAAAGCAAAAGCGTAGATTGATTGCCATCTAGGTCATGCATCATTTGTAGACCTTGCACGCACTCGTGTTTCTTTTCTTAACATTCTTGTTGTTGATTGCTGGCGTGAGGTACGTGCACCCATTCTCTCATTCATGCATGGTTAAAGCATGCATTAGCTAGTAAGGTGCATTGGGACAAGAGTGAGGAGAGCGTTTGTTTGGAGAGTTGATTGCTAGATTAAGACTCAAAACGCTACTACGGAGGGGCTGTCCCATACAAGATAAGGTGGGGGATTTCATCACCCTTTCTTTTACCCCAAAAATCACTCTTAAACAAAGCCTTAACTCTAAAAGCAAGTAGACATTGGCCCTAAGGATTTCAGATGCACTAGGAGAGTGATCGAGTTGAGACCGTCATGACCTGATTGGCGTCGCCTGCCTTGTCGATAGTAGGAGGTACGGGTTCTCTGGATCTGGTATAATTTGCTGAGCATTGTGGTCTTCGTTGTAGGGAGGTGAGGCGTGTCGAGACTAGTGATCTCGAAATTAGGCGTCGTCTAGCCTAAGGACCTATAGTCATAAGTTGTTTGAGCCGTGCTTGCTAGATTAGGCTTCTACCCTCTCCCTTTACCCACGCTAGATTTAGGGATTCTTCTCTTCTCCTCTAAGTCATCTTTTTCTCACATACTTCTATGTTCTAGTATCCTCAACTTTACACTCTCTGTTAGCATTTTAGGGTTGAGTTGAGCACTTTTTGCGAGCTTGGCCTCGTGGTGGTGAGAGTAATCGACACGAGAGTTCTTTGGTGAGATGGATGGTTACATGGGCGACCATCCATATAATTATTTGGACCAGGACAATTCTCCCTGGTATTTCGGACCCATGCAACCTAGGGTGGCTCAGACAAAGACCCCGTATGGTTGGGACAATCTTAATTGTGTGACTGAGCAATCTTCATATTGGGGTGATATGAGAGAGGCACCGACTGCTAGACCACCATCAAGTTATGTCAGATCATATGTTGGTCAACAAACTCAGACATTACAAGAACCTTTGGCCTCTTTCATGCATGTGGTAGATGACATGAGTGCACTGGTAGCTCCAGTAGTTGTACCTGTAGGATCATGTGGGTCTCTAATATTAATCACTTTTAAGCTAATTACCTACTTGTTTAAGCAATCAAGAATATTCAGCGGAATTTAAACAAAAACAAGCAAGTAAAGCAAACCACAATGATGACACTGGATTTTTATAGAGGTTCGGCCTCCCGCCTACTTCCTCTATTGCAAGCTCCGCTCGATCTCCGCTCGCCTCTTCACTATCAACCTCGTTCCGGACCGAGATTAAGCTTTTTACAAAACAAGCTCTACGAATACCCTCGTGAGCTTGACTTTCTTCTCTCACAATCCAAGAGGAACACTTCGAGCTTTCACCGAAGTCCTTGCTTCTTTACAACTGAGAAGTTTAGTGGAACACACTCTCTAACTTGAGTATACTTAGCTTAGGATGTGGAATTGATGCTAAGATGTGGAAGTTTAAGCATGGAGAGTAGATTTGGGGATTGGGAGACTTAGGAGTTTCTCTTAGGTGTATATGACAATAGGAAGTGTAAGAGTTGTGTAATTGTGTCATAGGAACACCTATTTATAAGCTCTAAGTGAGTTATAGCCGTTGGGACAAGTTTGGTAAGTGTTTGTGGAAGAAACACAAAACATCAAATTGCAGGACCCAAAACTGAGTGAGCTCGGTCGACCGGATCGGGCTGAACGGTCGACCATTAGGCAAATTTGAACTTGGTTCGGTCGACCGACAAAGGTGCGGTCGACCGTATCAGGCTATAACTTAGGTACACTTAAGTTATCGGTTGAACACCGAATAAGGTTCGGTCGACCGAAAACTAACAGGCACTTTGGGGTTGACAAACAAGATCAAATTCGGTCGACCGAAACAAGGTCCACGGTCGACCGAAAACCAACATGCAGTTTAGGTTTGTCGAGTTATCTTAAGTTCGGTGGACCGAACAAGGTCCTCGGTCGACCGAAACAAGGTCAACGGTCGACCGAAAACCAACAGGCAGTTTGGGTTTGTCGAGTTATCTTAAGTTCGGTTGATCGAACAAGGTCCTCGATCGACCGATACACTAAATGTATTTTTGGGGTATTTAGAAAAATACGAATACGACTGTTGGGTATAAAATGACAAAACAAACGGTCGAAAAATTATTTTAACTCGGTCGACCAAAAAGGTCTGGACGGTCGACCGAAACCGGGCAGTAAAACACTAACTGGGTAATTGATCACTCGGTCGACCGAATGTGGGCAGACAGTTCTGGTTTTGGTTTGGTATTTTCCGGTCTAAGTTTGAGTGATCTATTGAAGTCCAAATTATATGAAATTTTGTGTGTGACTTCTATAAGGAACCTAGTGTGTGTTTGAGTAGGTTTTAGCTCAAGTATGCTCAATTACACAAAGTTCCTAAGACTCAAAAGAAATGCAAATTACAAGTCTTCAAATGAGCTTGATTACATGTCTTGACTTGATTTCCTTTCTTTCTTTAGTCTTGATCACCTGTGGAAGTTAACACAAAGCATTATAAATGCAATGCAAAAATGTGTGCTACTCTACATTGATTATAATTAAGATTATGTTGATTAAATCATCAAAACATAGATTAAGACCAAAAAGCGAACAGTACCGTGTGACTATTGCGGGTTGAGTGGTCATGTTTTCTGGGGAATGTCCTTATGTTGCCCCAGAGTCTAAGTATGAGCACACCTTTTCCCAAAATGCTCAATGTGACCCATACGCATCCGCGTACAACACGAGAGGGATGGATTCGTGGGCAGACAATTCTTATTCAAATGTTTATACATCATTTCCACCCCAGTATCCTCCTCTCGAATACCTAAAATCCTACCAACACCCTACTCCAAATCATTGGACTCATTCTCAGCCTATCAACATCCAACCCAACAATTTCCCAAATTCTGACTTGATTCTCACAGTTGACCCCAGACTGGATTCTTTAGAACAAACCCTCCAAACGTTCATGGAAACCACTCAAAATGTAATAAAGTCCACTCAAAATTCCATGCAAACTATGGAAATGTGTGAGTCAAATTACACAACAATTAAGTAAACGTGAGGTGGGTGACATTTCTTGTCAACATGAGGATTTACCTTCTGATATTGAACCACCAACAAATCCACAAATTCAAAGCACAATCTTTCAAAGTCAAACTCCTAGTCAGTCTGAGGGACTTGAGGTTTCAATTCACGATCACATGGTGGGGGATTCGATCCAAATTGAGAATAACATGCACCGGCTTCATTATGAGTCGACACAGGATTGTGCCTTATCTTTTTGTCCCGTGGTCTTTGAGCCACATGATCTTCATGTTGTGCCTCTTAAAGACTCACCTCTGGTGGAGAAAGAGCTCCCTAGTACCCTTAATTTCAAACGACCTGATGAGAGTTTGCCTCTCACTTTTGTTCCTGATCATCTTGGAAATGATGGAACATCAAACAACTACATTGCTAATGAGGATATTAGGAGTTCCTTGGAGGATACCTTGGGTATGAGACTCACTTTCTATTCGTCTGGTGAGTCAGACATGCATAATGAGGTACTTGACCTCGTTTCGACCCACCAGCCTGTTGGTTGGAGAGTTTGGATTGACGATCATAACTTCAGTACTGCAACAAGAGAAACTCTTCTTCCGTTGCCCTTTCATCTTGTGCTCTTTCTGAGGGGCCCCAATCATGAGTATTCTGACCCCACGTGGTGTCATGTTTTCATTCTAAGTGCATTGACCCACTTTTGAGGTTCCCATTTGATGTCCTTTGACTAATGAAGATGTGAACTTATTTTTGTACATATTTATATTTAAAGAGAAAAAAGAAAAAAAAAGTACAATAAAAGACTTCATGAGTGAGCATTGATTGTTGTGGGCCCAAACGCTTGTGTATTTGGGCCCTATTTCTTTCATGTATTTGTATCCCTTCTTTAGCATCTCACAGGTTTTGAGGAATTTGGGTTTGTGTCCATCAACATAACCATGAACTTCCCTTTGCGCTTCATGTGGGTGAGATCTTTTCTTTTTCATGCATAAATCCAGGTAGTTTCATGCTCACATTTATTGACGACAATGCATGAAGTAGGTGTGTGTGTGTGGGGGGGGGGGTGTTTTACGTGTGTACATAGTCGAGTCTTTCTCATTTTGTTTTTTTATTTAGTTTGTATTGTTAGGGTCATGTTAGTATGCTGCATTTAATATCGATATATCTGCTTGCCATGATACTTAGGTGACTTGTCTTCTTTTGCTGGCCTTGTGCTTTAAAATTTTGACATTTCTTTCAAAATCATCATGTGTTTGTGAAAGAAAATATTTTGTGGGTTTTGCGTATGTTTGGCATGTGCAAAACCGTTGAGAGGCAAAGTAAAAAGAAGCTCCCAAAATTGTCTTGAACTTGATGCATTAGTATATTTAGTACTCCGGCTTTAGGTCTTACTGAGTCAATAATTTGTGTTTTAGCACTCCAGCTTTTAAAGAAGTCCACCCTGAACCTAGTGAGTCAATAATTCATGTCTGTTAATATAAGAAAGTTTGTTGTAGTCAAGAACCCTTTAAATCATGTTGTGAGACATTAAGTGTAGGGGTTTTTGTTCATGTGTAGATAAGAAATAAGTGAGTAGGTGTTCTCTCTTCTCGCACGGCTCCTATCACTCGGGAAATTAGGTCTGAGAGGATTTTGTGCCTGGTGCTTTCGAGTCATCTGACTTGGGATGCACCAACCGAACTCCCGTTACACGAGTGGTTGGGATAGCCCTATGTGAAGATGTGGGGAAAGGTGTACATGATAGCGTAAGTCCTCATAGGCAATGATGCACGAAACCTGACCCTGGGAGAATTACATACCTACTAGTAAAAAAAGAAACATAAAGAAAAAAAAGGTAATGCAAATAAGAACCTTAATGGACTTTACACTTTGTATCACTTGAGGATGTTAAGGTTGTCCATGTCTTTCACTTAAGTCCTTAATTAACTTGCATGAATGATTCATTAGCCTAGGTGTGTGGACTGGATACATATATATAGTCAGCCCGTAGGAAAACTGTGTCCAATGATCGAAAAAATGAGTCCATCGAGTCGAGTTCTAGATTGAATAATGCATCAATGTTTGGATTTTGTGGGTATATCCGCTGAAAACCCTCAGGAGATAACACTCCTCCTCCTTGGTGACAAGGAGGTTTAAGGGTTTGTTGCACGTGCTAAGTGCAACCGTGATTCTTACGAAAGTGAGTTAGGATTTCCTTATTTTACGAATGATTTTTCCTTTCTTTCATATTTCTCTTTCTTTGTTTTGCTCGGGACTAGAAAAACTTAGGTGTGGGGGTATTTGATTGACATCATATCATGCAAACATTTGTGTCTTATATCTGTTATCTTTCACCTAAATAATGCTACGTAACGAGTTTAATGTTTAAGTTTCAGGAATAAACAGGTTTTGAGGAGAAGAGGCAAAAAAGGACTCCAAAGCAAGGAAAAGGACTGAGTTGCAAGACATGGGGACTAAGATGCAATAGGGAAGATCTCGGATGTAAGCCCAAAGGACCAATGAGCAAATCAAGAAACTCCACACCATCATGAGGAGTATTTTGGCATTTCGATTTGGTCCTGAGCTCCAACAACCTATTTGGATGCATCATACATGAAGAGATGAAGTCAGACAACCACACTCCAAAACTAGGCCGGATCCAGACAATATAGACCGCCAATTTGCTATCCAAGACCGCTGATTGGTGGTCGGTTTGGTCTGGATCCACTAAGACATTGGTGGGTCATGTATTAGGTTGTATTTAGTCTATTTTTTGTATACGTTTAGTCCCATACCGGGGGATTGTCCTTATTTACCTTTTTCTATGGCTATAAATATAACTCTTCCTCCTCATTTATATTCACTCATAGCTTGGTGGCATTCTCTCTACTTGGAGTAAGTCTTGGAGCAAAAACTCAAGGTGGAGAAGAATGCCACTTGTAATGTGAGTCATGTAAATAAAATAATTCTTCATAGTTTGTTTTAATGTTGTCTTTGTTTTAATGCTTGCTTGTTTATGTTGTTTTGTTTGTCTTGATCTTAGTAGAAGTAATTAGCATGTCTCTCTTTTCTATCTTAAATACCTTAATTTTGTTTCGTCTTCTTTTAATGAGTAGTGAGTAGTAACATGCCCCTTTCGGGATGGAGTTGATGTTTATATATGTTATGTAGATGGAATAAATGCTGTATGTGAGAAATGTTAGTATGTTTTGTATGGTTTCTGCCATTATCTTTAGGTACATTCCATGCTTGTCTAGGTTCTTAATAACAAACTTGCCATGTTAGAAATGTTAGTATGTTTTGTATGGTTTCCGCCATTTCTCCTGTGGCTCAGACTTGATAAATTGGGTGCACTAGAGTATAGAGAAAGTTATTACAACTAAAGGATTGCTCCCAGATCCATCCAAACCCTTATTTCTTCTATAAATACCTTTGTAATCTATCCTCTCCACCTCTTCTTACTCCTGTCCCCATTAGAGTAGGTTTTAGTTTCCTATTTTAGTAGTGTAACAAGGGGGTTGGAGAGGAGCAAATCTTGTATTTTTATTTCTTAATCTACTTTAGTTCTTGTTCTTTATGTTGATGTTTTCCATTTTATGCAATTTCATTTGTGTTTGATGTTTGTTTAATCTAGTCTTCTTCCTTTACCGTTATGGGTTCATGTTATTTTTATGCTTTCTTTTGTGTAGAGATGAGTAGAGAGTAGTCCATCCCCATTGAGGGGTGGAGAAGAAAGTGTTGTGATTATGTGATGTATTAGTGTGTGTTAATTCTATCCTTTCAGCCTTACATGATTTCCACAACCATCTAATGGGATTTCACTCTTATTTTTGATCTGCTAATGCTCTTGAGTGATGCTTACCACATGCTTAAATTAGTGAGCCTATTTTATGGGGAATGATGAGGTTAGGATAAGGATGGAGTGGAAGAAGGAAACAAGACAAGTGCATGTATGTGCTCATGTTGGCTTTATCCTAATTAATATCTTTTATGTTTTAATGATTGTGATAAATCTTAATTCGTGTGGAGACATAGTTGGATTTGAGTCATTATGCATGTGTTCATTAACTTCATTTCAATTATTTTCTTGTATGTTTTAATGATATGGTTTATCTTATTTCATGTGGAGGCAAAGTTGGAATTGAGTTTTATGGATTTTATGTATGACATGTTTTGATGAGTGAATTTGAACACACACATACACATATTTTTATATTCGCTCTCTCTCTACCCACTAAGGGGTTTAGCTTTTATTGTGTTATTTTTTGATTTCCTACGCGTCATAGTTTAATTTCGATCACATCTCTCTCTTCTTCTCCCCCACTCGAGTATCGTGAATCCTACTCACACGTGCTCCCTGTGGACCAACCCGTGCTTGCCACCACTTCAATGCGGCTTTGCACTTGCGGTATTTTTAACTGATTCAATCAGCCGCGTGGCCTAATCAGGATGGGTATGCTCCCATAAAGTCATCAGTCGTTCCTATCAAGCTAAGGGTGGTGGTACTCCCATAACTCGATTCCGACCGGGATCCTCTTCCTCATGAGTCAGAGGAGGAGGAAATGGTCTACGTGGTGGTGGGAGCGGACCGAGGAACTCCCTGTATGGAACTTGATCTCCCTCACCTCCAACAGACGACGTGGCCTCTTACTCTACGGGAGCTCAAGGCAAAGAGAGATGAACACCTAGACCATCCATCTTAAAAACATGATCAACTCTCTCAAGCCGAGAACTCTGACCAAGATGAGTCCAACCTCGCATAAACGTGCTTGTCTCGACTCGACAGGCATACACAAATAGATGGTGTAATCAAAAGAGGAGACTATAACACAGAATGTGGATAAGGAGAAGACTCAGAAGAGAAGGGAAAAACCACATAGCTAATGTGGGTAAGGGTAGAAACCTAATCTAGCCAACACGGCTCAAACAAGCTTAGGCTGGCTATGAGTCCTTAGGCAAGATGACACCTAACCGTGGCTCCCCACACTCCCGAGTGCCTCACCTCCCTTGGCCAAAGGTCACAAAGTTATCTTGAGAGAGTTAAAATCCGGAGGTCCAAAAAATTCCAATAGCTAAGCGAATAACAACGTTCATGCCATGATGTCGAGAATGTGTTTGTCTCCTAAGTGCGCTTGAATCTAAGGAGCCAATGTCTACTTGATTTTAGATTAAGGCTTTTGATCAAGTGTGATTTTTGGGTCCAAGGAACGAGTGACGAAATCCCCTACCTTATCTTGTATGGGATAACCCCCTTAGGGTATTTTGATCCCTAAACTAGAAATCAAGCCCTCCAATCAAACACTCACCTCACTCTTGTTCCAATACAACCCTACTAACTAATGCATGCAATCTAATGCATGAATGAGTGAAGAAGGTGTTGTACCTCACATAAGCATATGACAACAAGAAAGTAAGCAAAGGAAGGACAATATGCTTGCAATCCCGATGTATGGTGGATGACCTGGATGCCATTCCTCTATTCTTTGGCTTTGAGTTTTAATGTCCAAGTTGTCTTAAAGAGGAGAATATGCACACCAAATTAACTTCTGACAACAAAACAGAGCATACAAGCACTAGAAAGTGGCAGATAAACTATTAATAGAAAGTGAGAGCTACTAGTAAAACAGGAAAACCAAATTCCTCACCAGATCCGCCTTGTGTGGATGGTTTGGGGATATCGGTCCCTAAACGCCTCTTGTAAGCTCCTTCGTCCCAGTAAAGTTTCCCTGTCCACTTAGTCATCTGTCCAGTAACACAACTAAAAGGAAAATGTGAGAAAAACCCACAAAAATGGTGGAAACAACAACGACGAAGACGACCTCCTCGGGCAACAGTGCCAAAAACTTGTTTGGAAATTCAAAGTTCAAAATCACAAGTGCACGATGTCGGTGAAGACGTGGAAAGTACGGATCGTACCATAAGGAATTGTGTGTGTCATTATTTCTACCATACTCGAATGGGAGATGAGAAAGAGATTGAGGGTATCTAGACTAAGCGACGTGAATTGAGAACAACTACTCAAAAAACTAGTCCGGTAGGAGGTGGAGAATGAATGCAAAAGTGTAGATGGGTGTATACAATTTAGTGCTCATGACATGCATAACATGGAGTCCATAATGACCAAAACCCCCAACTATATCTCCACATGAATTAAGATTTAACATCATCATTAAAACATACAACACATTAATCAAGATGAGACGAACAAGAGCACATGCTCCCACATGCCATCCTTCTCACTTTACCCAATCCAATCTTATCGTCACCTTATCATTCCCCATAAAGTAGGCCCACTAACCAAAGTAGGTGCTAAGCATCAATTAAGACCATTAACACATCAAAGACAAGAGTGAGAAACCCAACAATATGACTATGGAATTCATGTGAAGCTCTAAGATTAACAAGTAAAGAAGACTAGGTTAAAACAAGAAATAAACAACTTTGATTAATGAAGAAAAAGATTACAAGGTCGCTAACCTCTTCTCCTCCACTACACTACTAAGCAAGAAATAAAACTTAGCCTAATGAGGAGAAGAAGGAAGAAGAAGAGAGAAAGTGGCATTAGAAGTGTATTTATAGAAAATTAGATGGTCTGGATTAATCGGGGGTAATCAGATGGCTGCAAATAAGATCTCGATGTTTCGGAAGGCTCGGACTCGACAACCTGACCTGTTGGAAAAATAATAGCTCAAACGGATCAGAACCATCTTCCACCGGCAGATCCAGTTGCTCTAATCCGTCTGAAATTTCTCCAACGGGTTAAGTTTGTATTGTTGCACGTGGGCTTGAGCCCTGGTCCATTGTCGTGAGCTTATTTGATCTTGTTGAATTACTCCTCCAGTTCATGACATTATGGCCTTTTTGTGACACAATATCTTTCTTTACACTTTGGTCCCTCCGGGTTTTCACTTCGGTCCCTCTTGACTTACAATTCAGTCACTGGGTTACAAATAGGTCCAAAAACCTTCCAAATCAGTCCATTCTTCTTGCATTTAGATCCTTTTCTCTTCCTCTATCTTCTTTATTGAATAAACACTGAAACACAACAAATAAACACTCGAGTAGCATAAATATGGGGTAAAATAACGGACATATAGCATGAATGCACCCTATGATATGCTACTTCTACGTTCCAACCTCCTCCCCTTTACACTCTCTATAAGCGTTTTAGGGTCGAGTCGAGCACTTTTCGTGAGCTTGGCCTCATGGTGGTGAGAGTGGTCGACTCGAGAGTGTTGTGTCGAGATGGTTACATGGGCGACCTACCATTTCATGGTTGAGACTGGGACAATTCTCCCTGGTATTCCAGTCCCATGCAAATCGGGGTGCCACAGAATAACACCTAGCATGGTTGGGACAATCTAAATTATGTAGCTGAGCAATCTTCAGATTGGGTAATATGAGAGAGGCATCGACTACTAGACCATAATCTAGTTGTGTCGGATCACATGTTGGTCAACAAACTGAGACATTACAAGAAACTTTGGTCTCTTTCATGCGTGTGGTAGAGGATATGAGTGCACAGGTGGCTCCAGTAGCCATACCGTGTGACTGTTGAAGGGTTGAGTGGTCACGTTATCGGGGAATGTTCTTATGTTCCTCCAGAGCCTGAGTATGAGTATACCTTTTCCTAAAATGCTCAATGTGACCATTACACATTCACGTACAACCCAAGAGGGATGGATTCATGGGGAGGCAATATTGATTCAAATTTTTATACATGATACCCACCCATTATTCCCCTCTCGAATACCCACATCCCTACCAGCCAGCAACCATGACCACATGGACTAATTTTCAGCCTATTAACACCCAACCTACAAACTATGACAATCAAAATGTGAACTTCAATGTTGACTCCAAATTTGATCCTTAAAACAAACCCTCCAAATGTTTGTGGAAACCACTCAAAATTTATTGATGTCCAACTTGAATTCCTTGCAAACTATGAAAATGTAAGTGAGTCAAATGACACAACAATTAAGTGAACGTGAGGAGGGTGACCTTTCTCGTCAACATGATATCATATTTTGATATCAAACTACCACCACATCCATAAATTCAAAGAACAATCTTCCAAAGTCAAACTGCTAGTTAGCTTGAGGGACTTGAGGTTTCAATTCACGATCACTTGGTGGGCGATTCGATTCAAATTGAGAATAGCATGGACCAACTTCATTATGAGTTGTCACAGGATTGTGCCTTATCTTTTTGTCCCGTGGCCCTTGAGCCACATGATCTTAATATTTTGCCTCTTAAAGAGTCACATTTGGTGGAGCAAGAGCTCCCTAATACCCATAATTTCATACGACCTAGTGAGTGTTTACCTCTCACTATTGTTCCTGATCATCTTGAAAATGAAGGGACACCAAACAATTACATTGCCAATGAGGGTATTGGGAGATCCTTAGAGGATAGCTTGGGTAAGAGACCCACTTTCTGTTCGCATGGTGTGTCAGGCAAGCATAACGAGGTTCTTGACCTCATTCCGACACACCAACCTGTTGGTTGGAGAGTTTGGATTGATGATCTGATCAATGGGGAAAACACTTTTTCCGTTGCACAATATTTCCCAAGCTCTTGAGAGGTTCGAGCTCTTTAGTTTGATCCTTCGAATCAGACGCCTTTGTGTCTAATTCATGAACCTCTCGTGATATTTTGTACACTTTGCGAGAGGCCCCACACATGACTATTTTGGCCCCGCGTGGTGTCATGTTCCCATTCCAAGTGCATTGACCCACTTCTGAGGTTCCCATTTGATGTCCTTGGACAAATGACGATGTGAACTTTTTTTTGTACATAGTTATATTTGAAAAAAAACTCCAAGAGGGAGCATAGGTTCTTGTAGGTTCCAACCCCTGTTTATTTAGGCCCAATTTGTTTCACATATTTGTCTCCCTTCTTAGGTATCTCACGGGTTTTGAGGGGAATTTGAGTTTGTATCCATAAACATGACTACAAAAATTTCCTTGTGCTTCAAAGTTTGGTGAGATCATAACTTTTTCATGCAAAAATACATGTAGTATCATGCTTTCATACATTGAGGACAATGCGTGAAGTAAGTTTGTGTGTGTGTGGGGGGTACTTTACATTTGGAGTCAAGTCTTTTTCACTTTGTTTTTTGTTTTCTTTTGTGTGTGTTGTTAGAGTTATGTTACTGTGCTGCATTTAATATCTATATATCTGTCTGCCATGATCCGTGGGTGACTTGCCATCTTTTGCTAGTCTAGTGCTTTAAAATTTTCATTTCTTTCAAAATCTTCATGTGTTTGCGAAAGAAAATGTTTTGTGGGTTCCGCGTGTGTTTAGCATGTGCAAAACTATTGAGAGGCAAAGTAAAAAGGAAGCTCCCAAAATTGACTTGAACATGACGCATTAAGATATCTTGTATACCGGCTTTAGGTCTTATTGTAAGACCCGCTCCCCTGCCACATTATTAAAGTTTTATTCATCCTTCTAGTCATTTTGGGGTCTGCTTGGCATACTTGGTGTGTGTTGTGGCTTCATGCCCGGGCATGATAAAGTTTCCTTTTGGGGCGAGTTTATGTGGTTTGTGGTCTGGTGCGACCCATCGGGCGGTTTTTGCAATCGGTGGCTTAATCGGGCCGATCGGGTGCAAACCGTGTGTGTATGTGGGCTTGGTTTTAGTTAAGCTCGGATTGGATGTTGTGGGCTGGCATGTGGGTGAGGTGGCCTGGTTGCCACGTCACCAGGAGATGATCTCATAGAATCCTTGCAAATTTGAATTGTGTGCATTATGGAAAGTTTTGATGGGGCCTTCAAGGAGATTGATCTATTGCCTTTTGTGCATGTTTCTTGAAACATAAACTAGAGAAACCCTACACCAGCTGACCTCAACCTCCTCTCCTCCCTTCCACGCCACAAACTCTTACCACCACCACCACCATCATTTCTGGTTTCCTGCTGGTGGAGATCCGGCAGCTATTGAAGAAGAAGCAAAAGACTTCCTTGTGTGCAGCTAGGCGAACTTCAGCAGATCTCCGGCCAGCTTAGGTGCCTCCTTGCTGCTCAGGTATGCCTCTAGCCTTTGGATTAGGAGCTGGGGGTGGGTGTTGGGCTTAGTTCTGCACAACACCAGTGGCTGGTCGGTCATGAGGATCACGGTTTGCACAAGTAGAGTTCTACCGATTGGGTGAGCTGTGGTGCAACTCGGATCTTCAGTGGCTGACCACGTTTTTCCTTCTCCTTGCACGTCCTCCACTCCATGTTTTGCATGATGGTTTGATGGAGAAGTTCGTAGGGAGGAGGCTGGGTTGCAGGGAGACGGTTGGGTAGGGTTGTTGCATGCACCTTGCGTGAGGTGCAACCCTACTTTTGTGGTTGATCTCGAAATCTCATGGGATCTGTTTCATGTTTATTTTGCTGGAGCATGTTCCCTCTCCTTTATGCATCACTGATTTGTGAGATCTCTTTCTAGCGTGAACTTGTGACTTGTTATGTTATTAGTCTCGTGAATTACCTCTGATTTCAGATCTTAGATCTATGTGTGATCTAGCTGTTTGTCCAAAGAACATTGCATGAATCGTTCTGTTTTTGTTTAATCATATGTCTTGCACGGTTGGGTGGCCATTATCAGGAGATTCTCCCATGACATGTTGCTGGTTATAAGACATATATTCGTGTGTTACTTAGTGACGATAGTCAGATGTGTTTCATGACATAGTGGCTGATATAGATCGGGTATCCATGCTATAAATCGTGACTATGTTCAGACCATATCCCATGCCTTGATTTCTGATTTTAGGTCATGTATGCTTGCATTACTTCGCGATTTCATTCACATAATGTTCCATGATTTTACGCTGATCATAAGTCACATAATCATGCGTTAGTTGAGGTCTATGTTCAGACCATATTCCATAAGGGGTTTGCAAATTTTATATCATAAGTGCTAGCATTGCTTTCGGATTATATCCTGATGTTCTCCTATAAATTATATGCTGGTTTCAGACCATATGTTCATGCATTGTCTCATGATTTGATTCATATAATCTCTGATCTAGTCTGGAATACTAAGTTCCTATCATATACACATGTTCTGAAATCCATGATGCATGATATCGATAGCTTGTGATGTTGGTTTATGATACCTCCTTCTATGGTGCATGTTCTATTACTTATTTCGTATGTATGTTTCTGATATGAAGTATGTTGTTGTGGATATGTATGACACATAGGATTTCAGACCTTATAACATCCTTATCATGACCCGTAGATGACTCGATTAGTTGTTATCTTGATTGTCGATCTAGTTATGATTGCTTGCTATTGTGAGTGTGGGTTGATTCCTGATTGGTATGTCTGATTTCCGAGTTGGTTCAGGGCTGTTAGGAGGGTATCCGGATACTCCTCCTTGAGCTTGTTCCATACACTATAGATGCATTAGATTTCAGATGCTTAAGTAGCTTGCATTGCATTTAATCCGATTAATAATACTGGGCACGTTCCGTTTTCTGGGCCGACGGGCCACGAGTGGGTCCTCCAGTTCCGGAGGCCATTCGCATAACACCTTCACGTTGGGAGGCCAGGCCTAAGATAAGTCCTGGGCAGGCGCGCTGCCATTCTGTCTCAGGGTAGGTGTTCCCAAGTTCGCGATGGCACCATGTAGGTCACTTGCCGCGAATTGGGACACTTATCCGGCGCACCGCTTTGTGCCGAGCGGTGGGTCACTGTCGAGTGACCGCCTTTGACCAGCGAGGCTGGTGTTCTGGTTCCTTTCGAGGAATGGTTCGGGTGCGCCCGACCGGCATGACTTATGGAGTCGTAGCCTTTTGTCGCATTTGATGCTTTTTGTTATGTTCTGACCAGCATGGTTGGTATTCTGGCTCCCTTGGAGGGATTTCTGCGGGTGTTACCCGATTGGAACGACTGCTGGGGTTGTAGCCTTTTGATGCATTATGTGCTTTTCTGTTTCTGTTTTGGGATGCTTTTGTCCTTGATAGATTGCATGCATTCTTCCATATAACTCTGATTGGGCCAGGGGCATACTGAGTTTTCTTAATTGAAAACTCACGCATTTGTTAATGCGGTGCTTGCAGGTACTTAGGTTTCCACAGGGCAGACTGGGCGAGTAGTCGAAGATTCTGTACACGAGGGGCACGTCGACCAGATTTTTCAGTTTCTCTTTTGCTTCCGCAATATTTATGATGTATCTCCCTTTTGAACTCGATGTAATGTATTTGACCTTGTTACCATATATGGATAATCTCACACTTTTCAGTTATGTTTTATGTTAGTCTATCCATGTATGATCTCTCTACGCATTGTCGAGTCGTCGTTTGGTCTGTCTTTTGTAACTCCTTCGGTCGTCGCGGAGGTCTCTGATCGCGACACTTGAGTTGGTTCCCAGTGTGCGTACCCGCGAGATCGGGGGGCGTTACACTTATCTAGTCGTAAGGATGCACCCCGGTTTCTCTCGGGGGTAGATTAATCATAAGGTTTCAGCAGTCAATCAAATAAAGAAGTCCACCCTGAACCTAGGGAGTTGAAGAATTCGTGCATGTTAGTATAAGGAAGTTCATTGAAGTTAGGGACCCTTAAACTCCTGTTGTGAATCCTTAAGTGTATGAGTTTTGGTTCCCATGTAGATAAGAAATAATTTAGTAGGGTGTTCTCTATTCTGGCATGACTCCTATCTCGAGAAATTAAGTCCGACGGGACATAATGCCTGATGCTTTCGAGTCATCTGACTTGGGATGCACCGACCGAACTCCCGTTACACGGGTGGTAGGGATCACCCTATGTGGAGATTTGGGGGAAGGTGTGCGGGATAATGTAAGTTGTCATAGACAATGATGGACAAAACGTGACATTGAGAGAATTAAACACCAACTAGTAAAAAAAAGTAAAAAAGAAAAAAAGAAAAAGAGAGAGAAAAAATGGGGTAATACAAATAAGAACCGTAATGGACTTAAAACGATGTATCACTTTAAGAATCTTTAGGTTTCCCTTGTGTTTCACTTAAGTCCTTAATTAACTTAGACGAATGGTTCCCTAGGCTAGGTGTGTGGACTGGATACATATATAGGGTCGGTGAGTAGGATTGTCATGTCCAATGATCGACAAAAGTAGGTCCATGGAGTCATGTTGCTAGGTTGAATAATGCATCATTGTTCGGACTTTGTGGGTATATCCGTTGAAAACCCTCAGAAGACAACACTCCTCCTTCTTGGTGACAAGAAGGTTTAATAGCTTGTTGTACATGCTAAGTGCAACCGTGATTCCTACGAAAGTCAGTTAGGTTTTCCCTGTTTTTCGTATGTTTTTCCTTTCTTCATTTTTCTTTTTTTTGTTTTGCTCGGGACTAGCAAATTGTGAGTGTGGGGGTATTTGATTTGTAGCATATCATACATCGTACTCAAGCTATATATCATTTATTTTACTCCAATTTTGTGTTACTCGAGTGTTTGTTGTTATATTTCAGGTATTAGGTGATAAAGAAGAGAAGGGAAGAGAAAAATGACTGCAACATAAGAAGAAAGGACTTAAATGATGCAAAATGGACCTGTCTGTCATACACAAGGACCAATCGACAAGAGAGAAGGACCTGGACGTAAGCCCGTAGGTATCAAATATCAAACTGAGAAACTCCACACCATCATGATGAGTATTTTGGCAATTAGATTCGGGTGTAGACTCAATTGACTGACCATGACACACCCCACGTGAAGATTTGAAGAACTTAAGTAGACACGCGAAATTGGGTCGCATCTGACCAATTGTGACAGCCAATTGGCGGTCCATTTTGGTCAGGATCCGACCCGATTTTGTGTGATTGTGGGTTATGTAGCTTAAGTATGTTTCATTAGTCCAACACCGGGGGTTTGTCCCCAGTTGCCATTTTCATGTATACAAATAGAACTCCTCTTCCTCCTTTGTAACTACTCATTGCTTGGTGTCTATTCTCTATACTTGGAGTAAGCCCTTGAAACAAAACTCAATGTGGATAGGATGTCACGTTGTAATATGAGTCATGTAAATAAAATATTTTCTTTTTTAGTAAGATATTGTTTCATTTAGTCTTGCATATTTTGTTTCCTTAAATCTTATCAAAATTAGTTAGCTTAATGAGTAGAGAGTCGATCCACCCCATTTGAGGTGGGGGTGATGTATATTATGTGATAGTGATGGATTCGTTTATTTGTGTCATTTCATGTCCTTAATGTAGATCTATACTCATAGCATGCTTAAACTTGTATTAGATGGGATAATGTCCACACTAGGTACTTATCTCATGCTAGCTTTAGAGTTTATCTTGTTGCTTGTAATGGTTTTATGGAAATAGCTTGTTATGTATGGATGATTGATTAGTAGAGAATGCATGAATGAATTAAGTTGCATGAAGGGGTTAACTGATGTTGTAATGTCCACACTAGGCAGTTAGTTCATGCTTGAGAACTCATAGTTCAACTTACCTTCATGTCTAACTATATTAGTCATGTATTCACGTATTAATGTAAATGTAGTTGATATTAACTAGACTCCATACTAGTTTCTAATTGATTTTACCTACTTTACACACTTGTGACTAATGTACCGAACACCCACTCACACAGACGCATGTCTACACACCTCCACTCCATGGGGGTTTTGTTTAATTGCTGATTCAATCATAGTTTAGTGTAGTTAGTTTAGAACTAATCACCACATTGTCCTCACCTTTCCAACTCGAGTATGGTAGTCACAACAACACTCACAACTCCTTGAGGTTTGACCCGTATTTGCCATGTCTTCACCGACACCGTGCACATGCGGTTCTTATAACTGAATCAATCAACGGTAATATTACAGTAGTATTACTAGTCATTTTAGTTGAAAACTAATTGTATTTTTTTCCACAGTCACACTGGATAGTTCCTAAGGGGTTCAAAGCAAAAATTATGAAGTCTTTTGTACACCAAATGGAAAGAAAAATAAGTACCAATTATACCTTGATGTGGCAGATTCAGAGTCAAGAGAGGTACGACTGGCTGCTACACTACAACATATTTCCACGGAGAATTGGTCTACTCTCCTGGACTACTGGTCCAGTGAGACGTTTAAGGTAAATTTATAGTAATTTTAGTTCAATTATAATAAATGACTGAAAAACTAACAATTTCGTTATATTTCTAATACAGAAGAAGAACGAGACTAATAAGAAAAACTAACAATTTCGGGTGACCCGCTTGTGGATTAGACTAGCATGGCTAGTGGTCTGGTTCCTATGTAGAGGGACCGTGTCGGGCGTGACTATGTAGAGTCGTTGCCACTTTTGTTACATTTGTTGCATATAGGATTTCAAGCACGACTCTTTATCCTATTTTTGGACCCAAGGCATAAGGGGTTTTCTTATTGAAAACTCACGTATATTTTGTTTTTGTTTTGCCTCTGGTACATAGGTTCACTACAAGGGTCAGACTGTTGGAGTTTCAGAGGATTCTGTACACGAGAGACTCGACGGCCAATTTCCTTTTTGCTATCTTTGCTTCCGCATTGTTATGTTTTTTGATTGACATCATTTCATGCTTATATTTTTATCATATATCCATTATCTTTCACCTAAATAATGCTACATGTCGAGTTTTATGTTTAAATTTCAGAAATAAATAGGTTTGAAGAGAAGAGGCAAAAAATGACCTAAAAGCATGAAAAAATACTGAGTTGAGAGACTCAAGGACTAAGATGCAAGATCAAAGGACCTGGACGTAAGATCGAATGACCAATGAGAAAACAAGAATACTTCACACCATCATGGGGAGTATTTTGGCAATTCTATTCGGGTCGGAGCTCCAACAAGCGAAGTAGATGCATCAAAGACAAACAAAGCCTTCCAGAAAAGCCCACAAGAAATTCCAGAGCGATCCGAACACTATAGACCGCCAATTGGCGGTCACTTTCGGTCCGGATCCGCTATGATTTATGTGGAGCGTGTATTAGTGTATATTTAGTCTATTTCTGGTATTTTTTTAGTCCCATACCAGGGGATTGTCCCAGATTACCTTTTTCTATGGCTATAAATAGAACTCTTCACCTTCTATTGTAATTACCCATTGCTTGGTGGCATTCTCTCTACTTGGAGTAAGCATTGGAGCAAAATCTCAAGGTAGAGAAGAATGCTACCTTCAATGTGAGTCATCTAATAAAATAATTTTTCCATTGTTTTGTTCTTATGTTGTTTCTTTATGCATGCTTAGCTTAATTTTATTTCTTTGATTCTAGGCTAAAGTAGTTAGAATGTTTCGTTTCTTATTTAGTTTAATTGTTAGAGTAATGTGTAGTGAGTAGATCTATCTCCCTTTGGGGGTGGAGATGATGTTCATACATGCATTAAAGAATGGATATGAATGCTTTATATTTTGATTGTGTTGATAAATGTGAATGTATGCTTGCTTGTTAGAGTAGAATACTACACTTGATGGGTTTTGCCACACATCTTAGACACCTCCCATGCTTGTTTAGGTTCTGAAATAACCAGCTTGTGTATATGAATGTCAATCAACTAGGTTAGTGAATGGATTGATAGGTTTTGCCATAACCTTTAGACATTTCCTATGCATGAAAACACGACCTACATTTGTGCCTATAGAATGCATTCTTCACCATCTTTTTACATGTGTGCACACACTCCACCCCTTAGGGGTTTTCCATTTCTGATTTCCAGCTTTCAATTTCCCTTGCTTTCATTTTCCTTATTTGATGCTTACTCGTTTAGTGTAGTTAGTCTAGTTTAGTGTAATCACAACTTCTTCCCCTCTTTTCCCACTTGCCTTCGAACAAACCAAAGTCTACACACCTCCTTGTGGATCGACCCGTATTTGCCACGTCTTCACCGACGTCGTGCACCTGCGGTAATTAAAACGTATCAAACATTTTTCCTTTTGAGTTAAACCTTTACGTAATGAATCTTGAATTTATTTATATATGGATAGTTTCCCTTTTTTTGTTCATGTCTCGCATTGTCTATCATGTATGCTTTTAGTCGAGTATGTATTGTTTTACTGTAACTCTCTCGATCGTCGTGGAGACTCTGATCACGACTTTTTCCTTGGACTCCCCAGCGTGCGTACTTGCAAGGTCGGGGGCGTTACACCTAGTGTGCCCATTATCCTATCTAATACAAGTTTTACCAAATTATATGCATAGATCTATATTAAGCATATGAAATGGCAAGAGATAAGAATAACCCATCACTAACACATCACATAATCTACATCACCTCCACCCCAAATGGGGTGGATCTACTCACTAATCATAATAACAAACATGGAAAGTAAGAGATTCATACTAAACATGGCATACAAATCTAACTAGAAAGCTAACCAACAAAATCAAAAACTAATTGTATAGAATAAAGCTAATGACAAGAGGAATCCAAATCTACCTTTAGATTAAAGAAAGCACTATTTTACAAGCTCCAACCGCCTCCTTATTCTTGCAGCCCAAATGGGTAAAACCTAACCTATTCTAATGGTAGAGGTGGAGAAGTAGGAGAAAGGAAGGAAAAACATTGCTATTTCTAGAAGAAAGTGTGGTGTAGATGAATCTAGAAGCAATCTGACAGTTGTAATCAATTTCTTTTATGGTCTGGTGCACCCAAATAAACACGTTCGAGCCATGGGAGAAATTTGGGGGGATTTGGACCATAATGATCTGCCATTGGCGCATCAAAATCTACCACTGGCCAATGTTTTGGCTCTGATCCACCAAGAAATTTCCCAGAAGCTTATGTTTTCTATTTTGCACCTAGGGTGGACTCCTGGTCCACTGGTTCAAGCCCGTTTGTTCTTAATCCCCAAATACTTCTCAAGATTAGGATAATGAGAGATTTTTGCCCCAAAAATGTTTTCCTTATGCTCATGTCCCTTCAGGTTTCATCTGGGTCCTTCTTGAATTGCAGATGGGGCATTGAAAATGACAAACATGTCCAAGATACTTCATTAAGGTCATTTCTTCTTGCATTTAGGTCATTTTCTCTTCCTTTCTCTTCTTTATTACCTAAAACCTAAAACACATCAAACAAACACTCGAGTAGCACAAGTTATGGTAAAATAAAGGAAATATAGTGTTAATGCAATGTATGATATGCTACATAATAAATCCAATCCAATCCTAGATCCTAAATCCACTCCTAAATCAAAAATCAAATCCTAAAACCTCAACATACTAATTTTGTTTAAACATACAATTCATCCTAAATCCGTAATAATCCGATTTCCAATTCCAGCTGCACTATCTTTATACACTCCCCAAAGACCCAAACCACAAAGCACACACAACACACGATACCCAATGCACATAAACTCAACAAATCTTCAACTGATTTCAATCATCAAAGTTAAGAAATTACCAATTCCCACAACCAACTAAAAGTTACCAAGCCTCCTACATTAACCGACTTTGTTAAAAAAAATCCACAAAAAGACAGAATGTTGTACCCTAACTCAGAAAACAAAGTTCAACTCCCCAAGTAATACCAGTCCCTCTGCTTACTTCAAAAATTACCAATTTTCTCACACAAAAACCAATCCTAAATCCAAAATCAATTCCTCATTCCGAAAGTACTAACAAATCCAAAATCAAACCTTAAATCTTAAATTACTAACAAATACTAAATCAAATCCTAAATCTTAAAGTACTAACAAATCACATATCAAACCTTAAATCTTAAATTACTAACAAATCAAACTAGCAGATCCAATTAACTATCAAATGTAATCTAACATCCAAGTCCACTTAATCCAATTAAAATCCAATAGCGTGTTATTGAATACATGGGAAATCCAATTGAAATCTAATTTAATTTTATAGGGGAATCAATAACGGGTTATTGATTACAGTACTTGCCGAATGTTATTTAAAATTTCGACAGAACCTCCACTATAAATTAACAAAGATTTTTTTAAAATTCCTATAGACAAAAATATTTCCAAAATTTCAATATTCACAACATTTCACATTCAAAATTACATTCAAACTACATTCAAACTAATCAAATTCAAACTACATTCAAAACAATATAAATTTATAACATTCAATCTATAATCCAAACTAAAAACAATTTAATTTTATGAAAACCAATAATCTTAACAAAAATATAGAAAAAAATAATCTAGATGAGTTTGAGGTCAGGTTTGGCACTGAGGGTCGAGTTTTAGACCTTATTCGCGGTTGGGGTTCGGGTTTAGGGTTAGTGTCTAGTTTGGGGAGGCTACGGGGAGGGGTCGGGTGTGGGGTGGGGTGTGGTTCGGGGAGGCTGCGACTCCAGGATGGGGAGGGGTCAGCTCGGGGACAGGGAGGTTGCGGGGAGGGACGGTAGGGAGTGGTCGGGTGAGGGGTGGGGTCGGGGAGGCTGTGGGGAGAGTAGGCAGGGGAGGCTACGGGGAGGGAGGGAGGGGAGGTTGCGGTTTGGGGACGGGGAGGGGTCAACTCGAGGATGGGGAGGCTACGGGGAGGGAGGGATAGGAGGGGTCGATGGGGAGGGACGTGGGTCACTAGAGGAGGAGGCGGCGGAACGGCGCGTGGTGGAGAGAAATTAAGGTGGTGGTATGCGTGAGAAATGATTTGACTTTGTCGAGGGGTTACTGATATAACCCTACAACGACGGTAGATATCTGTCAGTGTACGATAATGGTACCGTCAGTGTGGTGTAATGTTATTAATGCGTAATCTCTTTTTTTCAAACTCTACACCGACGGATGCTATCTGTCGGTGGAAAATCCCAAAACACGTACACCTACGGAGATATTCCATCGGAGTAGTATAACCTAACCGTCAGTGTGGTTTTTAGCGCGACAAATTTCATTTTCTCACAGATTGTTTTCTCAAAACTCTACACCGACGGTAGAGATCCACCGGAGAGGCTCCGTCGGTTTTGGGTTTTGGTATCTGTCGGTGTAGGTTCATTGGTTTTCATGTTCGACGGTACGATATATCTGTCGGTGTAGGATGCTCTACACCGACGGATACCAATCCATCGATGTATCATGTTTTTCTAGTAATGGTTTTACACCAACGGATACGTCCGTCGGTGATGAATATTGATGGAATATCCGTCGGTGTTATCCAAGGTGACAAAACAAGGCAAAATATTTTGGTGGGAAAGTTCGCACCAAAATGAACACCGACGGCCCATATTCGTTGGAGTCGCGCAACACCGACGTAAGATGCACGATGGATATGTATCCGTCGGTGTAGGCTGACACCGACTGACGTCGGCGTACACTGACGGATAGGTACCGTCGGTGTATCCCTGTCTCGTAGTAGTTGTAGATGACCTTGTTGAGTTTACACACTAACTTACCTATTGCATCATCATTATAGTCCGATGGAAATGTCATGTAGATGTTCTCTTTGAGGTTTCCTTAAAGGAAGGCATTCTTGACATCCTTATAGATTCCAGCCCTGATTTATAACTATAGACAACAAAAATCTAACAATACTCATTTTGGCTACATGTGCAAATGTTTCCTCGTAATTGATGCCACAGGTTTGCGTAAAACCTATAGCAACTAATCTTGCTTTTTAACGTTCTATAGTACCATCACTATTATATTTTATTTTATATATCCATTTGCACCCAACCCTTTTTTTATTTTGTGGTATGGCTCAAGAGTCCAAGTATTGTTTTCTTCAAGGGCATTTAGTTCTTCTCGCATGGCTTTTATCCAAACAGGATTTTAGCAAGCATCTTTAAAGCTTACTAGTTCTATTCTTTAGATATAGCACTTAGGAATGTTCTATGTTCAGTAGAGATCTGTTTATATAAGAAATAATTTAATAGGGTTGACTACGGATTGGTTACAAAGTCTTGTAAACCTGACTCGTGTCGATCATTTGTGTCCTTGTTCTTGTTGATTTTCAAGTCCTGCCCTTGAATCCCATTGAATTGTCTTGAGGCATCACTGGAATCATAATTCTCCACAAGGAGACTAATATTAGGAAATTAGTTGGAGTAAAGTTTCATAGAGAGTGTCGAAGGACTTTTATTCCATAAAAGTCACATTCGTACAGACATATAGTTTACGTTCTATAGGATCATAACACTTGTAACACTTATTTAGAGTAGAGTAACCTAAAAATATGGTTTTTATAGTATTTTTTTATCAAATTTATCTAATATTTTAATGTGGACAAATAAGATGCAGCCAAAAACCCTTAGGTGATCAAGGTTAATTTTTTGGTTCCTTAAATTTTCTTGGGACTTTTGTGTTTCAAAACTACACTGGGAGGTCTATTTATAAGATATGTAGTATTTAGAAAAAATCAGACCAATACTCCTTGCGGACATGATATGAATATAATAGAGATTGAGTAACTTCTAGAAGATGTTTATTTTTCCAATCAGCAACACCATTTTATTTAGGATTGTCAATGCACGTGGGGTTTGATGAATTGTACCTTTTTTCTTAATACATGGAACATGAATAGAGATAATTATCTTACACTAAGAGTGCACTCTGAGTTGTAAATAAACTCTTGAAATATCAAAAGCAAAATGTAGGCCATGCATCCTCAGCCAAAATACCTTCAGTAATTGAACCTTCAGCTCTACTTCTATTTCTAACATAAGATTTCAACCTATTCTTTTATCTTTCGAATGGGTACATCCAATGATAGTACACCGGACCTATCGATCATGCCTCTGAAGCCAGGTGAAGAAGCAGATGCAGTCTTGCAGCAATGTTTCAAGAGATTTTAATCCATGTTGCAGAAGTGTTTCTCTTTTGACTACTGAGGCTGAGTATGTTTCTACTTCAGAAGCTTGTGAAAAAATGTTGTGGAAGAAGAGATTTCTTAAGGAGTTGGGACTAAAATAGGAAATTAATTTATGTAATTTACTGTGACAGTCAGAGTGCCATCCACTTGAGCAAAAATCCGAGTTTGCATGTGAAATCTATGCAAATAGATGTGAGATAACACGAGAAAAGAGACATGCTGGAAGAGAAGTTTCTTTAACTGCAGAAAGTGCACACAAATGGTAATGGAGCAGAGATATCCACAAGCCCTTACCCAAGGAGAGACATGAGATTTGCCGGCAGCTGGTTGGTGTGGACTTTTTCAGAGAATTCATTTTTGACATCTCCCACATTTGGTTCAAGGGGGATTTTTTTTGGAATAGTTTAAGCCCAAGCACTACTACAGAAAATGGAATATACGTCGGATGTACGGGGGTATATACGTCGGATATAAGGACTCCCAGATCCGACGTCTATGTGTATGTCGTCTTATAGACGTCGGACGTGAAATAATCCAACGTCTATACTTAAAGAATAGACGTCAGCTGTCTGTATCAGTCGGCGTCTATACTTTATGTATAGACGTCGACCTTTCTCTACGACCGACGTCTATTCTTTAGGTATAGACGTCAGTGAAATAACAAACGTCTATTCCTAAAGAATAGACGTCTGATGATACCTAAAGCCGACGTCTATTCCTTTCTTCAGAGGAATAAACGTCGGCTAATACAAACATCCGACGTCTATTCTTAAACCTGGACAAAAAAAATTTAATAACATCCTGCAAACTTGTATTTAGTCATCGTATTCATGTACATACAACCTGCACCAAATTCGTTCACAAATACTCACACTTTCATCCACATGTACATACAAGCACAAACACACAAGCATACATGCTTAATTGTGATATCCATAAGTCTTTTGGTGAAGTATGGAAATTACCCATGAATAATAATAAACAAATGAATGAATCATTCGTGCGATAGTAAAGGTTTGCTTCACTTCTCGTGAAAACCAAGATGCTGACGTGAGAGAAAGAAGAGGAGAAGAATAAAAGTTTGGTTTTTGTCACGTTCGAGTTCGTGCTTGGCCACCGTCTCACTCCAATATTTCCGTACAATCAGGATTGTTGATCTCCACAAATAGTGGTGATTATTTAGAGGTAAAAGATCTAGGGTTTGTGTTCTTCTCGAGTGATTGTGATACCTTGAATTTGGGGCAAAATCCAAGAAGAATCAATCCCGTTAATTGATTAGAGGATCGTTTGAACCAACTTGCCCTGTGGTTTTTGCGTTTCCTACTCTGGGATTGTGTTTCCACGTAAATCTTGTGTTTTATAGTTTCCTCGGTTTGTGCGTGCTTGTGATGTTATTCCTCTATGCATGGATTGTAATTCAATTGATTCCTAAATAGTATGATGAAGGTACTACACCCGTCCAATCACCTTGGCCCCCAATATTGATTATTAAAATCCTGTTAGTAGCATGTTATTATCATACAACAAAAGGAAGTATGTTGTATAACAAAATATCAAAGACAAAACATCACTGTTTGGTGTAACTTTTGCACAAAACTAAGGTGTACAAAGCAGTTGAAAGCTGAGATCACGCCCTATTCATGCCCTAGTTTGTCTTGCTACAAAAAAGTCCTCATTGTTGTATTGTTGAAAATTAATTCTCTGTAACAAGTCAAGTGTTTATTTTCTATCCAATAAGGGTATTGAGAGTTCCTTAGAGGATACCTTTGCCAAGAGACCCACTTTCTGTTTGCTTGGCGTCTTGGGCAAGGATAATGAGGTTGTTGACCTCGTTTCGGTGCACCAACCTGGTTGTTGGAGAGTTTGGATTGATGATCATAACTTCAATACCGCAACGGGAGAAACTCTTCTTCCGTTGCTCAATTATGACCAAACTCTTCAGAGGTTTGAGCTCTTTAAGTTTGATCCTTTGAATCAGACGCCTCTGAGTCTTGATCATGAACCTCTCCGTGCATCCTGTGCATTTTGTGAGGGGGCCCCACTAATGAGTATTTGGGCCTCGCGTGGTGTCATGTTTCCATTCCAAGTACATTGACCCACTTTTGAGGTTCCCAATTGATGTCGTTTGACAAATGACGATGAGAACTTATTTTTGTACATAGGTAAATTTGAAAAAAAAGAATAAAAGAATAAAAGAAGACATCAAGAGTTAGAATAGGTTGTTGTTGGCCCAAACCCTTGTATATTTGGGCCCCATTTGTTTCACGTAATGTCTCCCTTCTTAAGTATCTAATAGGTTTTCGGGGATTCAGGTATATGTCCATCCACATAACCATAAACTTCCTTTTGCACTTCACGCTAGTGAGATCTATTATTTTTCATGTATAAATCCATATAGTATCATACTCACATTCATTGAAAACAATGCATGAAGTAAGTGTGCGGGGTGCTTTACATGTGTATATAATCGAGTATTTTTCCTTTTGTTTTGTTTTGTTTTTTTTGTATTGTTAGAGTCATAATGGTGTGCTGCAATTTACATTGATATATCTTCTATACCATGATCCTTGGGTGACTTGCCTTCTTTTGTTTGCCTAGTGCTTTAATTTTTCTATTTCTTTCAAAATCTTCATGTTTTTGCCAAAGAAAATGTTTTGTGGGTTTTGTGTGTGTTTAGCATGTGCAAAACATTGATGAGGCGAAGTAAAAAGGAAGCTCCCAAAACTGACTTGAACATGATGCATTAGGATATCTCGTATACCGGCTTTAGGTCTTATCTAGTCGTAAGGATGCACCCCAATTTTCCCTCGGGGGGAGAGTAATCACACGGTTTCAATAACAAAATAAATAAATAAGTCCACCTTGCACCTAGTGAGTCTGTTTGTATAAGAAAGTTTGTCGTAGTTAGGGACCCTTAAACTACTGTTGTGAAACCTTAAGTGTAGGGGTTTTGGTTCATGTGTAGATAAAAAATAATTTAGTACGGTGTTCAATATTCTCGCACGACTCCTTTCACTCGGGAAATTAGGTCCGAGGGAACTTAGTACTTGGTTCTTTTGAGTCATCTGACTTGGGATACACCGACCGAACTCACCTTACACGAGTGGTAGAGATCGCCTTATGTGGAGATTTGAGAGAAGGTGTACGTGATAGTGTAAGTCCTCACAAGCAATGATGCATGAAATCGGACTTTAAGAGAATTAAACACCAACCAGGTTTAACTCGTTGTTCTCTAAAATGAAAAAAGAAGAAAAGAAAAGTACAAATACGAACCTTAATAGACTTTACACGATATATTACTTGAGGTTGTTAAGGTTGCTCATGTCTTTCACTTAAATACTTAATTAACTTGCACGAATAGTTCCCTAGCGAAGGTGTGTGAACGAGATACATATATAGAGTGGTCCCATAGGATTACCGTGTCCAATGATCGAAAAATGTAGGTTCATGGAGTCATATTGCTAGGTTGAATAATGCATCTATGTTCGGATTTTGTAGGTGTATCCGCTGAAAACCGTCAGGAGACCACTCCTTCTTGGCAACAAGGAGGTTTAACGACTTGTTGCACGTGCTATGTGTAACTGTGATTCCTACGAAAGTGAGTTAGGATTTTCCTGTTTTTCGTATGTTTTTTCTTTCTTTCATTTTTCTCTTTCATTGTTTTGCTCAATACTAGCAAAAGGTAAGTAGATGGTATTTGATTAGTAGCATATCATACATCGTCACTACAGGAGAACTCGTCTTCACCGATGGAACCTAACCGTCAGTGTATAGACTTGTTCGTCGGTGATTCACTACACCGACGGATGATTCTCCGTCGGTGTTATGTCGGTCGGTGTATATATACACCCACAGATGCATAGACGGACAAGTACTGTTGGACCTATTTTTCCTGACCTTTTTTGTGGGTTATTTCGACGAAAACTAAAATAGTTTTACCCTTTAGCCACGGTAGTTATCCGTGGCTATAGCTAAGTGTCTATCGCTATGGAGCAACAACCACAGATTTTTACCGTGGCTATTGCTGGCGTCACTGTAGGGTATCAGCGACGGATTGTATGACAGATGTGTACCGTTACTGATACTTTTTGGAGGGAAGAAATGGTGGGATGGAAAAGACCTTTTAGTGATGGATTTTCAAGACCTTTAGTGACGGATATGTCCCTTGGCTAAAAGTTTTTCTCAGAAAAAAAATTCTCAGCATTTAATAAATCACTAATACACCTATATTTATTAACATCCATAAGTATATAACTTTGTAAACCACAGTCAAATTAACAAATCTATTATCATTATAAATAACATGTACCTTTCAAATTAAAATCACAAACAACACAAAAATCAAGCAAACAACTACATAATAAAGACATAAAATCTGAATTTAATGTGATTGGAAAATTCAAAGTTACTAAGATGTTTAACAATCACACAACAATTTAAAACCATTGAAATTAACTAATACGAATGGAACTCCTATATTGATCTTAAAAATCTAGAAAAACGTAGTTATAAGCATCTCAAAATTTTGAATTTTTACAAATTCTTCCACTCTTGTTCGAATAAATGCAAGACAAACCAGACCACACATCAGAAATTATGTAAGCCCTTGCCTCATTTCCATGTCATACAAAACCAGATAACTACAACTACAACTATTAAGAACCACAAATATAATAGGTCCAGGTAATATACTGCCACTTCAAATTTTATTTATTAAGCAGAGTAATCAATTGTCCAGTCCAGGTAATACACAACACGCAAATAAAGCCATCTATGAATTTGCTGAAATTCGTCATTACTAACAATGACTAGATGATCCTAACACTTTGTATTCTGTATTATAAAATAAGGATTAAAGTTAGACATCTATAGAAAGATGGTAGTAGAAATAAAGCATAAAAATGTTAAGATTTTCATTATTAGTAGTAACCTTGGCAAGTGGTGCTGAAATTCGTCATTACTAACCAATAACTAGAGCCCAGTATTTTCTTTGCAAGATTCACCACGTTCTATCATTGTCCTTTGGAAACGGATATCATCTTTGAATGAGCAATCCATGAATATATTTGTCAAGGGTAGCAAAAGATCATTGTGCGGCATCTAGTAGAAACATTTGTCCATAAACAACAACAATTTGTCCATTATCAACATGAGATATTTACTTACAGCAGACGCCCCAAAGGTTTTCTCACGAAAAACGGAATGAAGAATTGAGGCACTAGTTTGAGTCCTTCTATCTTGTGCATTTGCTTGTTCTCCTTCCTGGTTGTAGCGAAAGACAACTGCAATGAAGTGAATAATTCTAACTATCAAGCACGAAATAATTCTAACATGTCCGACCACGGATATGTTGTTGCATCACCTGATTACTCCAAAATATTAAAGCTAGACATCTACAAAGTATCAATGACTAACACTTAGCATTCATCAACAACAAACAACATTAGATTATATGAATTGCATATTTATCCACATAAACAACAAACATCGATCAGATTATATGAATTGCATATTTGTGTAACAAAACAACGGAATGAACTGAAAATTTTCAATCTAACCCAAAAAATGAAAAAAACAAACATTATCAATTGAAAGAAGCAAACCACAAAAAAAAAGTTTGAGATACGAGCTTACAACCACAACATTCTTGTTGTAAGAGTTCTTCCCGTAACCTTTGAGACTATTTCAAAGTGACAAGCAACTCCAAATTACTCCTCCCTGCATTTTATAAAGAAAGATTTCAAAACAAAAGACCAACAAAGCAATACGATGCATGAAGAAGAAAACATACCAGGAGGATGATCCATGTTCTTTTGATCAAATATTTTGTTCTTTTTGTTGCTTCTAAGAAGCACTAATTACATTATTAGGACAAATAAAAAATATACAAGCCCAGAAAATATTTTTTTAAGAAATTGAAATTGGAAATAATTAAGAAATTCTACCTGAATACTACTAATTAAACATTTTCCCCAATCTTCTAAATGAAGAAGATGTTGAGTTGGTCGGTTACATACAAGGATGGCGTCGACGTCGATGTTGGGTTGAGGGAGTCGTTGACGAAGAGGTGGGTCGATGTTGGGCGGAGGGAACCGGCAATGCAGAGGTGGGTCGGTGAATGGGTCTCAACGCCAAAGAGGAGGTTTCGGGGTTGCGGAGGCGAGGCGAGGCGCGACGGCAGGGAAGGCTGCGACGGCGGTGCTATTTGGGGTGGCGGGAGAGGCGTGGTTTTGGGGATTTCGTCAGAGGGATTGAATGGCTTGGTGTGAGGGGAGAGGCGGTGTCAGGTTTTTTTTATCAATTTGGGATTAACCTTTCAGCCACGGGAAATTTCCGTGGCTGATTAGTTAATATCTGTCACTGTTGTGATAAACAACGACGGATCCTACAACTACGGAAACATCTACCGTGGCTGTAGGCCTAATTTCGTGTAGTGGAAGAAGTGAACACCGACGGATGGACACCGATGGTGCGTCCGTCGGTGTAGTAGTCCGACGGAACGATCCGTCGGTGTAAGAACATCGACACATAGTAATAGTAATTTTATTGGACCAAAGGAAATATAAACAGACGGATATATATTGTGGTGTATATCAAGTGTATACACCGACGGATATCCGTTGGTGAAAAAGAAAACTTTATTTACACCGATGGTTATCCGTCGATGTATACACTTTCCAGAATTCGAAAGAGTCTATCGGCTCTTCCATAATTCCAGTTTTCCCTGTTTAAAGAAAATGAAATGTGTTCCACTCATTCATAAAAACACAACCATTTACACAACCATTCATTTATTCATTAAGTCAAAACCATTCATTGATTAAGTCAAAACCGTTCATCCATTAAGTTGATACCAAACAATCTATAAAAGAAAACATTCATTCAAAAAACAGTTTGATTCACAGATGAGTTTTATTCAGTCATTCATTATATAGATAATAAAAGTAACAAAATAAATACAACTAAGCCGTCAAACCTCCCGTCCATGCTCGGCCTGCAGGCCAGTGATCGTCATCTCGTCTCGATGGCGGCAGCGATGTGTAAAGAGGGGTCACGTCGTAATCCTGCACATTACAATCATTATGTATTGAAAAAATATTACACATAAACTACTAAATATGACAATTTAACTAAAGGACGTGTATTATACCTCGCTCCTGCAACTTGCCTTCTCAAGGAGAAAGTTCATTTGGAGCTGCATCTTGCTGAGCGCGGATTGCGTCGCTTTTAGCGTATCTTGCGTTGTCGCGAGCTCACTGCTGGCGTATTTCAACTCTGCAGCTGCGTTGTCATTCAGCTCCACGTCCGCTCCCATGAGGCCCATACATATCAACATGCGTGATGTAGATGGAATACATATGAATTCGTCAATGTCCGTCGCCCAACACTGTGCCAACCGGATCATCATTAGTGACTGAGGTGATAGAGACCTGAGAGCTTGTCTCACCCGATCCTCTCATAGTCTCCAATTGTTCCTGACATAAAACATTTTAATAGTTAAAGTTCAATACAAACGTTAAACATGGTAATAAACTATATATGTAATTAGCTTAGAATGAGTCGAGCGGCTTCCGAATGGTTTCTGTTGTGGAGTTTAATCCACATGTCCGTCTGTGTGGGCTCTGTGGCAGTTGGGTCCTCTGCAATTTGCAACAAAAATAAAATAGGTATTAGATTTTAAAATAAATAAATCAAATTTACACTAAAAAATTAACCAATTACCATCTTCTCCTTATGTCAAACAATAGACTTTGTACCACACATATATGGTATAATGAGTTTCGCCTGGTTTTTTCTGTTGATCTCACTCTTTTTCTACATCCAAAATTAAACTAAAAAGTTAGATTTCAAATTATTTGCATAACATTACAATTAATATAAATAAAATATACGTGAAAAATGTCGCTGCCCCAATAATCTAAAAGAGTGGACCAATCCTCCACAGATATGCTTTGTGACCATCGGGCCATCTGCTCCTCTCGGGTCTGTGCCGACACCACTCACTTCTTGTAGAGGTCAAATTTGTATTCCATACACTTCTTGTTTAGAGACCTCATGACCTTGTCTCTAACCCTCAAGAACCATCTAATGTGCTTGTAAAACAACGTTAGTTCATAATTAAATGAAATAGATAATTAATAAAAGAGTTACGATGAGATTAAATGTTACCAAAATTTGTTCCCATGCCACGTCCTTGTCCTTATTCGACACCTGTCTCTAGTCTGCATAACGCGGGGGAAGTATTTGTGACCTCCTCACAAGTGACCCAATGAAATTCTGGAAATTCTCGACGATGGGTCCTCTTGGTACCCCCTATTTTGTGAAATCAATCGTAGATTTGGTCTTTCTTCAACCATTCTTCCAAACACTAAGTGGTACCGCGTCCCCTACTCCTACTACTACTGGCTTCACCTGCAGAAGGTGAAGGCTGAATCTCGTCTACGGGAGCCTCTTCATTAGAGTCCTGCGATTCTGTACGTCGACGATGTACATATGTGTCATCCCTGTCATCCTCACGAGTACTACATCGTCGAGCGATATCCGAATTAAAGAACATAACAATTTATAAGCTCACTGTCATTATTGTTTCTACATAGTTTAAAAGTAAGAGAACACAGATTTTCCTACTCGCTAAATTCTGAACTACTCCACCACAAGTGGTTCTAGATCATGTCTCACAAACTCCACCAAACTAACATCGTCAATCTAAACTCTATTTTGCACAAGATTTCCTCGATCGTACTCTGAATCTTCAAATTCGTCATCCTCCATGTTAGATGAATCTCTAGGAAACATTCGCACAACCAGTAACCATTGATCGTCGCTTTCTCCATCTTTTGGCCCCGCAACATCAAAAACTTGCTCTACTTGAGATGCAAGTACAAAAGGTAATTATTTTGAGTTGGACCGATACGAAGTTGGGTTTTGAGGCCTACATGATTTGGGTCCAAATTTTGGATACTAATGTCATGTCACATTGGTAATTAACCAATTATCATTAAAGTCACCAAATGAGTCCAAAGACAACGAAAAATCACTAATATTGAAAAGTTACAATAAGCAATCAAAACAATTAATGTAAATTATAATCAAAACTATAACATTGAATTCAAACTATAATCAAATTCAAATCAAGAATTGATGTAAATTTATAACATTGAAACTATAATCTAAATTAAAAAAACTATATTTATCAAAACAAATAATCTTAACAAAAATATAGATAAAAACAATCTATACGGGTAAGAGGTTGGGTTTGGGGTTGGGTTTAATGGCTGAGGTTCGGGTTTAGGTCTAGGATCGTGCATGTGGATCAGGTTTGGGGTCGGGGTTGTGGAAGGTGTGTGGGGATAGGGTTGGGGTTGGGGTTCGGGGTTGGGGTTGGGGGTCAGCTTTGGTGACGGTGGCCGCTGGTGAAGGTTGCCAGAGGATGGAGGAGGTCGGGGAGTGGTGATTGGGAGGCATTACCAGAGGATGGAGGTGGTAGGGAGGAGGGTCTGCCGGGATGGGGGAGTTGCTCGGGTGGGAGAGGGAGGCTCGTTACCTGAGAGGAGGGTGGGCACGGTGAGCGTGGAGGCGCATTGTAATGGCTGATGAAATGCGGAGGAGCAGCTAGGATGAGGCGAGCGTGGAGGCGCAGAGAGGAGGAGGTGTGCGCGGAGGAGACGACAGATAAACAGCACGCGACGGAAGAGTGACGAACAGAGGTGCACGCGGTGGGCGTGCGGCGGTGGGTAGAGGTCTGGAGTAGTTAGGGTTTTTTGGGAGAGAAAGGAAATGGAAGGGAAGCCCCGAATTGGTTTCTGATAAAACCATACACCGACAGAACATATCCGTCGGTGGTATCAACATATACGTCAGTGTAATGGTTAAAGAAACGTTCAATTTTTGAACTTATCTCTGACGGATTCTCAATATATCCGTCGGTGAATTGAAGGAGTGGTACACCGGTGGCATTTTTTTGTTGTTGTTATATGGTTATACGTCAGTGTAGTAGCCCGAGAATTGGTTGATTTTCAAAGTTAGCACCGACAGATAGTATTCGTCGGTGATTTGAAGGACTGATACACCGACGACATGCATCTGTTTATGTTATATTGTTATACGTCAGTGTAGTAGCCAAGAAACGGTTTATTTTCAAAGCTCACCGACAGATAGTATCCGTCGGTGAAGGGAAGCATAGGTACACTGACATGTTGATCCATCGGTATTATGTTATGTTTCGTTGGAGGAGGAAGCACAAGTACATCGACGTTTTATCCGTCGGTATTATGTTATGTTCCATCGGAGGTAACTTTAAATAAACATGCGATTTTCAAAACTATGTCCGACGGATGTGCATCCGTTGGTGCTTCAACAACTACAAGACTGACGAATTTTATCCATCGGTGTTACCAAATCGCTTCGTCGCAGTATATTTTTGCGCAATTTTTTTTAATGCCTGACTTTTTGGGGGGAAACCTACACCGACGGTACTTATCCGTCGGTGTAAGACATTCGGATGGTAAAACTTTATGAAACTGAGTATATCCGTCAATCCTATTAATATACTCCGTCGGACGTATAAATGCCTGACGAATATATCAATCCGTCGGTGTTATATAGGTAACACTGTCGGATGGTACACGGACGAATATTTATCAGTCGGTGATGCCCATATCTCTGGTAGTGCGTACTCATGCTATATATCTTTTATTTTACCCTAATTTAATGCTACTCGAGTGTTTGTTGTTATATTTCAGGTATTAGGTAATAAAGAAGAGAAGGAAAGAGAAAAATGACTGAAACGTAGGAAGAAATGACTTAAAGGAAGCAAAATAGACATGTCTATCATACACAAGGACACATCAGCAAAAGGGAAAGACCTGGACGTAAGCCCGGAGGGACCAAATAGCAAACAAAGAAACTCCACACTATCATGAGGAGTATTTTGACAATTAGATTCGGGCATGGAGTCAAACAACCAATCTGGGTGCACCCAACATGGAGAATTGAAGCAATGGAGAAGCCAACCGAAATCGGGTGGAATCCAACCAACTATGACCACCAATTGGCAACCTTAGACAGCCACTTGGCGGTCTAGTTTGGTCAAGATCCGACTCGGATTCTCGTGGTTGTGTATTATGTTGTTCATGTCCATTTTTGGTATGGTTCATTAGTCCCACACCGGGGTATTCCCCTAGTTGCATTTTTCATGGCTATAAATAGAAATCTTCGTCTTCCTTTGTAATCACCCATTGCTTGGTGGCCATTTTATCTACTTGGGGTAAGCCTTTGAAGCAAAACCCAAGGTAGAGAGGATGCCACTTTGTAAAGTGAGTTGTAAATAAAATATTTTCTTTTTAGTTAGATATTGTTTCATTTAGTCTTGCATGCTTTGTTTCCTTAAATCTTAGCATAAATTGTTAGCTTAATGAGTAGTGAGTAGTTCCATCCCCCTTTGGGGTGGAGATGATGTTTATACATGTAATAAAGAATAAGAATGAATGCTATCTTATGCAATAGGTGATGAATGTGAATGTATGTTTGTTTGTTTAAATGAGAATACTTAACTTGATGGGTTTTGCCACAACTTTTAGACACTTCCCATGCGTGTTTATGTTCTTAATAACAAAATTGTTTATGCTCATATTAATCAACTAGGTTGGAGATTGGAATGATAGGTTTTTCCACAACCATCAGACACCTCCTATTCACGAAAACGCAATCTATACTTGTGTCTTACTGAATGCATTCTTCACCACCTTATCACATGTGTACACATACTCCATCCCTTAGGGGTTGTCTTTACTGAATCTTATATTTCTCAATTGTTAGTTTCTAATTTAGTGTAGACTAGTTTAGTGTAACCAAACTTCTTCTCTCCTTATTTACCACTTAATTTCTGAAGAACCAGAGTTGACACATTTTCCTGTGGATTCGACCCGTACTTCCCACCGCTTCATCATGGCCGTGCACTTACAGCTTCAGCTTAATCGAAACATACCTAGTGTGTACATTAGAACATCAATTAACCACTCCATACAACTTAACCTATTCATGCATTCTCTACTAATCAAACATCCATACATAACAAGCCATTTCCATAAAACCATTATAAGCAACAAGGTAAACTCTGAAGCTAGCATGAGATAAGTCCCTAGTGTAGACATAATCTCATCTAACAGAAGTTTAAGCATGCTACGACTATAGATTTACATTAAGCACATGCAATGACACAAATAAAAGAAACCATCACCAACACATCGCATAATCCACATCACGTCCACTCCAAATGGGGTGGATATACTCTCTACTCATTAAGGTAACTAATTATGCCAAGATTTAAGGAAACAAAGCATGCAAGATGAAAGGAAACAATATCTAAAAAAAGAGAATATTTTATTTACATGACTCACATTACAAAGTGGCATCCTCTCAACCTTGAGTTTTGCTTCAAAGGCTTTCTCCGAGTAGAGATAATGACAACCAAGCAATGAGTGATTACAAAGGAAGAAAATGACTTCTATTTATAGACATGAAAAAATACAACTGGAGACAATCCCCGATGTGGGACTAATAAACCATACCTAAAATGGACATAAACAACACAACCCACAACCACCCAAAATCGGGTTGGATCCTGACCAAAATGGACCGCCAATTGGCAGTCCAAATTGGTCTGATTCGACCAAGTTTCAGATGACGTCTTAATTGCTTCAATTCTCCACGTAGGGTGCACCCTGATTAGTTGTTTGAGTTTGCACGTGATAGGTGTTTGACGGAATGTTGTTTCTTAAATGGTTTCACACTTCGTGCTCATATCTAAGTGCATTGCCTTAAATTTTGTTTAGAATACATGTTTGACCTTAAAAATGGGTTACATGAATGTTTGATGGATGTTTGCCATTATCTTTAGACACCTTCCATGCTTTCATGACACTAATGACAACGCTTATGCTTTATGTCAACTACACACATAATCTTAATCTATGCCTAATCCATAATCCTCATCTTCTAAGTGTTAGCTAGGTTGCATTTAGTTAATTGTAGTGTAGTGTAGATTATGATAAATCAATTCCCTTCTCCATCTTTTTTGTCGATTCAATAACGGAATTAGTTGCAAACTGAACAATCACGATCCCTGTGGACCGACTCATACTTGTCGTGTCTTCACCGACGTTGTGCACTTGTGGTTATTTAAAACGACCAATCAAAAGAACAAGCAAAGAAGAACATGGATTTTCGTCTTACGTGTGAGTGAACACGGAATTAGGGTCTAGAACACTCATATATATAGGCCAAGAGACAATATAGTCGTTGGGCTTAATATAAGATAAGTCATGAAGCTGTAGGACCGTGTATGGTCCGATTTTCTAATCACTTTTAAGGTTAATTACCTACTTCCTTAACAATCAAAGATGCACAACGGAATTTAAAACAAAGCAAGAAAGTATAGAGGAATATTAAAACCATACAAAGATGACCTGGACGATTTTATAGAGGTTCGGCCTCCCGCCTACTTCCTCTCTTGCAAGCTCTGCTTGATCTCCCTCGAGCTCCGCCTACGTCTTCACTATCAATCTCGTTACGGGCTGAGATTAAGCCTTTTACAACACAAGCTCCGCGAACAATGCTTGCTAGATTGATTTCTTACTCTCACAATCTGAGAGGATCACTTCGGGCTCTCACCGAAGTCTATACTCTTGTCGTGGGCTTTCACCAAGACCCTTGCTACTTGACAGCAAATGAGTGGAACAACACTCCCTAGATTGAGCACACTTTGAGTAGGATTTGGCTATGAACAAAGGTGTGGAAGTTAAATTTAGATTGTGATTTGGAGCTTTTGGGATTGGGAGACTTCTCTATAATGTATGTAACAATTGTTTGTGGGAGAGTTTTTTAAACAAAATTTTCAATCGTCTATTTTTAAGCTCCTAAGGTGTTATAGCCATTGGGGATTAAAGAAGTAAGTTGTTGTGTAAGAAACAAAAAACAGTGAAGTGCAAGACACATATCAGAACACAATCGCTCGACCGATCGGTCACAACTGGCTATAACTTATGTTCAATTTAGTGAACGGTCGGACTAAATTGGTGATCAGTCGACTGTTCTAGGGGTTTTGGTCTGGTAAAAGATAGATCGGTCAAACTAAGCGAATGGTCGATTCACCCGGAAATTTCGTGGCACTTCTGGATTCAATGAGAAAATGAGTTTCGGTTGACCGAGCTCTAAGTGACGTTCGACCGGAAACTTCCAGAGTGTTCAGGGGACCAAGTTTGTTTGATCGGTTGACCGCTAGGTAAATATCGGTTGATCGAAAGTTTGGTAAATTTGGGGTTTTGAAAAATCTGACCGTTGTTGAAAACAGCAAATCTAACGGTCAAGCGAATATATAAACGGTCGGACGAAATGGTTCAAACGGTCGAACACATGGCTAACACTATTAATATACCCAATCGGTCGAACGAAGAACTCGTTCCGGTTTGGGTGATCTATTGAAGTCAAATTGATGTGAAAGTTTGTGTGTGACTTCTCTAAGGAACTTAGTCTGTATATGAGTGGTTATTTACTCTTGTATGCTCAAGTACACATAGTTCCTATGACTTAAAAGAAATACAAATTATATGTCTTCAATTGAGCTTGATTACAAGTCTTGACTAGAATACTTTCTTCCTTGAGTCTTGATCACCTGTAGAAGTTAGCACTATACAATATATATGCTATGCATAATGTGTGCTACTCTACATTGATTATAATTAAGATAAGGTTGATTAAATCATCAAACCATAGATTAAGGCAAAAAAGCCAACAATCTCCCCCTTTTTGATGATAGAAACCTATATCTTAATACTTGAAATTTCTAGATGTAAACTATGCAAATGAATACTCCCCCTATGGATGTGCATAGTTTTTCTTCAATTTTTAATCAAATTTCAAGTTACCCCCTAATAATCTCTCCCTTTTTGACATCTATCAAAAAAATAAGATTTATCATGGAATTTTTATTTCTCCCCCTAAATTCTTGTAATGAAGTTGCTCCCCCTAAATTTTGAACTTCCTTACTCTATTTGTATGATATTCATTAAATTCCCCCTATCAATATGAATATGATATTTCAATTAAGTTCAATTTTATTCTCCCTTTTTTAACATCAAACAAATATACCAATTAAGCATGTGATGTTTTAGCTCCCATTTTAGCATCCATTATAAGGTTTGACACTAAAGAAATGGATGTGTTTCAAAATTACAAGATATGCAATGAATATAATTTCAATTAGGCGTCAAAATCATTTTTCTTCCCCTTTTAATGATTTTCATGAAGCAAATCCAAATTGAACAATGAATGTGATAAAGATATGACAATTTAGCATTCAATTTGTCCTACATTAGAACCAATCTAATATGAATATAGAGGATAGAATAATTTTACCCAACTTGATCCTCGAATTGGTTCCAATCTTCATTCGATAGTTCAACCGGCTTTGGATTTGACTTGCTAAGCTTGCCCGGTCACCACCGATCTTCCTCTTCAAGCACCTACAAGTGTAGATTTAGGTACCCAATCAAATTTGGGTCCTTGAACATTAGCTTTGAGAACCCAAACTATTTTGGTTTTAGGAGCCCACACACTTGAAGAATTATGGTTTACAACTAAATGCTTTCCATTCAAACTTGTATGAACTACATGGTTTTTAACATATGAATCATTATATCCTAAACCATTTTTTGCAAAGATTGTCTTTTGCTTCCTAAAAGCATGTTGAGCATCTTGGTTCCATTTGTGAACTTTTCTAGATCTTTTCTTAATTGTAAATTACAAGTTCTAAGATCTAGTTGTTCAACATCTATAGGTGTTGCTATTAGACTACTAAATTGTAATTCATTTGTTTCAAGTCTAGCAAGCACCTCATTCTTTTCAGGCATAATTGATTCAATTTGGCTTTGAAGATCATTTATCAATTTTCTAGAATTCTTATTTTTATCACAAATGATCTCATATTGTTTAACTAAGTCAATGAATGCATTTTGAATCTCATCATGTGTATATGTTTCATCATTAAAACTAGAATTTGAGTTATCACTATAATAAGACTTAGTTGAGCAAGAGTTAGATTTAGTAGAACAAGAGTTAGAGTCTACCTCAGTTTGATCATCTTCAATGAAACATGAATGGTCAACCTCTCTTCTACTTTGCAAGGAGGAGGATGATGATGGTGATGATGATTCGTCCCATGTAGCTTTGTGAGCTTCCTCCTTCCTTTCTTTTCTCTTGCTCCTCTCCTTTTCTCTCCTTCTCTCCCTTCTCTCATTTTTCTTCTCCTTTACTTTTCTCTCATTCTCACTCTCCTCCTTCTTCTTTTTCTTTTCCCTTTTCTCATTTCTCCTTCCTCTTCATTCTCTTGTTTCTTCCTTATCCTTTTTGAGGAATTTGAAGAAATATTAGGCAAGGACTTCAATGTCCTCATTCTCAATTCCTCTCCTTGGCTAATCAAATTTTGCATGTTATGCCAAGGTGGGTTTGTTCTTGGAGGCTTCCTTCTACTTTCTATGGTTGATTTGAAGTTCATAAGCCATGAGATTTCCAATTAACTCCTCCATCTTTAGTTGGGAAGGGCCATGTGCTTCTTCAATTGCGACCACTTTATCTTCCCAATCGTTGCTTAGCGACCGGATGAACTTTCTTGTCATCTCTCCTTCATTAATTTTTCTTCCAAGAACCAAAAGAGAGTTAGTGATATCGGTGAAGCGAGTGTTCATTTCGCTTATCTTCTCACCGATTTGCATAGAAAAAACCTCATATTTATGCATGAGGAGACTAATGCGAGTTTCTTTAGTTTTACTATCTCCCACATGATGCATTTGAAGTCTATGCCAAATGTCATAAGTACTTTCACAACCCCTAATCCTATTATTCTCCCTCATTAAGGCCACAATAAAGAATGTTCATAATCTTAGAATTCATCTCAATCTCTTTCATGTTGGCCAACACAAGGAGGCTAATTCATCTTCATTTTGGGATGTGTACGGATTTTGAAGGAAAATCCAATACCTAAGGTCATTTGAAATCAAGAATATTTTCATCCTACTCTTCCAATAATCATAGTTTGACCCATTAAGCAAAATATGCCTAGTTGTGCATAATCCTTCTATATGATTAGATGATGTAGATGACATGCTAAAAATACGGTTAAGTATGCAATTTAGCTCACAAAGATCTGATACCAAATGTAGGATCGTGTATGGTCAGATTTTCTAATCACTTTTAAGGTTACTTAACTACTTGCTGAACAATCAAAGATGCACAGTGGAATTTAAAACAAAGCACGCAAGTAACGACGAATATGCAAACCACACAAAGATGACCCAGAAGATTTTATAGAGGTTCGGCCTCCAACCTACTTCATCTCTTGCAAGCTCCGCTCGATCTCCCTCGAGCTCCACCAACGTCTTCACTGTCAATCTCATTCCGGGCCAAGATTAAGCCTTTTACAATACAAGCTCCGTGAACAATCCTCGCTAGCTTGATTTCTTCCTCTCACAATCCGATAGGATCACTTCGGGATCTCACCGAAGTCTATACTCTTGTCTTGGGCTTTCACCAAGACCCTTGCTACGTGACAGCAAATGAGTGGAACAACACTCTCTAGCTTGAGCACACTTTGAGTAGGATTTGGCTATAATCAAAGGTGTGGAAGTTTAAGGCTTAGAGTGTGTGATTTGAAGCTTTTGGGATTGGGAGACTTCTCTCTAGTGTATGGAACAATTGTTTGTAAGAGAATTTTTTAAACATAGTGTTCAATCCTCTATTTATAAGCTCCTAAGGTGTTATAGCCGTTGGGGATTAAAGAGGTAAGTTGTTGTGTAAGAAACACAAAACAGTGAAGTGTAGGACACAGTTCAGAACACAATTGGTCGACCGAATCGGGCATACCGGTCGACCGGTTGGTCACAACTGGCTATAACATAAGTTCACTAAAGTGAACGGTCAGACTAAATTGGTGATCAGTCGACCGTTATGAGGTGTTTTGGTCTGGTAAAAGATAGATCGGTCGAACTAAGCGAATGGTCGGTTCACTCAGAAATTTCCAGGCACTTCTGGGTTCAATGAGAAAATGAGTTTCGGTCAACCCAGCTCTAGGAGACGTTCGACCGGAAATTTCCGGAGTGTTCAGGGGACCATGTTTGTTTGATCGGTCGACTGCTAGGAAAATATTGGTTGACCGAAAGTATGGTAAATTTGGGGTTTTGAGAAATCTGATCGTTGTAGAAAACGACAAATCTAACATTCTATTGAAGATGTAAACGGACGGACAAAATGGTTCAAACGGTCGATCGGTTCAACACTTGGCTAATAGTATTAAGTATTAATAGACCTAATCGGTCAAACGAAGAACTCGTTCCGGTCAACCGATTTGGCACTGGTAGATCAGGTTTGTTTTAAGTGTTTTCCGGTACTAGTTTGGGTGATTTATCGAAGTCCAATTGATGTAAAATTTTGTGTGTGACTTCTCTAAGAAACCTAGTGTGTATGTGAGTGGTTATTTACTCTTGTATGCTCAAGTACACATAGTTCCTAAGACTCAAAAGAAATACAAATTACATGCCTTCAATTGAGCTTAATTACATGTCTTGACTTGAAACCTTTCTTCCTTGAGTCTTGATCACCTGTAGAAGTTAGCACAATATAATATATATGCTATGCATGATGTGTGCTACTCTACATTGGTTATAATTAAGATTAGGTTGATTAAATCATCAAAGCATAGATTAAGGCCAAAAAGCCAACAGAAGGAATGTTCATAATGAGTAAAGTAGAGAACTAGTTGGAGCTTAAAACGGTCGATGTTGGGAACATCCAATTTTCTTTATAGGGAAATTTGAAAAAGCAATAACGATTCAAGAAAATTAGAGGAACGGTTGACCGTTCAACCAAGAAACTTGTTTCTACCAACGGTCAAAAGAAACCAACTGGCGGTTGACCGTTTTTGGTTAAACAATGTTAAAAATAGGTTTGGGCGGTTTCCCGGGCTAAGTTTGGGTGGTCACTTGAAGTCCATATATTTTGAATCAGATCAAAGATTAAAAACTAAAATCCAATGTATACATGCATCAATGGTCGATTAGCCTATCAGAACAATTGATCAGTTGCCCAACAAGCAACCCAAATCAGCCTATGGAACACCTAGTGATTTGTAGAATTTCGCATAAGGTCGATCAAAAAATGAATAAGACATTGACTGATTTTGGGACAAAATCCAGTTGACCATTCAAAACCTAGTTTATTGAATGACCCAGGTGTACCCAAAACCAGTTCTAGATCGACCGTTAGATGCAATTGGTCGACCAATTACTTGTCTAAGCTCCACTTAATTAAACAATCGATCTTGAAAGCATTGATCAACCCGTTACCAAAAAAGAAGCAACCTTAAGTGAACAGTCGATTGAGCAGGCAACAACGATGGACCGTTTGAAGCTAGAACTGAGAAACTCTTAAGCAAATTTCAAATCAAAGATGCAAAATAGTTATTTAACATATAAGTAAACATGAGTGATGTAAATGCAATTAGGGAAGTTTGCCTGAAATGTGCCTCATTTAGAGATGAATGACATGATCATAAATCATGAAAAATAGATACATCCCTAAATTGAGTCTTATACTATCAAATTGATCAACATATAGAGGTTTAGTGAATATGTCAGCTACTTGATCAAATGTAGGACCAAATTCTAATGCAATGTCACCCTTAGAAGCACGTTCTCTAAGAAACTTATGTCTAACTTATATATGCTTAGTTTTAGAGTGCAAAATTGGATTTTTAGATAGGTTTTTGGCACTAGTATTATTATAATATGTTGGAATAGTTTGAAAATCAAGTCTCAAGTCTTTGAGTGTTCCTCTCATCCACCAGACTTGGGCACAAGCACAACCGACGACTATGTATTCGACCTTGGATGTGAAAAGTGCAACATATGTTGTTTCTTACTAAACCAAGACACCAAATATTTTCCAAAGTATTGTCAAGTGCATGAGAACTTTTACGATCTGACTTTTTCCCTCACTCGCTCGACCAAAAAGGAAACTTTTCCCCAAAAGGAAACTTCTCTCGATAAAGATACTTTTCCTCAAAGAGGGAACTTTCCTCGAAGAGGGACCATCCCTAGAAAGGAAACTTTCCCAAAACAAGAACAACACACCACAAAGACAACAAACAATATAAAGCATCAACCAAGTATAAGAGATGAAAATGTACTTATTAAAGTATTAGGAGAGCGGGTCTTACATATATTACACTTCTATAAATAGGTGTCCAAACCTTAAGTGAACACATAATATTACACTTCTTTATCCTTGTCACAAAATCCTATTTTGTCTCATCCTTAAAGAGAAATCTCTCCCTCTGTAAAGATCAAATTCTACACACTCAAGGCTTAAACTTGCCACTTCTATTCTTAAATCCTATCATACTCAAGTGTGCTAAAGTGTTAGAGTGTTTTGTAACACCACCTTCATTATTTGAGAGAGTTGTATTGCTTTGTAGGAAGCCACCCTCTCGGGTTGTGAGAGGAAGAATCAAGTACAGCGAGGTTGTTCGCGAACTTGGATTGTAAAAGGCTTGATTTGAGCCCTGAACGGAGATCGGACCAGTGATGTCGTGAGCGGGGCTTGCAAGAGAGGATAATGACCTCGTTGGGTGCAACCTTAATAAAAATCACTGGTCTTGTTTTTGTTTTATAATCCTTACCTGTTTGTGTTATTTCCGCCGCATTTACTTTGTATTAGAGATTAGATTAGTGGCTTAATCAATTCTACAATTGGTATCAGGTCATGGGTGCTAAATTCATCTACTTAACCATAGTTTAACATGACATCTTCATCATCTAATTATTGCGAGAGTTTATCCACATCTAGAGCCCCATGTTTTGATGAAACTAACTTTTGTTCGTGGAGAACTAAGATGAAGACATACTTCTGTGACTTTAAATATGTCGTCCATGATCATAATTCCATATGAATTGCCTAGATGTGTTTATAGGTAGTGGAGTTTGTAAGATGAGAGAAAAACTTGTTTGATGCCAAGGTTATGAATGTTTTCTATTGTACACTTGAGTATGAACTTTTTGATCTTATTTATTTTTGTGAAAGTGCATGTGAGATATGATAACCTCTTCAAGCTCAATTTTGTCACAAGGAAGAATCACTAACCGGGAGTGAAGTTAAATCAACTTCAACAAAGGAATTAAGTTCATGAGAGATAGAATAAGAACACTTCTACATCATATTCTTTTTCAATGTCATCCAATGGGGATGTTGCACATATGTGTTTCATAGTATTAGAAGATGAAGAAAATGAGATAGGACAGGAACACTTCTACATCATATTCTTTATCAAGGTCATATCCAATCGGTAAGTTTCTCACATGTGCTTCATAGTTTGGTGAGACCGTACTTTTTTCATGTATAAACACATATAGTATCATGTTTCACATACAATGAGGACAATGCAGAAAATAAGAGGGGGTGTTTTATCATTTGTATAAAACATCAGAGTTGAGTCTTTTTCTTTTGTTTTTGTTTGATTGGGTTGTTCGGGTCATGTTATTATGCTACATTTTAAATTCATGCATCTGCTATGTCGTGATCCTTTGGTGACTTGCCTTCTTTTTCTTTCCTTCGTTTTAAAACTGGGTTATTTGCTTGGGTGCACCTCTGCGGATGTGTAATTGAGGGTTTGCTACCGAGTTTCGACTATTGACTTAGGTGCACCAACATATCGATGTTATTTGCTTGGATGAACCTCTACCGTCAATAGGACACACTCCGTTAAAACACCATAACCACACCGTTACAAAATTTACAGTTAATTCCCGTAAATCAAAAAATGTCTTAATGTTAAATAAAAACCAAAAAATTAAAATGAAAAGCCTCTCTCCCTTTCTCTCTCCATTCTCTCTCATCTCTCTCTCCTCTCTTTCTCTATCTAGTCTCTCTCTTTCTCTCTCCTCTCTCTGGTGCTCATCATGGTCTCTCTCCTCCTCCTCTTTCATTTAAGATCACTTTGACCGTATTCGGAGCTAGTCGGTCGTCTTTACCGTTACATTCAACAGAGCAACCTCGTCGGAGCTTTGGAGGACCCCCAATCCTTTAGAAACGTGTGAGGAATCTTCTGGACAGTGCGCGAGTGCTTTCTGCCGTGCTATTTCTCCTATTTTCGCCAAAGCACGACTTCGGGTCTTGGCCGGTCGACGTCCTTTTCCAAATGACGGGCTGAGTCGTTTAAAGCTTCACCTCATATCCTCGCAACCCTCAGTAGAGCTCAAGGAAGATTCCTGTGCTTTCAATTGAACTGAATTTGCAAGGTTTCTTGCTTCGTCACAAAGGGGCCAATTTGAAGCTCACCACCTCGCCGGCGTACTGGGAAGATAATCATTTCTATTCTTCATCCTGTCGCCCTCAGAAGCTTGTGAGAAACATATTTTCTACCTCAATTTGATCGATAAGGTGCTCTGTGGTCGTCATCATCCCCGCGTGACGACACTGTGGTTGACGCCTCCTTTTCCAATTGGCATGCTCGACGTCTTATTTCTTCAATTGGTCATCTTCCATCGTCCAGTTGCACTCGAGGAACTATCATACTAGTCCAATTTGGTGGAGAAGGTCCTGGGTAGCTCGACGAACGACCTGATCGTCAGTCTCGTTTGGGTTCTTTTTCTTCTTCGGTTAGACGCCAATCAGGAGCTTGCGCGAATTAAAAGAATTTTTCCTCAATTCTTTAACTCCTTTTTGCTACTTGTGAGGATATTTCTTGGTTTGTTCCTGGTTTTATTGATTTTTGCTTCTTTTGGCCATCAATTTCTGGCCTATATTTGTCCTGCACTTGGGTCTCCTTTGTCTTCATCAAGGTATTCAATTCGGTGAGTTGGGTTGGATTTCTCTACGACAAGAGTATTAAGAATTGTGTTGATCAAGGGTGTGCTCTGCTGCAATTGGTTTATTGATTATCTGCTATCGATTTGCTATACTTAGGTGTACAAGACTTGGTTATTTTACTTGTCTGATCTGGTGGTTTGCTCTTTACTTTTGAGTGTTCACTGCTGATCAATTGTGTTGGTGTGGATGGCTACATCAACATCTGACTTGAGTACTGGTTTGCTGAATAATACTCTTCAAAATACACCTAATATGGCCCCTGAGCCTAAACCACGTGACACATCAACACCTGAATGTCCTATCCGACCCTATCATGGAAATCCTATTATTCTTATTCCACTCAAAAGTAGAAAGAGAGACTAGAGAGAGGAGAGAAAGAGAGACTAGAGAGAGGAGAGGAGAGAGAAAGAGAGACCACGATGAGCACTAGAGAGAGGAAGAGAGAGGAGAGAGAAAGAGAAAGACTAGAGAGAGGATTGAAAAGAAAGACTAGAGAGAGGATTGAAGAGAGAGAGACTAGATAGCGAAAGAGAGGAGAGAGAAGGGAGAGAGAGAGGAGAGAGAAAGGGAGAGAAGCTTTTCATTTTTTTTATTTTTTATTTAACATTAAGACATTTTTCGATTTACAGGGGGTAAACTGTAAGTTTTCTAACGGTTTGGTTACGGTGTTTTAACGGAGTGGGTCCCATTAACGGTAGAGGTGCATCCAAGCAAATAACAACGATATGTAGGTGCACCTAAGTCAATAGTCGAAACTCGGGTGCAAAACCCTAATTACGCATCCGCGGAGGTGCACCCAAGCAAATAACCCTTTAAAAATTTCCATTATATAAAAAACTTCATGTCTTTGCGAATGAAAACGTTTTGTTGGTGTTGGGTGTGTTTAGCTTATGCAAGACCTTTTGAAGGCAATGAAAAAGAAGAAACTCTCAGAAATGACTTGAACATGATGCATTAGGATATCTAGTATACTTGGTTTAGGATGTCTTGAGTCATGGGAATGAACCCTGTTTTCCCTCGGAGGGTGAGGTAGCATAGGGTTTTAGTACTGAAAATAGAAAAAAGTAGTCCACCATGAATCTAGTGAGTCTCCTTTTTTAGAGGATTCGTGTTAGTATAAGAAAGTTTGTGTTATTGTAAAGTAAAAATCATATATCCAGAACTCGTAAAATCCTGTGGTGAGATTACTAGTGCGGAGGTTTTGGTTTCTTTTGTTATTGTGGGCTGAGAATAGATGAAATAAGGAGGTTCTCGCTTTTGACATGGCTTGCATCTCTGGGGAGACTTAACACATTGTGCTTTTATGTCATCTGACGTGGGATGCGTCAGCCAAACTCTCATTACAGAGGGAGTGGCATCGCCATATGTCAAGATTTGGGGGGAGAGTATCGTTATAGTGTAAGTCATGGGCAGTGAGGCACGATATCTAAACCTGTGAGACACCAAAAACGAAGTGGGAATTTGGGGGTGTAAATCAAGTTAATTTTGTCAAATGGTCTTACGGGAAGGCAAAAGCCTCAAATTAAATATAATGGGCCGAAAAGCCTGAATCAAATTCCTAAGGACAGAAACTAACAAATGAGACCAAATTCCTTAAAAAGGTCACTGAAATGTTCTTAATGTTAGGCAAAAGCCTCATGAGGTGAATTTAGGGTAGAACGAGAGGAAGTTGGTACACTACCTTACTTTACAAAATTATGTTTGTCCATTTTTTCACTTGAGCCTTTAACTATCTGAGACGAATGGTTTACTAGACTAGGACTGTAGATGAGAATGGAAGAGTAGAGTCTACCCAAAGAATTGCATGTGTCTTAGGATCGACAAAAGTGGGTACTTTAGTTGTGTTGCTAGGTTGAATAGTACATTTGTTCAGATTTTGTGTGTGTACTTGCTGAAAGCCCTCAGAAGCCAAAACACCTTCTCCTTAGGAACAAGGGGGTTTAATAGCTTGTTATACATGCTAAATGCAACCATGATTCCCATGAAAGTGAGTTTCAATTCCCCATTTTCGTATTTTTCCTCTCTTTTATTTTTTATTTCTTTGCTTTTGCTCAAGAATAACAAAAGATAAAAGTAGGTGTATTTGAATAGTAGCATATCATACATTGTATTCATGTTACATGTCCTTTATTTCATCCCCACATTTGTGCTAATTGGGTTGTTGTTTTGTAAGTTTTAGGTTTTAGATAATAAAGAAGAGAAAGGAAGCTAAAATGGCTTAATTAAAAGGAGAAATTATTGATCTCCAAATGTTTTGGACCTAGATGAAAATGTCAAGGACCTATTTACAAACCCGAAGGAACCTACATGTAATACAACACTAAAGTCCACTTAATCTCTAACCATGCATAAATCCAAACTTTACAATTTGACTACAATCCGAGATGAACGAAGCCATCTTAGTGCACCCCACGTGCGTTTATGAAGATTTAAGTGATCTGCCAAAATTTATGTCAAATTAGACACACTAGATCTACCACTATCAGATTTGGATCCTTAAGTACTGAGTCTAATGTTTGGTCGATCCCGGATTTCAACAAGAGTTCTCTGAGCTTGAATTTCGGACCTATATCTATTTTTCTTGATCCCAGTTGTCCATTGTAATCATGGAGACGAGAGGGAATATTGTGTTCTATCAAAGGAAAAGCCCCTCCTACCTTTCTTTCCTCTCTTTTCTAATATAGTTTACCCTTCATTTGGAAACTTTTTTGTAAGGAAGAAAAGCTTGATTTGGATGATGGAATGAAGACTTTTGTGTTTCTTTCTTTGCTTTAGCTTTGAGTTCTTTCAGGTGGTAATGATCGTTTGTAGTTTTCTTTGTCTTTTGATATTTCTTTCCTTATTTTGTTAGTTTAATAGAAGAGTTCCATGTTTATGCTTGATTCCATATTAGTTTTGATTTGTAGTGAGTAGTTCAATGCATTAGGGGTGGAAAGGATGTGTGGTTGAATGCTAAAATGTGAAACATGGGTGTTTGTTTTACCATTTACATTATGTTGGATGTATGAAATGTGAATCTTGTGGTACATTTTAACTTTAGCTTCCTCGATAGATTAATGACCACTCAAGGTTCTTAGTTTATGCTTAGATCTAAGGTTGTATATTCACAAATTTACTCTATGTAAGGCCTAGTTTAGTTAGAATGTGAAATTTATTTACTTGCTGTCCATGGTTATGTTAGTTCTTGCCTTAATGACATACTTGTTGATGACATAATGATTACACCAAGTGTTTAGTTCATGCTGAGGTATGATATTAACTCAATGTTAACAGGTTTATCATGTACAGAACATAGATTTACGGAAATGTGAATGAGGTTGGCATTTGGTAGTCCACACTAGTCACCTGACGTACACTTCCAACACATAATAATCACTTCTACATAACATTACCCTCACATTCACATTTGCGTGTCACCACACTACACTCCAACCCTAAGGTCCTCCATTTGATTGTTTGATGTTGTTGGTTTAGTGCTAGTTTTAGTTGTGTGTTAATTGAGTAGTGGAGATGATAATTCTCTGCTTCTCCCATTTGGATATGGGATAAGCAACAAACCACACAACTCCACGTGGACTTGACCCATACTTGCCACGTCTTCACTGACACCGTGGATTTGAGGTAAAACATCAATCAATAGACAATAACTTGCTTATTTGCTTTGAATGTAGTTTTCAAAAATCTGTTAGAAAAGATGTAACACATAGGTTGAGCAGAAACAATAACATAGTTTTTATCGGTTAATTGACTAACACTTGAGAAGAAAGGTGATTGACATCATTTCATGCTTATATTTGTATCTTATATCCATTATGTTTCACCTAAACAATGCTATGTGACGAGTTTTATGTTTGAATTTCAGAAATAAAGAGGTTTGAAGAGAAGAATCACAGAAGAACCCAAAAGCAGGAAAAAGGCCAGAGTTGAAAGACTTGAGGACTAAGATGCAAGATCAAAGGACCTAAACGTAAGATCAAGGACCAATGACCAAACAAGAATACTTCACACCATCATGGCGAGTATTTTGGCAATTCTATTCGGGTCGGAGCTCCAACAAGTGAAGTAGATGCATCAAAGACCAACAAAGCCATCCCGAAAAGCCCAGAAGAAAATCCAGCATGATCCGAACCATTTAGACCGCCAATGGGCGGTCCAAGACCGTTAATTGACGGTCTGTTTTGGCCCAACTCTGCTAAGATTTTGGTGGATCACGTATTAGTATGTATTTAGTCCATTTCTGGTATTTTTTGTCCCACACCGGGGGATTGTCCCGGATTGCCTTTTGTTTGGCTATAAATAGAACTCTTCACCTTCTATTGTAATGACTTCACATTTTGAGCGGCTATTCTTCCTACTAGAAGTGAGACCTGGAAGCACACACTAAAGTAGGAGGATGCTACTTGAATTGTGAGTCATTTTAATAAAAGTTTCTTTATTATGTTGTTTGTTTTATGTTTCTTGTTTTACTTTGTTTAATTTCATTTCATTAGTTTTAGTAGATTAGTTAATATGCTTTCCTTGCTTAGTTTAATAATAAGTCTAATGTGTAGTGAGTAGTCCATCCCCTTTGGGGGGTGGAGTAGATGTTCATACATGCAAATGAGAATGGAATGAATGCTTTATTTACAATGTGTTGATAAAACATGGATGTATGCTTGCTTGTTTAGGATAGAACTTATAACTTGATGAGTTTTGCCAAAATGATTAGACACCTCTCATGCTTGCTTAAGGTTCTGAATTAACCAGCTTTTGTATGTAAATGTTAATCAACTAGGATAGTGAATGGATTGATAGGTTTTGCCATAACATTTAGACACTTCCTATGCATGATAACACTACCTCTATTTGTGCTTAAAGAATGTGTTCAACACCCACCTCTTTGCATGAGTGCACTCACTCCACCCCTTAGGGGTTTTCCATTCCTGAATTCCAGCACTTATTTAGTTCTTAGTTTAGTTTGGTAGTTCATCGTTTGTTGCTTTCTTTTGCATTTCGTACTTCGTAGTGTAGTGTAGCGTAGAGTAGGATAATCAAACTCTCTTCCCTATTTTTGCCACTTGATTTCATGCAAACGAGAGGCTACTCACCTCCCTGAGGACGACCCGTATTTGCCACGTCTTCACCGACGCCGTACACTTGCGGTTTAATTAAAACGTTCAATAAGTTTTTGGCATCGTTGCCTGGGAGGTGCCAGTCTAGACTCTTATTTGGACGATTCGAGTGGATTTAATTTGTGTTCTGTAGTTTGTCTTTGTTTCAGGAGACTTGGAGTCGCAAGGGGAGGCAGCTGGAGAAGTTGGAGGCCAACCTGGGTACTTTGGACCGCCAATTAGCGGTCTGGTGAGACCTGTTTTCCTTCTCCTTTCTTTTGTTGTTGCCATAATTTATTTAGTGATCTGGGACTTGATTTTGCATGTTTTGACTTATAGTTTGTTCTCAGATCAATAATCAAACTTCCTTTAAGCAACTTGGACCCTAAAAGCCAAAGCAAAAGATTAGGCTTTTTTTTTGTTTCGGTCATGCATCAAGTATGCGACTTAGGCACGTAGATTGTCTTTTATTTTAGCTTTATTTTCAGTTGCTGAGTGTTGGCGTGAGGTACGCACCTTCTACTCTCATTCATGCATTTCATATGAACAATGCATTAGTTAGTAGGAAGTGCATTGAAACAAGTGTGAGTTGAGCGTTTGTTTGGAGAGTTGATTGTTAGATTTAGGACTCCAAAATGCTACTAAGGAGGGGATGTCCCATAAAAGATAAGGTGGGGATTTCATCACCCTTTCCTTCGCCCCAAAAACCACACTAATCAAGAGCCTAATTTTAAAATCAAGTAGACATTGGCCCGAAGGATCTCGGACGTATTAGGAGAGTGATCCGGTCACGACCGTCATGGCCTGATCGGCGTTGCCCACTTTGTCGATAGTAGGAGAGACGAGATCTCCGGATCTTGGCTCACTTGCTGGGCTTTGTGGTCCTCGTTGTAGGGAGGTGGGGCATGTTGAGGCCGTGTGACCTCGCGGTTAGGCGTCGTCTAGCTGTAAGGACCTATAACGACCTTAGGATTGCTTGAGCCTTGTTTGCTTGTGTGCTTCTACCTGTACCCATCCGCCGTAGCATAGGGACTTCTTCCCTTCTCTCCTGAGTCATTCTTTCTCTCCTGTGTTCCCCCGTCTTCTTCTCTACGCACATTCTTTGTTATAAAAAAAAGTTTTGGTTTGTGTGTGCACACCTTTGTGCATGCTTTCGTGTGCACGAGATGAGAGTGGTCGTTTGACGAGGCGCATTGTCAACCCTGCTTCGGTAGTCAATTTCTCGACGCCTTCCTCCTCTCGTTACGCACACAGTCCGGGTTCAATGACTGCTAATTTTGCGGAGGAGGAGCAGTTGCTGGACCCACCTGTTCCACCTATGCTTCCTGTTGTGGCTCCCATACCGCTACGTGATCGATGCTACCCAAGCCGTACTGCTCTACCCTCATGCATCGTATTGGCAGAGGCAAATGGGAACCATTTTGAGGTTAAGCCTCAGTTTGTTTCCATGCTCCCTCACTTCATTGGGAAAGGTGACCCCTATATCTTTCTCAGGGAATTTGAGGAGGTCTGTGCTATGTTCAAGCTGCAACAACTTAGCACAAACTCCATCCATCTTAGGCTTGTCCCCTTTGCATTGAAGGATGATGCCAAGAAGTGGTTGTACAACAATCAGGCGAATGCCTTTAGGACTTGGGATGAGTTTCAATATGCATTCCTCAAAAAGTACTTTCCAAATCATCGGACTCAAAAATTGAGGAACGAAATCAATTCGTTCTATCAACTTGAGACCGAAACATTTCATGCATATTTAGAGAGATTCAAGGAGCTACTATCTTCATGCCCTCACCAAGGCATCGAGTTGTGGCGCCTTTGTCAAATTATCTACGAGGGTCTTCACATCTCGTCCCGAACCCTCCTTGAGTCCATGTGTCAAGGAGAGTTCTTAGGAAAGGATGAAAGGTAGGCATGGGCTTTCCTAGAAGACCTCGCTGAGAAAACCATACAATGGGAGAGTGTAAGGGAACCACCTGCATCATCAAGCATAGGAGCGAGGATCGCGAATGCAAACTCGACTAGATCGGGTGCCGCATTTGTTTTCGATACCACGACGGCCACCGAGGCACGCATGGCGGCCTTAATGCGCCGTATGGATTCGATTGAGTTCCAAAACCAACAAGGTGCACCTCACATGTCCACATCTGGTCGAGTTCCCTATCATTCATGTGGTAGGATAGGTCATGTAGAAAGCGAGTGTGCGTCCATTCCTCCGGAGATGGAACATGTCGATGCCATCTATAACAGAGCTAGGAATGACCCATACTCATCATCTTATAATCCTGGATGGAGGAACCACCCCAATTTTTCATGGAACCAAAATAATGCCCCGGGTGGTCCTTCAAAGTCCTCTCGACCACCTAACCAATCATACCAATCTCCCATGCATGCACAATCTTATCAGCCACCCGAAGCTCAAACCACCAATCAATCGGGTTTCCCAAATTCCAATAATATGGAAACCCGATTCAATTCGCTTGAGACCTTGACTCGTGGACTTGAAAACTCAGTGAAATTTTTTATGTCAACCACAAGTCAAGTTCTCACTTCAAATCAGCAGACCGTCAAATCTCTTGAGCTTCAGATGGGCCAATTGGCTCAGTCTGTACATGAAAGAGAAAGATGGTCTCTGCCTAGCCAGCCTGAGGCTAACCCCCGCATGTACCAACAACAACACATGCAAAATGAGAATGTGGTACCTCGGGGCCGGCAAGTGAACCATGTGGAGGAACTTGTTCACCATGTCAATGCCATTGTAACCTTAAGGAATTGAAAACATGTTGACAATCACATTTCCTTGCCACACCCACCCCCATCTATGCAGTCCCTCAGTGGGAATGGTGGTGAAGAAGAGGCTGAGGGTGAGGGTAATACACCAACGCCTCCTTCTCAGGCACTGTAGAAAACCTACCTGCCAAAAGCTCCCTATCCTAGTAGGTTAACCAAAAAGCAGAGTGACACAATGGATAAGATGTTAGAGGTGTTTAAGCAAGTGAAGGTTAACATCCCATTGTTGGATGTCATCCAACAAATACCTCAATATGCCAAAGTGTTAAAAGATCTCTGCACAACCATGGGGAAGACCAATGTTCCTAAGAAAGCATTCTTGTCTGCAAATGTAAGCTCACTTTTGTCCAATCCCGCCTATACAAAATACAAGGACCCTGGGTGTCCTACTATTCAGTGTACGATAGGGGACACTAGCATGAGTAATGTATTGCTTGATTTAGGATCAACGGTCAACCTCCTCCCATTTTCTGTTTATCAACAATTGAATTTGGGAGAATTGAAACCAACTAAGATCACCCTCCAATTGGCGGATAGATCCATTCGTATTCCAAAGGGGATTATCGAGGACGTGCTTATTAAAGTTGGAGATTTTTTTATTTCCAGTCGATTTTGTTGTCCTCGATACCAATCCTGTTGCGAACACCCACTCTCAAATACCTTTGATTTTGGGTAGACCATTTCTGGTAACTTTCAACGCCTTAATTAATTGTAGAAATGGTCTCATGAAGCTCTCATTCGGTAACATGAGTGCCGAGTTTCATGTGTTCAACTCTGGTAGGCAACAGGAGACCATGGACCAACCTTTAAATCTCAATCTCATCCGCCAATTAGAGAAAGCGCCACAAAATCAACGAACACCCCTAACACCAAGGCAACCCATTGAGAATGTTTGTGCGCCCAGCGAAAACTCATTGCCCGTCTTCGCAATGCAACAGAGTGAGCTGACATCAAACATGAATGTCCAAAAGGAGTGTTCGAATAGGTATTCAAATCTTAGTTTAACACACCACGTCACACTCCATATTTCCTTATTGGTCCAAGAGAAATCTCTCCCACTCCAAAGCTCAAATCCCACACACCTAAGCCTAAATTCAAGACTTGTGTTCTTCACTCTTATCCTACTAAAGTGTGCTTAAGTGTAGAGTGTTGATTAGTGATTCCTTCTTCCATTTGCTTGGATCACAAGAGTTGTATCGCTTCGGAGGAAGCTACCCTCTTTGGTTGTGAGAGGAAGATCGAGCTTGGTGAGGTTGTTCGCGAGCTTGGATCGAAAAAGGCTTGATCTTAGCAAGAAATGGAGATTGATTGTGGTGGTCGAGCGGGGTTTGCATGATATGACTATATAGGACCCGGTTGGGGTGCCAAAGCTCTATAAAAATCACTGCACTTCTTGTGTTTTGCTTGTTGTCTGTACTTTTGTTTTTCTACTACTTAATCCATCATTAGTAGAGGACTTTAGATTAGTTTAATGACTATCATCGATCCTAACAGAAGTGAAAAAGCGAAACTTAAGAAAACATAAAAGGAGGTTAATGCAAACACAAACATTGTAGTCACTGCTACTTTAAAGAATAAAAGGAATTGATCAAAAAATGAGCTTCAGGATGAATAAATGAAAACTATGGAAGGACAAATACCATCGATGCTTGAAATTTAGTTTCCCTGTATTTGATGTAATCAATTTTCTCCTAAAAAGCTAGATGGAATTTGAATCTTAAATAATTTAAAGCGTCAGATGAAAATTTATCATGAGTTTTAAGCATTAAATGCTTGACGTGATGGGTAAATAGTGACCGGTAGCACCGTGCAGGACTTCTTCCGTTAACCACCTCAAAACAAACACCTGATATCGAAAAGCAACCTTAGTGTATAATTATCCTTTCCAAAATCGTAAAATACAATTATCGAAGTTTTTTAATGTTTTTCTTTATCTTTATTGTTCAAACAAAAGTCAATGAATCTAAACAACCATTAAATCCACCAAAAAATTATTATAAGGCCAACCAAGTTGGCTCTTTTGGTCCAAACAAACTGGGTTGTTGTCCCAAATAAGTTGGTTTGGGGCGCAAGTGTCCCACTCAGGACGAGTCTGTCCCACTCTGGACCACTTGGGACGCAAATGTATCCTACTCCGAACAAGTCTGTCCCGCTCGGGGCGCAAGTATCCTCCTCAGGATGAGTCAGTCCCTCTGAGGTTGAAACGACCTGGGTTATTGCAACTTTATTAACAACCTGGGTTGTTTCCAATAAAAAGTAGACTTTCTTAGGTCCTCCGAAAAATTAATAAATTGCTTTTATCTTTAAACATGTTGTTATAATAACTATTTATTCTTCTATGATTTTAATGTTGGTCTTCGACCGAGTTTTTTATTATGTTTAGGTATAAGAATAAACTCAAACTCCACACATTAAGGAGGAATACCACACATACTGAATTGATGGATTTTGTTCGATCATATTGGCAATGCTTAGGTCCTAATCTGCAGTTCTCTTATGAAGTGCTAGAAGTTGATTATAGTGTTGCTACTCTTGTTACGGCCGCCGATAACAATCTATGTTTTGTATTACTCTCAAGTCCTTGTTTGTCTCGCATTAATATGGACATGGTTGTGCCCATCGAAGTTGAGTTTCCTGACGTGGAGGGACACACAACCACCAATGGACCAACTGTGGAGGTGACTCCAGAAAAGAACATGTTCCTAAAAAAGTTAAGTTTACTTGTCCAAACATTAAACATTGAGATGGGACAAAAAACATGTTACATGGTAGGATTGAATTAAGACAAACAAGATGAACTAAGACAAACAACTTGTTACAAGTTAACAAGTTTACTTGTTCAAACATTAAACATTGAAATGGGACAAAGAAACTTGTCAGATGGTTGGATTGAATCAAGATAAACAGGCTGTAAAAATCACCGAATGAGCAAGATCATTGGACCAAACAATCTAGGTTGTTTGGTCGAAATGACCTGGGTCGTTCAACGAACGATTTGGGTTGTTCGACCAACAATCTGAGTCATTCGATCAAAAAGACTTGGGTCATTCGAGGAAACAAGCTGGGTCATTTGACCAAACGAGTTGGGTCGTTTCAACTTAACTAACAACTTAAAAATATACTTCTCTGTAAGACATGAAACAACTTGTCCTTTATCAGACAACTTAATTAAAAAGGTATCTAATTGCAAATGATTGTTTTTGAGTGTTAGACCATTAATATGTAGTTCAATTTAATTTGTTAAGTGAACTTCTAAGGTTCCATTTTTTTAATTGTTTGTGTTGTTAGGAAAGAACAATTGTTTTGACACAACCATATGGCACCGTTGTTCGATTCAAATTGAATCAAGACAAACGAGTTGAAAACATCACAAACAAACTTGTTACAAGTTAACTTGTAGGGACATTGAGATGGGACAAACAAATATTGCTACATGGTAGGATTGAATTAAGACAAATGAGTTGGAAACATCACATAACAACTTGTTACATGTTAAAAAGTTAACAACATAGATGGTAGGATTGAATCAGGATAAACGAGCTGTAAAAATCACCAAATGAGTTGGGTTGTTTCGACCAAACGAGCTAGTTTTTTATATAAGAAATACCTCTCTGAGACATGAAACAATTTAATTAACAATATATCCAATTGCAAATGATTGTTTTTGAGTGTTATACCATTAATATGTAATTAAATTTAATTTGTAAAGTGAACTGTAATGTTCCATTTGTGAATTATTTGTGTTGTAGGATCGAATGAAGACAAACAAGTTGAAAACAAGCTGGGTCATTCGACAAAATGAGTTTTTATTATTTTATTTGTTGTTAGCTACTAATGGCAGTTGTGCTACTAATTACTCATTTATACACATTTAGTACTAATTAGTAGTTACGCTCACCCGACCTAAAGATTTCCCTATTAGACTTACACTAGTCAGGTCTAACCCTTTAGACTCACACCAGACCCTAATGTAAGCCAGTTAGATGCACACTTGACCCAAAGTTGGCCCCATTTTACTGATCAGGACAGACTAGAAACTATGCGGGACACACTTCCATCATAAGGGCACACTTGCATTCCGAATGGGACCCTATCAGGATTCACACGTAATCTCTAGGAGTCCCTGCTTGGATTCCACTCCGGCCCTGTTTGCATGTGCATCGATATATTCAAAAATCTAGCTTCTCCTTGGATTCCACGCGGCCCCGATTATGCCAAAATTTGAGTGGACAAATCTCTCTAAGTTTGGATGCATTTGGATTCAATTAATCCACTAATGTCTTGTCCAAACGCGTTATTCCTAAAAAGCCCCCATTCGTCACGTACCTTCAAATACCGTTTCTGCCGAGTTGAAGAGGCACGAAACCAACACGATTCCGTCACATACATGATCGTCTTTCATTCTCTTCCATTCTCTTCTTTTTGTTTAGGCCATGCATCATGCCTAAATCACATACATGATGCATGATTGGCGGTCTCACATACATGATGCATGGCCTAAACAAAAAGAATGCCTAATCTTTTGCTTTGAGTTTTTAGGGTCCAAGTTGCTTAATGGAGGTTTGATTATTGATCTGGGAACAAACTATAAGTCAAAACATGCCAAATTAAGTCCCAGACCATTATATCAGATAGAGTAAACAGACCAAAGAAATAAGAGAGCGAGCTGAGCTTACCAGACCGCCAATTGGCGGTCTCAGGCCGCTGATTGGCGGTCTCAGGCCGCTGATTGGCGGTCTACAGTGCCCAGCTTGCTTCAAAACTTCTCCAGGTGCTACTCCTGACCACTCCAAGTCTCCTGAAACAAAGAAAAACTACAAAACAAAAATTAAATTCACTCGAATCGTCCAAACAAGAGTCTGGACTGACACCTCCCCGGCAACGGTGCCAAAAACATGTTGAACGTTTTAATTAAACCGCAAGTGCACGGCCGCGATGAAGCGGTGGCAAGTACGGGTCGTCCTCAGGGAGATGAGCAGGCTCTTGTTTATCTGAAATCAAGTGGCAAAAAAGATGGAAGAGATGTTATTATGCTAACCTACTCTATACTACGCTAAGAAGTATGAAATGCGAACGAAAGAAACAAACAATGAAATAAGAACTAAGCTAAGAACAAAGGAAGAATGATGGAATACATAAATGGGAAAACCCCTAAGGGGTGGAGTGAGTGCACACATGCAAAGAGGTGGGTGTAGAATACATTCTTTAAGCACATGAAGGTGGTGTTTATCAAGCATAGGAAGTGTCTAAATGTTATGGCAAAACCTATCAATCTATTCACCAACTTAGTTGATTAACATTTACATATGCAAGTTGTTTATTTCAGAACCTAAACAAGCATGAGAGGTGTCTAATCATTTTGGCAAAACTCATCAAGTTATAAATTCTATCCTAAACAAGCAAGCATACATTCATGTTTGATCAACACATCAAAAATAAAGCATTCATCCCATTCTCTAATGCATGTATGTACATCTACTCCACCCCCCAAAGGGGATGGAACTACTCACTAAACATTACACTAATTATTAAACTAAGCAAAGAAAGCATATTAAAACTAAGCTAGAAATAAAAGACGATTAAACTAAAACATGCACAAACAATAAAAGAAGCATAAACAAACAATGAAAGAAACACAAAACTTTATTGATAAAATGACTCACATTAAAAGTAGCATCCTCCTACTTTAGTGTGTGCTTCAAGGCCTCACTTCTAGTAGGAAGAATAGCCACTTAAAATATGGAGTGATTACAATAGGAGGTGAAGAGTTCTATTTATAGGCATGGAAAAAGCTAATCCGGGACAATCCCCCGATGTGGGACTAAACCAACACCAAAAATAGCCTCAACGAACATTAATACAAGTCCAGGAGAAATCTTGGCGGATCTGGACTAATCCAGACCGTCAATTGGCGGTCCAAAATGTCCGGATCCAGTTGAGTTTTATTCTGGGCTTTTCTTTGTGCTTTTGGTGGTCTTTGATGCATCTACGTCGTTTGTTGGAGCTCCGACCCGAATCCAATTGCTAAAATACTCCCCATGATGGTGTGAAGTATTCTGTTTTGCTCTTAGGTCCCTCTGTCTTGCGTTCAGGTCCTTCTCCCTTGCATCTTGGTCCCCAGATCTCACAATCCAGTCCTTTTTCCCAGCTTTTGGGTCCTTTTATGTTTCATCTCTTCAAACCTATTTATTCCTGAAAACTAAACATAAAACTCGTGACATAGCATTGTTTAGGTGAAAGATAATGGATATAAGATACAAATATGAGCATGAAATGATATCAATCAATGTTCTTTATTGTGTAAACCCTAAAACACATCAAACAAACACTCGAGTGGAACAAATATGGGGTAAAATAAAAGATATATAGCATGAATGCAATGTAAGATATGCTACTAATCAAATATCCCAACACTTAACTTTTGTTGGTCCCGAGCAAAACAAAGACTGTGAAAGAAAGGAAAAGCATTCGAAAAACAAAAATTCGTAACTTACTTTCGTAGGAATCACGGTTGCACTTAGCACATGCAACAAGCCGTTAAACCTCATTGTCACCAAGGAGGAGGAGTGGTGTCTCTTGAGGGTTTAGCGGATATACCCACAAAATCCGAACATTGATGCATTATTCAACCTAGCAACACGACTCGAAGAACCTATTTTTGTCGATCATTGGACAAAGTAATCCTACGTGCCGAATCATATATGTATCCCATCCACACACCTATGAATCTCCACATAGGGTGATCTCAAGTGATACATCTTGTAAATTTCATTGAGGTTCTTATTTGTATTTTTTTTCTTTTTTTCAATTTTTTATTTATTTTCGAGAATAAGGAGTTAAAACTTGTTGGTGTTTAATTCTCCCAGGGTTAGGTTTCGTGCATCATTGTCTATGACGACTTACATTATGACGTACACCTTCCCTTAAATCTCCACATAGGGTGATCCCTACCACCCGTGTAATGGGAGTTCGGTTAGTGCATCCCAAGTCAGATGACTTGAAAGCACTAGGTACTAAGTCCGCTTGGATCTAATTTCCCGGGTGATAGGATCCGTGCGAGAAGAGAGAACATCATACTTAATTATTATTTCTAATCTACATGGGAACCAAAACCCCTACACTTAATGTTTCACAAAAGGAGTTTAATGGTCGCTAACTTCAACAAACTTCCTTATACTAACATGCACGAATTATTCGACTCACTAGGATCTGGGTGAACTTCTTTATTTGTTTGAGTACTGACACCCCATGATTACTCTCTCTCCGAGGGAAAATAGGGGTGCATGCTTACGATTAGATAAGACCTAAAGCCGGTATACTAGATATCCGAATGCATCATGTTCAAGTCAAATTTGGGAGCTTCCTTTTTACTTTGCCACTCAACGGTTTTGCAAATGCTTAACACACACAAAGCCATAAAACTTTTTCTTTCGCAAACACATGAAGATTTTGAAAGAAAAAAAAATTTAAAGCTCTTGGCCAGCAAAAGAGGACAAGTCACCAAAGGATCATAGTATAGCAGAATATATCAATGTAAATTGCAGCACACTATTATGACCCTAATAATAAAAACAAAACAAAACCAAAGAAAAAGTGAAAAAAAAACTCGACTATGGACACACGTAAAGCACCCCACACTTACTTCATGCGTTGTCCTCAATGAATATGAGTGTGATACTACATGGATTCATGCATAAAAAAGAAAAAATCTCACCAACATGAAGCGCAAAGAAATTCATGGTTATGTTGATGGACATAAACCCGAATTATCCAAAACCTGTGAGATACATAAGAAGAGAATACAAGTACGTTAACAAATGTAGCACAACTCCTCAAAGAGTGGGACCCATGAAAACCTTTTTTGTTTTTAATAACTCTATACAAAAGGAAGCTCTCATTGTCCTTTGTTGAATGGACAAGGAAAGGGAACCTCATAGTGGATCAATGTACCTGGAATGGAAACATGACACCATGCAGGGCCACAATGCTCATGTGTGGGCCCTCCTCACAATGTATACAAGATATCGAGAGAGGTTTATAAATTGGACGCAAAGGCGTCTGATTCAAAGGATCAAATTGAAAGAACTCGAACCTTTCAACAGTTTGGGAACAATTGTGCAACGGAAGAAGAGTTCTTCCTGGTGTGGTATTAAAATCAGGATCATCAATCGAAACTCTCCAACCAACTGGTTGGTGTGTCAAAACACGGTCAAGAACCTCATTATGCTTGCCCGGCACATCAGGCGAACAAAAGGTGGGTCTTTTACCAAAGATATCCTCTCAAGACATCCTAATACCCTCATCAGCTATTATGACGATATCAATATTAGGGAACTTTTGCTCCACCAAAGGTTGGTCCTTGAGGGACATGACATTTCGATCTTGTGGCTCAAGGGCCATGGGACAAAAAGATAAGGCACAATCCTATGCAAACTCAAAATCAGGCTGGTCCATGCTATCATTAATTTGGATCGAATCCTCAACCAAGTGATCATGAATTGAAACCCCAAGTCCCTCAGACTGACTAGGAGTATGACTTTGACAAATTATGCTTTAAATTTGTGGACATGGTGTGGTTTGATATTGCATGATGAATCCTCATGTTGACAAGAAAGGTCACCCTCCTCACGTTCACTTAATTGTTGTGTCATCTGACTCACTTGCATTCTCATATTTTGCAAGTAATTCGAGTTGGACTTCGATAAATTTTGAGTGGTTTCCATGAATATTTAGAGGGTTTGTTCTATGAAATCAAGTCTGGGGTAAACTGGGAGGCTCAAGTCAGAATTTGGGAAATTTTTGGATTGGGTGTTGATGGGGAGAGAATGAGTCCAATGGTTGGTAGTCAAGTGTTGGTAGAATTCTGGGTATTTAGGAGGAGGATACTGGGGTGGGCATGATGTATGATACTGAGTATTTGTATGGTTTCCCCATGAATATGTCCTCCCTGGATTATACGTTAATGCATATGGGTCATAATGAGTACATTGGGGAAAAGCAACATCATATTCGGGGTCGGGAGGAACATACAAACACTCTTCGAACACCTGACACTTAAACCACTCTGGACATCGGACGTGGCTTTAGGAACCACTGATCCAGTCATACCCTCTACCATACGCACGAAAGAGGACAAAGTTTCTTGTAATGACTTAGTTTGTTCACTGATTAGTAGCATATCATACATAACATTCATACTACATATCCTTTATTTCACCCAATATTTGGGCTACTCGAGGGTTTATTTGATATGTTTCAAGTTCTAAGCAATAAAGAAGAGAAAGGAAGAGAAAATGACCTAAACGTGAGAAGAATGGATTGATTTGGAATATTTTGGACCTATTTGTAATGCCCAAGGTCCTGATTGTAGGTCAGGAAGGACCTAAGTGAAAAACCAGAGGGACCTATGTACAAAGAAAAATATGTTGGTTTAAAAAATCGGTAATCTCATGAACTTTAGGAGTAAATCAACAATTAAAACCAAACAGGCTCGAGCCAACAGCTCCGGGCGCACCCCACGTGTTTATTTTGGAAATAAAGTCGTTGTCCGAATTCACGGGCGATCAGACAAAATTGATCCGCCACTGGCGGATCCGGTAAAGAGTTTGGTAGCCAGATTTCTCCAGCAGATCGGGTTGTCGGCTGAAAGAAATAGGCAACCTCTACATCTGATTTACAACCGTCCTATTGCTCCCAGATCCATCCAAACCCTCTAATCTTCCATAAATACACTTGTAATGTCTCCTTTCTTCTTCTTCCTTCCTCTCCTCCATAGGTTAGTTTCTTTTCTTATTTAGTAGAGTAGTATGTTTTATTTCTTCAAGTAGGTTTTAGTGTAGTGGAGGAGAAAATGAGCAACTTTGAATTCTTCATTTTCTTAATCAAGTTCGTTTTTATGTTCGTCATGTTGTTATATTTCATTTGATGCAATTTTTGTTCACTTGCTTTGGTTAAATCTAGTTTTCTTTACTTCTTTATGGGTTGTGTTTTTTTTGTTTTCTTAAGTTTAGAGATGAGTAGGGAGTAGTCCATCCCCATTTGGGTGTGGAGAACAAGGTGATGTGATTATGTGATGCATTAGGTGTGTTAATTCTATCCTTTGAACCTCACATGATTTCCATAACCATCTAATGGGATTTCATTCTTATCTTTGATGTGTTAATGCTCTTGAGTGATGCTTAGCATATGCTTAGATTAGTGGGCCTATTTAATGTTGAATGTTGAGGTGAGGATAAGGATGGAGTGTGATTGACATCATTTCATGCTTATATTTGTATCTTAGATCCATTATCTTACACCTAAGCAATGCTACGTGACGAGTTTTATGTTTGAATTTCAGAAATGAAGACGTTTGAAGAGAAGAGGCATGAAAGGACCCAAAAGCAGGGAAAAATGACTTAATTGTGAGACCTGGGGACTAAAATGCAAGGGAGAAGGACCTAAACGTAAGACCAAAGGACCTAAGAGCAAAACAGAAAACTCCACACCATCATGGGGAGTATTTTGGCAATTTGATTCGGGTCGGAGCTCCAACAAGCAAAGTAGATGCATCCAAGACCACCAAATACATCAAGAAAAGCCCACAACAAATTCCAGACTGATCCAGAACCAATAGACCGCCAATTGGCGGTCTGTTTGGCTCCATATTCGCTAATCTTTGGCGGGCATGTGTATTAGAGTGTGTTTATTCTATTTCTGGTATTTGTTTAGTCCCACATCGGGGGATTGTCCCCTGATTACCTTTTTCTATGGCTATAAATAGAACTCTTCACCTTCCATTGTAATTACCCATTGCTTGGTGACATTCTCTCTACTAAGGAGTATGCCTTGAAGCAAAACTCAAGGTGGAGAAGAATGCTACCTTCAATGTGAGTCATTGTTAATAAAATAATTGTTCTAGTTTCTTTTAATCTTGTCTTTTAATTCTTGCATGCTTGTTTAGTCTTTCCTTTCCTTTTAAGCTTCTTTAATACTCCACTCTTGCTTAGTTAAATTTCCTTTGAGTATAATGTTTCATTTTGTTAATGTAGGTAGTGTAATGATTAGTGAGTAGTTCCATCCCCATTTGGGTGGTGGAGAACTATGTGAAATGATCATGTAGTGTATTAGGTCTGTGTTATCTAAATCCCTTGAGCCTTATATGATTTCCATAACCATCTAATGGGATTTCACTCTTATCTTTGATATGCTAATGCTCTTGAATGAAGCTTAGATTAGTGGACCTATTTGATGGAATTAATATTGGAAACACAATTTGTAGTGTATGTACTCTTGTTGCCTTTACCTTGGTTAATGTCTTGTATGTTTTAATGATATAGTCTTATCTTAATTCATGTGGAGGCATAGTAGGGTCTAGTCTTTATACATGAGTTCATTTAGTTTCATTCCAATTATTGTCTTGTATGTTTTAATGATATAGTCTTATCTTATTTCATGTGGAGGCAAAGTTGGATTTAGTTTTATGATTTCATGCACTACATGTTGTGAGGAGCATAATTGAACACACACATACATCTTTATATTCACATTATTTCTCTACCCCCTATGGAGTATAGTTTTATTGCTTATCTTCATTTCCTTTTGCATCTTAGTGTAGTTTAGTGTAACCAACCTTTCTCTCCTTTCTTTACCACTCACCTTCGAACAAACCAAAAGTTGACACACCTCCCTGTGGATCGACCCGTATTTGCCACCGCTTCAACGCGGCTGTGCACTTGCGGTTTAATTAAAACTATCAAACATGTTTTTGGCACCGTTGTCGGGGAGCTGCTCTGTCCAGACCTTGGTTTGGACGATTCGAGTGGTTTTTAATTTTTTGTTTCTAGTTTTTGTTGGTTTCAGGGATCCTAGAGCTCACGGGGAGGCTATTGGACGAGTTCGGGAACAAGCACTTCAACAAGGACCGCCAATCAGCGGTCTTGGACCACCAATTGGAGGCCTGGTGAGCGGTTCTTGCTCTCAGTTTTCTTCTGGTAGTTTCTTCTTTCATTATTGTTATCTGGGAGTCTTATTTTGCATGCTGTGACTTCTAGTTTGCTCCCAGATCATTAATCACTCCCCCATTAATCAACTTGGCCTTAAAATCCAAAGCAAAAGACTAGACGTTCTTACTTATTTAGGTCACGCATCATGTATTTGACTTAGGCATGTAGTTGTCTTTTCTTTTAGCTTTATTTTCAGTTGTTGAGCGCTGGCGTGAGGTACGCATTTCTTACACTCATTCATGCATATTGTATGCTCATGCATTAGTTAGTAGGAATTGCATCAGGACAAGAGTGAGTTGAGCGTGTGATTGGAGTGTTGATTGCTAGATCTAGGATCAAAACGCTACTAAGGAGGGGCTGACCCGTAAAAGATGAGGTGGGGGATTTCATCCCCCTTTCCTTCGCCCCAAAAATCACTCTTAATCAAGCCTTAACTAAAAGCAAGTAGACATTGGCCCTAGGATTTTAGACGCACTAGGAGAGTAATCTAGTTGAGACCGGCATGACCTGATCGACGTTACCTACCTTGTCGATAGTAGGAGGTACTGGATCTCCGGATATGGTATCACTTGCTGGGCATTGTGGTCTTCGTTGTAGGGAGGTGAGGCGTGTCGAGGCTAGTGATGCATTGCATACATTGCATCATATGTCATTCATTTAGATTAACTTTATATCAATAAATGCTACTAAGGTATGTGTTTAGTCTTATTTACAGAATACAGGGACCTGAATGTAAATTGCCCATATCCCAACCATAAACGCGTGCAAGAGACTCATTTCTGTCATAAAGACCCAGTTCAAGATTATTGGGGTTCAAATTGAAGTCCATCTAAGCATAAAAGCATTCAAAGACCTAATTACAAAAATGCCAGGGACTTAATTGCAAAAAGCCGAGGACCCGACTGCAAATTACGAGTACCAAAATATTATTTTGGAGAAGTTCTAAATAAAAATCAATTTGGATCTCCAAATATATGAAGAAATTAATTCGGAGCTCAAAAGATAGGAAAGAAATCAACTTGGACACGCAAAGGACAGCTAAAACATATCATAAACACACAGGAAAAATCCGGATCGAATCTGAGCCATGCAGGCGGCGAATCCGCCGCATCTGAAGGTCAATGTGCGGCGGAAATGCCGCATGGTTATCGATCCGTGCCCCCGTATTTCTTCCAGTCGTATCATAACATGTGTCCTTGCCTTATTCATACTTAGGTCCCTTGTATCGGCTATAAATAACCCTGAAATTATGTTGTAAGAAAGAACTTTGTTTTTCCATTCTTTAGCAATAAAATTCTGTTGGTTTATTTCGTGTTTTTAGTTTTCTTTCGTAGTTTCTCTAGGACCCCTTCTCCTTCCCTCCATCCATGAGTTTCTAACTCTCTCCAAAGGGTGGGGGTGACAGATTTAGGGTGACGAGAAGAAGAATGATATTATTATTTTAATTTCGTGTTAGTATATTTTGATTACTTGAGGTTATGTTGAGTCATTTATCATGTAATGCTTTATAACTAATGTGATTTATTATAAGTTTCAGATTTCTCTAAACAAAACCTGATATGTAAACCCCCACCCGCTGGACTCTCATCCATATTTGCTTTATTCTTAATTTGTTTTTGTTGTTCTTGCTTTAGAAATAAAAAATCCAAAAATCTCAAACCAACCTTATTTCTCTCTCTTTCTTTCCTTAATCGAAAATCACAAAAATAACAATATCTCTCCCTCCTTGTGTTCGACCGGTACTTGCCACGTCTTCATTGACGTCGTGCACTTGCGGTATAAATAAAATTCTCATCAAGTTTTTGGCACCGTTGCCGCGGAGGCGACGAAGATTTTGTTTATTTTTGGTGATTTTGATTCTATTCTGTTTATCGTGTGCGCGATCTAACTATTTGGGTTTGCGTTTCAGGAGACAACGGAGTGCGCGGAGAAATCCGGGCACAGTCAGAGCAAGAAGGGCGGCAAAATCGCCGCACCTAAAGAACAATCTGCGGCGGATCCACCGCACGTCTGAAGCATCTGGGCTTCAATTTTTTCTGGGGTCGTCTCCATCTCTGGGCGGACGCGTAGAGCAACTGGAAATTTTTGAGAGCGGGCGGCGAACCTGACTGAGCGTGCGTAGGTAACCTTTGTTGCCTTTTTCCTCGTAATTTCTATTTTCGGAAAATTTCCTTTTTGTAGAACTGCACGTGTTAAGCTCAAATTCCATAATTGGCAATAATTCAACTCTGACCTAAAAATTGGCAAAATTAGAAAGGCTTAGTGCATGCATCGTATAGTGTTGTGTTTGCATTATTCTTGCTAGAGGCAAGGTACGTGCGCGGTTTTTATCGATTGCATTTAAGCATATAACTTAGTTTGCATACAACCTTGCAATTGTCCCCCATTAAAGACCAATGGTTGACTATCTTTGCTAGATTTAAGTTAAACTATCTTAAGGGCAACTCCGTAGGAAAAGATACGGTGGGGATTTCATCACCCTTCCGTGGCCCACAAATCACAATCCTAATGTGTCACCCAAGCCTTAAAATTAAAATCAATTAGACATTGGCCCCTAAGGACTTGGACTCAATTAAGGAGAAGATTGGTTTGACTTGCTATGACTTGAAGCTAATCGAATTTAATTTGGTGTCTAGAAAGTGTTTTTGTGTTGACGTAAGTCTTCCAAGCGAAGTTGTTGTCTAATTGGCACTGACTCTGTCGGAAGCGCCCCCACTAGCTATACTCTGCCGGCCAATTTCGTTTGATTAGTGAGGGAGGTGAATCAAGCAAACCAATTCGACTCAACCAGTTAGGAGTCGTCTAGATTTAAGCGACATTACGTCTAGGATTGTTTGAACCGTGCTTGTTTAGGAAACTTATGGCCAACCCTCTTATCTATCTTTTAGAGTTAAGTTTCCCTTCTCATCTGAGTCTTCTTTCTCTTCTCATCTCAATTCTCTAGATTAGGATTCCTTTCTCATCTTTCCCCCTTCTATTGTTTGTTTCCATTTTTGAAAAAAAATTATAAAAAAAAGTAATTGATTCTTGAAATTGAATTTGGAATTTAAATTTCAAATTTTAATTCATTATGAGTCGGCACAGGATTGTGCCTTATCTTTTTGTCTCGTGGCCCTTGAGCCACTTGATCTTCATGTTGTGCCTCTTAAGGACTCACCTCTGGTGGAGCAAGAGCTCCCTAGTAACCTCAATTTCAAACAACTTGATGAGACTTTGCCTCTCACTATTGTTCCTGATCTTCTTGGAAATGATGGAACATCAAACAACTACATTTCCAATGAGGGTATTAGGAGTTCCTTGGAGGATACCTTGGGTAAGAGACCCACTTTTTGTTCGCCTGGTGAGTCGGACATGCCTAACGAGCTTCTTGACCTCGTTCCGACCCACCAGCCTGTTGGTTGGAGAGTTTGGATTGACGATCATAACTTCAGCACCGCAACGGGAGAAACTCTTCTTCTGTTGCCCCATATTTCCCAAACTCTTGAGAGGTTCAAGCTCTTTCAATTTGATCCTTTGAATGAGACGCCTTTGCGTCCAATTCATGAACCTCTCATTTCATCTTGTGCTCTTTGTGAAGGGATGAGTATTCTGGCCCCGCGTGGTGTCATGTTCCCTTTCCAAGTGCATTGACCCACTCTTGAGGTTCTCATTTGATGTCTTTTGACAAAAGAAGATGAGAACTTATGTTTGTACATAGTTATATTTTAAAAAAAGTACAATAAATGACACCTTCAGTGAGCATCGATTGTTGTAGGCTCCAACCCTTGAGTATTTGGGCTCCATTTCTTTCATGTATTTGTATCCCTTCTTTCGCATCTCACAAGTTTTGAGGGAATTCGGGTTTGTGTCCATCAACATAACCATGAACTTCCTTTTGCGCTTCATGTTGGTGAGATCTTTCCTGTTTCATGCATAACTCCATGTAGTATTTTGCTCACATTCATTGAAGACAATGCATGAAGTAGGTGTTGGGGGATGTTTTTACGTGTGTACATAGTCGAGTCTTTTCCTTTGATTTTTGTTTTCTTTTGTGTGCATTGTTAGGGTCATGTTAGTGTGCTGCATTTAATGCCGATATATTTGCTTGCCATGATCCTTGGGTGACTTGTCTTCTTTTGCTTGCCGAGTGTTTTAAAATTTTCACATTTCTTTCAAAATCTTCATGTGTTTGCGAAAGAAACTATTTTGTGGGTTTTGCATGTGTTTAGCACGTGCAAAACCGTTGAGAGGCAAAGTAAAAAGAAAGCTCCAAAAATTGTCTTGAACTTGATGCAATAGGATATCTAGTACAATGGCTTTAGGATTTATCTAGTCGTTAGGATGCACCCCAGTTTTCCCTCGGGGGTGAGTAATCATAGGGTTTCAGTGCTCAAACATTTAAAGAACTCCACCCTGAACCTAGTGAGTCAATAATTCGTGTCTGTTAACTTAAGGAAGTTTGTTGTAGTCAAGGACCCTTTAAATCTTGTTGTGAGACATTAAATGTAGGGGTTTTGGTTCATGTGTAGATAAGAAATAAGTGAGTAGGTGTGCTCTCTTCTCGCACGGCTCCTATCACTCGGGAAAGTAGGTCTGAGGGGACTTTGTGCCTGGTGCTTTCGAGTCATCTGACTTGGGATGCACCGACCGAACTCCCGTTACACGGGTGGTAGGGATTACCCTATGTGGAGATTTGGGGAAAGGTGTAAGTCCTCGTGGGCAATGATGCACGAAATCTAACCCTGGGGGAATGAAGCTCAAACTAATAAAAAGAAAAAAAAACAAAAAGAAAAAAATTGGTAATGCAAATAAGAACCTTAATGGAATTTACACTTTGTATCACTTGAGGATGTTGAGGTTGTCCATGTCTTTCACTTAATTCCTTAGTTAACTTGCACGAATGGTTCATTAGGCTAGGTGTGTGGACTGATTACCTTAATAGAGTCGGCCCGTAGGATTACCGCGTCCAATGATCGACAAAATATGTCCAACGAGTCAAGTCTCTAGATTGAATAATGCATCTTGTTTGGATTTTGTGGGTATATCCGCTGAAAACCCTCAGGAGACAACACTCCTCCTCCTAGGCAACAATGAGGTTTAACGGCTTGTTGCACGTGCTAAGTGCAACCGTGATTCCTACGAAAGTGAGTTAGGATTTCTTGTTTCTTGTTTCTCGTTTCCTTTTCTCTTTCTTTGTTTTGCTCGGGACTAGCAAAAACTTAGGTGTGGGAGTATTTGATTGACATCATTTCATGCTTATATTTGTATCTTATATCCATTATCTTACACCTAAGCAATGCTACGTGATGAGTTTTATGTTTGAATTTCAGAAATAAAGAGGTTTGAAGAGAAGAGGCATGAAAGTACCCAAAAGCAGGGAAAATGACTTAATTGTGAGACCTGGGGACTAAGATGCAAGGGAGAAGGACCTGAACGTACGACCGAAGGACCTAAGAGCAAAACAGAAAACTCCACACCATCACGGGGAGTATTTTGGCAGTTTGATTCGGGTCGGGGCTCCAACAAGCAAAGTAGATGCATCCAAGACCAACAAATACAGCAAGAAAAGCCCACAACAAATTCCAGATGGATCTGGACTTTTTAGACCGCCAATGGGCGGTCCAAGACCGCTAATTAGCGGTCTTGGACCGCCCATTGGCGGTCTAAAAAGTCCAGATCCATCTGGAATTTGTGCTGGGCTTTGCTTTGTGTATTTGGTGGTCTTAGATGCATCTACTTCATTTATTGGAGCTTCGACCCGAATAGAATTGCCAAAATGCTCCCCATGATGGTGTGGAGTATTCTGTTTTGCTCTTAGGTCCTTCTGTCTTGCAATCAGGTCCTTCTTCCTTGCATCTTGGTCCCCAGTTCTCACAATTCAGTCCTTTTTCCCAGCTTTTGGGTCCTTTTATGCTTGATCACTTCAAACCTATTTATTCCTGAAAACTAAACATAAAACTCGTGACATAGCATTGTTTAGGTGAAAGATAATGGATATAAGATACAAATATAAGCATGAAATGATGTCAATCAGGAGACATAGTGGGGTTTGTTCCTTATGCATGAACCCATATTAGCCACATTTCAATTATTGTCTTGTATGTTTTAATGATAATGTTTTATCTTATTTCATGTGGAAACAAAGTTTGATTTGGTTTTATGGATTTCATGTATTACATGTTATGATGAGTACAATTGAACACACAGATGCACATTTTTTAATTTCCACATTCTTTCTCTACTCCTTAAGGGGATTATTTTTATTGTTTGTTTTCTGATTTCATACGCATTGTAGTTTAATTCTGATTGCATCTCTCTCTTCTTTTCCCACCAAGTATGGTGGATTCCGACTCGCACGTACTCCCTGTGGACTCGACCCATACTTGCCACCGCTTCATCATGGCCGTGCACTTGCGGTATTATAACTGAATCAATCATTCACCAACATATGATCCAACACAACTAGATGATGGTCTAGCAATGAGTGCCTCTCTCATATTACCCCAATCTGAAGACTGTGCAGCCACACAATTAAAATTGTCCCAACCATACTGGGTGTTTGTCTGAGGCACCTCAAGATACATGTGTAGGATCTAATGTGCCCTACTATTAGTCTAAGGGGGGGGGGGGGGGGTGAATAGACTAATTATGTATTTTAACAAACTATGCCAAATTAAGAACTAAAGCACTTAAATGTGAAAAAAATGCAAACCACAACACCGGATGTATAGAGGTTTGGATCCAACCACCGGATCCTAGTCATCTCTTACGAATTGCTCTTCCTCGAGCAACTTCACGTCCTCCACTAAACTGATCTCCATTGCGGGCCGGGATAATGCCTTTATACCACAAGCCTTGCGAACACCCTCACCTAGCTTGGACCACCTTCTCACAATCCGAGAAGAGCTTCACACCGGAGGCTAGTACAATTCTTGAAGAATTTACTTTAGCAACTAATCTTGGGCACTTGAAATGAGTGATGCAATCAAAGAGAGTAATTTCAAGTGGGAAGATGTGAGCACAAGGAAGTTTAGAGTAAAAGTGAGTAGTAAGAAATATGTGAGGTTGGAGAAACAGTGGTAACCTTAGAAGTATGTTCTCAGATCTATTTATATGCTCTAAACTAATTCTATCAATTGGGATTAAATGGGTATTGAGTTGTGTAAGAATACACAAGACAGTGAATGACATGACACATTTGTGAACACCAACGGTCAATCGGTCGACCGGTATGTGAAAACTAAGGAGTTCGATTGAGCAAAAGTGCAGACGGTCAATCCAACTAGCCTAGAACTTAAGTGACCAATCGAACAGAATGGATCTTGGGTTCGACCAGAAACTTCCAGTAAGACTTGGAACTGGGAAGTTTCATGAACCGGTCGACTGTTAAAAGAGTTTCAGTTGACCGTTTGGAATATTTGGTCTAGATAAATCTGTGTAAACGGATAATGGTCTAATAGAATGGATCGTGGGTTCCACTGGAAACTTCCAGTAAGACATGGAGCTGGGAAGTTTCATGAACCAGTCGACTGTAAAAAGTGTTTCGGTCGGCCGAAAGACCAAATCTAAGTGAGGGGGTTAGGTGAGTATGTGTATACGACCTTTGTTATATACGAAAAGTTTAATAATCATATTTAAGAAAAATACGGAAATGCAATCGGTCGAACAAAACAAAGTTTCGATCAACCGGTTGTCACACTAATCGAGACACATGTAACCATACAATACGTGAGAAGATTTTTATTGGTCGAACTGAGTTCTATCGGTTGACAAAAGAAAACGGTCGAACAGTAGAGGGATTTCGGTAGACCGATATAGACTGGGAAACCAGATATTGAATCGGTTGAACTAAAAGAGGTTCCTGGTCGACCGTTTGGGAAACAAGAGTTTGTCTGTTGAAATCCGGTCAAACCAGATGGTTCTACCGGTCAACCAGTTTACTCAGAAATCCTGTTCTAAGGGATTTTCTAATGATTCGTCGATTTCCTATTGAAGGCAAATTGATATGGATTTAAATGTGAGACATCTATAGGTTTCCTAATGGTTATGCAATACAATTTAACAAAGATTTCAAGTGCCAAGTTACATTATAGCCTAAATACAAGAAATATAAACCTATCACCTCTTCACTCTTCATTTCTTGTGTTAAGACAAACTTGGTTCCTGAAACGTTACAAAATACAATATATGCAAGTGATGATATTAAGAGAATACATGTGTTTATTGATATGTTAGCTAATCATCAAAACGGATTAGCAATTATTAGCCAAAAAGCCAACCATCTCCCCTTTTTTGATGATGACAACCTATCAATCTAAATACATGTCTTTTTCAAAATTTATCATCATTAAGAAATTTCTAATGCTCCCCTATTTATAAGCATGTATTTATTTATCCCCCTTTGGCATGAACAAAAAGTTGATACTCATGAAAAAATTAATATACAATTAAGACTTATAATGTGATACAATAACGGAAGTGCAAATATGTCAAAAATAAACAAAAACAGGAATCATAACCATGCATTCAAAATAGGATCCATACCATAGAACCATATAACAAAGTTGAAAGCAAATACAACATTTAGTTCAAAGCAAATGCAGCATTAAGCGGAGTTTAAAGCAAATATCAAAAGGCACACAAGGTTAAAACAAAACCAAACAACCAGAAATTCAGTCAAGACGGCGATCACGAAAGCGGGAGGAAAGGGAATCAATCACACTCATCAAGGAGTCAAGGCGAGCATCAATGTGGGATTCAAGATGATCGAAGCCATTTTCAAGTTGATCAAAACGAGCCAATGTGGAGGCTTCGAGTGCATCAACTTGGTCAGATAGATGCTGAAAACGACGTAGATCAATCGAACAGGAGGCCGACCAATACACCTTGGATCTTCAGCGGTTTGTTCTTCGTCTTCTGTAGATTCCTTGTCTGATTCCTCATCAGAGGAAGGTGGTGGAGAAGAGGTGGCAATCATATTCATCTTGGATAGAGTGGTCTTATAGATAGGAAACTTGTAGACCAAAGAAGGATATGCAGAGACATTGATCTTCCAATGAGAAAAAAAAGCTGAGAGCCACATGGGACAAGGAAGATATGTCCCGTTCCGATGACACATGTGCAAAATGATGAAATATGGCCAATCCACCAAAATTTTCTTAAAGATACAGTAGATGCACATAAGCTCCATATTTGAAATCTCATTATCGTGGCCAAATTTAGGATAAATGGTGTAGGAGACTATTTGGGCAAGGATTCGAGGAAAGGATGTAAAAGAGAGGCATTGTGTTTAAATTGTCCATTTACCTGGGGAGGTGGAATAGCATATAACTCATTGACCATTTTCTCAACTTCGTTACAAGGGAGAGCAGCTTGTGGTTGGTCTAAATAGATGTGAATACCCATGGACTCTGGACCTAGAGTTTCAGCTATAAATTCATGCGTAATCTGATATTCAATCCCATTTATCATAGTGGTTAGGACGTGTCGATCGAAGACATTTCTAAGATTACAGTAGGATTGTTGCACAAGGAAGGCATAATAAGGTTTAGATGCTAGTGTTGTGTGAGAAAATGTGAGTTGATTTGCATCTAAGTACGATATTAAGGAAAACTTGGTGAAATCCGCTACGTCAACCTTACGGCAAGGGATGAAGGAAGCAACCGAGAATTCGTCATCCCAAGCATTTTGAACGGCATCGCCGACCAAAAAGAAGTGAAACAGAGTAGTAACCGGAGGAGCCGGAGCACGTGAACAAGATGGTTGGGAGTCTTGTCTCCTTTTTTATCAGTGTTCGGTGACAGCCTCCGGAGCACCACGCCTTTTGGTGATGGACATCTTTTGGCGACCCATCAACGAGGCGGGTGGTGGAGAACAAAAATTGAGGGTGGAAATAGGTAAACGAAGGAGAGGGGAGACGAAAGGTGGAGGAAAAACGAGCGTTGGACGACCAGAATGAGACGAGCGGTCGACCGAAGGGAGAGGAGCGGTAGCTACTGTTTGAAGAGGGGTGGAATAAAAGTGAGTTAAACCACAATTTTATCGTAAAACGAGATGAAACAACGGGAACGGTCGACCGATCGGGTACCAAGGTCGACCGAAAGGTTAAAAAATTTCAAAAAAATTGTCGATTGAGCGACCACATAGAGTCTGGAAATTTTCGGTCGTACGAGGCAAGCAAGCCGGTCGACTGAACCTGTGAGGGAGAGGAAAATGGGCACGTAGTGGATATTTGTGATCGAAGGAAAGGTGTGGAATGGTCGACCGAATCACAAAAATAGAGAAGATGTAGGACCGGATGAAAATTCGATCGAACGAACAAATGAATGAGAAAGCAGCATCGGTCGACCGAAACAAGATTAGTTTGATCAATCACTTAAGTGCACTTAAGGATCAGATCGAGCAGAAGGCAATCAGTCGAACGAAACATATATGTCGGTCGACCGAAAACAAACAGAGTTCAAAAACATCACAACAAAGCATTTCGGTTGAACGAAACACTTTGGCCGGTCGACCTAAAATTGTCTGAGAGAGAAACACATCCCGAAAACACAACAAAAAATCCAAAGAACTGAATATTTTACTCAAACAAGTTGCAAATTTCAAAATTATGGCATGATATTACCAAGTCATAAGTTATTTAAGTTACACATGCCTAGATTTAGTCTTATGTGAAAATATCCGCTAATTGATCATTTGTAGGCACAAATATAAGTTTGATGTCTTCTATAGTTGCACGATCTCTAAGAAAATGTTGTCTTACTTCAATGTGTTTAGTTCTTGAATGAAATATGGGATGTTTCGAAAGATTAATAGCACTTGTATTATCACAATATATAGGAGTAGCTTGAAACTCAAGTTTCAAGTCTTTGACGGTTTGCCTAATCCACAAGACTTGTGCACATGCACACCGAGTGGAAATATATTCGGCCTCGGTTGTCGACTGATTGACATCATATCATGCATATACTTGTGTCTTATATCCTTTATTTTTGGCCTAAGCAATGCTACGTAACAAGTTTTATGTTAAATTTCATATATAAATAGGATTGAGGATAAGAGTCATAAAAGGAACTAAAAGCAGGAAAAAAGACTGAGTTGAGAGACTTGGGGACTAAGATGCAAGGGAGAAGGACCTGAATGTAAGCCCAAAGGACCAATGAGCAAATCAAGAAACTCCACACCATCATGGGGACTTTTTTGGCAATTCTGTTCGAGTCGGAGCTCCAGCAACTGACTTGGATACATCAAACATAAACAAAGTCATCCAGAAAAGGTCACACGAAAGCCAGACCTGATCCAAACACTGTAGACGACCAATTGGTGGTCCGGGTTGCTCCAGATCCAATGCGGAGTAGTCGGGTCATGTATTAGGGTGTATTTAGTCTATTTCTGGTATATGTTTAGTCTCATACTAGGGGATTGTCCCGGATTACCTTTTTCTATGGCTATAAATAGAACTCTTCCTCCTCCTTTGTATCCATCTCTCTCTTGGTGGCCTTCCTCTCTACTAGGAGTAAAAGCCTTGTAGCAAAAACTCTGGTGGAGAGAGGCTACTTGTAATTGAGTGAGTAATAATAGATATTTTGTTAAGTTTTCTTCATATTGCCTCTTTTAATTCTTGCATACTTAGTTAACTTGTTTGTTTTAGTCTTCTTGGAATTAGTTTAAGCATGTTTTCTTTCCTTAGTATGGATGTTAGTTTAAATATGTGTGAGTAGTTCCATCCCCCTTGGGGGGTGAAGTAGATGTGTATACATGTTATGTAGATGGAATGAATGCTAAACATTGTTGTATGTGAGAAATGTTAGTATGCTTGTTTGAATTAATGACAACTCTTAACTTGATGGTTTCTGCCATAATGTTTAGGTACACTCCATACTTGTTTATGTTCTTAATAACAAACTTGTCATGCTCATATAAATCACCTCGGTTAGTACTTTGAATGATAGGTCTTGCCATTATGTACTTCTTATGCATTAACTGTAGGATTTTGTGTCACTATGTATGTATATATTTTAAAATTTTAATATAACATACAAGATCGATTTCATATTTTCAATAATTTTATGTACATAACTTTGTGTTTTATTCTAATATCATGCAACCCTACATTTATTAAAATAAGCCACAAAGGTAGAATCATACCTAAAGTTTCTCTAAAACCTTTTTGAAGATTCGGAGTCGCGCTGCCCGTTGAATTGTCCACGGATTTGCGTCCGAGTGTTCACCAACCTCTAAACAAGATTAAAGAGAAATGAGCTAGCCAATCAATCTCTAACAAGGTTTAGAATCTAGCTAATTACCCCTCTTTGAGCTCCTGAGATTCTTATCTCTAAAACTTAAATTTACTAAGAGATTTTCGTGGTGATTAGGGAGAGATTAATGAGAGAATAGGTGCCCTTTTAAACAAGTAGGAATAGGTGCCCTTTTATAAGCAACCAAAACATCCTTAGCAAGAGCTATTCTTTAGCCATGATCCCTTATTTATTCTCTCCTAAAATTAATCTCTAATTTCCACCTAAGCACCCACAAAAATGTTTTAATTAAATATGGAATTAATCCACCCATGATCTAATTAATATCTTAACAATTCAGGCAGAATCGTTCTTGTTCGGTGGACCGAGTATAACTCAGTCAACTGAACCGTTCGGTTATAACACGTGTTCGGTGCACCGAGAGATAGACGGTCGACCGAGTCCGCATGATAAAAATTCCCTGGAAGAATTTGGTCGAACCACGTCTTTTACTCGGTCTACCGTTGACCCATCAGAATCGCTCCTGGGACATAGTCATCGGATGACCGTGTCACCTTCGGTCTACCGAAAATACTACTTCTCGGTTGACCATGCACACTCGGTTAACCGAACCCGATTGTCCAGGCACTCCAGACAATTTCGGTCAACCAATTGCGCTTACCTGTTCCCTATTCGGTTAACCGATCCGAAGATACCCGGTCGACCGAACCACGAACGGTTCACCGTGTTTGACCCCGATTTTGCCTTTGTCAATTTTTGGATTTATTTCCAACAAAATTTGATCTTTTGGGGTTTTTAGCAAATTCACATCTTATGTAATATATTATCCTATGTATTATTACACCCGATAATATATACACCTCATATGAATTTATTATGATTCTAATTATGTCAATTCTCATGACATATTGATCTTATTCATTTACCACATGTGTCCTATTTTCACATGAAACCCGACACATCATATGAACTTAAAATCAACACTATTGTTTCTCAGTTTTGTGGTGTGACTTATAGGAGGATATAAGCCAAATTAGTAGTGATATTAAACACTTAATATCTCAGACTATAAGCGGTATCTAGCTACACATTATAGTCACCCAATTAGCATAGATGTTTTTGTTCAACCCGAACCAAAACACGATCCATTTAGTGATGTAAGTGCACCACTTGTGTCCGTCCCTTGCCTCATGATATTAAGAATATATACAAAGTAGAAATGTGTCATCTTTGTATTATATTCATTTCTTGATCTCTTTAAGCTAATTATAACTATGTAACTTAACTCAAGTCACATTGTGCACATTATAATTTTGCTTTATCAATGGGCCCACAAATATCATCACTCAATTAAGAGGGGCAACGATAATCGTTTGACTACCTATCTTTTCCAGCACAAGTCATGTTCAAACAACTATTGCCTTTATCACTATACTCATTGATAGCTTTTGACAATAATCAAATTTAGCACTTCTTGAGTGAAAAGATATAAGTCTCATATCTTAGGATCCAAGACACAGTAAAACATTAATGACACGAAAAACAATTCCATAATGTTTTACTTGTTAGGTCTATTCAATATATAAAAGTAATCTTTTCCTCGTTTATATACTCGTGTCGTGAATTATTTGTAGAGCTGCAACAATCGATGACCAAAACGAAAATCTTATCTCAGTGATTAATGTTCCATGTTAATTACCATGATTGTGAATAAATTTTGATTTATGTAAACCATTATCTTTTAGAGCTCTACGGTTAACGACCAAGCGCCTCTTCCTTTACACTTCCAAAAGACGAATACCATAATCAAGGAACAAAATGTTTGCACATCCAATTCATAATAATTGACATATAAAAGAAAAACTTTTAGAATACATTCTTTTCATTAACAAACACTAACTACACTTGAGCTTAATGTATGCATTCACCGCTCTTATTTCATGTGTACACACACTCCACACCTTAGGGGTGTTTCCCATTCCTGAATTTCATCATTCCTATTAGTAGTTGCTTAGCTTAGTTTAGTTTGTTTTGTGCTTTCATTTCCTTCTTGTTGTTTACTAGTTTAGTGTAGTTTAGTTTAATCAATCTTTTCTCCCCTTTGTTTCCCACTCGCCTTCGAACTAACCAAAGTCGACACACCTCCCTGTGGATCGACTCGTATTTTCCACCACTTCAATGCAGCCATGCACTTGCGGTTAATTTAAACGTTCAATCAAGTTTTTGGTTCCGTTGTCGGGGAGGTGTTCTGTCCAGCTTTGGTTTGGATGATTCAAGTGGTTTTTAATTTTTGTTTATAGTTTTGTTTTGTTTGAAGAGGATTTAAGGATCAGGAGATGTTACCTGGAGAACTCGGGAGGAGAGCAAAGCCAAACCGAACGCCAATAGGCGGTTGTGGACCGCAAATTGGCGGCATGGTGAGCACAAAATTTCCTCTCTCTTTTTCTGGTTGTTTCTATATTTACTAGGAGATTCGTGGGCTCAATTTGGCATGTTTTAACTTGTAGTTTTCCCCCATATTAACAATCAATCCCCTTTAATCAACTTGACCACTAAAATCAAAAGCAAAAGATTAGCCATTCTTACTTGTTTAGGTCATGCATCATATACTTGACTTAGGCACGTAGTTGTCTTTTATTTTTGCTTTACTTTCAGTTGATGAGTGATGGCGTGAGGTACACATTTCCTACTCTCATTCATGCATTTTGTATGACCATGCATTAGTTAGTAGGAATTGCATCGGGACAAGTGTGAGGTGAGCGTTTGATTGGAGTTGATTGCTAGATTTAGGATCAAAACACTACTAAGGAGGGGTTGTCGCATACAAGATAAGGTAGGGGGTTTCATCACCCTTTCCTTGGCCCCAAAAATCACTCTTAATAAAATCCCTAATTCTAAAAGCAAGTAGACATTGGCCCTAAGGATTTCGGACGCACTAGGAGAGTGATCTAGTTGAGACCGTCATGACCTGATCGATGTCACCTGCCTTGTCGATAGTAGGAGGTATTGGATCTCCAGATTTGGTATCACTTGCTGCGCATTGTGGTCTTCATTGTAGGGAGGTGAGGCGTGCCGAGACTAGTGACCTCGAAGTTAGGCGTCGTCTAGCCTAAGGACCCATAGTCATAAGTTGTTTGAGCCGTGCTTGCTAGATTAGGCTTCTACCTTCACCCATTACCGACGCTAGTTCTAAGGATTCTTCCTTCCTCATCTTTATTCTACTAGTAGTCTCCTCCTCTGAGTACACATTTTGTTGTGTGTTATTTTAAAGTCGAGTCGAACGCTTTACGCGAGGTTGGGCTCGTTCTGGTGAGAGCGCTCGACTTGAGAGAGTGCATTTTTCTGAGATGGACGGTCTTGGTGATCGGCCATCTCTGCCCCGCGACCACGTAGACCTTCTCCTCCTCGTCTGACTCGAGAAAACGAGGGATTCGATCAGGATCGAGTTCTTGGTGGACCACCACCTTTAGCTCGACAAGATAGGCCGATGACTTTGTGAGAGCGGACCCATCTTGTTCGGGCCGCTCAACCTTCTTGCATAGTTCTTCCCCCAGCTCGAGGGAACAACTATGAACTGAAACTCAATATGTGAGCATGCTTCCTACCTTCACGGCTAATAAGGAGGATCCGTATATTTTTATACGTGAATTTGAGGAGGTATGCTCCATGTTCAAGTTTCAATAGCTTGATGAGGATTCAGTCCGGTTGAGGATGATTTCTTTCGCGTTGAGGGATAACACGAAGAAATGGATGTATAGCCTCCAGGCGAGCTCTATTCGGTCTTGGGATGACTTTGTGACCGTCTTTCTGAAGAGATTTTTCCCTCAAAGGAAAACTCAACAAATACGGCACCACATACATCAAATGTATCAGACTGAGACCGAATCTTTTCATGCTTTCTTTGAGAGGTTCAATGACCTTCTCCAGCAGTGCCCTCATCATGGACTATAACTATGGCAGTTGTGCCAGATTGTTTATGAGGGTCTGAACTACAACACTCGTACATTGTTGGAGTCGATGTGTCAGGGTGATTTCCAAATGAAACCCATCAATGAGGCGTGTGACACTTTTGAGTTAATGGCTGAACGTACCTTTGAGTGGGACACCATGAGAAAGCCACCAGCCGCCAGGTCTTCTGGTCGAGCTGGATCATATCAAGTTGAGTCAATTATCGCGTCTGAGGCGAAATTGGCTGCTGTCATGCGTAGGATTGAGAGTTTAGAGTTGGACCAAGCTCCTGTAGCTCAGGTCGCTACTCCCTGGTGTAGTAGGTGTGTACTTACGGAACATGATGACTTGGAATGCGCTTACGCTTCAAGGGATACTGAGCATGTAAATGCAATGTATCAACAGAGGCCACGTAACGACCCGTACAGTCACTCCATCCCGGGATGGCGTAACCATCCTAACTTCTCTTGGGGGGCTAGTGGGGGTCACTGTCAGAGCTCGCACGCTAAACCTCAACCTCCACCTTATCAACCTCCATGCCCATCGGCAAGCTACCAACCCCGACATCAAAGGTCTCAGCACTATAATTACCAACCTGCTCAAGCCTCATCGTCGGGTTATTCTAACGAAACTCCACTACCCCAACGGGTTGACCCCAAGGACCCTTCTAGTGATCCAACCCTTAAAGCGTTCATGCAGAGCATGCAAAGTACAGTCAAAGCTTTGGAAATGGAAGTTATCTAGTTGGCTCATCAGTTCCATGAATGCGAGAAGGGTCATTTACCAAGTCAACATGTGGTAAATCCCATGGGTCAACCTGCTCAAGTTAGGCAGAATGTGCACAATGTTGAAAGTGACCCTTCCCAACATGCAAATGTTGTCCATACCTTAAGATTGGGAAGGGTTGTGATCGACATCATTTCATGCTTATATTTGTATCGTATATCCATTATCTTTCCCCTAAACAATGCTACGTGACGAGTTTTATGTTTGAATTTCAGAAATAAATAGGTTTGAAGAGATGAAGCATAAAAGGACCCAAAAGCAAGGAAAAAGGACTGAATTGTGAGACCTGGGGACTAAGATGCAAGGGAGAAGGACCTGAACGTAAGACTGAAGGACCAAAGAGCAAAACAAAAAACTCCACACCATCTTGGGGAGTATTTTGGAAATTACATTTGGGTCGGAACTCCAATAAACAAAGTATATGCATCAAAGACCGACAAAGAAAACCAGAAAAGCCCACAACGAATTCCAGCCAGATCCAGATCTTATGGACCGCCAATTGGCGGTCTGCATCTCTCTAGATCCGCTCAAACTTCGCGGACACATGTATAAGAGGGTGTTTATTCAATTTCTGGTATTTGTTTAGTCCCACATCGGGGGATTGTCCCGGATTGCCTTTTTCTTTGGCTAAAATAGCACTCCTTACCTTCTATTGTAATCACTTCACATTTTAAGTGACTATTCTTCCTACTAAAAGTGAGGCCTTGAAGCACACACTAAAGTAGGAGGATGCTACTTGAATTGTGAGTCATTTTAATAAAAGTTTTCTTATTATGTTGTTTGTTTCATGTTTCTTGTTTTACTTTGTTTAATTTTATTTCATTAGTTTTAGTAGCTTAGTTAATATGCTTTCCTTGCTTAGTTTAATAATTAGTCTAATGTGTAGTGAGTAGTTTCATCCCCTTCGGCTCGTGGAGTTGATGCTCATACATGAATTAAAAAATGGAATGAATGCTTTATTTACAATGTGTTGATAAAACATGAATGTATGCTTGCTTGTTTAGGATAGAATTTATAACTTGATGAGTTTTGCCAACATGATTAGACACTTCTCACACTTGTTTATGTTCTGAAATAAACAACTTGTATATGTAAATGTTAATCAACTAGGTTGGTGAATGAATTGATAGGTTTTGCCATAACACTTAGACATCTCCTATGCATGATAACACCACCTTCATTTGTGCTTAAAGAATGTGTTCAATACCCACGTCATTGCATGTGTGCAATCACTCCACCCCTTAGGGGTTTTCCATTTCTGAATTCCAGCACTCTTATTTTGTTCTTAGTGAAGTTTAGTTAATCGTTTGTTGCTTTCTTTCGCATTTCGTACTTCGTAGTGTAGTGTAGCATAGCGTAGATTAGGATAATCAAACTCTCTTCCCTATTTTTGCCACATGATTTCGTGCAAACGAGAGGCTGCTCACCTCCCTGAGAACGACTCGTATTTGCCACCGCTTCAACGCGGCGGTGCACTTGCGGTTTAATTAAAACGTTCAACAAGTTTTTGGCGCCGTTGCCGGGGAGGTGTCAGTCCAGACTCTGGTTTGGACGATTCGAGTGGATTTAGTTTGTGTTTTGTAGTTTTGCTTTGTTTCAGGAGACTTGGAGTCGCAAGGAGAGGTAGCTGGAGAAATTGGGAGGCAACCTGGACACTTTGGACCGCCAATCAACTGTCTGAGACCGCCAATTGGCGGTCTAGTGAGCCCTGTTTCCCTTCTTTTTTCTTTGTGTTGTTTCCATAATTCATTTAGAAATCTGGGACTTGATTTGGCATGTTCTTACTCTTAGATTACTCCCAGATTAATAATTAACTTCCTTTAAGCAACTTGGACCCTAAAACCCAAAACAAAAGATTAGGCATTCTTTCTTGTTTAGGTCATGTACCATGTATGCGACTTAGGCACGTAGATTGTCTTTTATTTTAGCTTTATTTTCAGTTGCTGAGTGTTGGTGTGAGGTACGCACCTTCTACTCTCATTCATGCATTTTGTATGAACAAGTATTAGTTAGTAGGTAGTGCATTGAAACAAGTGTGAGTTGAGCGTTTGTTTGGAGAGTTGATTGCTAGATTTAGGACTCCAAAACGCTACTAAAGAGGGACTGTCCCATATAAGATAAGGTGGGGGATTTCATCACCCTTTCCTTCGCCCCAAAAACCACACTAATCAAGAGCCTAATTTAAAAAATCAAGTAGACATTGGCCCTAAGGATCTCGGACGCATTAGGAGAGTGATCTGACCACGACCGTCATGGCCCGATCGGCGTTGCCCACTTTGTCGATAGTAGGAGAGACGAGATATTCGGATCTTGGCTCACTTGATGGCCGTGTGACCTCGCATTTAGGCTTCGTCTAGCTGTAAGGACCTATAGCGACCTTAGGATTGCTTGAGCCTTGTTTGCTTGTGTGCTTCCACCTGTATCCATCTGCCGTAGCCTAAGGACTTCTTCCCTTCTCTCCTGAGTCATTCTTTCTCTCCTATGTTCTCCCGTCTTCTCCTCTACGCACATTCTTTGTTAAAAATATATATATATTGGTTGGTGTGTGTGAACCTTTGTGCATGCTTTCGTGGGCACGAGACAAGAGTGGCCGTTTGACGAGGCGCGTTGTCAACCCTGCTTCGGTAGTCGATTTTTCGACGCCTTCCTCCTCTCGTGTCGCACACAATCCAGGTTCAATGGCTGCTAATTTCCGCGAGGAGGAGCAGTTGCTGGACCCACATATTCCACCTGTTCTTCATGTTGTCGCTCTCATACCTCTACGTGATCGATGCTACCCGAGCCGTACTGCTTTACCCTCATGTATCGTATTGCCAGAGGCAAATGGGAACCATTTTGAGGTTAAGCCTTAGTTTATTTCCATGCTCCCTCACTTCACTGGGAAAGGTGACCCCTATATCTTTCTCAGGGAATTTGAGGAGGTCTGTGCTATGTTCAAGCTGCAACAACTTAGCACAGACTCCATCCATCTTAGGCTTGTCCCCTTTGCGCTGAAGGATGATGCCAAGAAGTGGTTGTACAGCAACCAGGTGAATGCCTTTAGGACTTGGGATGAGTTTCAATCTGCATACCTCAAGACGTACTTTCCAAATTATCGGACTCAAAATTTGAGGAACGAAATCAATTCATTCTATGAACTTGAGACTGAGACATTTCATGCATATCTATAGAGGTTCAAGGAGCTACTATCCTCATTTCCTCACCATGGCATTGAGTTGTGGCGTCTTTGTCAAATTGTTTACGAGGGTCTTCACATCCCGTCCCGAACACCCCTTGAGTCCATGTGTCAAGGAGAGTTCTTAGGATGAAAGGGAGGCATGGGCTTTCCTAGAAGACCTTGCTGAGAAAACCATGTAATGGGAGAGTGTAAGGGAACCATCTGTATCATCCAGCATAGGAGCGAGGATCGCAAATGCAAACTCGACTAGAATGGGTGCCGCATTTGCTGTCGATACCACTATGGCCACCGAGGCACGCATGGCGGCCTTAATGCGCCGTATGGATTCGATTGAGCTCCAAAACAACAAAGTGCACCTCACATGTCCACATTTGGTCGAGTTCCCTGTCATTCATATGGTGGGATAGGTCATGTAGAAAGCGAGTGTGCGTCCATTCCTCCTGAGATGGAACATGTCAACGCCAACTATGACAGAGCTAGGAATGATCCATACTCATCATCTTATAATCCTGGATGGAGGAACCACCCCAATTTTTCATGGAACCATAATATTGCCCCGGGTGGTTCTTCAAACTCCTCTCAACCACCTAACCAATCATACCAACCTCCCATGCATGCACAATCTTATCAGCCACCCCAAGCTCAATTCACCAATCAATCGGGTTTCCCAAATTCCAATAATATGGAAACCCGATTCAATTCGCTTGAGACCTTGACTCGTGGACTTGAAAACTCAATGAAATTTTTTATGTCAACCACAAGTCAAGTTCTCACTTCAAATCAGCGGACCATGAAATCTCTAGAGCTTCAGATGGGCCAATTGGCTCAGTCTGTACATGAAAGAGAGAGAGGGTCTCTGCCTAGCCAGCCTGAGGCTAACCCCCGCATGTACCAGCAAAAACACATGCAAAATGAGAATGTGGTACATCAGGGGCAGCAAGTGAACCATGTGGAGGAACCTGTTCACCATGTCAATGCCATTTTAACCTTAAGGAATGGGAAACAGGTTGACAATCACATTTCCTTGCCACCACCACCATCTAGCAGCCCCTCAGTGGGAATGGTGGTGAAGAAGAGGCTGAGGGTGAGGGTAATACACCAACGCATCTTTCTTAGACACCGCATAAAACCTACCTGCCAAAAGCTCCCTATCCAAGTAGGTTAACCAAAAAACAGAGTGACACAATGGATAAGATATTAGAGGTGTTTAAGCAAGTGAAGGTTAACATCCCCTTGTTGGATGTCATCCAACAAATACCTCAATATGCCAAAGTGTTGAAGGATCTCTGCACCACTTATTGGATGTCATCCAACAAATACATCAAATACCCCCACACCTAACTTTTGCTAGTCCCAAGCAAAACAAAGAAAGGAAAAAGCATACGAAAAAACAAGAAATCCTAACTCACTTTCGTAGGAATCACGGTTGCACTTAGCACGTGCAACAAGCCGTTAAACCTCCTTGTCGCCAAGGAGGAGTGTTGTCTCCTGAGGGTTTTCAGTGGATACACCCACAAAATCCGAACAAAGATGCATTAATCAATCTAGCTACACGACTCGTTGGACTCATATTGTCGATCATGGGACGCGGTAATACTACGGGTCGACTCTATATGTAATCGGTCCACACACCTAGCCTAATGACTTATTCGTGAAAGTTAGTTAAGGACTTAAGTGAAAGACATGGGCAACCTTAACTTCTGAATGTGATACAATGTGGAAAGTCCATTTTGGTTCTTATTTGACACCTTTTTTTTCTTCATTAGAGCATTTTATTGTTTGGTGTTTGATTCTCTCCGGGTCGGGTTTCATGCATCATTGCCTATGAGGACTTACACTATCACGTACACCTTCCCCCAAATCTCCACATAGGGTGATCCCTACCACCCGTGTAACGGGAGTTCGGTCGGTGCATCCCAAGTCAGATGACTCGAAAGCACTAGGCACAAAGTCCCCTCAGACCTACTTTCCCGAGTGATAGGAGCCGTGCGAGAAGAGAGAACACCACTTATTTATTTATCTACATGGGAACCAAAACCCCTACACTTAAGTTTCACAAAAAGAGATAAAGGTCCCTTGACTACGACAAACTTCCTTATACTAACAAACATGAAGTATTTGACTCACTAGGTTCAGGGTGGACTTCTTTAAATGTTTGAGTGTTGAAACCCTATGATTACATGCCCCCGAGGGAAAACCGAGGTGCATCCTAACGACTCGATAAGACCTAAAGCCAGTAAACTAGATATCTTAATGCATCAAATTCAAGACAATTTTGGGAGCTTTCTTTTTACTTTGCCTCTCAACGGTTTTGCACAAGCTTAACACACGCAAACCCTACAAAAACATTTTCTTTCGCAAACACATGAAGATTTTGAAAGAAATGTGAAAATTTTAAAGCTCTACGCAAGCAAAAGAAGACAAGTCACCCAAGGATCATGGCAAGCAGATATATCAATGTTAAATGCGGCACACTAACATGACCCTAGCAGTACAACCAAAAGAAAACTAAAAAAAATAAAAAAGACAAACTATGTACAAACGTGAAAACACCCCCCATACCTAATCGATGCATTGTCCTCAATGTATGGCAAAATGGTGCCAATGCATTGATAGGGTGTACCAGACTAATGACGGCGGCCAGAAGTGCCCGAAGAGGCACCTCTCTCAAGAGCCGACAACTTCTTATAGATCTTCTGGTTTTTCTTGGCTAATATGATATTCTGCTGCTCCATCGCCATCTCAGAAATGTCGGTGTTAAAGAGCGTTCCTGAGCTCACAGACGAGCTTGAGGAACTAGCTCTAACATCCTCCTCCATATAGTCAGGCACCCATGCCTCAGGAAGGCAATGGCGAAATGGCGATGTCATCTTCGCTACCTCGAGGTCGGTGCGTTGGCGCCTCAGCATGCGCTCAAATCGTGGGATGTCCAACATGCCACACAATTTGGTAACCAGAGTCGGAAAACAGTGTATTTCTTTTAGCCTAGCGTTCACCAAAACGTCGAACAATGTTCGACAAATGCAGTGTGGTAAACCGTCCATCAGACTATACACGATTCGCAAACTAGGCGTGAAAAATGTGGAGGTCCACTCTTGGCCCAACACATTTCGACACACCCACCTGGCTACAATGTGCACATTGGAGTAAATGTGCGCATTAGGTACTCCCCCATGCGATGATATAGGTTGCCCATGCCCAAGCATAGATCAATAAAAATTAATGTCGTGGGTAGGCACGAGCTCATCGACTAAGGGGATCCTAGTCGCGTCGGAGATTAGTTGGGGTGTAATGGTGTGCTTCACCTCTTTGGGAGTGATACTAAACTCGAGTGATCCGGTCTGGCCACACTCAATTTTAGCATAGAACTCATGTATGAGAGGCTCTACGTACATGGATTCATCGCCCTCATATAACGAATGGTACCATCCTTTAGCTACGATTCGATCGTCGAAGGGTTCTCCGAATTCACGAATCAGAGAGGCAAAATTGAGTTTTGGAATTAAATGGTGGCTGGCCATACCTGCACCTACCTTGGCGACCGTTAACGGTAGAGCACACGACGGCGAAGACGAACACGGAACGAGCAGAGAGGAGACCACCGCACGCCGACTTCAGCAGCAAAATAGACACCCAACCGCGCAACCAACAGAGCACCCAAAATAACACACCCAGACGAAGAGAAAATGGAAACCGACCACAACACACCGCTGATTGGTGGTTCCAAACCGCTAATTAGCGGTCTGTTCGTGGGATCTGAGGGAGAAATTTGGGTGGAGGCGAGAGCATAGAGAAAGACGTGTTTTGATCTGCTGGAAAAACGCGTAGGGCAAGGGCATTGTGCGTTATTAACAAGGGAAAGGGAAAATATCAAAGAGGCCTTCCAAATTTTTTTTCTTTTTATCATTTTGTTCTTTTTTTTGTTCTTTTTTTAAACAAAACACTGATATGTACAAACAAATGGAGGGATGGATCGCATCAAGTGACCACATCCGTGGGGAGTTTGTGCAAAGACACGACTTCCTCCTCGACCTCTGTCGTGGTCCCTTCCAAGTATGGTTTGAGGCGTTGTCCATTAACTTTGAACCCGTCCCCATTCCTTGGATTTTGAATCTCAACCACCCGATGAGGGGAGACGGTTAAAACAATGAAGGGCCCTGACAAACGACTCCGAACTTTCCCCGGAAACAAGTGGAGGCGAGAATTATACAACAAGACCTTTTGTCCCACCTCGAAGGTTTTGATTCTCACCAAGTGATCGTGGAAAATTTTAGTGCGGGACTTGCAGATCTTGGCATTCTCATAAGCTTCATTTCTCACCTCCTCCAACTCGTTGAGGTCTAACTTGCGATTGGCACCGGAAACATCAAGACTCATGTTAAGATGTTTGATTGCCCATAATGCCTGCTGGTCAAGTTCTACCAGAAGATGGCAAGCTTTGCCATAAACTAGCCGATAGGGGGACATGCCAAGGTCGGTTTTAAATGCAGTACGGAAAGCCCACAATGCATCATTAAGCTTGACCGACCAATCTTTCCTTGAAGCATTAACCGTTTTCTCAAGACTTTGCTTGAGTTGACGGTTGAAAATTTCCTCCTGGCCACAGGTTTGAGGATGATAAGGTGTGACCAACTTGTGCATGATGGAGTATTTCCTCAGCACTGCCTCAAGGGATCACTTCGCAAAGTGTGTCCCCCGATCACTTATGATACAACGAGGTGTCCCAAACCTCGCGAAGATGTGTTCTTTAAGAAATTTGATCACAACCTTGCGATCGTTAGTGCGAGTGGGGATTGCTTCAACCCACTTTGACACATAATCGCCCGCCACAAGGATGTAAGTGTGACCATGGGACACGGGAAAGGACCCATGAAGTCAATTCCCCAAACATCAAAGATGTTAACCACTAAGATAGGATTGAGTGGAATCATATCTCATCTACCAATGCGGCCCACACATTGGCACCTATCGCATGCTTTGCAAAATGCAAAAGCGTCTTGGAACAACGTGGGCCAGTAGTACTTTGGCAGCGGTTTTCTTGGCACCGAAGTGCCCACCACATACCTCCTTATGGCAAAAGGACAAGACACTCTGAATCTCGTCGTCAGTAATGCACCTCCTTATGATTTGATCAGCACAATACTTAAATAAGTATGGATCATCCCAATAGAAGTGCTTGACTAACGACTTGAATTTCGTTGTCTCACTATGTCTCCAATGAGCCGGCACCTCCCCGGTTGCTAAATAGTTCACAATGTCAGCGAAACAGGGGGTGAGGCTATTGCCATAAGGTTCTCATCAGGAAAAAACTTGTTCACCGGTGGATCCAGTGAAAGATCAATGGGGATGCGAGATAGGTGATCAGCCACGACATTCTCGCATCCCTATTTGAAGGTCAAATTCTTGTAACAACAAGATTCAACGCAGGAGATGGGGTTTCGCATCCTTTTTAGACAAAAGGTAGCGAAGAGCTGAGTGATCAGTGTAGATGATGACATGCGACCCTATTAGGTACTGGCGAAATTTTTCCAACGCAAATATGATTGCGAGGAACTCTTTCTCAGTAACGGAGTAGTTGAGCTGGGCGTCATTGAGAGTACAACTTGCATAGTAGATCACATGAGGAAATTTGTCGACTTTCTGACCCAAAACCGCTCCTATCGCGTAATTAGAAGCATCACACATAAGCTCAAACGGTAGAGTCCACACCGGTGCCTTAGTAATAGGAGTGGAGGTCAACTCACGCTTTAGAATCTCAAATGCAGTCAGGCACTCGGGTGTGAACTCAAAGGAGGCTCCTTTAGCAAGCAAGCTCGTCAAAGGACGAGCTATCTTGCTGAAATCCTTAATAAATTGCCGGTAAAAACCGGCGTGTCCAAGGAATGAACGGATTTCTTTTACCGAGGTGGGTGGCGAAAGCTTAGAAATAAGCTCAATCTTTGCCCTATCCACCTCGATACCATCACGAGATACCACGTGACCCAACACGATGCCTTTTGTAACCATGAAATGACAGTTTTCCCAATTAAGGGCTAAGTTCGTTTCCGAACACCTTTTGAGAACAAGGCTCAGGTGGTGCAAGCACTCGTCAAAGTTGGTGCCATGAACCGAGAAATCATCCATGAAGATCTCAAGGAAGTTCTCGACCATATCGGAAAAGATACTTAACATGCAACGTTGGAATGTTGCAGGTGCATTGCATAGTCCAAAAGGCATCCGTCTATAAGCAAACGTCCCAAAAGGACAAGTGCACGTGGTTTTCTCCTGGTCTTCGGGGGCGACTGGGATTTGATTGTACCCCGAATAACCATCAAGAAAACAGTAATAGGCATGCCCGACGAGTCTCTCCAACATCTGGTTGATGAAAGGTAGAGGGAAGTGGTCCTTACAAATGACCGCGTTCAACTTCCTATAGTCAATACAAACTCGCCACCCTGTTTGAAGTCGTGTGGGTACAAGCTCATTGTTGTCATTCTAGACAACAGTGATAACCGACTTCTTGGGCACAACCTGGACAGGACTTACCCAAGTACTGTCTGAAATGGGGAAAATGATGTCATGATCTAAACACTTGATGATCTCTTTCTTAACTACTTCTGTCATGGCTAGATTTAAACGCCTCTGTGGCTCGCGACGTGGTCATGCCTCATCCTCCATAAAGATGTGGTGCTGCACGACGTCGGGACTTATCCCTTTGATGTCCCTCAAGGACCACCCAATGCCTGATTTGTGCTCCTTTAGGACTTGAATCAGACGTTCTTCCTAATCACCAGTCAACGTCGATGAAATAATCACTGGAAATGACCTATTGGGACCAAGAAAAATGTGTTTCAATTCCTTGGGGAGTTCTTTGAGCTCGGGCGTGGGTGGCTCCTCAAGGTGAGGCGTGATATCTAGCTCGACATGTAAGATAGGAGGAGCTCGCATGTACTGAACAACAAACACATCATTGCTCAACTCACCCCCGTCCTCTTCACGATCGGAGTCATCCATGAAGTACTCATTTAAATTCTCATGAATGAGGGGTACTCTTCTTCCATGTCCCAGATAAGATTGAATCCATGGGGTCCTCGAAAGATGCCGGCTGCCTAGCCATATTGAACACATGGAATGTCGCGGTCAAGTTCCCAAACGACAATTTCATGAGTCAAGTACGACAATTGATCAAGGCATTTGATGTCGCCAAAAAAGGTCTACCCAAAATCAATGGAATCTGAGAGTGGGTAGTCTTAATTGGTTCGGTTTCAAGGACGACGAAGTCAACAGGAAATATGAAATCACCGACCTTGATTAGGACATCTTCAATGACCCCCAACGAGACTTTGATAGAACGATCAGCCAACTGCAAAGTTGTTTTCGTAGGCTTGAGAGTGCCTAGGCTTAATCGTTGATACACAAAAGCAGGTGAGAGGTTAACCGCCGACCCTAGATCTAGCAAAACAATGTTAATGCGAGAATCCCCAATGATACATGAAATTGTTGGACTGCCCGGGTCCTTCAATTTCACGTATGTAGGGTTCGAAATGATAGAGCTCACATTAACCGCCAAAAAGGTTTTGCGAGGGACGTTGGTTTTCCTCTTAGTTGTACAGAGATCCTTCATGAATTTTGCATAGGGAGGTATTTGTTGAATCATGTCTAACAAAGGAATGTTGACATTCACTTTCTTAAATATCTCCAATATTTTATCGACACTGTCACTCTGTTTCTTAGACAACCTACTAGATAAGGAGCTTTTGGTAGGTATGTCTTGAGCGGAGCCGGAGAAGGAGGCTTTGGTGTATTACTATCACCCTCAACCTCTTTCTCACCATCATTCCCACAAGAGGGCTGCACAGATGGATTTTCTGGCAACGACACGTGGTTGTTGACCTGCTTCCCATTTCTCAAGATCACAATGGCATTAGCATGGTCCACAGGTTCTTCCACGTAGTTCACTTGCCCCCCTGTGGTCTTGAACATGCATTTTGCATGTTCGAGTGCTGTTGAGCACGGGGGTTAGCCACAAGTTGGCTAGGCAGGCTCCCTCTCTCTCTCTCATGTATAGACTGAGCCAACTGACTCATCTGAAGCTCGAGAGGTTTGATGGTCTGCTGATTCGAAGTGAGAACTTGACTCGTGGACGACATAAAGTTTTTTACAGAGTTCTCAAGTCCACGAGTTAAGTTCTCAAGTGAATTAAACCGGGTTTCCAAGTTGTTTGAATTTGGGAAACCTGGTTGGTTGGTGTTCTGACTTTGGGTGGCTGATGAGACTGTGAATGCATGGGAGGGTAGTGTGGTCGGTTAGGTGGTCGAGAAAAGTTTGAAGGGCCACATGAGGCATTGTTATGGTTCCATGAAAAATTAGGGTGGTTCCTCCATCCAGGGTTATATGATGATGAATATGGGTCATTCCTGGATCTATCATAGATGACATTTACATGTTCCATCTCAGGAGGAATGGATGCACACTCACCCCCTATATGACCTATCCAACCACATAAATGACATGGAACTGAACCAGATGCAGACACATGAGATACATCGTGATGGTTTTGGGGCTCAATCGAATCCATACGGCGCATTAAGGCCGCCATGCGTGACTCGGTGGCTGTAGTGGTATCGACGACAAATGTGGCACCCCTTCTAGTCGAGTATGCTAGATGATGCATGTGGTTCCCTTACACTCTCCCATTTCGTGGTTTTCTCAGCGAGGTCTTCTAGGAAAGCCCATGCCTCCCTTTCATCCTTTCCTAGGAACTCTCCTTGGCACATGGACTCAACGAGCGTTCGGGACGGGATGTCAAGACCCTCGTAAATAATCTGACACAGGCGCCACAACTCGATGCCATGGTGAGGGCATGAGGATAGTAGCTCCTTGAACCTCTCTAAGTATGCATGGAATGATTCGGTCTCATGTTGATAGAACGAATTGATTTCGTTCCTCAATTTTTGAGTCCGATGATTTGGAAAATACTTTTTGAGGAATGCAGACTGAAACTCATCCCAAGTCCTAAAGGCATTTGCCTGGTTGCTGTACCACCACTTCTTGGCATCATCCTTCGGCGCAATGGGGACAAGCCTAAGATGAATGGAGTCTGTGCTAAGTTGTTGCAGTTTCAACATAGCACAGACCTCCTAGTGAAATGAGGGAGCATGGAAATGTTCCCTGAGAAAGATATAGGGGTCACCTTTCCTAGTGAAATGAGGGAGCATGGAAATAAACTGAGGCTTAACCTCAAAATAGTTCCCATTTGCCTCTGGCAATACGATGCATGAGGGTAGAGCTGTACGGCTTGGGTAGCATCGATCACGGAGAGGTATGGGAGCGATAACTGGAAGAACAGGTGGGTCCAGAAACTGCTCCTCCTCACGGAAATTACCAGCCATTGAACCCGGACTGTGTGCGACACGAGAGGAGGAAGGTGTCGAGAAATCGACTACCGAAGCCGGATTGACAATGCTCCTCGCCAAACGGCCACTCTCGTCTCGTGTCCACGAAAGCATGCACAAAGGTGCACACACACGAAAACCTTTTTTTAACAAGGAATGTGCGTAGAAGAGAAGACGGGGGAACACAGGAGAAAAAGAATGACTCAGGAGAGAAGGGAAGAAGTCCTTATGCTACCGCGGATGGGTACAGGTAGAAGCACACAAGCAAACAAGGCTCAAGCAATCCTAAGATCGCTATAGGTCCTTACAGCTAGACGATGCCTAACTGCAAGGTCACACGGCCTCAACACGCCTCACCTCCCTAAGACGAGGACCACAAAGCCCAGCAAGTGAGCCAAGACCCGGAGATCTCGTCTCTCCTACTATCGACAAAGTGGGCAACGCCGATCGGGTCTTGACGGTCGGGACCGGATCACTCTCCTAATGCGCCCGAAATCCTTAGGGTCAATGTCTACTTGATTTTAAAAATTAGGCTCTTGATTAGTGTGGTTTGTGGGGCGAAGGAAAGAGTGATGAAATCCCCCACCTTATCTTTTATGGGACAACCCCTCCTTAGTAGCGTTTTGGAGTCCTAATCTAGCAATCAACTCTCCAAACAAATGCTCAACTCACACTTGTTTCAATGCACTTCCTACTAACTAATGCATGTTCATATGAAATGCATGAATGAGAGTAGAAGGTGCGTACCTCACGCCAGCACTCAGCAACTGAAAATAAAGCTAAAATGAAGGACAATCTATATGCCTAAGTCACATACATGATGCATGACCTAAACAAAAAGAATGCCTAATCTTTTGCTTTGGGTTTTAGTGTCCAAGTTGCTTAAAGGAGGTTTGATTATTGATCTGGTAACAAACAATAAGTCAAAACATGCCAAATCAAGTCCCATATCACTACATTAATTATGCAAACACGCGAAAGAAAGAAGAGAGTGAACATAGCTCACCAGACCGCCAATTGGCGGCCTACAGTGCCAAGGTTGCCTCAAAACTTCTCTAGGTGTTCCTCCTGGCGACTCCAAGTCTCCCAAAACAAAGAAAAACTACAAAACACAAATTAAATCCACTCCAATCGTCCAAACAAGAGTCTGGACTGGCACCTCCCCGACAACGACGCCAAAAACTTGTTGAACGTTTTAATTAAACCGCAAGTTCACGGCCACGTTGACGCGGTGGCAAATACGGGTCGTCCTCAGGGAGGTGAGCAGCCTCTCGTTTGCACGAAATCAAGTGGCGAAAAATGTAGAAGAGAGTTGATTATGCTACTCTACGCTACACTACACTACGAAATACGAAATGCGAAAGAAAGCAACAAACGATTAACTAAAACTTAACTAAGAACGAAAGAAGAGTGCTGGAATTCAGAAGTGGAAAAACCCTAAGGGGTGGAGTGAGTGCACACATGCAAAGTGGTGGGTGTTGATCACATTCTTTAAGCCCAAATGAAGGCGGTGTTATCATGCATAGGAGGTGTCTAAGTGTTATGGCAAAACCAATCAATCCATTCACCAACCTAGTTGATTAACATTTACATATACAAGTTGTTTATTTCAGAACTTAAACAAGTGTGAGAAGTGTCTCATCATTTTGGCAAAACTCATCAAGTTATAAATTCTATCCTAAACAAGCAAGCATACATTCATGTTTTATCAACACATTGTAAATAAAGCATTCATTCCATTCTCATTTGCATGTATGAACATCTACTCCACCCCCGAAAGGGGATGGAACTACTCACTACACATTAGACTAATTATTAAACTAAGCAAAGAAAGCATATTAACTAAGCTATTAAAACTAATGAAATGAAATTAAGTAAAGTAAAAGAAATAACATGAAACAAACAACATAATGAAGAAACTTTTATTAAGATGACTCACAATTCAAGTAGCATCCTCCCACTTTAGTGTATGCTTCAAGGCCTCACTTCAGTAGGAAGAATAGCCACTCAAAATATGAAGTGACTACATTAGAATGTGAAGAGTTCTATTTATAGCCATAGAAAAAGGCAATCCGGGAGAATCCCCCGATGTGGGACTAAACAAATTCCAAAAATAGCCTAAACAAACACTAATACATACGCTCATGAAATCTCAGCTGATCCGGGAAGATCCGGACCGCCCATTGGCGGTCTACACGATTGGGATCTCGCTCATTTTTGTTTTGGGCTTTTCTTGGTATATTTGCTGGTCTTGGATGCATTTACTTGGCTTGTTGGATCTCCGACCCGAATCAAATTGCTAAAATACACCCCATGATGGTGTGGAGTTTTCTGTTTTGCTCTTAGGTCCTTCGGTCTTACGTTCAGGTCCTTCTCCCTTGCATCTCAGTCCCCAGATCTCACAATTCAGTCCTTTTTCCCAGCTTTTAGATCCTTTTATGCTTCATCTTTTCAAACCTATTTATTTATGAAATTCAAACATAAAGCTCGTAACATAGCATTATTTAGGTGAAAGATAATGGATATAAGATACAAATATAAGCATGAAATGATGTCAGTCAGTTCCCATGTAGATAAATAAATAAGTGGTGTTCTCTCTTCTCAAACGGCTCCTATCACTCGGGAAAGTAGGTCTGAGGAACCTTTGTGCCTGGTGGTTTCGAGTCATCTGACATGGAATGCACAGACCGAACTCCCATTACACGGGTGGTAGGGATCGCCCTATATGGATATTTGGGGGAAGGTGTACGTGATAGCGTAAGTCCTCATAGGCAATGATGCACGAAACCTGACCCTGAGAGAATCGAACACCAAACAATAAAATGCTCCAAAGAAAGAGAAAAAGAAAAAAACAGAATCAAATAAGAACCTTAATGGACTTTACACATTGTATCACATTCAGAAGTTAAGGTTGCCCATGTCTTTCATTTAAGTCCTTAACTAAGTTTCACGAATAATTCATTAGGCTAGGTGTGTGGACCGATTACATATATAGAGTCGACCCGTAGTGTTACCACGTCCCATGATCGACAAAATAAGTCCAACGAGTCGTATAGCTAGATTGATAAATGCATCTTTGTTCGGATTTTGTGGAAGTATCCGCTGAAAACCCTCAGGAGACAACACTCCTCCTCCTTGGCGATAAGGAGGTTTAACGACTTGTTGCATGTGCTAAGTGCAACCGTGATTCCTACGAAAGTAAGTTAGGATTTCTTGTTTTTCGTATGCTTTTCTCTTTCTTTGTTTTGCTCGGGACTAGTAAAAGTTAGGTGTGGGGGTATTTGATTGACATCATTTCATGCTTATATTTGTATCTTATATCCATTATCTTTCACCTAAACAATGCTACGTGACGAGTTTTTATGTTTGAATTTCAGAAATAAATAGGTTTGAAGAGATGAAGCATAAAAGGACCCAAAAGTAGGGAAAAATGACTGAATTGTGAGACCTGGGGACTAAGATGCAAGGGAGAAGGACCTGAACGTAAGACTGAAGGACCAAAGAACAAAATAGAAAACTCCACACCATCTTGGGGAGTATTTTGGGAATTAGATTCGGGTCGGAGTTCCAATAAACAAAGTATATGCATCAAACACCGACAAAGAAAACAAGAAAAGCCCATAAAAAATTCCAGCCAGATCCAGATCTTATGGACCGCCAATTGGCGGTCTGGATCTCTTTGGATCCACTCAAACTTCGCGGGCACATGTATTAGAGGGTGTTTATTCTATTTCTGGTATTTGTTTAGTCCCACATTGGGGGATTGTCCCGGATTGCCTTTTTCTTTGGCTATTCACCTTCTATTGTAATCACTTCACATTTTAAGTGTCGATTCTTCCTACTAGAAGTGTGGCCTTGAAGCACACACTAAAGTAGGAGGATGCTACTTGAATTGTGAGTCATTTTAATAAAAGTTTTCTTATTATGTTGTTTGTTTCATGTTTCTTGTTTTACTTTGTTTAATTTTATTTCATTAGTTTTAGTAGCTTAGTTAATATGCTTTCGTTGCTTAGTTTAATAATTAGTCTAATGTGTAGTGAGTAGTTTCATCCCCTTTGGGCAGTGGAGTTGATGCTCATACATGCATTAGAGAATGGAATGAATGCTTTATTTACAATGTGTTGATAAAACATGAATGTCTGCTTGCTTGTTTAGGATAGAATTTATAACTTGATGAGTTTTGCCAAAATGCTTAGACACCTCTCATGCTTGTTTAGGTTCTGAAATAAACAACTTGTATATGTAAATATTAATCAACTAGGTTGGTGAATGGATTGATAGGTTTTGACATAACATTTAGACACTTCCTATGCATGATAACACCACCTTCATTTGTGCTTAAAGAATGTGTTCAACACCCACATCTTTGCATGTGTGCAATCACTCCACCCCTTAGGGGTTTTCCATTTCTGAATTCCAGCACTCTTATTTCGTTCTTAGTTAAGTTTTAGTTAATCGTTTGTTGCTTTCTTTCCCATTTCGTACTTCGTAGTGTACTGTAGTGTAGCGTAGATTAGGATAATCAAAGTCTCTTGCCTATTTTAGCCACTTGATTTTTTGCAAACGAGAGGCTGCTCACCTCCCTAAGGACGACCCGTATTTGCCACCGCTTCAACGCGACCGTGCACTTGCGGTTTAATTAAAACGTTCAACAGGTTGTTGACAACAATATGGAATTGCCTGAAGCCAGTTCGTGACTCTTCCAAGGAGGGTCGTGAGTCTTTCAAGGAGCCTAATTTTGAGACTCCTCCTCTTGATAGTTTTGTCCCCAAGGCACCATTCCCTCATAGGTTGACTAAAAAATGTGATGAGCATTGGGGCAAAATTGTTGAGGTACTTAGGCAAGTCAAGGTAAACATCCCATAGTTGGACGTTGTTCAGCAAATGCCACCGTATGTGAAGTTCCTTAAGGACCTTTGTACCGCTAAGAGAAGAACAAATGTTCCCAAAAAGGCATTATTGGCCGCCAATGTGAGCTCGATACTGACACAACCCATGCAAGTCAAATACAAGGACCCCGGTTTTCCTACTGTCTCTTGCATGATCGGTAATGTGACAATTCCTCAAACTCTATTGGATTTGGGGGCATCAGATAACCTCCTGCCCTACTCTGTCTATGTCAACCTTGGAATAGGCGATCTTAAACCAGCGAGGACAACCCTCTAGTTGGCTGACAGATCCGTCAAGATTCCACGAGGGTGTGTGGAGGATGTCCTTATTAAAGTGGGTGAGTTCGTCTTTCAAGTTGATTTCATCATGTTGGACACTGAACCTGTGTCCAACCAACCAAGAAAAATTCCAGTGATCCATTGAGGCCATTTCTTGCAACATCTAATGCTTTGATCAATTGTCGCAATGGCTTGATGAGGTTGTCTTTTGGAAATCTCACGACGGATTTCAACATCTATACTCTTGGCAAGCAACCCGGGCACTTCAACAATGCTGTCGGAGCAAATTTCATTCAGGACACGGATGAGCCCGAGTCATTAGGCATGTTCGACTCACATCGACATATTATTGAGGCACCTAACGACTAGGATGCGAGTTAAGATGATTTTGAGGAATCCGCCTGTGAACCTTTTGATGAGGAGGCACATCTGGGTGCTTGCTCCTCTTACCCTGTGGCCCTTGAGCCACTTGAAATTAAGTCTGAATCCAACAAGGACCAACCTCTGGTCGAGCTCAAACCGTTCCTCGATAACCTCAAATGCATCTTTTTAGGAGATAATGAGACATTGCCACTCATTATAGCTTCTGATCTTGAAAAAGATCAAGAGGTTTCCCTCAAAAAAGTGCTCTTTGAAAACAAAGAGGCTATCGGGTGGTCCTTGAAGGACATTAAGGGAATTATCCCTGGTATTGTTCAGCATCGTATCTACATGGAAGAGGATTCTTGGCCCCACCAGGACCCACAACGAAGATTGAATCCTGCACTGAAAGATGTCATCCGAAAGGAGGTTCTTAAGTGCTTGGATCATGGTATAATCTATCCTATCTCTGATAGTTCGTGGGTGAGACTTGTCCATGTGGTTCCAAAGAAGTCAGGCATGACGGTTGTTGAGAATGAGCGTAATGAGCTTATCCCGACATGTCTGCAAATTGGCTGGAGGGTTTGCGTTGATTATCGCAAGCTCAATCCGGCAACGCGAAAAGATCATTTCCCATTGTCATTTATTGATCAGATGTTGGAAAGGTTGGACGGACATGAGTATTATTGTTTTCTTGATGGATACTCCAGTTACAACCAAATTCCAATCGCCCAGAGGATCAAGAGAAAACCACCTTTATTTGTCCCTTTGGCACGTTTGCCTACCGTCGTATGCTCTTTGGGTTTTGTAATGTACCGGCAATGTTTCAAAGCTGTATGATCAGCATCTTCTCCGATATGGTAGAACGTTTCCTTGAGATTTTCATGGACGAGTTTTCCATATTTGGCGCTTCCTTTGATGAGTGTCTTCGTCACTTGAGCCTTGTCCTCAAGCGATGTCGTGAGAGGAACCTCGCTTTCAATTGGGAGAAATGTCACTTCATGGTGAAGCGTGGGATTGTACTTGGAGATGTGGTCTCAAGTAGGGGAATTGAGGTTGATCCTGCCAAAGTGGGTCTTATTACTAATCTCCCACCGCCACGTAATGTGAAGGATATCCGTGCCTTTTTGGGGCATGCTGGATTCTATCGGCGGTTGATTCAGGATTTTAGCAAAATTGCTCGACCTCTCACCGCCTTGTTGGCTAAGGATGCCATTTTTGAGTTCACACCGGATTGCCACCATGCTTTTTTGACCTTGAAGAAAGAGTCGACTTCAGCTCCCATAATTAAGGCACCGGTGTGGACTAAACTCTTCGAGTTAATGTGTGATGCATCTGACTTCACTGTGAGAGCAGTGCTTGGGCAATGATTGGACAAATTGTCTCATGTGATCTACTATGCCAGTAGAACACTCATTGATGCTCAATTGAACTACACTGTCACCGAGAAGTATGTGTTAGCGATCATATTCGCTTTAGAGAAATTTCGGTCGTACTCGATTGGCTTCCACGTGATTATCTATTCTGATCACACAGCCATCAAGGACCTCACGGCGAAGAAAGGTGCAAAATCCTGACTCTTGAGATGGATCTTGTTGTTACAAGAATTCGATCTCGAGATTCGGGACAAAAAAGGGTGTGAAAATGTTGTAGCAGACCACCTGTCTCGTATTGAGATGACCAACCCACATGACCAAATTATTAATGAAAAATTTCCTGACAAGCAGTTGTTCACGATTGAACATAACCCTTGGTTTGCCGACATCGTGAACTATCTCGTGACCGATCAACTTCCAAATTTAGATCTTATGTCAGATTCTTTCACTGGGACGACCCCTACCTATTCAAATACTGCTCTGACCAAATTTTCAGGCGGTGCGTCCCAGATAACGAGCTCCAAAGTGTGCTCCACTTTTTCCACTCTGAGGCATGTGGAGGACACTTTAGAGCAAAGAAAACTACCCCCAAGGTGCTCCAATCTGGATTCTACTGGCCTTCTCTTTTCAAAGATGCTTACGACTTTTGTAAGCAATGTGATAGGTGCCAGTGACTTGGCAGGATTAGTCGACGTGGCATGATGCCTTTGCCAAATGTTCTTGTCGTCGACATCTTTGATGTGTGGGGCATCGACTTTATGGGTCCTTTCCCGAATTCGTTCTGGATTGTTTACATTCTAGTGGCCGTTGACTATGTCTCAAAGTGGGTTGAGGCTATGTCCACAAAGACCAATGAACACAAGGTGGTCACCAAATTCCTAAAGGACATTTTTGCATGATTTGGTACTCCTCGTACCATAATTAGCGATAGGGGTACCCACTTCTGCAATCGCTCCTTTGAAGCGCTTATGAAGAAATATTCGTTCACCCACAAGCTTGCGACCTCATAACATCCGCAAACTAGTGGGCATGTCGAAGTCTCTAAACGCCAATTAAAGCAAATCCTTGAGAAGACGGTTAATTCCTCGAGGAAGGATTGGTCGACTAAGTTGAATGACGCGTTGTGGGCCTTCCACACCGCGTATGGGTATGTCCCCATATCGGGTAGTGTACGGCAAAGCGTGCCACCTACCCGTCGAGCTTGAGCATCGTGCTCTCTGGGCGATCAAAAACCTGAATATGGATCCTGATCAAGCAGGGGTGATGTTTAAACTCGACATTGTGGAGTTGGAAGAGCTACACAATGATGTGTATGAAAATGCCAAAATTCATAAGTCCCGAGCCAAGTTCTTTCACGATCCCATGATTATGCGAAAGTTGTTTACGGCCGGGCAGAAGGTGTTGCTCTATGATTCCCGACTTAATCTGTTTGCGGGTAATCTCCGCAGTCGCTGGTCTGGCCCTTTTCTTGTCCAAACCGTATTTCCTCATGGTGTGGTTGATATCCTGAACCCAGGGAATGGGGACATGTTCAAAGTTAATGGACAACCCTTCAAACCTTACTTGGAGGGGGCACCAGCTGAAGTCAAGGAGATCATGTTCCTTCATGAACCTCTCTCGCACTCAACCATGCATGGCCTACATGGATGATTGAGATTTGAGGTTTGTATATATTGTTCATTAGTTTCAAAAAAAATAGAAACAAAAGACTCCATGAGTGAGCATTGATTGTTGTGGGCTCCAACCCTTGAGTATTTGGGCCCCATTTCTTTCACGTATTTGTATCCCTTCTTTATCATCTCACAGGTTTTGAGGGAATGCGGGTTTGTATCCATCAACATAACCATGAACTTCCCTTTGTACTTCACGTTGGTGAGATCTCTTCTTTTTCATGCATAAATCCATGTAATATCTTGCTCACATTCATTGAAGACAATGCATGAAGTAGGTGTGGGGGGATGTTTTACGTGTCTACATAGTCGAGTCTTTTTCCTTTGATTTTGTTTTCTTGTGTGTGCATTGTTAGGGTCATGTTAGTGTGATGCATTTAATATCTATATATCTGCTTGCCATTATCCTTGGGTGACTTGTCATCTTTTGCTTGCCTTATACTTTAAAATTTTCACATTTCTTTCAAAATCTTCATGTTTTTTGCGAAAGAAAATGTTTTATGGGTTTGGCGTGTCTTTGCCATGTGCAAAATCGTTGAGAGGCAAAGTAAAAAAAAGCTCCCAAAATTGTCTTGAACATGATGCATTAGGATATCTTGTATACCGACTTTAGGTATTATCGAGTCCTTAGGATGCACAGCAGTTTTCCCTCGGCGGGCGAGTAATCATAGGGTTTCAGTACTCAAACATTTAAAGAAGTCCACCCTGAATCTAGTGAGTCAATAATTTGTGTCTGTTAATATAAGGAAGTTTGTTGTAGTCAAGGACCCTTTAAATCTTGTTGTGAGACATTAAGTGTAGGGCTTTTGGTTCATGTGTAGATAAGAAATAAGTGAGTAGGTGTTCTCTCTTCTCGCATGGCTCCTATCACTCGGGAAATTAGGTATGAGGGGACTTTGTGCTTGGTGCTTTCAAGTCATCTGACTTGGGATGCACCGACCGAACTCCCGTTACACGGGTGGTAGGGATTGCCCTATGTGGATATTTAGGGAAAGGTATACGTGATAGTGTAAGTCCTCATAGGCAATGATGCATGAAACCTGACCCTGGGAGAATCAGACACCAACTAGAAAAAAATAAAAAAAAGTAAGAAAAAAAACAAAAAGAAAAAAAATGGCAATGCAAATTAGAACCTTAATGGAGTTTACACTTTGTATCACTTGAGGATGTTGAGGTTGTCCGTGTCTTTCACTTAAGTCCTTAATTAACTTGCACGAATGGTTTATTAGGCTAGGTGTATGGACTTAATACATATATAGAGTCGGCCCGTAGGATTACCGTGTCCAATGATAAACAAAAATGAGTCAAACGAGTCGAGTGTCTAGATTGAATAATGCATCAATGTTCGGATTTTGTGGGTATATCCATTGAAAACCCTTAGGAGACAACAATCCTCCTCTTTGGCGACAAGGAGGTTTAACGGCTTGTTGCACGTGCTAAGTGCAACCCTAATTCCTACGAAAGTGAGTTAGGATTTCTCTGTTTTACAAATTATTTTTCCTTTCTTTCGTTTTCTTTCCTTTCTTTGTTTTGCTCGGTACTAGCAAAAGCGAGGTGTGTGCGTATTTGATTGACATCATATCATGCATATACTTGTGTCTTATATCCTTTATTCTTAGCCTAAGCAATGCTACGTAACGAGTTTTATGTTTATGTTTCAGGAATAAATAGGATTGAGGAGAAGAGACATAAAAGGAACTAAAAGCAGGAGAAAGGACTGAGTTGAGAGACTTGGGGACTAAGATGCAAGGGAGAAGGACCTGAATGTAAGACCGAAGGACCAATGATAAAATCAAGAAACTCGACACCATCATGGTGAGTATTTTGGCAATTCTATTCGGGTCGGAGCTCTAGCAACCGACTTGGATACATCAAACATAAAAAAAGTCATCCAGAAAAGCTCACACGAAAGCCAGGCCTGATCCAAACCCTGTAGACCACTGACTAAAGGTCTGGGACCGCTGATTGGCGGTCCGGGTTGCTCCGGATCCAATGCAGTTTAGTCGGGTCATGTATTAGGGTGTATTTAGTCTATTTCTGGTATATGTTTACTCCCATACCGAGGAATTGTCGCAGATTACCTTTTTCTATGGCTATAAATAGAACTCTTTCTCCTCCTTTGTATCCATCTCTCTCTTGGTAGCCTTCCTCTCTACTACGAGTAAAAGCCTTGTAGCAAAAACTCTGGTGGAGTAAAAGCCATGCATCAATGTTCGGATATGTTTTCTCCCCTTTGTTTCCTACTCGCCTTAGAACTAACCAAAGTCGACACACCTCCCTGTGGATTGACCCCTATTTTCCACCGCTTCAACGCGGTCGTTCACTTACGGTTAATTAAAATGTTCAATCATAGACAATGCAACACTATTTTGTTTCTTACTAAACCACGAGACAAACGATTTTCCCAACAATTGGCAAGTGCCACTAGTGCTTTTTCGATCCAAAATGTAACCAGCATAGTCGACGTCGCTATAATCAACAAGATCAAAAGCCTTAGTGTTGGGGTAAAACAAACAAAAATCTTGAGATCCTTTGAGGTATCGAAAAATACGTTTTAAAGCATTTAAATGAGCTTTTTTGGACATGCTTGAAAACGAGCGCATAAACACACGATAAACATAATATCTGGATGACTAGAAGTAAGGTAAAGGAAGGATCCAATCATACCTTGATATTTCTTGATATCCACCTCCTTGCCATTTTCATCTTTGTCCAATTTAGTGCTAGTGCTCATGGGAGTCTTGTATGGCTTGCTATCTTCAAGACCAAAGTGTTTTAGAAGTTCTTTTGTGCAGTTTGCTTGGTGTATGAAGTTCCCATCTTGAGTTTGCTTAATTTGTAGTCCGAGGAAGAAATTTAGTTCACCAATTAAGCTCATCTCCAACTCCCCCTGCATAGACCCAAAAAATTCTTCGCAAAGACGCGGGTTACTTGCACCAAATATGATGTCATCCACATATATTTGTACCACTAAGAGATCATGATCATAAGATTTAACAAAAGAGTGATATCCACTTTACCCACACAAAAACTCTTGTTGATTAAAAAGTTCTTCAACCTCTCATACCAAGCTCTAGGAGCTTGTTTGAGGCCATAAAGAGCCTTCTTAAGTTTAAACAAATGGTTCGGGTAAGTATCATTTACAAATCCGGGGGGTTGAGCAACATAAACTTCTTCATTGATAAAATCATTTAAGAAATCACTTTTAACATCCATTTGAAATAATTTTAAGTCCATATAAGATGCATATGCTAATAACATGCGTATGGCTTCCATGCAAGAAACGGGAGCATAAGTTTCATCAGAGTCTATACCCTCCTCTTGGTGGTATCCTTGAGCAACGAGTCTAGCTTTGTTCCTAACTACATTCCCATCTTCATCAAGTTTGTTTCGAAATATCCATTTAGTTCCAATAACCGTTTGTTTGGTTGGTTTTTCAACTAGTTCCCAAACATCATTTTGAAGAAATTGATTTAACTCTTCATGCATAGCCATTAGCCAAAATTCATCATTACATGCTTGTTCTACTTTCTTCGGTTCTAATGTAGAGATAAATGCATAAGATTCACAAACTACATGAGCTCTAGAGCATGTTGTCACACCTTGAGAGACATCTCCTACCACAAACCCTTCGGATGATCCTTTCTTTAGGTCCAATCCTTAGGAAGTTCCTCTTTGTCCTCTTGTGGAGAACTTGAAGGTTCTTGATGAGACTCAAGTTTGGCATATTGTGATGATACATGTCCAATGATATCCATGCAATCATCATCAAGAGAGGAGTTATCTACACAAGCCAACTCGTCAAAGTTGACGTGTAGAGATTCCTCGACACAACTAGTTCATTTATTGTAGACTCTATATGTTTTACTCCTATCGGAATACCCTAAACGATGGCCTCATCGGATTTTGCATCAAATTTATCCAAATTATCTTTAGCGTGGAGGATAAAATATTTTGATCCAAAAGCTTTGAAGTACGACATTTTAGGAATACGGTCATGCCAAAGCTCAAAAGGGGTTTTCTTCAAAATATGTCGAATAAGAACACAGTTTAAATATAGCAAGATGTATTAATGGCTTCGCACCAAAAATATTTTGGAAGCCCTTTTTCCACAAGCATGGTTCTTGTCATTTCTTGAAGATTTCTATTTTTCCTCTCAACAACCCCATTTTGTTGAGGAGTGCGAGGAAAGGAAAAGTTATGCTCAATTCCATATTTTTCACAAATTTTTTGAAACGACTCATTTTCAAATTCTCCTCCATGATCACTATGAATTGTGATTATGTTAGAGTCTTTTTCCCTTTGAACACGTTTGCAAAAACTGTTAAATCTTTCAAATGCATCATATTTGTTTGCTAAAAACAAAACCCAAGTGAATCTTGAAAAATCATCAACGATCACAAAACATATCTTTTCCCTCATAGACTTACGGTCCTTGAGGGTCCAAAAAGATCTAAGTGTAAAAGCTCAAGGGGTTTTGAAGTTGACACCACATTTTAGGATTTGAAAGAAGATTTAAATTGTTTTCCAAATTGGCATGCATCACAAAGTTTGTCCTTTTTGAAATCAATTTTTGGTAGTCCTGAATAATTTGTGCAATTACGACATACTAATATGTCTCAAATGGTTATGCCATAACCAAGCTTCGTCATGTGAGGCAACTAAACAAGTTTCAACATTTAAATTTCTAAGGTTAAACATGCACAATGTAAATATTATTTGACCTATAACATTTGAAATCGATTTTTATGTCATGTTTAGAAATGATGTGGAAAGTATGTTTATCAAACACAACTAGAAAATTATTATCGGTTAATTGACTAACACTTAGCAAGCTATGTTTCAACCCATATACTAATAAGACTTTTTCAATATTTGGAGTAGAAGTATTGCCAACATTGCCAATACCGACAATGTGACCTTTAGCATTATCTCCAAATGTGACGGCTCCTCCCTTCTTAGGCTTTAAGATTGATAGAACTTGAGAGTCTCCCGTCATGTGCCTTGAGCACCCACTATCAAGAATCCACTTCCTGTTTCTCCACACTTTTATCTCATCATCGTCAATCTCCACCACGTGAGGTTGGTCACTCGTCTATGGTGATGGAGGTAGGCTTGAGTCGGAATCATCATTAGTAGCCATGAAACACATGTGTGCTTCTTCTTCTTAGGAGTACTCGGAGTCAGAGTCCTTTGATGAGCTTGAGTCATCCCATGTGGCCTTGAGAGCCTTCTTCCCATTTTTCTCATGATGATCCATTTTCTTGTTATAATCACGATCACGTCTTCTTGGCCTCTCCTCTTTGTCTTTTCGTGAGGGCCTTTCTTCTTGGTATCTCCTCCCTTTCTCTTCTAGGAGGATATCTCTTTTCCTCTCTTCGTTCACGATCTCTCGGCCTAAGCAATGGGCAATCCTTCTTCATATGGTCGGTTTTGTTGCATTCGTAGCAAGTGAACGTCCGAGAGGATTCTCCTCTTCCTTTTGCAAATTTTCTTTAGGAGAGGAACTTCTTGAAGTTTTGGGTTAGGAAAGCGACATCTTCATCAGTGTCCTCATCATTACCCTTCCCGTTACTTCTCCTTCTCTCTTCTTTCTTCCATTTGAATCTCATAAGCTATGAGGCTTCCAATGAGATCCTCCATCTTCAACTTTGAGAGATCTTTGGCTTCTTCAATTGTCGTAGTCTTTTTCTCCCAATCCAAAGTTAGAGATCGAAGAAACTTGTGTACCCTGTCACTTTCAACCAAACCTTACCAAGGTTTTCAAAGAGTTAGTGTTATAAGTACAGCAAGTGTGCATCTCGCTTATAGATTCATTCGGTTTCATTGCAAAGATTTCCTACTTTTGCATGAATGAGACTATCCTAGTTTCCTTAACGGATGATCGACCTTCATAATGACTCTCTAACATATGTCATTCTTCATATGCGGAATCACATGCATTGATTCCACCATACTCTTCTTCAGTTAAACAACACATAAGAATGTTCATGAGTTTGGCATTCATTCGAACCATGACTAATTCATCATCGGTCAAGAGTTCTAATTCTTGAAAGAACACCCATAATTTAACATCATAAGATTGAATGAAAATTATCATGCGTTTCTTCCAATATACATAGTTTGTTCCATCAAATAAGGGAGGTCTACCGGTGTGGAATCCCTCACGTTGTTGGGCCATTCCCACAAATGTGAATTTGTTTATATGCAATTAACAAGGCTCTGATACCAAATGTAGGATCTAATGTGACCTAATATTAGTCCAAAGGAAGGTGAATAGAATAATTAAGTATTTTAACGAACTATGCCAAATTAAGAACTAAAGCACTTAAATGTGAAGAAGAGAAATGCAAACCACAACACCGGATGTATAGATGTTTGGATCCAACTACCGAATCTTAGTCCTCTCTTACGAATTGCTCTTCCTCGAGCAACTTCGCATCCTCAACTAAACCGATCTCCGTTGCGGGACGAGATCACGCCTTTACACCACCTTCTCACAATCCAAGAAAAGCTTCACACCGGAAGCTAGTACAACTCTTGAAGAATTTACTTCAGCAACTAATCTTGGGCACTTGAAATGAATGATGCAATCAAAGAGAGTAATTTCAAGTGGGAAGATGTGAGCAGAAGGATGTTTAGAGCAAAAGTGAGTAGTAAGAAATATGTAAGCTTGGAGAAAGATTGGTAACCTTGGAAGTGTGTTCTCACCTCTATTTATATGCTCTGAACTAATTCTAGCTGTTGGGATTAAATGGGTATTGAGTTGTGTAAGAATACACAAGACAGTGAATGACAGGAAACATTTCCTTACACCAACGGTCGACCGGATCGGGTCAATTGGTCGACCGGTATGTGAAGAGTAAGGAGTTCGGTCAAGCAAAAGTGCAGACGGTCGAAACAACTGGGCTAGAACCTAAGTGACCGATCGAACGGAATGGATCTTGGGTTCGACCGAAAAGTTCCAGTAAGACTTGGAGCTGGGAATTTCATGAACCGGTTGACCGTTAAAAGAGTTTCAGTCGACCGTTTCGAATATTTGGTCTAGATAAATCTGTGCAAAAGGATAACGGTTTAACAGAATGTATCGTGGGTTCGACCAGAAACTTCCAGTAAGACTCGGAGCTGGGAAGTTTCATGAACCGGTCGACTGTAAAAACAGTTTCGGTCGACTGGAAGACCAAATCTAAGTGAGGGGGTTTGGTGAGTATGTGTATACGACCGTTGGTATATACGACAAGTTTAACGGTCTATTATGTACCTTCCATTAACAAGAATATTATATCCGTACAGTGTTTAGAGATGGATGACTTTATAATAAATATTTCAAATTCTTGCATTTCTTTATCAAAGAATGGAATTTTCTATGCAAATGCTTTCATAAGAAATGGACTCTTTGCTTGAATTGAATAAAAGAAAAAATTTAAATGTCAATAACAAAAGACTTAAGAGAACTCACATGAATGATACATTCTTGTGGCATTATTGCCTTGGTGACATCAATAAAAAATGCACCAAGAAATTGAAATATATCAACTAGAAAAAGGAAGAAGGAGATATAGGTGAAACAAAAAATGAAACAAGCTCACGAAATCCGCCAATGGCGGATGGTTTGGGGATTCTGGTCAATGACTACGACCAACTCCTCGACAACGGCACCAAACATTTGATCAATCGTTTAAATAATCGCGAGTGCACGACATTGGTGAAGACGTGGAAAATATAGGTCGAACCTCAAGGAGTTGTGAGTGTTGTTGTTACTACCACAGTCAAGTGGGAAATGAGAGGAGAATGAGGGGATTATACTAACTAACTGCACTAAACGATGAATTAATCAACAATTAAACTAAACCCCCATGGAATGGAGGTGTGTAGGTTTGTGTGTGTGAGTGGTTCTTGATTACATCAGGCACAAGTGTGTAAAGTTGGTGAAATAAACTAGAAACTAGTGTGGAGTCTAATTAACATCAACTACATTTAAGTGAATACATGACTAATATAGTTACACATGAAGTGAAAATGCACTTTGGGTTCTCAAGAATGAACTAAGTTCCTAGTGTGGACATTAGGACATAAATTAACCATCCATACAACTCAATACATTCCTGTATTCTCTACTAATCAAGCATCCATACATAACAAGCCATTTACCATAACAAGATATTTACAAGCAACAAGATAAACTCTAGATCTAGCATGAGACAACTACCTAGTGTAGTTGTCATCCCATCTAATAAAGTTTTAGCAAGTTATATGCATAGATCTACATTAAACATGAAATGACACAAATAAGAAGAACTCATCACCAAACATCACATAATCTACATCACCTCCACCCCAAATGATGTGGATCTACTCTATACTCATCACTACAAGCATGGAAAACAAGAAATATACATGAAACATGGTAAGAAAAGCAAACTACTAAAGTAACCAACAAAACACAAAACTAAGTAGATAGGAAGAAAGCTAGAGACAAGAGGAAAATGATTCTACCATTAGATTAAAGAAAGCACTAGTTTACAAGCTCCAACCACCTCTTTATTTTTGCAGCCCAAATGGGTAAAACCTAAGATATTCTAATGGTGGAGGTGGAGAAGAAGAAGAAAGGTAGGAGAAACATTACTATTTATAGAAGAAAGAGTGCTATAAATAACATCCAACTACTGTAATCGCTTTCTCTATGGTCTGGTGCACCTAAATACACACACTCGAGCCACGAGAGAAATTGGGGCCAAAATGATCCGCCACTGGCGGATATTTTGTCTGATTCACCTCGATTTTCTTTAGCAACTTATGTTCTCTATTTTGCATGAGGGGTGAACTCCTGATCTGCTGGTTCGAGCCCCTTTCATCTTAATTTACCAAATACTCTTCAAGATCATGATATTGAGGGATTTTTACTCTCAAAATATTTTCTTTTGTTCAAGTCCCTCCAGGTTTAATCTGGGTCCTTCTTGATTTGCAGATGGGTCCTTGTGCATGACAAACATGTCTAATTTGCTTCCTTTACGTCCTTTCTTCTTGCATTTCAGTCTTTTTCTCTTCATTTCTCTTGTTTATTGCCTAACACCTAAACCACCATAAACAAACACTCAAGTAACTTAAAATTGGGATAAAATAAAGGATATATAACATGAATGGGATGTATGATATGCTACTAATCACACCAGTTGAAAAGCAAACCACCCGTTGTTGCTTGCGATGGGCGTGATTTCTCTGGAATTCGGACTTAGGATTTTTTTTGGGTTTTCTAGGAGGACGATTTAGGGTTTTAAGTGGCTGGGTTGGGATTTCCTGCTTTGTAGGGATAGAATCGTAAAATAGTGGAATTCCATGTTATTACGCGGACAACAGACTAACTCGACCATATCTGGTATTCCGGACTGAGTCGACCATACGAGGGACTTACTCGTCCACACATCGGACTAAATCGTCCCAACCATTCTCCGCAAGGCATCCTTCTAACGACAGGTTCGAGTGGCAATTCATGTAAAGATTGATGAAAATTATTTAACAAGCTAGGTCGTTCCATCGACACGAGCTGGATCGACTAGTGTCCACTTTAATTAACAACATATACAATTAAAGAAAACATTATATTTACAAAAAATTGACATCAGAGTGGTCCACGTTTATCATTATGATTACATGTAGTATAACTCAATAAATGAAACAGCCATGAAACCGAAGTTATAATCAATCAATTGAATTTAATGTATTGGCGTAGCATGACACAAGCCTGGGCCCACTCGGGATGGTCCCATAAGCAATATATATATATATATATTCAACAAACGCAACGATCCCGATCGTTGGATGCGCTGATCATGGGTTGCTGCAACATTATAACCAGTTTTTAATGGCATGATCCTTTTAACAATCTTTGTCATCCCCGTTAGAAATGTGCGGTGGGACGCATGGATCATCATTTTGTCTTAAAAACTATTGTTTGGATGGAATTGAAGAAAACAACCTTAAATTGATTTTAATGTATTGGTGTTGCATGATTTGAAAGAAACAATCGTGGGACTGAATCATCGCAGACATAGTAGACTCATCCCGAACATGGTAGTTTCATATCGACAAGGAGAGACTTGTTGATATTCAAGACTAACTTGACCAAATGTGGGATTGTCTCGACCACATGTGGGATTGTTTCATCCCGAACATGGCAGATTCGTTCCGAACTTGGCAGAGTAGTCCCTCTACGGGAATAACCCGTCTGTCCATGGGACTGCCCGTAGATACCTAGGACTAAGTCCACCTAGCTTGGGACTGTATTTTGTTTTGAACGATTCATTCAATTCGACCCGAAAAAATACATGAAATATATTCGACGACTAAACAATAACTTCGAGTTTGCTTACATGGAACTTGAAAGTTCAAAAGAAGAAAAAAAACCAAAACAATACATTAGAGTCTTGTTACACAAAGCTTTGTCGAAGGTAAACCATTTTGGGAACCGTTGTGTCATTTAGAGGACCGTTGCTTGGTTGAAGGTTAACCGTCTCATGGGGTCTCATGGAAGTCTGTAAACTTCCACAAACATCCCACTTATGACTCAAGTGTCCCTCTTGGGACTCAAACTCAATTGTCCCACTTCGAACTCAAGTGTCCAAACAGGACGGGGCTATCCCGGGTTGGGACAGGACCGATTCGTCCATAGTCGGGACTGAATATTCAAGACTGACTCAACCATACAGGTTGCCACCACGTACACCTCCATATTTGGGACTGAGCTGGGTCATCTCCACTTTAGTTAACAACATATAGAAAACATTATATTTACAAAAACTACAAAAACCGGTCGTATTAAGGCTTATAACAATTTCTCACATTGTTGTCTTAGGTAGAACTTTATTATTTTCATCACCTAGCTCCACCTTTAATGCATGCCCGACAAATCCCGCAAGCGCTAACATATGCTCTTTAGGTTTCATTACTCTTTCTTCACAGTTACGATAAAGTTTCTTCTTTCGGCCATCTAACATTCAATTCAACACTATAATGAAATTCCATTGAACACTATTAGCTTCCGCGTTTCAAAAATACCATTACATATTCGAAGATACACAAACAAAACATTCCATTGAACACTATAATGAAATTCCATTGAACACTATAAGCTTTCATATAACATTCCATCAAAAAATTTAACATTACATATTCCACAAATAGAAACACAAACACAAAGAAAAACGCAAAAACACACAGAATTATCTTGTTTAACCAAGATGTTGATATAAACTAACTTCTAAATTTGTGGGCTAGGTTGGTGATAGAAACACAGTGCTTAATGATTTTGTTGCCCGAAGGTGGCATATGGTCACCCAACAACCAAGATCAATAAGCACTGTGTTTCTACCATTTAGAAATCAGTTTGGATTCCATTGAACACTATAAGCTTCCATATAACATTCAATTTAAGAATTCAACATTACATATTCCATGAACAAAAAAACAAACACACAAAAACACAAACACAAATATAAAAAATTATAAATATCTTCCAAGTCAATTGGAAGAGAATGATCCTCTCAGATGTCGCATGCAAGCCCAAAAGATGGTTTTGTTTATCTCTTGGGTCTGATTCAACTTAGAAAGCTTCTTGAGAAGCTTCCGCATCCCTGGGTCCTTTATGCTCTCGTAGGATTTCTCCACCGGTGTTCCATTGTCCCACACAAAGTACTGATGGTAATGGGTTGGCTCCGAGGAGCGATAAACATAGAACTTTTTGCTAATTTTGTTCGAAATGTTGGACCACATCTCTGATGCCTTGAAACTGTACCTATACGTGCGACAGGGTAGACATAAAACTATCAGTATTTTAATGGGGGGGTAACCTCCCCATATTGGTCCACCAGTAATGTACTCATCTTCATCACTCGAGTAGTCATTGTTGGCTTTGTGTTGGGAGGCCATATGTTTGAGGGGATCAAATACACAATTGGATCTACTAATGCAATATGGTTTAGGATTTACGAAATATAAATGGAAGACTTTATACCTATGATTTTATAGACCTTGTAATGAAGGGTACGTTAAGTGTCTTCGCATACCCTATAATGTGTGTTTGTGTCTCTTCATGCAATGGTGAAAGGTTGTGTCTTCGCATACCCTATGATGAAACAACCTTTCAAGACGATTAAAAGTCATTATTATGCGAAGACACACAACCTTGGGACGTCTCTTCATCATGGGACGTCCCATCATGGGACATTTGACTTCGAATCGTCCATGACTCATCCTGTCGTAGGACTCACACATCCCGGTGCGAGACTGACTCGTCCTGAACTGAGACAAAATCATCCCGTACAGCCGTCCTTGTATCAGGACCCTTTGCTTCCCGAGCGGGACAAACTCGACAGTTGTTAGTAACATCTGAAATTCTCAAGGTAATGAGTCCTCACAGTGTTTCAAGAGAAATGTGATAAATATAATAAAATGGGCATGTGAACATGTGTCACCGCCACTGACTTAATTATACCAAACTTTTGTTCACAAAATTTAAGTAAATAAATTGTTATCTAAGGAAGATGAGTGCATAATGCCTCAAACCATTCAAATATGTACTTGTTAGATCCTAGTTACCAATTTAATGTACTTAAGTGGACATGTCAGATTGTATTTTAAATATATGTATACGCGGATGTGTTCTGTAAATCTCGTTGCCATTTTAATGTACTTTAGTTCAAACAAAATCTAGGTCTGCACAATGGATCCACAACTATTCGCAGACATTTTGGACAACGACGAGTTTGCTATATGGTTAGGTACCATTGGTCGTGTCAAGGACTACGTTAAAATTTATATAATCAAGAATTTAGTACAGACTGCACCCATGACCGGTAACCAAAAAATGTTGAACATGTTGAGGGGTCACTGGAGGGTGTGCTATGACGGATGTCGTATGCACCTTTCTACCTTCTTAAATTTGTGTGATGTTCTTAAAAATAATGATTTTCAGAGACAGCAGGGGAGTTACTATAGAGGAACAACTGCATATATTCATGTTTGCATTAGGGCATGCGAGTTCCAATAGGAAACTCTAGAATGAATTTGAACTTCCGGTGAGACCATTAGTAGGCATTTTAGTACTATTCTCGACGGCCTAGCAATATGGGCTTGTGATGTCATTAAACCCACTGAAAACCTCAACGACACACCAGAACACAAAGTTAATCGAACAGATAGGGAGTTCTACCCTTCAAGAACTGTGTAGGCGCCCTAGACGGTACTCTTGTGGATGTAATCGTCCCTAGAAAGCACCAATCCCGTTATCATTGTGGTCGCTATCCCAAACACACGACACAAAATGTTCTTGCCATTTGTGATTTCAACATGAGATTCACATTCATGACGGCTGGTTGGGACGGTAGTGCTCATGATAGTCGTATCCTCAATCATGCACTATATGATCCCAACCAAAACTTCCCTGTACCACCTGGAGGTATGCGGTTATCGTAAAAATGAACTAATGTTAGACCGTTTCGTTTGTTAGACTAATTGTTTCATAAACTTGTCAGATAAATACTACCTACTTGATGTTGGTTACGCAAATCGTAAAGGTGTTTGGCATTGTACCATAACACATGGTACCACCTCTCTGCCTTTCACAGCTCACAACCATGTGGCAGAGAGGAAACATTCAACAAAATGCACTCCTCGCTCAGGAATGTCTTTAAAAGAGCATTTCGAGTGTTGAAGAGGAGATGGGCCATGTTTAGGAAGATGGGTCCATTCCCCATGGAGTCACGAGCTAAAATTGTTGTGGTAGCGATGGCATTGTATAATTTCATCATCAATCCTGATCTGGTAGATGCAGACTCTCTCACTTTAGAGGAAGTTGAAGGTCCACGATTAAGGGATGAGACATCTATGTCAGATATTAGAGGCGGTATTCATGACGCAATTGCACTCGGAAGAGTTTGAAACGGAGGAAGTTTGGTTGTCTTTGGTTTTAATAAGTGGTTTGGATTATTCGAATGAGGGTGTAATAAATGTTACTGTTATTCGAATTGTGTTTTCCAACTTTGCTAAATAAAAGATCTGAAAGTTGAGTATATTGAATCGATTTGAATTACTTTATATATCTTCTGCAATGTATTTTGATTGCTATAGTAAAGTTGGTTCCATATAAATTTCTTTGTGATGTTGCACATTTAGCAGCAAGAATGAGTACCCGTAGTACACCAGAACCACTTTTCCACTCTGAAACAAACAGAGTGTTGGTTCCATATGGTGATATCATAATTTACCATTTTTACCCTCACTATTATCTTATTTTTGTATTTCAATAATGCTATGTCTAGTTTTTTTTCATTTTTTAGATTACAAGAAAATATTGAAAGTGGAAGGACTGAAATGCAAAATCCGATATATAATGTGAAAGTTGAAGGGCATGATACAAGAAAATCACTCCACATGTATGCTCTCTATTTTCTGCAATGTTCTGGTAAAATAATCAAATTATAGGTGCAAATTCGGATTATGCAATCACATCAAATAGGAAAGCTCAGATAAGGAAAGTCTGGACTGTCATCACCTGCCACTTGTTTTATTCATACCATCCACATCCAAATAGAAAATTTGATGATTCAAGATCCGTTAGAAAGAAAATTTAAAGGAGAAAATATTCTTCTCTCTTGAGACTTGACAAAGTCCAATGATATGAGGGTGAAAAAGTTTGTCAGGACAGATTGTATTTGGAAACCCGGCATCCGACAAATCATCAGTAATTTGGCATAATGTTTTGATACAATATACATATAAGGAAATTCAAGATGCGTTACGAAGAATACTGCCATATGCACAACTTTTGTATTTCATGTAATTCCAAATTAGAAACCTACGGGGCTCGTAGAGGGTGTGAAAGATTGTTGATGTGAGAGAGAGAAAACCTGACTTGTATTGTCTATAAAAAGGCATGGAAAGGAGAGAGTCTCTCCTCCTCCACAACCCTATATTTCTTGTTTCTTCTTTCTTTTAATTTTCAGAAGTATAATGATCAAAAAAATCAATAGTTATTCAAGCAATGAAATTCATTCTTTTCTTTTATATGTTTTTTCTTTTGTTCTAGTATTAGTAATTTCATGTTTGTGTATTGCTTTTATAGTTGGTTTCTTCAGACTATTTCGTTTTTCTTCTTCTTAATCTTGTTTCTCCTATGATTCTCCCCATGTCACTTACCACAATGACTGGCTAAGCCCTCTTTGGGATGAGGTAGACGGATCGGGTTGAAAGGAGTGAAAGGGTTGAGAAAAGTGGGCTTCAAAGTGTAGTTGTTCTTATTGTTGTTACTCTTTTGTTTGTTTTGTTTTAGTGACTTTAACTATATGAATTTTATAACTGAAATCTTAAAGAACAAATATATAATTTCATAAGTATACACTATTTAATCTTGTTAGATCCAAGGTTGTACTACATTTTGATCACTTAATAACATGTTGTTTTATGTGATGCTTAGTTTCTATTATCTAAATCTTGTGTTTTTTCTCAAGCTTGAATTCTTATCAACCCTAAATCCATATACCTCATCTCCAGCTTTAATATCTGAATTCTCATCTTAAACATCCTTAGTTTAGCTAAAGTTATATCATTAGGTGCACGATTCATAACAAAAAGAAACAAAAAGTCTTTCCACCATAGGTTTTCGCATGCATGCTAGTTTAGTTGTATAAAATCATTCAAATTGGAATTAACCATCGCCTCCACATGTTTGACCCGTATGCTACAACACAATACACTTGTGGTTATATTTTAAAACTCATCATGTTTTTGGCACCGTTGTCGAGGAGGCGCGTCATGTGAAGTTTGATTTGTGTTTTGGGAACGTATTGGTCAGTGCTACAAGTTTGATCTAACAAATTTTCGTGATTCATAGAAGTCAAGAGGTTGGGCATGAAAATCGGAGGATTGGGAATAAGTCGGATCTGCAGATTCACGGACCATAAGTTTGGTTGATCCGCGAAATAGCGGATCTGGTTTGTCTGTTTGATCAAAAAAATTCTCTATTGGTTCACAACTTCTTTTACCCAATGACTGTCCTAAAAATTGAAATTCATGTTGGTCTCAAATTTAATAAACATCGACTCCTTTTTAATAATCAACTTGGACACTAAAATCCAAATCAAAAGTTTATATGCTCCATGCCTAGGTCATTAATCATATAAGATTGACTTGTGCATGCACTATTTTTTATTTACTTTCAATTTTTGTCGTTGATTGTTGGAGAATGGTACGTACTTTGAACACTCATTCATGCATTGGGTCACATTTCATATAGTTGTAGGGATGCATTAGGCCAATAGTGAGATTCGAGTTTGTTTGGAGCGATTGATTGCTTGATCTAAGTTAAACCACTGTAAAGGGCACCACCTACCGAAAATCAAGATACAGTGGGGATTTGATCACCCTCCCATGGCCTACAAACCACCAACATAAGCATCACCCAAGCTTAATTTAAATTCAATTAGACATCGGCCCCTAAAGATACTCAAACTCAATTAAGGAGTAGGTTTTGTCGTGACTTGTATGACCTGAACGTAATTCGAGAAAATTGTTGTGTAGGAAGTCTTTTCATGGTGACGAAAGGCCCCCAAGCAAAGTGGTTATTTAATTGGCACCGGTTACGCCGGAAGTGCTCCCACTAGCTATACATGACCGGGCCAATCTACCAGGTTGACGAGGGAGGTGAACCAAGAACGACTTAATCGACTCACTAGTTAGGAGTCGTCTAGTTTTAAGAACACTAGGCCTAGGTTGTTTGAGTCTTGTTTGTGGTGTGAAATTCTAAACCTGACCAATTAGAAATCGAGTCTATCTCTCTCCTCTATACCTCTTCTTTAGGAATTTCTCATCTTTCCCCTTCTATTGTTTGCATAAAAATAAAAAATAAAAAAAGATTTGAAAATTCAAAATTCAAAAAGACTTGATTTGGAAGATCCTAATCTGATTTCCAAGATTTCAAGAAAACTTTTTTTGGATATTTCCAATTCCATTTCGAAAACTTTTCAGGAAAGAATTCCAAGAGGAGAGATTTGTTTGAATTCTAAATTTTAAACTCCCACTTTTGGAAAGTTTTCTTGGTGCATGCAAACTTGGATTCAATATTCAAGCAATCGTCTTTCAGGAGTTGATTCTGATTCAAGACCTAACTTAGATCTTGACTTTTCTAATGCACATTTTCAGTCAGACCTTATGGCTGAGACTGCTAAAATGAATGAGGACGTCGGAAAAAATGAGAGAGTTACTCTACAGAACTGATGTTGTCCAACGAGAAATGCTCAAAACTCATGCATAGGATTACCAATTGTCTGGGCAACACAATTTGAACTCAAAACTCACTACATTAATATGCTGTCAAAATTCTTATCGAAGGAAGATCGATTTATTTTCCTTGGGGAATTTGAGGAATGCATCAGGCTGATGAAGTATTCAGGAGTAAGTGAGGACATAACTCGTCTAAAATCTATTCAATTTTCTTTACAAGATGATGCAAAGAAATGGCTTTACGGTTTAGAAGAAAACTCCTTCCAAAATTGGAACCAATTTGAAACGGTTTCCCTAAAGAATTTTTTTCCAAATTATAAAACTTTGAAAATCTGTAGTGAAATTTTGATGTTTATCCAAAAGTAAGGAAAAGTATTTTATAAATGTTGGGAGATGTTAAAGGAATTTCTCAATCAATGTCCTCATCACGGAGTACCCAAGTGGCAACTTTGTCAAATTATGTATCACGGGTTAAACTACCAATCACGTACACTGCTAGAGTCGTTGTGCCAAGGAATTTCATGGAGAAAGAAGAAGAAGAAGATGCTTGGAAATACTTAGGAGAGTTCCCTGACAATTGTATGCAATGGGAGAATACACAATAACCGATGAGCATTGGAGTAAAAATTGTATGTAATGGGCAAGGCAGTGTTATCGCTACAGACTCGTCCTTTGCAACTGAAGCTAAGCTCCAACTTTCTCTCGTAGGTTAGAAAATCTTCAGATGCAAGGTCACACTTCATCTCCTCAAATTGCGTCTTGCAACAAATGTGTCTTATCCGAGCATGTTTCGGAGGAATGTGCCTATATTATTTCTGAGGTTGACCAAGCTAATGCAATGTTTAATCGTCCTAGAGATGATCCATACCCTTTCTTCTATAATCCAGGTTGGTGCAACCACCCTAACCTTTCCTGGAGCCAAGGTAATTCAAATTCTGACCCCTCAAATTATCATGCGTCACCCAACAATTTTCAAAACCGTTCTCTTGACCAAGGTCTTACTCAATCACAATTGTATCATTCTAATCCAACACCAGGGCTTAACTAAAATATCCAAGATGCTAGGATATCCTCCACAGAAAAACAAATTGAAATTATGAATAAAAATATGAATTCATTTATTCCAACCACAACTCAAACAATTAAATGTTTAGAGGTCCAAGTGAGTCAATTAGCTCAAACCAAGAACCAGTGTGAAACACGATCCTTTCCAAGCCAACCTGAAGCTAACCCACACAATTGTTGTACAAGTCTTCCAAATAACCAAAAATCGATCAATCAAGTGCAGGAGACTGCACCTACACACCAAGTTAATGTCATCACCACGCTAACGACTGAAAGTATAAGTGAAAATAATATGAATCCATAAAAAATGCTGGTTGGACCGTCCCAAGATGTTGTCGATTTGCTCATTGGTCCTTTGGGCTTACATCTGAGTCCCTCCCTTTTGCATATCAGTCCGTAAGTCTCACTGATTAGCCTTTTTTCTTGCATTCATGTCCTTTTTGCGTCTCTTCTTCTCAAACATGTTACATAGTATTGCTTAGATTCAAAATAGAGGATATAAGACATGAATATATATATGATATGATGTCAATCATTACTCTTTTGCCCGGCGGTCCTTGGCAAGGCGTGTTCATCGCACCCACCATCACCTCCCGGCTCACGCTTATGGCGAGAACACCAGTTTCAAGAAACAAGACGACACATGGATTCACAACTTTTGCCCAGCAGTCCCTAGGCAGGCACGCTAATCGCACCCACCGTCACCTCGCGTCTCAGGCTCAAGGAGAGGACACGGGTTTCTGATGAAATAACACTTCCATAACGAAAAAGGCAAGAATTCAATTCTAGGCACCAACAGTTGGATGTAATCGGCAAAGTGGTCGATTGTTTCCCTATGAATAGGAAAATGTTCGAACAAAAGCACGATCCGGTCAAAAATTGGAGCTAAAACTAAAGTTAACGATCGAACAAAGGTCTACGACGGTCGTCCGTTTAGAAGGTCTTGGCCATGATAAAATTCTACAAAGATGCAACGGTCGAACTCCAAATTGGTCCCGTCCGACCAAAAATATCAGGGATGTCACAATCTCCATTCTAACTACATCTGATCGACCGCCATCATGGCATCGGTCGATCAGTGCTTGGGCTACGCCAGGCAATGCCTAAGTGTTGCCTCGCTATGCCGGTCGGGGCCCGACCGCACCCGGTCTTCGCCTCCCTTCATCGTCGGCGAGGCTGTAGGATTTCGTGTCCCTATGTATGTATATATTTTAAAAAAATTAATACAAACATACAAGATCAATTTCATATTTTCATTAATTTTACGTACATGTATTTGTTTATTCTAATATCATGCATTCCTATACATATTAAAATAAACAAAGAATAGAGGATCATACCCAAAGGTTCTCTAAAACCTTTCAGAAGATCCGGAGTTCCATTGCTCATCGAATCGCCCGCCGATTCGCCTCCAAGCCAAACTCTAAAGAAGATTAGAGAGACAGGAGCTAGCCGATCAATCTTTGATTAGGCTTAGAATCTAGCTAATAACTCATCTTTAAGCTCCTGAGATTTCTATCTCCAAAACTTAAAATTATTAAGAGATTTTCGTGGTGATTAAGGGAGAGATTAATGAGAGAAAGATTTTTTGCATTAACATAAACAAGTAGGATGAGGGGTCCCTTTATAGGCTCCCAAAACATCCTTATCAAGAACTATTCTTTAGTCATGATCTCTTGCTTATTCTCTCCTAAAATTAATCTCAAATTGCCACATAAGCATCCTATAAAACGTTTAATTAAATTTGGAATTAATCCAAATCATGATCTAATTATTCTCTTAATAATTCAGGCAAAAATCGCGTTGTTCGGTTAACCGTGAGCTAGACGGTCAACCGAATATGCATGAGAAAAATTCTTTGGAAAAATTCGGACGATCCGCGTCTTGCTCCGGTCGACCGTTGACCCACCAAAATTTCTCCTGGCGAACATTCATTGGACGACCGTGTCACCTTCGGTCTACCAAAAATATTCTTTCTTGGTTGACCGTTCACGCTCGGTTAACCGAACCCAATTGTCCAAGAACTCCAGACAATTTCGGTCAACCAATTGTGTTTACCTTTTCCCCGTTCGGTTGACCGTTCCGAAGACACCCCGGTCGACTGAACCCTAAACGGTTTACCGTGTTTGACCCTGATTTTGCCTTTGTCAAATTTTGGATTTATTTCCAACAAAATTTGATCTTTTGGGGTTTTTAGCAAATTCATATCTTATGTAATATATCATCTTATGTAATATTAAATTATTACACCCCATAATATACACACCTCATATGAATTTATTATGATTCTAATTATGTCAATTCTCATGACATATTGATTTTATTCGTTCACCACATATGTCACTTTTTCATATGAAACCTGACACATCATATGAACTCAAAATCAAGCTTCTTGTTTCCCAGTTTTGTGGTGTGACCTATAGGAGGATCTAAGCTAAATTGGCAATGATATTAAACACTTAATATCTCAAACTATAAGCGATATCTAGCTACACATTATAGTTATCCAATTAGCATAGATGTCTTTGTTCCACTCGAACTAAACACGATTCATTTAGTGATGTAAGTGCACCACTTGTGTTCGTCCCTTGCGTCATGATATTAAGAATATATACAAAGTAGAAATGTGTCACCTTTGTATTATATTCATTTCTTGATCTCTCTAAACTAATTATAACTATGTAACTTAACTCAAGTTACATTGTACACATTATAATTTTGCTTTATCAAGGGGCACATTAATATCATCACTCAATTAAGAGGGGCAACGATAATCGTTTGACTAGTTATCTTTTCCAGCACGAGTCATGTTCAACCAACTATTGCCTTTATCACTATACTCATTGATAGCTTTTGACAATAATCAAATTAAGCACTTCTTGAGTGAAAAGATATAAGTCTCATATCTTAGGATCCAAGACACAGTAAAACATTAATGACACGAAGCACAATTCCATAATGTTTTACTTGTAAGGTCTATTCAATATATAAAACTAATCTTTTCCCCTTTTATATACTCGTGTCGTCAATTATTTGTAGAGCTACAACAATTGATGACCAACACGACAATCTTATCTCGGTGATTAATGTTCCATGTTAATTACCATGATTGTTAATAACTTTTGATTTATGCAGACCATTATCTTTTAGAGCTCTACGGTTAAGGACCAAGCACATCTTCCTTAACACTTCCAAAAGACGAATACCATAATCAAGGAACAAAATGTTTGCACATCCAATTCATAATAATTGACATATAAAAGTAAATTGTTAGAACACATTCCCTTCAGACGCCTCCGACCTCTATCGACGAGCCACAAAAACTCCTCACACACCTTGTGTTAGCGACCTAAAGAACTTGGTATCCTTTATGTGAGATCGCCGGAGTTCGTCGTCTGCCACCTCTGGTCAACAACCTTGCACCTCTGGCAGCCCCAAGATGTGCGACCATCTCCTGCGCCTTGCACCATGCCGATCTCACTTCACTCTGACTACGGTACGCCTTTGCACTGCTCTCCCGTCTTGTACCGTCTCCTATGTCTCCTACCGGAGCTCCGGCCACCTACAAATCTGGATGCACGTGGAGAGGGAAGGAAGGACATGTGGTGGGAGGAGAGAAAATGGGTGTTGAGGGAGTGAGGGAGAGAGGAATGTGTGTTTTATTTGAACACACACACCCCAACAAGGCATGGACTCACATGCCTCAACCACACCCATCCATACCCACCGTACTCACCCCATCCTCTCCAAAGTCAAACCCCAATTAGTGGAAAGAAAACCCACTAACCACACTTAACCCCACTAAGGTGTATTAGGATCTGACAATCCACCCTCCTTAAAGAAATTTCATCCGCAAAATTTACAACGGCAACTCACTTCTTCCAAACTTCCTCCTCAATCTCCCAGGTAGCCTCACGAACGTTATGGTGCTGCCATCACACCTTCACCATCGGAATGATTCTCCTCCTAAGCTGATGCTCCATGTAATCCACGATCTCCACAGGCCTCTCCTCTAGTGATAAATCCTGCTGGATCTCTGGAACCTCCATCTATGACATGGATGGGTCCGCCACATACTTCCTCAGCAACGAAACATGGAAGACATTGTGAAGACCCAAAAACTACGGTCGCAAAGCAATCCTATACGTGACCTCTCCAATGCGGTCTAGAATCTCAAACGGTCTAACGTACCTTGAACTGAGCTTCCCTCCTTCCCGAACCTCATTACTCTCTGGGGAGATTGTTGGCATTTTGGCCTTAATCTATGTTTTGGTGATTTAATCAACGTAATCTTAATTACAATCAATGTAGAGTAGCACACATTATGCATGGCATATATATTGATCTGTGGTAACTTCTACAGGTGATCAAGACGCAAGGATGAAAGGAATTCAAGTCAAGACATGTAATCAAACTTTTGAAGACATGTAAATTTACTTTTAATTGACTCTTACGAATATATGTAATCTTAAGCATGCAAGAGTAAATAACCATTTACATAGATACTAGGTTCCTTAGAGAAGTCACAAACAAAATTTTAGATCATTTGGACTTCAATAGGTCACCCAAACTTAGACCGGAAAACACTTAAGACCAAACCTGAACTGTCTGAGCAAAATTGGTCGACTGAACTAGTTTTCCGTTCGACCGATTGGATCAGTTAATCTGTTAGCCAATAGTGTTAAAACGGTCAATTGTTTTGTGCCTTTTGTTCAACCGTCTATACTTGTCAAATGACTGTTAGACTTGTCTTATTCTCCAACGGTTGTTTTTACAAACCCCTAGATTTCTTGTTGCCACCGGTCGAACATTGCCTTCTTGGTGGTCTACCGGAAGAAGACTTTTTGTGTCTTCCCAAATTGCCTACTAGTTTTGGTCAAACATTTCCATAAAACTGGTCCACCAAACCAAGACTTTTCTTGAGCCCCCTTAGTGTGTGATATTTTTGGTCGAACGAATCCATATCTTGTGTTCGACCGATTACATGTTTCCTTGGCCAAATCCCCTGAACGATCGATCGTTCCATACCTTTGGTTTGATCGTTCGCTTAAGTAAACTTAAGTTATAGCCTTGTTGGTTCGACCGCCCTTTGTTCGATCAACCTTTTATTTATGGACTGTTCTTGACTCCATGTCTGGACAGACTCCGGTCTACCGTTAGACCAGATTCGCTCGACCGAACTTGACCATAACGGTGACCTGCTCAATTCTGTTTTGTTTATCTTACACAAACAACTTCTAATTATATCACAACGGCTATAACACCTTACGAGCTTATAAATAGAGGATTGAACACTTTGTTTAGACAACTCTCCCACACACAAATTGTCTCATACAATATAGAGAAGTCTCCTAATCCCAAAAACTCCTACACTACACTTTAAGCCTAAATTCCACACCTTTGATCATTGATATATCCTACTCAAAGTGTGCTCAAGTTTAGAGAGTGTGTTACACTCAACAATTCTTTGTCAAGAAGCAAGGATTTCGGTGAAAGGCCGAAGTGTTCCCTCTCGGGTTGTGAGAGGATGGAATCAAGCTCGGCGACGATTGTTCACCAGACTTGTGTTGTAAAGGCCTAATCTCGGCCAAGAATGAGATTGATAGTGAAGACGTAGGCGGAGCTCGCATAGTCGAGCGGAGCTTGCAAGAGAGGAAGTAGGCGAGAGGTCAAACCTCTATAAAAATCTTTCGGTGCCATTGTGGTTTGCAATTGTCTTCTCTACTTGTTTGTTTTTATTCCACTGCATCTTTGATTGTTTAAGGAAGTAGAGATTAACTTAAAAAGTAATTAGAATTTGTGTCATACACGACCCTATAGAGATCTTCAAAAATACATGGTCACCGACCTCAAAGCTCAACTCCCATATACGTTTATCTGCGTAGCACTTCTGCCTGCTCTGTGCTGATGCTAGCCTCCTCCAGATCACATCGACCTTCTTTGCGTACATCTGCACCATCTCAGGCCCAACTAACTACCTCTCGCCAACCTCACTCCAGTAAAATGGTGATATGCAATGCCTCCCGTACAATGCTTCATACGACACCATCTCAATACTCGCGTGGGAGCTGTTATAGGAAAATTCTATCAGCGACAAATGATCATCCCAATGCCTTGCCCAATCTAGAGTGCAATCTCTCAACATATCTTCTAATGTCTGGAAAGTCCTCTCCGACTGACTGTCTATCTGCGGGTGAAAAGTTCTACTGAACTTCAACCGCGTCCCTAAGGCATTCTGCAAACTCCTCAAGAACCTGGATGTAAACCTAGGGTCTCGATCAGAGATGATGCTTACAGTCACTCCTTGCAGTCTGACTATCTCCTCTATGTATAATTTAGCTAGATCCTCTAAAGGCAAACGTGGTCCTGCTTAGGGCATTTGCAACTGAATTCACCTTCCCCGGGTAATAGGAAATGATGAAGACAAAGTCTTTGATGAACTTGAGTCATCTGTGTTGCCTCATATTCAGCTCTTTCTATGAAAATAGATACTTCAGACTCTTGTGGTCAGTGAAGACCTCAAACCACTCCCCATACAGATAATGTCTTCAGGTCTTCAAGGCATGAACCACCGCTACCAACTCCAAGTCATGTGGAGGGTAATTCTTCTCGTGCACCTTCAGCTACCTTGAAGCATACTCCACTACCTTCTCATGTTGCATGAGCACGCAACCCAAACCGATCCCTGATGCAACATTGTAGATCACGTACCCCTCGCTACCACTTGCAAGGAACTCCTCTGGTTGAAGTCCTCCTGGAACTCCTCCCAGCTCACGTCCTCTCTGTCGCTGAACACCACAGCGCATGTGGTTCTCCACCAGTTGGACACTGAACCGCCCAACACATAGGTGGCCAGATCCCCTTCATCTCTAGGAACATCCAATCACTCAGAAAATCCTCTGGATCTTGAAGACCCAATCCTCAGCTGCCTCCGGGTCAACTTCGCCCTCAAAGGTAGGCAGATGCTGACGCATAAATCTCTCATGCATTGTGCCTACCCTAGCCTGCTCATTACGGGCCGTCTGGCACTCTTGGAACTCTTCCAACCTCTCAATAGTCCCAAAGAGCGTCTGCCGCTCTTCCTTCCACACCACGCCCGTATTCGCATCACACGCACTACGCTCGCGATGCGTAGGTCTCACGTGTCTCAGAGGCAAAACACACAACAACCAAGACACTGAATCAATTCAACTACACAAGCATGATCTTCTAAAACAAATGTAAAATTCTATCCAACTACTCCTAACGGTGGTTTCTTTAGATGAGTACACCGGAAGCAACCTGCTTTGATACCAAGCTGCAACATCCCCAAAAATTACAAAATTTAAAATGAAAATTTAACGAACGAACCAAGGTCTATGACGGTCGACCGTTTGGATGGTCATGGCTGGGATAATATTAAACATCAATCCAATAGTCGAACACCAAAAAGGTCTCGTCCGACTGAAAATACCAGGGACTTCATAAGGTCCCAATTTAGCTACACTCGGTCTACCGCAACCTTGGCATCAGTCGACTGGTGCCTGGACTACACGAGGCAATGCCTAAGCATTGCCTAGCTGTGATGGTCGGCACTCGCTAGTGCTCGATCTCCGGTCATCAACCTTGCACCTCTGGTAGCCCCAAGACGCGCGACCACCTCCTTCGCCTTGCACCACACCGACCTCACTTCACTCCGACTATGCAATGCCTTTGCTCGCCCGCCTTGTGTCGTATCCTCTGCCGCATGCCTGAGCGCCACCCACCTCCAAATCTCATAGCACCTGGAGAGGGAAGGAAAGAGATGTGGTGGGAGGAGAGAAACTGGGATTTAAGGGAGAGAGGAATGTGTGTTTTCTCTTAACACACACACACCCCCAACAAGGCATGAGCTCACATGCCTCAACCACACCCATCCATACCAGACCCACCATACTCACCCATCCTCTCCAAAGTCAAACCCCAATTAGTGGGAAGCAAACCCACTAACCACACTTAACCCCACTAAGGTGGATTAGGATCTAATAGAGTTAACCTGGATTAGTTTCATTTTATGTGATTCAAACGTTGTTTTATCTGTTACACCTAAATTGGTTTCTAACAACTTGGGCTCTCTACACATGATGATCAATCTCGTCTTCCATGCTCGAACAAAGCACAAAAGGCTGGACTACAACCATGATCGTGAAAGAGTTTCCGTAGGCTTGTTGTGGACCAAGTTCATCTGCTCAGAAGACTAGCTAGCCGACTTGTTCACGAAGTTGTTTACTTGGGACCACTTCTTTCGTCTTTCCAGCAAACTAGGCCTCAAAGCAAGCCTAGTTTGAAAGGCAGTGTAAGACTAGAACCATGTATAGGTGAATAAATCATGTAATAATGTGAACACACTTAGTCTCCACATTATCACACAAGCATATTACTTTGGACCCAAATGTAGCCCAATAGGATAGCCTTAAGATAACATCATATAGAGCGGGTATGTGGAGGATCCGGTTAGCCATATGGATCCTCCCTCCGCCTAAATGCTTATGTATTATTTACAAACCCCAATGTAACAAAGTTATGCTTGTGATCTCTGCCTCCATCTTCTTCCTCCTTGTGAATATGTGAACTGAGCTCCACCTTAGAGTTTAGATCTGGTCCAACTTCTCCATGTGAGCTTAGATCAGGCTTGGATCGAGCTTGGATCGATACGTATCGTCTCTCGATTCTATTCTCCTTCAACCATATTCATTTGGTGACAACATGAATAGTTGAATAAAAGATCTACTACTTACATTCACATCCAACTGTTGTCGGTTGCATGCACTGTATAGGCACATCAAGATCGAGGAGGAAGAAGAAAGGAGCATTTACAAGAAGCTGGAGATCGAGGAAGTATTCATAATACATCATGATCTATAATCATCTAAGGACTAGTAACCAACTCAACATATTAGAATGATATCATTTGGACCATTACATGATTATATTTTTATAATACATCATTATACAACTTAGGATGTTATATTGGTGGCAGTGACACCTACATCTGCTAACAACGCATGATGTATGTTTTGTGGACTATGTCATGGCTCATAACCGAATTTTTTTATTGTATGTAATAATGCCGACTTTTAGAAAAATATATAGCTTGGTCATATTTGTAATGTCTCATTCCCATCTTCCTTTCCAGTAGTCCACTAGCTAACCTTAGATCTTCTTCGCGTCACCATCTTTCTCGAATCTCATGCATCATATCTTCCTTTGGTTTTCTATACACCTAAACCGCAACTACAACTACATGCACTAGTAGAAAATAAGAGTATTACGTCAGTTTTTCACGTTAGGTTTAAAAAAATTGACGTAAAAAGAACATATCACGTCGGTTTTTGTGATATGTAACATTGTCACGTCAGTTTTCATAAAACCGACATGAAATATTGATCTTGTCACGTTGATTTTTGTATAAACCGACGTGTTTTGTTTCCTTTTTAAAAAAAAACTACCACAACCATATTTCTCACTCCCTCACTTTCAATCTTTCGTCCCAACAAAAACCTCTTGTAACCTCCGCCGAAACCCACACCGCCACCACCTATACCAAATCCACGTCGCCACCACCACCTTAGACCTCCCGTAGCCCGACCCCGACTCCTCTGGCCAATAACTTCAACGACAACGTTGTATAACCAACTTTTGTATCTGGTCCAACTTTTGTATAACTAAGATCTCGTCCAACTTCTGTATAACCAAAGTCTTGACAGAACACCTCCCCGACAACGATGCCAAAAACATGATTGAATCAGTTATAATAACCGCAAGTACACGGCCGCGTTGAAGGGGTATCAAATACGGGTCGATCCATAGGGAGGTGTGTCGACTTTGGTTAGTTCGTAGGCGAGTGGAAAAGAAGATTGGAGAAAAAGTAATTACACTAAACTAGACTAAACTACACTACACAACACAAGTAAGCAACAAACAAGATGAAAGTGCGAGAAGGAATGAAACTAAGTGACTAATAAAAGAAGCTAGAAATCAGGATTGGAAGACCCCAAAGGGGTGGAGTGTGTGTACACATCAAATAAGTTGTGATGAATGCATTCATTAAGCACAAGTGTAGGTAGTGTTTGCTATGCATAAGAAGTACCTCATGGAAGAACCTATCATCCAAATCACTAACATAAGTGATTAATATGAGCATGCAAGCTTGTTATTAAGAACCTAAACAAGCATGGAATGTACCTAAATATTATGGCAGAAATCATCAAGTTAAGTATTCTCTTTAATTCAAACAAACATACTAACATTTCTCACATACAACAACATATAACATTCATTCCATACTACATGACATGTATAAACATCAACTCCAACCCCAAAGGGGGATGGCACTACTCACTACTCATTAAAAGAAGACAAAACGAAATTAAGGCAAATAAGATAGGAAAGGGAGACATGCTAATTACTTCTACTAAGTTTAAGAAAAACAAAACAAGCTAAACAAGCAAGCATTAAAACAAAGACAACATTAAAACAAACTATGAAGAATTATTTTGTTTACATGACTCACATTACAAGTGGCAATATTCTCCACCTTGAGTTTTACTCCAACGCTTACTCCAAGTAGACAGAATGCCACCAAGCAATGGGTAGATTACAAGGGAAGATTAAGAGTTCTATTTATAGTCATAGAAAAAGGTAATCAGGGACAATCCCCCGATGTGGTACTAGTACAACACCAGAAATAGACATAAAACACCCTAATACATGATTTGCCCGAAGCTTGTCGGATCTGAAGCTGTCCGACCGCCAATCTGTGGTCCCCGACCGCCAATTGACGGTCTATGGAGTTCGTATCCGGTCTGGATTTTGAGTGTGCTTTCCTGGCTTGATTTCTTCATGTGTGATGCACCCAAGTCGGTTGTTGGAGTTTTAGGCCCGAATTGAATTGCCAAAATACTCATCATGATGGTGTGAAGTTTCTAGATTTGCTCATTGGTCCTTTGGGCTTACATTCGGTTACTTCTCTCTTGCATCTCAGTCCCCAAATCTTACAACGCAGTCTTTTTTCTTACTTTAAGGTCCTTTTATGCCTCTTCTCCTCAAACCTGTTTATTCCTGAAACTCAAACATAAAACTCGATACATGGTATTGTTTAGGTTCAAGATAATGGATTGATTGACATCATTTCATGCTTATATTTGTATCTTATATTCATTATCTTTCACCTAAACAATGTTATGTTACGAGTTTTATGTTTAGTTTTCAGGAATAAATAGGTTTGAAGAGATGAAACATAAAAGGACCCAAAAGCTGGGAAAAAGGACTGGATTGTGAGATTTGGGGACCAAGATGCAAGGGAGAAGGACCTGAACGCAAGACAGAAGGACCTAAGAGCAAAACAGAGAACTCCACACCATCATGGGGAGTATTTTGGCAATTCTATTCGGGTCGGAGCTCCAATAAACAAAGTAGATGCATCCAAGACCACCAAATACACAAAGCAAAGCCCAGAAGAAGATTCAACTGGATCGGGATCTTTTTGACCGCCAATTGGCGGTCCAAGACCGCTAATTGGCGGTCACTTTTGGCCCAAATCCACCAAGTTTTCTCCTGGACGTGTATTAATGTTTGTTTAGGCTAGTTTTGGTATTGGTTTAGTCCCACATCGGGGGATTGTCCCGGATTAGCTTTTTCCATGCCTATAAATAGAACTCTTCACCTCCTTTTGTAATCACTCCATATTTTAAGTGGCTATTCTTCCTACTAGAAGTGAGGCCTTGAAGCACACACTAAAGTAGGAGGATGCTACTTTTAATGTGAGTCATTTTATCAATAAAGTTTTGTGTTTCTTTCATTGTTTGTTTATGTTTCTTTTATTGTTTGTGGATGTTTTAGTTTAATCGTCTTTTATTTCTAGCTTAGTTTTAATATGCTTTCTTTGCTTAGTTTAATAATTAGTGTAATGTTTAGTGAGTAGTTCCATCCCCTTTGGGGGTGGAGTAGATGTACATACATGCATTAGAGAATGGGATGAATGCTTTATTTTTGATGTGTTGATAAAACATGAATGTATGCTTGCTTGTTTAGGATAGAATTTATAACTTGATTAGTTTTGCCAAAATGATTAGACACCTCTCATGCTTGTGTAGGTTCTGAAATAAACAACTTGCATATGTAAATGTTAATCAACTAAGTTGGTGAATAGATTGATAGGTTTTGCCATAACATTTAGACACTTCCTATGCTTGATAAACACCACCTTCATGTGCTTAAAGAATGTATTCTACACCCACCTCTTTGCATGTGTGCACTCACTCCACCCCTTAGGGGATTTCCCATTTCTGTATTCCAGCATTCTTCTTTTGTTCTTAGCTTATTTGATAGTTCATTGTTTGTTTCTTTCGTTCGCATTTCATACTTCTTAGCATAGTTAAGTGTAGAGTAGTTTAATCAATCTTTCTCCCCCAATCTTTGCCACTTGATTTCTGATAAACAAGAGGCTGCTCACCTCCCTGAGGACGACCCGTACTTGCCACCGCTTCATCGCGGCCGTGCACTTGCGGTTTTAAATAAAACGTTCATCAAGTTTTTGGCGCCGTTACCGGGGAGGTGCCAGTCCAGACTCTTGTTTGGACGATTCAAGTGGATTTAATTTGTGTTGTGTAGTTTTTCCTTGTTTCAGGAGAGTTGGAGTCATCAGGAGGAACGCCTGGAGAAGTTTTGAGTGAATCTGAGCATTTAAGACCGCCAATCAGCGGCCTGATACCGCCAATTGGCGGTCAGGTAAGCTCGGTTTTGTCTCGTATTTCTTTGGTTGGTTTTCATAATTGATGTAGTGATCTGGGATTTAATTTGGCATGTTTTGACTTATAGTTTGTTCCCAGATCCATAATCAACCTCCTCTAAGCAACTTGGACCCTAAAACTCAAAGCAAAAGATTAGGCATTCTTGTTGTTTAGGTCATGCATCATGTATGTGACTTAGGCATTTAGATTGTCTTTTATCTTAGCTTTATTTTCTGTTGCTGAGAGCTGGCGTGAGGTACGCACCTTCTACTCTCATTCATGCATTTCGTATGAACATGCATTAGTTAGTAGGAAGTGCATTGCAACAAGTGTGAGTTGAGCGTTTTGTTTGGAGAGTTGATTGCTAGATTAGGACTCCAAAACGCTACTAAGGAGGGGCTGTCCCATAAAAGATAAGGTGAGGGATTTCATCACCCTTTCCTTCGCCCCAAAAACCACACTAATCAAGAGCCTAATTTTAAAATCAAGTAGACATTGGCCCTAAGGATTTCGGGCGCATTAGGAGAGTGATCCGGTCCAGACCGTCATGACCTGATCGGCATTGCCCACTTTGTCGATAGTAGGAGAGACGAGATCCCCGGATCTTGGCTCACTTTCTGGGCTTTGTGGTCCTCGTCGTAGGGAGGTGAGGCGTGTTGATGCCGTGTGACCTCGCAGTTAGGCGTCGTCTAGCTGTAAGGACCTATAGCGACCTTAGGATTGTTTAAGCCTTGTTTGCTTGTGTGCTTCTACGTGTACCCATCCGCCGTAGGTTAAGGACTTCGTCCCTTCTCTCCTGAGTCATTCTTTCTCTCATGTGTTCCCCCATCTTCTCCCCTACGTACATTCTTTGAAAGAAAAAAAGAGAGTTGTGGTTTGTGTGTGCACCTTTGTGCATGCTTTCGTGGACACGAGACGAGAGTGGTCGTTTGACGAGGAGCGTGGTCAATCCGGCTTCGGTCATCGATTTCTCGACGCCTTCCTCCTCTCGTGTCGCACGTAGTTCGGGTCCAATGGCTGCTAATTTCCGTGAGGAGGAGCAGTTGCTGGACCCACCTGCTCCACCAGTGCTTCCAGTTGTCGTTCCCATACCTCTTCGTGATCGATGCTACCCGAGCCGTACAGCTCTACCCTCATGCATCGTATTACCAGAGGCTAATGGGAACCATTTTGAGGTTAAGCCTCAATTCATTTCCATGCTCCCTCATTTCACTGGGAAAGGTGACCCCTATATCTTTCTCAGGGAATTTGAGGAGGTCTGTGCTATGTTCAAGCTGCAACAACTTAGCACAGACTCCATCCATCTTAGGCTCGTTCCTTTTGCACTAAAGGATGACGCCAAGAAGTGGTTGTACAGCAACCAGGCGAATTCCTTTAGGACTTGGGATGAGTTTCAATCTGCATTCCTCAAGAAGTACTTTCCTAATCATCGGACTCAAAAATTGAGGAACGAAATCAATTCGTTCTATCAACATGAGACCGAACCATTTCATGCATATCTTGAGTGGTTCAAAGAGCTACTATCCTCGTGCCCTCACCATGGCATTGAGTTGTGGCGTCTTTGTCAGATTGTGTATGAGGGTCTTCACATCCCGTCCAGAACGCTCCTTGAGTCCATGTGTCAAGGAGAGTTCTTGGGAAAGGATGAAAGGGAGGCATGGGCCTTCCTAGAAGACCTCGCTGAGAAAACCATGCAATTGGAGAGTGTGAGGGAACCACCTGCATCATCTAGTATAGTAGCGAGGATCGCGAATGCAAACTCAACTAGATCGGGTTCCGCATTTGCTATCGATACCACTACGGCCACCGAGGCACGCATGGCGGCCTTAATGCGCCGTATGGATTCGATTGAGCTCCAAAACCAACAAAGTGCACCTCACATGTCCACATCTGGTCCAGTTCCCTGTCATTCATGTGGTAGGATAGGTCATGTAGAAAGCGAGTGTGAGTCCATTCCTCCTGAGATGGAGCGTGTCAACGCCGTCTATGATAGAGCCAGGAATGACCCATACTCATCATCTTATAATCCTGGATGGAGGAACCACCCCAATTTTTCATGGAACCAAACTAATGCCCCGGGTGGTCCTTCGAACTCCTCTAGACCACATTACCAATCACACCAACCTCCCATGCATGCACATTCCTATCAGCCACCCCAAGCGCAAACCACCAATCCATCGGGTTTCCCAAATTCCAATAATATGGAAACCCGATTCAATTCGCTTGAGACCTTGACTCGTGGACTTGAAAACTCAATGAGAAATTTTATGTCTACCACAAGTCAAGTTCTCACTTCAAATCAGCAGACCATGAAATCTCTAGAGCTTCAGATGGGCCAATTGACTCAGTCTGTACATGAGAGAGAGAGAGGGTCTTTTCCTAGCCAGCCTGAGGCTAACCCCCGCATGTACCAACAACAACAAATGCAAAATGAGAATGTGGTACCTCGGGGGAGGCAAGTGAACCATGTGGAGGAACCTGTTCACCATGTCAATTCCATTGTGACCTTAAGGAATGGAAAACAGGTTGACAATCACATTTCCTTGCCACACCCACCACCATCTATGCAGCCCCTCAGTGGGAATGGTGGTGAAGAAGAAGCTCAGGGTGAGGGTAATACACCAAAGCTTTCTTCTCAGGCACAGCAGAAAACCTACCTGCCAAAAGCTCCCTATCCAAGTAGGTTGAACCAAAAGCAGAGTGACAACATGGACAAGATATTAGAGGTGTTTAAGCAAGTGAAGGTTAACATCCCCTTGTTGGATGTCATCCAACAAATACCTTAATATGCCAAAGTGTTGAAGGATCTCTGCACAACCAAGAGGAAGACCAATGTTCCTAAGAAAGCATTCTTGGCTGCAAATATCAGCTCACTTTTGTCCAATCCCACCTACACAAAATACAAGGACCCTGGGTGTCCTACTATTCAGTGTACGATAGGGGACACTAGAATGAGCAATGTTTTGCTTGATTTAGGATCAGCGGTCAACCTCCTCCCATTCTCTGTTTATCATAAGTTGAACTTGGGAGAATTGAAACCAACGAAGATCACCCTTCAATTGGCAGATAGATCCATTCGTATTCCCATGGGGATTATCGAGGATGTGTTTATCAAAGTTGGAGATTTTATATTTCCAGTCGATTTTGTTGTCCTCGATACCAATCCTGTTGCGAACACCCACTCTCAAATACCTTTGATTTTGGGTAGACCATTTCTGGCAACCTCCAATGCCTTGATTAATTGTAGAAATGGTCTCATGAAGCTCTCATTCGGTAACATGAGTGCTAAGTTTCATGTGTTCAACTCTGGTAAGCAATAGGAACCCATGGATGAACCTTTAAATCTAAATCTCATCCGCCAATTGGAGAAAGCACCACAAAATCAACGAACACCCCTAACCCCAATCCAACCCGTTGAGAATGTTCGTGGGCCCAGCGAAAACTCATTACCTGTCTTCGCAATGCAACAGAGTGAGCTGGCCTCGAACATGAATGTCCAAAGGGAGTGTTCGTTGCATGATTCAGTTGAGACCACTAGTGAGAGTGAGACACCTCATCATATGCCTATACCAGAAGGTGTCTCTACATCATGTCCCATGGCCATTGAGCCATTTGAACTTCATTTTGACTCCAACAAGGACCCACCTATGACCGAGCTTATGCTTGATGCTCTAAATGATGGTGGGAGGTCCTTGTTGGATGACTTGGGGAGAAGCCTCATTCTTAGTGATGCAGGTCTGCTGCATCCATCGAATGAGCTTGAGGAACTCATTCCGATGCACCCGCCTATTGGTTGGAGGGTTTTCTTCGATGAGCAATTAAACCCTAGTGAGGCAACACAACTTCATTCTTTGTTGCCCACACCCAACCAATATCATGAGGGGTTCGAGCCTTTCAGCTTTGACCTTTCGCCTCTCATGACACCTCAGAGTACCAGTGGAGTTTGCCCATCTCGGCAAGTCTATGGTCCTCCTGACTTGATGTTCTCATTTGATGTTCCGTGACCAAATGATTATGAGAATATCTTGGTTGATGTATATATCTTAAAAAAAACAAAAAAATAGAAAAAAAAGTGTGTAATAAAAGACTCCTTCAGTGAGCATCGATTGTTGTGGGCCCCAACCCTTGTGTACTTGGGCCCAATCTCTTCACGTATTTATCTCTCTTCTTCAGCTTCTCACAGGTTTTGAGGGAATTTGGGTTTGTGTCCATCAACATGACCCTGAACGTCCCTTTGTACTTCATGTTGGTGAGATCTTTCCTTTTTCATGCATATCTACATGTAGTATCTTGTTCACATTCATTGAGGACAATGCATGAAGTAGGTGTGGGGGGGGGTGTTTTACGTGTGTACATAGTCGAGTCTTTTTCTTTTGATTTTGTTTTCTTTTTGTGTGTATTGTTAGGGTCATGTTAGTGTGCCGCATTTAATATCGATATATCTGCTTGCCATGATCCTTGGGTGACTTGTCTTCTTTTGCTTGCCTAGTGCTTTAAAATTTTCACATTTCTTTCAAAAACTTCATGTGTTTGCGAAAGAAAATGTTTTTGTGGGTTTTGCGTGTGTTTAGCATGTGCAAAACCGTTGAGAGGCAAAGTAAAAAGAAAGCTCCCAAAATTGTCTTGAACTTGATGCATTAGGATTTTTGGTTTACTGGCTTTAGGTCTTGTCGAGTCGTTAGGATGCACCCTGGTTTTCCCTCATGGGGCGTGTAATCATAGGGTTTCAGTACTCAAACATTTAAAGAAGTCCACCCTGAACCTAGTGAGTCAAATAATTCGTGTTTGTGAGTATAAGGAAGTTTGTCGTAGTCGAGGGCCCTTAATCTCTTTTTGTGAAACTTAAGTGTAGGGGTTTTGGTTCCCATATAGATAAATAAGTGGTGTTCTCTCTTCTCGCACGGCTCCTATCACTCGGGAAAGTAGGTCTGAGGGGACTTTGTGCCTGGTACTTTCGAGTCATCTGACTTGGGATGCGCCGACCGAACTCCCGTTACACGGGTGGTAGGGATCGCCCTATGTGGAGATTTGGGGGAAGGTGTACGTGATAGTGTAAGTCCTCATAGGCAATGATGCACGAAACCTGACCCTGGGAGAATCAAACACCAACCAATAAAATGCGACAAAGAAAAAGAAAAAAAAATGATGAAAAAAAGAAAAAAAAGTCAAATAAGAACCAAAATGGACTTTACACATTGTATCACATTCAGAAGTTAAGGTTGCCCATGTCTTTCACTTAAGTCCTTAACTAACTCTCACGAATAACTCATTAGGCTAGGTGTGTGGACCGATTACATATATAGAGTCGACCCGTAGTATTACCGCGTCCCATGATCGACAATATGAGTCCAACGAGTCATGTAGCTAGATTGATTAATGCATCTTGTTCGGATTTTGTGGGTGTATCCGCTAAAAACCCTCAGGAGACAACACTCCTCCTCCTTGGCGACAAGGAGGTTTAACGGCTTGTTGCACATGCTAAGTGCAACCGTGATTCCTACGAAAGTGAGTTAGGATTTCTTGTTTTTCGTATGCTTTTCTCTTTCTTTGTTTTGCTCGGGACTAGCAAAAGTTAGGTGTGGGGGTATTTGATTGACATCATTTCATGCTTATATTTGTATCCTATATCCATTATCTTTCACCTAAACAATGCTATGTTACGAGTTTTATGTTTAGTTTTCAGGAATAAATAGGTTTGAAGAGATGAAACATAAAAGGACCCAAAAGCTGGGAAAAAGGACTGGATTGTGAGATCTGGGGACCAAGATGCAAGGGAGAAGGACCTGAACGCAAGATAGAAGGACCTAAGAGCAAAACAGAGAACTCCACACCATCATGGGGAGTATTTTGGCAATCCTATTCGGGTCGGAGCTCCAATAAACAAAGTAGATGCATCCAAGACCACCAAATACACAAAGCAAAGCCCAGAAGAAGATTCAACTGGATCGGGATCTTTTTGAACCTTAATGGACTTTACACTTTGTATCACTTGAGAATGTTAAGGTTGTCCATGTCTTTCACTTATGTCCTTAATTAACTTGCACGAATAATTCATTAGGAAGGAGTGTGGACTGATTACTTATATAGAGTCGGCCCGAAGAATTACCACATCCAATGATCAATAAAAATAAGCTCATCGAGTCGTGTTCTAGGTTGAATAATGCATCAATGTTCATTTCTCAAGTGATACAAAGTGTAAAGTCCATTTTTTCCTTTTTTTCTTCTCTTTTCTTACTCTTTTTTTTTCTTTTCTCTTCTTTTTCTTACTAGTTTGTGTGTAATTCTCTCAGGGCAAGGTTTCGTGCATGATTGCCCATGAAGACTTACACTATCACATACACCTTTCCCCACATCTCTACATAGGACAATCCCTACCACCCGTGTAATGGGAGTTCGGTCGGTGCATCCGAAGTCAGATGACCCGAAAGCACCAGGCACAAAGTCCCCTCAGACCTAATTTCCCGAGTGAAAGGAGCCATGTGAGAAGAGACAACCCCTACTCACTTATTTCTTATCTACACATGAACCAAAACCCTACACTTAATGTCTCACAACAAGATTTAAAAGGTCCTTGACTACAACAAACTTTATTGTATTAACATACAAATTTTTTTGACTCACTAGGTTTTTAGGGTGGACTTCTTTAATTGTTTGAGTACAGAAACCCTATGATTACTCACCCCCCGAGGGAAGACCGGGGTGCATCCTTACGACTCAATAAGACTTAAAAGCGGTATACTAGATATCCTAATGCATCATGCTCAAGACAATTTTGGGAGCTTTCTTTATATTTTGCCTCTCAACTGTTTTACACATGTTAAACACACGCAAAACCCACAAAATATTTTTTTTCGCACACACATGAAGATTTTGAAAGAGATGTGAAAATTGAAAGTAAAAGGCAAGCAAAAGAGACAAGTCACCCAAAGATCATGGCAAGCAGATATATCGATATTAAATGCAGCACACTAACATAACCCTAACAATACAAACAAAAGAAAACAAAACAAAATGAGAAAGACTCAACTATGTACACACGTAAAACACCCTCCACACCTACTTCATGCATTGTCCTCAATGAGTGTGAGCATAAAACTACATGGATTTATGCATGAAAAAGAAAAGATCTCACCAACATGAAGCGTAATGGGAAGTTCACGTTTATGTTGATGGAAACAAACCCAAATTCCCTCAAAACCTGTGAGATGCTAAAGAAGGGATACATATACGTGAAAGAAATGAGACACAAATACACAAGCGTTGGATCCCACAACAATTAAAGCTCACTCATGGAGTCTTTTATTGTACTTTTTTTAATATAACTATGTACAAAAATAAGTTGGCATCTTCATTTGTCAAAGGACATCAAATGGGAACCTCAAAAGTGGGTCAATGCACTTAGAATGGGAACATTACACTACGCGGGGTCAGAATACTCATATGTGGGCCCCCCTCACAAATAGCACAAGACGAAAGGAGAGGTTCATAAATTGGACGCAAATGCATCTAATTCAAAGGATCAAACTGAAAGAGCTTGAACCTACTTCATGCATTTGAAAAAATATGGGACAATGGAAGAAGAGTTTCTCCCGTTGCGGTACTGAAGTTATGATCGTCAATCCAAACTCTCCAACCAACAGGCTGGTGGGTCGGAACGAGGTCAAGTACCTTGTTATGCATGTCTAACTCACCAGGCGAACAGAAAATGGGTCTCTTGCCCAAGGTATCCTCTAAGACACTCCCAATACCCTCATTTGAATAAGAATTGTCTCCCCACGAAATGACTCACATCATATCGTGCATATATTTGTGTCTTATATCCATTATCTTTCACCTAAACAATGCTATGTAACAAGTTTTATGTTTAAGTTTTAGGAATAACTAGGTTTGAGAAGGAGATACTATAAAAGGACTTAAAAGCAAGAAAAAAGACTAAGTTGCCAGACTTATGGACTGAGATGCAAGAGAAAGGGACCCGAATGTAAAACCAAAGGACGAATGAGCAAATGAAGAAACTCCACACCATCATGAGGAGTATTTTGGCAATTGGATTCGGGTCGCAAGCCACACAACCGATTAGGATGCATCATACATGAAGAAATCGAGCCAGACAACAACACTTCGAACCAGAGCCCGATCTGAACCTTATAGACCGCCAATTGGCGGCCCAAGACCGCTGATTGGCGATCTAGATTAGTCCGGATCTTCTGAGGTTTAGTCAGGTCATGTGTTAGGGTGTTTTATGTCTATTTTTAGTAGTGTATTAGTCCCATATCGGGGGATTGTCCCTGATTGCCTTTTTCTTTGGCTATAAATAGAACTCCTCCTCCTTTGTATTTACACATTGCTTGGTGGCATTCTCTCTACTGTGAATAAGCCTTGGAGCAAAAACCCAAGGTGGAGAAGAGTGCTACTAGTAATGTGAGTCATTTAATAAAATAATTTATCATTGTTTTGTTCTCATGTTGTCTCTTTTTTATGCATGCTTAGCTTAGTCTTGTTTCTTTGATCTTAGGCTAAATTAGTTAGAATGTCTCCTTTCTTCTTTAGTTTATTGCTAGCATAATGTGTAGTTTGTAGATCCATCCCCTTTGGGGGGTGGAGATGATGTTCATATATATTGTGAAGTTTGTATGTTTGATGAATTTTTGATTGTGTAGACTTGCATGTTTTGTATGTTCATTGGGGTATTTTAATCATCAACATGTCGGGGAATTTTGATCGGTTTTGCTATAAGATCTAGACACTTCCCATGCTTAGTTTTCTCATGTTTATTGACTGAAATTTCCTGTTGAATATGCTACATGTTATTATGTGTTTGTATTTGTGTTTGCTTGCTTGATTGATTGAAGAAACTTTGTTTCGATGGGTTTTCCATAACATTTAGACACCTCCCATGCTTACCTCGTTCTTCACACGAGTTTATGGTTTTTGATTAGTCTTGTCATATCTTTAGACACTTCTCTTGCTGAGGCTAATCTTATGTTAATCAAGTAGTAATTGCCAATACGTTGTGCGAATGGATTGATAGGTTTTTCATCATCTTTAGACACTTTCTATGCATGAAGACACACACACGATACATACATATATGCTTACATGCATCATTCATCACTTATTTCACGGCATATGTGCACACACCCCACTCCTTAGGGGTTTCTTTTTCTGATTTCCAATCTTTCGTGCTTTCTTTCGCATCTCGTACTTATTGGTTTAGTGTAGTTTAGCTTTTGTATTATCACATATTTTCTCCCTTTATTCGTCATCTGACTTCGATTATACAAGAGGTTGCTCACCTCCCTGCGGACGACCCGTACTTGTCTCGTCTTCACTGACAACTGTGCACTTGCGGTCTAAATTTAAAACAAACAAACACGAATCTATCCCTCTCGGGTTGTGCGCGGATGCGTAGTGGTCATATTGAGCATTTTGGGAAAATGTATGCTCATACTCAGGCTTTTGGGAACTTCAGGAAATTCTCCGATAACATGACCACTCAACCCACAACAATCATACAGTACGGCTACTGGAGCCAGTGGTGCACTCATGTCATCTACCACATGCATGAAAGAGGCCAAAGGTTCTTGTATTGTCTCAGTTTGTTGACCGACATTTGATCCAACATAACTACATGATGGTCTAGCAGTCGGTGTCTCTCTCATATTATCCCAATATGAAGATTGCACAGTCATACAATTAAGATTGTCCCTACCATACGAGGTATTTGTCTGAGCCACCCCAAGTTGTATGGCTCCGGAATACCAGGGAGAATTGTCCTGGTCCCAACAATGACATGGATGGTCTCCCATGTAACCATCCATCTCAACAAAAAAACTCTCACGTCGACCACTCTCACCACCACGAGGCCAAGCTCGCAAAAAGTGCGACTCGACCCTAAAATGCTAAGAGAGAGTGTAAATGGGACGAGACTAGAACGTAGAAGTAGGTGAGAAGAAGATGACTCAGATGAGAAGGGAAGAATCCCTAGAAACTAGTGTGGGCAAAGGGTCAGGGTAGAAGCCTAGTCTAGTAAGCACGACTCAAACAACTTATGGTTATAGGTCCTTAGGCTAGACGACGCCTAACTTCGAGATCACTAGTCTCGACACGCATCACCTCCCTACAACGAAGACCACAATGCCCAGCAAGTGATACCAAATCCGGAGATCTAGTACCTCCTACTATCGACAAGGCAGGTGTCACTCTCCTAGTGCGTCTGAACTCCTTAACGCCAATGTCTACTTGCTTTTAGATTTAGGCATTGATTTGTGTTTTTTGGGGATAAGGAAAGGGTGATGAAATCCCCCACCTTATCTTGTACGGGACAACCCCTCCTTAGTAGTATTTTGGAGTCCTAATCTATAAATCAACTCTCCAAACAAACGCTCAACTCACACTTGGGGCAATGCAATTCCTACTAACTAATGCATGGTCATACAAAATGCATGAATCAGACTAGGAAATGCGTACCTCACGCCAGTGCTCATCAACAGAAAGTAAAACTAAAATAAAAGACAACTACGTGTCTATGTCAAGTATATGATGCATGACCTAAACAAGTAATAATGCCTAATCTTTTGCTTTGGATTTTAGTGGCCAAGTTGATTAAAGAGGATTGATTGTTAATCTGGGAGCAAACTACAAGTCAAAACATTCCAAATTGAGCCCCAAGATGACCTAGTAAGTGTAGAAACAACCAGAAACAATAAGAAGGAATTTGAAGCTTACCAGGCCACCAATTGGCAGTCCACAACCGCTGATTGGCGGTCCGTTAAGTCTTGTTCCCCTCCAGGCTTCTCCTGGCGACGTCTCCTGATCTTTAAAACCTCCTGAAATAAAGTAACACTACAAACAAAAAATTAAAACCACTCAAATCGTCCAAACCAAAGTCTGAACAGAACACCTCCCCGGGAAAGACGCCAAAAACATGATTGAATAAGTTATAATAACCACAAGTGCACGGCCGCGTTGAAGCGGTGGTAAATACGGGTCGATCCACAGGAAGGTGTGTCGACTTTGGTTAGTTTGAAGGCGAGTGGAAAAGAAGATTGGAGAAAAAGTAATTACACTAAACTAGACTAAACTACACTACACAAGTAAGCAACAAACAAGATGAAAGTGCGAGAAGGAATGAAACTAAGTGACTAATAAAAGAAGCTAGAAATCAGGATTGGAAGACCCCAAAGGGGTGGAATGTGTACACATCAAATAAGTTGTGATGAATGCATTCATTAAGCACAAATGTAGGTAGTGTTTGCTATGCATAAGAAGTACCTCATCGAAAAACCTATCATCCAAATCACTAACATAAGTGATTAATATGAGCATGCAAGCTTGTTATTAAGAACCAAAACAAGCATCGAATGTACCTAAATATTATGGCAGAAACCATCAAGTTAAGTATTCTCTTTAATTCAAACAAACATACTAACATTTCTCACATACAACAACATATAACATTCATTCCATACTACATGACATGTATAAACATTAACTCCACCCCCAAAGGGGGATGAAACTACTCACTACTCATTCAAAGAAGACAAAACGAAATTAAGGAATAAGATGGGAAAGGGAGACATGCTAATTACTTCTACTAAGATTAAGACAAACAAAACAAGCTAAACAAGCAAGCATTAAAACAAAGACAATATTAAAACAAACTATGAAGAATTATTTTATTTACATGACTCACATTACAAGTAGCAATATTCTCCACCATGAGTTTTGCTCCAACGCTTACTCCAAGTAGAGAGAATGCCACCAAGCAATGGGTAGATTACAAGGGAAGATGAAGAGTTCTATTTATAGTCATAGAAAAAGGTAATCAGGGACAATTCCTTGATGTGGGACTAGTACAACACCAGAAATAGACATAAAACACCCTAATACATGATTTGCCCGAAGCTTGTCGGATCCGAAGTTGACCCGACCGCCAATTTGCGGTCCCAGACCGCCAATTGACGGTCTATGGAGTCCGGATCCGGTCTGCATTTTGAGTGTGCTTTCCTGGCTTGATTTCTTCATGTGTGATGCACCCAAGTCGGTTGTTGGAGTTTTAGACCCGAATTGAATTGCCAAAATACTCCTCATGATGGTGTGAAGTTTCTAAATTTGCTCATTGGTCCTTTGAGCTTACATTCGGGTCCTTCTCTCTTGCATCTCATTCCCCAAGTCTTACAACTCAGTCTTTTTTCTTGCTTTACGGTCCTTTTATGCCTCTTCTCCTCAAACTTGTTTATTCCTGAAACTCAAACATAAAACTCGTTACATAGTATTATTTAGGTTCAAGATAATGGATATAAGACACAAATGAATGCATGAAACGATGTCAATCATGTACCTTGGAGAGGATATGGACAAGATGGAGGTCACTAGAATGATCAAGGATTTTCTATTTTCATGGTTTTAAAAAACAAAAGCGAAAAGTGTTATATTCTCTTTTACCAGGGTTGATTTTTTTTTCTTTAATTTAGGTTTAAGGATAAATAAATATGTTTCAAATTGTATGTTATTATTCAATTTTGCGTTTAAGAATATTAAGTACAAATATGTTTACACAAAATAAATGTGTCCAAATTTTGTGTTTAAAAATATACTAAGTATAAATATGATATAGTTTGTGTTCGAGGCTAAATAAATACCTTAACACTTTTGATGTTAACATTGCATAAATTTATTGACTAAAAGTCTGTGTGATTGATTGATATTTCAATCAGCACAAGAGTTAATGATTTCTACCAAAAATATTCTAATGTTGCTTTCAGTATAACAACGTTACGTCCATGGACCGTGTTCTCGATTCCATATAAAAGGATTGGTTATGAAAAGTTTCAAGTAAAGAGATATCTATATGAAATTGGAAACTTTTTGTTCCCTAGATAAAAGTGGAGAAATTATAAAAATAAAACAAAACAACTCATGACCAAATAGTTATTTTCTCAGGGATCAACTACCCACCCATTGTATAAATACAATAAATTTACATCCTCCGAATTCAAAGTTGCACAGAAAGCTAACCTTTTATGAGACTCGTCTCATGGGATGAAAGATAAAAAGGATGGAAGAAAACCAACAAAATGGATATTGAGCCTTATCCTTTGTGAAGTTGTAATGATTCGGTAAGATAAGCTTTATTCGGCACGTCACTTTTATAACAGATTTATCAAATATTATTTTATTTACTAAAATTAAATTTAGCAAATAAGAATAACAGAAGGCCCCAATATTGAATTTCTCAAAATATTAATTTGTCAAATATAGCATTATGTCAAATTAAATAAGCAAAATAATATCACACCTTTGAGAGTTGAGACGCTTAAGTGTTACACGCTAAGCTCCTATTAATTAGTATAGAAATTTTACACAAAAAAATATTATGATTATATATATAATGACATTTAAAAGTTGAACTAAATGTGTAACATCCTCGAAAGCGGAAGGAATTTAATTTTTTAATAAAACACAACACGAGGATATTACCAAAGAAAAAGGCCAACTGGTGCACCAACATATATACAATATATATCTGAGAGTTTACAAAAGTGTGATTACAACAAGAGATAAGGGAAATATACATGTAATCACTCGGACCTCAAAACCGGGAAAGCAGGATCCGATCCCGAAAGCACCCCGCCTCAGTCACCACCTCCTAACGCTGCTCACGACCTGACATAAAACATGAATATGCCTGAGTTTCCCGAGAGGAAACCCTGTATGCCAAACCTCTATAACAATAAATGAATAGACATTTAAGGCATGCATGATATGAAGTGCAAAAGCCAATCAACGTCTCACTGGGTCCCCGGGAACTCTCTCCCTACCACAGTAGACACCCAACAGTGACGGGTCTCATGGGTCCTCTAGCCCAGCCCTCACACACGTGCCCCAGGCACCTCAGCCGGAAACTCCCTCGGCGACAACACACGTGCCCCAGGCACCACGACCGGAAATATCCTCGGTCAACACACACATGTGCCCCAGGCACAGCCGGATTACTCTCAGGTCGGTATCCTCTGTACCGCTGCCATCTTGAGCTGTCCAGAAGACCACTCTCAGGCCGGCACCGTCACCCCTCTAGGGTCGGAGATCCGTTGCCATCTTGAGCTGGCCCCACACGCGAACCACCCTCAGGCCGGCACCGGTCACCCCACTAGGGCCGGAGATCCGTTGCCTTCTTGGGCTGGCCCGACAACACCCGTGAACCACTCTCAGGCCGGCACCGGTCACCCCACTAGAGCCGGAGATCCGTTGCCATCTCGAGTTGGCTTCACAACACAAGAACACACAAAAACCGTACCAAACGATCGAACGAAATCTCCCAACCGGTCGACCGAATCCTCTCAGCAGGACTGGCCCAACCAACAAAACTGTCAATCGGTCGAATGGCAAAGGGGTCCCGTTCGACCGAATTCGACCAGTAAAAACTCGTGTCACAGTAATATGCACCAACGGTCTAGCGACCCAAACTCACCGGTCGACCGAAAACGACCAGTAAAACTCCAAACTCAAGCGTAGAGCACCGGTCGACCGAAACCTCACACGGTCGAACCAACTTAAGTTATTTTTAATCGCCGGTTGAACGAGTCAGCTAGGCGGTCGACCGTTTGGATGGTCAATGCCCCCAACCGACATACAACAGTGCTTTCGGTCGACCGGCAAAGGGGTCTCGTTCGACCGAAAACACACAGAGCAAGATTCCCTTGATAAAACGTACCACCGGTCGACCACTCGAAGAGTATCGTTCGACCGGTGCAAGGGTTTCCGCCCAAAATTCTCTACAACCGGTCGACTGAACCATGTCACCGGTCGACCGATTATAGTGCAGAACAATGCTGCACGGGTCCGACGATCCCTCCGGCCTACCGTCGACCACCCCAACACCCACCAAAGCATAAGTGAGCATCAAAGTAAAGCTTGACATACCTTGAAGACTTGAAGAAGTCTTCGAAGACTCGACGACGAGCTTTTCTTCGCAAAACACCTCCTCTGGCGAAAACCAACCGATCAACGATCCTCTCCTCTCCGACGAACGTCCGAGCTTCACCTCGCCTTCCGAGACCCACCCCACGAGCACCTTCACAAGCCGGAGATCAGATCAGAGAGAGGGAGAGAGTTTGAGCGGGTGAGAGAGAGAACGCGAGAGAGAGAGAGAGAGAATCACTCACCACTCCTTAAACCCTTCTCTTCCAATCTCCACCCTTCATCTCATCTCATCCAAACCAAACCAATCTCAGCCCTCCATCATAATCCAACCAATTAAGCACCTAATCAAAGCCAAAACATGATTAGTCTTAAGAAGGATTAAGGATATTACAATCCACCCTCCTTAAAAGAATTTCGTCCACGAAATTAGGACCGAAGCTCACCAAACAATTCCGGGAACTCCTTCCGGACCTCTTCTTCAACTTCCCAAGTAGCCTCTCGCTCACTATGGTGCTGCCACCTGACCTTCACCATCGGATTGGTCCTCCTCCTGAGTTGGTGGTCCATCCGATCCACGATCTCCACAGGTCTCTCCTCGAGAGACAAATCCTGACGGATCTCCGGAACCTCTAACTGAATCACGAGAGAAGGATCCGCTACGTACTTCCTCAACATCGAAACATGGAAGACGTCGTGAAGACCCGAAAACTGCGGCGGCAACGCAATCCTGTAGGCAACCTCCCCGATCTGATCGAGAATCTCAAACGGCCCGACGTACCTCGGACTGAGCTTCCCTTTCTTCCCGAACCTCATCACTCCTCGAGATGGTGAAATCTTCAGGAAAACGTGATCGCCTACCTTAAACATCAACACTCGCCTACGCCGATCCGCGTAGCTCTTCTGCCTGCTCTGCGCTGTCGCTAATCTCTGCCTGATCACATCAACTTTCTCGGCACACATCTGCACAATCTCAGGCCCGATCAGCTGTCTCTCGCCTACATCGCTCCAGCACACTGGCGATCTACAAGGTCTCCCGTACAAAGCCTCGTACGACGCCATTCCGATACTCGAATGGTAACTGTTGTTGTAGGCGAACTCTATAAGCGGTAGATGCTCATCCCAGTGCCCTGCCCAATCCAACGCACAAGCTCTCAGCATATCCTCCAGAGTCTGGATCGTCCTCTCTGACTGCCCATCTGTCTGCGGGTGAAATGCTGTACTAAACTTCAACCGTGTCCCCAGAGCCTGCTGCAGACTTCCCCAAAATCTGGAAGTAAACCTGGTGTCTCGATCAGATATAATACTAACTGGTACCCCATGCAAGCGAACTATCTCATCAATGTACAGCCTAGCCAGGTCCTCCAAGGGTAATGTGGTCCGGATTGCCAGAAAATGCGACGACTTGGTCAGTCGATCAACTATCACCCAAATCGCGTCATGAGATCTCTTCGTCCTCGGCAACCCGGTGACGAAATCCATCGTCACGTGCTCCCATTTCCACTCTGGCAAATCTATCCTCTGCATCGGTCCCGCGGGTCTCTGGTGCTCAATCTTCACCTGCTGACAAACCAGACATCTGCCAACAAACTTCGCTATCTCAGTCTTCATCCCCTTCCACCAGAAATTCCTCTGAAGATCCTTGTACATCTTCGTGCTACCCGGGTGGATGGAATAACAGGACCTGTGTGCCTCCTCCAAGATTTCCTTCTTCAGCTCTCCCCCATTGGGCACCCAGACTCGGCCCCTGAATCTCAGACCTCCGTCAACTCCTATACTGAAATCTGATCCGTCTCTGGCAACCAACTGCAACAAGCTAGCTAAATCCTTGTCAGCCCTCTGAGCCTGGACAATACTCGTGACCATCTGAGGCTCCACTCTCAGTCCAGCTATCACTGCGCCCTCAGAGTCCTTGGAGAATGGCTTCCACTCTGACAAAGACTCGGGCAGCTTCCACTCCTGAATACACAAACCAGCAGCTGAAATTTCCACCTTCCTACTCAAAGCATCTGCGACTGTATTCGCCTTCCCCGGATGGTAGGATATGGTGAAATCATAGTCCTTGATCAGCTCAAGCCACCTACGCTGCCTCATATTCAGCTCCTTCTGCGAAAACAGATACTTCAGACTCTGGTGGTCCGTGAAAACCTCGAACTTCTCCCCGTACAGATAATGACGCCAGGTTTTCAGTGCGTGAACCACTGCCGCCAACTCCAAATCGTGAGTGGGGTAGTTCCTCTCGTGTACTTTCAACTGCCTCGACGTATAAGCAACCACCTGACCGTGCTGCATCAGTACACAACCCAACCCCACACCAGAAGCGTCACTATAAATCACAAAACCTCCACTGCCACTAGGAAGAGTCAGAACTGGAGCAGTCGTCAACCGACTCTTCAGTTCCTGAAAACTGTCCTCGCACTTCTGGGACCAAACAAACTTCACTCCCTTCTGCGTCAGTGCCGTCAAAGGTGAAGCAAGCCTCGAGAAGTCCTTGATGAATCGACGATAATAACCCGCCAATCCAACAAAGCTCCTGATCTCCGTCACACTCGTCGGTGCTCTCCACTGAGTCACTGCCTCCACCTTCGCTGGATCCATTGATATCCCAGCCCCAGACACAATGTTACCAAGAAAAGCGACACTGTTCAACCAGAACTCGCACTTCGAAAACTTGGCGAACAATTGATGATCTCTCAGAATGCCAAGCACGATCCGCAAGTGCTCCCTGTGCTGCTCTATGTCCGGTGAATAAATCAAGATGTCGTCTACAAAGACCACCACGAATCGGTCGAGGTACTGACTGAACGTCCTGTTCATCAGATCCATGAAAGCTGCAGGCCCGTTCGTCAACCCGAACGGCATCACTAGAAACTCAAAGTGCCCGTACCTCATCCGAAAAGATGTCTTCTGAACATCTGCCTCTCTGATCCTCAACTGATGATACCCGGATCGCAAATCAATCTTCGAAAATATCTTCGCTGACTGCAGCTGGTCAAACAGGTCCTCAATCCTGGGTAAAGGATATTGATTCCTCACAGTAACCTTGTTCAGCATCATGTAGTCGATGCACATCCTCAATGAGCCATCTTTCTTCTTCACACAGAGTACCGAAGCTCCCCAAGGCGAGACACTAGGGCGGATAAACCCAGTATCCAACAAATCCTGCAGCTGCTTCTTCAGCTTAGCTAACTCAGCCGGTGTCATCCTATAAGGAGCCTTCGACTGTGGAGTGGTCCCAGCCACCAAATCAATACCGAACTCCAACTCCCTGTGAGGCGGCAACCCAGAAACATCTGATAACACATCAACAAACTCCTGGACAATCTCTATGTCCTCCAACGATCTCATCTCTGGATCTGGAACAACCAAGGTAGCCACGAAAGCTCTGCAGCCCTGCTCAAGCAGCTTCCGTGCCCTCACTGCTGACACTACGACCCGACCACCACGGTCCTTCCTTCCTCTGATCAGCAAATCAGGTAGCCCATTCCTCGGGATCAGAATCTTCTTCTCCCGGCACAACACTCGAACATCATACTGGGATAGCCAATCCATCCCCAGTATAACATCGAAATCCTCCATCGGCAACAAGATCAGGTCAGCAGGAAACTCCTGATCTTCCGAAACAATCGTGGCACCGGGGAGGAAGCTCCCCACAGTGCTTACCAAACCCAAGGGTGTGCTGACTTCCAACGTGGCAGTCAACATCGCAGGGGTACGGCCCCACACACTAGCAAATCTCTCAGAAATGAACGAATGTGTGGCCCCACAATCAAACAACACTCTGGCTACAAACCCAGCAATCAAGAGCGTACCTTCCACCACAGTGCTGGCGTCCTTCGCCTCCTCTGCCTGAATGGTGAATACCCGTCCGGTCCTCTGTCCCTGCTGAGGTGGTGAAAAGGGATGACGGCCTCCACCTCTACCTGCTACCGGAGGTCTCACTCGAGAACTGGACTCGCCTGCTCCGCTCCTGCAGTCTCTGGCATAATGGCCTTGCTGGCCACAACTGAAACAAACTCCAGGACGGCTCCCACACTCACGACCTGGGTGGGCTCTGCCACACTTCCTGCACGGCTCAGGCTGGCGTGCACCACTCCCCTCAATCTGGGGCCTCTTGCCCGGATTTCCTGTCATTGGAGCTCCTGGACGTCCACTGCTCTTCCCCTGAGGCCTCCTGGACTCTGCATAGTTTTCCTGATAGTCCTGGTCAATGAGAGTCGCGAACTTCACCGCATCTGCTAAGGTCTAAGGCATGCTGTAAGTCACACGGGTACGGAGCTGCTTCCGAAGCCCCCGTATAAACTTCCTTGCCCTCTGAATTGGGGTCACCCAGAACTCCGGACAATAACGCTCCAAAGCGTTGAACTTCCGGGCGTAGTCCGCCAGTGTCATCTCACCCTGCTCGAGGCTCATGAACTCCTCTCTCTTCCCGTCCCTGACATGCTCTGGGAAGTACTGCTCATTGAATTCCCCGAGGAACTCATCCCAACTGACATCTGTCCTGCCCGGAAACACCACTGCAGCCGTGGTTCTCCACCAGTTGGACGCCTCGCCGCCCAACACATACGTGGCCAATCCCACCATCCTCTTTGGTGGACTCCCAATCGCCTGGAAGATCTCCTGGATCTTAAAAACCCAGTCCTCGGCAGCCTCAACATCTCCTCTGCCGTCAAAAGTAGGTGGGTGTTGGCGCATAAACCGGTCGTGCACCGCCCCTACCCCTGTCGTCTCCTCTCTGCCAGACTGACAATCTAAAAGAACGCCCAGCCTCTGCACAGTGTCGAAGAGCATCCAGCGCTCCTCCGCCCAATCCATGGCGCCAGTCTCCTCACTGGTACTCGGACCACGTGGGGGAAGTCTCTTGCGTCTCGGAGGCATCTACACACGAGACAACAAAACTGAAAATCAGATGATTATGGATGTATGCTCTAAAATGCAACTATCTAAAAGACATCTAAGGTGGCTCCTTTGGACAAGTGCGTCGGAACTGACTGCTCTGATACCAATTTGTAACATCCTCGAAAGCGGAAGGAATTTAAATTTTTAATAAAACACAACACAAGGATATTACCAAAGAAAAATGCCAACTGTTGCACCAACATATATACAATATATATCTGAGAGTTTACAAAAGTGTGATTACAACAAGAGATAAGGGAAATATACATGTAATCACTCGGACCTCAAAACCGGGAAAGCAGGATCCGATCCCGAAAGCACCCCGCCTCAGTCACCACCTCCTAACGCTGCTCACGACCTGACATAAAACATGAATATGCCTGAGTTTCCCGAGAGGAAACCCCGTATGCCAAACCTCTATAACAATAAATGAATAGACATCTAAGGCATGCATGATATGAAGTGCAAAAGCCAATCAACGTCTCACTGGGTCCTCGGGAACTCTCTCCCTACCACAGTAGACACCAAACAGTGATGGGTCTCATGGGTCCTCTAGCCCAGCCCTCACACACGTGCCCCAGGCACCTCAGCCGGAAACTCCCTCGGCGACAACACACGTGCCCCAGGCACCACGACGGGAAATATCCTCGGTCAACACACACATGTGCCCCAGGCACCGCAGGATTACTCTCAGGTCGGTATCCTCTGTACCGCTGCCATCTTGAGCTGTCCAGAAGACCACTCTCAGGCCGACACCGTCACCCCTCTAGGGTCGGAGATCCGTTGCCATCTTGAGCTGGCCCCACACGCGAACCACCCTCAGGCCGGCACCGGTCACCCGACTAGGGCCGGAGATCCGTTGCCTTCTTGGGCTGGCCCGACAACACCCGTGAACCACTCTCAGGCCGGCACCGGTCACCCCACTAGGGCCAGAGATCCGTTGTCATCTCGAGCTGGCTTCACAACACAAGAACACACAAAAACCGTACCAAACGGTCGAACGAAATCTCCCAACCGGTCGACCGAATCCTCTCAGCAGGACTGGCCCAACCAACAAAACTGTCAATCGGTCGAACGGCAAAGGGGTCCCGTTCGACCGAATTCGACCAGTAAAAACTCGTGCCACAGTAATATGCACCAACGGTCGAACGACCCAAACTCACTGGTCGACCGAAAACGACCAGTAAAACTCCAAACTCAAGCGTAGAGCACCGGTCAACCGAAACCTCACACGGTCGAACCAACTTAAGTTATTTTTAATCGCCGGTCGAACGAGTCAACTAGGCGGTCGACCGTTTGGATGGTCAACGCCCCCAACCGACATAAAACAGTGCTTTCGGTCGACCGGCAAAGGGGTCCCGTTCGACCAAAAACACACAGAGCAAGATTCCCTCGATAAAAGGTACCACCGGTCGACCACTCGAAGAGTATCGTTCGACCGGTGCAAGGGTTTCCGCCCAAAATTCTCTACAACCGGTCGACCGAACCATGCCACCAGTCGACCGATTATAGTGCAGAACGCTGCTGCACGGGTCCGACGAGCGCTCCGGCCTACCGTCGACCACCCCAACACCCACCAAAGCATAAGTGAGCATCAAAGTAAAGCTTGACATACCTTGAAGACTTGAAGAAGTCTTGGAAGACTCGACGGCGAGCTTTACTTCGCAAAACACCTCCTCCGGCGAAAACCAACCGATCAACGATCCTCTCCTCTCCGGCGAACGTCCGAGCTTCACCTCACCTTCCGAGACCCACCCCACGAGCACCTTCACAAGCCGGAGATCAGATCAGAGAGAGGGAGAGAGTTTGAGCGGGTGAGAGAGAGAACGTGAGAGAGAGAGAGAGAGAATCACTCACCACTCCTTAAACCCTTCTCTTCCAATCTCCACCCTTCATCTCATCTCATCCAAACCAAACCAATCTCAGCCCTCCATCATAATCCAACCAATTAAGCACCTAATCAAAGCCAAAACATGATTAGTCTTAAGAAGGATTAAGGATATTAAAAAATGAGAGCATTGTGGTAAATACACAAGGCCATCTACGATACGATCCAATCAACCAGCAACGACCAGGAAAACAAGAATGGGATTTTTGTTTGTGTACACTTGTAAAGTCCTCTTATTGGACATTTTCTCACCCATAATTTTATATTTATCATGTGCACTTGTGAAGTCCAAATATTGCATTTATACACTTGTTTCCTTTCCTCGTTACTTTCCAACCAACAGCATCAGTTTAACTTAACGGGACGTTTCCATCAGCAGTTAGCAGAGAATAATTAGTGTTTAATGTGGTTAATCATCTACAGTAATCCTCCCCCTTCGTTAACCCTAGCTTCGTCCCCAAATTCTACCGCACCCACCCTTCTCTCAATCTGACCACTTCTCTCAATCTGCACCCACACCAACCATTTCTCCTCCTCCCAATCTACCCAAACCTCTCCTTCCACCGTCCACCCAACATCCCCCCCTCCGAACCCGAGGTCCACCTATCTGAACCCGACCGCATCTATGTTTCTTGAACCCCAATAGTTTGCTCTGGCCGCCTCCTGCTCCATGAAGCCACCCTTGTGCGAAGTTCGTCATCTCATCCCACTCAGTATAATGCACACAAGAAATGGACTTGCTGGTAGGCGTCTCAGGTAGGCATTTCGAAATACTCCCTCTTGTGGTTTTAGGATCCGATTTTCGGAAATTTTGGTTTGGGATGTTAGATTTGGTTGTGGATATTGGAGATAGGGATCGTTTAACCTACATTATTAAAATATATGTTAAATATATGATATTCGGCTTTGTTGATCTAAAATCTCCATTTCAGCTGACAGTCGGTTTTGAGGTGTCTTGGGATTTTAGGTGGATTTTGAGATTTTCTGGAATTCCAAAATATGTGTATGTTTCTTTCGTTCGTTGGTTTTGAGTGCGTTTGGGACTGCGTTTCCAAAATTTATGGTATGCTCGAAACTAAGTTTTCGAGATGAGTTTCGGGATTTGCATTTACGCCCGGATTTTGTGAAATTCAAAAGAAGTTGTTTGGAGAGTAGCCTTTTTGGGTACTGGGTTTCGTGTGGTTGGGACCTGAAGTTATGGTTGCTTGAGGTGTTCTTGAGATAGCACTAACCGAGATTTAACTTGTTAGCACTTGTACTCTGTGGTTCTAAAAGTTCATGGTTTTGTGTAACCTCTGGACGTCGTCTGGTGAAGTAGAATTTCGGAAGTGACTTTTGCATGATTCAAGTGACTATTATTATTATTATTAAAAATGTCTTTAAAGTAATATTTGTTTGTTTGGATAAGCATTGCACATATGGATATTATAGTAAGATAACATCTGCTTATGGTAAAACAGCAAATCACTATGTTCTCCAACCTGTGTTTGAAATATTATTTCCAGAAGAGTAAACATTCTATTTCGGAAACTGATTAACATTATTCAGATTAACATGTGCCTTTGAATTTACATTTGCAAACTCAGTTCCAAATAAGCCCTTACTAGTTTGAAATGGTATTATGGGTTGTGATTGATGTGTGAAGCAATTACCTTGTGGATCAAAATAACACAAAATATGAAAAGGATTCACAATTGCATGAAATATTTAATTAGTTACCAAATAATCCAAAAATGGCAACATGGAGACTAACAGTACATAATCTAAGAAGGTAACAAGTTCAAAAGAACAAAGTCGGTTCTCGTTTGGGATTTTGTTTGATTTTACTAGTTGTAGAGTGATATACTCCATTTTAGTTTGAACGTTTTTATAAATAACTTTGTTTTGGAGACCCTTCATTTCAATCTCTCACTTGTTATCAAAGTTTTCTTGCACATACATTCACAATGTATAAAACTATAATAACTAGGGTAACCATCTCATCTTACTCATCAAGTCACTCTACATGGTTCTTCAAACCGATGGACTCGAAATGTATTTCGCATTTGGCTTGCGATAAGGGTTTGGTGATGGATCAGTTGTATTGCTGTTTGTGTCCACCCATAATAAATTTATTTTGCCTTCGTTGATTAAATCACGAGTGACAAAGTACTTGCAATTCATGTACTTCACCTTGTGATGTGATTTAAGATCCTTGATTTGCGAGATATATGTGATATTGTCACAAAATAACTCTATGAGTCTCTCACTAGAGGGAACTACTCAAAGCTCTTCAAGGAACTTCTTAATCCACACTCCTTCCTTGCTCGCTTCAGCGGCAGGCATGACATATGAAGTGGTGGTTGAGTTAGTGATAGTGGTCTGCTTCCATCTACGCCAACTCATGGCTCCACCATTTAGAAGAAAGACATATCCTGATTGAGACCTCCTATCATCTGGATCACTCATGAAACTCGCATCCAAGTAGCCCTCGGCCACTAGCTCCCTTTTTACTCCATAAACATGAAACTTATCTTTGGTCCTGTTAAGATTCCTTAGGATATTCTTAACCATAGTCCAATGATCAAGACCCACGTCGGATTGGTGACGACTTGTCATCCTTAAAGCATATGAGACATCGGGTCTTGTGCAAGTCATCGCGTACATGATTGATTTTATTGCTGAAGCATAAGGAATGTCTCTCATGTACTATAAATCTTAATGTGATATTGCACGTTTAGACTTCTTGAGTTGCACTCCCATACTCATTGGCACATTGCCCTCTTTGGAATTGTTCATACTAAACCACCAAGATCTTATCAATGTATGTACGTTAACTTAAGTCAATGAGTCTACGGGGTCTATCTCTATAAATCTTGATTCCCAAGATGTATTGAGCCTCACCCGTGTCTTTCATTGAAAATGCAGATTTGAATGAACTTCTCGTTTGCTCTAGCAAAAGGAAATGATTTTCCATGACGAGTATGTCATCGATATATAAGATCAGAAACACTACATGACTCCCACTGACCTTCTTGTATATATAAGGTTCTCCCTTGCTTTGGACAAAGTTAATCTTTTTGAATTCTTCGTCAAAGCGTTTGTTCCAACTCCTCCATGTTTGCTTCAATTCATAAATGGATCGTTTAAGCTTGTATACTTTATCATTATTCTTTGGATCTTCAAAACCTTGAGGTTGTACCATGTACACATACTCCTCCAAGTTCTCATTAAGGAACATTGTTTTGACATCCATTTGTCATATTTCATAGTCATGAGATGCGGCAATAGCGAGCATAATCTGAATGATTTGAACATGACAACCAGTGAAAAAGTTTATCATAGTCAATTCCTTGAATTTGAGTGAAAGCTTTCACTACAAGCCCCTCTTTATTCGTTGTCATGTTCCCATCCATATCCATCTCTCTCTTAAAAACCCATTTATTTTGAAAGGCTTTCTTTCCTTGAGGAAGATCAACCAAGTCCCATACTTAATTGTCATACATTGATTGTATTTCAGATTCCGTGGCACTAAGCCATAACAAGTATGTGTAGGTGTGTGTGCACATATGAGGATATTCTTCTTTTTTTCTTTTCTTCATTCTTTCTCTTCTCCTCTTTATTTTCTTCTCTCTCATTTTACACTCTCTTCTTCTTTCCTTTTCTCTTTCATTTAACTTTTTCTCTTCACTTCTCTTCTTTATTACCTAATACCTGAAATATAACAACAAACACTCAAGTAACACAATATTGGGGTAAAATTAAGGTTATATAACATGAATATGAAGCATGATATGCTACTAATCAAATAACCCCACACTTACCTTTTGCTAGTTCCGAGCGAAAGAAAGAAAGAGAAAAATAAAAGAAATGAGAAACATACAAAAAATAGGGAAATCCTAACTCACTTTCGTAGGAATCACAATTGCACTTTGCACGTGCAACAAGCCGTTAAACCATTTTTTCGCTAAGGAGGATGAGTGTTGTCTCCTAAGGGTTTTCAGCGGATATACCCACAAAATCCGAACATTGATGTATTATTCCACCTAGCAACTCGACTCGTCGGACCTACTTTTGTCGATCATTGGACACGGTAATCCTACGGGCCGACTCTACATATGTATCCAGTCCACACACCTAGCCTAGGGAACCATTTGTGCAAGTTAATTAAGGACTTAAGTGAAAGACATGGGCAACCTTAACATCCTCTAGTGATATAGAGTGTAACAAAACTTCCTCAGACCTGATTTCCCGAGTGATAAGAGCCATGCAACAAAAGAGAACACCATACTCACTTATTTTCTTATCTACACATGAAGCAAAACCCCTACACTTAAGGTTTCACAACAGGAGTTTACGGGTCCCTGACTACACCAAACTTCCTTATACTATCAGACACAAATTATTTTACTCACTAGGTTCAGGGTGGACTTCTTTATTTATTTAAGTAATAAAATAGTATGATTACTCTTCCATCGAGGGAAAATCGGGGTGCACCCTTACGACTAGATAAGACCTAAAGTCAGTGTACTAGATATCCTAATGCATCACGTTCAAGTTAATTTTGGGAGCTTCCTTTTACTTTGACTCTCAACGGTTTTGCACCTGCTAAACACATGCAAAACCCACAAAACATTTTTCTTTCACAAACACATGAAGATTTTGAAAGAAATTGAAAATTTAAAGTACTAAGCAAGGAAAATAAAGCAAGTCACCCAAGGATCATGGTATAGCAGATATATCAATGTAAAGTGCAGCACACTATCATGACCCTAACAATGCCAACAAAAGCATACAAAAGAAAATAAAAGAAAAGACTCGACTATATACACACGTAAAACACCCCCCCACACACACTTACTGTTATATCCTAATCCTTGATTAGTGGGTTAATTGTGTTTAAGTGGTTGGTCAGGGTATTTGGGGGTGCAAACCCTTCTTTTCTTCTCATTATCCTCTCTAACCTCACTCTCTAACCTTCTCTCTCTCTCAAAGCCATCTGAGCATCGTTGACGTGTTGTGATCGGCGAAGAAGGAATAGGTCGGTGAAGTTGACAGAGTTGGGTGATCGTGATCGGGAAGAGATTTGCCGGAGAAACGCTTGCGGTGAGGAGGTGATCGTTGTGGGTCTTCAAAGGTTTCTTCAAGCCTTCAAGGTATGTCAAGCTTCTCTTTAATACTCACCCGAGGTGTGCGCGTGGTCGATTTAGTCGATGGTGGCTGTTAGGCTCGTCAGAGGTTAAAGTGCAGCAGGTTTCTGCTGAATAACGGTTGACTGACGTATGCCTTGGTCGACCGATGCTAGTGTAATTACGGGTTTCAGCCTAGCACCGGTCGAATAAAGCCTTTGGGCGATCGACCAGTTGTGTGATTTGGGCAAGCTCTCTTGTTCTTCGGTTGAATGGGTCCCCTTTGCCGTTCGACCGGTTGCACTTTGAGTGAGTTGGTTGGGGCATAGACCACCTAAACGGTCAACCGCCTTGATGACAAGTTCGACTGATTTCACCTGTAGCAAGTTAGTTGGGGACTAGACATTCTAAATGGTCGACCGCCTATATGATTTTTTCCACCAATAGCTTCTGTTAACTTAAAGTCTTTTCGACCAGTTCTTGCTCTATTCGACCGGTTTTGGACTTGAGAAAAACGTTGGAAACTTCTATTTTCGGTAGACCTTGTCCATTTTGTCATTCGACCGATGGGATGTTTATTTTTAAAGATACTTGGGGCGTAGACCTTCAAAACGGTCGACCGCCTATGACCATCTATTCGACCGATTGGTCATTTTGTTAGTTGAACCCGGGAGTTGACTATCCAAACGGTCAACCGCCCATGTCTTTTGGTTCGACCATTGTATGTTGGATTTCGTTCGAGCGGCTAGGTGACAGTTGATCCATGTATGTTTCTTGAGGGAGCCGGTCGACCGGTATGCTTGGTTCGGTTGACCGTTGTTGCTTTGTTTTGTGTTTTGTTGTTTGTGTGATCGGCTTTGAAGGCAATGGGTTCACCGGCCCTTTTGGGGCAATGGAAAGAACAGGTCGGCTGGATAGCAATCAGGTGGTGGCTCTACGGAGCGAGTGGTGGCTCTATGGAGTGATTCTGGGCTCTAGAGCAACTGTCCTTGTGAGGCGGGGTTTGTTGGCCAACGATGTTTCAGCGGGTGCCTTGTGTGCACCTGTGGTGTGGGTGATGGGTGAGAGGACCTTGGAGTCTTATTGTGGATCGTGTCTGCTGTGGTTGTGAGAGAGGTCCCTGATGCCCAGTATCGACTATGATGTTTTATATCTATTGCATTTTGTATCATGTTATGCTTGTTGTAGTCAAGTTCATATATGTGTTAGGGTTTGGCATACATGGTTTCCTTATGGAAACTCAGACATAGTTTTATGTTTGCATTTCAGGTCGTAAGCGGCATTAGAAGGTGGTGACCGTGGAGGAGCACATCACAGTAGCTGAATTCTTAGGTAGTTTATGATTACATGTGTTATATATACTCGTCGTTGACATCTTTGATGTAATCATACTTTTGACAAATTCTATTGTATTCTGGTGCAGCGGTCCCGCTCTTTTGGATTGTAATTCTATTGTTATTTGTTTTAAATTTTCCATTGTTTCTAGACGTTACACTTACTTTATGCATTGTCCTCAAGTAATGTACATATGATACTACATGGATTTATGCATGAAAAATAAAAGATCTCACCAACGTGAAGTGCAAAAGGAAGTTCATGGTTTTGTGGATGGACATATACTCGAATTCCCGAAAACCTGTGAGATACTTAAGAAGGGAGACAAATACGTGAAACAAATGTGGCCCAAATACACTAGGGTTGGGGCCAACAACAACCGATGCTCACTTCTTCTTCTTTTTCTTGTTTTTTTCTTTTTTTTTAAACTAACAAAGTATGTAGAAAATGAAAGGAATGATCACGTCAAGTGATCACATCCGTAGGATGTTTGTGTAAAGACACGACTTCCACCTCTACCTCTGTCATAGTCCCCAAGTACAGCTTTAGTCGGTGTCCATTAACTTTGAACACGTCGTTGTTACTTGGGTTTTGAAGCTCAAATGCCTCGTGAGGGAAAATGGTTAACACGATATAGGGTCCAGACCAACGACTCCGAAGTTTTCCCGAAAACAAGTGGAGACCAGAGTTATACAATAAGACCTTTTGGCCCACTGTGAAAGTTTTGATCCGGACCGTGCGACCGTGGAAAATTTTGGTGCGGCACATGCAAACTTGGCATTTTTGAATGCCTCCAACTCCTCCAACTTGTTGAGGTCCAACTTCCGGTTGGCATCGGCAATATCAAGGCTCATGTTAAGATGTTTGATTGCCCATAATGCCCGATGTTCAAGCTCTACCGGGAGATGGCGAGCCTTGCCATACACAATATGATAGGGGGACATGCCTAGGTCGGTTATATACGCGGTGCGGAAGGCCCACAATGCGTCATTCAACTTAACCGGCCAATCTTTCCTCGAAGCATTAACCGTCTTTTCGAGTATCTGCTTGATTTGACGATTGGAGATTTCCACCTGGCCACTGGTTTGAGGATGACAAGGTGTGCTCAACTTGTGTGTGATGGAATATTTCCTCATCACTAATTCGAAGGATCAGTTCACAAAGTGAGTCCCTCAATCACTAATGATGCAACGAGGTGTCCCAAACCGTGCAAAATGTGTTCTTTTAAGAATTTGATCACGACCTTGCAATCGTTAGTGAGAGTGGGGATCGCCTCAACCCACTTCGACACATAATGAACCGCCACAAGAATGTAGGTGTGACCATGGGACACGGGAAAATGAACCATGAAGTCAATTCCCCAACCATCAAAGATGTCGACCACTAGGATAGGATTTAGTGGCATCATATCACGTCTCCCAATGCGGCCCACACGTTGACACCGATCGCATGCTTTGCAAAATGCAAAAGTGTCTTGGAATAACGTGGGCCAATAAAAACCACTTTTGAGAACTTTGGCAGAGGTTTTCCTGGCACCAAAGTGCGCACCATACGTCCTTCTCAGGGCAAAAGGACATGACACTATGAATCTCATCGTTAGGAATGCACCTTCTCATGATTTGATGGGCAAAATACTTAAATAAGTTAGGGTCATCCCAGTAGAAGTGCTTGACTAACGACTTGAACGTGGCTATCTCATTTCGTGTCTAATGCGCCGGCACCTACCTGGTTACTAAATAGTTCACAATGTCCGCAAACCAGGGCGGTGAGGCTATTGCCATGAGATTCTCGTCAGGGAAGTACTCATTCCCCGATGAGTTCGGTGAAGGCTCAACATGAATGTATGACAAATGGTCAACGACGACATTTTCACACCCTTTCTTGTCTCGTATCTCAATGTCAAACTCTTGCAACAACAAGATCCAACGAAGTAGACCGGGTTTCGCATCCTTCTTAGACAAAAGGTAGCGAAGAGATGAGTGATCATTGTAGATGATGACCTGCGACCCAATGAGGTACTGACGAAATTTTTCCAATGCAAATATAATCGCGAGGAACTCTTTCTCAGTAACGGAGTAGTTTAGTTGGGTGTCATTGAGAGTACGACTAGCATAATATATTACATGAGGCAATTTGACGACTCTCTCACCCAAGACTAGTCCAACCGCATTGTCAGAAGTGTCAAATTGGAGTGGAGGTCAGCTCACGCTACAAGAACTCAAAGGACGTGAGACACTCGGGTGTGAACTCAAAAGGGGTGTCTTTGTCAAGTAGGCTCATTAATTGTCGGGCTAGCTTGCTGAAGTCTTTAATGAAACACTGATAAAACCAGCATGTCCAAGGAAGGAAGGAATGTCCTTTACCGAGGTGGGTGGTGGTAGCTTAGAAATAAGCTCAATCTTTACTTGACCCACCTCAATTCCATCCTGAGAAACCATGTATCCCAACACAATGCCTTTCGTGACCATAAAATGACACTTTTCCCAATTAAGGGCTAAGTTCGTTTCCGTACATATCTTAAAAACCATGCTTAAGTGGTGTAAGTGTAGGATTTCGTGTCCTATACTTGTGTATATTTTTATAAACTTAAGAAGCATTTAGGTTCGATTTTCATACAATAATTTTCATGTAGAAAACATAGACTATACATTTTAATATATGTATCCTACAAAAATATTAAATTGTATAGAAGAAAATCATACCCAAAAGGTACTCAAAAACCTTTTCGTAGATCTAGAGTCGCGTTACATTTGGATTAACTCGGAATTCCTCCAAGTGTTCACCAAACTCTAAACAAGATTTAGAGAGAAATGAGCTAGCCAATCAATCTCTAATTCAAGGCTAGAATCGAGCTAATTACCCATTTTTGCTCCTGAGAATTTAATCTCTCAAACAATCAACTAACAAGAAAATTTTCGGATGGTTTGCTGAAGAAATATGGAGAGAAGAATTTTGCATTCATATATTAACAATGAGGAGAGGAGGGTCCTATTTATAGGACTTCCTCAAAACCTATTAATGTGAAACCCACTTGCACATGATTCCTTGTTAATAGCTCCTCTAATCTAATAATTTTTCGACACGTAATCATCTTTTAACCTCCTCTAACCGAATTGGAATAAATCCAACCCATGATCAAAGAAATCCTCTTATTAATTCAAGCAAACCTTTGCAAAAATGTTTTCAAAAACTAGAAATTATTGTTCACCGGTCGACCGTTTTGCAAAAAAACGTTCAACCGTTTTGCACTATTTTTTGCCTTTTGCCAAATTTTGGATCAATATCCAACAAAATTTGATCTTCGGGATTTTAGAAAATTTATATAATTATAAACCACATTATAATATGAAACATATTATCATATATAATGTCAAACATTACACCTCATAATATATTTAAATCTCATATAAATTTATTTATTATTCTAACCATGTATTTGGGACTTCACGAAATCATGGTACTCGATACCGATGATCCCTCGACCTTTCAAGAAGTAATAGAAAGGAAGACTCCAAACTATGGCTTAGTTCCATGGAATCCGAAATACAATCCATGTATGACAATCAAGTATGGGACTTGGTTGACCTTCGTTAAGGAAAGAAAATCGTTCAAAATAAATGAGTTTTTAGGAGGAAGATGGACAAGGATGGGAACTTGAAAACCTACAAAGCGAGGCTTGTAGTGAAGGGTTTCACTCAAAGTCAAGGAATTGATTATGATGAAACTTCTTCACGGGTTGTCATGTTCAAGTCTATTCGGATTTTGCTAGTTATTGCCGCATTTCATGATTGTGAAATATGGCAAATGGATGTCAAAACAACATTCCTTAACGGGAACTTGGAGGACGATGTGTACATGGTACAACCTTAACGTTTTGAAGATCCAAAGAATAGAAAGAAAGTATGCAAGCTTAAACAATCCATTTATGGATTGAAGCAAGCATCGACGAGTTGGAACAAACGCTTTGACGAAGAAGTCAAAAAAGATTAGCTTCGTCCAAAGTAAGGAAAAACCTTGTATAAGAAGATCAGTGAGAGCCACATAATGTTTCTGATCTTATATGTCGAGGACATACTCCTCATGGGAAATCATATCCCTTTGCTAGACCAAACGAGAAGTTCATTGAAATCTGCATTTTCAATGAAAGCCATGGGTGAGGCTCAATACATCTTGGGAATCAAGATATATTGAGACAAAGCCCATAGACTCAATTGCCTAAGTCAACGTACGTACAACGACAAGGTCTTGGAGAGGTTCAGTATGAACAAATCCAAATATGGCAATGTGCCAATGACTGTAGGTGTGCAACTCAAGAAGTCTCAACGTGCGATATCATGTAAGGACTTAGAGCACATGACATATATTCCTTATGCTTCAGCAATAGGATTGATCATTTACGTGATGACTTGCACAAGACCCGATGTCTCGTATGCTTTAAGCGTTACAAGTTGTAAGACCCGCTCGCCTGCGACACTATTATGTCTTATTTATCCTTATGCTTGATTATGGATCATCTTTATGTTGTTGTATGATTTGTGTGACTTTGGTTTTGTTTCGGGAAAGTTTCCTTCCGGGGAAAAGTTTCCTTTTTGGGCGAGTTAAATTGACTCGTAGGAGGGCACAACCCGTCTGGCGGTTTTGTAATCGGTTGACTTAATCGGGTCGATCAGGTGCAAATCGAGTGTAGGAGTTGGCTTGGATTTGGATTAGGCGTGTAGAGCTAAGGTGTGTAGGTGGGATGACATGGCCTCCATGTCAGCAAGGAGATCTGGAATGATTGCAAACAAATTTGAATTATGCACATTTAGGCAAGTCATGATGGAGTATTATTTAGCAATTACCATATTCCTTTTGTGTTAGTTTCCTAGAAACAAAAGCACAACCCTAACCCCCAGTCGTCCTCCATCTCCTTTCCCTTCCCCTTCTCCATGCCACCACCTCAGGCCACCACCACCTCCATCTCCAGCGAGCTATTGGCTGATCTCCGACAGACTTTAAAGAAACAACTAGTGGGCATCATTGTGTGCGGCTTGGAGGAAGTTTTTGGTGGCTGTTTTCCGGCAAGCTCAGGTCCTATTCTGGAAAATCAGGTATGCTCCTATACTTTGAAGAGTTTTGTGGGAGGGGATGTTGTCTGGAGGGGCCGACCAACATCAGGTGGTGGCTGGTGCAACGATTGCACCACCAATCGATTTCTTTCTAGCGCGTGCTGGTTGCATGCGCTAGATGGGGCTGGTTGTGGGCAGCCAGGGGGACCGATGCTCTGGTGAGCTTAGGTGAGATCCGACCAGGGATCCTGAGGTTTCGTCTGGGCTGAGTTTTGTGGTGGACACGGATCTGGTTGGGTGTCGCTGGCGCACACAAGATCTGGCTAGGGTTTGTCCTCCACCCTCTTGGCTCCTTGTTTGAGTCGGCTGGCTGATGCAACCTTCTTAGATGGTGTCTGGGTTCAGGAGGTGGTGAGGATGGATCCAAGGGAAGCTAGGGAAGTGAGGGGATGGGCTGGGGTTGCATGGTCTGAGCTGGGTGCGCTGAAGTCAACTAGTCATGAGGCTAGTGCACCTCATGCGTCTTCCGGCTCGGTGGATGGACTGAGCAACCTAGACTGACCCCCGCTGACCTCCTCCCACTCCAGATTTCCTGAGATTTTTTCCCTAAGCCCTTGGGGTTGATGGTCCTGAGTCTCACAGGTCTGGTTGTGAGCTGAGTTGCTTGATTGGCTCGTTATTTGAAACAATTAAGTTCTATGTGTTGATTGGTGCAATTCGGCATATATGTTACCAGATTTCAGTAGAAGTATATTACATCTATATGACCTGATTGTAGGTGTAACTCCTGATGTTGGAGATATGCATGCATAATTGAAAATAATCTAGCTCTGTTATATCATGCACTAATCATATTACACTTAAATGCTATGTGTTAACTAGATCGTATGCATGAGGTTTAGTTCAAGATATATCTTTGGACTGTTGATATCATGCACATATCCATCTTATTAGCTTACTAATTATCATGTTATTTTGTGCATTTATCATTATTGATCGTGCGCTGAAATGTTCATTATATGCGGGTATATGTTCTGAAATGAATGATGCGTATTTCCTAGTATAGTGTGATTCGAATGCGATTCCTTTTGCTCTATAACACATCAATTTTGTACTTATTCATGTCTATGTATTATTTATTTGTTATGTAATTTTTTGTTGAGTTTGACCCTTAGGTAATGGTTCCCATAACCTTTATGCATGACCCGTGATGACATTGACTTGTGGTTGAGTTGATTTTCCGATCCGGTAATGATTGTTGTTGTTGCGAGCTTCGTTTGTTTACTGATTGGGACGTCTGATTTCTGATTTGTTCGGGGCTGTTAGGAGGGCATCTGGATACTCCTCCTTGAGCTCGTTCCATATATTGTAGCTTCATTATATTTTAGATGCTTTAGTATCTTGCATTTCATTTAATCTGATTAATAATTCTGGGCACGTTCTATTTTCTGGGCCGACGGTCCACGAGTGGGTCTTCTAGCTCCAGAGGCCATTCGCATAAGACCTTCACGTTGGGAGGCCAGGCGTAAGATAAGTCCTGGGCAGGCGCGCTGTCATTCTGTCTTAGGGTAGGTGTTCCCAAGTTCGCGATGGCACCATGTAGGTCACTTGCCGCGAATTGGGACACTTATCCGGCGCACCGCTTTGTGCCGAGCGGTGGGTCACTGTCCAGTGACCGCCTATGACAAGCAAGGTTGGTGTTCTAATTCCTTTCAAGGAATGGGTTCGGGTGCGCCCGACCGGCACGGCTTATGGAGTTGTAGCCTTCTATTGCATTTGATGCTTTTCTGTTCTATTTCTGATACTTTCGTATTAGTTAGGTTGCATGCATTCTTCCGTAAAACTCTCTTTGGACCGGGGCATACTGGATTGTCTTTATAGAAAACTCACGCATATGTTGATGCAGTGCTTGCAGGTACTTAGGTTTCCACAGGGCAGACTGGACGAGTGTTGAAGATTCTGTACACGAGGGACACGTCGACCAGAGACTTCAGTTATCATTTGTTTCCGCTTATGTTATTGTATTTCCTTTGAAACTCGATGTATTATAATTGGATCTTTTATGTGTACATGGATAATCATTTGTTTCAGTTTTATATGCTAGTTGACTATCCATGTATGTCTGTTACGTATTGTCGAGTTAATCAGAATTGTCTTTCTTTCGTAACTCCTTCGGTCGTCACGGAAGTCTCTGATCATGACACTTGTGTTCCTTTCCCAGTGTGCATACCCGCGAGATCGGGGCGTTACACAAGTCGTCACCAATCCAACGTAGGTCCTGATCATTGGACTGTGGTCAAGAATATTCTAAGGTACAATAACCAGAGCAAAGATAAGTTTCTTGTTTCTGGAGGATAAAGATAACTAGTAGCTGAGGGCTACTCAGATGCAAGTTTCATGAGTCAGCCAGACGATAGGAGGTCCCTATCAAGATATGTCTTTACTCTGAATGGCGAAGTCATGAGTTGGCATAGTTGGAAGAAGACCACTATGGCCGACTCCACCACTGCTTCAGAAGTTGATTGACATCATATAATTTATATATTCATGTTTTATATCCTCTATTTTGAATCTAAGCAATCTTATGTAATGATTTTTATGTTTAAGTTTCAGGAATAAACAGATTTGAGTAGAAGAGACACAAAAAGGACCTCAACACAAGAAAAAGGACTAACCAGTGAGACTTATGGACTAATATGCAAGAGGGAAGGACCCGGATGTAAGCGAAAAGGACCAACTAGAAAATCGAGAAACTCCACACCATCATGAAGGGTATTTTGGCAATTAGATTCGGGTCTAAACTCCAGCAACCGATTAGGGTGCACTCCACGTCAAGAAATCAAGCAATTAAAGCGTCATCCAAAAATAGGTCAGATCAAAGCAATCCAGACCGCCAATTGACAGTTCCAGACCGCTGATTGGCAGTTGGTTCTTCTTTGGATCCAATTTGGTTTAGCCCAGTTGTGTATTAGTTTGTTATGTCTATTTTTAGTAGGTATATTAGTCACACATCGGAGGATTGTCCTCGATTACCTTTTTTCATGCCTATAAATAGAACTCTCCCTCCTCCTTTGTAAGTACTCCTTGCTTGGTGGCCATTCTCTCTACTTGGAGTAAAGCCTTTGACCAAAACTCTAGTGGAGAGATGCTACTTGTAATGTGAGTGAGTAATAAAATAAATCTTTGTTAGTTTTATGTTGTCTCTTTTAATTCTTGCATGCTTAACTTAATCTTGTTTTAGTAATCATAGTATAATTAGTTAGAATGCTTTCTTTTCTTAATATAAATGCTAGCTTAATGAGTAGTGAGTAGTTTCATCCCCCTTTGGGGGGTGGAGATGATGTACATTTATGTTTTGAGGCTTTGATGTTTGACGAATTTAGATTGTGTAGACTTGAATGTTGGTATGTTCATTGGGTTTGTTTTAATCATCTACATGTTGGGGGATTCTTTGTAAGACCCGCTAACCTGCTATAATATTAATAAATCCACTCTCCTCGGTTATGCATAGTTTAGTTCTTAGAATGTCAATTTATGTTATGGCATGTTAGTTTGAGCTGATTCGATCGGATTTCTCATTGGTCGATCGGGTGCGACACATCAGGCTGGTGCACGGTGGGTTGATGTGATCAACTCAATTTGGGCCCTAATGAGTGTAGAGACGGCTTTGGGCTGAGCCAGGTTGGAGGTGTTGTGGAATTTGAAGGGAGCTTGGGAGTTACACGCATCTTTCAAGGGAGGCTTTTGGGAGTCCTTGCTGGTGCCACTTTTGGCAAGTCTTGAAGTGGCTTGATAGCTAGGAAGTTGGAGAGTTGTATGCAACCTATAAGGCCCTCCCAGCCGTCCTCTTCCTCCCTTTTCCTTCCACACAGACATCACTCCATACCACTCATTCCTTCCTCTCCAGCTGATTGGTGGGCTGATCTCCGGCGAGTTGGGAGCTACGTCTAGTGCAACCTTGTGCGGCTAGAAGAGGAGTTGGTGGGCAGAATCTCCAGAAAAGCTCGGTCAATCTTCCTTGCTGATCAGGTATGCTCCTGGACCTTTAGTGCAATGGGAAAGTAGGGGGTGTTGGATGGAGTTTAGTCCAGCACTAGTGGGCTGGTCGGTCTGAGGTTTGGAGTTGCACAAGTGGAGTTCTACCCGATAGGGTGGACTGTGGTGCACTCTCTGAATTTCAGAGGTTGGCTGGGCTTCCCACACATCATCACACCCCTCACCTCATGTTTTTTAGTCATAGGTTTGAGGAAGAAACTGGAAGGGAGGAGGCTGGGCTGTGGGGAGAACGTCGGGAAGGGTGCTTGCATGCATGCTTACGTATGGTGCAACTTTCCCTTGTCGTGAGTTGTGATGATTGACGATTTTTGTTGATGGTGTTCTTAATGCTTATGATATGCGATTTCCTATGATATGTTACTTATCTTAGATCACATGAGCTTGCATAATTTCGTGCCTGGTTATAGTTGTGAATCATCTTGGGTTTCAGACATCGCATCTAAACGTGGTCTAGCTTTTAGGTCCGAATAATGTTGCATGTATCACTTTGAATGTTAAGATAAGTTTGTCATGATTTCATTCCAGTAAAGACTAAACCATGTATATGCTCTGAGTATAAGTGACATATTTCAATCTAGATGTTAAAGCAATTGGCAGAATGGAGTTGTGTTAATTTCATAATTTGGTAATCGGCGTGATTTCGTCCAGCAATAATGACGTCTTATATATGATCTGATTTTCATAAACCGCTACTGATTTACATTGGTATAGGCTAGCATGAAGGCAAATTAGAACTCATCCATGATCTATGCAACTCGCCATTTAATTTATTGTATAGTAGAACCACGTATGCGTATGTGTTTTTATGTATATACCTATAGATCCGTCTGGACTGTGAGATCAAAAGCATATTTTATTAAGTCATGTTACTGCAGCATACTTGTACATGGCCATATCTTTGCTGATCATGTTTAGAGTGGTAAGAGGTAATGTGCATATGTCTGAAATGGAATGTTCATGTAATGTAATGTAATGTTGATGGTGTTATTTTAGATATCTTGTTGTATCACATGTTTTATCTTCATTTCACATATGTAAGCTTATGATGTGATTTATTGTTGTGTGGTTATGTAGTGATCATCTAGGACCGTTAGGATATCAGACCTTATGAAATCCTTATCATGACCCGTAGATGACTCAATGTGTTGTTTACCTTGAATTGCCGATCTGGGTATGTTTGCTTGCTGATTTTGGTTTGGTTCCTGTTGGGATGTTCTGATTTTGTTTTGTTCGGGGCTGTTAGGAGGGTATCCTGATACTCTTCCTTGAGCTCGTTCCGTAGCTTGTAGCTGCATTAGACTTTAGCTGCTTAAGTAGCTTGCATTGCATTTAATCTGATTAATAATTCTGGACACGTTCTGTTTTTTGGACCGACGGTCCACGAGTGGGTCCTCTAGCTCCAGACGCCATTCGCATAAGACCTTTATGTTGGGAGGCCAGGTGTAAGATAAGTCATGGGCAGGCGCACTGCCATTCTGTCTCAGGGTAGGTTTCCCAAGTTCGCGATGGCACCATGTAGGTCACTTGCCGCGAATTGGGACACTTATCCAGCACACCGCTTTGTGCCGAGTGGTGGGTCACTGTCAAGAGACCGCCTTTGACCAGCGAGGCTGGTGTTCTGGTTCCTCTCGAGGAATGGCTTCAGGTGCGCCCAACCGGCGCGGCTTATGGAGTCATAACCTTTTGTTGCACTTGGTGTTTTCTGTTCTATTTTGGATGCTTTTGTCTTAATTAGACTCCATGCATAATTCTGTAAAATGTTGTTTTGGCAAGGAAATACTGAGTTTTCTTAATTGAAAACTCACACATTTGTTAATGCGGTGCTTGCAGGTACTTAGGTTCCCACAGGGCAGACTGGACGAGTGTCGAAGATTCTGTACACGAGGGATACGTCGACCAAATTCTTCAGTTTGTCTTTTGCTTCTGCATTATTTATGATGTATTTCTCTTTTGAACTCGATGTAATGTATTTGACCTTGTTACCATATATGGATAATCTCTCACTTTTAGTTATGTTTTATGTTAGTCTATCCATGTATGATCTCTCTATTTATTGTCGAGTCATTGTTTGATCTGTCTTTTGTAACTCCTTCGGTTGTTCAGGAGGTCTCTGATCGCGACAGTGGTAGTCTTTCCCAGTGTGCATACCCACGAGATCGGGGGCCTTACAACTCGGTATCAGAGCAGGTCGGTCCCTGAAGTGTACAGAATCTGAAGACTCTCCAGTGGGGCATCTTGCCCAAACCCTGTCGGTAATTTCTTATCTTTTAGAATTGCATTATGATAGTGTTAGATCATCTTTGCATTGGTTAAATTGCTTTCTTGTGGTTTGCCTTGTGTACTTGGCAACCAAAACCACCTAGCCCTATCTATCTTTATCAATTCCCTCGCCTCCTCCCCCATTTTTGTGTCGAGATCTCCAACAAGTCTAGCCGGTCGAGCAAGCAAAAAGGCAAGTGTGAGAAGCGACTAGCTAGCAAGCTTGGGAGGCAGTTGCAGCGGGATTCCAAAAAATTTAGGGCTCTTCTGCACCAGTTTCAGGTATGCTTCTACCCCCTTAGCATAAGAGGATGTAGAGTGGGTGTTGGACGAAGTTTAGTCCAACACCATTGGGTTAGCCGATCTTAGGTTCGGAGTGCACAAGTGGAGATCCACCTGATAGTGTGGACTGTGTAGCACCATCCGAATTTCAGAGGTTGGTTGGGCTTTTCTCCCACTAGCATGACCCTTGCTTCAAGCTTTCTTTGTTGGTTTGATGAAGAAACCAGAAGGGATGAGGCTGGGTTGTGGGGAGCAAGTTGGGGTTGCGTTTGCATGCATTTTGTGCGTGATTTGCCACCACCTCTTGTTGTTTGAAATTATGATTCCTTGGTTGATTTGTTAATGTATTTAACAAATCAACCAACATGGGATTTTTCAAGGGTGTGTTACTGATTTTAGAACTCATGCTCCTTCATTTCGTGACTTTGTTCAGGTGATATTTGCATGAATCATTACTGATCACAGATCTGATATCTATGCGTGATCTAGCTAATAGGTCTAAATAATACAGTATGACTTATTTTGATTTTAGTCCAGTACCGATCAATACAAGTATACGCTCTGATTTGACAATTTCCTAAGATATATTCATGACATCTCCTCTAAGAATAAGTTGCATATTTTCAATTGTGATGTTGAGGCAATCGGTAGTGTTGTTATGTGTTGATTGCTTTGATTGGTAATCTAGTTTGATTTCGTTCCAGCAGTAGCCATATCACATATATAATCTGATTTTCATATGCCTCCTCTGATGTCTCTTGTTATGATCTCACATGAAAATGAAATCAGAACTTATCCATGTTTTATGCAACTCATTCTATGACTTATAAGTAGTAAGCAAATCTGAATGTATGCATGTATATCAATTTATAAATCGGTTTGGACTATTGATATTACAAGCAAGTTTCATTACCTTATGTTATTGTTATATACTTGTGCATGTTCATATCATCTCTGATCATGTTGGGTGTTGCTAGAACTAACGTGCATGTGGTCTGAAATTTAATGTTCTTGCTATATAATGCTTGTAGTATCTCTTTTGTAATACCTCTTTTTGTTATGGATGTGTTTCTCATACTGAATACATGCTATTGTTTGAGTTTCATTTTCTGTTAATTAGGTACATCACATACATGTATAATTATCCTTTGAGATCTGGGTTTTTTATCCCATATATTAATTGTTGTGAAGGTGCAACATGTTGATGTATCTTTAGTTGCTAAATACATGTGATCCTTCCTAACTAAGTTGCTGTTAAGATGTTGCATGACTATGTATTATTTAGCTACTAGATTTATGGGACTATTCATGTTTAGATTGTTGTTAGGAAGTTATACTAGCACGCATGACATAGTTTCTGGAAACAGGAAATTGCACTACACGAAAAGGCTAACCGAACATTTTAATTCAACTATGTGCATGATGCTATGCTCTAAAATGTTGAAATCAGAAGTGATTTGCCATCCATTCATGCATGCATGCCTATCACTTGTATTATCATGATTGCATCGTGGGATCTTATATTATGCATATAGTCTCATATATCTCCTAAATATACTTAGATTCATGCATGAGTGAATTCTAAACCAATGAATGAGTTATAATAGAGTGAAGTGTTATTAAATCATCTCATCATGACTCATAGCTCCCACAGGTTGCATGTTTGATTCCCATGATCTACGATTATTATGGCATGTGCTTTACCTAATTTATTATAATTCTTGTTGCTTTTGTTATGTGTATGATGACGTGAGTGCATGTCGTGCATGCAAGTAAGTTCATGTTGTGATGTTATGACTATGATTTAATGATTTAATGATTTATTGGTTGTCTAGAAACATCATGCCCCTGTATATTTGGCCATCGAGATCTTATTATGATTACACATTATAATTGTTGTCCTCATACATCATGTGCATGTAGATGTATAAATGCATGGGGATCTTGTTATTAGCACACAATTTAATTTCTGCCTAAATATATCTTGTGCATATGTATTGTCTATCGAGATCTTGTCATTATTTCCATGTTTTATTTGTTGTTCTCATACACCCTGTGCATATAGATATAAATATATTGTATGTTTAGTGACTGCATTTTGTGTGACCTTCCTAATTAGTTTATTGTCAATATACATTATGATCATGTATGATTAGCTTGTTGTTGTTAGGTCATACATATATAAGTTGTCAGTTGCTGGATTTATGCGACCTTCATGATTTATTTGTGTCAATACGTCCCATGTCCATGTATTACTAGTTGTTGGATTCATGTGATTTGTTCATGATTAGTTCTCAGAATCTATGACTATCATGACACTTGTATTTCTTTGTCTTATAGCCATTGTTGCTTCTGTTTGAGTGCGATGATGTTGATGAAGGTTTATAGGTCAAGAATTCGATACTACAGTTATTGTTTCATGGCCATTATTGGCAATGTTTTTCCAGTGCCCCTTGTTTTTGTTGTTAATGCAAGGTTTGTGTTCGGAGGATGATGTAAGGAGTTTGTATCCATAGCTCTTATTAAGAGTTAGGGATAGCAAATTTCGAGGACAAAATTTATTTAAGGGGGTAGGTTGTAAGACCCGCTCTCCTGCTATAATATTAATAAGTCCACTCTCCTCGGTTATGCATAATTTAGTTCTTAGAATGTCAATTTGTGTTATGGCATGTTAGTTTGAGCTGATTCGATCGGATTTCTCATTGGTCGATCGGGTGCGATACATCGGGCTAGTGCACGGTGGGTTGACGTGATCGACTCAATTTGGGCCCTGGTGGGTGTAGAGACGGCTTTGGGCCGAGCCAGGTTGGAGGTGGCGTGGAATTGGAAGGGAGCTTGGGAGTTACACGCATCTTTAAAAGGAGGCTTTTGGGGGGTCCTTGCTGGTGCCACTTTTGGCAAGTCTTGAAGTGGCTTGATAGCTAGGAAGTTGGAGAGTTGTATGCAACCTATAAGGCCCTCCCAGCCGTCCTCTTCCTCCCTTTTCCTTCCACACACACATCACTCCAGACCACTCATTCCTTCCTCTCCAGCTGATTGGTGGCCTGATCTCCGGCGAGTTGGGAGCTACGTCTAGTGCAGCCTTGTGCGGCTAGAAGAGGAGTTGGTGGGCAGAATCTCCGGAAAAGCTCGGTCAATCTTCCTTTCTGATCAGGTATGGTCCTGGACCTTTAGTGCAATGGGAAAGTAGGGGGTGTTGGATGGAGTTCAGTCCAGCACTAGTGGGCTGGTCGGTCTGAGGTTTGGAGTTGCACAAGTGTAGTTCTACCCGATAGGGTGGACACTGTAGTGCAGTCTCTGAATTTCAGAGGCTCGCTGGGCTTCCCACACATCATCACGCCCCTCACCTCATGTTTTTTCCTCAGAGGTTTGAGGAAGAAACCGGAAGGGAGGAGGCTGGGCTGTGGGGAGAACGTCGGGAAGGGTGCTTGCATGCATGCTTGCGTATCGTGTAACTTTCCGTTGTCGTGAGTTGTGATGATTGACGATTTTTGTTGATGGTATTCTTAATGCTTATGATATGTGATTTCCTATGATATGTTACTTATCTTAGATCACATGAGCTTACATAATTTCGTGACTGGTTATAGTTGTGAATCATCTTGGATTTCAGACCTCACATCTAAATGTGGTCTAGCTTTTAGGTCCGAATAATGTTGCATGTATCACTTTGAATGTTAAGATAAGTTTGTCATGATTTCATTCCAGTAAAGACTAAACCATGTATATGCTCTGATTGGTAATCACCCTAATACACCCCATCTGAGTATAAGTGTCATATTTCAATCTAGATGTTAAAGCAATCTGCAGAATGGAGTTGTGTTAATTTCTTAATTTGGTAATCGGCGTGATTTCGTCCAGCAGTAATCACGTCTTATATATGATCTGATCTTCATAAACCGCTACTGATTTACATTGGTATACGCTAGCTAGCATGAAGGCAAATTAGAACTCATCCATGATCTATGCAACTCACCATTTAATTTATAGTATAGTAGAACCACGTATGCGTGTGTGTTTTTATGTATATACCTATAGATCCGTCTGGACTGTGAGATCACAAGCATATTTCATTAAGTCATGTTACTGCAACATACTTGTACACGGCCATGTCTTTGCTGATCATGTGTAGAGTGGTAAGAGGTAATGTGCCTATGTCTGAAATGGAATGTTCATGTAATGTAATGGAATGTAATGTTCATGGCGTTATTTGTGATATCTTGTTGTATCACATGTTTTATCTTCATTTCACATATGTAAGCTTATGATGTGATTTATTGTTGTGTGGTTATGTAGTGATCATGTAGGACCCTTAGTATATCAGACCTTAGGACATCCTTATCATGACCCGTAGATGACTCAATGTGTTATTTACCTTGAATTGCCAATATGGGTATGTTTGCTTGCTGATTTTGGTTTGGTTCCTGTTGGGATGTTCTGATTTTGTTTCGTTCGGGGCCGTTAGGAGGGTATCCGGATATTTTTCCTTGAGATCGTTCCCTAGCTTGTAGCTGCATTAGACTTTAGATGCTTAAGTAGCTTGCATTGCATTTAATCTGATTAATAATTCTGGGCATATTCTGTTTTCTGGGCCGACAAGCCACGAGTGGGTCCTCTAGCTCCAAAGACCATTTGCATAAGACCTTCACGTTTGGAGGCCAGGCATAAGATAAGTCCAGGGCAGGCACGCTGTCATTCTGTCTCAGAGTAGGTATTCCCAAGTTCGTGATGGCACCATGTAGGTCACTTGCCACGAATTGGGACACTTATCCGGCGCACCGCTTTGTGCCGAGCGGTGGGTCACTATCGAGTGACCACCTTTGACCAGCGAGGCTGGTGTTCTGGTTCCTCTTGAGGAATGGGTTCGGGTGCGCCCGACCGGCGCGGCATATGGAGTCGTAGCCTTTTGTTGCACTTGGTGTTTTCTGTTCTGTTTTGGATGCTTTTGTCTTAATTAGACTCCATGCATAATTCTGTAAAATGTTGTTTTGGCCAGGAGCATACTGAGTTTTCTTAATTGAAAACTCACGCATTTGTTAATGCGATGCTTGTAGGTACTTAGGTTCCCACAGGGCAAACTGGACGAGTGTCAAAGATTCTGTACACGAGGGATACGTCGACCAAATTCTTCAGTTTGTCTTTTGCTTCCGCATTATTTATGATGTATTTCCTTTTTGAACTCGATGTATGTATTTGACCTTGTTACCATATATGGATAATCTGTCACTTTTTAGTTATGTTTTATGTTAGTCTATCCATGTATGATCTCTCTATTTATTGTCGAGTCATTGTTTGGTCTATCTTTCGTAACTCCTTCGGTCGTCGCGGAGGTTTCTGATCGCGACACTGGTAGTCTTTCCTAGTGTGCGTACCCACGAGATCGGGGGCGTTACATTCTTGATGGGTTTTGCCATAAGATTTAGACATGCCCATGCTTGATTTCATCATGTTTATTGGCTGAAAGTTCCTGTTGGATATGCTACATATTAGTCGTGTGTTTGTATAAGTGTTTAATCGCTTGATCGATGGAAGAAACTTTGTTTTTTATGGGTTATGCCATAAATTTTAGACACCTCCCATGCTTAGCTTTGTTCTTCACATGAGTTCGTGATTTTTGATGAGTCTTGCCATAATTTTAGACATTTCTCATGTTGAGCCTCATATTGTGATAATCAAGTAGTAAATGTTAATATGTTTTGTGGATGGATTGATAGGTCTTGCCCCATCTTTAGACACCTCCTATGCATGAAGACACACACATGACACACACAAATGCTTACATACGTAATTCATCACTTCTCTCACCTCATATGTGTTCACGCTCCACCCCCTAGGGGTTCATCCATATTTCGTTCCATATCATTTGTTGCATCTCTTTAGTTTTCATTTGCATTGTAATCTAGTTTGTTTTGCGTTCTAGTATAATTGTCTTTTACTAGTAGCATAATAATATCTTCTTCACCATATTTGCCACTTGATTTCCGAAGAACTAGAGCCAACACACCTCCTTGTGGATTGACCAATACTTGTCACGTCTTCACCGACGGTCGTGCGCTTGCGGTTAATACATAATTGAAACAAGTTTTTTGCCCCGTTGTCGGGGAGGTGCTCAGTCCAGACTCTGGTTTGGACGATTTGAGTGGATTTGATCTTTTTCATTTAGTGTTTTGTTATCTCGGGACATTCAAGGTGCAAAGTTCAAGCAGTGGCAAAAAGGTGGGAGGATTTGAAGCTATTCTGATAGCCAATTAGCAGTCTGGGACTGCCAACTAGCGGCTTAGTGAGCGATTCTAACGTCCTATTATGAAAATAAGAAAATTGATCATAAATGCTTGGTAAAATTTTAAAAATTATACACAAGTATAGGGGACGAAATTCTACAGCATGTACGGAGATAACGATCACCTAGACCATCCATCTCAACAAAAGGATTGACTCTCTCAATTCGGGCACCCTCACCAAGATGAGTCAAACCTCGCATAAATGTGCTCTACTTGACTCAATGACCACACACAAAAAGAGGGTTTAATCAGAGGAGGAGATTATAACGCGGAATGGGGATAAGGAGAAGACTCAGAAGAGAATGGAAAAATCCTTAGCACAAACGTGGGTAAGGGTGAGGGTAGAAACCTAATCTAGCAATTACGATTCAAACAAGCTTAGACTGGCCATGGTCCTTAGATTAGATGACGTCTAACCGCAACTCTCCACACTCCCGAATACCTCACCTCACTCGGCTGAAGGTTGCAAAGCCAAATGAGAAAGTCATGACCCAGAGGTCCCAAAAGTCTCAATGCAACTAAGCAAACGACAATGTTTGGGCCACGACGTCGAGAATGGGATTGTCTCCTAAGTGTGCCCAAATCCTAGTGGTCAATATTTACTTGATTTTAGATTAAGTCTTTTAATTAAGTGTTATTTTTGGGGCCAAAGAATGGATGATAAAATCTCTTACCTTATCTGGTATGGGACAACCCCCTTAAGGTATTTTGATCCCTAATCTAGAATCTTGCCCTCCAATCAAACACTCACCTCACTCTTATTCCAATGCAATCTTACTAATTAATGCTTGCAAGATAATGCATGAATGTGTGAAAAAGGTGTCGTACCTCAACCCAACATTCAACAACTAGAAAGTAAAGCAAAGGAAAGACAATATGCGTGCAAGGCCTATGTATGGTGCAAGACCTAGATGACATTCATCTACCATTTTTCTTTGAGTTTTAATATCCACGTTGTCTTAAATAGGGAAATATGCATGTCAAATTAATTTCTAGCATCAAAACAGAGCATATATGAAGTGGAAGTTGTCATATATCAACTAGGAACAACAAGGAGCTACTGGGGAAACATAAATGTAAACAGACTCACCAAATCCGCCACTAGCGGATGCAAATCCACCCGTGGCAGATTGTTTGGGGATTGTAGTCCCCAAACTCTTTCTCGATGCTTTTTTGCCTATATGACGTTTCCCGGTCCACTTGTTCCTCTGTCTAGTAACAAAACTAAAACGAAAATGTAAGAAAACCCACCAAAATAGTAAACATGACTACGAAACTCACTCCCCCGGCAACGACGCCAAAAACATGATTGAGATTTTTATCACTTCATTTACAGCAAAAGCACGACGTCGGTGAAGATGTGGAAAATACGGGTCGTGTTGTCGAGGAGTGAGTGTGGATCAACAGCGACCAAACTCAAGTGGGGGAAGAAAATGAAGAATGAGGATACCTAATCTAGGCAACAAACGTAACACAAAACAATAACGACTAATCAAAAATAAATCTCGTAGGAGGTGGCGAATGAATGAAAAGGTATAGATGTGTATTTGTGTGTGCATACAATTAAGTGCTCATGACATGCATAACATGGATCCATGATGATAAAAACCCCAACTATATCTCCACATAAATAAGATTTACATTATCATTAAACATACAATACATTAATTAAGATCAGGCCAACAAGAGTACATGCTCTGACATGCCATCCTTATTTCTTTACCACTCTAATCTTATCCTCAGCTCACCATTCCCCATAAAATAGGCCCACTAAAAAAACATGTGCTAAGCATCAATTAAGACCATTAGCACATCAAAGGCAAGAGTGAGGAACCCACTACATGGCTATAACATTCATGTGAGGCTCCAAAATTAAGATTAAACACACACACTAATACAACATATCAACACTTCACATCACCCTTCACCCGCCAAAGGGGATGGAGTACTCTCTACTCATCTACATAACCAAGAAAACAACAAAATCAAAACAACCTATAAGCAAGTAAAGAAACTTAAAGCTAACCATGGTAAGTGAAAAAATTGCATCAAATGAAAGATAATAACATAAAGAACATGAAACTTAACTTGATTAAGAAATGAAGATTACAAAATTTGCTCCTCTTCTCCTCCACTATACTACTAAGAAAGAGAACTAAAACCTACTCTAATGGGAGAGGATGGAAGAAGAGGAAAGGTAGGAGAAACATTGCTATTTATAGAAGAAAGACTTGTGTAGATGAATCTGGAAGCAATCCGACGACTATAATCGATTTTTCTTTTGTCTGGTGTAGACAAATAAACAAGCTTGAGCCACGGGAGATATTGGGGACGAAATGGTCCAACTAAATCTGCCACTTCTGGATTTTCATCCGCCATTGGCAGATCAGATTAGTCTGATCCACCCCGAATTCGCTCAGCACCTTAAGTTTGTCATTTAGCACATGGGGTGCACTCTTGGTCTTCTGGTTTGAGCCCGTTTGACCTTAATTTCACAAATACTCTTCAAGATCATTGTATTGAGTGATTGATGCGCAAGAAATATTTTCCTTTCGTTCAGGTCACTTCGGGTTTCATATGGGTCCTTCCTGAAGTGCAGATGAGTCCTTGATCATGACGAACAGGTCCAGGATGCTTTGATAAGGTCCTTTCTTTTTGCATTTTAATGTTTTCCCTTCCTTTCTCTTCTTTATTACTTAAAACCTGAAACACACCAAACAAATACACGAGTAGCACAAAATTGGTGTAAAATAAAGGATATATAGCATGAATGTAATGTATGATATGCTACTAATCATTTTGCGTCTTGAAATATTCTTTGTAACGAATCTTGAATCTCCTTATTTGGATATGGGAGAGAGAGTTATGCACATATTAGTGGTGATGTGTCAATTGTCCAGTTTCCAAATACAGTGTGTCTTAACACACGTTTTACACCCTCGTATCATTGGAATTTGGCAAGTCATAAGAGAAACTAATATGTGCACCTTTAAATTATCTTTCCAACATATTTCGAATAATCAAACTATATTTGGACGCGGATGTGATGAGTAAAATAAATGATGCGTCCCATACGGGACGAGTGCTTCTTTACTGGGATTGGTGTGTCACCTAATTTTAAAATATGTCGAATCTCAACATTTTGCGTCTCAAACGTTCTTTGTAACGAGTCTTAAATCGCCTTATTTGGATATCAGAGAAGAGTGCTATGCACAAATTGGTTATGATGTGTCGATTTTCCAGTTTCTAAATACGTTATGTATTAACACGCATTTTTCAACCTCGTATCATTGGAATTTGGCAAGTATTAATTGAAACTAATATGTGGGCATTTTAGTAATCTTTCCAACGGATTTCAAATCATAAAATTCTATATTTGGATAAAGTGCTTCTTGAGCAGGATTGGTGTGTCTTCCACGCCATTTAGTATCCCATTAGGTTCCTAATTTAGAAATATGTTAAACTTCAACATTTTTTGTCTCAAAATCTTCTTTGTAAAAAGTTTTGAACCACCTTATTTGGATATCGGATGTCAGAGTTATGTACATATTATTGGTGATGTGTTTAGTGTCCAGTTTCCAAATACCGTCTGTCATGAGACACATTTTTCACCCTCGTATCATCAGAATTTGGCAAGTCGTAAGAGTAACTAATATGTGTTCCTTTCAATTATCTTTCCAACGGATTTTGAATCATCAAATTCTATATTTGAATGTGAATATTATGAGAAAAATAAGTGATGTGTCCCGCGAGGGACGAGTGTACCTCGAGCGGGACTAGTGCATCTTCCATGCCAATTATGAGCCCATTGGCTTCCTGATATGGAAATTCGTCATATATTAAAGTTTTGCGTCTCAAAATATTCTTTGTAACAAGTCTTGAATGGACTTATTGGGATATCGGAGGAGAGAGTTATCCACATATTATTGGTGATGTGTTGAATGTCTGCTTTCCAAATACGGTCTGTCTTGGTACACGTTTTTCACCCTCGTATCATCGGAATTTGGCAAGTTGTAACGAAACTAATATGTGATCCTTTCAATTATCTTTTGCAACAGATATGGAATCATCAAATTACATATTTGGATGTGGATGTTATGAAAAACATAAGTGATGTGTCCCATGCGGGATTGGTATGTCTCCCAGCCATGTTTGAGCCCATTAAGTTCCTAATTTAGAAATCTGTTGAATAACTAAGTTGTGTGTCTCTACATCTTCTTTGTAACGAATCTTGAATCCCCTTATTTGGATTTTGGAAGCGACAGGTATGCACAAATTATTGATGATGTGTCGATTGTCCAATTTCCAAATACGAACTGTCTTCACACAGTTTTTAGTCCTCAAAATTTGGCAAGTGGTAAGATAGTAATATGTGCTCATTTCAATTATCTTTCCAATGGAAATGGAATCATCAGATTTTATATTTGGATACGGATGTTATGAGTAAACTAAGTGATGCGTCCCACGCGGGACGAGTGTGCCCAGTGCGGGACTGTTGTGTCCCGTGCGGGGTAGTGCGTCTTCCACGCCATTTATGAGTCTATTAGTTTCCTAAATTGGAAATATGAAAAATATCATCATTTTTTGCCTTGAAATGGTCTTCGTGACGAGTCTTGAATCGCCTAATTTGGATATAGGAGGAGAGCATAATGCACAAATTATTGATGAGGTGTTGATTGTTCAGTTTTCAAATACGGTTTGTGTTAACACTTGTTTTTAACCCTCGTATTATCCAAATTTGGAAAGTCATAAGAGAAACTAATATTTGCTTCTTTCCATTATCTTTCCAACGGATCAAAAATCATCCAATTACATATTTGGATGTGGATGTTATGAGAAACATAAGTGATGTGTCCCGTGCGGGACGAATTCGCCACATGTAGGACTAGTGTGTCTTCCAAGCCATGTTTGAGCCCATTAAGTTCGTAATTTAGAAATTTATTAAATAACAAAGTTTTACATCTCTACATATTCTTTGTAAAGACTCTGGAATCCTCTTATTAGAATTTTAGAGGAGAGAGGTATGCACAAATTATTGATGATGTGTCGATTGTCCAATTTCCAAATACGGTCTGTCTTTACACAGCTTTTCGCCCTCGTATCATCAGAATTTGGCAAGTCGTAAGAAAGTAATATGTGCTCCTTTAAATAATTTTTCGAATGGATATGGAATCATTACATTTTATATTTGGATGTGAATGTTATGAGTAAAATAAGTGATAAATCCCGCGCGGGAAAAGTGAGCCCTGTGCGGGATTGGTGTGTGATGCATTGCATACATTGCATCATATGTCTTTCATTTAGATTAATTGTATATCAATAAATGCTACTAAGGCATGTTTTTAGTCTTATTTACATAATACAGGGACCTGAATGCAAATTACCCATATCCCGAGCATAAATGCGTGCAAGAGAGTCATTTCTATCATAAAGACCAAGTCAAGATTATCGGGATTCAAATGGAAGTTCATCCAAGCATAAAAGCATTCAAATACCTAATTACAAAAAGGTCAGGGACTTAAGCACAAAAGTAGTCAGGGACTTAATTGCAAAAGCCGAGGACCCGACTGCAAATTACGAGTACCAAAAGATTATTTTGGAGAAGTTCTAGAGAAAAATCAATTTGGATCTCCAAATATATGAAGAAATTAACTCGGGTCTGTAAAGATATGCAATAATTAATCTGGACGCGCAAATGACAGCTAAAACATACCATAAACACACAGGAAAAATCCGGGTCGATTCTGAGCCAAAAAGGTGGTGATTCCGCCGCACCTCATGTAAAAATTGCGGCAATTCCGCCGCACAAAAGTTGATTCGTGCGCTCAAATTTTTACCAATGATGTATTGACACGTGTACTTTCCTTTTATATATTGGTATCCCTTGTATCGGTTATAAATAGCCCCGAAACGATGTTGTAAAGAGTCTTAGTTTTTGTTCCATATTTTAGTAATAAAATTCTGTTCTTGTATTTCTTGTTTTTTTAGTTTTCTTTTGTAGTTTCTCTAGGACCCCTTCTCCTTCCCTCCATCCATGAGTTTCTAACTCTCCCCAAAGGGTGGGGGTGACGGATTTAGGGTGATGAGAAGATGAATAAAGTTATTATTTTATTCGTGTTAGTATATTTTGATTACTTGAGTTTATATTCAATCATTTATCATGTTGTTGAACGTTTTATTTAAAACAGCAAGTGCACGGCTACGATGAAGCGGTGGCAAGTACGGGTCGTCCTCAGGGAGGTGAGCAGCCTCTTGTTTATCAGAAATCAAGTGGCAAAAATTGGGGGAGAAAGATTGATTATGCTACTCTACACTAAACTACGCTAAGAAGTATGAAATACGAACGAAAGAAACAAACCATGAAATGACAACTAAGCAAAGAACAAAAGAAGAATGCTGGAATACAGAAATGGGAAAAACCCTAAGAGGTGGAGTGAGTGCACACAAGCAAAGAGGTGGGTGTTGAATACATTCTTTAAGCACAAATAAAGGTGGTGTTATCATGCATAGGAAGTGTCTAAATGTTGTGTCAAAACCTATCAATCTATTCACCAACTTAGTTGATCAACATTTACATATGCAAGATGTTTATTTCAGAACCTAAACAAGCATGAGAGGTGTCTAATCATTTTGGAAAAACTCATCAAGTTATAAATTCTATCCTAAACAAGCAAGCATACATTCATGTTTGATCAACACATCAAAAATAAAGCATTCATCCCATTCTCTAATGCATGTATGTACATCTACTCCACCCCCCAAAGGGGATGGAACTACTCACTAAACATTACACTAATTATTAAACTAAACAAAGAAAGCATATTAACTAAGCTAATAATACTAATGAAATGAGATTAAGCAAAGCAAAACAAGAAACATAAAACAAACAACATAATAAAGAAAACTTGTATTAAAATGACTATCATTAAAAGTAGCATCCTCCTACTTTAGTGTGTGCTTCAAGGCCTCACTTCTACTAGGAAGAATAGTCACTTAAAATATGGAGTGATTACAATGGAAGGTGAAGAGTTCTATTTATAGCCATGGAAAAAGGCAAACCGGGACAATCCCCCGATGTGGGACTAAACCAATACCAAAAATAGCCTAAACAAACATTAATACAAGTCCAGGAGAAATTTGGGCGGATCCCGAGTAATATGGACCGCCAATTAGCGGTCCATAAACTTCGGATCGCGTTGGAATTTTTTGTGGGCTTTTCTTTCTGGTATTGTTGGTCTTTGATGCGGTTACTTGACTTGTTGGAGCTCCGACCCGAATCGAATTGGTAAAATACTCCCCATGATGGTGTGGAGTATTCTGTTTTGCTCTTAGGTCCTTCTGTCTTACATTCAGGTCATTCTCCTTTGCATCTTAGTCCCCAGATCTCACAATCCAGTCCTTTTTCCCAGCTTTTGGGTCCTTTTATGTTTCATCTCTTCAAACCTATTTATTCCTGAAAACTAAACATAAAACTCGTAACATAGCATTGTTTAGGTGAAAGATAATGGATATAAGATACAAATATAAGCATAAAATGATGTCAATCACATGTAATGCTTTATAACTAATGTGATTTATTATAAGTTTCAGAATTCTCTAATCTAAACCAGATATCTAAACCTCCACCCGCTGGACTCCCAACCATATTTGTTTTCTTTTTAGTTTTTCTTTTGTTGTTCTCGCTTTAGATAATTAAAAAAACCAAAAATCTCAAACAAACATTATTTCTCTTTCTTTCTTCCTTAATCGAAAATCACAAAAATAACAACATGTCTCTCTCCTTGTGTTCGACCCGTACTTGCCACGTCTTCATTGACGCCATGAACTTGCGGTATAAATAAAATTCTCATCAAGTTTTTGGCGCCGTTGCCGGGGAGGCGACGAAGATTTTGTTTATTTTTAGTGATTTCGATTTTTTCTGTTTATCGTGTGCGCGATCTAACTACTTGGATTTGCGTTTCAGGAGACAACAGAGTGTGCGGCGAAATCTGGGCACATTCAGAGCAAGAAGGGCGGCGAAATCGCCGCATCTCAAGCACAACCTGCGGTGGATCCACCGCACATCTGAAGCATCTGGGCTTCAATTTTTTCTGGGGTTGTCTCCATCTCTGGGTGGACGCGTAGAGCATCTGGGAAATTTCGAGAGCGGGCGACGAACCCGTCTGAGCATTGCGGAGGTAACTTTTCTTGCCTTTCTCATAAAATCTTAATTTTTGAAATGTTCCTTTTCGTAGAACTGCGCGTGTTAGGGCAAAAATACCATAATTGGCAATAATTCAACTCTGACCTAAAAATTGGGAAAATTAGAAGGACTTAGTGCATGCATCATATAGTGTTTTGTTTGCATTATTCTTGCTAAATTCTTGCAAAGAAATTTTTTTTGTTGAAGAGTGCTGGAGGCAAGGTACGTGCGCGGTTTTTATCGATTGCATTTAAGCATATAATCTAGTTTGCATACAACCTTGCAATTGCCCCCCACTAAACAGACCAATGTTTGACTATCTTTGCTAGATTTAAGTTAAACTATCTTAAGGGCAACTCCGTAGGAAAAGATACGGTGGGGATTTCATCACCCTTCCGTGGCCCACAAATCACAATCCTAAAGTGTCACCCAAGCCTTAAAATTAAAATCAATTAGACATTGGCCCCTAAGGACTCGGACTTAATTAAGGAGAAGATTGGTTTGACTTGCTATGACTTGAAGCTGATCGAATTTGATTTGGTGTCTAGAAAGTGTTTTTGTGTTGACGTAAGTCTTCCAAGCGAAGTGGTTGTCTAATTGGCACCGACTCTGTCGGAAGCGCCCCCATTAGCTGTACACTGCCTTGCCAAGTTGGTTTGATTAGTGAGGGAGGTGAATCAAGCGAGCCAATTCGACTCAACCAGTTAGGAGTCGTCTAGAATTAGGCTCCCTTAAGTCTAGGATTGTTTGAACCGTGCTTGTTTAGGAAACTTCTGACCAACCCTCTCATCTATCTCTTAGAGTTAAGTTTCCCCTCTCCTCTGAGTCATCTTCTTCTCACCTTCTTCTATGTTATAGTCTCCTCTCCTTTACACTCTCTGGTAGCATTTTTAGGGTCGAGTCGAGCACTTTTTACGAGTTTAGCCTCGTGGTGGTGAGAGTGGTCGACTCTAGAGTTCTTTGTGAAGATGGATAGTTACATGGGCGACCATCCATATCATTGTTGGGACCAGGACAATTCGTCCTGGTATTCCGGACCCATGCAACCTGGGGTGGCTCAGTCGAACACTTCGTATGGTTGGGATAATCCTCATTGTGTGACTGAGCAATCTTCATATTGGGGTAACATAAGAGAGACACTGACTGCTAGACCACAATCTAGTTATGTCGGATCAAATGCTCAATATGACCATTACGCATCCGCGTACAACCCGAGAGTGATGGATTCGTGGGGAGACAATTCATATCCAAATTCTTATACTTCATTTTCACCCCAGTACCCTCCTCCCGAATACCCAGAATTCTACCAACACCCCACTTCAAATCATTGGACCCATTCTCAACCCATCAACACCCAACCTCAAAATTTCCCAAACTCTGACTTGAACCTCATAGTTGACCGCATACCTGATTCCTTGGAACAAACTTTCCTTACGTTCATGAAAACCGCTCAACAGTCCACACAAAATATGGTATTGCAATTGAGTCAAATGTCGCAGCAATTACGTAAACGTGAGGAGAGTAACTTTTCTTGTCAACATGAGGATTCACCTTTTGATATTGAACGACCACCACATCCACAAATTCAAAGCACAATCTTTCAAAGTCAAACTCCTGGTCAGTCTGAGGGACTTGGGGTTTCAATTCACGATCACTTAGTGGAGGATTCGATTCAAATTGAGAAAAACATGGACCAAATTCATTATGAGTCGGCACAGGATTGTGCCTTGTCTTCTTGTCCCGTGGCCCTAAAGCCACAAGATCTCCATGTTGTGCCTCTTAATGACTCACCTCTGGTGGAGCAACATCTCCCTAGTACCCTCAATTTCAAACAATCTGATGAGAGTCTGCCTCTCACCATTGTTCCTGATCATCTTGGAAATGATGGAACATCAAACAACTACATAGCTCACGAGGGTATTAGGAGCTCCTTGGAGGATACCTTGGGTATGAGACCCACTTTTTGTTCGCCTGGTGAGTCGGACTTGCCTAACAAGGTTCTTGACCTCGCTCCGACGCACCAGCCAGTTGGTAGGAGAGTTTGGATTGACGATCATAACTTGAACGCCGCAACGGGAGAAACTCTTCTTCAGTTGCCCCTTATTTCCCAAACTCTCGAGAGGTTCAAGCTCTTTCAGTTTGATCCTTTGAATGAGACGCATTTGCGTCCAATTCATGAACCTCTCATTTCATCATGTGCTCTTTGTGAAGGGGGCCCACGCATGCGTATTCTGGCCCCGCGTGGTGTCATGTTTCCTTTCCAAGTGCATTGACTCACTTTTGAGGTTCTCATTTGATGTCCTTTGACAAATGAAGATGGGAACTTATGTTTGTACATAATTATATTAAAAAAATACAATAAAAGACTCCTTCAGTGAGCATCGTTTATGTGGCTCCAAGAGTATTTGGGCCCCATTTTTTCCCCGTATTTGAATCCCTTCTATAGCATCTGACAAGTTTTGAGGGAATTCGGGTTTTTGTCCATCAACAGAGCCATGAACTTTCCTTTGTACTTTACGTTGGTGAGATCTTTCCTTTTTCATGCATAAATCCATGTAGTATCTTGCTCACATTCATTGAGGACAATGCATGATTTAGGTGTGGGGGGTGTTTATCTATTTATATATTCTTTTTTTTTTAATATATAAAAAAAAATTAAAAATTAAAAAAATTTAATGTTCCATGACATAGGTTAAGATTGAACCACCAAAACCCGAGTGCAAATTGCATTGAGTTTTTGTTCCTTATTATATAGTTCTGCTTGTAGAAACTATGACATAAATCTAAGTTCCAAAGAAATAACTCATTACCCTTTAAGACATGTATGCACTTAAATTGGATGAATCAAATCTTTGAAGTGGTTGATAAAAAACAGAGGTTGAGGAAAATATACCAGGAAGTGTGGACTTCTAATAACAATTAAGCCTTGAGGAAAATAAAAGTAAAATAATAATAATAAAGGAATAAAGTGAGGAAAGCACATTTTGCAAAATGATTACAAAACCCAAGCCTTCGAGTCACTAGTCCGTAGGGGTATCTTGAAACCCGGTAACTTGAGTCTGCCAGCTCGGGATTATCGACCAAACTCGCTACACGAATGCAAAAAGGGTAAAAGTGTAAAAAAAAGCAAATGTGTTGAATCACGGGGAAAAAATATACTTTAAGATACTCAAGGCCCAAAGCTAAAAGAATGATTCATGCCATGGTTGATCCGAATGATACTTCACCACCAGAGGAGGCGTGCAAAATAATTTAAGTGATAACATGTGTCGAAGGGTTAGTGGTGTGAATATTGGAGGAATGAAGACCAAGTCAGATTTTTTATGGGTTAGACTTATATAATAAGCATGCAAGAATTCTAAGTAAGATGTATAAGGTTGAGGTGGAGATATTGAGAGCTATTAATGAAATGTTGAATTAAGACTTTGTGGGTGTGTCAACTGAAAACCCTCACGAGACAAAACTCGTCCTCTAAGGAAACTTGGGGGTTTAAAGGCTTGTTGCACATGCTAAGTGCAACCGTGATTCCTACGAAAGTGAGTTAGGATTTCTCTGTTTTTTTTTTTCTTATATTTTGTTTTGCTAGGGACTAGCAAATCTAGGTGTGGGGGTATTTGATGCATTGCATACATTGCATCGTATGTCTTTCATTCAGATTAATTTTATATCAATAAATGCTACTAAGGTATGTTTTCAGTCTTATTTACATAATACAGGGACCTGAATGCAAATTACCCATATCCCGAGCATAAATGCGTGCAAGAGAGTCATTTCTATCATAAAGACCAAGTCAAGATTATCGGGATTCAAATGGAAGTTCATCCAAGCATAAAAGCATTCAAATACCTAATTACAAAAAGGTCAGGGACTTAAGCACAAAAGTAGTCAGGGACTTAATTGCAAAAGCCGAGGACCCGACTGCAAATTACGAGTACCAAAAGATTATCTTGGAGAAGTTCTATAGAAAAATCAATTTGGATCTCCAAATATATGAAGAAATTAACTCGAATCTCCAAAGATATGCAATAATTAATCCGGACGCGCAAATGACAGCTAAAACATACCATAAACACAGGAAAAATCCGGGTCGATTCTGAGCCAAAAAGGTGGCGATTCCGCCGCACCTCATGTACAAATTACGGCGATTCCGCCGCACAAAAGTTGATCCGTGCGCTCAATTTTTTACCAATGATGTATTGACACGTGTACTTTCCTTTTATATATTGGGATCCCTTGTATCGGCTATAAATAGCCCCGAAACGATGTTGTAAAGAGTCTTAGTTTTTGTTCCATATTTTAGTAATAAAATTCTGTTCTTTTATTTCTTGTTTTTTTAGTTTTCTTTTGTAGTTTCTCTAGGACCCCTTCTCCTTCCCTCCATCCATGAGTTTCTAACTCTCTCCACAGGGTGGGGGTGACGGATTTAGGGTGATGAGAAGAAGAAGAATAAAGTTATTATTTTAATTTCGTGTTAGTATATTTTGATTATTTGAGTTTATGTTGAATCATTTATCATGTAATGCTTTATAACTAATGTGATTTATTATAAGTTTCAGAATTCTCTAATCTAAACCCGATATCTAAACCTCCACCCGCTGGACTCCCAACCATATTTGTTTTCTTTTTAGTTTTTCTTTTGTTGTTCTCGCTTTAGATAATTAAAAAACCAAAAATCTCAAACCAACATTATTTCTCTTTCTTTCTTCCTTAATCGAAAATCACAAAAATAACAACATCTCTCCCTCCTTGTGTTCGACCCGTACTTGCCACGTCTTCATTGACGTTGTGCACTTGCGGTATAAATAAAATTCTCATCAGTGTGTCCCATGTGTGACTAGTGCGTCTTCCACGTCATTTATGAGCCTATTTGTTTCCTATATTGGAAATATGAAATATCAGTGTTTTTCCCCTCAAAATGGTCTTTGTGACGTGTCTTGAATCTCCTTATTTGGATAAAGGAGGAGAGCGTTACGTACAAATTATTGATGAGATGTCGATTATTCAATTTTCAAATACGATCTATCTTAACACCTATTTTTCACCCTTGTATCATCGGAATTTGTCAAGTCGTAAGAAAAACTAATATGTGCTCATTTCCATTATCTTTCCAACGGATTAGGAATCATCAAATTCTATATTTCTATGTGGATGTTATGAGTAAAATAAGTGATGCGTCCCGCGTGACGAGTGCGCCTCGAGTGGGACTGGTGCATTTTCCACTCCATTTATGAGCCCATTAGGTTCCTATTTTGGAAATATGTTAAATACCAAAATTTTGCATTTCTAAATATTCTTCGTAATGAGTCTTCAATTGCCTTATTTGGATATCGGAGGAGAGAGTTATGCATAAATTAATGATGATGAGACGATTGTCCTATTTTAAAATACCTTCTGTCATCACACACGCTTTTCACCCTCGTGTCATCGGAATTTGGTAAGTCAAAAGGGAAACTAAAATGTGATCCTCTCAATTATCTTTCAATGGATCTAGAATCATCAAATTTTGTAATTGGATGTGGATGTTATTAGTAAAACAAGTGATGTGTCCCGCACGGACGATTACGTCCCGGGCGGAACTAGTGTGTCTTCCAACCCCTTTAAGAGCCCATTAGTTTCTTAATTTGGAAATATATAAAATATAAGTGCTTTTTCTCAAAATCATCTTTGTAATGAGTCTTTAATTGCCTTATTCGGATATCAGATCAGAGAGTTATGTACAAATTATTGGTGATGTGTCGATTGTCCCGTTTCAAGATACGGTCTTTCTCCACACACATTTTTCACCATCGTATCATTAGAATTTGGCAAGTAGTAAGTATAAACTAATATGTTCTCCTTTCAATTATCTTTCCAACGGATCTAGAATCATTAAATTCTATATTTGAATGTGGATGCTATGAGTAAAATAAAGTGATGCATCCTAGGCGGGATTGGTGCGTCTTTCATGCTATTTATTAGCCCATTGGGTTCCTAATTTGAAATTTTGTTACATATCAAAGTTTTGCGTATCTAAATGTTCTTTGTAATAAGTGTTGAATCACCTTATTTGGATATTGGAGGAGATAGGTATACACAAATCATTGATGATGTGTTGATCGTCCAGTTTCCAAATACGGTATGTCTTCACACGTTCTCGTATCATAAGAATTTGGCAATTTGTAAGAAACTAATATGTGATCCTTTCATTTATCTTTCCAATGGATCTGGAATCATCAGATTTTACATTTAGATATGGACGTTATAAATAAAATAAGTGACGCGTCTCGCGCAGAACGAGTGCGTCCAGTGGGGGACAAGTGCGTCCCGAGCGGGACTGGTGCGTCTTCCACGCCCTTTATTAGCCTATTAATTTCCTAATTTGGAAATATATAAAATATCAAAATTTTGCTTCTCCAAATCCCCTTTCTAACGAGTCATGAATCACCTTATTTGGATATCGGATGAGAGAGTTATGCACAAATTACTGATGATATATCGATTGTTCAGTTTCCAAATACGGTAAGTCTTGATACACGTTTTTCACCCTCATATCATCAGAATTTAGAAAATCATAAGAAATGGATATGTGATCCTTAAAGTTTTATTTCCAACAAATTTGGAGTTATCAATTTCCACATTTGGACGTTGATGTTATGAATAAAACAACACAACTCGTTTGGTCAACGACCCAACTCGTTTAGTGAAAACGACCCAGGTCGTTCGACTCGTTTGTTGAAAATAAGTCGGCTCCTTTGGTTGAATGACTCAGATTGTTTGGTAATTTTGACAACTCTTTTATATTGATTCAATGTGCCCATGTAACAAGTTGGTTGGTCACGTCTCGATGTTCATGTGCGTACAAGTTTACATGTAACAAGTTGGTTTGTGATCTTTTCAACTCGTTTGTCTTGATTGAATTTGAATCTAACAATGATGCCATAATATTATTTCACAACATATGATTTTTCATAATAACACAAATAATTAAGAAATGGAACATAAGAAGTTCATCTAGGAAATTAAATTGTGCACATATTAATGTTCTAATACTCAAAAAAATCATTCATAATTGTATATGTTGTTAATTAAGTTGTCTCATGTAGAACAAATTGTTTAATATCTTAGAGAGAAGTACATTTTTTGTTACAAATGCCAAGTTGTTAATTAAATTGAACCGACCCAGCTCGTTTGATGAAAACAATCAACTTGTTTGGTGAAAATGACTCAACTCGTTGGTGGGGCCCGTGTGATCCTGGTGCATCCCAACTCATTTCGGGGGGGGGGGGGGGGGGGGGGACCCAACTCATTTGGTGGAAAAATAACCCAGCTCGTTTGGTGGAAAAAACGACCCAGCTCATTTTCTGTTTTCTCAAAACAACAATTTTCCATGCCCTTTATGAGTCCACTACATTACTAATATGGAAATATGTAAAATATCAAAGTTTTGTTTCTCAAAATTGTCTTTGTAACAAATCTTAAATCACATTATTTGGATATTGAAGGCGAGAGTTATTCCCAAATTATTGAAGATTTGTCAATTATCCAGTTTCCAAATACGATATGTCTTGACACACTTTTTTACACCAACCTAAAATATCAAAAGATTTTTACACAGCAATAGTTATGTGCATTTCAATGTTTAAATATCAAGTTAATTCATTTTGTATTTCATTTTGCACTAATTTTAATTTTTTTGACTTAACCAATTCCATTGGGAGTCGTCATCATCTGGATCCAATGCATATGGAGGTGGTTGTTGTGGGATCGTAAGGGTCTCTAATTCTAATCACTTTTAAGCTAATTACCTACTTGTTTAATCGATCAAGTATATGCATCAGAATTAAAACAAATAAACAAGTAAAAGAGGAAATAAGCAAACCACAATGAGACGGGGGATTTTTATATAGGTTCGTCACCCCACCCGGGTCCTAGTCCTCTCTTGCTAGCTCCGCTCGGATCATCGATATCCGCTCACAACTTCACTAACCACTCCCCATTTCAGGCCGGGAGAGAACGCGTTTACAACACAAGCACCGTGAACACCCTCGCTAGCTTGACTTTTTTCCTCTCATAATCCGAGAGGGAACACTTCGGGCTTTCACTGAAATCCTTGCTTCTTGAACAACAATTGAGTGGGACAACACTCTCTAAATCTTGAGCACACTTTGAGTATGATTTGGCTATGATCAAATGTGTGGAATTTAGGCTTAGAGTGTAGGATTGGGTAATTTGGCGCTTGGGAGTTTAATGTAATGGACAAATAGTAGTGGGAGAGTTGTGTTAAAATATGTTTTACAACTCTATTAATAAGCTCCAAGACAATTATAGTTGTTGGGGATGAATTGGGTAAAGGTTGTGTAAAATACACAAATTAGAAATCTGCAGGACCCAATTCAGAATAAAATCGGTCGACCGAATCGGGTATGTCGGTCGACCGGTTGATCAAATATGGCTTTGACTTAAGTTCACATAAGTGATTGGTCGAACGCCATATAGGGATTGGTCGACCGATCATAACGGGCTCTATGGGGTTGACAAACACAAGTTAGAATTAGGTCGACCGAAACAAGGTCCACGGTCGACCGAAAACCGACAGGCGGTTTGGGTTTGTAGAGACATCTTAAGTTCGTTCGACCGAACAAGGTCCTCGGTCGACCGATAGGAAAAAGTATTTTTGGGGTATTTGAAAAAATACGAATACGATCGTTAGGTATAAAACAACAAAACAAACGGTCAGAAAATTGTGTTAACTCGGTCGACCGAAAAGGTCTGGACGGTCGAACAAAACCAAGCAGTAAAACACTAACAGGGTAATTGATCACTCGGTCGACCGAACGGTCTGTTGCGGTCGACCGAATGTGGGCAGATAGTTCAGGTTAAGTGTTAAGTGTTTAGTGTTTTCCGGTCTAGGTTTGGGTGATCTATTGAAGTCCAAATTATATGAAATTTTGTGTGTAACTTATATAAGAAACATAGTGTGTGGCTGAGTAGTTTTTAGCTCAAGTATGCTCATTTACACAATGTTCCTAAGACTCAAAAGAAATGCAAATTACATGTCTTCAATTGAGCTTCATTACATGTCTTGACTTGAATCCTTTCTTTGTTGAGTCTTGATCACCTGTAGAAGTTAGTACAAAACAATATATATGCGATGCAATATGTGTTCTACTCTACATTGATTATAATTAAGATTAGGTTGATTAAATCATCAAAACATAGATTAAGGCCAAAAAGCCAACAGTTGTCATGATGAACTAGCAACATTTGAACCCATTTGATTTACATTATGTAGTCTTTCATATTCTTCAAAATATTTGTTTAATAAAGACTTACAACATGATTTTGAAAATTTTCATAATTCATATTTGCAAAAATTTCTTTTACGAAAACCTGTAAACCACTAATTTTAAATCTAGGATCCATAATAAAAGCTAAACAAAAATTAAATGAATGAGGATTCCAATATTTATTAAACTTAGCATCCATTAAATTTAAATTTTCAACAAAACCAGCATGTGGCTTATATTTCGCAAATATTTTAATAATTGGAAGTAATTCATAGATAAATATGTTAAATGTGGGGTAATATTGTCCACTTAATCTAGTAGTGAATGTGAAAAACAATTTTCAAAAATATAACATAATTTTACAATTATACCAATCTATGGGGGTTAACTCATACTCATTTTGTTTTTCATTATAAAATGTTGTAATTGCAGGATTATAAGGATAACAACATTTTAACAGTTCATATATAGAATTTCATCTATAAGGGACATCTAATTTAAACTTCTTAGGTTTAACATGATTCTATACACAAAATTCTCTTAATTTTTGATAGGCAACTACGTACATTCCTAATACTTTTTAGTAAGGTTTAATTTGAAATGAATGTGTTCTAAAAGTTTTACTTTTATATGTCAACTATTATGAATTGGATGTGCAAACATTTTGTTCATTGATTATGGTATTCGTCTTTTGGAAGTGTTAAGGAAGAGGCGCTTGGTCCTTAACCGTAGAGCTCTAAAAGATAATGGTTTACATAAATCAAAAGTTATTCACAATCATGGTAATTAACATGAAACATTAATCACCGAGATAAGATTGTCGTGTTGGTCATCGATTGTTGTAGCTCTACAAATAATTGACGACACGAGTATATAAAAGAGGAAGAGATTACTTTTATATATTGAATAGACCTAACAAGTAAAACATTATGGAATTGTGTTTCGTGTCATTAATGTTTTAGTGTGTCTTGGATCCTAAGATATGAGACTTATATCTTTTCACTCAAGAAATGCTTAATTTGATTATTGTCAAAAGCTATCAATGAGTATAGTGATAAAGGCAATAGTTGGTTGAACATGACTTGTGATGGAAAAGATAGCTACTCAAACGATTATCATTGCCCCTCTTTATTGAGTGATGATATTAATGGGCCCCTTGATAAAGCAAAATTATAATGTGCACAATGTAACTTGAGTTAAGTTACATCGTTATAATTAGCTTAAAGAGATCAAGAAATGAATATAATACAAAGGTGACACATTTCTACTTTGTATATATTCTTAATATCACGAGGCAAGGGACGGAAACAAGTGGTGCACTTACATCACTAAATGGATCGTGTTTAGTTCGAGTGGAACAAAGACATGTATGCTAATTGGGTAACTATAATGTGTAGCTAGATACAGCTTATAGTTTGGGATATTAAGTGTTTAATATCGCTGCCAAGTATATAAAAGAGGAAGAGATTACTTTTATATATTGAATAGACCTAACAAGTAAAACATTATGGAATTGTGTTTCGTGTCATTAATGTTTTACTGTGTCTTGGATCCTAGGATATGAGACTTATATCTTTTCACTCAAGAAATGCTTAATTTGATTATTGTCAAAAGCTATCAATGAGTATAGTGATAAAGACAATAGTTGGTTGAACATGACTTGTGCTGGAAAAGATAGCTAGTCAAACGATTATCGTTGCCCCTCTTTATTGAGTGATGATATTGATTGGCCCCTTGATAAAGCAAAATTATAATGTGCACAATGTAACTTGAGTTAAGTTACATCGTTATAATTAGCTTAAAGAGATCAAGAAATGAATATAATACAAAGGTGACACATTTCTACTTTGTATATATTCTTAATATCACGAGGCAAGGGACGGACACAAGTGGTGCACTTACATCACTAAATGGATCGTGTTTAGTTCGAGTGGAACAAAGCCATCTTTGCTAATTGGGTAACTATAATGTGTAGCTAGATACAGCTTATAGTTTGGGATATTAAGTGTTTAATATCGCTCACACCACAAAACTGGGAAACAAGAACCTTGATTTTGAGTTCATATGATGTGTCGGGTTTCATGTGAAAAAGGAACACATGTGGTGAATGAATAAAATCAATATGTCATGAGAATTGACATAATTAGAATCATAATAAATTCATATGAGGTGTATATATTATGGGGTATAATAATTTAATATTAAATAGGATAATATATTACATAAGATATGAATTTGCTAAAAACCCCCAAAAGATCAAATTTTGTTGGAAATAAATCCAAAATTTGACAAAGGCAAAATCGGGGTCAAACACGGTAAACCATTTAGGGTTCGGTCGACCGAGGTATCTTCGGAACGGTCAACCAAATGGGGAATGGGTAAACACAATTGGTTGACCGAAATTGTCTGGATTGCCTGGACAATTGAGTTCGGTCAACCGAGCGTGAACGGTCAACCGAGAGAAAATATACAAGAGATATCTTTGGATATTTTCGGTAGACCAAAGGTGACACGGTCGTCCGTTGAATATTCGCCAGGAGAAATTTTGGTGGGTCAACGGTCGACCGGAGCAAGACGCGGATCGTTCGAATTTTTTCAGAGAATTTTTCTCATGCATATTCGGTCGACCGTCTAGCTCACGGTCATCCGAACATGTGTCAAAACCGAACGGTTTGGTTGACCGAGAAGAATTCTCGGTTAACTGAACAACACGATTTTTGCCTGAATTATTAAGAGAATAATTAGATCATGGGTTGGATTAATACAAGATTTAATTAAATGTTTTGAGGATGCTTATGCGGCAATTTGAGATTAATTTTAGGAGAGAATAAGCAAGAGATCATGACTAAAGAATAGTTCTTGGTAAGGATGTTTTGGGAGCCTGTAAAAGGACCCCTTATCCTACTTGTTTATGTTAATGCAAAAAAAAAATCTCTCATTAATCTCTCCCTTAATCACCACGAAAATCTCTTAATAGTTTTAAGTTTTGGAGATAGAAACCTCAGGAGCTTAAAGATGGGTTATTAGATAGATTCTAAGCCTAATTTGAGATTGATTGGTTAGCTCCTTTCTCCCTAATCTTGTTTAGAGTTTGGTGAACACTTGGAGGCGTATCAGCGGGCGATTCGACGAGCAACGGAACTCCAGATCTTCTTAAAGGTTTAAGAGAACCTTTGGGTATGATCATCTATCCTTTGTTTATTTTAATATGCGTAGGAATGCATGATATTAGAATAAACAAATACATGTACGTAAAATCAATAAAAATATGAAATCGATCTTGTTTGTTTGTATTAAAATTTTAAAATATATACATACATGGGGACACGAAATCCTACAGTGGTATCAGAGTATTTAGTTCATATTTTCAATGATTAGACTATATAAGTAATTTTAGTTTACCATCTACAATCAAAACAATTCATGTTCTATGTCTTCTTCGAGTTTTCCGATAGTTTTGTTGATTTAATTCTAATTAATTCTTTTGATAGTTTTAAATGAAATACATCATGTCAATGTTAAAATTAAAATTTAGACTTATGTCTAATATATATAATTTTCGTTTTTAATTAAATGATTATTTTATAAGGAATCGACAAAACGAAAAAGGCATATGTTTATCTTTCCTCAAAAAAAATATTCTTGGAAATTGGATAAAGTGCGGTTCAAATGTTTTATGTTTTGAACTATGGATGCATAAAATCATTTTTAATGAGTTTCAAATGATTTTAGAATTGTTTGATTTAGAGATGCATGATAAACTAAATCAAGTAATATATAGTATATGTACATGCGTTGCTCGAGTTCTCTAATGCAGAGATATGTGAGTTTGTATGTTCCGATGAAGCCATGTGTGAATGAATGAATAAATGTGTATGTTATTATTATTCAATCACAGGGGCTTATGTATATGTGAAAGCCAAATTTCTATTTCTATGTATATGCATGCATATGAGAGAGTTTTACATATGACTTACACTAGACAATTTTTAAAATTGAGAGATGCATGTTTATATTTTTGCAATATCAACATCCACGGTGCAACAGGAAGACGCTGAAAAATCGCAAGGATCAAGGACGCAGGTGTTGGCTTTTTGGCCTTAATCTATGTTTTGATGTTTTAATCAACCTAATCTTAATTATAATCATGTAGAGTAGCACACATATTGCATTGCATATATATTGCTTTGTGCTAACCTCTACAGGTGATCAAGACTCAAGGAAGAAAGGAAATCAAGTCAATACATGTAATCAAGCTCATTTGAAGACATGTATTTTGTATTTCTTTGAGTCTTTAGGAACCTTGTGTAATTGAGCATACATGAGCTAAAAACTACTCAACCATACACTAGGTTCCCTATAGAAGTCACACACAAAATTTCACATAATTTGGACTTCAATAGATCATCCAAACTAGAACTGGAAAACACCTAAACAAAACTTGAACTGTTTGGACCAAAACGGTCGATCATTGAAACCTTTTCGTTCGACCGTTCACACGTTTCACATGACCGTTTGTTTTGTCGTATTATACCCAACGGTCGTATTCGTATTTTTTCCAAATACCCCAAAATTACCAAACATCCGGTCGACCGAAACTTTCCTAACGGTCGACCGAACCAACACAATTTGGTCTCCCAGAAGTGCCTGGACTTATTCGGTCGACCAATCCCCTAAGCCCGTTCGACCGGTAACTTAAGTTAACTTAAGTCAAAGCTGAATTTTGACCAAATGGTCGAAGACATACCCATTTCGGTCGACCGTTTTTAGGCCGAATTGGGTCCTGCAAGTTTCTGTTTTGTGTATCTTATACCCAATCAACCCCAACGGATCTATTCTCTCTAATGCCTATATAAAGAGTTGTCAAACACATTTTAATACAACTCTCCCACTACATACTTGTCAAATACATTAGAGAGAATCTCAAACACTCCAAGCCTCCAATTTCCACACTTAAGATCAATTCCAATCCTTCTCACGTGTGCTTAAGTTTAGAGAGTGATTGTCCCACTCAAGTTTGTTGCTGTCAAAGAAGAGTAAAGGTTTCGGTGAAAGCTCGAAGCATCCCTCTTGGATTGTGAGAGGTGGAGACAAGCTCGGCGAGGGTTGTTCGCGAGCCTGAAGATTGTAAAAACGTTCTCTCCCGGCCTGGAACGAGGAGTGGTTAGTGAAGTCGTGAGCGGAGCTCGGTGATCCGAGCGGAGCTTGCAAGAGAGGACTAGGACCTGGGTGGGGTGCCGAACCTCTATCAAAATCCCTCGTGTCCATTGTGGTTTGCATTATTCTCCCTTCACTTGCTTGTTTGTTTTAAATTCCGCTGCATATCTTTGATTGTTTAAACAAGTTGGTAATTGCTTAAAGTGATTAGTATTGTAGACCCTCACGTTCTTACAGCAGGAACATATAAACTCACACAATGTGTGTGTGAATGGATATATTTATGTTTGTGTGCTTGACATGTATGTGATTGTGTGGATGAATGTTAGGATGTGTATAAATGATAAATATGCATGATCACCTAAATTCTAAAATCACACATAAATGTTTAAATTGTCCAACCAAAAATTAAGAGTATTTTTCTTTCTTATTGCATCCACTAGCAGCCATCGAGCGAGGAATATTCGGCTCGCCCTTAGCGGGAGATAACTTCATCCATCTTTGGGAATAGTGGGAGATATAAGGTTGTCTATTGTTGTGTCATGAATAGATGTACGAGGTGTGATTCACCCTTAGTGGACACCGAGTATATTTGTTTGTGAATACAATGGATAAATGTATCTCGTATCAAATGAAATAAGTTTTGTTAACAAGACCCGGAGCCCTAGCTCGGTTTTGAGAAAGAGAGTTTTTCTTATGAGGATTAGTCAAATTCCCTCTTAATTAAAACGACAAGAGTCATAAGAGTTTGAAAATGCAAATGTTGCGATATTTTGAAATGGTTATGATTAGAAAATGTTTTCTTACCTTGATTTTATAATATATCTAATAGCCCTTAGCTAGTTGTATTATAATTGATAGGATCTTGAATTGCTGCATTTATGGACAAACTTTTTTTTGCGGTATTGATTTTTTAAAACAAAAAATTGACATTAAATCTCATATAATTTATTTTGTAGAAATGTCGAATATTCAACCTATTGTGCGATCTATGATTGAAAAACATCATTTGGCAAATGATGGCTCAAACTTCATAAGCTGACAACTCAAACTCAATATCTTGTTGAAGTTTGAGAAACTATCTCATATTTTGGATGGTGAAATCCCAAAATTTAATGAGAAGGCAACCGATAGCGACAAAGAGCCAAAAGCCAAGTGGGAAGACCAAGAGAACCAGGTTCACGATCTAATGTTGGCCTCCATGGGTGACTCGCTTCAAGCGAAATACTTGGATTCAAAACCCAAGAAGACCATGGAAGCTTTAACAAAGATGTTCATGGATAGTGCTAGAAAAGAGCGTTATAAGACCACCATCGCACTCACATGGTGCCACATGGTGGAGGGAACATTGGTATCCATGCATTTTCTCACGATGCAAGGATACCTTAAGAAGTTGTTGAAGCTCTCTTCCTCGATGCCCGATGACATTGCGGAAGATTTGATTCTTGTCTCTCTAGCCCCATCTTTACAAGGACCTCATTATGCACTATCATGTGCGTGAGAAAGGGGTGAGCCTTGAGGAACTTCACAACGCTCTCAAAAAGGTTGTAATTGACAAGGGCAAAGGTTGGGACAAGCACGTCATAGCCGTCCATGGAGGGAGCAAGAAGATCACCAAAGGTAAAGGCAAATTCACCAAAAATACGTCAATCAAGAGCAAGAGAGTAGGAGGTGCTCGTATGAGTTCCTCGAGGGGGAATTCTTCAAAATCTCCGACTCCCAACACGGAGTGCTTTCACTTCGGTGAAAAGGGACACATCCGGACAAATTGCCCCAAGTACAAGGAAGACCTTGACAATGGAGTGATTGAGCGTAAGCGCTTAAAAAGGCCAAACGTATATTTGTTATTGAGATAAATTTAGTCATCTCTATCCATGATTGGCTAATTGATACCGGATCTTGTGCTCACATAATTTCTAATGTGCAGCTACTAAAGGATAGGAAGGAACTCATGAAGAACGAGATGATTTTGAAGGTTGGAAATGGTGTGAGCATTGCTGTGATTGCATAATGTTTTGTGGAGCTTCAATTATCTAGTGGTTTAAATTTATGTTTAAAGAACGTTTATTATGTGCCTTCGATTAGCAAGAATATTATTTCTGTATGAAGTTTGTATATGGATAATTTTAATATAAACATTTCAAATTCTTGCTTATCTATATCAAAAAATGGTATTTTCTATGCAAATGCATTCGTGAGGAATGTTCTTTATTTGCTTGAATTGAATAATAAATAATTATTAAACATCAATAACAAAAGGATTAAAACTACTCACGTGAATGATACTCTTGTGGCACTATCGTCTTGGTCACATAAATGAAAAACACATCAAGAAATTATAAGAAGCTAACCTTCTTGGTCAACTTGATTTTAAATCATTGGAGACGTGCGAACTTTGCCTAATGGGAAAAATGACCAAAAGGTCTTTCAAGAAGAAAGGATCAAGAGCGAATGACTTGTTGGATTTGATACATTCCGATGTATGTGGTCCGATGAGTACTAGTGCAAGAGACGGTTTTAGGTACTTCATTACGTTCACGGATGACTATAGTCGTTATGGCTATATTTATCTAATGAGAAACAAAAGTGAATCCTTTGACAAGTTCAAGGAATTTATGAATGAAGTAGAGAACCAACTCAAGTAGAGAACCAACGGATCGTGGAGGTGAGTACGTAAGTACTGAATTTGACTCATTCCTAAAGTCGTGTGGTATTGTGCCACTGCTCACCCCTCCCAGTACACCACAGTGAAATGAGGTATCTGAAAGGAGGCATAGGACATTACTCGACATGGTTCGATTAATGTTGAGTCAAGCTGAATTGTCACTTTACTTTTGGAGTTATGCACTAGAAACTACGGCTTACACACTAAATAATGTTCCATCCAAATCCATAGAGAAAATGCCTTATGAGCTATGGAGTGGTAAAACACCTAAACTCAATTTTCTCAAGATTTGTGGTTGTGAGGCCTTCGTCAAGAGATTGATGTCGACCAAACTTCAACCAAAAGCGGATAAGGGCTTCTTTATAGGTTATCCTCGTGAGAGAAGAGGATACTACTTTTGACATATAACCTCAAATCGATAGCTTGTAGAGAGGGATGTCGTATTTCTAGAAAATGAATTTCTGGAAAGAATAAAAAGTAGTGTTGAGTTGTGTTTGAGGAGACTCAAGATATTCTATAAGATCATGATATGAATGGTGTCATTCAAGATCATGAAGGCCCAACCGAGGTTACTTTGGTTATTGGGAGCGTGAGTGAGAGACCCTCACAAGAAATTGTGAGAGAAACTCAATCTTCCCCACCTAGTGTACATTCGAGAATCGAACACGAACCAATTCCGCAAGAAATTGTGGAAGAAGTTCGCGAAGTACACGTAGAACCAAAAGAACTTAAAAGGTCAACGAGGGAAAGGGAGAAACCCTATATGTATTTGGGTCTTCATGAGATCATGGTACTAGATACCAATGATCCCTCGACCTTTCAAGAAACAATGGAAAGAGAGGACTCCAAATTATGGTTTAAGGTCATGGAATCGGAAATAGAATCCATGTATGATAATCAAGTGTTGAACTTGGTTGACCTTCCTCAAGGGAAAAAGGCCATTCAAAATAAATGGGTTTTCAAGAGGAAGATGGACATGGATGGGAACTTGACAACCTACAAAGTGAGGCTTGTAGCAAAAGGTTTCACTCAAGTTCAAGGAATTGACTATGATGAAACTTTTTCACTGGTTGCCATGTTCAAGTCTATTCGAATTATGCTTGCTATTGCCGCATTTCATGATTATGAGATATGGCAAATGGATGTCAAAACAGCGTTCCTTAATGGGAACTTGGAGGAGGATGTGTACATGGTAAAACCTCTATGTTTTGAAGATCCAAAGAATAGCGAGAAGGTATGCAAGCTTGAAAGATCCATTTATGGATTGAAGCAAGCATCAAGGATTTGGAACAAACGCTTTACCGAAGAAATCAAAAAGATTCACTTCATCCGAAGTAAGGAAGTGCCTTGTATATACAAGAAGGTTAGTGGGAGCCACATAGTGTTCTTGATCTTATATGTCGATGACATACTCCACATGGGAAATCATATACATTTGCTCAAACAAACGAGAAGTTCATTGAAATCTGCATTTTCAATGAAAGATATGAGTAAGGCTCAATACATCTTTGGAATCAAGATATATAGAGATAGATCTCGTAGACTCATTGGCCTAAGTCAACATACATACATTGACAAGGTCTTGGAAAGGTTCAGCATGAACAACTCCAAAAATGGCAATGTGCCAATGAGTATGGGTGTGCAACTCAAGAAGTCTCAACATGCTGAATCACATAAAGACTTGGAAAGGTTCAGCATGAACAACTCCAAAAATGGCAATGTTCCAATGAGTATGGGTGTGCAACTCAAGAAGTCTCAACGTGCTGAATCACGTAAAGACTTGGAGTACATGTAGATTAAGAAGTTCATTGAAGAGCATGGAGTAGTTCCCTCGTGCGAGGGACCAATGGAGCTATTTTGCGATAATAGTGCAATTATCTCGCAAATCAAGGATCCCAAAGCACACCACAAAGTGAAGTACATGGATCGTAGGTACTTTGTCACACATGATTTCATCGACGAAGGCAAAATAAATTTGTTATGGGTGGACACAAACAGCAACACAGCTGATCCATTCCCCAAACCCTTATCTCAAGCCAAGGGCGAAATGCATTCCGAATCCATGGGACTGAGGAACCATGTGGATTGGCTTGATGAGTGATTAGAGAGGGTTACCTAAGTTATTATTGTTTTATACAATGAGAATGTATGTGAAAGAAAACTTTGATAACAAGTAGGAGATTGAAATGAATGTGTTCTAAAAGTTTTACTTTTATATGTCAATTATTATGAATTGGATGTGCAAACATTTTGTTCATTGATTATGGTATTCGTCTTTTGGAAGTGTTAAGGAAGAGGCGCTTGGTACTTAACCGTGGAGCTCTAAAAGATAATGGTTTACATAAATAAAAACTTATTCACAATCATGGTAATTAACATGGAACATTAATAACCAAGATAAGATTATCATGTTGGTCATCGATTGTTGTAGCTCTACAAATAATTGACGAAACGAGTATATAAAAGAGGAAAATATTACTTTTATATATTGAATAGACCTAACAAGTAAAACTTTATGGAATTATGTTTCGTGTCATTAATGTTTTACTGTGTCTTGGATCCTAAGATATGAGAGTTATATCTTTTCACTCAAAAAGTGCTTAATTTGATTATTGTCAAAAGCTATCAATGAGTATAGTGATAAAGGCAATAGTTGGTTGAACATGACTTATGCTGGAAAAGATAGCTAGTCAAACGATTATCGCTGCCCCTCTTTATTGAGTGATGATATTAATGGGCCCCTTGATAAAGCAAAATTATAATGTGCGCAATGTAACTTGAGTTAAGTTACATCGTTATAATTAGCTTAAAGAGATCAAGAAATGAATATAATACAAAGGTCACACATTTCTACTTTGTATATATTCTTAATATCACGAGGCAAGGGACGGACACAAGTGGTGCACTTACATCACTAAATGGATCGTGTTTAGTTCGAGTGGAACAAAGATATCTATGCTAATTGGGTAACTATAATGTGTAGCTAGATACAGCTTATAGTTTGGGATATTAAGTGTTTAATATCGCTGCCAATTTAGCTTAGATCCTCCTATAGGTCACACCACAAAACTGGGTAACAAGAAGCTTGATTTTGAGTTCATATGATGTGTCGGGTTTCATGTGAAAAAGGAACACATGTGGTGAATAAATAAAATCAATATGTCATGAGAATTGACATAATTAGAATCATAATAAATTCATATGAGGTGTATATATTATGGAGTGTAATAATTTAATATTACATAGGATAATATATTAGATAAGATATGAATTTGCTAAAACCTCCCAAAAGATCAAATTTTGTTGGAAATAAATCCAAAATTTGACAAAGGCAAAATCTGGGTAAAACACGGTAAACCGTTTAGGGTTCGGTCGACCGAGGTATCTTCGGAACGGTCAACCGAATGGGGAACGGGTAAACACAATTGGTTAACCGAAATTGTCTGGAGTGCCTGGACAATTGGGTTCGGTCAACCGAGCATGAACGGTCATCCGAGAGAAAATATCCAGGAGATATCTTGGGATATTTTCGGTAGACCGAAGGTGACACGGACGTCCGTTGAATATTCGTGAGGAGAAATTTTGGTGGGTCAACGGTTGACCGAAGCAAGACGCGGATCGTCTAAATTTTTCCAGAGAATTTTTCTCATGCATATTCGGTCTACCGTCTAAGTCACGATCATCCGAACATGTGTCAAAACCGAATGGTTCGGTTGACCGAGAAGAATTCTCGGTTAACCGAACAGCGCGATTTTTGCCTGAATTATTAAGAGAATAATTAGATCATGGGTTGGATTAATACCAGATTTAATTAAATGTTTTGAGGATGCTTATGAGGCAATTTGAGATTAATTTTAGGAGAGAATAAGAAAGAGATCATGACTAAAGAATAGTTCTTGATAAGGATGATTTGGGAGCCTATAAAAGGACCCCTCATCCTACTTGTTTATGTTAATGCAAAAAAAAATCTCTCATTAATCTCTCCCTTAATCACCACGAAAATCTCTTAATAATTTTAAGTTTTAGAGATAGAAATCTCAGGAGCTTAAAGAGGGTTTATTATCTGGATTCTAAGCCTAATTAGAGATTGATTAGCTAACTCATTTCTCTATAATCTTGTTTAGAGTTTGGTGAACACTTAGAGGCAAATCCGCATGCGATTCGACAAGCAACGGAGCTCCAGATCTTCTGAAAGGTTTTAGAGAACCTTTGGGTATGGTCATCTATCCTTTGTTTATTTTAATATGTCTAGGAATGCATGATATTAGAATAAACAAATACATGTACGTAAAATCAATGAAAATATGAAATCGATCTTGTATGTTTGTATTAAAATTTTTAAATAGATACATACATGGGGACACGAAATCCTACATAATTATGGTAAGTCCGTCTTGTACTATCAAGTTCAAAGTATGACAAACACATCTGATATGAAAGAGTAAATCATCTACAGGTGGATTACAATATTTATAAGGATTTGTATTGATGAACTGTTATTAGTAGCATTATGAAATGCAATTGCACAAACTTTATTTTCAAGATTATTAGCTTCCATGACATCTTTAATATGATCAAATATAACCTTAGTAGTGTGTCGATGCAAAATAGGTAAAAAAGAAATAATTAAAAAAGAAATATTTTTTTATTTAAACACCATAAATCATCTATATAATTAGTTACACTACAGTAATGATAATTATTTGGATCGGTCCAAACATCACTAGTTAATGCTACCTTGTTGTTCATTGATTAAAAAAACATATCATGCATTTTTTTCTTTACCGAATTTATCAAATGTAATATTTTTAAGTGTCTTCTAGAAAATGGTTTAAATTGTGGATTATGGTAGAGAATTGCTTCCCTAAGGCCTTTAGATTCACATATGCTAAATCGTAATTCGTCACTAATTATGAAATCAACAATTATCTCTCTACCTTTAATTGGATAATATATTCTGAAATTTAAAGTTCCACTAGTTGAGTCTAAAACCGACTGACGTGAATCCACTACCTATTATACTATATTCTTAAATTTAATGAAAGTGTGGGTCTACTTAGATGACCGATTCCTCCATTTGACATAGCCTAATATAATTTACGACGGTGTATACAAGTAGAAATCGGTTTACCCTCATCAGTTTGTCCTTCAAAATCGTCCCATACTGGAGATGTTTTTTTTCTATCCTTCTACCCTTAAGTCTAGGTAGATTAACAGGAGGGGGATGGGGTTATTAATCAGATGTTAAAGCCATGGAAATTAGTAAATATGCAAACAAAAAGTAATTTTTTTCGTAAATGAGAAAGTTAGGGTAATGATTGATGAACCAAAATTAACTACTAAAAGAGATTAGAAAAACCTCGAAAATTAAAAGCAGAGGACTCGCAAAATCAGTGGTCAACAGTCTGTTTGTTGCTTTAGGCTTCACGCTTTATCTCAAACTCGATCTATTTCCACCACAATCAGAGCAATTAGAGAAAGAGTATAGAAGATTTGGAGAGATTTTGAAGAAGAGTAGAAATTTTGTGTGATGAAAGTAAGAGGAGTTGGGGGGTTTATATACGGAGGAGGGGTATTTTAGTAAATTTAAAAAAAAACAACGGGTCTACTAAATAGAGTATATATTGCTTATAATAAAAATATCAAATAACTAAAATATATTTGTTTCGTGGAGAGTTACTTTGACAACCCATTTTGATTGTCGAATTTATATACCAGAAGGACATCAATTATTTTGTCATTTATGTCATCCACATTCATGTCCACAATCATGGTCACAAAATGATTAGACTAGACTTTTGTAAGACTTTTCACGCACTCATACATTCACTTCATGGAATGTAGCAAATCATTTGGACCAATTCTGTACTTTTTTCATCGATAACTCGATATTCAACTTAGCCACACTCGAGCACAAGATTAGGTCATGATATTTCCGAAAATAATTGTGAAGAAAAAACACACCTTTCGTCTTATCTTAATTTGATGCTTATTTCTTTTTTCTCATTTGTATTTTCATGAGCATCAAGTTGGATTTCAACATCCATAACACAACAAGTAAAATTCTTGTCCATTTTATCAAAAGTCGTATATTAATTTTTTGTCAACAACCAAGATGATCAATATCATATAAAAGATTACACAAAATAAAATAGATAAAACGAAACACTTATAGTTTCTAACAAAACAACATGTATTAGATATGACATATACACAAATAAATTATGTCATTATCATTGTAATGTCAAGTCGTCTAGTGATCTTTCAAATACATGATCAACTTTCGCAAAACAAAATGATTATAAACATGTATTAATGCTTATTCATCAAATAACACACTCATATGCATCTATATTGTCATGTGCGTGATTTAAATTTTACTATCATACGAAAACAAAAGTTAATAGTCCATCATCTAAGAATATATATCAAGATGCAGAACAAGATATTTCAAACCAAGATTTTGCAACAGTAATTTATAGACATATAAATTGTAAAAGATTATCTCAAGATGAATACAACTTTATGTTGTAGACTACCTGGATCAAAGAGGGAACAACTAATATTTGAGTTGATCACATCGAGCGAAGTCATGCTGATAACATGTTGTGAAATGAAAAAAAAACATGGAGATTTGTGAGAGAATGATGAAGACTTTTCATTGTTATCACAAACAATATATTGAACATTTATATATAGACAAGAGACATAGATGTTATAAAGCAATAACAAGTTAGTGAATGTCACATATAATTTACATCAATGAGAAAATTACATTGCATTTGAATGTAGATATTACAAGAAGTTGTAACACCAAATAATAAGGTGACTCATCCGTATGATATATTTCTAATTTCGTAACAACATCATCTGTTCTTGTTTCCTACCACATCCCCTTGGTTATTATCTCTTTCCTTTCACGTCTCCGGTCTTCACAAATATCATGGCTTGACAGTTGAGACTTGAGTGTGGCCTTGTTGGCAGGGACGAGCGTGGATTGTGTTAGCCCAATCCAACCCATAGCCCACCTGATCTAAACCCGATTCAAAGCTGAACCCATCGAATATTAGGCTGGGTTCGGTTCTAGATATAGCCCATTAAAACTATTTCGTTCGGTTTGGTTTAGTATAGCCTGACCTTATGGACCATCGGTCGGCCAGCAAAAAAACCTTTGGATTAATTTGCAGTCCCGTCTACTCATCCGTAAAAAGAAACACTTCGAATTTATATTTGCAGAAATAATACCAGGACAAACACAACCATCGCCCACCAACTCACGTTTTTTTCCTAATTTTCTTTAGCTTTTCACCATCTTTCCCTATTCACCCACTTTCACAATCACATTACCCTATTCAACTTCACCCTCAAGACTCCAACCTCTCCAAACCACGTTTCTAGTCACATCTAACCGTAGTTTTCTCCTGAATTATTGAATCAAGCAAAGAAACAAGACAATATTCGACTTCTTTCGACAATCTCATATTTTCTTCGTTAGTTGTCTAATTCTTTACTTCTTCGCATTGATTTTCATCTTCTCTAATCTTTGGTTCGTCAAGCTGCAATTTGTCTGAGTGTTTCTTCTTCCTCCACGTCTACTACCAATAACATATTCAAACTTCAAAGCTCGTTTTGCATGGGTAGACCAACGTACAGGGTTGGTAGGGCAAGTGCCCCCATCAATTTTTTGCCGGAAACGGGTTTGAACACTTGCCTATTTAAAAATATTGTTACTATACAATGTCAGTTGGATAAAATAACCAACATAGGAAGTCATTAAAATAAAATAAATGAAACAAACCCGATCAAAAAAACGAAACACCCTCAAATCCTTCAAACACCTCAAATCCCACCCCCTCTCCCTAAACCTGAAATCAAGTTCGATGACCTTTTTAAAATGAATTAATTTGTTGTAAAAACTAACTAATGTGATCATCATCGCTTACCTTTGCTGATGCATAATAGAACAAAATAGTGAAATTTTATTTGATTTGGTAGTTGCGAACGAGAATGATGTGTGGATTTGAGAGATTATATGATTTTGGAGTTGATCATTTGCATGCGAATGAAGTGTGGTTGTGGTGTAAAAATGTTTTCTTAATTGATTAGCATTCGGAACTGAGAATGAATTTACCAATATGAGAAATAGGTGACCTTGGGCAAACAAATGTTATCTTAGGTAGATTTTAGATTTTTGTTTAATCATGTGAATAGGAATGAAAACATTAGGTATTGAGATTGAAAAGAAGATGAATGTGATTCCATAGTTCTCCTGGATCCACCCCTGTCATGTTGTATATTTATATATTCTTGGGACATATTGTTTTTTGGTCTGTCCATTGAAACATATGTTCCACTCCAGTAACCAGCTTGTTAGTTGCGATCTAATGTTGATTTGCTCTGACTTTCCTCGCAAATTCGGAGTAGTTGGGCTTGTGATCTTCTGCTAATGTTGTTGTTTTTCCCATAAAATATGAGTGGTTCGAATGTGTGCATTTATTCTTCATTATTCTAAAACCATTTGTTGCACGGTGTGATTTTTACCTTATGTGATCCTTTAATTATCCTTCAAAAGTCTCAAATAATGATAATGAAATTTGTACATCTCACAAAATTATTTGATATAATGGTTAACATCATCTTAATCTAGTCGTACATCAAAATATTCAAATTCATATATAGAAAGTTACAATGTCGAGTGTAGGATAGAGGTAATGGGAAAGGGTAATGTACCGACGAAGCATTTTAACACATCATCATGTAGTTGGTGCGGGGTAGGCTGTCATACTTTGGAGGAGTGTGTTTGTCCTCCTCAAGAGACATTTTGGAACGACTCACATCATTCAGACATTGACCATATGACATTGCATATAACAAGTTATGTATTGAACACCAAAAATGAAACCTCCTCAAGAGACGTTTTGGAACGACTCACATCATTCAAACATTGACCATATGACATTGCACATAACAAGTTATGTATGGAACACCAAAAAATTTCATGGGATGACAAAGATGAATTTAAATCATGCTTGTCATTGTATCCCCAACATGATCCTCTATCCCAATTCCAAACTCCCTAACAATCCAAACATGCGGACCAATGGAATGAATCTAAACATACAAATATCCAACTCCCACATTTTAATGAGTAAGAACTGAACCTCACAATTGATTCCGGACTTGATTTCTTAGAACAAACCCTTCAAACTTTCATGGAAACTACTCAAAATTTGATCAAGTCCAACTTAAATTCCTTGCAATCTTTGAGAATGCAAATGAATTAGTTGGCACAACAATGAAGTGAACGTGAGGAGGGTGCTTGTCTGCGTGAGGACTCACCTTGTTATATCGAACCCCCACCACATACACAAGTTGAAAGTACAATCTTTTAAAGTTAAACTTCTTTCAATATGAGGGATTTGGGTTGTTAATTCATGATCATGTGGTGGGGGATTCGATCCAAATGGAGAATAACTTGGACCAATTTAGTTTTGAGTGAACACATGATTGTGCCTTATCTTCTTGTGACGTGGCCTTCAAACCACCTGAACTTAGTGTTGAGTCCTATGAGGACCTACATCAAGAGGTCTGGCTGAAAATGTGGAGAGTGTTGGTGAGTCCTTGAAGGACATTTTGGGTAATAGACCCATTTTATGCAAGGTTGGTGTGTCAGTTTATGCTTATGCTGTTACTAAAATCATTCCAACACACCATCCGATTGGTTGGAGTATTTGGATAGATTACCATGTTTATAATGCGGAAATGGAAAAAGTGCAATACCATTCCCACTCTCGAACCAAGCACCGGGAAGGTTCGAGCTCTTTGAGTTAATATCGTGCTATATGACGTGCATCGATCTTATGGAATGAGAACATGATCTTCTTGTAAAAGTGGTTAATCTCAAAACAAAAAAATACAAAAGATAAAATGAAAAAAGAGAGAAAACCACTTGAACATTGTTGTGTTGCCCGCTTGAACACTTATGAACTTGGGCAGTGATGGGTTCTCACGTTTTGGGACCCATCCATGCTAATGTTGTTATTTGTTTCTCTCACTTAATTTCATAGGTGTTGTTGCATGGACTTTTCTTTATGTCCTTAAACCTTGGTGAGATCTTTTCTATTTATGCATGTCATATAGGGCATATTTGTTGCCGTTTTGGCCTTAATCTATGTTTTGATGATTTAATCAACCTAATCTTAATTATAATCATGTAGAGTAGCACACATATTGCATAGCATATATATTGTATTGTCCTAATCTCTACAGGTGATCAAGACACAAGGAAAAAAGGAAATAAAGTCAAGACATGTATTAAAGCTATATTGAAGACATGTAATCTTGATTTATTTTGAGTCTTAGGAACTATGTGTAATTGAACATACTTGAGCTAAAATCAACTCAAACACACACTAGGTTCCCTATAGAAGTCGCACACAAAATTTCATATAATTTGGACTTCAATAGATCACCCAAACTTTGACCGGAAAACACCAAACAAAAATGAGAGTTGTCTGCCCACGTTTGGTCGACCGAAACAGACCTTTTCGGTTGACCGAGTCAACACATATTTCCGACCGTTAGAATTGTCGTATTATACCAACAGTCGTATTCGTATTATTTATATATACCCCAAAATACTTTTTCCTATCGGTCGACCGAGGACCTTGTTCGGTCAACCGAACTTAAGATGTCTCCACAAACCCAAACTGCCTGTTGGTTTTTGGTCGACCGAATTTGATCATGTTTGTCAACCCCGTAGAGCCTATTAGTTTTCGCTCAACTGAACCCTATTCGGTGTTCGACCGATAACTTAAGTGTACCTAAGTTATAGCCTGATCCGGTCGACCGCACCTTTATCGGTCGACCGAACCGAGTTCAAATTTGCCTAACGGTCGACCGTTCAGCCCGATCCGGTCGACCGAACTCGTTCAATTTTGGGTCCTGCAATTTGCTATTTTGTGTTTCTTCCACAAACACTTACCAAACTTGTCTCAATGGCTATAACTCACTTGGAGCTTGTAAATAGGTGTTCCTATGACACAATTACACAACCCTTACACTTTCATTTGTCATATACACTTAAGAGAAAACTCCAAGTCTCCCAATCCCCAAATCTACTCTCCAAACTTACACTTCCACACTTTAGTATCAATTCCACATCCTAAGCTAAGTGTGCTCAAGTTAGAGAGTGTGTTTCACTCAACATCTCTATTGTAAAGAGGCAAGGACTTCGGTGAAAGCCCGAAGTGTTCCTCTCGGATTGTGAGAGAAGAAAGTCAAGCTCACGATGGTGTTCGTGGAGCTTGTTGTGTAAAAGGCTTAATCTCGGCCCTAAACGAGGTTGATAGTGAAGACGCGAGCGGAGCTCGAGAGAGATCGGTCGGAGCTTGCAAGAGAGGAAGTAGGCGGGAGACCGAACCTCTATAAAAATCGGGTGTCATCATTGTTGTTTGCTTTACTTGCTTGTTTTAGTTTTATTTTCGCTGCATATACTTGATGGATTAAAAAAGTAAGTAATTAGTTTAAAAGTGATTGGAATTAGAGACCCTGACGATCCTACAATATTCACTAAACATTGTGGACAATGTTGGACATAAGTGTGGGGGTGTTTTACCGTCTTGTAAATATTGTGGAGTCGAGTGTTTTCATTTGTTTGTGTTGTTAGGGTCGTGTTAATGTGCCGCATTTGCATTGATATATCCACAATGCCATGATCTTTGAGTGACTTGTCTTTTTTTTTCCTTAGTACTTTAATTTTTCTATTTCATTCGAAAACTACATGTGTTTACGAAAGAAAACATTTTGTGAGGTTTTGCGGGTGTGTTTCGTGTGTGCAAAACCATTTTGAGGCAATGTAAGAAGAGATGCTCCTAGAATTAACTTGAACATGATGCATTAAGATATCTAGTATACCTGCTTTAGGACATATTTTGAGTCGTGAGGATGCACCATGATTTTCGCTGGGGGGGGGGGGGGGGGGGGGGTGAGGCATCATAGGGTTTCTCAAATATAAAAAAAGTACGCCATGAACTTAGTGAGTCTCGTTTTTAAGGGGGGTCGTCTATTGTAGTACAAGGATGTTTCTTTTTGTTCAAATGGAATAATCATATTTCTGGGGCCCTTATACTCCAAAAGTGAGATTGATAGTTGGGGATTTTGGTTTCTTTTCTCAATGTGGGCTAGGAATATATGCAATAAAGGGTTTTCTCTTCTTTCACGACTCCTATCATTAGGGAAAGTAAGTTTAAGGGGAACTTTACACTTGGTGCTTTCGAGTCATTTGACTTGGGATAATGTCATGATAGTTTAAGTCCTCATGAGCAACGATATACGATATCTAAACCAGTGAGAAACCAAAATCGAAGAGGGAATTTGGGGGCAATTCAATTTAATAAGGTCAAATGATCTTAAAGGGTGGCAAAAGCGTCAAAGTAAATCTAATATGCCAAAAGGGCCCATAATGTGAATTAACAGTAGAAGAAGAGGAACAACGGGGGGGGGGGGGGGGGGGGGGGGGGGGGGGGGGGGTACACACTAATTCTCACTTTAGGAAGTTAAGGTCACGTGTTTTCATTTATGTCCTTAAGAGTATGGATAGGAATGGTTTGCTTGGCCAAGATATGGATAGGAATGAAGGAGTAGAGTCGGCCCAAAGGATTGCTTGTGTCTTATGATCAATAAAAATGGGGCTCTTTAGTTGTGTTGCTAGGATAAATAATGCATCTATCTTCAAATTTTATGGGTGTATCCGATGAAAACCCTTAGGAGACAAAACCTCATCCTTGGCGACAATGGTGTTTAATGGCTTGTTGCACATACTAAGTGCAACTGTTATTACTATGAAAGTGAGTTACGATTTCTCGTTTTTGAATGTTTTCCTTTCTTTCATTTTTCTCTTCTTTGTTTTGCTTGGGACTAGAAAAAGAAAAGTGTGGGGGTATTTTATTAGTGGCATATCATACATCACATTCATGCCATATATCCTTTAATTTACCTATTTGTGTGCTACTCGGGTGTTTACTTAGTGTGTTTTACGTATGAAGTAATAAGAAAGGAATGGAAGCAAAAATGACTTAATTGCAAGGAGAAAGGACTGATCTGCAACCATTTTGGATCTTTTTGTGTAAGTCTAGGGATGTATATGTAAAACTGGGAGAGACATGATTACAAGAGAAATATTTGCAGCGCAAAAGTACAAAACTAAGGAACAAAAGGAGTTTTTACGTAATTAAGAGCAAACGGTGCACCCATGTGCTAGTAGGGTCCAATCCCACGTTGGAAATTTAAGATTTAAGTCATATCAGACTGACTTGATTTGCCAATGGTGGATTTGGCTTTGGGTTTGTAGCTCATATTTTGGTTGTGGATTAGTTTAGCATGAATACGTATGGCTCCATGTTTTGTGCGTGTTTGTATGAACGACTTAGATTGTATATAGGATTGATTGATGCTTCAATGGTCACACTAGGCGTTTATTGCACGCTTGAGAATCTAAAATCAACTTAGGATTTATGTGAGACTTGTATGTTTATGGTTTGCATTTAGATGTGTGTATCCTATAGTTAGATTCCACACTAGCTTCTACTTGTATGTTACACACTACACTTGTGCTTGAACTTTTGGTGTATGACACACACATAGCTCACTAATCACCTCCACTCCTTGGGTTTAGATTAGTGATTAGTTTATTGTCATTTTTTTCTTAGTTAATGATAGATGTAGTTTAGGGTAATAATCTCTCCTCCGTCATTTTCGCCGATTCGATTACGAATTTAATTGTGAACTTAACAATCATGATCCATGTGAACTGACCCGTACCTGCCGCATCTTCACCGACTTCAGGCTCTTGCGGTAATTAAAACAATCAATCAATCAATCTACTTGGTCATTTAGTTTTTTCTTAGCACTGGCTTCTTTGATCTTTGCTATCAGATCATTAGTTGCTAATTTCACGTACTAAACTGTAGCTTAGCATGACATCTACATCTTATCATTGTGAGGGTTCGTCCACTTCTAGACCACCACTGAAATATGGATATTAGAAAAATCACATTTGAATTTATTTGGAATCTATTGATTTAAAGTGTTTGATATTTCTTCAAAACCCATTCATACCACCAAATGAAGTTGAAATTGCATCCGTAACAAGAGCCAAGATTAAAGAAGTGGAAATAAATTTAGGCATCATGAACATCCCTTATAGTGATGTTAATGTGAGAAAATATAACTACATAAGGGGTTGTCATAGTGCATTTGGTATATGACATGAACTTCAACAACTTCATGAGGGTAATAATATAATGAAAGAAACTAGAATTAGTTTCCTGATGTACAAATATGAACTCTTTTCTATGCAACCTAGTGAGAACATTTGCGAGATGCACACTTGCTTCACGGACAATATTAACTCTATCAAAGCTTTCTGTAGAATGTTTAGTGAGGGCATATATGACTCGAAAGATTCTCTGGTCCCTAAATGAGGAATAAGAGGAGAAACCAACTACGGTTGAAAAGGCATCTACAAGATCTCACCTAATTAAAGGTTGAGGAGCTTATGAGTAGTCTCATGGCATATGTGCTACAAATGAATGATCACATAGAGAAAAGCCACTGAGAAGGAGAGAAGAGATAAACAAAGAAGAAGAGAAAATGAATTGTAAAGAACGAAGAAAGGTAAGAGAAATGATAAGAAAAGGAATAAAAGGCATGAGAAGCAACTTAGAGTGATTCCTCCTCATATACTTCATCATCCATTGGAGTTGAAGTCGCCAACATGTGTTTCATAGCAATAGAAGTGAAGAAAGCGAGGTATCCTCTCATCCTAATAATGATTCATATTCTTTTAATGAGCTTCAATATCCATTTCATCAGCTAGTTGATAGATATGAAGAAATTTGTCAAAAGAACAAACTAGCTATGAAAACCATTGATGGTCTCAAATGCCAAATTGAATCAATCTTAAATGAGAACATTGAGCTTGCTATATTTGATAAAGTTGGTTTAAAACTTGATAGTTTGAAAACCATAAGAGCAAAACCTCGTGATAATGAGCTACTATAACGGAGGTAAAACAATCAATTAAGAAAGATCTAGAGTAGTTCACATAAGGAAAAGAAAATGCTTGATATGCTTCTTGGTAGTTAAAGGCAATCTTTAGTAAGTATGATTTAGGATATAATGTTAATTACAACAACAAAAATGTAATTCGTACTACTTTGAATGGTAAGTATTTTTTGTAAAGAAAAGTTCCTCAAGTGTTTGGATGCCAAAGACTAAAATGGTTTCGACAAAAGGTTAAAATTCAAGGACCAAAGGAAGTCAGGGTACCAAAATCTTCGCATGAAGCTACTTAGAAGAAGGAGATGGCAAGTGGCTCAAACAAGAAAAGATCGATCAGAAATATAAGATCAATATTTGGTTCAAGTTTATAAAATCACATTCGTTTTCTATGGGATCTTGAGGTAAAAAAGTTTTCTATTATCACTTACCTTCTCTTATTCATGTAAGACTACAGCAGAACAAGGTTACACCAACAGTACCTATCCATTGGTGTATGTCACCATCTGTTGATCTAGATGAACACTGATAAATATACATGTCATCGGTGTTACCTTTGTTGATGTTTAGTTACACCGACGGATATTCTGACGGATAATTGTCTCGTTGTTAATTTTGGTGTGAATTTTTTTCCGAGTGAATAAGACCGATGGGAATCAACTTAGGATACGTTCATTGGTGTAGGATACACCAACTAATACTTCTGCCACAGTAGCACCAAGGGATGTTGACTTACTCCGATGGATAACATCTGTCAGTGTAGGCTACCCGACAAATGTGAGAACTAACATGAACGGATAAGTACCGTCAATGTAAGTCCTGTTCAGAACCAGGTAAAAGCCTAATTGATCCACAACACATTTATGCATTCTTCCACAAACATATAAACAAAATAATTCATATCTGCAGTCATCTCAAACAAATTCATTTACACAACAAATTCCATACACAAAAGTTGTAACTATATTGAAATGATGTTTTCAATTCACAAAGTAGTCAAACAAAGTTTAACAATGATAGTAGACATACAACACAAACATTGGGCCATACATGTCTATGGGGGTGACAAGACTATAGTACATTCTCACACGTCTGTGCCCATCGCCAGAAGAGTCCTGACCAAGTGCTCAACAGTAGTCGTCGAAGTGATAGAACACTAAGAGCTCGTCTCACCTGGTCCTAGCTTGTAGATCCTCTAATATTTCCTAAAAAGAGAAAATATCAGAAATTATAATTCAATGCAACCCAACAAAATAAAATAATTGAAAACTAATATGAATATAAACTTACAATGACAAACGCTGCTTCTGGGTTCTCTTGTCATGTGGTAGAATGTACATATCTGTACAAGTAGGCTCGATAGTGTCCGGGTTCTCCTTGTGTCGCACAACAAACTTCATACCACATTAATGTTGTATGATTAAATTAGCCTTTTTTGTTATTCTCGCTCTTCTTCTTCATCACAAAAAAGACAAACTGTTATTTTTTCATTCATTGAATATAAATTAACTAAAATCATTATAATTGTACGTTGAACGTCTCGCTGGACCAATAGTCCAGAAGAGTGGACCAATTCTCACCCAAGATATGCGGCGCTCTAGCGACAATCTCTCCTCTCCAAGATTGCCACATCAACGTATAATTGGTGCTTGTTTTCCTTCAAATTTGTGTTCAGAGACCTCATACTCTTTCCTCTGAACTCCTCAGGAACCTACCAGTGTGCTTGTAAAAAAAATGAAATTAATATTCAATTCAAATCAATAATAATATAACCTAAGTACGTACATAATAGTATCGTTAACTGCTATCATGACACATGTTTGTCCTTCTTTCGCACCAATCTCTAGTCTGAATAACGTGGAGGAAGTATGTCCTCCTGGCTATCGTCTCGATAAAGTTCCGAAAGCATTCTACGTTCTTTCCTTTCGGGACACTCTCCGGTGTAAACTCGATATCAACACGAATTGTCGAGTTCCAATCCTCCAGAACCTGTGTGGAACCACGACATCTACTAGTGCTAACTTCACCTTTATGAAGCATAACTTAGCATTTCACACAAACAAATATTGTATTCTAATTAAAAAAATTACCATAGGCCGAAGTACTAGTAATGTCCCAATTATGGGAAGGATCGGCTGGGACATCCTCTGCCTGACATCCTCGACGTCTGCGTACCACCACCTCCCTCAGGTACATGGTTGGGTGGTGAAGACTGACATCTGGTCATATGTGAATTTCGAAGTAGTGTAATTTATCCTCAATCACATATAAAATTATAAACTACAGATTAAATAATACAAACATTTTGTTTGTTATTATAATCATGGTTAGGGTTGTATTGAATCTCCTGATGAGTTTTTCTACTCCATATCTGCAAAAATATGAAAATACCATCTAACCCTCATATTTCTTCAACTCCTTTTTCCAACTACAACACCTCCTTTGTAAGAGTTGAAAGAGGTATGCCTGAAAGACGATGGACTAGACATGGAGTTTATAAGTATGACCATTTTACATAACTCTTAGCCAAACTGGTAGAGCAAATAGATGATACAACCTAGACCTTATTTCCAAATTAGCATATTGCTATATGAGGGTCAGATGTTAATGTAGTTCAGTGGTTTCATATGATACTTAACGTGATACCCATATATACAAATTAGTTGTGATCCTCCAGGCAAAAAAATATTAACGGTTGAAAGAAAAACATATTAAACAGGAAGAGACTCTTGATTGATCATTTTATAACTGTAAGTGCACTGCGTCGGTTAAGATGTGACAAATACGGGTTGAACCTCAAGGAGTTGTGAGTGTTGTTGTGACTACCATACTCGAGTGGGAAATGAGAGGAGAATGAGGTGATTATGCTAAACTAACTACACAAAATGATGAATGGATTAACAATTAAACTAAACCCCCATGGAGTCGAGGTGCATAGGTATGTGTGTGTGAGTGGTTCTTGATTACATGATGCACAGGTTCGTAAAGTAGGTGAAATCAACCAGAAATTAGTGTAGAGTCTAATTAACATCAACTACATTTACATGAATACATAATTAATATAGTTATACATGAAGTTAATATGCACTTTGGGTTCTCAAGAATGAACTAAGTACCTAGTGTGGACATTAGGACATCAATTAACCATCTATACAACTCAATACATTCATGCATTCTCTACTAATCAAGCATCCATGCATAACAAGTCATTTACCATAACAATATTATCCATTACAAGCAACAATATCAACTCTAGATTTAGCATGAGAGAAGTACCAAACAAGGTCATTTTCCCATATAATACAAGTTTTAGCAAGTTACATGCATAGATCTGCATTAAGCATATGAAATGACACAAGATAAGAGGAACTCATCTCTAACACTTCACATAATCTACATCAACTCCACCCCCATATAGGGTGGATCTACTCTCTACTCATGCTAACAAGTATGGAAAGCAAGAAACCGACATTAAACATGGTGAGAAAAGCAAACTACTAAATCTACCAACAAAACACAAAAATACTTGGATAGCAACAAAGCTAGAGAAGAGAGAAATCCAAATCTACATTTAGATTAACAAAAGAGTAAGATAACAAGCTTCAACTCCCACCTTTCTCTACAACCCAAATTGGGTAAAACCTAAGCTATTTTAAGGGCGGAGGTTGAGAAGAAAAGGAAAGGTAGGAGAAACATTGCTATTTATAGAAGAAATAGATGTGTAGATGAATCTGGGAGCAATCCGACGACTGTAATCGATTTCTCTTTGGTCTGGTGCACCCCATTAAGCAAGTCCGAGCCACGGGAGAAATTGAAGTAGGTTTGGACTAAAGTGATCCACCAGTGGCAGATTAAAATACACCACTAGCAGATTGTTTGTGCCCGAGCCGCCCACATTTTCTTCAACAACTTAATTTATCCATTTCACACATGGGGTGCAGTCTCGGTCCACCGGTTCGAGCTCGTTTGGTCTTAATTCCCCAAATACTTCTCAAGATCATGATAATGAGGGACTTTTGCGCAAGAAATGTTTTCCTTATGCTCAGGTCCCTTCGAGTTTCATCTGGGTCCTTCCTGAATTGCAGATGGGTCCTTAAGCATGACAAACAGGTTCAGGATGCTTCAATAAGGTCTTTTCTTCTTGCATTTAGGTCATTTTTGGTTCATTTCTCCCCTTTATTACCTAAAACCTGAAACACATCAAACAAACACTCGAGTAGCATAAAATTGGGGTAAAATAAAGAATATATAACATGAATGCAATGTATGATATGCTAATAATCAACTACACTAAACTAATTTCCACCAATACAATATAAACATAAAAATAAATGCCTTCAAATTTCTGAAATTTCCCCAACAATTGAATTCAATAAAGAAGCTTATGATCCTCACTCCTCATTTTACAATGGAATTTTCTATCTAAAACATACACCGACAGAAGTATCCGTCGGTGTATGTTTCTTGTCTGACGAATACTCCGAAAATATTAACCAACGGACTTGTTCCATCAATGTTAGTAAGAACATCCATCGATGTCATTTTCTACCGACAAAAAAAACTATCCGTTAGTGTTTAATTAACTTCACTGATGGATGGCTCACCGAGGGATATATCTTCGTCAGTGAAGCTTGTTTTCCTAGTAGTGTAAAATTGTTTCTAATCTAGAGATATGAATGCTTAATTATAACATATCATAACATATCATATTTACTTGTGTAATTAGTTATACATCATTTCTTTTAGTCTCTAATGTTAATGGGGCTTATTATGTATTGATTGATTATTTTATCAGTTCAATACCGCAAGTGCACGACTTTGGTGAAGACGCGGCAAGTACGGGTCGTGTCAACGAGGAGTTGTGTGTATCATTGTTCCCACCACACTTGAATGGGAGAGAAAAGGAGATGGAGAGGATTCTAAACTAAATAACAAATGCGACGTGAATGAAATAAAAAAAACTAATATAACTAGTCCCGTAAGAGATGGAGAATGCATGCAAAAGTGTAGATGTGTGATTCATGTGTGTGTACAATTAAGTGCTCATGACATGTATAACATGGAGATCTATGATAACAAGAATCCTAAGTGTGTCTCTACATGGATTGAGATTTATCACTATCAATTAAAAAAACTAAAGATGAGAACAAAGACAACCCACATGATTACATGTCAATCTTATCTCTTAAATGACATGGAGAACATAGAAATCCATAATGACCACAACCTCAACTACGTCTCCACATGAATTAAGATTTAACATCATCATTAAAATATACAAGACATTAATCAAGATGAGGCCAACAAGAGCACATGCTCCCACATGCCATCCTTTTCTCTTTACCCACTCCAACATTATCCTCACCTCATCATTCATCATAAAGTGGGCTCACTAGCCAAAGCCTATTCTAAGCATCAATTAAGATCATTATCACATCAAAGGCAAGAGTGAGGAACCCACTAAATGGCTACAGAATTTATTGAGGCTCCAAGATTAAGATTAAACACACACTAATACAACACATCAACATTTCACATCACCCTCCACCCCCTCAATAGGGATGGACTACTCTCTACTCTTCTCCATAACCAAGAAAACAATAAAAGCAAAACAACTCATAAGCAGGTAAAGAAAACTAAAGTAATCTTGGGAAAGTGAACAAAAATTGCATCAAATGAAAGAAAATAATATAGAGAACAAGAAACTAAAATTTGATTAAGAAAGTAAGATTAGAAAAGGTGTCTATGTTCTCCTACACTACACTACTAAACAAGAAATGAAATCTACTCTACTAAACAAGAAATAAAAACCTACTCTAATGGGGGAGGAAGGAAGAGGAAGAAAGGAAGGATTACAAGTGTATTTATAGAAGATTAAAGGTTTTGGATGAATCTGGGTGCAATCGGACAACTATAAATCAGATCTGGATGTTGCGTATTGCTCTGACCCGGTAACCCGACATGCCGGCAAAATTAGGGCTTAAATGGAGCAAAACCAATTGCCAATGGCAGATCTGGTTGCTCCGATCCGCTTAAAACTTCGCTAACCGGTTAAATTTGCTTTGTTGCATGTGTGATTGTCTGGAGCCGATTTGATTTTAATTGTTGATTTGCTCCTCAGGTTATGGACTTTTATGACACAATATATTTCTTTACACTTTGGTCCCTCCAGGTTTTCACTTGGGTCCCTCCTGACTTGCAGTCCAGTCCTTGGGCATTACAAACATGTCCAGAATCCTTCCAAATCAATTCATTCTTCTTTCATTTAGGCCATTTTCTCTTCTTTTCTCTTCTTTATTGCCTAAACCCTGAAACACATCAAAGTGCAAACACTGGAGTAGCATGAATGCACTCTATGATATGCTACTAATCATGTATCATTATTGGTTTAAGGAGGAAAGTCAGGTAATTCTTGTTAGGAACGATGACCCTCTAGTTTTAAACTAAATATTGAATTAAGACGATAAATAATGGATTAAGGAAATAGTAAGCAAACCACAAATGATAATACCAGAATTAGAGAGGTTCGACACCAAACCCGGTCCTAGTCCTCCTCGCAAGCCTCACTCGATCCTCCAAGCCTTGCTTACGGTTCCACTAACCAATCTCCGTTCCCGACTGAGATCAACGCTGCTAAATAACCAAGTCTCTAGAACAACCTCACCTCGCTTATGTCTCCTCTCACAACCCGAGAGGGAGCTTCCTCGAAGCTTTACAACTTCGTGATTCTTAGATATGGAAGTTGAATCACAACCTCACTAAAGACTCTAACTTGATCACACTTGGATATGGATAGAGAATTTATATGTAAGTGGTGAAGATGAAGTTTTGAGTGTATTTGGGCTTTAGAGATTTGAAAATTGAGAGCACAAAGAGTATAGATGAATTGAGAGTTTAGAGTTCTAGTTTGTGTCTCTTGAATGAGGCTTACATAGGCTTCAAAGCAAATAGAGTCATTTGGGAGTTGGTGGAGATTTGGACCAATGAGAGGCAAGATATGATTTGTGCTCTGGCAGAATCTTGAGTTGGTTTGGTTGGCCATTTAAAAAATGGTAGGCCAAAACAAGATGGTTGGCTTGGTCAGAATGAAGTGCTTGGTTGACCAAAAAGGGTTCGGATAACCGATCACCAACTTACAGTAACTTTTTCTAATTTCAACCAATTAAAGTTCGGTTCACCGAATGAGGTTTGGTTCATCGTTCTACGGTGGATAGCAAGGAAAGGTCGGTATCTGATTATTTGGGTTCGGTCGACCGCGTGCTATTTGGACGATTGAAGTAATCGTGGGTTTTCCGCTGACAGTTATGGCTCAAATGTTCATTTTAGGGTACGGTCATGTGCCACATGAAAATAGTCATTGCACGCCAAAGGACAAGAAGGAATCGGTTGACCGATAAGGGATCAGACATCCAAAATTGGACAAGTTAATTAGGCACTAAGGTAAGGCCTGAATGCGACCGTTGGGGCAAAGTCCACAACCAGTCTAGGGCAATTTGGTCGTCCAACCAGAGAATGTCGTAGCATCTACTGATGAGTAGAATTCGGTGATTCGTTAGGTGGTCAAGGCTAGGACAGAATCCTAATGCTCAAGTTTTCATTTAATCCTATGGACTCCATAAATGAAAAATTACAAATCTTGATCCAACGCTTTGATTATAAGTCTTGACATTTTTGTCACAATGCTCCTTCACTTGGTTATCTTGATTAACCTATTAAGATGATTGCAAGCAAGGGCGAACACACATTGAAAGTATCCAAGACACAGTAAAACATTAATGACACAAAACACAATTCCATAATGTTTTACTTGTTAGGTCTATTCAATATATAAAAGTAATAATTTTCTCTTTTATATACTCATGTCGTCAATTATTTGTAGAGCTACAACAATCGATGACCAACACAACAATCTTATCTCGGTGATTAATGTTCCATGTTAATTACCATGATTGTGAATAACTTTTGATTTATGTAAACCATTATCTTTTAGATCTCTACGGTTAAGGACCAAGCGCCTCTTCTTTAACACTTCCAAAACACGAATACCATAATCAAGTAACAAAATGTTTGCACATCCAATTCATAATAATTGACATATAAAACTAAAAAGTTTTAGAACACATTCCTTTCAATCTCCCACTTGTTATCAAAGTTTTCTTTCACATACATTCCCAATGTAGAAAACAATAATAACTAGGGTAACCCTCTCTAATCACTCATCAAGCCAATCCACATGGTTCCTCAGTCCCATGGACTCGAAATGCATTTCACCCTTGGCTTGAGATAAAGGTTTGGGGAATGGATCAGCTGTGTTGCTGTTTGTGTCCACCCATAACAGATTTATTTTTCCTTCGTCGATGAAATCACGTGTGACAAAGTACCTACGATCCATGTACTTCACTGTGTGGTGTGCTTTGGGATCCTTGATTTGCGAGATAATTGCACTATTATCGCAAAATAGCTCTATTGGTCCCTCGCACGAGGGAACTACTCCAAGCTCTTCAAGGAACTTCTTAATCTACACTCCTTCCTTGCTCGCTTCACCGACAACCATTACTTCAGAAGCGGTGGTTGAGTCGGCCGTAGTACTTTGCTTCCAACTACGCCAACTCACAACTCCACCATTCAGAAGGACGATGTATACTGATTACGACTTTCTATCGTCGGGATCACTAATGAAACTCGCATCCGAATAGCCCTCGGCTATTAACTACCTCTGTCCTCCATAAACAAGAAACTTATCTTTGGTCCGGTTAAGGTACCTCAGAATATTCTTGACCGCAGTCCAATGCTCAGGACCTGCGTTGGATTGGAGACGACTTGTCACGCTTAGAGCATACGAGACATCGGGTCTTGTGCAAGTCATCGCGTACATGATCGATCCTATTGCCGAAGCATAAGGGATATCTTTTATGTACTCCAAGTCTTTACGTGATTCAGCACGTTGAGACTTCTTGAGTTGCACACCCATACTCATTGGCACATTGCCCTTTTTGGAGTTGTTCATACTGAACCTTTCCAAGACCTTGTCAATGTATGTACGTTGACTTAGGCCAATGAGTCTACGGGATCTATCTCTATATATCTTGATTCCCAAGATGTATTGAAACTCACCTATATCTTTCATCGAAAATGCTTATTTCAATTAACTTCTCGTTTGCTCAAGCAAAGGTATATGATTTCCCTTGAGGAGTATGTCATCGACATATAAGATCAAGAACACTATGTGCCTCCCACTAACCTTCTTATATATACAAGGCTCTTCTTTACTTTGGATGAAGTGAATCTTTTTGACATCTTCATCAAAGCATTTGTTCCAACACCATGATGCTTGCTTCAATCCATAAATGGATCTTTGAAGCTTGCATACTTTCTCGCTATTCTTTGGATCTTCAAAACCTTGACGTTGTACCATGTACACATCCTCCTCCAAGTTCTCATTAAGGAACGTCATTTTGACATCCATTTTCCATATCTCATAATCATGAAATGCGGCAATACCGAGCATAATCCGAATAGATTTGAACATGGCAACCAATGAAAAAGTTTCATCATAGTCAATTCCTTGAACTTGAGTGAAACATTTTGCTACAAGCCTCGCTTTGTAGGTTGTCAAGTTCCCATCCATGTCCATCTTCCTCTTGAAAACCCATTTATTTTGAATGGCATTTTTCCCTTGAGGAAGGTCAACCAGGTTGCACACTTGATTATCATACATGGATTCTATTTTGGATTCCATGGCCTTAAACCATAGCTTGGAGTCCTCTCTTTCCATTGCTTCTTGAAAGGTTGAGGGATCATCGGTATCTAGTATCATGATCTCATGAAGTCCCAAATACATATCGGGCTTCTTTCTTTCCCTCGTTGACCTTCTAAGTTCTTTTGGTTCTACGTGCACTTCTCGAACTTCTTCCACAATTTCTTGCGGAATTGGTTCGTGTTCGATTCTCGAACGTACGCTAGGTGGGGAAGATTGAGTTTCTCTCACAATTTTTTGCGAGGGTCTCTCACTCACGCTCCCACTAACCAAAGGAACCTCGGTTGGGCCTTCATGATCTTGAATGTTACCATTCATATCATGATCTTGTAGAATATCTTGAGTTTCCTCAAGCACAACTCTACTCCCACTACTTTTTTTTCTTTCCAGAAATTCCTTTTCTAGAAATACGACATCCATCTCTACAATCACTTGATTGGAGGTTATATGCCGAAAGTAGTATCCTTTTTGTCTCACGAGGATAACCTATAAAGAAGCACTTATCCGCTTTTGGTTGATGTTTGGTCGACATCAATCTCTTGACGTAGGCCTCACAACCCCAAATCTTGAGAAAATTGAGCTTAGGTGTTTTACCACTCCATAGCTCATAAGGCATTTTCTCTACAGATTTGGATGGAACATTATTTAGTGTGTAAATCGCAGCTTCTAGTGCATAACTCCAAAAGTAAAACGGCAATTCAGCTTGACTCATCATTGATCGAACCATGTCGAGTAATGTCTTATTCCTCCTTTCGGACACCCCAATCCACTGAGGTGTGGGGGTATTTGATTGACATGATTTCATGCTTATATTTGTATCTTATATCCCTTATCTTACACCTAAGCAATGCTACGTGATGAGTTTTATGTTTGAATTTCAGAAATAAAGAGGTTTGAAGAGAAGAAGCATAAAAAGACCCAAAAGTAGGAAAAAAGACTGAGTTGAAAGACTCAAAGACTAAGATGCAAGATCAAAGGACCTGAATGCAAGATAGAAGGACCAATGAGCAAACAAGAATACTCCACACCATCATGGGGAGTATTTTGGCAATTCTATTAGGGTCGGAGCTCCAATAAGTGAAGTAGATGTATCTAAGACCAACAAATACATCAAGAAAACCCCAGAATGAAAACCAGATGGATCCGGATCCTATAGACCGCCAATTGGCATTCTGGGACCGCTAATTGGCGGTCCGGGTTGGCCCGGGTCCACTAAGATTTCTGGGGCGCGTGTATTAGAGTATGTTTAGTCTATTTTTGGTATTTGTTTAGTCCCATACCGTGGGATTGTCCCGGATTACCTTTTTCTTTGGCTATAAATAGAACTCTTCACCTTCTATTGTAAACTACCCATTGCTTGGTGGCATTCTCTCTACTTGGAGTAAGACCTTGAAGGAAAACTCAAGGTGGAGAAGAATGTTACCTTCAATGTGAGTCATTGTTAATAAAATAATTGTTCTTGTCTTTTAATTCTTGCATGTTTCTTTAGTTTCATGTTCATTTCAATTAGTTTCTTTGATATTCCTTTTTTGCTTAGTTTAATTTCCTTTCAGTATAATGTTTCATTTTGTTAATATAGTTAGTGTAATGAGTAGTGAGTAGTTCCATCCCCATTTGGGGGTGGAGAAATATGTGATATGATCATGTAGTGTATTAGGTGTGTGTTAACTTAATTCCTTGAGCCTTATATGATTTCCATAACCATCTAATGAGATTTCACTCTTATCTTTGATATGCTAATGCTCTTGAATGAAGCTTAGCTTATGCTTAGATTAGTGGACCTATTTTATGGGGAATGATAATGTGAGGATATGGATGGAATTAATATTGGAAACATGATTCGTAGTGTATGTACTCTTGTTGCCTTTACCTTTGTTAATGCCTTGTATGTTTTAATGATATTGGGTTATCTTATTTCATGTGGAGGCATAGTAGGGTCTAGTCTTTATACATGAGTTCATTTAGCTTCATTCCAATTATTGTCTTGTATGTTTTTATGATCTTATCTTATTTCATGTGGAGGCAAAGTTGGATTTAGTTTTATGATTTCATGCACTACATATTGTGAGGAGCATAATTGAACACACACACATACACACATCTTTATATTTACATTATTTCTCTACCCCTTATGGGGTTTAGTTTTATTGCTTATCTTCCATTTCCTTTTTGCATTGTAGTGTAGTTTAGTGTAACCAACATTTCTCTCCTTTCTTTCCCACTTGCCTTCTCACTTGCTCCCGTATTTGCCACCGCTTCAATGCGGCCGTGCACTTGCGGTTAATTAAAACATATCAATCAGTGTACCGGGAGGGGTGAGCTGTGGTACAATACCACACCCCTTTAGGAATGAGTCAAATTCGGTACTTAAGTACTCACCTCCACGATCCATTCGTAGAGACTTGATTTTCTTGTTGAGGTGGTTCTCTACTTCATTCTTGAATTCCTTGAACTTGTCAAAGGATTCACTTTTGTTTCTCATTAGATAAATATAGCCATAACGACTATAGTCATCCGTGAACGTAATGAAGTACCTAAAACCGTCTCTCGCACTAGTACTCATCGGACCACATACATCGGAATGTATCAAATCCAACAAGTCATTTGCTCTCGGTCCTTTCTTTTTGAAAGGTCTCTAGGTCATTTTGCACATTAGGCAAGGCTCGCACGTCTCCAATGATTTAAAATCAAGTTGACCAAGAAGGTTAGCTTCTTCCAATTTCTTGATGTGTTTTTCATTTATGTGACCAAGACGATAGTGCCACAAGAGTGTATCATTCACGTGAGTAGTTTTAAGCCTTTTGTTATTGATGTTTAAGATTTGTTCATTATTCAATTCAAGTAAATAGAGACCGTTACTCACGAATGCATTTGCATAGAAAATACCATTCTTCGATATAGACAAGCAAGAATTTGAAATATTTATATTAAAATTATCCATATCCAAACATGATACATAAATAATATTCTTACTAATCGAAGGCACATAATAAACATTCTTTAAACATAAATTTAAACCACTAGATAATTGAAGCTCCACGGAACCTTGTGCAATCGCAGCAACGCTCGCACCATTTCCGACCTTCAAAATCATCTCGTTCTTCACGAGTTCCTTCCTATCCTTTAGTAGCTGCACATTAGAAATTATGTGAGTACAAGATCTGGTATCAATTACCCAATCATGGGCAGAGGTGGCTAAATTTATCTCAATAACAAATATACATTTAGCCTTTTTGGGCGCTTACGTTCAATCACTACATTGTCAAGGTCTTCCTTGTACTTGGGGAAAATTGGCCGGGTGTGTCCCTTTTCACCGCAGTGAAAGCACTCTGTGTTGGGAGTCGTAGATTTCGAAGAATTCCCCCTTGAGGCACTCGCACGAGCACCTCCTACTCCATTGCTCTTGATTGACGTATTTTTGGTGAATTTGCTTTTACCTTTGGTGATCTTCTTGCTCCCTCCATGGACGGCTAGGACGTGCTTGTCCCGACCCTTGCTCATGTCAACTTCAATTGTTTTGAGAGCATTGTGAAGTTCCTCAAGACTCACCCCTTTCTCACGCACATGATATAGTGCATAAAGAAGTCCTTGTAGGACGGGGCTAGAGAGCCAAGAATCAAATCTTCTGCAATGTCATCGGGCATTGGGGAAGAGAGCTTCGACAACTTCTCAAGGTATCCTTGCATCATGAGAAAATGCATGGATACCGATGTTCCCTCCGCCATGTGGTACCTTGTGAGTGCGATGGTGGTCTTATAGCGCTCTTTTCTAGCACTATCCATGAACATCTTTGTTAAAGCTTCCATGGTCTTCTTGGGTTTTGATCCAAGTATTTCGCTTGAAACGAGTCACCCATGGAGGCCAACATTAGACCGTGAACCTGGTTCTCTTGGTCTTCCCACTTGGCTTTTGCCTCTCTCCCGCTATCGGTTGCCTTCTCATTTAATTTTGGGATTTCCCCATCCAAAATATGAGATAATTTCTCAAACTTCAACACGATATTGAGCTTGAGTTGCCAGCTTATGAAGTTTGAGTCATCATTTGCCAAAGGATGTTTTTCAATCATAGATCGCACAATAGGTTGAATATTCGACATTTCTAAAAAATAAATTATATGAGATTTAATGTAAATTTTATGTTTTAAAAAATTAATACCACAATATAAAAATTTCTCCATAAATACAGCAAGATCCTATCAATTAATTCAAGTATTGTAAAAATTAATGTAAATTAATTCAAGATCCTATCAATTATAATATAAACTAGCTAAGGGTTATCGGATATATTATAAAATCAAGGTGAGAAAACATTTTTCTAATCATAACCATTTCGAAATATCGCAACATTTGCATTTTCAAACTCTTATGACTCTTGTCGTTTTAATTAAGAAAGAAATTGACCAATCCTCGTAAGAAAAACACTCTTTCTCAAAACTGAGCTAGGGCTCCGGGTCTTATTAAGAAAACTTATTTCATTTGATACGAGATACGTTTATCCATTGTATTCACAAACAAATATACTCGGTGTCCAGTAAGGGTGAATCGCACCTCGTACATCTATTCATGGCACCACAATAGACAACCTTATATCTCCCACTATTCCCAAAGATGTAGGAAGCTATCTCCCGCTAAGGGCGAGCAGAATATCCCTCGATCGATGGCTGCTAGTGGATGAAATAAGAAAGAAATATACTCTTAATTTTTGTTTGGACAATTAAACATTTACATGTGATTTTAGAATTTAGGTTAGGATGTATATTTATTATCTACACACATCCTAACATTCATCCATACAATCACATACATGTCAAGCACACAAACATAAATATATCCATTCACACACACATTGTGTGAGTTTATATGTTCCCGCGTCCTTGATCCTTGCGCTTCTTCAGCGTCTTCGTCTTGCACCATGGATGTTGATATTGCAAAAATATAAACATGCATCTCTCAATTTTGAAAAATTGTCTAGTGCAAATCCTATGTAAAAACTCTCTCATATGCATGCATATACATAGAAATAAAAATTTGGCTTTCACATATACATAAGCCTTTGTGATTGAATAATAATAACATACACATTCATTCATTCACACATGGCTTCATCCGAACATACAAACTCACATATCCCTGCATTAGAGAACTCGAGCAACGCATGTACATATACTATATATTACTTGATTTAGTTTATCATGCATCTCTAAATCAAACAATTCTAAAATAATTTGAAATACATTAAAAATGATTTTATGCATCCATAGTTCAAAACACAATATATTTGAACCGTTGTTTATCCAATTTCCAAAAATAAAAATTTAAAGAAAGATAAACATATGCCTTTTTCATTTTGTCGATTCCTTATAAAATAATCATTTAATTAAAAACGAAAATTTTATATATTAGTCATAAGTCTAAATTTTAATTCTACCATTCACATGATGTGTTTCAAAACATTTAAAACTATTAAAAGAATCAAATAGAATTAAATCAACAAAACTATCGGAACACTCGAAAAAGACATAAACATGAATTGTTCCGATTGTAAATGGTAAACGAAAATTAATTATATAGTCTAATCATTGAAAATGTGAACTAAATGTTCTGATACCACTGTAGGATTTCGTGTCCCTATGTATGTATTTTTTTTTAAAATTTAATACAACATACAAGATCGATTTCATACTTTCAACAATTTTATGTACATTACTTTGTGTTTATTCTAATATCATGCAACCCTACATATATTAAAATAAATCACAAAGAGAGAATCATACCTAAAGGTTCTGTAAAACCTTTTGAAGATCCGGAGTCGCGCTGCCCGTTAAGCTCCTGAGATTTCTATCTCCAAAACTTAAAAATATTAAGATATTTTCGTGGTGATTAAGGAAGAGATTAATGAGAGAAAGAATTTTTACATTAACATAAACAAGTTGGATAAGGGGTCCTTTTATAGGCTCCCAAAACATCCTTATCAAGAACTATTCTTTAGTCATGATCTCTTGCTTATTCTCTCCTAAAATTAATCTCTAATTGCCACATAAGCATCCTAAAAAATGTTTAATTAAATATGGAATTAATCTCAACCGTGATCTAATTAATCTCTTAATATTTCAGTCAGAAATCGCATTGTTCGGTCGATCGACAATTTTTCTCGGTTCACCGAACCATTTGGTTATAACACATGTTCGGTGGACCGTGAGCTAAACGGTTGAGTGAATCCGCATGAGAAAAAATCTCTGGAAAAATTCGAACGAACCACGTCTTCTCTTCGGTCGACCGTTTACTCACCCAAAATTCTCGTGCAGCATAGTCATCGGATGACCATGTCACCTTTGGTCTACCGAAAATACTTTTTCTCGGTTGACCGTTCACACTCGGTTAACCAAACCCGATTGTCCAGGCACTCCAGACAATTTCGGTCAACCAATTCTGTTTACCCGTTCCCGATTCGGTTAATCGACCCGAAGATACCCCGGTCGACCGAACCCTGAACGGTTCACCATATTTGACCCTGATTTTGCCTTTGTCAAATTTTGGATATATTTCCAACAAAATTTGATTTTTTGGGGTTTTTAGAAAATTCATATCTCATGTAATATATTATCCTCTGTAATATTAAATTATTACACCCCATAATATATACATCTCGTATGAATTTATTATGATTCTAATTATGTCAATTCTCATGACATATTAGTTTTATTTATTCGCCACATGTGTCCATTTTTCACATGAAACCCTACACATCATATGAACTTAAAATCAAGCCTCGTGTTTTCCAGTTTTGTGGTGTGACCTATAGGGGTATCTAAGTCAAATTAGCAGAGATATTAAACACTTAATATCTCAAACTATAAGCGGTATCTAGCTACACATTATAGTTACCCAATTAGCATAGATGTCTTTGTTCCACTCGAACCAAAACATGATCAATTTAGTGATGTAAGTGCACCACCTGTGTCCGTCCCTTGCCTCATGATATTAAGAATATATACAAAGTAGAAATTTGTCATCTTTGTATTATATTCATTTCTTGATCTCTTTAAGCTAATTATAACTATGTAACTTAACTCAAGTTACATTGTGCACATTATAATTTTGCTTTATCAAGGGGCTCACTAATATCATCACTAAAATAAAAGGGGCAATGATAATCGTTTAACTAGCTATCTTTTCCAGCACAAGTCATGTTCAACCAACTATTGCCTTTATCACTATACTCATTGATAGCTTTTGACAATAATCAAATTAAGACTTTCTTGAGTGAAAAGATATAAGTCTCATATCTTAGGATCCAAGACACAGTAAAACATTAATGACACGAAACAAGATTTCATAATGTTTTACTTGTTGGGTCTATTCAATATATAAAAGTAATATTTTCCTCTTTTATATACTTGTGTCGTCAATTATTTGTAGAGTTACAACAATCGATGACCAACACGACAATCTTATCTCTGTGATTAATGTTTCATGTTAATTACCATGATTGTGAATAACTTTTGATTTATGTAAACCATTATCTTTTAGAGCTCTACAGTTAAAGATCAAGCGCATCTTCCTTAACACTTCCAAAAGACGAATACCATAATCAAGAAACAAAATGTATGCACATCGAATTCATAATAATTGACATATAAAAGTAAAAACTTTTAGAACACATTCCTTTCAGTCTATACCCTATAGACGTCAGATGCACAGGGTATTCGAACACCTGACGTCTATGGGTCGACGTCTATACCCTATAGACGTTGGTTAAACGTGGTATTCCAATAGCCGACATCTATAGTACTACATAGACGTCGGTCATGCTATACATTCGACGTCTATAGGGTGTAATAGTTTAGTCCCACATTGGAGAATTTATTTTTGTTGGTGTGGTTGATGTATTCCACCACTCCTTTACTGCTGAACGCGAACAACTTGAGGGCACTTGGGCATGTTAGGCTTGATATTCTTGGTTATTTGTCAAAAGATTGGCACTTGGGGTACTTGGGCAGCTTGGGCTTGATTAATGTGAGTGAAGAATGTCTAATATAGGTTGCAATGTATTTTTTGGTTAATTAACATATAATAGACGTCGGTCGTATATAGACGACGTCTATACAACAAGGAAAAGGCGACAGGGAAATATATGTCGGGTACTTGGACCGCCGAAATCCGACGTCTATACCCCTGTATATCCGACGTATATGAGCTTTTCTACACTAGTGTATTTTTTCATGGTGAAAGCTAAATTTCACAAAAAAAATTAAAAATAACAAGTTAATCATGCAATCCAAATGAAACAAAATGGAACAAAAAGTAGGCAAAACATCAAAAGTAGACAATACACAAAACTACCTCATATCTTTTGTAATTCTTACTTACAATTTTCTAATCTATTCCTTCAATCCATTTTTACAATTATTTTTTGAATCCAATTCTAAGGAAGCATAAATAAAAATAGAACATGCAAATCCAAAACTCAATAAAGATTTTGTCCAACACGTTGGGAACCACCACACAAAACTTCAATCTCCCAACACCTTCTCTCAAAATCCTTGTTGGTTAAGCTAACTCCAACTTCTCATTAACACAAACCCAAACCAAAATAAATGCCTAAATCAAACCAAATACAAGAGATATTTGTTACCTTTGTATTGGAAACCCCCAAAACTTGGAACCAATCTTTGTTTTGAAGATTTGGGTTAGAAGAAAGTTGGAGAAGATGAGGGTTTGTGTGATTTGGGCGTGTTGATTTTAGGTTCTCATTTTTTTAAAATGCCTTGATATTAGTAATTTTTTCCAAAGGGGGTCCCATGGGCCCAAGGTAGGTCTGCCCCTGGTTTTATGTTTATACTATTTTCATCTATGTAATGTTTTTACTAATTAATTGTCCAAGTAGTGCCTAAACTAGAAGTCAATTTGATGGAAGATTGAGTTTGAGATTTAGGACTTCACATCTTCCACTTGCACTAAATCTTATAATAATACAATTTAACTTTTTAATATTAACATAGAAAGATTTATTGAAACTTTCTTAAGAAGTTCAAACGGAAGCAAACATGGACATCCATCGATCACACATCTTCATTACTTCAAGAACAACATTTTTCATGCAGTGATTGATACCCAATTACAAGAGCTTAAAGATCTTCTAATTGTAGGATCGTGTGGGTTATGGGTCCACAAACTCTAATTAACAATTTTAATCCTAATCACCTACTTGGTTAGACAATCAAAGAGATGTAGTGGAAATTAAAACAAATACACAAGTAGGGAATAGAAAATGCAAACCACAAGCACACGGGGGATTTATAGAGGTTCGGCACCCCACCCGGGTCCTAGTCCTCGCTTGCAAGCTCCGCTCGGATCACCGAGCTCCGCCTACGACTTCACTATCCGCTCCCCGTTCCGGGCCGGGAGACAAAGCCTTACAACCGTCAAACTCGCGAACAACCCTCGCCGAGCTTGGAATCCTCTTCTCACAATCCGAGAAGGATGCTTCGGGCTTTCACCGGAGCCTTTACTCTCTTGACAACAAATGTAACTGAGTGGGATTCACTCTCTAATTGAGCACAAGAATTGCTAGATGTTTGACTGATGAATGATGTGGAAATTAGGCTTTGGGTAGCTAATTTGGAGCTTGGAGGATTGGAGTTTTCTCTCTAATGAATTGGGACAAATGGAGTTGGAGAGTTGTGTTAACAACATGTCTTGATCCTCTATTTATAATCTCCTAAGGTATTCTAGCCGTTGGGGATAGATTTGGTTGAGTTTTGTGTAAGATACACAAAGCAGAAAATCGGGCTGCAAATCTGTCCAGAACCGGTCGACCGAAACTAATAAATTGGTCGACCGTTAACTTGATTTCAAAGAGAACGGTCGAACAAAATAAATAATTGGTCGGACAAACGGGCTAGAACTCAACTTTACTTAAGTGAACGGTCGAACCAAAATATGGGGCGGTCGACCGTTAAGGGGATTCGATTGAGACAAAGTTGGATCGGTCGAACGAAGAGTGTGTCGACCAATAGCAGGGACAGAATAAATGTTCAACCGGTCGACCGAAACAAGGTCGTCGTTCGACCGGTTACCGAATGTATTTTGGGGTTAAGTTTGTTTTATACGAATACGACCGTTATAGGAATACGACAAAGGTAACGACCATAATAAAATCCAGGATCGGTCGACCGAAAAGGTAGAACCGGTCGACCGGTAGAGTTTGGTAAAATCACTGTGGAGAGTCTGTTATAAACTGGTCGAACTGAGAACTGGTTCGGTCGACCGGTTCACACAGGAATTCTGGGTTTAGGTTTTAAGTGATTTCCTACTAAGGTTTGGGTGATCTAATGAAGTCCAAATAAGGTCAAATATTGTGTGCGACTTCTCTAAGGAACCTAGTGTGTATGTGATAAGTTTTTAGCTCTTGTATGCTCAATTTACACATGTTCCTAAGACTCAAAATAAAATCAAGATTACAAGTCTTCATATAGCTTTATTACAAATCTTGACTTGATTTCTTTCCTTCCATGAGTCTTGATCACCTGTAGAGGTTAGCACATGCAATATATATATATGCAATGCAATATGTGTGCTACTCTACATTACTTATGATTAAGATTAGGTTGATTAAATCATCAAAACAAGGATTAAGGCCAAAAAGCCAACACTAATGACACTTTTATGTGTGTGTTTTTTATGTTAAAACTTTGAGTTTATTAATCGTTTAGTTCGGCTGACCTGAAAAAAATCCCCCCCCCATGAAAATTTCCTGGATCCGCCCCTGATTGCAAGTATACAAGTGTGTATGCAATGCATGTAATCATGTTTGTCCACTTTGATTGGTTAGATTGATTGATTAAAATTAGTTTGATTAATCATCAAAATTAATATAGATTAAGACCTAAAATTCAACAATTCTAAGATTTGCATCTTATGCTTTAAGTGTTTGTATTTGATATATGTCAGAAAATGAGAGAAACATACACATACACCGACAGATATCATCCGTCGTAGTCAATCATTTAAAAAACTTACACTGATGGTTACCTCATTTGGTGTAGGGTAACACAATCGTCGGTGATTTTTCTCGCGATAATATTCATTTTATCGTAGAGTTTTTTATATCTAAAACATACACTGACGATATGTATCTGTCGGTGTATGTTTATGGTCCGACGAATACTACGAAAATATTAACCGTTGGACTCATTCCGTCAATAAAATGACAAACTACAAATTAAATAATATAGAAATTTTGTGTGTCAATATATTCGTGGTCGAGGTTGTATTGAATCTCATGATGAGTTTTTCTGCTCCATATTTGTGTCCAAATTAATACCGACAAAACGAGTCTGGTTGTTAATATTTTAGTAGTATTTGTCTGATCTGAAGCATACATCAATGGATAAGCACCGTTGATGTGTGTTTTAGATTAAAAATCCATCGAAAAATGAATATTTTCGTGCAAACAATTATCTTCGGTTGTGTTACCCTACATCGTAAGATGTAGCCTTCGGTGTAAGTGTTTTTTAAGATTGACCGATCGATATCATTCGCCAAAGATTATTTTGAAAAAGACTGTTATGAACATAATACGTTCATATGCACCGACGAACACTGACGGCTAACATCCGTCGGTAATCTTTTTATCAAGAGCTCGATTCAGGATTCCCCTTCACTTCCATTCTCCAAAACCATCGATCTCAAACACTAATCCCCTTTGCTCGTCGGCGAACCTCCCCACCGCTACTCTCAGCCGATGCCTCCTCCTTGCCGTTCGCTCGCCGCCGCCTCGTCTTCTTGGACTCGCCACGATCTCCGCTTCTCCTTGTCTTGCCGCCGCCATCTCCTCCTTTGTCGTCCCCTCGCCGCCACCGTCTCCTCCTTCTCCACGTCTCGCTGTCGGTGGTGAGCTTCTCCTCCTCCACCCCGGACCCCTACCTCCTCCTCCCCGACCTCCAACCTCCTCCGCTGACGCCAACCTCTGCCTCCTGATAATTTTTCTTTCATTGATTTTTTATTCCTTTCAATTGAACACCTTCTTAATGATAATGTCAATTGCCCATTTCCATTACAACTGCATGTTTCGCGTACAACATGAAATTATAAAGATGATTGTTTAAATCTTTTAGTTTTTCTTCACTTTTCTTTCTTAAGCATTAGATCCATGATTGTGAAAATGAGGCATTTTAGGAGGTATCTTGCCATTAGCATTGACTAAAAATTGAAGATATACGTTGCTCTGTATTGAAGAGATTTCATTCATTTGAGGAACCTTTGGAAGTTGAACTGCCTTATAATTTCGGAACGATGTATTAGTCCTGAGATAACAAGTATAATGTAACGTACCCGAAAACAGCGGAAAATTTAAACAATAATAAAGACCGTCAACGGTCAACACAGGGCACGTCACGGGAAAACAAACCAACATATATATAAAATATATAAGATACAGACCCACGTGGAAGTCAAACTATATAAATGAGTCAACTGTGATTACAACAAAAGTGAATATACATGTAATCACTACCTCAAACAAAAGAAGATATAAAAGAGAACAGGATCTAATCCCCGGGGCACTCTCCTCGGTCACCACCTGACTCTAATGCTACTCGCTACCTGAAATGAAAACAAACAAACATGCCTGAGTTCCCTGAAGGAACCACGTATACCAAACCTCCTAAAATATAAAAAGGAATTAAAGACAATGCAATGCTATGCACATGATCATCCACCTCGGGCCCACAATAATGCCCTCACCGCCTCCGCGGCACTGAACCACTCCTGCCACTAGGGTCAAGTCAGTCCATCGCTGCCTCACAAGGGTCAGTCGATACCACTGCTCCCCAAAAAGTGCAAGAAGGAACCCCCGGTACACGCCGCCACCCCAGGAGCGAGTCAGCCCGCCGAATACACAACTCGGGTCAGACGACAGCCGCTGCTCCCCCAAGAGCCGCCAAGCGCGCACCCTGCCGGAACATCCTCGGCCTACCGCTAAACCCTCGCAAACTGCCCAAGGTTTACGGCACACATCCCTCACACCCCGCTCGGTAAGAGAGGCAACAGTAGTACAATAATGCGCCTTCGTCGAAGGTGAAATCCATCGCTCTCAAAGCCGGTAATCAACCGTCGCCTCGGAGCCGGTAGTCGACCTATACTCAACGGATCGCTTGTGGATAAATCCACCAACCTGCGGCAGATCGGTCGACCGCTAAAAGCACACCGGTCGACCGGTCCCCCACACAGTACACAGTACTGTACAAACAAGTCTACCGGTCGAACCACGCCAACCGAATTACCGACCAATCGGTCGAACAAAAGTCATCTAGAGGTCGACCGTTTGGATGGTCTACGCTATACAAATTTATATAATATATATATCCGATCGGTCGAACCAATGGGTCGTTCAACCGATAACAGGACTTCTCAGTATCTTGCCCAAGTGACATTCGGTCGACCGGAACTGCTATACAGTTCGACCGAAACATCACAGGCACTCTACTGCTTAATTAAAATGCTCAGTCGGTCGACCGAAAGTTAAAGAGCGGTCGACCGTTTTGATGGTCAAAGCTCCCAACCGACTTAGCATCGAATGGATCGGTCGAACAAGGTTAAGGGCGTTCAACCGTTTAATAAGTCAAAACCCCCAACCGACCCATTCTCATTGTTATTCGGTCGACCGGCTAAGTGGTCCCGTTCGACCGATAACAGCATAACCCCTTTTTCCTGCACAAATCTGGCATAACGGTCAACCGTCCTAAGATATCGTTCGACCGTTCGCGGGTAAACATCAATATAATAATAGGATCGGTCGACTGCCCATAGGCACCGGTCGACCGATCGTCGTCTTCAACCTCTGAATTGGTTGAAATCCGACGGGGAATTCGACACCAACGTCGATCCCCAACACTCACAAGGCATAAGTGAGTTATATTGAAGATTTGGCATACCTTTTGGTCGAGTGAAGAAGCCTCCCAAGCTTTGGCAACCTCTACCCAACTTCTTCTTCTTCTCCTCTTCTTCTTCTCCTTCTCTTCTCCGAAAATCTCTCTCTCTCTCTCTCTGACACTCCAAACAATGAAGAAACGTTTCTATTAAAACCTAACATTTCTATTTATACAAGAATCCAAGTTTATCTTCAATTCACCTCTCAATGTTCAAATCAAAACAAGCCACCTCATGCTTCACTAATCAAAGCTTAATTAAGTTAATTAGGTTTAGGTTTAGTTAATTAAGGTGTTTTAGATTAGGTTATTACATATAAGGTTGAATATCTGCAAAAAAATTGTGACCCCGCCCTTTGTTTTTCTCCCATCGACAATGTTCTCAGTTAGTTACATATAGGTTGCATGTTTGACATATATATGTCTTTCGCACTTGTACATCAGAATATCTTTTTGGTTGAATTGTTGAAATTTTTGGTTTGTACAATTACCGTAGAAGAACACATAATTCTGGGATATCTCACATGTTTCAGTAAAATCTAGACATTATTTTCAAACTGCACGACTGTTTTTACTCCCATATGTGCATATTGTGAACCATAATTGCTCATTCATACGGTTTTAACCTTGACATGGTCTACATACTCCAATCAAAATATTGGTTCTAGCAAATAGAAACCCAGGTCCTGCAAGTTGTCTTATTGCCAGATTTGTGCATTAGCATACTGAAGCTGCAATTATAATGCTTGTTAGAAGGGTTAGGATCGTAAGCTTCTTTATTGAGTTCGAGTGTGGGGAAATTTCGGAAATTTGGAGGCATTTATTTTTATGTTTATATTGTCTTGGTGAGAAATTAGTTTAGTGTAGTCTCTTCTTTTTTAATATGTTTTTCTTTCAACCTTTAATATGTATATTTTTGCCAGCAGGATCACAATTTATTCAAATATATGGGTACGACGTTATTCCCGAATTGCACAGTATCACATGAAACCACCGAACTGCATTAAAACATGTATAGCGATATGCTAATTCAGAAATAAGGTCTAGGCCGTATCATCTTTTAGTCCTACAAGCTTTGGATAAGAGTTATGTAAAATGGTCATACTAATTAAAAAACCCATGTCCAGTCCATCGTCAATTGGTATAGGTGTTTAATTCATCAACATAAGCATAGTTTAGCGGGACATCTTTATCTAATTATTGTGAGTATTTATCCATATCTATACCACCGGTGTTAAATGTATTAAAGTATGATTATTGGAAAAACATAATGAGAATAGAGGGACATGAGAAGAGAAATGAAAATTTTATGATCAATCTAAAGAAGAGAAGAGGGACATGAGAAGAAAAGAGAAAAATTATTTAGTCAAGACTAAAAATAAAAATTAAGTACACGCCAGCATGAGATCACTCTCTCCTCGTAGAAAAGAAATGAAAATTAAACTAAAGGGGAAGAACTCCTTTAGATTAGAGAATACAAGGCTTTAAAATATAGAATTTTGTCCCTCCCAGCCAGTCTTGCACGCCCTTTACGTGCCCATTAGATTCAAAATTTGAAAATATATAAGCACAAAGGTTGTGCGTCAGGAAATTGTCTTTGTAACAAAGCTTAAATCACCTTATTTAGATATTGGAGGAGAATGTTACGTACAATTTACTGATAATCTGTCGATTGTCTGGTTTCCAAATACATTCTGACTTAACACACATTTTTCATCCGTATGATTGAATTTGGAATGTCTTAAGAGAAACAAATATTTTCTCCTTTACATTGTCTTTCCACGGCATGTTGAATCACACGATTTGGATTTCAATAATAAATGAAATGACATATTTCGTGAAATGCTATATGTAATCAAGTTTTTCCAAATTCATGTTGATTGATTAATCTGAATTTCACACTTGAATTTTGTATCTTTTCTTATCATTCGAAAAACACAAGAGCACATGAATATGTGGAGCGTATATTTTGCAATGCTCTCAATTTTTGTTTTATATATCTACCTTTATGTTCCTTCGTACTCTAATATTTGTGACAATTTCACGTATTTCGTTAAAACCTACAAAATCAAAGAAACTTAGATGACGTAGCATTATTCAAATAAAAAAAAGATCATAGTGAAAATAAAAATAATAAATTAGGATGCTTATCAAATACCCCCACACCTATCTTTTACTAGTCTCGAGCAAAACAAAAATAAGAAAAATAAAATATACAAACCAACACGAAATCTTAACTCACTTTCATAGGAATCACGGTTGCACTTAGCACGTGCAATAAAACGTTAAGCCTCATGTTACCATGGAGGTGAAGTTTTTGTCTCCTGATGGTTTTCAACCAGGGGCGGACCCAGGACAGAATTGAAGGGTGGGCACCCTATAACTATAAACGGTTTCTAAGAAAATCTTTAATGGAACTCTTTTATCGGGCGTCCGAGCGAAATCCTCACAACGGGAGGAACTATGGATGCAAATACTAATCAATTATCCGAGCATCCAATTCAAAAATTATAATCTGGTTGGTATTTGGTAAAGAAGTTTTTTACCATTTTCAAATTCAGATACGAATTCTCATATAGGTCAAACAATATCCGAATATCCAATAATACTAATTTTGACATCCAATACATGTGTTATTAATATTTGTATTGTGAGTTAATAAAAAATAAAGTTATTTCTTATGTAAATATAAACATAATAGCAATGCAAAAGCAAATTATAATATAATTCATTTTAAACAACTTTTCAAAATATTTTAGATTATACAACAAAAGATATATAAAAATATGTTATAGAAATTTGAACATTATCCAAATTCGAAAAGTTCTCAGATTCGGATATGAAATTAGTAAGCTATAAAAAAAAATTTGAATTCAGATTTGATATGTTTATTTGGAATTCAGATTCGAATTTGGATTCAAGTTATATCAAATTCAAAAATATTCATCTGCATCCCTAGGAGGAGCGTGCCGCCCGGGCGGGCGGGTGGGTGGCACGTCCACCTTTTTAATTTTTAATTTTGTTAATAGTTAATGATGATAATATATTTATTTTAAAGTTATTTTAAATCTTTTTTTCAATCTTGTTTTCTGAAAAAATGTTTTTTATTTGTTTTAATTTTTATAATTTTTTAATTTATTTACCCAGAATTGATCTCCAAATGACGTGAATGAGAGAAAATGTATGATGTTTGGGGGGTTTCAGGGCACAGTTAATGGTGGACATAGAGAGAAAGTAGAGTGCTGTTAAAGATGACTTAAGAATTGAACGGTGGACATCATCTTGCGAAAAATAAGGATGAACACACTTTAAAAAAGACCTATAATATCAATAACATAAAAATCCAGGCGTGAACACTTGCCTACACGTGCCCACACCTGGGTCCGCCAGTGTTTTCAACGGATATACCCACAAAATCTAAGCTTGGATGCAAGATATCACCAAGTTTCTAAATCAATAAAGCAACCTAGGTTGGTCATAAAGTGAACTTACAACTTAGAATTAGAACTTAGAAATCTTTGGACCAGAAATTGAAAATGATCGATGATCACAACATAATAAATTTGTATAAAAAGTAAATAGTACTGAAATGGAAATTGGCAAAATTCCAACGGAATATGTTTTTATGGTCTTGCATCCTCTTTGAACCCACCCATTTGCACTCTCAGGTCAGAAATCTAGGAGGCTAGCTCAAGTGCTCAATAAGAGGCCTGGATCTAAACAAGAGGCCTGGAACAAATTTGATTTTTGGCTTTCATGCCACAGACAAACCACGGAATTGACTTTCTGCTACTATTTACTCATGGACCAAGAAAAAGAATCTATTCGCCGTAGACGCTGTTATGAAATATAAACAATGCTTAAGTGACATTAATTTTTCAAACCACGACAATTCGTTGACTTAATGGTTAACTCCACTAATAAAAATTATTTTTCAATAGTAATTTTTCCAAAATTTTATTTAGTAATTAGAAAACAAATACACAATCAACCACTATTCTCTTGTTTTCTTTGTCCACTCATTTTTCGTTTTCTTTCTCCAGCCATGTTCTCCTCTCTCCTTTACTCTCTCTCCCTTTCTCTTTTTTCTTTATTTTCTCTCTTATCTCTATTTTTTGTCTCTCTCTTCACATTTCTTTTTTCTCTCTTCTCTCGACTCTCTCTCTCCACATTTCTTCTTTCTCTCTTCTCTCGACTCTCTCTCTCCACATTTCTTCTTTCTCTCTTCTCTCATCCCGTCTCCTCACCACTTCTCTCTATTCTCCCCCACCTGCAAACATTTACTTTATTTTTATTGAATTTTAAATATTTAAATTTTAGAAGAGAAAGAGGACAGAGAAGTGGGGAAGAGGTGAGACAAGAGAGAGAAGAAAGATAAAAGAATTTATAAGAGAGAGAAGAAAGATAAAGAGAAGAGTATTGAGCATGAGTAAAAAAGAAGATACGATGAAGAGGGGGTGAGAAAACGAGAAAAGAATATGAGTTAAATAATATTTTCTAGATTGTTTAGTGATATTTTGCAAATTTGTAATTCAATATTAATGATAAAAAAAATTGTCGAGTATTATAAAATTTACAATTAAAAATTAATAAATATTAACAAAGTTAGCTATAAAGCCAACACAGTGACACTTAAAACACTATTTATATTTCATAATGGTACTTAAGCATCTATGGTAAATAAGATTTTATGTAGCCCATGGGAATATAGTTATAAAGTGATAGTAGAAAGTCAATTTTGTGGTTCTTGAGCCACGTACAAACAAAAAAATCTAAATAAAAACTTCGTTATTGTTGGATATTACTATTCGTCGTCCGCGAATTACTTAAATCGTCCACGTTAATTTCCATTTTGCCCTTCACTTTCCATTTTATTCGCATTATGTCCCGTCCCATTTAAAATTTCGATAGGGCCGTGTGGCTATGACCCCCTCGCCCCTCGCGCTGACCATGAGGGCCGTCCTAGTCAGACATCTGATTTTTTTAAATCTTGAATTTATACGATGTGTTATTTCAAATTATTTCAGGTTTTGTTGCAAGATTTCGGTGGTGACAGAGTGTATATTAATCTGGTTACCCATATATGTTTACTCGAATCTGGAAAAAAAACATAAATAAATGTATAAAATATATCAATATATGTTATACAATAGTAGGGTGTCGAAACAAAAAAACGTTCGCAAAGTGCGCTGCCTCTGCGCTCTCGCTTTGTAGGGCTCCCCGTAGGGGCTGCCGTCCCTTGCCACTACCGTTTTCTTACTCCAATTTTATTTTTTGTTGTAGTATGAAAAGAGGAAAACCTATTGAGAGTAGTTTCCTGCTCTTCAAGACTTTTTTTGGGTTGAAATTTGATATTGAGAAGAAAATGAAAAGTGAGTTATGAAGGGAGAGTTAAACGAAGAGAGATAATAAATAACAAGAAAAGAATTACAAAATGATAATTGAGAAGGACGATTTAAGTATTTACGAACAACAAACACCGTAATATGTTCAGTAAAGTTGTTTCCATCCTGTCGTACAAACACCTGCCCTGCCTCTCGTGGTGTTTCTTGCCATCCTTTTTGACTTACCTGTCCGCTTTCTCCAGCCCACCGACGCGCTTTCTTCTCTCCTCTCCACCACAGGTAAGAACAGATCTGTTTCCCGATCGATCTATTCCGCTTACTTACTATCACGATTCTGGCCGAGTCTACATCCATTCTGTTCTTCATATTCCTCTACTGTTTCTGATTGTTGTTTTCCAGAGTTTTAATTAATCTTTGTAGTTATAGTGCTAATGCTCGTGTTAGCTCCAGATGCGTATCGATTCGCAAGATCTGATATCTACTCTTGACTCGTATTATTGGGTTTTTTTCTTCTGAAATCCTGTTTGTGGTCATCGATCTTTACTCGTCTGGACTTGCTTGCGTTGTTAGTTATTACAAAAAACTTTCAATTTGTTACTTTTTTGCATCCGATCTGCAATGGTGATTGTTTTATCTGTTCTGTGTGTAGACATGTCATCGTCGGATAATCCTGAAGTGACTGAAAGGGGATCGACAGAATCATCTGCTAAACCGGAGATCGTTGAGAGAGGATCCTCGGACAAAGATAAAAGTAAAGAAGGTAAGGATGATGAGAACGTCGGATTCCTCGGTAAGGTCAAAGGTTTCATCCAAGACATTGGTGAGAAAATCGAAGGTGCCATCGGATTCGGGAAACCAACGGCTGATGTCTCTGCAATTCACATCCCCAAAATCAACTTGCACAAAGCGGAGCTTGTCATCGATGTGCTGATTTCGAACCCGAATCCCATTCCGATCCCTCTGGTTGATATCGATTATTTGATCGAGAGTGATGGGAGGAAACTTGTGTCGGGATTGATTCCTGATGCTGGAACAGTTCATGCCCATGGTTCGGAGACTGTGAAGATACCATTGCTACTGATCTATGATGATATCAAAAGCACTTATAAAGACATTCAGCCTGGAAGCATCATTCCTTACAGAGTCAAGGTTGCTCTTATTGTTGATGTGCCTGTCTTGGGGCGACTTACTCTTCCACTTGAGAAAACTGGAGAAATTCCTATCCCTTACAAGCCTGATATTGATGTTGAGAAAATTAAGTTTGAGAAATTTTCCTTGGAAGAAAGTACCGCAATTTTGCATCTGAAATTGGAGAATAAGAATGATTTTGACTTGGCCCTAAATGACTTGGAATATGAATTTTGGCTGTCTGACATGAGCATATCGAGTGGAGATCTCACTGAAGCCACACAGATTGATAAGAATGGTGTGAGTACAATGAAGATACCTATTACATTTAAGCCCAAAGATTTTGGTTCTGCCTTGTGGGATATGATCAGGGGTAGAGGTACCGGATATTCCCTGAAAGGACATATAAATGCAGACACGCCATTTGGAAAAATGAATTTACCAATAGTCAAAGAGGGCGGAACCACCCGCCTCAAGAAAGCTGATGAAGACAGTGATGAGGTACATTACTATCATTGTTTTTCGGGCTAATTTTTTGTTTCTTTTTCAAATTTCCTTGCGGAACTTTTTCAACTAGTGAAGTGAACTTGTGCTCAGGGCATGTAAAATTGCATGTTTTAGGCCTTCATCCTTGAGATCTCAGTTTAATAGATAATTGCAACTTTAATTTGTTGTTGTAAATGTTTAATAAGTGACAGTCATACAACATTTGACGTTGTAGATTGGAAATGAATTAGTTCCCTGGCTGACCCTAAATGTTTAAACATTCTTTTGTATATAATAAGAATACATGACATAGGGTTACTCTGGATAATTGGACCTTAAAAATATGAAGTCCTAGTCCCATCAACTAGATGTCAGTAAGCCCAGTAAGCACTATGCGGATGCGTAACTCAGGTGCGAAATTATGTGGGTATGAGCACAACAAAATTGTCAAGAAATACCAAATAGGAGTATAGGAGGCTGTGAAATAAACACAACTATTGAAATATTGGGAATTTTAGTCGCTGAAGGTCAGGGGAAGCCAGTGTGGATGTTGATCAGCCCTGGTGGGCTGAAGGTCATGGTAGAGGATTCGTTGTGTGATCTCTTTGTTGAGTTTGAGTTTTCTAACCCAAAAGAAAGAGAGGGGACAATTCCGTAGGTTGTTTTACTGTTGAAACAAAATGCTCAACGGTCAAAATTATTAACTATATCCAAACGACTCCCAATATGTTCGAAGGAATATGATTGTCATGTCCGAGACTTAGACAATCGTGTGAAGTAATTTTTCTTTCACATGCCAACATGGCAAACACGTGCACATGGTGCTTCTGACTAGGATAGCATACAAAAAATGGGAGACGACATGAAGGTTTTGTGCTTTGTGGCTTTGTAGTTGAAGACTTACTACAGCAATGTTGTTTCCATATAGGCTGTAGATGCAGCTTTTTTTTCGTATAGGGTGTGGTCTAGGTCCTATAACATGGGAGCCGACATGAAGGTTTTGTGCTTTGTAACTTTGTAGTTTTAGACTTACTACAACAATGTTGTTTCCATATACGATCTAGATGCAGCTTTTGTTTGGCTTATAAATGTGAAAAGTAGGGCAAATTCATATTGAAGCAAGTCCTTACAAGGCCATTCTGGGTTCCCACTTTGGACAGTTTATAATAGTATTTTGTGGACGTCTACGAAGCTCTTCCATGTAGCTTGACAGCGAAATTTTGAGTCACATGTAGGATCCATCTTTCATGTAATTTAAGATCGCCAGTTTGCCCAATTGGGCTACAGTGGCCTCTACTTGAGGGTGTGGCCTAGGTCCTATAAATATTCCATGTCTTGGTCTTTACCAATAGTAGTATACAAGTAGATTACGTATGACCTACGGTATTAATATTGAAGATTTTTATATTTGCCCGACCATAAAGGAATGATTAATAGTTTGTATCGCTAAGTCGGAATTTTGCCACTGACGTATAGTGACATTCCTTGATCTGGTACTTTGCCTTCTCCATTGCATCGTACAAGTAAGTCAATGCTTGCTTCTCTTCGCCATCCATCAGCCTAAGAGCAGTCACTAACGGTTGGCTTGCCTTGAGCTTTAGTGACGTTGTTCCAAAAGGTCGTCGATATTAAGTCTTCGTAAATCTGATGTCTTTTCACTTTTGCATTCTTTTGCCAAAACACATCGGGATTGGCGAACTTAGCTGACACAATGAAGGTCTTGAAAGCTTGCCGTTTCACCCAAACTCTTTGGAGTGTTAGGAATACGGTGGCAAAACGGGTGATGGTGGGACGAATCAGATTCTGTTGGATGACTTTATTCATCCTATCGCTAAGTTGAGTTGGGCCTATGCGGCCTCATAAGTGGTTGTGCGATTGCACAGACCGCATAGCAGCCGCACAAGTCGCACCTTTTTGGGCGAGACTATGCCCGTCGATCTGGTCGCACTGTGCGGCCGCATACCGAGTATCCAGCCGCACATTTAAACATTGCTTCAAAGTACTTAAAGTCTTTGAGCACTAGAAATCTCTGATAGTTGTATTTCACTTTTCTTTTTGAATATTTATCTTTAGCACCAATGTAATTGTATCTTGGTATTAAACATTTATTCCATATGATTCTGAGATTCTTTGGTATCTGTTATACATCACCGCAGCAAGAGATTTCAACCAAAGTAATTTGTGAATCTGAATTGATATAGTTGTTGAGAAGACTACGGTAGTGACTAATGTTCTTCTACATGAGGTCCAAATCTTATTTTTTAGTTGCAATTATTTGAAGGAACTACCTTACTACCTATTTGGTTTGATTGTTTCATGGTTATATTTGATTTCTTAATAATTCGACAATACGGCTATACTGTATTACGTGTTATTGTGGAATTAGACCAGCACAGTAATAAAAGTTTGTTGAATAAATTTTTAAATGGTATATTCAAAGAAGCTTTGTCGGGTATGACAGTTTCTTCAAAGAGTTGCAATCATATCAGGTGGTACTTGGTTTATATCTCATCTGAATTTATATGGTCCCGCTTTAATTGTTTTGGATGTTTAATCTCTATACTTTTGCTTCTTTCCTGTGAGTAGAAGTTGTCTTTCCGTTGTTAGTGTGTGCATTGTTATTATATTTTTTGTATTCCTTTTGTGGTAAAAGTAATAGTTTACTCACGTTACGTCACCCTATAATCGTTCTGACTATTTTCATCTCTTTTATTTTGCAGGAATAGTGTGCTGTTTAAGGATATTTATTACTTCTCGGAAGTCTGATTTTATCTTCATATGTGTATGATACATACATATGAGCTTTTATTCCGCATTTAAACTTAGCTTTGTCGTGTATGCAAACTACTGTACCATGAGATATGTTTTTCCTATCATCGTAATCCATTAAATAATATTATCATATCGTTAGGTTTTAAATCACAAGAGCACGCAACATTATATAATAGATTTTGATTTATTATTTTTCATTTAGTAATACCCCACGCATGGTTTGTCGTAATTGGATCGCATGGAATCTAATTCCACTTAATTTGATTATATTTAGATGAATTCGAGAAATTATATTGTTTGGTAAGCTGAAATTGAACGGATGAATTGCAATGAATTCAAAAAATAGATATTTAATTTAATAAATATGATGAATGCTCGGAAAATGTCAAGCTTTGGCATACTTCGGACAAATTGAGGTATTTTCGTTATGTTGCAATGTTTGAGTAATTTGAAATGATTTGATTGCATTGCCAATGAGATAATCTAATTACCTTAAATGATGTGTAATTGGATTTTCTCTGGATTACTAAGTGATTATAATTTTTAATTTTCTCAACCAAGTAAGGAAATAAAATTGAGAGTTTCGTCATCACACTACACACTTGATTAGTTGATTGCGACAAACCAAGTATGACCTTAAGTTTTATAGACATGGTGTAATAGCCAAATTTTAAGGAAAATAATGTTGTGATACACTAAATAATATTAGTTACTTGTGCGAGGGAATGTAAGGAAAATCATGTTGGATCAATAAACTCGTCTAATTACTCGAATGGGTATAAAATCTAGTTGTTGCGCGTCCAGCAACACTTTCTAGCACCTTTAACAAATTTTGGAATATAATAATAACAGAGAAAAGGTCAATCATGAAGGAAACCTCGAGCCCCATCAAGAGGTCAAATTTAAGGGCCAGAAGCAACATAAATTATCATCCCAATGACAAGATCGGTTAAAATCCATATTGGAATATTTAAAGAGGTTTTTGAATCATTGAGTATAAACTATTGAACCCAATCAGAATCAATATACAAATCGAAGCCTGCCTTTTAGAAATTGGTGGAGCCATAAGGGTTTGGTCGGTCGTATTGGGACAACACTTGAGTTCAAATTTAATTCTTTGATTCAGCTTTGTACAAGATTCAAATAATCAAGGATGTCTAAGTGATGATATGGATCCTAATGATGTTTTAATTTGTGCGTGTGAACAAACACCAAGGTGCTCTAAAAAGATAGAAAAGATTACAAGTCTAACAAAATTTTATAACATTTATTTAGTCAATACCTACAAAAAATTTGCACCATATACCGCAATATAATATGTATTAAATCCATGGGATTAATTTTGACCAAGTCTTCACTATATAAAATATAATTGAAGATTGGGTCAATTTGAATCTACTTGGGAATGTGCTAGTTGTAGTCATCAAAATTAAGTTAGTGACGTCTGAAAAACCAACAATGTTCCTCTTTTTATCATTACATGAGATTAAATTAATTTGCTCCCCAATATAAATCCAAACTATGCATGAGTGTAAGATACTACTTATCAACGTGAAAACTCTTTTGTTTAAGTTCAGTATTATCATACTCCCATTTTTGGAGCCAGCCAACTAAATCTTCTAAGCAAGTGATTGAATGGTCAGAAATGAATAATACAATGGGTAAATAACGCCAAAAGGATGTACATTATATATAGTAATAGAAATGTTTTTTTTTTGTTACTTCAACGAAAAAATACAGGGGTGAGCAACCGGACCGGACCCGGATCGGCTCCGGACCCCGGACCGGAAACCGATTTTTTAACCTTCAAATTTAAAAAAAAAATCCGGACCGGAACCGGATCGGCTTCGGACCCTGGACCGGAGACCGGACCAGAACCCGACGACCGGTCAAGTCCAAAAACCCGAACTAGACCGGTCATTGCTCACCCCTAAAAAAATACATGGTAAACAAAGTTCAAAGGAAAATTACAGATTCAAAGGAAAATACATGTGCAAGAAAAGAAATACAGTGAACAAGCAAAGACAAGCAACACATCTACTTCTCGTGCAAGAAATGAAATAGTATGGAGTCTAGGTGTTAGATCCTAACCCTTGCTTATGTTTTAATGGTGTTTAGGGGAGGATTAGTGATGGATTGAGATGGACGGCTGAGATCGAGTGGGAGAAAGTATATAAGGTTTTGTTTTTTTTAACTCTCTCTCTCTCTCACGATCGCATCCCTCTCACTCACTCTCTCTCTCTAGACTCGTCTCTCTCCCTCAGTGTTTCTTCGGCATTGGTGGAGGCGAGGGTGCTGTGGGAGTCGCCGGAGGAGCGAAGATCGTAGTTCGTGGTGTTCGCCGGAGGAGAAGAGGTTTCGCGAGGAAGCGCTCGCCGTTGTTTCTTCCAAGGCTTCTTCAAGCCTTAAGGTATGTCAAACTTGCTTTCAAGCTCACCTATTATTAGTGTGGGGGTGGGAGCGGTAGATGGTAGGCCGTTTTGGCTCGTCGGACCTGCACAGCAGCTTCTGCACTAAAATCGGTCGACCAGTGTTCTGGGTTCGGTCGACCGGTTGTAGTGTATTTTTGGGTGAATCCCTCGCACCGGTCGAACGATGCCTTTGGGCGGTCGACCGGTTGTGCAATTTTAGCGAGAGAAAGACGTCCTGGGTATTTTCGGTCGAACGGTACCCCTTTGCCGGTCGACCGAAAGTACTGTCGTAGGTCGGTTGGGGGCGTTGACCATCTAAACGGCCGGCCGCCTGTTTGACTCGTTCGACCGACGACTTAAGTTAACTTAACGGCCGATCGACCGGAAGTGTGGTTTCGGTCGACCGTGAAGTGTGGACTGTTGGTGAATTTTACTGGTGGTTTTCGGTCGACCGATAGGGTTCGGTTGTTCGACCGTTTTACTGTGGGTTGCGAAAATAGATTTCTACTGGTGCTTTTCGGTCGACCGGGACTCCTTTGTCGGTCGACCGTTTGGCAAGTTTTTCGGTTGAGCCAGTTCTCTGGGTGAGGATCGGTCGACCGGAAGACAGTTTTGGTTCGACCGTTTTACACTGTTTTTGTGTGTTTGTGTTGCTATTGATTGGTTAGAAGGCGACGGGTTCACCGGCCCTTTTGGGGCGACAGACGGACAGACCAGCCCTATAGCGATCAGTAGTGACACGTTGAGGGGGATTATGATAATTGTCGCCGTGGCTCCGGCAGTTGAGGCAAAGCCGTGGCTCCGGCGAATGATGCAAAACCGTGGCTCCGGTAACACTGAGGCAAGAAGGGGGTTGTTTGGCCGTGATTTGGACCGGCGGTGCCTTGTGTGCACGAGTGTTGGTGGGGTTGGGGTGAGAGGACCTTTGAGACCCGTGTTGTTTGGCTATGGCCGGGAGAGAGGTCCCGGGAACTTAGCGGGTGTATCAGTTGTGATTTTATGGTTCTTTGCATATTTCATTCTGTCCATATATGTGTTAGGGTTTGGCATACTGGGTTTCCTCCTGGAAACTCAGGCATTTATTGTCTACTTTCAGGCCGAGAGCGACGGTAGGTGGGTGGTGACGGCGGAGGGAGCGCTCGAGACCGGATCCTGTTTCCTTATCTTTTGAGGTGGTCGTGATTACTTGTGTATATTTTATGTATATGATCTTTTGATGTAATCACATTCTTTTGTAAACTCGTTCACATATATATATTATATGTTGGTGCACCGGTGTGTGTTTTTCTTTACGTAATGTCCTCGTTGGTTGTATGTTTTAAATTTGAAATTTTCCGCTGTGTTGAGGACGTTACAACTTGGTATCAGAGCAGTCAGTTTCGGTGTCTTCGTCCATTGGAACCACCCTTAGAGTTGTGTCGTTCATGCATGCATTGTTCTGATTCATGTTTTGTGTCTCCTGTGTAGATGGCTCCGAGATGCGTGAGACCTCCTCCCCAAGATCGTAGCCCTAGTGTTGAGGCAGATGAGGGGAGCAGGGGTTAGGAGTGGAGGGCGCTCCAGGGCACACTGGGTAGACTGGGCGAGATTCTCGAGCGCCAATCTGCCCAGGCTGAGCAGGGAGGAGCGGAAGCAGTGCTTGATCGGTTCATGCGTCAGCATCTCCTATCATTCGATGGTTGCGGCAACCCTGAGGCAGCAGAGGACTGGGTCTTTAAGATCCAGAAGATTTTCGGGTGATTGGGTGTCCTCCTGAGAGGAAGGTGGATCTGGCCACCTACGTGTTGGACGGCGGTGCAGCTAACTGGTGGAGGTCCACTTCTGTTGTAGTTTTTGAGGACAGTGAGGAGTTGGGCTGGGAGGATTTCCTGGTGGAATTCAACCAGCAGTATTTTCCGCAGCACGCCCGTGACAGGAAGAGAGAGGAGTTCCTAGCTTTGGAGCAGATGGACATGACTCTGGCCGCCTACATCAGCAAATTCCACGCTTTGGAGCGATATTGTCCAGAGATTTATGTGACACAGGAGCAGAGGGCTCGGAGGTTTGTGCGCGGTCTGAGGCCGCAGTTCAGGGCCCGTGTTACCACGAGCATGCCACAGACATTAGCAAACGCTGTGAAGTTTGCGACCATTATGGATCAGGATAGCCAGGACATCGAGGAGGCTAGGAGGTCGCAGGTGAAGACCGTAGTGCGTCCGGGGAGTCAGTTATCAGGGAATCCGGGCAAGAGGCCGCAGGTTGATGGATGTGGCCCACCGCAGGCGGGGCAGTGAAGGCAGTGTGGTGGAGTTCATCCGGGACGCGGTTGCGGGCCCCGTTCTGGCGCGTGTCATGGTTGTGGCCAGGTGGGTCACTTTATTTGTTCTTGCCCGAGCAGGCCGGGTGGGCCTATTGTTCGACCGGGATCATCCACAGCTGGTGGAGCTGGACCGAGTCGCCTAGCAGCACCACCCCAGCAGGGGAAGAGAGCAGGTCGCGTATTCACTATCCAGGTGGAGGAGGCTAGAGATGCGAGCACGGTGGTGGAAGGTACGCTACTTGTTGCAGATTTGGTAGCTAGGGTGTTGTTCGACTCTGGGGCCACACACTCGTTTATCTCTGAGCAGTTTGCGAGCGTGTTGGGCCGTACCCCTGGGATGTTGACTGCCACTTTGGAAGTCAGCACACCCCTGGGTTTGGTGGGCACGGTGGGGAGATTTCTTCCCGGCGCCACGATTGCTTCGGGAGACCAGGAATTTCCGGCTGACCTGGTCTTGCTACCGATGGTGGACTTTGATGTTATACTTGGGATGGATTGGTTGTCCCAGTATGACGTTCGAGTCTTATGCCGTGATAAGAAGATTTTGATTCCGAGGCAGGATTTGCCTGATCTTCTGATCAGAGGATTGAAGGACCACGGGAGTCGGTTGATTGTCTCTTCAGTTAGAGCTCGGAAGTTGATTCAGCAGGGTTGCAGGGCTTTTGCAGCCACTTTGGTAGTTCCGGATCCGCAGTTGGGGAGGTTGGAGGACATCGAGATTGTTCAGGATTTTCCCGAGGTGTTTGCTGATGATGTCTCCGGTCTACCACCCCACAGAGAGATAGAGTTCGGCATTGATCTGGTAGCTGGGACTACACCGCAGTCGAAGGCTCCGTACAGGATGGCGCCTGCAGAGTTGGCGGAGCTGAAGAAGCAGTTGCAGGATCTGATGGATACTGGGTTTATCCGACCTAGTGTCTCACCGTGGGGTGCGCCGATTTTATTTGTGAAGAAGAAGGACGGCTCGTTGCGGATGTGTATAGATTACCGGATGCTGAATAAGGTTACCGTGAGGAATCAGTATCAGTTGCAGACGCGCTGAGCAGGAAGTGGAGGTGTCAGCTGCGAGTTTGTGCATTCAGGAGTGGAGGCTACTCCAGACATTGTCAGAGTGGAGGCCGTTCACAGAGAACTCAGAGGGAGCTGTGATTGCGGGTCTTCGAGTGGAGCCGCAGACCGTCAGTCGAGTTGTTCAGGCTCAGCACAGTGATGAGGATTTGACTAGTCGGCTACAGTCAGTTGCCAGGGATGGGTCAGACTTCACTGTGGGAGTGGATGGAGGTCTGAGGTTCAGGAGTCGGATCTGGGTGCCGAAGGTCGATGAGCTGAGAGATGACATCATGGAGGAGGCACACCGAGCCAGATATTCCATTTACCCGGGGAGTACGAAGATGTATAAGGATCTGCAGCGGAACTTCTGGTGGAGAGGGATGAAGTGTGATGTGGCTGATTTTGTGGCTAGGTGCTTGGTTTGCCAGCAGGTGAAGATCGAGCACCAAAGACCAGCAGGACCGATGCAGAGTATAGAGCTTCCTGAGTGGAAGTGGGAGCACGTGACGATGGATTTCGTCACCGGGTTGCCGAAGACGAGGAGCTCTCATGACGCGATTTGGGGTATAGTCGATCGATTGACCAAATCGGCACATTTTCTGGCCATCCGGACTACTTTACCTTTGGAGGGTCTTGCGAGATTGTATATTGAGGAGATCGTCAGACTGCATGGGGTGCCAGTGAGTATCATTTCAGATCGAGATCCGAGGTTCACTTCCAGATTCTGGGGGAGTTTGCAGCAGGCTCTGGGGACTCGTCTGAAGTTCAGTACATCATTTCATCCGCAGACCGACGATCAGTCTGAGAGGACTATTCAGACGTTAGAGGACATGCTGAGAGCGTGCACTCTGGATTGGGCAGGGCACTGGGATGAGCACCTGCCGTTGATTGAGTTCGCCTACAACAACAGTTACCATGCGAGTATTGGCATGGCGCCGTACGAGGCTTTGTACGGGAGACCTTGCAGATCACCGGTGTGCTGGAGTGAGGTAGGCGAGAGAAAGCTGGTCGGGCCTGAGATTGTGCAGATGTATGCTGAGAAGGTTGATGTGATCAGGCAGAGGCTAGCGAAAGCTCAGAGTAGGCAGAAGAGCTACGCGGATCGGCGTAGGCGTGTGCTGATTTTTGAGGTTGGTGATCATGTCTTTCTGAAGATCTCACCGTCGCGTGGGGTGTGAGATTCGGAAAGAAGGGGAAGCTCAGTCCGAGGTACATTGGGCCGTTCGAGATCTTAGACCGAGTTGGAGAGGTCGCCTACCGGATTGCGTTGCCGCCACAGTTTTCTGGTCTTCTTAACGTCTTCCATGTTTCGATGCTGAGGAAGTACGTATCAGATCCTTCTCATGTGATTCAGATTGAGGTTCCAGAGATCCAGCAAGATTTGTCTCTTTAGGAGAGACCGGTGGAGATTGTGGATCGGATGGATCACCAGCTCAGGAGGACCATTCCTATGGTTAAGGTCAGGTGGCAGCATCACTCTGAGCGAGAGGCTACTTAGGAGGTTGAGGAGGAAGTCCGGAGGTCGTATCCGGAGCTGTTTGGTAAGTGCTGGTTTTAATTTCGTGGGCGAAATTATTTTAAGGAGGGTGGATTGTTAGATCCTAACCCTTGCTTATGTTTTAATGGTGTTTAAGGGAGGATTAGTGATGGATTGAGATGGACGGCTGAGATCGAGTGGGAGAAAGTATATAAGGTTTGGTTTTTTTTAACTCTCTCTCTCTCTCACGATCGCATCTCTCTCACTCACACTCTCTCTCTCTAGACTCGTCTCTCTCCCTCAGTGTTTCTTCGGCATTGGTGGAGGCGAGGGTGCCGTGGGAGTCGCCAGAGGAGCGAAGATCGTAGTTCGTGGTGTTCGCCGGAGGAGAAGAGGTTTCGCGAGGAAGCGCTCGCCGTTGTTTCTTCCAAGACTTCTTCAAGCCTTAATGTATGTCAAACTTGCTTTCAAGCTCACCTATTATTAGTGTGGGGTTGGGAGCGGTCGATGGTAGGCCGTTTTGGCTCGTCGGACCTGCACAGCAGCTTCTGCACTAAAATCGGTCGACCGGTGTTCTGGGTTCGGTCGACCGGTTGTAGTGTATTTTTGGGTGAATCCCTCGCACCGGTCGAACGATGCCTTTGGGCGGTCGACCGGTTGTGCAATTTTAGCGAGAGAAAGACGTCCTGGGTATTTTCGGTCGAACGGTACCCCTTTGCCGGTCGACCGAAAGTACTGTCGTAGGTCGGTTGGGGGCGTTGACCATCTAAACGGTCGGCCGCCTGTTTGACTCGTTCGACCAACGACTTAAGTTAACTTAAGGGCCGGTCGACCGGAAGTGTGGTTTCGGTCGACCGTGAAGTGTGGACTGTTGGTGAATTTTACTGGTGGTTTTCGGTCGACCGATAGGGTTCGGTTGTTCGACCGTTTTACTGTGGGTTGCGAAAATGGATTTCTACTGGTGCTTTTCGGTCGACCGGGACCCCTTTGTCGGTCGACCGTTTAGCGGGTTTTTCGGTTGGGCCAGTTCTCTGGGTGAGGATCGGTCGACCGGAAGACAGTTTTGGTTCGACCGTTTTACACTGTTTGTGTGTGTGTGTGTTGCTATTGATTGGTTAGAAGGCGACGGGTTCACCGGCCCTTTTGGGGCGACGGACGGACAGGGCGGCCCTATAGCGATCAGTAGTGACACGTGGAGGGGGATTATGATAATTGTCGTCGTGGCTCCGGCAGTTGAGGCAAAGTCGTGGCTCCGGCGAATGATTCAAAACCGTGGCTCCGGTAACACTGAGGCAAGAAGGGGGTTGTTTGGCCGTGATTTGGACCAGCGGTGCCTTGTGTGCACGAGTGTTGGTGAGGTTGGGGTGAGAGGACCTTTGAGACCCGTGTTGTTTGGCTATGGCCGGGAGAGAGGTCCCGGGAACTTAGTGGGTGTATCAGTTGTGATTTTATGGTTCTTTGCATATTTCATTCTGTCCATATATGTGTTAGGGTTTGGCATACTAGGTTTCCTCCTGGAAACTCAGGCATTTATTGTCTGCTTTCAGGCCGAGAGCGACGGTAGGTGGGTGGTGACGGCAGAGGGAGCGCTAGAGACCGGATCCTGCTTGCTTATCTTTTGAGGTGGTCGTGATTACTTGTGTATATTTTATGTATATGATCTTTTGATGTAATCACATTCTTTTGTAAACTCGTTCACATATATATATATATATATATATATATATATATATATATATATATTATATGTTGGTACACCGGTGTGTGTTTTTCTTTACGTAATGTCCTCGTTGGTTGTATGTTTTAAATTTGAAATTTTCCGCTGTGTTTGAGGACGTTACACTAGGCATATGTTTCAGCATGCACGACAACATGAGCAACATTCATAGAGTCAAAGTGAATGGTACATCTCATCAAATCCTTCTCTTCTTTGATGGAAACTTGTAAGATCTAGAAGGAAGTGTTGAGTGCATTCAATGCACATACTTTGGCCTAAGGCGCTGCAAACCTATTGTATTGACAACAATCGTAGGATCTACTTTGGGCGGATGGGATTGATTGAGCCGAGTGAGTGGGAGGAGACATTTTGTTAGTTGTTGGTGTGTCTCATTCGAGTGGAAGGTTTTTTAGTTATAGTGGGAGCACCGAGTAAGCAGCTGCGTGGGCGAGATCCAATGGACCAGAGTAGCAACTTAGTTGTGGAGGGACGACTGAGATTAAGTGACCGTTGGAGCACCAATTCAAGATCTGAATATTCGACTATTGTAGCTACGGTTGCACATGGGTCGGGTTGGGTTTGGGCCGGAACCCGACCCAACCCGAAATTTTTGGGTTAATGAAAAACCCAAGCCGAACCCGAAGCAGAATCGATTCAGATTCAACCCAACCCGATCCGAAATATTCGGGTTGGGTTGGGTCGGATCGTTTCAACCCGAATTTGATAATGCAAATCCAATTCCAATTCCATCGACGTATACAAGCTCGTCTCTGAGAAAAAATCAGTACGAAATCACTCAAAACCAAATCAGAAATCGAATAGACGAATACACAACCACAAGAGTGAAATTGATGGAGTTGAAACATAAAAAATATGGAAAAGCGACAACCACATCATAAACAAATACAAAATCAACTCCAATCAACACAAACCACCAAAAATATTACCGATCCCGAGTGGAAACTGGAAAAAACAAATGAAAAATGCCCACAATCACATCTACGGAGACAAATGAAGATATGCATTAGATTCAATATGCAATATCAAACTAGAATAAGGAGTTTTTTTCTTAAGCAAAATGTGGATTTGGAGTTCCAATGGAGAAAACAACTACAAAAAAAAACTTGGAAAGAAAGGAATGAGTAGTAGAAGAGAGAGGTCAGAGGATAGGAGGGAGAAGGAGAGAGAAGAAGAGGAAGATGAGGAGAGGAGAAGGGAGAGAGTGAACGAGAATAGGAGCAAAGAAGGAAAGGAGGAGATAGAGAGGGAAGGAGTTCCCTCTCTTCTCGTCTTCCCTCTCCTCCTCTCCTTCCCTTCTCCTTAACCTCTGTTTTCTTCTCCTTCTCTCCCTCTCCTCCACACTGTTTGCTTTTTGGCCTTAATATATGTTTTGATGATTTAACTAACTAATCTTAATCACAATCAAATTGAGTGTAGCACACATTATGCATGGAATATATATTGTATTGTGCTAACATCTATAGGTGATCAAAATTCAAGGAAGAATGTAATGAAGTCAAGACATGTAATCAAGCTATTTGAAGACATGTAATCTTACCTTTATTTGAGTCTTAGGAATCTATGTGAACCTATTCACTTATACACTAGGTTCCTTGTAAAAGTCACACACCAAATTTCACATTATTTGGACATCAATAGATCACCCATATTTAAGTCAGAAAATCACTCAAACTAAACCTCAACCTGTCTGTGCAGAACGGTCGACCAAAATGAGTTTTCTGTTCAACCGTTTCTACCAGCAAACATGTACACCAAAAGTGATTTACCCAGTTCCACTGGTCGACCTATTTTGATCTTTCGGTCGACCGTTAAACCCGTATTTTCGGATGACCATTACACTTGTCAAATTCTCCAACGGTCGTATTTGTATTTTCACCTAACCCCTATTTTGTTTCTTGCCACCAGTCAAACATTTCCAAGCCAACGATCGATAGGATGTAGACAAACTTGTGCGCCAAAAGTCCCAGATATTTTCGGTCGGACAAACTTCCATTTTGAGTTTGACCGTTAAACCTTTATCCTGGCCAAAAGCCTAAAAACGGTCGACCGCTTTTAGTTTTAGTTCGACTGTTAACTTATGTTGTAGCTATTTAGTTTGACTGTATCTTTCGTTGGTTCAAACGTTTCCTTACTTTCATGGAAACGGTCGACCGTTAATCTCATGTCGGTTGACCTATATATGACAGATTTCCTCAACTTCGTTTTTTGCATTGTGTATCTAGCACAAATCTTGACCAAATCTTCTCCAAGAACTATAACACTTTAGGAGCTTATAAATAGAGGTTCACACACCTTATTTCCACAACTGTCCTACTCCAAACACACATATACTAGATAGAAACTCTCCCACTCAAGAATCCCAAAATCCTACATACTCCAAGCTTAAACTTCATCACTTGAGCAAATCCATATCCTACTCAAGTGTGTTGAAGTTAGAGTGTTTTTTCACACATTTCCTTTTGTTGTTAGAGGTTCTAAAGGCTTTGGTGGAAGCATCCCTCTTGGGTTGTGAGAGGAGGATCCGAGCTCGGTAAGGGTTGTTTACAAGTTCGGGGTGTAAAGGCTTGATGTAGACATGGAACAAGATCGGATTAGTGAAGATGTAGGCAGAGCTCGTGGATGGAGCAGAGCTTTCAAGAGAGGACAATGACCTAGGTGATGTTCCCTTTTTTGTACTTGTTTTTAGTGGTAATTTCCGTTGTATTTTTAAGTAGAGATTAAGAAATTTATTAGATTAATTAGGCCATACACGATCCAACACTCTCTTCCTTCTCTCCTTGTAATGATAAGGAGAGAGGGAGAGAATAAGATGCAAATATAGAAGGAGTAGAGGGAAGAGGAGAGAGCGGGAGGAAAAGAGGGAAGAGAGAGAAGAAAAAGAGAGAAGGCGAATAGGGAAGGAGAGAGGAAACGAGAGAAAAGGAGATAGAGAAGGGTAGAGAGATGTTGGAATTATGGCCAAAGATTATGGAGACAAGAATACATGGAGGGTTGGATACGCCCACTCGTTTGGCTACCAAGAAGGAAAACCTTTCCTTGAAAGAAGCACGGACATGGGTCGCCCCTAGGAAGGTACTTGTGGGGGTGGAGCAAGCTCATATGGTTCAAGAATCATGTCCAAAACTGGCCATCACAACGTGGCACACGATGCGGAGACGTTTGATGACAAAGAAGTTGATGCAGGCACGGGGTGCAGCTCATGACCTGGATTGTGTACTATGTAACGAGGATGATGAGGATATGGGACACTTCTTTTGGGCATGCTCTTTTACGAGGGATGTTTGGACAGGAATACTAAATGCACTAAAGCTGGGTGCTAGCCTCAGAAATACACTAGATGAGGAGGCGAAACACATGCTACAGGTGAAGGGTGGACGAGTGCACATGACATCATTGAAGCTACCCTTTGTGGTCATATATGAGTATTGGCAGGAGCAGAACAGAAGAGTGTTTGACAACGAGAAGAGGCGCCCATCGGATATCATTAGATTGGTCAAAGACACAGTTTGGATAGTGGGCTCAAGGATGAAGGACCTTGTGGAAGATCCAATGGCGATGCACATGTTTAAAGACGTATGGAGTTAGAAGTATATGTGTACTAGAGTAGCTAGGGGACTATTTGTAATGGGTCGGTGACTCATGGCGTTTTGTAGGCTGGGCATGTAGATAGCATGTCTCGCGGGTGTCATTTGCAAATTTTGTAGGCTTGTAAATCATAGTTTACACATTAATGAAATTTCGAGGCTAAGCCTCCCTTTTTCTTTGCAAAAAAAAGAAGAGTAAAGAGATAGAGAATGAGAGAGGAGAGAGAATAGAGAGTAGAGAAAGAAGGGAGAGACGAGAGGTAAAAAGGAGACGCGAGCGAGAAAAGAGAGGGAGAGAGTAGAAGAAGAGAGAAGGAGAGAGAATAAGGAGAGAGGTAGAAGGATAAGGAGAGAGGGAACGAGAGAGAAGGAGAAGAGAAAGTACATAAAGGGGAGAATGAGAAAGGAGAAGTGAGAGAATGTAAGAAGTGGAGAGAGAATGAGAGAGAGGGATAAGAGGGAGAGTGCGCAGAGAAGGAGAGGGGAGAATAAGGTGACAAAGAGAAGGAGAAGAGGGAAGAGGAGGAGAGAGGTAGAGAAGAGGAGAAGAGGGAAGAGAGAGAAGAAAAGAGAGACGAGAAGGGAGAGAGAAGAGAGACAGAGAAGGAGAGTGAGAGATAGAGAAGGGAGAGAGGAGAGTGGAGAAAAGTGGATAAGAAGAGCAGAGAGAGGATGAGAGAGAAGGAAGAGGGAGAAAGAAGGAAAATAGAAAAGAGGAGAGAGGAGAGAGGGAGAGATGGGAGAGAGGAAAGAGGAAACAAGAGACAAAAGGAGAGGTGAGAGAAGGAAAGAGGAGGGAGAAGAAGGAAGAGAGAGAGCGAAAGAGAGGAAGCGGTCCTACGGTGGGATCGAGAAGTAGGCAAATCACGATCCAATCTCTCCATAACATATTGCAATTGATTTTGCAATTCCAAAATTTTATGCTTGCATTTTGTATGAACTATTGGCGAACATGGTTGATTAGTCTTTCAATAATATTATCGTAGTCCAACCCTACTACCAACTCCCCGTACACAGTTGGGATGCTCGTCATTTCCGACTATCTGAAACAAAATTGCCTTGGGATTATCTTGACTTCAGAGAGTCCTACTGTTGTAAAAAATTTGTTACAAACAATTGAAAAATATAAACTTTTATAGTGTGATTTAACAACATACAAGTTATACAACTTACTATTTTCGAGCCGACCGCTTGTGACTTGTCTGTGACATACTCCCCTTTGGAGTTTATCCTCGCTCTCTTCCGACAATCACATCGAGCTACGGGGGAAGGAGGAGACAAGTTGCTTGCTTGCTCCTCACAGATGCCCGAGTTATTGCCTTTTTTTTCTTCTGGGCCATTTTTTTGGCCAACATTTGTTCTTCAAACTTTAGGTATTCGATCGAGACATACAATGAAGATACTTGTTAGAAGATCGACGTTCTTGGCTTTTTGCTCGAAGGGGCATCAACCAATTTTATTAGATTATCATTTAAAGAAATAACTTAATAAGTTCATATTCGAAATTAAACTCAGTTACCTGAAACTCCGGGGTTTCTCTTGATTTTTTGAATGATTCCCATGTACTCGGAGTGATGAAGTTATAGTAATCGCACGGATTTTTGTCCTGATACTCTCCGAATATCCACTTATTTGTTAACTTTGTCTTGAAGTCCCTACAATAGACCGCAACGTACTTCATCCACTTTTTCTTCAATGTGGCAGTGGATGGGGAACTCAAAGCTTGCTTGTAATGCGTTAACATTTTCAATTCCTATAAATTAAAAATTTGACTAAAACTGAAGAACATGATAATAGACTCATTACCTGCACGTCATCCCAAATGGAGTCTTTAATCTTCTCATCAACTTCGGTCCAACTCGACAAACATATGTCAACTCTAGACCTCGTGAGGCTCCCCACATAACTATACCAGTTGTCAGACATCATGCCTATCGGCCCAAGATGGCTATCAAACAGGATCACAATTTTACTGTCTCTATTCCTTTTGACTGCGATTTCGTTCATGAGAGTAGGTCTTCATGAACTGTAAGTCTTCAAGACCTCAGAATCTGATGGAGTGGGTTTCTTCTTCGGAGCCATGATACTTTAAAAAGTAAAATGAAGACATTAAATAGTAAAATCAAGACATTAAATTGTTATGACTAAAAATTACACTTCACCTTTACGATTTCCTTTTTCTTAACGTATTTTCAATCCATATACCTTCACCGTGGTCATCTCTTGCCATTAAAGTCTCAACATGGATTTTGACATCTAGTGACTTCAACTCAGGCACTTTCTTAGCGAAAGGTGGTGTCTCTTGATACTCGACGAGACTACCATCTGACAGAATTACTAATGATTTTCAATCCATATACCTTCTAGTCATTAATCGTGCAATAGATCATTGCTTGCATTACAAATGACTGTTGACGATAAGAATACAAAACAGGTTGTCCGTCATCCCCCAATCTCTTTAGGTCATCAATTAAGGGTCTTAAATACACATAAATGTCGTTTCCAGGTTGCTTCGGACCAGAAATCATTAAGGACAAAAAGCAGAACAAGCCAAGAACTGTGAATGCTACCCAGACTACCGAAATGATTCATTCCACCGGTACAAAGTCCAAGCCGTAAATTCCTGGATTCTTCACTAAACAAAGGAAAGTCGAAATCTACTTTTTTCCACTGAGGTGAATTTGCAGGATGATGTAGCAACTGATCATTTGGTTTATCACGATCAACATGCCATGTCAAGTTTTTGGAAGCCTCCTTACATGTAAACAACCGGTTATGCCTTCATATTATCGGATGATACCACAAAACTTTAGTAGGAGGTCCTTTGATTTTCAAATCATCACCATCTACATTGTGTTTCGGTCCACTGCGTTTCATTTTTATCGTTAAATATTACACCTGAGTAACGAATGTAAGTTTTCAAACTCACCCCTATACAATATACAATCATTGAGACATGCATGTATCTTCCTATGTTCAATTCCCGTAGGACAACACTTTCTTAGCATCATAAGTTCTATATGGCAGTTCATTATCATCTGGAAGCATCTCTTTCATTAGCTTCAACAGTGATGTGAAACTGGCATCGGTCCAACCATTTCTTGCTTTTAAATTGTACAATTTCAACACCGCTGACTGTTTAATCGATTATATTGCCGCAAGTGCACGACGTCGGTGAAGATTTGACAAGTACAGGTCATGTCCACGAGGAGGTGTGTCAACTCTGGTTTGTTCGAAGGCAAGTGGGAAAAGAGGGGAGAAGAAATTAATTACACTAAACTAGACTAAACTATGCTACGCTACACTAGTAAGAAACAACAAAGAAGATGAAAGCACGAGACTAATAACTAAACTAAGTGACTAATATAAGCAAACTGGAAATCAGGAATGGAAAACCCCTAACGGGTGGAATGTGTGTACACATGAAATAAGAGGTGATGAATGCATTCAATAGAGCACAAGTGTTGGTAGTGTTGCTATGCGTAAGAAGTACCTCATGACAAGACCTATCATCCAAATCACTAACCTAAGTGATTAATATGAGCATGAACAAGTTTGTTATTAAGAACCTAAACAAGCATGGAATGTACCTAAAGATTATGGCAGAAACCATCAAGTTAAGTATTCTCTTTAATTCAAACAAGCATACTAACATTTCTCACCTACAACAACATTTAGCATTCATTCCATTCTACAAGACATGTATAAACATCAACTCCACCCCCAAAGGGGGATGAAACTACTCACACATTATTTATCTAACATTCATATTTAGGAAAAGAAGCATGCTAATTAATTATACGAATATTAAAACAAACAAGATTAACTAGTATGCAAAGAACTAAAAGAAACAACAATTAACTAATAAAACATTTTTTATTGCTCACTCACATTACATGTAGCCTCTCTCCACCAGAGTTTTGCTCCAAGGCTTTAATCCTAGTAGAGAGGATGGCCACCAAGAGAGGAGATCTCTTACAAAGGAGGAGGAATAGTTCTATTTATAGCCATGAAAAAAGGTAACCGGGGACAATCCCCCGGTATGGGTCTACACGCATACCAAATATAGCATAAAACACCTAAATACACATCCGATAGAAGACAGGTCTGATTCGGAGCTAAAAAGGACCTCCAATTAGCGATTTGGGACCACCAATTGGCGGTCTGGAACTCCTGGATCCGGCACAGTTTCGTCTGACTTCTTTGTAGCTTCGTTTCTTCTTTTGTAGTGTACCGTAATTGGTTGTGTGAGTTGCGACCCGAATCCAATTGCCAAAATACTCCTCATGAAGGTATGTGGTGCTTGATTTAGCTAATTAGTGCTTTTGGGTTTACATCCGGGTCCTTCTCTCTTGCATCTTAGTCCATAAGTCTTGCAACTTAGTCCTTTTCCTTGCTTTTAAGTCCTTACTAATCTCTTCTTCTCAAACTTGTTTATTCCTGAAACATAAACATAAAACTCGTTACGTAGCATTGCTTAGGCTAAAGATAAAGGATATAAGACACAAATATATGCATGATATGATGTCAATCAAATACCCACACACCTACCTTTTGCTAGTCCCGAGCAAAAAAAAGAAAATAAAAAATGAAAGAAAGGAAAAATCATTCGTAAACTAGGGAAATCCTAACTCACTTTCGTAGGAATCACGGTTGCACTTAGCACGTGCAATAAGCCGTTAAACCTCATCGTCATCAAGGAAGAGGAGTGTTGTGTCCTGAGGGTTTTCAACAGATATACCCACAAAATCCGAACATTGATGACTATTCAATCTAGAAACTTAACTCGATCGACTCATTTTTGTCGATCATTGGATACAGTTATCCTACGAGCCGACTCTATATATGTATCTAGTCCACACACCTAACCTAATGAATCATTAATGTAAGTTAATAAAGGACTTGAGTAAAATAAATGGACAACCTTAACATCCTCACGTGATACAAAGTATAAAGTCCATTAAGGTTCTTATTTGCATTACCATTTTTTTTTTTTTTCTAGTCGGTGTGTAATTCTCTGAAGGTCAGGTTTCGTGCATAATTGCCTATGAGGACTTACATTATCACGTACACCTTTCCCCACATCTCCACATAGGGCGATCCCTACACCCGTGTAACGGGAGTTCGGTCGGTGCATGCCAAGTCAGATGTCTCGAAAGCACAAGACACAAAGTCCCCTCGGACCTAATTTCCCGAGTGATAGGAGCCATGCGAGAAGAGAGAACACCACTTATTTATTAACTACATGGGAACCAAAACCCTTACAATTAAAGTTTCACAACAAGATTTTAAGCATCTCTGACTATGACATACTTCCTTATACTAACAAACACGAATTATTTGACTCACTAGGTTGAAGGTGGACTTCTTTAATTGTTTGAGTACTGAAACCATATGATTACTCACCCCCCGAGGGAAGACCGGGGTGCATCCTTACGACTAGATAAGACCTAAAGCCGCTATACTAAATATCCTAATGCATCATGTTCATGACAATTTTGGGAGCTTTCTTTTACTTTGCCTCCCAACGGTTTCGCACATGCTAAACACACGCAAAACTCACAAAACATTTTATTTCGCAAACACATGAATATTTTGAAAGAAATGTCAAAATTTAAAGCACTAGGCATGCAAAAGAAGACAAGTCACCCAAGGATCATGACAAACAAATATATCGATATTAAATGGAGCACACTAACATGACTCTAACAATGCACACAAAAGAAAACAAAATCAATGGAAAAGACTCGACTATGTACACACGTAAAATGCTCCCCTTGACTTATTTCATGCATTGTCCTCAATGAATGTGAGCATAATACTACATGGATTTATGCTTGAAAAAGAAAAGATCTCACCAACGTGAAGCACAAAGGGAAGTTCATGGTTATGTTGATGGACACGAACCCGAATTCCGTCAAAACCTGTGAGATACTTAAAAAGGGAGACAAATACGTTAAAGAAATGGGACCCAAATACACAAGGGTTGGGGCCCACAACAATCAATGCTCACTCATGGAGTCGTCCTTCTTTTTCTCTTTTTTATGTTTTTTGTTTATTTTGTTTTGTTTATTTTGTTTTGTTTATTTTGTTTTGTTTTCTTCTTCTTCAAATATAACTACGTACAAACATGAAATCTCAATCATTCATGCATGAACATGAATGGTTGAGTGCGAGAGAGGTTCATGAAGGAACATGACCTTCTCGACTTCAGCTGGTGCCCCCTCCAAGTAAGGTTTGAGGTTTTGTCTATTAACTTTAAACGCGTCCCCATTCCCTTGGTTCAGAATTTCAACCGCTCCATGAGGAATTACGGTTTGCACAATAAAAGGGCCAGACCATCGACTGAGGAGCTTACCCGCAAATAGATGAAGCCGAGAATTGTAGAGCAATACCTACTGCCCGGCCGTAAACACCTTTCGCATAATCATGCGATCGTAAAACATCTTGGCTCGGGACTTATTAATCTTGGCATTTTCATACACATCATTGCGTAGCTCTTCCAGTTCCACAATGTCGAGTTTATGCTGCGCCCCTGCTTGATCAAGATCCATATTCAAGTTCATAATCGCCCCAAAAGCACGATGCTCAAGCTCAGCGGGTAGGTGGCAAGCCTTGCCGTACCCTACCCGATATGGGGACATACCCAAATTGGTCTTAAACGCGGTGCTGAAAGCTCACAACGCATCATTCAACTTAGTTGACCAATCCTTCATCGAGGAATTAACCGTCTTCTCAAGGATTTTCTTTAATTGACGGTTAGAGACATCGACCTGCCTACTAGTTTGCGGATGATATGGGGTTGCAAGCTTGTGGGTGATCGAATACTTCCTCATAAGCGCTTCAAAGGAGCGATTACGGAAATGGGTACCCCTATCGGTGATTATGGTATGAAGAGTACTAAATCACGCAAAAATGTCCTTTAAGAATTTGGTGACCACTTTCTTGTCATTGGTCTTTGTGGGGATAGCCTCTACCCACTTAGACACATAGTCAACCACCACTAGAACGTAAACATTCCCAAATGAATTCGGGAAAGGACCCATAAAGTCGATGCCCCACACATAGAAGATGTCGACGACAATGACATTTTACAAAGGCATCATATCACGTCGACTAATCCTGCCAAGGCGCTGACACCTATCACATTGCTTACAAAATTCGTAAGCATCTTTGAAAAGAGAAGGCCAGTAGAATCCAGATTGGAACACCTTTGCGGAAGTTTTCTTTGCTCCAAAGTGTCCTCCACATGCCTCAGAGTGACGAAATTGGAACACACTTTGGAACTCGTCATTTTGGACGCACCGCCTGAAAATTTTGTCAGAGTAGTATTTGAATAGGTAGGGGTCGTCCCAGTGAAAGAATCTGACATAAGATCTAAATTTGGTTTGGTCAGATTTTGACCAACCCACTGGAAGTTGCTCGGTCACGAGGTAGTTCGCGATGTTGGCAAACCAAGGTTATCTTCGATCATGAACAATTGCTCGTCAGGAAATTTGTCATTAATAATTTGGTCTTGTGGGTTGGTCATCTCAAGACGAGACAGGTGGTCCGCTACAACATTTCCACACTTTTTTTTGTCCCGAATCTCGAGAACAAATTATTGTAACAACAAGATCCATCGCAAGAGTCGAGATTTTGCATCTTTCTTAGCCATGAGGTGCTTGATGACTGTTTGATCAGAATAGATAATCACGTGGGAGACAATCAAGTACGACAGGAATTTCTCCAAAGCGAATATGATCGCTAAGAATTCTTTCTCGGTCATAGTGTAGTTCAATTGGGCATCGTTGAGTGTTCTACTAGCATAGTAGATCACATGAGGCAATTTGTCCAATCGTTGCCCAAGCACTACTCCAACAACGATGTCAGATGCATCACACATTAACTAGAAGGGTTCAATCTACACGGATGGCTTAATTATGGATGTTGAAGTCAACTCTTTCTTCAAGGTCAAAAAACCATGGTGGCAATCCGGTGTGAACTCAAAAATGGCATCCTTAGCCAACAAGGCGGTGAGAGGTCGAGCAATTTTGCTAAAATCCCGTATGAGCCACCGATAGAATCCTGCATGCCCCAAAAAGGCACGGATATCCTTCACATTACGTGGCGGTGGGAGATTAGTAATAAGACCCACTTTAGCGGGATCGACCTCAATTCCCCTACTTGAGACCACATGTCCAAGTACAATCCCTCGCTTCACCATGAAGTGACATTCTCCCAATTGAGAGCGAGGTTCTTCTCACGGCATCGCTTGAGGACAAAGCTCAAGTGGCGAAGGCACCCATCAAAGGAAGCGCCAAATATGGAAAAGTCGTCCATGAAAATCTTAAGGAAGCACTCTACCATATCAGAGAAGTTGCTGATCATACACCTTTGGAATGTTGTCGGCACATTACATAACCCAAAGGGCATGCGACAGTAGGCAAACGTACCAAAGGGACAAGTAAATGTGGTTTTCTCTTGACCCTCGAGGGCGATGGGAATTTGGTTGTAGCCGAAGAATCCATCAAGAAAACAATAATACTCATGTCCGGCCAACCTTTCCAACGTCTGATCAATGAATGGCAACGGGAAATCATCTTTCCACGTTGCCGCATTGAGCTTGTGATAATCAACGCAAACTCGCCAGCCAGTTTGCAGGCGTGTTGGTAGAAGCTCATTATGCTCATTCTCAACGACCGTCATGCCTGATTTCTTGGAAACCACATGGATAGGACTCACCTACGAACTATCAGAAATAGGATAGATTATACCATGATCCAAGCACTTAAGAACCTCCTATCGGACGACTTCTTTCAGCACAGGATTCAATCTTCGTTGTGGGTCCCGGCGGGGCCTAGAATTCTCTTCCATGTGGATCCGATGCTAGACAATACCAGGGCTAATTCCCTTGATGCCCTTCAAGGACCACCCGATAACCTCATTGTTTTTAAAGAGTAATTTTTTGAGGGCAACCTCTTGATCTTTTGCAAGATCAGAAGCAATAATGAGTGGTAAGGTCTCATTGTCACCTAAAAAGATGTATTTAAGGTTATCGGGAAGCGGTTTAAGTTCGACCGGAGGTGGGTCAATGTTGGATTCAGTGTTAATTTTAAGTGACTCAAGGTCCACACGGTAAGAGGAGCAAGCACCCAGATGTGCCTCATTGTCCAGAAGTTCACATGTATATTCCTCAAAATCATCCTCACTCGCAAGCTGGTCATTAGGCACCTCAATAATATGTCGATGTGAGTCAACCATGCCCAATGACTCGAGTTCATCTGTGTCCTTAATGAAATTGGGTTTGACAGTATCGTCGAAGAGCCCGGGTTGCTTACCAAGAGTAAAGATGTTGAAATCCGCCATGAGGTTTCCAAAAGAAAACCTCATGAAGCCATGGCGACAATTCATCAAAGCATTAGATGTTGCAAGAAATGGCCTCCTAAGGATCACAGGAATTTGTCCTTGTGGGTTGGACACAGCTTCAGTATCCAAGATGATGAAATCCACTGGGAATACAAACTCCCCACTTTAATAAGGACATCCTCCACACTTCCTCGTGGAATCTTGACAGATCTGTCAGCCAACTGGAGGGTTGTCCTTGTTGGCTTAAGATCGCTTATTCCAAGGTTGACATAGATAGAGTAGGGAAGGAGGTTCACAGATGCTCCTAAATACAATAGAGCTTGAGGAATTGTCACATTAGCGATCATGCAATAAAAAGTTGGACAATCGGGGTCCTTGTATTTGACTTGCATGGGTTGTGTCAATATCGAGCTTACATTGGTGGACACAAATGTCTTTTGGGGAACATTTGTTCTCCTCTTAACGGTACAAAGTTCCTTAAGGAACTTGGCATACGGTGACATTTGATGAACAATGTCCAACAACGGAATGTTCACATTGACTTGCCTAAGTACCTCAATGATTTTGTCCCAATCCTCATCGTGTTTTTTAGTCAACCTATGAGGGAATGGTGCCTTGGGGAGATAACTGTCATGAGTAGGAGTCTCAGAATTGGGTTCCTTGAAAGACTCACGACACTCCTCGGAATAGTCACCAACAGGGTTGGATTTAGGCATTTCCACATTGTTGTCAACAAAACCTTCCCGATCTTAAGGTATGGACAACATTTGCATGTTGGGAATGATCGTTTTCAACACTGGGCACATTCTGCCTAGCCTGAGCAGGTTGACCCCTATGATTTACCACAGGTTGGCTCTGTAACTAACTCGGTAGTTGATTTATTCGTTTTAATATACCGCAAGTGCAAGGTGTCGGTGAAGACGTGACAAGTACATGTCCTATCCACGAGAAGGTGTGTCAACTCTAGTTTGTTCGAAGGCAAGTGGGAAAAAGAGGGGAGAAGAGATTAATTACACTAACTAGACTAGACTATGCTATGCTACACTAGTACAAAACAAACAAAGAAGATGAAAAGCACTAAATAAAACTAAACTAAGTGACTAATAGAAGAAGCTGGAAATCAAGAATGGAAAACCCCTAAGGGTAGGACTGTGCGTACACATGAAATAAGTGGTGATGAATGCATTCAATAAGCACAAGTCTAGGTAGTGTCTTCTATGCATAAGAAGTACCTCATGGCAAGACCTATCATCCAAATCACTAACCGAAGTGATTAATATGAGCATGACAAGTTTGTTATTAAGAACCTAAACAAGCATGGAATGTGCCTAAAGATTATGGCAGAAACTATCAAGTTAAGTATTCTCTTTAATTCAAACAAGCATACTAACATTTATCACATACAACAACATTAAGCATTCATTCCATTCTACATGACATGTATAAACATCAACTCCACCCCCAAAGGGGGATGGAACTACTCACACCCTTTAAGAAGATAAAACGGAATTAAACTAAGCATGCATGAATTTAAAGAGACAATATAAAACTAACTAAGAAAAATTATTTTATTTAAATGACTCACATTACACGTAGCATTCTTCTCCACTTGAGTTTTGCTCCAAGGCTTACTCCAAGTAGAGACAAAGGATGAAGAAGAGTTCTATTTATAGCCATGAAAAAAGGTAACCGGGGACAATCCCTCGGTATGGGACTAAGCACATACTATAAATGGACATAAAACAACATAATCCACGACCCGACTAAACTATGAAAATTTTGGATCGATTTGGACCGTCAATTGGCGGTCTGGGACAGCCAATTGGTGGTCCAGATGTGTTTGATTGAGTCTGGATTTCGGTGGTTCATTTCTGGCTTGATTTCTTGATGTTTTTTAACCCGATTTGGTTGTTGATGTTTGGTCCCTGATCTAATTGCCAAAATACTCATGATGGTGTGGAGCTTCTTGTTTTGCACATTGACCCTTTTGGTTTTACATCCGGGTCTCTCTCTCTTTCTTCTCAGTCCATAAATCTTGCAACTTAGTCTTTTTTCTTGCTTTAAAGTCCTTTTTGAGTCACTTCTTCCCAAACTTGTTTATTGTTGAAACTTAAACATAAAACTCGTTACGTAGCATTGCTTAGGCTTAGAACAAAAGATATAAGACACAAATATATGCATGATATAATGTCAATCAAATAATGTCACACCTAAATTTTGCTAGTCCCGAGCAAAACAAAGAAAGAGAAAAATGAAAGAAACGAAAAAGCATACCAAAAATAGGGAAATCCTAACTCACTTTCGTACGAATCACAGTTGCACTTAGCATGTGCAACAAGCCGTTGAACCTCCTTGTTTCCAAGGAGGAGGAGTGTTGTCTCCTGAGGGTTTTCAACGGATATACCCACAAAATCCGAACATTGATGCATTATTCAATCTAGAAACTCGACTCGATGGACTCATTTTTGTCAATCATTGGACACAGTAATCCTACAGGCCGACTCTATATATGTATCCAGTCCACACACCTAGCCTAATGAACCATTTGTGCAAGTTAAATAAGGACTTAAGTGAAAGACATGGACAACCTCAACATCCTCAAGTGATACAAAGTGTAAAGTCCATTAAGTTTCTTATTTGCACTACCATTTTTTTTCTTTTTGTTTCTTTTCTTACTTTTTGTTTCTTTTCTTTTTCTTACTAGTTGGAATTTCATTCTCCCAGGGTTAGGTTTCGTGCATCTTTGCCTATGAGGACTTACACTCTCACATACACCTTTTCCCAAATCTCCACATAGGGAAATCCCTACCACCCGTGTAACAGGAGTTCGGTCGGTGCATCCCAAGTCAGATGACTCGAAAGTACCAGGCACAAAGTCCCCTCAGACCTAATTTCCCGAGTTATAGGAGCCGTGCGAGAAGGGAAAATACCTAATCACTTATTTCTTATCTACACATGAACCAAAACCCCTACACTTAATGCCTCACAACAAGATTTAAAGGGTCATTGACTACAACAAACTTCCTTAAATTAACAAACACGAATTATTGACTCACGGTTCAGGGTGGACTTCTTTAATTGTTTGAGTACTGAAACCCTATGATTACTCGCCCCCTGAGGGAAAACCGGGGTGCATCCTAACGACTAGATAAGTCTTAAAACCACTGTACTAGATATCCTAATGCATAAAGTAAAAGACAATTTTGGGAGCTTTCTTATTACTTTGCCTCTCAACGGTTTTGCACATGCTAAACACACGCAAAACCCACAAAACATTTTTCTTTCGTAAACACATGAAGATTTTTGAAAGAAATGAATTTTTTTAAAGCACTAGGCAAGCAAAAGAAGACAATTCACCCAAGGATCATGGCAAGCAGATATATTGAGATTAAATGTAGCACACTAACATGACCCTAACAATGCACACAAAAGAAAACAAAATACAAGGCAAAAGACTCGACTATGTACACACGTAAAACACCCCCCACACCTACTTCATGCACTGTCCTCAATGAATGTGAGCATGAAACTACATGGATTTATGCATTAGAAAGAAAGATCTCACCAACATGAAGCGCAAAAGGAAGTTCATGGTTACGTTGATGGATACAAACTTGAATTCCCTCAAAACCTGTCAGATGCTAGAGAAGGGATACAAATACGTGAAAGAAATATGATCCGAATACATAAGGGTTGGGCCAACAACAATCAATGCTCATGCATAGAGTCTTTTATTGTATTTTTTTAAAATATAACTATGTACAAAAATAAGTTCCTATCTTGATTTGTCAAAGGACATCAAATGGGAAACTCAAAAGTGGGTCAACGCACTTGGAATGGGAACATGACACCACGTGGGGCCAAAATACTCATGTGTGGCCCCCCTCACAAAGAGCACAAGATGAAAAAGGAGGCTCATGAATTAGACGCAAAAGCGTCTAATTAAAAGGATCAAACAGAAAGAGCTTGAACCTCTCAAGAGTTTGGGACATAAAGTGCAACGGAAGAAGAGTTTCTCCCGTTGCAGAATTGAAGTTATAATCGTCAATCTAAACTCTCCAACCAACAGGCTGGTGGGTCGGAAAGAGGTCAAGAACCTCGTTATGCATGTCTGACTAACCAGGCGAACAAAAGGTGGGTCTCTTACCCACGGTATTCTCTAAGGCATTACCAATACCCTCATTGGCGATGTAATTGTTTGAAGTCCCATCATTTCCAAAATAATCAGGGACAATAGTGAGAGGCAAATTCTCATCAGGTCGTATTAAATTAAGGGTATTAGGGAGCTCTTGCTCCACCACAGACAAAAGATAAGGCACAATCCTGTGCCGACTCATAATGAAGCTGGTCCATGTTATTCTCAATTTGAATCAAATCCTCCACCAAGTGATCGTGAATTGAAACCCCAAGTCCCTTAGACTGACTAGGAGTTTGACTTTGAAAGATTGTGCTTTGAATTTGTGGATGTGGTGGTGGTTCGATATCAGAAGATAAATCCTCATGTTGACAAGAAAAGTTACCTTCCTCACGTTCACGTAATTGCTGCATCATTTGACTCACTTGCATTGCCAAATTTTGTATGGACTATTGAGTGGTTTCCATGAACGTAAGGAAAGTTTTTTTCAAGGAATCAGGTATGCAGTCAACTATGAGATCCAACTCAGAGTTTGGGAAATTTTGGGGTTGGGTGTTGATGGGCTGAGAATGAGTCCAATGATTCGGAGTGGGGTGTTGGTAGAATTCTGGGTATTCAGGAGGAGGATACTGGGGTGGAAATGATGTATAAGAATTTGAAAAAGAATTGTCTCCCCACGAATCCATCCCTCTTGGGTTATACACGGATGCGTAAGGGTCACATTGAGCATTTTGGGAAAATATGTGCTTATACTCAGGCTCTGGGGGAACATAAGGACATTCTACGAAAACATGACCACTTAAACTGCAATAGTTACACGGTACAGTTACAAGAGCTACCGGTGCACTCATGTCATCTACCACATGCATGAAAGAGGCCAAAGGTTCTTGTAATGTCTCAGTTTGATGACCAACAAATGATCTGACCTAACTAGATAGTGGTCTAGCAGTCGGTGCCTCTCCCATATTACCCCAATCTGAAGATTTCTCAACCACACAATTAAGATTGTCCCAACCTTACTGGATGTTTCTCTGAGGTACCCCAGGATGCATGGATCTGGAATACCTAGGAGAATAATCACTGTCCGTACAATGAAATGGATGGTTGCCTATGTAACCACTCATTTCGACAAAGAACTCTCGAGTCGACCACTCTCACCGCTACGAGGCCAATCTCGCAAAAAGTGCTCGACTCGACCCTAAAATGCTAACAAAGAGTGTAAAGAGGAGGAGACTAGAACGTAGAAGTACGTGAGCTGAAAATGACTCAGAGGAGAAGGGAAGAATCCCTAGAGCTAGCGTGGGTAGTGGGTGAAGGTAGAAGCCTAATCTAGCAAGCACAACTCAAACAACTTATGGTTACAAGTGTTTATGGGGTTGGATGTTTATGGGATGCGAATGAGTCCAATGATTGGTCATGGGTGGCTGTTGGTAGAATTATCCGTATTCGGGAGGAGGATACTGGGGTGGAATCATGTATAAGAATTTGAATAAGAAATGTCTCCCCATGAATCTATCCCTCTCAGGTTGTATGCAGATGCGTAAGGGTCACATTGAGCAATTTGGGGAAAGTTGTGCTCATACTCTGCCTCTGGGGGAACATAAGGACATTCCCTAAAAACATGACCACTGAACCCGTAATAGTCACACGGTACAACTACAGGAGCTACCGGTGCAGTCATGTCATCTACCACATGCATGAAAGAGGCCAAAGATTCTTGTAATGTTTAAGTTTGTTGACCTATATATGATCCGACGTAACTAGATGGTGGTGTAGTAGTCAGTTCCTTTCTCATATTACCCCAATTCGAAGACTGCTCAGTCACACAATCAAGATTGTCCCAACCATACAAGGTGTCTGTTTGAGGTACCTCAGGATGCATGGGTATGGAGTACCAGGGAGAATAGTCCTGGTCCCAACAATGATATGAATGGTCGCCCATGTAACCATCCATCACGCCAAAGAACTCTCGAGTCGACCACTCTCACCACCACGAGGCTAAGCTCACAAAAAGTGCTTGACTCGACCCTAAAATGCTAACAAAGTGTGTAAAGGGAAGGAGACTAGAACGTAGAAGTAGGTGAGAAGAAGATGACTCAGAGGAAAAGGGAACATTCCCTTAAGCTAGCGTGGGTAGTGGGAGAAGGTAGAGCATATCTAGAAAATAAGGCTCACACAGCCTACGGTCACTATAGGTCCTTACAACTAGACGACGCCTAACTGCGAGGTCACACGGCCTCAACACGCCTCACCTCCCTACAACGAAGACCACAAAGCCCAGCAAGTGAGCCAAGATTAAGAGATCTCTTCTCTCCTACTATTGACAAAGTGGCAACGCCGATAAGGCTATGACAGTCGTGACCGGATCACTCACATACACCTTTCCCTAAATCTCGACATAGGGCAATCCCTACCACCCGTGTAACGGGAGTTTGTCCATGCATCCCAAGTCAGATGACTCGAAAGCACCAGGCACAATGTCCCCTCAGACCTAATTTCCCGAGTGATAGGAGCCGTGCGAGAAGAGAAAACACCTACTCACTTATTTCGTATCTACACATGAACCAAAATCCTACACTTAATGCGTCACTCCAAGATTTAAAGGGTCCTTGACTACAACAAACTTCCTTAAATTAATACACACGAATTATTGACTCACTAGGTTCAGGGTGGACTTCGTTAATTGTTTGAGTACTGAAACCCTATGATTACTCGCCCCCCGAGGGAAAACCGGGGTGCATCCTAACGACTAGATAAGTCCTAAATCCACTGTACTAGATATCCTAATGCATCAAGTTCAAGACAATTTTGAGAGCTTTCTTTTTACTTTCCCTCTCAAAGATTTTGCACAGGCTAAACACACGCAAAACCCACAAAACATTTACTTTCGCAAACACATGAAGATTTTTGAAAGAAATGAATTTTTTTAAAGCACTAGGCAAGCAAAAGAAGACATGTCACCCAAGGATCATGGCAAGCAGATATATCGATATTAAATGCAACACACTAACATGACCCTAACAATACAAACAAAAGAAAACAAAATCAAAGGGAAAAGACTCGACTATGTACACACGTAAAACACCCCCCACACCTACTTCATGCATTGTCCTCAATGAATGTGAGCATGAAACTACATAGATTTATGCATGAAAAAGAAATATCTCACATGGTGTATCCCCTTGATGCTTCAATGTCCCTGAAAAAAAACTAAAAACAAAAGATTAAACTTACTCAAATTGTTCAAACCAGAGTCAGGACAGAGCACTTCCCCGACAACGGTGCCAAAAACTTGATTGATTCGTTTTAATATACCGCAAGTGCACGACGTCTATGAAGACACAACAAGTACGGGTCATGTCCACGAGGAGGTGTGTCAACTCTGGTTTGTTCAAAGTCAAGTGGGAAAAAGAAAGGAAAAACGGTTTGATTACACTAACTAGACTAGACTATGCTACGCTACACTAGTACAAAACAAACAAAGAAGATGAAAGCACTAAATAAAAATAAACTATGTGACTAATAGAAGAAACTGGAAATCAGGAATGGAAAACCCCTAAGGGGTGGACTGTGTGAACACATGAAATAAGTGGTGATGAAAGCATTCAATAAGCACAAGTGTAAGTAGTGTTTGCTATGCATAAAAAGTACCTCATCACAAGACCTTTCATCCAAATCACTAACCCAAGTGGTTAATCTGAGCATGAGAAGTTTGTTATTAAGAACCTAATGATTGACATCATATCATGCATATATTTGTGTCTTATATCCTTTATTTTGAGCCTAAACAATGCAACGTAACGAGTTTTGTGTTTGAGTTTCAGGAATAAATAGGGTTGAGGTGAAGATGCATAAAAGGTCTCAAAAGCAAGGAAAATGACTAAGTTGCATGACTTATGGAATGAGATGAAAGAGAGAAGGACCCGAATGTAAAACCAAAAGGATCAATGAGCAAATCAAGAAGCTCCATACCTTAATGAGTAGTATTTTGGCAATTAAATCCGGGCCCAACAATCAACAACCAAATTGGGTTCATCAAACACCAAGAAATCAAGCCAAAATCAAGCCACCCGAAACCCAACCCGATCAAGCCCATTCAGACCGCCAATTGGCTGTCCCAGACCGTCAATTGGTGGTCCATTTTGTCCCAAATTACACGTGATTTGGTCGGGTGTTGAATAAGGTTGTAGTTAGTCCATTTATGGTATGCGTTTTAGTCCCATACCATGGGATTGTCCCGGATTACCTTTTTCCATGCCAATATATAGAACTCTTCCTCTCCTTTTGTATTCACCCATTGCTTGGTGGCATTCTCTCTACTTGGAGTAAGTCTTGGAGCAAAAACTCAAGGTAGAGAAGAATGCTACTAGTAATGTGAGTCATTTAATAAAATAAATTTTCATTGTTTTGTTCTCATGTTGTCTATTTTTATGCATGGTTAGCTTAGTCTTGTTTCTTTGATCTTATGCTAAATTAGTTAGAATGTCTCCTTTGTTCTTTAGTTTAATTTATAACATAATGTGTAGTGAGTAGATCCATCTCTTTTGGGGGGTGGAGATGATGTTCATATAGATTGTGAAGTTTGGATGTTTGATGAATTTTTGATTGTGTAGACTTGCATGTTTTGTATGTTTATTAGGGGTATTTTAATCATCTACATGTTGGGGGATTTTGATGGGTTTTGTCATAAGATTTAGACTCTTCGCATGCTTAGTTTCCTAATGTTAATTAACTGAAATTTCCTGTTGAATATGCTACATGTTAGTTATGTGTTTGTATTTGTGTTTGCTTGCTTGATTGATTGAAGAAACTTTGTTTTGATGGGTTTTGCCATAACATTTAGACACCTACCATACTTACCTTTGTTCTTCACATGAGTTTATGGTTTTTGATGAGTCTTGCCATATCTTTAGACACTTCTCATGCTGAGCCTAATCTTATGATAATCAAGTAGTAATTACCGATACATTGTGTGAATGGAATGATAGGTTTTGCCACATCTTTAGAGACTTCCTATCCATGACACACACACACATACATGCTTACATGCATCATTCATCACTTATTTCACTTCATATGTGCACACACTCCACCCCTTAGGGGTTCCTCTTTCTGATTTCCAATCTTTCGTGCTTTCTTTTGCATTTCGTACTTATTAGTTTAGTGTAGTTTAGCTTTAGCGTAATCACATCTTTTCTCCCTTTATTTGCCATCTGATTTCGGTCATACCAGAGGCTGCTCACCTCCCTACGGATGACCCATACTTGCCTCGTCTTCACTGATGGCTGTGTACTTGCAGTCTAAATTTAAAACGTTTAAACAAGTTTTTGGCGCCGTTGCCGGGGAGGTGCCAGTTTAGACTCTGCTTTGGACGATTCGGGTGGATTTAATTTTTTGTTTGTAGTTTTTCTTTGTTTCCGGAGACTTGGAGACGCAAGGGAAGGTAGCTGGAGTAGTTTGGAGGCAAACTGAGCTTGTTGGACCGCCAATCAGCGGTCTGGTAAGCTCATCACCACTTCTTCTTTCTGTGTCTTGTTTGTTTATCTGATATATAGGTCTGGGGATTAATTTGGCATGTTCTAACTTTTAGTTTGTTCCCAGATCAATAACCAATATAACTTTAAGCAACTTGGACCCTAAAACCCAAAGCAAAAGATTAGGCGTTCTTTCTTGTTTAGGTCATGCATCATGTACTTGAGTCAGACACAAAGATTGTCTTTTATTTGAGCTTTACTTTTAGTTACTGAATGCTGGCGTGAGGTGTGCATTTCCTACTCTCATTCATGCATTTCGTATGAACATGCATTAGTTAGTAGGAATTGCATTGCAACAAGTGTGAGTTGAGCATTTGTTTGGAGAGTTGATTGCTAGATGAAGACACCAAAAACCTACTAAGGAGGGGCTGTCCCATATAAGATAAGGTGGGGGATTTCTTCACCCTTTCCTTTGCCCCAAAAACCACACTAAATAAGAGCCTAATTTTAAAATCAAGTAGACATTGACCCTAAGGATCTCGGGCGCATTAGGAGAATGATCCAGTCACGACCGTCATGGCCTGATCGGCATCACCCATTCTGTCGATAGAAGGAGAGATGAGATCTCAGGATCTTGACTCACTTGTTGTGCTTTGTGGTCCTCGTCGTAGTGAGGTAAGGCATGTAGAGGCTGTGTGACCTCTCAGTTAGGAGTCGTCTAGCTGTAAGGACCTATAACGACCTTAGGTTGTTTGAGCCTTGAGTGCTTGTGTGCTTCTACCTGTACCCACCCGCCGTAGCATAAAGACTTCTTCCCTTCTCTCCTGAGTCATTCCCTCTCTTTTGTGTCCTCCCGTCTTCTTCTCTACGCACATTCTATTTTTGTTGTTTAAAAAAAACAAAAAAAAGAGAAAAAAAGTTTTTGTTTGTGGGGGCACCTTTGTGCATGCCTGTGTGGGCACGAGACGAGAGTGACCGTTTGACGAGCCATGTCATCAATCCTGCCACTGTAGTCGATTTCTTGACGCCTTCATCTTCTCATGTCGCACACAGTCCGGGTTCAATGACTGCTCATTACCGCCAGGAGGAGCAGTTGCTGTACCCACCTGTCCCACATGTTCTTCCTGTTCTTGCTCCCATACCTCTTTGTGATTGATGCTACCTGAGTCGTACCGCTCTGCCCTCATGCATCGTTTTGCCAGAGGCGAATGTGAACCACTTTGAGGTTAAACCTCAGTTTATATCCATGCTCCCTCACTTCACGGGGAAGGGTGACCCCTATATCTTTCTCAGGGAATTCGAGGAGGTCTGTGCTATGTTGAAGCTGCAACAACATAGCACAGACTCCATCCATCTTAGGGTTGTCCCCTTTGCACTAAAGGATGATGACAAAAAGTGGTTGTACAACAACCAACGAATGCCTTTAGGACTTGGGACGAATTTCAATCTGCATTCCTCAAAAAGTACTTTCCAAATCATCGGACGCAAAAATTGAGGAACGAAATCAATTCGTTCTATCAACTTGAGACCAAAACATTTCATGCTTATTTAGAGAGGTTCAAGGAGCTAATATCCTCATGCCCTCACCATGGCATCGAGTTGTGGCACCTTTGTCAGATTGTCTACGAGGGTCTTCAATGAAAGAAATGTGTTGTAAAAGTTTTACTTTTATATGTCAATTGTTATGAATTGGATGTGCAAACATTTTGTTCCTTGATTATGGTATTCATCTTTTAGAAGTGTTAAGGAGGAGGCGCTTGATCCTTAACCGTAGAGCTCTAAAAGATGATGGTTTACATAAATCAAAAGTTATTCACAGTCATGATAATTGACATGGAACATTAATCACCGAGATGAGATTGTCGTGTTGGTCATCGATTGTTGTAGCTCTACAAACAATTGACGACATGGGTATATAAAAGAGGAAAAAATTTCTTTTGTATATTGAATAGACCTAACAAGTAAAACATTATGGAATTGTGTTTCGTGTCATTAATGTTTTACTGTGTCTTGGATCCTAAGATATGAGACTTATATCTTTCCACTCAAGAAGTGCTTAATTTGATTATTGTCAAAAGCTATCAATGAGTATAGTGATAAAGGCAATAGTTGGTTGAACATGACTTGTGCTGGAAAAAATAGCTAGTCAAACGATTATCGTTGCCCCTCTTTATTGAATGATGATATTAGTGGGCCCCTTGATAAAGCAAAATTATAATGTGCACAATGTAACTTGTGTTAAGTTACATAGTTATAATTAACTTAAAGAGATCAAGAAACGAATATAATACAAAGGTGACACAATTTCTACTTTATATATATTCTTAATATCATGAGGCAAGGGACGGACACAAGTGGTGCACTTACATCACTAAATGAATCGTGTTTTAGTTCAAGTGGAACAAAGACATCTATGCTAATTGGGTAACTATAATGTCTAGATAGATACCGCTTATAATTTGGGATATTAAGTGTTTAATATCACTGCCAATTTAGCTTAGATCCTCCTATAGGTCACACTACAAAACTGGGAAACAAGAAGCTTGATTTTGAGTTCATATGATGTGTTGGGATTGATGTGAAAAGGGACACATGTGGTGAATGAATAAAATCAATATGTCATGAGAGTTGACATGATTAGAATCATAATAAATTCATATGAGGTGTATATATTTTGGGGTGTAATAATTTAATATTACAAAGGATAATATATTAAATAAGATATGAATTTGCTAAAACCCGAAAAGATCAAATTTTGTTGGAAATAAATCCAATATTTGACAAAGGCAAAATCAGGGTCAAACACGGTAAACCGATTAGGGGAACGGTTAAACACAATTGGTTGACTGAAATTGTCTCGAGTGCCTGGACAATTGGGTTCGGTCAACCGAGCGTGAATGGTCAACCGAGAGAAAATATCCAGGAGATATCTTGGGATATTTTCGGTAGACCGAAGGTGACACGGTTGTCCGATGAATATTCGCTAGGAGAAATTTTGGTGGGTCAACGGTCGACCAGAGCAAGACGCGGATTGTCTGAATTTTTCCAGAGAATGTTTCTCATGCATATTCAGTCGACCGTCTAGCTTTCGGTCCTCCGAACATTTGTTAAAACCGAATGGTTCAGTTAACCGAGAAGAATTCTGGGTCAACCGAACAACAATATTTTTGCCTGAATTATTAAAAGAATAATTAGATCATGGGTTGGATTAATTCCATATTTAATCAAACATTTTTTAGGATGTTTATGTGGCAATTTGGGATTAAATTTAGGAGAGAATAAGCAAGAGATCATGACTAAAGAATAGTTCTTGATAAGGATGTTTTGGGAGCCTATAAAAGGACCCTCATCCTACTTCTTTAGGTTAATGCATAAATTCTTTCTCTCATTAATCTCTCCCTTAATCACCTCGAAAATCTCTTAATAGTTTTAAGTTTTGGAGATAGAAATCTCAGGAGCTTAAAGAGGGGTTATTAGCTAGATTCTAAGCTTAATTAGAGATTAATTGGTTAGCTCCTTTCTCTCTAATCTTGTTTAGAGTTTGGTCAACACTTGGAGGCGAATCGACAGGCGATTCGACGAGCAACGAAACTCCTTATTTTCTGAAAGGTTTTAGAGAACCTTTCGGTATGATCCCCGATCCTTTGTTTATTTTAATATGTGTAGGAATGCATGATATTAGAATAAACAAATACATGTATGTAAAATCAATGAAAATATGAAATTGATCTTTTGGGTTTGTGTTAATTTTTTTAAAATATATACATACATAGGGACACAAAATCCTACATTCACATCCCATCCCGAACGCCCCTTGAGTCCATTTGTCAAGGAGAGTTCTTACGAAAGGATTAAAGGGGGCATGGGCTTTCCTAGGGAACCACCAGCATCATCTAGCATCGGAGCGAGGATCGCAAATGCAAACTCGACTAGATCGGGTGTCGCACTTGCTGTCGATACCATTACGGCCACCGAGGAACGCATGGCGTCCTTAATGCGCCGTATCGATTCATTTGAGCTCCAAAACCAACAAGGTTCACCTCATGTGTCTACATCTGGTCCAGTTCCCCTGTCATTCATGTAGTAGGATAGGTCATGTAGGAAGCAAGTGTGCGTGCATTCCTCGTGCGACGGAACATGTCAATGCCATCTATGATAGAGCCACGAATGACCCGTACTCAACATCTTATAAGCCCGGATGGAGGAACCACCCTAATTCTTCATGGAACCAAAATAATGCCCCGGGTGGTCCTTCAAATTCCTCTCGACCACCTAACCAACCACACCAACCTCCCATGCATGCACAATCTTATCAGTCACCCCAAGCTCAAATCATCAATCAATCGGGTTTCCAAAATTCCAACAATATGGAAACCCGATTCAATTCTCTTGAGACCTTGACTCGTGGACTTGAAAACTCAATGAAAAGTTTTATATCAACCACAAGTCAAGTCCTCACTTCAAATCAATAGACCATCAAATCTTTAGAGCTTCAGATTGGCTAATTGGCTCAGTCTGTACATGAGAAAGAGAGAGAGACTCTGCCAAGCCAGCCTGAGGCTAACCCCTGTATGTACCAGCAACAACACATGCAAAATGAGAGTTTGGTACCTCGGGGTTGGCCAGTGAACCATGTGGAGGAACCTATTCACCATGTCAATGCCATTATAACCTTAAGGAATGGAAAGCAGGTTGACAATCACATTTCCTTGCCACCACCACCATCTATGCAGCCCCTCAGTGGGAATGGTGGTGAAGAAGAGGCTGAGGGGGAGGGTAATACACCAACGCCTCCTTCGCAGACACCGTAAAAAATCTACCTTCCAAAAGCTCCCTATCCTAGTAGGTTAACCAAAAAGCGGAGTGACACAATGGATAAGATATTAGAGGTTTTTAAGCAATTGAAGGTTAACATCCCCTTGTTGGATGTCATCCAACAAATACCTCAATATGCCACCGTGTTAAAAGATCTCTGCACAACCAATAGGAAGACCAATGTTCCTAAGAAAGCATTCTTGGCTGCAAATGTAAGCTCACTTTTATCCAATCCCACCTACACAAAATACAAGGACCCTGGGTGTCCCACTATTCAGTGTACAATAGGGGACACTAGCATGAGGAATGTACTGCTTAATTTAGGATTTGCGGTCAAGCTCCTCCCATTTTCCGTTTATCAACAATTGAACTTGGGAGAATTGAAACCAACTAAGATCACCCTCCAATTGGTGGATAGATCCATTCGTATTCCAAAGGGGATTATTGATGCATTGCATACATTGCATCATATGTCTTTCATTTAGATTACTTTTACATCAATAAATGCTACTAAGGTATGTGTTTAGTCTTATTTACAGAATACAGGGACCTGAATGCAATTTACCCACATCCCGAGCATAAACGCATGCAAAAGACTCATTTCTATCATAAAGACCAAGTTCAAGATTATCGGGTTACGAATGGAAATGTATCCAAGCATAAAAGCATTCAAGTCCTAATTGCAAAAAGAACAAGGACTTAAGCACAAAAGTAACCGGGGACTTAACTGCAAAAAGTCAAGGACCTAATTGCAAATCACGAGTAGCTTTTATTCTCTTGGAGAAAATATATAGAAAAATCAATGTATATCTCCAAATATGTGAAGGAATTAATCCGGAGTTCAAAAGAATGGAAAGAATCAATCCAGACGCGCAAAGAAGGATCAAATCATACCATAAACATTCAACCAAAATCCAGACAAAATCAGGCCAGATTGTGCGGCGTTTCCGCCGCACCACACATGCAATATGCGGCGTTTCCGCCGCCCAAGCTTCGATCCGTGTGCTCCAATTTCGTCCAGTCGTGTCTGGACACGTGTACTTTCCAATATTATACCTAAATCCCTTGTAGCAACTATAAATAGACCCAAGAACGATGTTAGAAGGGTCCTTAGTCTTTGGTGGTAGTTTTTATTCTTAATCTTAGTTTTGTAATCTTCTTTTCATTAATAAAATTCTGTCTTTTATTTCTTACTTTTAGTTTTCTTTTGTAATGTCTCAAGGACCCCTTCTTCCTCCCTCCATGAGTTTCTAACTCCTTCCAAAGGGTGGAGGTGACGGATTTAGGGTTAGAGAAGATGAATGAATGTTATTATTTTAAGTTCGTGATTAGTATATTTTGATTACTTGAGTTTATGTTAAATCATTTATCTTGTAATGCTTCATAACTAACATGATTTACTATAAGTTTCTGAATTCTCTAATCTAAACCTTAAATCTAAACCTCCACCCGACGGAATTCACCTCTTTGTTCTTACTTTAGTTTTAATTGTTTTTGTTTCTTGCTTTAAATAACTAAAACCCAAAAATCTCAAAACCCATTTATTTCTTCTCTCTTTCTTTTCTCCAATCAAAATCACACTAATAACAAAATCTCTCCCTCCTTGTGTTCGACCCGTATTTGCCACGTCTTCATTGACACCGTGCACTTGCGGTATAAATTTAATTCACATCAAGTTTTTGGCGCCGTTGCCGGGGAGGCGACGCAGATTTTGTTTTCTTTTGTTGATTTCGATTTTATCCTGTTTATCTTGTGCGCGATCTAAGTATTTGGATTTGTGTTTCAGGAGACAACAGAGCGCGCGGTGAAATCTGACCGCAATCTGAGCCATCTAGGCGGCGGAATCGCCGCACCACCAAGAGTATTTACGGCGGAATCGCCGCACAACCTAGGGATCCGGTCTTCAAATTTTGAGGGTGTCGTCTGCATCTTCGGGTGGTCGTATTGAGCTACTGGAATCTCTGAGAGCAGGCGGTGAACCTGTCTGAGCATTGCGGAGGTAACTTTTCTTGCCCTTCTCGTAAAATCTGAATTGTTGCAAAGTTTCCTTTCGTAGAATTGCACGTGTTAGGGTTTAAAATTCCATAATTGGCAATATTTCAACTCTGACCTAAAATTCGCAAAATTAGAAAGACCTTAGTGCATGCATCATATAATGTTTTGTTTGCATTATTCTTGCTAAATTCTTGCAAATCAATTTCTGTTGAAGAGTGCTGGAGGCAAGGTACGTATCACGGTTTTTAACGATTGCATTTAAGCATATAATTTAATTTGCATACAACCTTGCAATTGCCCCCATTAAAAAGACCATTGTTTGACTATCTTTGTTAGATCTAAGTTAAACTATCTTAAGGGCAACTCCGTAGGAAAAGATACGGTGGGGATTTCATCACCCTTCCGTGGCCCACAAATCACAATCCTAAAGTGTCACCCAAGCCTTAAAATTTAAAATCAATTAAACATTGGCCCCTAAGGACTCGGACTCAATTAAGGAGAAGAATTGGTTTGACTTGCTATGACCTGAAGCCGATCGAATTCAATTTGGTGTCTAGGAAGTGTTTTTGTGTTGACGAAAGTCTTCCAAGCGAAGTGGTTGTCTAATTGGCACTGACTCTGTCGGAAGCGCCCCCACTAGCTATACACTACCTGGCCAATTTGGTTTGATTAGTGAGGGAGGTGAATCAAGCGAATCAATTCGACTCAACCAGTTAGGAGTCGTCTAGATTTAAGTGACACTAGGTCTAGGATTGTTTGAACCGTGCTTGTTCAGGAAATTTCTGGCCAACCCTTGAATTTACCTTTTAGAGTTAAGTTTCCCTTCTAGTCTGAGTCTTCTTTCCCTTCTCATCTTTACCTTTCTATTGTTTGTTTCCATTTTTATTATAAAAAAAACGAATTTTTTTTTTTTTTTTTTAATTAATTCTTGAAATTAAATTTGGAATTTAAATTTGGAATTTGAATTCAAAAATTGATTCAACCCGGTGCACTCAGATTTGGATTCGGGACTTGAGTAATCGACTCTCACGAGTTCATCTAGATTCCAGTCTGGAACTTAACCCCAATCCACCTGTTGCACCACCTCACCCGGATCCAATGGGTGAGAACGTAGTGGACCCGCCTGTTGCACAACCTATAACTCTGAGGGATCGATGCTATCCAGTGATGGCTGCTCAGCCATCGTGCATCGTTATGCCCACCATACCGGGTCGCGACTTCGAACTTAAGGCACAATACATGAGTATGTTGCCTAAGTTCACCTCTAGGGAAGATCCATATCTCTTCCTTAGAGAATTTGAGGAAATCTGCTCTCTTATGCAATACCAGCATATCCCTGAAGAGGCAGTGCGTCTGAAATTTGTGCCTCTGGCACTAAAAGACGACGCTAAGAAATGGCTATATAGTCTTGCCGAAAGATCTATTAGGAGTTGGGCTGAGTTTGTTCAAGTATTCCTGAAAAAATATTTTCCCAACCATAAGACTATGAGGATTAGGAATGAAATTGTTGCATTCGTTCAGTCTGAGAGCGAGCCGTTCTATTCCTATCTAGAAAGATTTAAGAGTGTACTGACCCAATGCCCTCATCATGGAATTCCAAGATGGCAATTATGCCAAATTATTTATGAGGGATTGACACCCACATCTAGAGTTATGGTAGAATCCGTAAGCCAAGCGAACTTTATGTCGAAAAATGAAAATGATGCCTGGACTTTCCTTGAGGATTTAGCCGAAAACAGTATGCAATGGGACAATGCTAGAACACCGCTTAACCCAAGTATTGGATCTAGAATAGCAAGCCAACCCAAACCAGGTGTCTTAGCTGTAGATGCCAACATAGCGGCTGAAGCAAAACTAGCTACCCTTATGCGCATAATGGAAAGTTTAGAGCTACAAACCCAAAACCGAGTGAATCAAGCCTCGACTAGCCCGTGCTCTAGATGTGGTCAGATTGGTCATGTAAAGGAGGATTGTGCGGAATGGGACCAAGTTAACGCCATGTATAACCATGCTAGAAATGACCCATACGCATCAACCTATAACTCGGGTTGGCGTAATAATTCCAATTTCTCATCAAACCAACAAGGTCAACCTCCTAGACAACAACCAAACCCGTATGTCCAAAATAATACATCTTCTGGGTTTAGTAACAATAACGATCACGAGATTAGGTTGACAAGCTTGGAAAATTTGATGAAAACCTTTATACAAACAACCAACCAGACCTTCCAAAGGCTAGAGACACAAGTCAGATCATGAGGTTATGGGACAGCCCCTCCTTAGTAGCGATTTGATCCTAGATCTAGCAATCAATCGCTCCAATCAAACGCTCTCTCACTCTTGTCCCGATGCACCTTACTAACTAATGCATTAAAGAAACATGCATGAATGAGGGATGTGGGTGCACGTACCTCACGCCAGCAATCAATGACAAAATGAAAAGCAAAGAAAAGACAAATGCATGGAAGGTCTACCAATGGTGCATGACCTAGATGGCAAGAAGTCTAATCTTTTGCTTTGAGTTTTATGGTCCAAGTTGAATAAAGGGGATTGAAATTAAATCTGGGAGCAAACTAAAGATCACATCATGCACAATTGGGCTCCCAGATAACTAAAGTAAAGCAATAAACCACCAGAAGAAATTTGAGAGGAGGCAGACCTCACCAGGCCGCCAATTGGCGGTTTGCAACCGCTGATTGGCGGTCCCTTTGTGGATTCTCTTGCTCCAACTTTCCCAGTAGCTTCCCCTTGATGTTCTCGTTGCCTGAAACTAAACAAAACTGGAAACAAAAAATCAAAAACCCCTCGAATCGTCCAAACCAAGGTCTGGACAGAGCACCTCCCCGGCAACGGCGCCAAAAACTTGATTGATCGTTTTATATTTCTACCGCAAGTGCACGGCCGCGTTGAAGCGGTGGCAAATACGGGTCGTCCACTGGGAGGTGTGTCGACACTTGGTTCGTGCGAAGGCAAGGGGTAAAGAAAGGAGAAAAGGATTGGTTACACTAAACTACACTACAATGCTAAACTAGAATGCAAAAGGAAATGAAGATAAGCAATAAAACTAAACCCCAAAGGGGGTAGAGAACTGATGTGAACATAAAGATGTGTGTGTGTGTGTGTGTTCAATTAAGCTCCTCACAACATGTAGTGCATGAAATCATAAAACTACATTCAATCTTGCCTCTACATGAATTAAGATAAGACTACATCCTTAAAACATACAAGACAATGATTGGAATGAAGCTACATGAACTCAAGTATAAAGACTAGACCCTACTATGCCTCCACATGAATTAAGATGACTACATCATTAAAACATACAAGACATTAGCTAAGGAAAAGGCAACAAGAGTACATACACTACAAATTGTGTTTCCAACATTAACTTCATCCATATCCTAACCTTATCATTCCCCATAAAATAGGTCCACTAATCAAAGCATAAGCTAAGCTTCATTCAAGAGCATTAGCATATCAAAGATAAGAGTGGAGACCCATTAGATGGTTATGGAAATCATATAAAGCTCAAGGGATAAAAAAACACACACTTAATACACTACATGATTATATCACATATTTCTCCACCCCCCAAATGGGGATGGAACTACTCACTACTCATTACACTAACTATATTAACAGAAGCAAGCATAATACTAAAATGAAACTATACTAATCAAGCAAGAAACATTAAAGAAGCATAAAACAAAACAAGCATCAAAGCAAAAACATTAAAGGAATTAAACTAAGCAAGAATTAACAAACTAATGAAAACTTTTATTATGAACTCACTCAGATTACGAGCAGCCCTTCCTCCACTAGAGTTTTGCTTCAAGGCTTCACCCTTAGTAGGGAAGGAGGCCACCAAGAGAGAGATGGATACAATGGGAGGTGAAGAGTTCTATTTATAAGCATGGAAAAAGTTAATCAGGGACAATCCCCCGATGTGGGACTAAACCAATACCAAAAATAGCCTAAACGAACACTAATACAAGTCCAGGAGAAGTTGGGGCGGATCTTGCATGATCCAGACCGCCAATTGGCGGTTCCAGACCGCCAATTGGCGGCCTATAAAGCCCAGATCCGTCTGGGTCTTCTGGTGGGCTTTCCTTGGTGTGTTTCTTGGTCTTGGATGCATCTAACTTGTTTAGTGGAGCTCCGACCCGAATCGAATTGACAAAATACTCCTCATAATGGTGTGGAGTTTCCTGTTTTGCTCTTAGGTCCTTCTGTCTTACGATCAGGTCCTTCTCCCTTGCATCTTGGTGCCCAGGTCTCACAATTAGGTCCTTTTTTCCTGCTTTTGGGTCCTTTCATGGCTCTTCTCTTCAAACCTCTTTATTTCAGAAAACTAAACATAAAACTCGTCACGTAGCATTGCTTAGGTGTAAGATAATGGATATAAGGTACAAATATAAGCATGAAATGATGTCAATCAAATACCCCCACACCTAAGTTTTTGCTAGTCTCGAGCAAAACAAAGAAAGGAAAAAGCATACGAAAAACAAGAAATCCTAACTCAGTTTCGTAGGAATCACGGTTGCACTTAGCACGTGCAACAAGCCGTTAAACCTCCTTGTTGCCAAGGAGGAGGAGTGTTGTCTCCTGAGGGTTTTCAGCGGATATACCCACAAAATCCGAACAAGATGCATTAATCAATCTAGCTACACGACTCGTTAGACTTATTTTGTCGATCATGGAATGCGGTAATACTACGGGTCGACTCTATATATGTAATCAGTCCACACACCTAGCCTAATGAGTTATTCGTGAGAGTTAACTAAGGAATTAAGTGAAAGACATGGGCAACCTTAACTTCTGAATGTGAAACAACGTGTAAAGTCCATTTTGGTTCTTATTTGACTCTTCTTTTCTTTTTTTTTCTTTTTTTTTCTTTTTTTCTTTTTCTTTGGAGCATTTATTGGTTGGTGTTTGATTCTCCCAGGGTCAGGTTTCGTGCATCATTGCCTATGAGGACTTACACTATCACGTACACCTTCCCCCAAATCTCCACATAGGGCGATCCCTACCACCCGTGTAACGGGAGTTCGGTCGGTGCATCCCAAGTCAGATGACTCGAAAGTACCAGGCACAAAGTACCCTCAGACCTACTTTCCCGAGTGATAGGAGCCGTGCGAGAAGAGAGAACACCACTTATTTATTTATCTACATGGGAACCAAAACCCCTACACTAATGTATCACAACAAGATTAAGAGGGTCCTTGACTACAACAAACTTCCTAAATTAACAAACACGAATTATTGACTCATTAGGTTCAGGGTGGACTTCTTTGAATGTTTGAGCACTGAAACCCTATGATTACTCACCCCCAAAGGAAAACTGGGGCGCATCCTAACGACTCGATAAATCCTAAAGCCACGTACTAGATATCCTAATGCATCAAGTTCAAGACAATTTTGGGAGCTTTCTTTTTACTTTGCCTCTCAACGGTTTTGCACATGCTAAACACACGCAAAACCCACAAAACATTTTCTTTCGAAAACACATGAAGATTTTGAAAGAAATGTGAAAATTTTGAAGCACTAGGCAAGCAAGAGAAGACAAGTCACCCAAGGATCATGGCAAGCAGATATATCGATATTAAATGCAGCACACTATCATGACCCTAACAATGCAAACAAAAGAAAAAAAAATCAAAGGAAAAAAAGACTCAACTATGTACACACGTAAAACACCCCCCACACCTACTTCATGCATTGTCCTCAATGAATGCAAGCAAGATACTACATGGATTTATGCATGAAAAAAGAGAGATCTCACCAACGTGAAGTACAAAGGGAAGTTCAAGGTCATGTTGATGGACACAAACCCGAATTCCCTCAAAACCTGTGAGATGCTAAAGAAAGGATACAAATACGTGAAAGAAATGGAGCCCAAATACACAAGGGTTGGGGCTCACAACAATCGATGCTCACTGAAGGAGTCTTTTATTTCTATTTTTTTTCTTTTTTCTCTTTTTTTTAACTATGTACAACAATAGGCTTCCATCTTCATATGTCAAGGGACATCAAATGGGAACCCACCATCTCTCGAGCCAGAAATGCGCATGCATGGGCTCGCAACATACACAACAGAATTGCTCGACCACCTGACACCCTTATAAGCATTGTGGTCGGTTGATGCCTCTTTAGGGATAGCAAAAGAGGAGGCATGAACGAGAGGTGAACCTCTATCAGGTATAAGGGTATCAGGTGGTTGAATCTTAACCCACATGGGGTCCTCAGCAGATACAGAATGAAGAGCATGTGGCCGAGAGGCCATAAAAATAGTATCTTGTGGCTCAAAAGCCACGTGCTCAAAAGGATGTGGCTCAAGGGCCACGTGGTGAAAAAGAAGTGGCTCAAGTGCCACATGATCAGAAGAATGTGGCTCAAGGGCCACAAGATAAGAAGAATGTGGCTCAAGGGCCACAAGATCAGAAGAATGTGGCTCAAGGGCCACGTGATCAAAACATAAGGCACCTTCTTGTGCCAGCCCGGGTGAAACATCTTCACCACCTTCAGGATCTTCATCGAACAATTCTCTGAAGTACTTGAAGGTGCCCTCAACTTCAATCTCATCCAAGCCCTGGATAAGGTTGACCTCAACAGGGTCATTGAAGGCACCTGGCTTCTTGCCAATGGTGAAGATGTTGAAATCAGCGCATTGACTACCATAAGTCAAGCGCATCAGACCATTGCGACAATTGATCAAGGCATTGGAAGTCGCAAGAAATGGTCGCCCCAGAATGACAGGAATTTGTCCAAGTGGGTTTGGCACAGGTTTAGTATCCAAGACAAAGAAGTCGACTGGATAAATGAACTCTCCCACTTTGATCAACACATCTTCCACCACACCCCTCGGTTTCTTCATAGACCTATCAGCCAATTGAAGAGTGGTCTTTGTTTGTTTGAGGTCTCCAAGACCGAGGTGGACGTAGACAGAATATGGCAGAAGATTAACAGATGCACCAAGGTCCAATAAGGCCCGATGTATGGACACATCACCAATCACACAAGAGATAGTAGGACAGCTAGGGTCCTTGTACTTGACTTGCATGGGTTGTGCCAACAAGGAACTCATGTTAGCCGCAAGAAAAGCTTTCTTGGGAACATGAGTTTTTCTCTTCTTGGTGCATAAGTCCTTGAGAACCTTGGCATAAGGTGGCATTTGCTGAATCACCTCCAAAAGAGGGATATTCACCTTAACCTGCCGAAACATCTCAAGCATCTTGTCATGCTGATCAGAGGTTTTCTTTTTAAGGCGCTCAGGGAATGGCGCCTTTGGGGCATAAGGATGCGAAGGCACCCCAGAATTCAGGTCCAAAGAAACATGAGTGGGGACCTCAGAATCTGGTTCCTTCGACACAAGAGGAGACAAGGGGACCTCAGGGTTCGGCCCCTTTGTCGAAGGAAATGTAGAAAGAACCTCAGGATCTGGCTCCTTCCTGGAAGTATTTGTGGAGGGAGCCTCAGGATCCGGCTCCCTCAAAGATGGTGATGACAAAGAAGGTACCCCAATGTGGTTATCCACCTCCTTACCAGACCTCAAAGTATGAATCACATGAATATGATGGGTCGGTTCAGAGGTGGCATGAGGTAAAGGTGTCCTTCCTTGAGAATGGGTACCCCGAGGATTCACCTCAGGTTGACTCGGGAACTGACCTTTCTCGCGTTCATGGAGTTGATGAGCCAACTGGCTAACCTGCATTTCCAAAGCCTTGACTGTACTTTGCAATGCTTGAAAGGTCAGATCACAAGAAGGGTCCTTAGGGTCAACCCGCTGGGGTGGTGGAGTCTGGTTGGAATAACCCGACGATGAGGCATGAGCAGGTTGGTAATTTTGGTGCTGCGACCTTTGATGTGGGGGTTGGTAGGTCACCGATGGGCGTGGAGGTTGATAAGGTGGAGGTTGATAAGGTGGAGGTTGAGCGTGAAAGCTCTGACCGTGGTCTCCACTAGACCCCCAAGAGAAGTTAGGATGGTTACGCCATCCCGGGTTATAGGAATGAATGTACGGGTCGTTTCGGGGCCTTTGTTGATACATCGCATTTGCATGCTCAGTATCCCTTGGAGAGTACGCGCACTCCAAGTCATCATGTCCCGACAGTCCACACCTAGTACACCCGGGAGTAGCGACCTGAGCTACAGGAGCTCGGTCCATCTCCAAACTCTCTATCCTACGCATGAGAGCAGCCATTTTCGCCTCAGACGCGATCGATGAGTCAACTTGATAAGATCCAGCTCGACCAGAAGACCTGGCGGCTGGTGGCTCTCTCATGGTATCCCACTCGAAGGTACGTTCAGCCATGGATTCAAAAGTATCCCATGCCTCCTCGATGGGTTTCATTTGGAAGTCACCCTGACACATCGACTCCAACAATGTGCGGGTGTTGTAGTTGATGCCCTCATAAACAATTTGGCACAGCTGCCATAACTCAAATCCATGATGAAGGCACTGCTGGAGAAGGTCCTTGAACCTCTCAAAGAAACCATGAAACAATTCGGTCTCGGTCTGATACATTTGATGTATCTGGTGCTGTATCTGTTGAGTTTTCCTTTGAGGGAAAAATCTCTTCAGAAAGACGGTCACAAAGTCATCCCATGACCGAATCGAGCTCGCCGGGAGGCTATACATCCATTTCTTCGCATTATCCTTCAATGCGAACGAAATCATCCTCAACCGGACAGAATCCTCGTCAAGCTGTTGAAGCTTGAACATGGAGCATACTTCCTCGAATTCGCGTATAAAAATATACGGATCCTCCTTATTGGCAGTAAAGGTTGGAAGCATGCTCACATACTGAGGTTTCAGCTCATAGTTGTTCCCGCGAGCAGGGGGAACAACTATGCAAGAAGGCTGCGCGGCCCGAACAAGATGGGTCCGCTCCCACAAAGTCATCGGTCTATCATGTCGAGCTAAAGGTGGTGGTGCACCAAGAACTCGATCCTGACCGAATCTCCCTTCCTCTCGAGTCAGAGGAGGAGGAGAAGGAGGTCTACGTGGTGGTGGGAATGGACCGAGGTAGTCCATGTATGGAACCCGGTCTCCCTCGCCACCACGAGACGACTCGGCCTCTTGCTCCAAAGGAGCACGAGGCGGAGATGGTCGATCACCAAGATCTTCCATCTCAGAAATAAGCACTCTCTCGAGTCGAGCGCTCTCACCAGAACGAGCCCAACCTCGCATGAAATGCTCGACTCGACTCTAAACGACACACAACAGAAGGTGTACAAGAGGAGGAGACTAAACGTAGAGAATAGATGAGGAGAGGACTCAGATGAGGAGGGAAGAATCCCTAGAGCTAGCGAGGGTAGTGGGATCAGGAAGAAGCCTAACTAGCAAGCACGACTCAAACAATGTAAGGCAATGGGTCCTTAAGCTAGACGACGCCAAACTTCGAGGTCACTATCCTCAACACGCCTCACCTCCATACAACGAGGACCACAATGCCCAGCAAGTGATACCAGATCCGGAGATCCAGTACCTCCTACTATCGACAAGGTAGGCAACGCCGATCAGGTCATGACGGTCTCGACTAGATTACTCTCCTAGTGCGTCCGAATTCCTTAGGGCCAATGTCTACTTGCTTTTAGTTAAGGCTTTATTAAGAGTGATTTTTGGGGCCAAGGAAAGGGTGATGAAATCCCCCACCTTATCTTTTATGGGACAACCCCTCCTTAGTAGTGATTTGATCCTAGATCTAGCAATCAATCGCTCCAATCAAACGCTCTCTCACTCTTGTCCCGATGCACCTTACTAACTAATGCATGAAAGAAACATGCATGAATGAGGGATGTGGGTGCACGTACCTCACGCCAGCAATCAACGACAAAATGAAAAGCAAAGAAAAGACAAATGCATGCAAGGTCTACCAATGGTGCATGACCTAGATGGCAATAAGTCTAATCTTTTGCGTTGAGTTTTATGGTCCAAGTTGAATAAAGGGGATTGAAATTAAATCTGGGAGCAAACTAAAGATCACAGCATGCACAATTGGGCTCCCAGATAACTAAAGTAAAGCAATAAACCACCAGAAGAAATTTGAGAGGAGGCAGACCTCACCAGGCCGCCAATTGGCGGTTTGCAACCGCTGATTGGCGGTCCCTTTGTGGATTCTCTTGCTCCAACTTTCCCAGTAGCTTCCCCTTGATGTTCTCGTTGCCTGAAACTAAACAAAACTGGAAACAAAAAATCAAAAACCCCTCGAATCGTCCAAACCAAGGTCTGGACAGAGCACCTCCCCGGCAATGGCGCCCAAAAACTTGATTGATCGTTTTATATTTCTACCGCAAGTGCACGGCCGCGTTGAAGCGGTGGCAAATACGGGTCGTCCACTGGGAGGTGTGTCGACACTTGGTTCGTGCGAAGGCAAGGGGTAAAGAAAGGAGAAAAGGATTGGTTACACTAAACTACACTACAATGCTAAACTAGAATGCAAAAGGAAATGAAGATAAGCAATAAAACTAAACCCCAAAGGGGGTAGAGAACTGATGTGAACATAAAGATGTGTGTGTGTGTGTGTGTTCAATTAAGCTCCTCACAACATGTAGTGCATGAAATCATAAAACTACATTCAATCTTGCCTCTACATGAATTAAGATAAGACTACATCATTAAAACATACAAGACAATGATTGGAATGAAGCTACATGAACTCAAGTATAAAGACTAGACCCTACTATGCCTCCACATGAATTAAGATGACTACATCATTAAAACATACAAGACATTAGCTAAGGAAAAGGCAACAAGAGTACATACACTACAAATTGTGTTTCCAACATTAACTTCATCCATATCCTAACCTTATCATTCCCCATAAAATAGGTCCACTAATCAAAGCATAAGCTAAGCTTCATTCAAGAGCATTAGCATATCAAAGATAAGAGTGGAGACCCATTAGATGGTTATGGAAATCATATAAAGCTCAAGGGACAAAAAAACACACACTTAATACACTACATGATTATATCACATATTTCTCCACCCCCCAAATGGGGATGGAACTACTCACTACTCATTACACTAACTATATTAACAGAAGCAAGCATAATACTAAAATGAAACTATACTAATCAAGCAAGAAACATTAAAGAAGCAGAAAACAAAACAAGCATCAAAGCAAAAACCTTAAAGGAATTAAACTAAGCAAGAATTAACAAACTAATGAAAACTTTTATTATGAACTCACTCAGATTACGAGCAGCCCTTCCTCCACTAGAGTTTTGCTTCAAGGCTTCACTCTTAGTAGGGAAGGAGGCCACCAAGAGAGAGATGGATACAATGGGAGGTGAAGAGTTCTATTTATAAGCATGGAAAAAGCTAATCAGGGACAATCCTCCGATGTGGGACTAAACCAATACCAAAAATAGCCTAAACGAACACTAATACAAGTCCAGGAGAAGTTGGGGCGGATCTTTCATGATCTAGACCGCCAATTGGCGGTTCCAGACCGCCAATTGGCGGCCTATAAAGCCCAGATCCGTCTGGGTCTTCTGGTGGGCTTTCCTTGGTGTGTTTCTTGGTCTTGGATGCATCTAACTTGTTTAGTGGAGCTCCGACCCGAATCGAATTGACAAAATACTCCTCATAATGGTGTGGAGTTTCCTGTTTTGCTCTTAGGTCCTTCTGTCTTACGATCAGGTCCTTCTCCCTTGCATCTTGGTCCCCAGGTCTCACAATTAGGTCCTTTTTTCCTGCTTTTGGGTCCTTTCATGGCTCTTCTCTTCAAACCTCTTTATTTCTGAAAACTAAACATAAAACTCGTCACGTAGCATTGCTTAGGTGTAAGATAATGGATATAAGGTACAAATATAAGCATGAAATGATGTCAATCACACAACTTTTCCCTAAATGCTCAATGTGACCCTTACGCATCCGCGTACAACCTGAGAGGGATGGATTCATGGGGAGATATTTCTTATTCAAATTCTTATACATCATTCCACCCCGGTATCCTCCTCCTGAATACGGATAATTCTACCAACAGCCACCGATGACCAATCATTGGACTCATTCTCAGCCCATAAACACCCAACCCCATAAATACTTGTAACCATAAGTTGTTTGAGTTGTGCTTGCTAGACTAGGCTTCTACCTTCACCCACTACCCACACTAGCTCTAGGGATTCTTCCCTTCTCCTCTGAGTCATCTTCTTCTCACCTACTTCTACATTCTATTCTCCTCCCCTTTACATTCTTTGTTAGTATTTTAGGGTCGAGTCGAGCACTTTTTGGGAGCTTGGCCTCGTAGGGGTGAGAGTGGTCGACTCGAGAGTTCCTTTTCGAGATGAGTGGTTACATGGGCGACCATACATTTCATTGATGGGACCATGACTATTCTCCCTGGTATTCCGGATCCATGCATCCTGGGGTACCTCAGAGAAACACCCAGTATGGTTGGGACAATCTTAATTGTGTGGTTGAGCAATCTTCAGATTAGGGTAATATGAGAGAGGCACAGACTGCTAGACCACTATCTAGTTACGTCAGATCATTTGTTGGTTATAAAATTGAGACATTACAAGAACCTTTGGCCTCTTTGATGCATGTGGTAGATGACATGAGTGCACCGGTAGCTCTTGTAACTGTACCGTGTAACTATTGCAGGTTGAGTGGTCATGTTTTCGTAGAATGTCCTTATGTTCCCCCAGAGGCTGAGTATGAGCACACATTTTCCCAAAATGCTCAATGTGACCCTTAGGCATCCGCGTATAACCCGAGAGGGATGGATTCGTGGGGAGACAATTCTTTTTCAAATTCTTATACATCATTTCCACCCTAGTATCCTCCTCCCGAATACCCAGAATTCTACCAACACCCCACTCCAAATCATTGGACTCATTCTCAGCCCATCAACACCCAATCCCAAAATTTCCCTAGCTCTGACTTGGATCTCATAGTTGACCGCATACCTGATTCCTTGAAACAAACTTTCCTTACGTTCATGGAAACCACTCAATAGTCCACACAAAATATGGCAATGCAAGTGAGTCAAATGACGCAGCAATTACGTGAACGTGAGGAAGGTAACTTTTCTTGTCAACATGAGGATTTATCTTCTGATATCGAACCACCACCACATCCACAAACTCAAAGCACAATCTTTCAATGTCAAACTCATAGTCAATCTGAGGGACTTGGGGTTTAAATTCACGATCACTTGGTGGAGGATTTGATTCAAATTGAGAATAACATGGACCAGCTTCATTATGAGTCGGCACAGGATTGTGCCTTATCTTTTGTCCCGTGGCCCTTGAGGCACATGATCTTATTGTTGTGCCTCTTAATGACTCTCCTGTGGTGTAGCAAGAGCTCCCTAATACCCTTAATTTCATACGACCTGATGAGAGTTTGCCTCTCACTATTGTTCTTAATCATTTTGGAAATGATGGGACATCAAAAAATTACATCGCCAATGAGGGTATTGGTAATGCCTTTGAGGATACCTTGGATAAGAGACCCACCTTCTGTTCGCCTGGTGAGTCAGACATGCATAACGAGGTTCTTGACCTCGTTCCAACCCACCAGCCTATTTGTTGGAGAGTTTGGATTGACGATTATAACTTCATTTCTACAACGGGAGAAACTCTTCTTCCGTTGCACTTTATGTCCCAAACTCTTGAGAGGTTCAGGCTGTTTCTATTTGATCCTTTGAATGAGACGCCTTTGCATCTAATTCATGAGCCACCCCTTTCATTTGTGCTCTTTGTGAGGGGGGCCACACATGAGTATTTTGGCCCCACGTGGTGTCATGTTCCCATTCCAAGTGCATTGACCCACTTTTGAGTTTCCCATTTGATCTCGTTTGACAAATGAAGATAGGAACTTATTTTTGTACATAGTTATATTTCAAAAAAAAAGAAAAAATACAATAGAACACACGATGAGCGAGCATTAATTGTTGTAGGTCCCAACCCTTATGTATTTGGGTCCTATTTCTTTCACGTATTTGTATCCCTTCTCTAGCATCTCACAGGTTTTGAGGGAATTCGGGTTTGTGTCCATCAACAAAACCATGAACTTCCTTTTGCGCTTCATGTTGTTGAGATCTTTCTTTTTCATGCATAAATCCATGTAATTTCATGCTCACATTCATTGAGGACAGTGCATGAAGTAGGTATGGGGGGGTGTTTTACGTGTGTACATAGTCGAGTCTTTTGCGTTTGATTTTGTTTTCTTTTGTGTGCATTGTTAGGGTCATGTTAGTGTGCTGCATTTAATCTCAATATATCTGCTTGCCATGATCCTTGGGTGACTTGTCTTCTTTTGCTTGCCTAGTGCTTTAAAAAAAATCATTTCTTTCAAAAATTGTCATGTGTTTCCGAAAGAAAATGTTTTGTGGGTTTTGCGTGTGTTTAGCATCTGCAAAACCGTTGAGAGGCAAAGTAATAAAAAAGCTCCCAAAATTGTCTTGTACTTTATGCATTAGGATATCTAGTACAGTGGCTTTAAGACTTATCTAGTCGTTACGATGCACCCCGGTTTTCCCTCGGGGGGGGGGGGGAGTAATCATAGGGTTTCAGTACTCAACCAATTAAAGAAGTCCACCCTGAACCGTGAGTCAATAATTCGTGTTTGTTAATTTTAGGAAGTTTTTTTGTAGTGAATGATCCTTTAAATCTTCTTGTGAGTCATTAAGTGTAGGGGTTTTGGTTCATGTGTAGATAAGAAATAAGTGAGTATGTGTTTTCTCTTCTCGGACGACTCCAATAAATCGGGAAATTAGGTCTGGGGGGACTTTCTGCCTGGTGCTTTCGAGTCATCTGACTTTGGATGCACCGATCGAACTCCCGTTACACGAGTGGTAGGGATTGACCTATGTGGAGATTTGGGGAAAGGTGTACGTGATAGTGTAAGTCCTCATAGACAATGATGCACGAAACCTGACCCTGGGAGAATGAAACTCGAACTAGTAAGAAAAAGATAAAAAAGTAAGAAAAGAAAAAGAAGAAAAAAAATGGTAATGCAAATAAGAATCTTAATGGACTTTACACTTTGTATCACTTGAGGATGTTGAGGTTGTCCATGTCTTTCACTTAAGTCCTTCTTTAACTTGCACAAATGGTTCATTAGGCTAGGTGTGTGGACTAATACCCGTATAGAGTCGGCCCGTAGGATTACCGCGTCCAATGATCGATAAAAATGAGTCCATCGAGTAGAGTTTCTAGATTGAATAATGCATCTATGTTCGGATATTGTGGGTATATCCGCTGAAAACCCTCACGAGACAACACTCCTCCTCCTTGGTGACAATGAGGTTTAACGGTTTTTTTTACGTGCTAAGTGCAACCGTGATTCCTACGAAAGTGAGTTCGGATTTCACTGTTTTTCGTATGCTTTTTCCTTTCTTTCATTTTTTTATTTCTTTGTTTGCTCGGGACTAGGAAAAGTTAGGTGTGAGGGTATTTGATTGATATCCTATCATGCAAATATTTGTGTCTTATATCCTTTATTTTGAGCCTAAACAATGCTACGTAACGAGTTTTGTGTTTGAGTTTCAAGAATATATAGGGTTGAGGAGAAGATGAATAAAAGGTCTCAAAAGCAAGGAAAATGACTAAGTTGCAAGCTTATGGACTGATATGAAAGAGAGAAGGACCCAAATGTAAAACCAAAAGGATCAACGCTTTGTGTCTTATATCAATTATCTTTCACCCCAAACAATGCTATGTAATGAGTTTTATGTTTAGTTTTAAGGAATAAGTAGGTTTGAGAAGGAGAGATTATAAATGAACCTAATAGCAAGGAAAAAGACTGAGTTGAGTGCACTGGTAGCTCTTGTAATTATACCGTGTAACTATTGCAGGTTGAGTGGTCATGTTTTCGTAGAATGTCCTTATGTTCCCCCAGAACCTGAGTATGAGCACACATTTTCCCAAAATGCTAAATGTGACCCTTACGCATCGGCGTATAACCCGAGAGGGATGGATTCGTGGGGACACAATTCTTTTTCAAATTCTTATACATCATTTCCACCCTAGTATCCTTCTCCCGAATACCCAGAATTCTACCAACACCCCACTCCGAATCATTGGACTCATTCTCAGCCCACCAACACCCAACCCCAAAATTTCCCAAGCTCTGACTTGGACCTCATAGTTGAACGCATACGTGATTCCTTGAAACAAACATTCCTTACGTTCAAGGAAACCACTCAACAGTCCATACAAAATATGGCATTGCAAGTGAGTCAAATGTCGCAGCAATTATGTGAACGTGAGGAGCGTAACTTTTCTTGTCAACATCAGGATTCATCTTTTGATATCGAACCACCACCACATCCACAAATTCAAAGCACAATATTTCAAAGTCAAACTCCTAGTCAGTCTGAGGGACTTGAGGTTTCAATTCACGATCACTTGGTGGAGGATTCGATTCCAATTGAGAAAAACATGGACCAATTTCATTATGAGCCGACACAGGATTGTGCCTTATCTTTTTGTCCCATGGCCCTTGAGCCACAAGATATTCATGTTGTGCCTCTTAAGGACTCACCTCTGGTGGAGCAAGAACTCCCTAGTACCCTCAATTTGAAACAACCTGATGAGAATTTGCCTCTCACTATTGTTCCTTATCATCTTGGAAATGATGGAACATCAAAGAACTACATTGCTAATGAGGGTATTAGGAGTTCCTTGGAGGATACCTTGGGTATGAGAACCACTTTTTGTTCGCCTGGTGTATCGGACATTGATTGACATCATTTCATGCTCATATTTGTATCTTATATCCATTATCTTTCACCTAAACAATGCTATGTCACGAGTTTTATGTTTAGTTTTCAGGAATAAATAGGTTTGAAGAGATGAAACATAAAAGGACCCAAAAGCTGTGAAAAAGGACTGAATTGTGAGATCTGGGGACCAAGATGCAAGACAAAAGGACCTGATTGCAAGACAGAAGGACCTAAGAGCAAAACTCATATTTGTATCTTATATCCATTATCTTTCACCTAAACAATGCTATGTCACGAGTTTTATGTTTAGTTTTCAGGAATAAATAGGTTTGAAGAGATGAAACATAAAAGGACCCAAAAGCTGTGAAAAAGGACTGAATTGTGAGATCTGGGGACCAAGATGCAAGACAAAAGGACCTGATTGCAAGACAGAAGGACCTAAGAGCAAAACAGAATACTCCACACCATCATGGGGAGTATTTTACCAATTCGATTCGGGTCGGAGCTCCAACAAAGCAACCAAATGCATCCAATACCAAGAAACACTTCAACAAAAGCCCACAAAGAAAACCAGACGGATCTAAATCTTATAGACCGCCAATTGGCGGTCTGGAACCGCTAATTGGCGGTCCATTTAGCCCAGAATCCATCCAGTTTTCTGTAGCACGTGTATTAGTGTATTCTTAGTGTATTTTTGGTATTGGTTTAGTCCCACATCGGGGGATTGTCCCGGTTTAGCTTTTTCCATGGCTATAAATAGAACTCTTCACCTTCCATTGTAATCACTCCATGCTTGTGGCCATTCTCCCTAATTGAAGTGGAAGCCTTGAAGCAAGAAACTCAATAGGGAGATGCTACTGGTATTGTGAGTCTTCAATTAATAAAATTTGCTTTGTTTTGTGCTTCCTTTATTGTTTAGGAAATTTTTTCAAAATAATATTTTTTTTAAAAAAATTTGCCAAAATAAACCTCCACTAAAAATAATTATCAAACTAGACCCGCTGCCACCACGTGGTGACACGTGGCGGCGGCGGGTTTTGTTTTTTTGTGCATAAAGAACTCGGCATCACCAGTGCCGAGTTCTTCTTGGACTAACTCGGCACTGGTGATGCCGAGTTCATTCTGGGAATTCCGGGCTAGTTCCCAGATCAAACTCGGCATCACCAGTGCCGAGTTATTACAAGACGAACTCGGCACTGGTGATGCCGAGTTCAACTTGGTTTTTTATTGGCCAACACTTGACAATTTTTACTGATGTGATTCAAATAGAACTCGGCACTGAGAGTGCCGAGTTCTATATAAGAAACTGTTCTCCTGGCGCTCAGATCGTGCATGAGACGATTGACGCGCCAGGAGAACAGTTACTTAAATAGAACTCGGCACTGAGAGTGCCGAGTTCTAAAGGCAAAACTCGTCGTTACTAACGCCGAGTTCACTTAAAAAAAAGTGAACTCGGTGTTTCCAACGCCGAGTTCCGTCAGGCTATAAAAGCAGCCCGACGCCCCCAACTCTCCCCTTCCGCCGAGTTCTCGAGTTTTGAGGTTAGGGTTTCGAATTTTTTTCGTTTTTCACCGTTTTCTTGCATTTTTTATGTATTAGGATGATATACATTGTTGTTTTAGGTATGATTGTGGTGTTTTTGTTGGTTTAGGAACCCGTTTTGGTGCAAAATCGAAATCGAATTTGGGTTTTTAGGCAAAACGTTTTATTTTTTCTTTTTTAGTTGATTATTGAATTTAGTTTTGTTGATCATAGTTCTACGGTAGTCATCTTAAAAAAAGTTCAAATTAAGTATGATTATTGTGATTAAAATTAGATTTTTTGTTGTTATTTATGTTTGAATGTATGTTAAATTGAATGAATGTAAACCTAAAAGTGCTTTATTTGTGTTTAAATGTATGTGACTTTGAATGTATGTGAGTATTGAAGTTTGTAGTCTTGTTAGTTTTCCCAATTTACCAATATGAAAAATATAGGGGATGTTCTGTCAAATTTTTTAAAAATTCTCTGACATGATTCGTAACGTTGTTTATTGTAGTTGATTTTATTGGAGAGATTGTTCGACGTTTACAGTCATTTGCTTCTACACTCGATTGAGGTAATTCTCAACTTTTAAAGTCATTTAAACTCGGCATTCTCAACTTTTTAAGTAGTAAGTAATGAAGAACAACCATCTCATTTTTTAACGTGTTATGTACAGATGGAGGTTGGTGGTTCCAGTACTGGTTCAGTTAGAGGTAGCTACGCTTCACAGGGTCCGGTAGACAGATCAGTGTTGGTTTTGCAGGCCAACCACAAGTCAGACTTGTTCAAAGATTTTGTAAGTATTTTACATTTTCAAATTAAATATTTGCGCGTGAGTTTCAATATTCTGAAAGTTATCTAAATTTATGCAGAAGGATGTTGATGGTGTAAAATGCGTTGAGCATGGATCGAAGCTCAACGCATGGCAGATCACTGATGAGAGGATGTTGTTCCTGCTAGATATGGCAGGGTTTGACACAGTAACTCGGTTGGGCAGAGTTCAGTTGGATCATACGTTGCTGGGGGCGATGGTCGAGCGTTGGAGACCGGAGACTCATTCATTTCACCTGCGACATGGTGAGATGACGTGCACATTGCGTGACATCTCGATGATTATCCACACAGTATGTTTGATGTCAAGTTGACGGCGAAATTGCCATTAAACAATGATTGGACTTACGTTCCATTAACCAATGATAGGTCGGTTTATGGATTGATGCGTTTGTTTAAACGAATGTCTGTGGTTGGAGTGTATGTGGAAGCTGAACCTAAAGTGCCCGACCCTACGCTGACAACGAACACTCATTCGCCGGAGTATGGTACAGTAAGGTCGACCGGTTGGGACTGTGGAATAGATTTGAATATAAGTCTAAATCCTACAGCCGAAGTTCCAGCATACCAGCAAATTCCATTTTTCCAATCGCATAACTTCCAAACAGGCAACGAATGGTCAGAAAATGTGTGTGACATTCCTTCTAGCAGTGCAAATCCTTATCCTGGTCTGTCGCAATTTGAACCTTCACATTACAGTCATGATGAGTTTGCTGGAGGGGCTGGACCATCTACCTCATATCCTTACCTTGGGCTTGGTTTGTCACCTGTTGAACCAATTCATTTTAGTCGACCAGAAGGCCGGGAACAGATGCATAGCGTTGAAGACGATGACACTGAGGAATTAGGGGATTACAGCACACCTTTCGCTGTAGAAGATGAACCTGAAGGTGTTTCTGCTAATGAAGTCGTTCCGGAGACGCAGGATGTCATATATGCGATGGGTCAATCCATAAACCGTGAAGACGACGACGTTGTTGATGATGCAGTTGCTAACAACGATATGATTCCAACTCTTAATGAACTTCCCGATTTCTTCGAGAACGACAACTGGATAGAGAATTCGGTAATTGAACACTCATTCTTCGATGCTGCGAACAATTTTGAACAGAGTGATTGGCATACGCAAGATGGTCGTTCTTTCTGGGATAAACGAATTTTCCCAACCAAAGATGATTTGGTTCATGCTCTGCAATCGTGGCACATTAAAAAGTTTGTTCAGTATTCAGTTGTGGTTTCTTCAACGAAACGGTATACTGTTCATTGTATTCGTCGTGATGAAGATAACTGCAAATGGCGTCTACATGCGTCTGTTCCAAAAGGCTGCAGATATTTTCAAGTTAAAACATACGACGCCGAGCACACTTGTTCCAATCCGATATTGTTAAACGACAACAAACAATGTAGTGCTAATTTTGTATGCGACTTGATAATGCCATCTGTTAGAACTAAGTTCACAATTACTCCTGCTGAAATAATGGAAAGGGTGAAGACCAAATACTCACTTGAAATCGGTTACGCTAAAGCATGGCATGCTAGGCAAAAAGCGTTGAACCGAATATATGGTGCCGAAGAAGACAGTTTTAAAGATTTGCGAAGGTTCGTCACAGTTCTCTGTCAGAATAATGAAGGATCTGTTGTCGAAATAGAGTCTGTCCAGATAAATTCAGACGAGGAGATGTTTAAGCGTGTATTTTGGGCGTTCGGGCCTTCAATTAGTGGGTTTCATTATTGTAGACCCGTTGTCAGTGTGGATGGAACGCACCTCTATAGCAAATATAGAGGTTTATTGCTAATTGCTGTGGGCACAGATGCAAACAACGGAATTTTTCCTTTGGCATTTGCTGTTGTAGAGAGCGAGAATACAGAGTCGTGGACGTGGTTCCTTCATTTGCTGGCAAGTAAGTTACAAGGCGACCCGATTTGTGTATTATCACCGACAGATTTTCGGGAATAAATGCTTGTGTGCGAGCCGCATTTCCACCTTCGGAGGGCCATGTACATCGATTCTGTCTTCGACACATGAAAGCAAATCTTGCTAAACATCGAAATTGCAAGGAAAGATTGGGACAAATCAAGTTTTATGAAGCGGGTAAAACTCATTCATTTATGAAATTTGAAGAGTTAATGAAGGCTATTGCAGAGGAACATAAGCCGATATACGAGTGGATTCAACATCAAGGTCCTTTGGAAAGATGGACTTGTTGTCACGACGGGGGTCGACGTTTCGGATGTATGACAACTAACATGTCAGAAAGCTTCAACAATGTCTTACGAGGGGCACGCGGTATGCCAATTACAACCATGATTTTGATGACCTTTCTCCGCTTGAACAAATTCTTTGTTAAAAGAAGGGACGTCGCCGAGTCGTGGAATGAAACATATGTACCGACAGTCCACACCGTGGTGATGGCAAACAGCAATCTGGCCAGAACACATACAGTAACTCGGTACCATCAGCTGATGTACCAGGTTGAAGCCAATGACCAGAAAAAATACCTCGTGAAATTTGAAGAAGGAGTTATTACTTGCACTTGTGGATACATAATTGCAATGCACGTCCCATGTTCACATGTACTAGCAGTTTGCAGTGGCAGACATGCAAATGTCAACACTTCACATTTGGTGTCCCCGTATTATGAGGTTCAAATGTACAAGGAGGCGTACAAACCGATATTTATCCCAATTCCTGATGTGAGGTATTGGCCAGATCGAGGCACCATCACAATGAAGCCTCCCCAAACCAAAAGACCTCCCGGTCGGCCTAAATCAACGCGAATCCGAAACGAGATGGACGAACACTCTGGAAGAAAGGTAAGGTGTGGGAGATGCGGCGGTATAGGGCATAACCGAAAGCGATGCAAGGAACCTATATAGCAAAATATTTTGTATGTAACTATTTAGTGAGACTTGTAATGTATTTGTAATGTATTTTGTTATGACTTGAATGAATGTACGACTTAAATCCTTTTTAAGAGTTGATCAATTGTAAGACGATAATTGTAAGACGAATGAATGTAATGTATTTTTTAGGACCGCAAATTTGCCTACTTAAGCCTATTGAATTGGACTTCTGCCTATGAAACTCGGCATCTAGAATGCCGAGTTCTATTGTAGACATGGGCCACCTGGCCGTCACCCATTTTCACACAAGATTTGAGTGCCAGGAGAACAGGACCAAATAGAACTCGGCATCCCCAATGTCGAGTTCTATCTGAATCACTGTTCTCCTGGCAACTCAATTCGACTGGAATGTCAAGTGTTGGGCGATAAAAAATCAAATCGAACTCGGTATCACCAGTGCCGAGTTCTTCCAAAGCGAACTCGGTATCACCCGTGCCGAGTTCTATCTGGGAGAACTCGGCATCACCAGTGCCGAGTTCTATTTGAATCACCTCAGAAAACGTCAAGTGTTGGGCAATAAAAAATCAAGTAGAACTCGGCATCACCAGTGCCGAGTTCGTCCAAAGAAAACTCGGCATCACCAGTGACGAGTTCTCTGGGAGAACTCGGCATCACCAGTGCCGAGTTCTCTCTGGGAGAACTCGGCACTGGTGATGCCGAGTTCTCTATGCACAAAAAAACAAAACCCGCCGCCGCCACGTGTCACCACGTGGTGGCAGCGGGTCTAGTTTGAGAAATACTTTTGTTTGAGGTTTATTTTGAGAATTTTTTTTAAAAAAAATATTATTTTGAAAAAATTTCCTATTGTTTATGCATGTTTTAGTTTAATCGTCTTTTCATTAATTTTTAGTAGCTTAGTTAATATGTTTTCTTTACTTAGCTTAATAACTATTGTAATGTTTAGTGAGTAAAACCACTCCCCTTTTGGGGGTGGAGATGATTATCATATATGCAATTAAGGAAGGATGAATGTTTATTATGAAATGTGTTGATTAATATGAATGCATGCTTGCTTGTTAGAATAGAACACTTCACTAGATGGGTTTTGCCATGATAAGTAGACACCTCCCATGCTTGTTTAGTCTCTTAAATAACCAGCTTGTATGTATGAATGTTAATCAAAATAGGTTAGTGATTTAATTGATGGGTTTTGCCATGATAAGTAGACACCTCCCATACATGCAAACACTACCTACACTTGTGCCTATAGGAAGATCTTCTTGCCTCATTATTGTGTATGTGTAGTCACTCCACCCCTTAAGGGGTCTCTCTCTTATTGATTCCTGCATAGTATCAAGTTTCTCTAGCTTAGTTGTTAGTTCATTGTGTGTTCCTTTCGTTCGCTTTTCATACTTCTTAGCATAGTTTAGTGTAGAGTAGCTTAATCAATCTTTCTCCCCCAATCTTTGCCACTTGATTTCTGATAAACAAGAGCGAGCTCACCTCCCTGAGGACGACCCGTACTTGCCACCGCTTCATCGCGGCCGTGCACTTGCGGTAGAAATATAAAACGTTCAACAAGTTTTTGGCGCCGTTGCCGGGGAGGTGCCAGTCCAGACTCTTGTTTGGACGATTCGAGTGGATTTAATTTTTGTCTTGTAGTTTTCTTTCTTGCAGGTGACTCACATTGAGAAGTGGAAGCAGCTGGTCAAGTTTGGAGGTGGTCTGAGAGAAGAAGACCGCCAATCAGCGGTCTTCAACCGCCAACTGGCGGTCGGATAGCTTTATTTGGCCTCTAAATTTTTGTGGAGTATTTCTATATCTGTTATAGTGATCTGGGACTCGATTTAGCATGTCTTGACCTATAGTTTGTTCCCAGATCAAGAATCAAACCTCCTTTAAGCAACTTGGACCTTAAAACTCAAAGCAAAAGATTAGGCATTATTCTTGTTTAAGTCATGCATCATGTATGTGACTTAGGCATTTAGATTGTCTTTTATCTTAGCTTTATTTTCTGTTGCTGAGAGCTGGCGTGAGGTACGCACCTTCTACTCTCATTCATGCATTTCGTATGAACATGCATTAGTTAGTAGGAAGTGCATTGCAACAAGTGTGAGTTGAGCGTTGTTTGGAGAGTTGATTGCTAGATTTAGGACTCCAAAACGCTACTAAGGAGGGGCTGTCCCATAAAAGATAAGGTGGGGGATTTCATCACCCTTTCCTTCACCCCAAAAACCACACTAATCAAAAGCCTAATTTTAAAATCAAGTAGACATTGGCCCTAAGGATCTTGGACGCATTAGGAGAGTGATCCGGTCCCGACCGTCATGACCTGATCGGCGTTGCCCACTTTGTCGATAGTAGGAGAGACGAGATCCCCGGATCTTGGCTCACTTGCTGGGCTTTGTGGTCCTCGTTGTAGGGAGGTGAGGCGTGTTGAGGCCGTGTGACCTCGCAGTTAGGCGTCGTCTAGCTGTAAGGACCTATAGCGACCTTAGGATTGTTTGAGCCTTGTTTGCTTGTGTGCTTCTACCTGTACCCATCCGCCGTAGCTTAAGGACTTCTTCCCTTCTCTCCTGAGTCATTCTTTCTCTCCTGTGTTCCCTCGTCTTCTCTTCTACGTACATTCTTCATTTGAAAAAAAAAAGAAAAAAAAAAAGAGAAAGTTGTGGTTTGTGTGTGCACCTTTGTGCATGCTTTCGTGGACACGAGACGAGAGTGGTCGTTTGACGAGGAGCGTTGTCAATCCGGCTTCGGTCATCGATTTCTCGACACCTCCCTCCTCTCGTGTCGCACGTAGTTCGGGTCCAATGGCTGCTAATTTCCGTGAAGAGGAGCAGTTGCTGGACCCACCTGTTCCACCTGTGCTTCCAGTTGTCGTTCCCATACCTCTTCGTGATCGATGCTACCCGAGCCGTACAGCTCTGCCCTCATGCATCGTATTGCCAGAGGCAAATGGGAACCATTTTGAGGTCAAGCCTCAGTTTATTTCCATGCTCCCTCATTTCACTGGGAAAGGTGACCCCTATATCTTTCTCAGGGAATTTGAGGAGGTCTGTGCTATGTTCAAACTGCAACAACTTAGCACAGACTCCATTCATCTTAGGCTTGTCCCCTTTGCGCTTAAGGATGACGCCAAGAAGTGGTTGTACAGCAACCAGGCGAATGCCTTCAGGACTTGGGATGAGTTTCAGTCTGCATTCCTCAAAAAGTATTTTCCAAATCATCGGACTCAAAAATTGAGGAACGAAATCAATTCGTTCTATCAACATGAGACCGAATCATTTCATGCATACTTAGAGAGGTTCAAGGAGCTACTATCCTCATGCCCTCACCATGGCATTGAGTTGTGGCGCCTGTGTCAGATTATCTACGAGGGTCTTCACATTCCATCTAGAACGCTCCTTGAGTCCATGTGTCAAGGAGAGTTCTTGGGAAAGGATGAAAGGGAGGCATGGGCTTTCCTAGAAGACCTCGCCGAGAAAACAATGCAATGGGAGAGTGTGAGAGAACCACCTGCATCATCTAGTATAGGAGCGAGGATCGCGAATGCAAACTCGACTAGATCGGGTTCCGCATTTGCTGTCGATTCCACTACGGCCACCGAGGCACGCATGGCGGCCTTAATGCGCCGTATGGATTCGATTGAGCTCCAAAACCAACACGATGTATCTCATGTGTCTGCATCTGGTTCAGTTCCATGTCATTTATGTGGTAGGATAGGTCATATAGGGGGTGAGTGTGCATCCATTCCTCCTGAGATGGAACATGTAAATGCCATCTATGATAGATCCAGGAATGACCCATATTCATCATCATATAACCCTGGATGGAGGAACCACCCTAATTTTTCATGGAACCATAACAATGCCCCAGGTGGTCCTTCAAACTTTTCTCGACCACCTAACCGACCACACTACCCTCCCATGCATTCACAGTCTCATCAGCCACCCCAAAGTCAGAATACCAACCAACCAGGTTTCCCAAATTCTAACAACTTGGAAACCCGGTTTAATTCGCTTGAGAACTTAACTCGTGGACTTGAGAACTCTGTAAAAAACTTTATGTCATCCACGAGTCAAGTTCTCACTTCGAATCAGCAGACCATCAAATCTCTTGAGCTTCAGATGGGTCAGTTGGCTCAGTCTGTACATGAGAGAGAGAGAGGGAGCCTGCCTAGCCAACCTGTGGCTAACCCCCGTGCTCAACATCACTCGAACATGCAAAATGCAAGTTCAAGACCACAGGGGGGCAAGTGAACTACGTGGAAGAACCTGTGAACCATGTTAATGCCATTGTGACCCTGAGAAATGGGAAGCAGGTCAACAACCACGTATCACTGCCAGAAAATCCATCTGTGCCACCCCTTTGTGGGAATGATGGTGAGGAAGAGGCCGAGGGTGAGAGTAATACACCAAAGCCTCCTTCTCCGGCTCCGCCCAAGACATACCTACCAAGAGCTCCTTATCCTAGTAGGTTGTCTAAGAAACAGAGTGACAGTGTGGATAAGATGATGGAGATATTTAAGAAAGTGAATGTCAACATTCCTTTGTTAGACATGATTCAACAAATACCTCCATATGCAAAATTCCTGAAGGATCTCTGTACAACTAAGAGGAAAACCAATGTCCCTAGCAAAGCCTTTTTGGCGGCTAATGTGAGTTCGATCATCTCGAACCCAACATACATAAAATTGAAGGACCCGGGCAGTCCAACAATTTCATGTATCATTGGGGACTCTCGCATTAACAATGTTTTGCTAGATCTAGGGTCGGCGGTTAACCTCTTACCTGCTTCTGTGTATCAACGATTAAGCCTAGGCACTCTCAAGCCTACGAAAACAACTTTGCAGTTGGCTGATCGTTCGATCAAAGTCCCGTTGGGGGTCATTGAAGATGTCTTAATCAAGGTCGGTGACTTCATATTTCCTGTTGATTTCGTCGTCCTTGAGACCGAACCAATTAAGACTACCCACTCTCAGATTCCATTGATTTTGGGTAGACCTTTTTTGGCGACGTCAAATGCCTTGATCAATTGTCGTACTGGACTCATGAAATTGTCGTTCGGGAACTTGACCGCGACATTCCATGTGTTCAATATGGCTAGGCAGCCGGCATCTTCCGAGGACCCCATGGAAGTCAATCTTATCCGGGACTTGGAAGAAGAATTGGAAGAAGAGTACCCCCTGATTCATGAGAATTTAAATGATTACTTCATGGATGAGTCTGATCATGAAGAGGACGGGGGTGAGTTGAGCAATGATGTGCATGCTGTTCAGTACATGCGAGCTCCTCCTATCTTACATCTCGAGCTAGATATCACGCCTCGCCTGGAGGAGCCACCCACACCTGAGCTCAAAGAACTCCCCAAGGAATTGAAACACGTTTTTCTTGGTCCCGATAGGTCATTTCCGGTGATTATTTCATCGACGTTGACTGGTGATCAGGAAGAACGGTTGATTCAAGTCCTAAAGGAGCACAAATCAGCCATTGGGTGGTCCTTGAGGGACATCAAAGGGATAAGTCCCGACGTCGTGCAACACCACATCTTTATGGAGGATGAGGCACGACCACGTCGCGACCCACAGAGGCGTTTAAATCCAGCCATGACAGAAGTAGTTAAGAAAGAGATCATCAAGTGTTTAGATCATGGCATCATTTTTCCCATTTCGGACAGTACTTGGGTAAGTCCTGTCCAGGTTGTGCCCAAGAAGTCGGGTATCACCGTTGTCCAGAATGACAACAATGAGCTTGTACCCACACGACTTCAAACTGGGTGGCGAGTGTGTATTGACTATAGGAAGTTGAACGCAGTCACGCGTAAGGACCACTTCCCTCTACCTTTCATCGACCAGATGTTGGAGAGACTCGCCGGGCACGCCTATTACTGTTTCCTTGATGGTTATTCGGGGTACAATCAAATCCCAGTCGCCCCCGAAGACCAGGAGAAAACCACGTTCACTTGTCCTTTTGGGACGTTTGCTTATAGACGCATGCCTTTTGGACTATGCAATGCACCTGCAACATTCCAACGTTGCATGTTAAGTATCTTTTCCGATATGGTCGAGAACTTCCTTGAGATCTTCATGGATGATTTCTCGGTTCATGGCACCTCCTTTGATGAGTGCCTGCACCACCTGAGCCTTGTTCTCAAAAGGTGTTCGGAAACGAACTTAGCCCTTAATTGGGAAAAGTGTCATTTCATGGTCACAAAAGGCATCGTGTTGGGTCACGTGGTATCTCGTGATGGTATCGAGGTGGATAGGGCAAAGATTGAGCTTATTTCTAAGCTTCCGCCACCCACCTCGGTCAAAGAAATCCGTTCTTTCCTTGGACACGCCGGTTTTTACCGGCGATTCATTAAGGATTTCAGCAAGATAGCTCGTCCTTTGACGAGCTTGCTTGCTAAAGGAACCTCCTTTGAGTTCACACCCGAGTGCCTGACTGCCTTTGAGTTTCTGAAGCGTGAGTTGACCTCCGCTCCTATTATTAAGGCACCGGTGTGGACTCTACCGTTCGAGCTGATGTGTGATGCTTCTGATTACGCGATAGGAGCGGTTTTGGGTCAGAAAGTCGACAAATTGCCTCATGTGATCTATTATGCAAGTCGTACTCTCAATGACGCCCAGCTGAACTACTCCGTTACTGAGAAAGAGTTCCTCGCAATCATATTTGCGTTGGAAAAATTTCGCCAGTACCTCATAGGGTCGCGTGTCATCATATACACTGATCACTCAGCTCTTCGCTACCTTTTGTCTAAAAAGGATGCGAAACCCCGTCTCTTGCGTTGGATCTTGTTGTTACAAGAATTCGACCTTGAAATACGGGACAAGAAGGGATGCGAGAATGTCGTGGCTGATCACCTATCTCGCATCCCCATTGATCTTTCACCGGATCCACCGGTGAACGAGTTCTTCCCTGATGAGAACCTTATGGCAATAGCCTCACCCCCTTGGTTCGCTGACATTGTGAACTATTTAGCAACCGGGGAGGTGCCGGCTCATTGGAGACACAGTGAGACAGCAAAATTCAAGTCGTTAGTCAAGCACTTCTATTGGGATGATCCATACTTATTTAAGTATTGTGCTGATCAAATCATAAGGAGGTGCATTCCTGACGACGAGATTCAGAGTGTCTTGTCCTTTTGCCATAAGGAGGCATGTGGTGGGCACTTCGGTGCCAAGAAAACCGCTGCCAAAGTTCTCCAATGCGGTTTTTACTGGCCCACGTTGTTCCAAGACGCTTTTGCATTTTGCAAAGCATGCGATAGGTGCCAACGTGTGGGCCGCATTGGCAGACGAGATATGATGCCACTCAATCCTATCTTAGTGGTTAACATTTTTGATGTTTGGGGAATTGACTTCATGGGTCCTTTCCCCGTGTCCCATGGTCACACGTACATCCTTGTGGCGGTCGATTATGTGTCAAAGTGGGTTGAAGCAATCCCCACTCGCACTAACGATCGCAAGGTTGTGATCAAATTTCTTAAAGAACACATCTTCACGAGGTTTGGGACACCTCGTTGTATCATAAGTGATCGGGGGACACACTTTGTGAACCGATCCCTTGAGGCAGTGCTGAGGAAATACTCCATCACGCACAAGTTGGCCACACCTTATCATCCTCAAACCTGTGGCCAGGTGGAAATTTCCAACCGTCAACTCAAGCAAATTCTTGAGAAAACGGTTAATGCTTCAAGGAAAGATTGGTCGGTCAAGCTTAATGATGCATTGTGGGCTTTCCGCACTGCATTTAAAACCGACCTTGGCATGTCCCCCTACCGGCTAGTTTATGGCAAAGCTTGCCATCTTCCGGTAGAACTTGAGCACCGGGCATTATGGGCAATCAAACATCTTAACATGAGTCTTGATGTTTCCGGTGCCAATCGCAAATTAGACCTCAACGAGTTGGAGGAGTTGAGAAATGAAGCTTATGAGAATGCCAAGATCTGCAAGTCCCGCACTAAAATTTTCCACGATCGCTTGGTGCGAATCAAAACCTTCGAGGTGGGACAAAAGGTCTTGTTGTATAATTCTCGCCTCCACTTGTTTCCGGGGAAACTTCGGAGCCGTTGGTCAGGTCCCTTCATTGTTTTAACCGTCTCCCCTCATGGGGCGGTTGAGATTCAAAATCCTAGGAATGGGGACGTGTTCAAAGTCAATGGACAACGCCTCAAACCATACTTGGAAGGGACCACGGCAGAGGTCGAGGAGGAAATCGTGCCTTTGCACGAACTCCCCACGGATGTGGTCACTTGATGTGGTCCATCCCTCCATTTGTTTGTACATATCTTTGTTTTGTGCTAAAAAAAAAAAAACAACAAAAAAAAAAAAAAAAAAAAAACAACAAAAAAAAAAAAAAGAAGAAGAAGTGAGAAATAAAAGACTCCTTCAGTGAGCATCGATTGTTGTGGGCCCCAACCCTTGTGTACTTGGGCCCAATCTCTTCACGTATTTATCTCCCTTCTTCAGCTTCTCACAGGTTTTGAGGGAATTTGGGTTTGTGTCCATCAACATGACCCTGAACGTCCCTTTGTACTTCATGTTGGTGAGATCTTTCCTTTTTCATGCATATATCCATGTAGTATCTTGTTCACATTCATTGAGGACAATGCATGAAGTAGGTGTGGGGGGGTGTTTTACGTGTGTACATAGTCGAGTCTTTTTCCTTTGGTTTTATTTTCTTTTGTTTGTACTGCTAGGGTCATGTTAGTGTGCCGCATTTAACATTGATATATCTGCTTGCCGTGATCCTTGGGTGACTTGTCTTCTTTTGCTTGCCTAGTGCTTTAAAATGTTCACATTTCTTTCAAAATCTTCATGTGTTTGCGAAAGAAAATGTTTTTTGTAGGTTTTGCGTGTGTTTAGCATGTGCAAAACCGTTGAGAGGCAAAGTAAAAAGAAAGCTCCCAAAATTGTCTTGAACTTGATGCATTAGGATTTCTAGTTTACTGGCTTTAGGTCTTATCGAGTCGTTAGGATGCACCCCGGTTTTCCCTCGGGGGCCGTGTAATCATAGGGTTTCAGTACTCAAACATTTAAATAAGTCCACCCTGAACCTAGTGAGTCAAATAATTCGTGTCTGTTAGTATAAGGAAGTTTGTCGTAGTCAAAGGCCCTTAATCTCTTTTTGTGAAACTTAAGTGTAGGGGTTTTGGTTCCCATATAGATAAATAAGTGGTGTTCTCTCTTCTCGCACGGCTCCTATCACTCGGGAAAGTAGGTCTGAGGGGACTTTGTGCCTGGTGCTTTCGAGTCATCTGACTTGGGATGCATCGACCGAACTCCCGTTACACGGGTGGTAGGGATCGCCCTATGTGGAGATTTGGGGGAAGGTGTACGTGATAGTGTAAGTCCTCATAGGCAATGATGCACGAAACCTGACCCTGGGAGAATCAAACACCAACCAATAAAATGCTCCAAAGAAAAAAAAGAAAAAAAAAAAAAAAAAAAAAGAGAAAAAACAAAAAACAAAAAAAACAAATAAGAACCAAAATGGACTCTACACATTGTATCACATTCAGAAGTTAAGGTTGCCCATGTCTTTCACTTAAGTCCTTAACTAACTCTCACGAATAACTCATTAGGCTAGGTGTGTGGACCGATTACATTTATAGAGTCGACCCGTAGTATTACCGCGTCCCATGATCGACAAAATAAGTCCAACGAGTCGTGTATCTAGATTGATTAATGCATCTTGTTCGGATTTTGTGGGTATATCCGCTGAAAACCCTCAGGAGACAACACTCCTCCTCCTTGGCGACAAGGAGGTTTAACGGCTTGTTGCACGTGCTAAGTGCAACCGTGATTCCTACGAAAGTGAGTTAGGATTTCTTGTTTTTCGTATGCTTTTCTCTTTCTTTGTTTTGCTCGGGACTAGCAAAAGTTAGGTGTGGGGGTATTTGATTGACATCATTTCATGCTCATATTTGTATCTTATATCCATTATCTTTCACCTAAACAATGCTATGTCACGAGTTTTATGTTTAGTTTTCAGGAATAAATAGGTTTGAAGAGATGAAACATAAAAGGACCCAAAAGCTGTGAAAAAGGACTGAATTGTGAGATCTGGGGACCAAGATGCAAGACAAAAGGACCTGATTGCAAGACAGAAGGACCTAAGAGCAAAACAGAATACTCCACACCATCATGGGGAGTATTTTACCAATTCGATTCGGGTCGGAGCTCCAACAAAGCAACCAAATGCATCCAATACCAAGAAACACTTCAACAAAAGCCCACAAAGAAAACCAGACGGATCTAAATCTTATAGACCGCCAATTGGCGGTCTGGAACCGCTAATTGGCGGTCCATTTAGCCCAGAATCCATCCAGTTTTCTGTAGCACGTGTATTAGTGTATTCTTAGTGTATTTTTGGTATTGGTTTAGTCCCACATCGGGGGATTGTCCCGGTTTAGCTTTTTCCATGGCTATAAATAGAACTCTTCACCTTCCATTGTAATCACTCCATGCTTGTGGCCATTCTCCCTAATTGAAGTGGAAGCCTTGAAGCAAGAAACTCAATAGGGAGATGCTACTGGTATTGTGAGTCTTCAATTAATAAAATTTGCTTTGTTTTGTGCTTCCTTTATTGTTTATGCATGTTTTAGTTTAATCGTCTTTTCATTAATTTTTAGTAGCTTAGTTAATATGTTTTCTTTACTTAGCTTAATAACTATTGTAATGTTTAGTGAGTAAAACCACTCCCCTTTTGGGGGTGGAGATGATTATCATATATGCAATTAAGGAAGGATGAATGTTTATTATGAAATGTGTTGATTAATATGAATGCATGCTTGCTTGTTAGAATAGAACACTTCACTAGATGGGTTTTGCCATGATAAGTAGACACCTCCCATGCTTGTTTAGTCTCTTAAATAACCAGCTTGTATGTATGAATGTTAATCAAAATAGGTTAGTGATTTAATTGATGGGTTTTGCCATGATAAGTAGACACCTCCCATACATGCAAACACTACCTACACTTGTGCCTATAGGAAGATCTTCTTGCCTCCTTATTGTGTATGTGTAGTCACTCCACCCCTTAAGGGGTCTCTCTCTTATTGATTCCTGCATAGTATCAAGTTTCTCTAGCTTAGTTGTTAGTTCATTGTGTGTTCCTTTCGTTCGCTTTTCATACTTCTTAGCATAGTTTAGTGTAGAGTAGCTTAATCAATCTTTCTCCCCCAATCTTTGCCACTTGATTTCTGATAAACAAGAGCGAGCTCACCTCCCTGAGGACGACCCGTACTTGCCACCGCTTCATCGCGGCCGTGCACTTGCGGTAGAAATATAAAACGTTCAACAGACATCCAAACGAGGTTCTTGACCTCGTTCCGACGCACGAGCCTGTTGGTTGGAGAGTTTGGATTGACGCTCATAACTTCAGCACCGCAACGGGAGAAACTCTTCTTCCGTTGCCCCATATTTCCCAAACTCTTTCAATTTGATCCTTTGAATGAGACGCCTTTGCGTCCAATTCATGAACCTCTCCTTTCATCTTGTGCTCTTTGTGAGGGGGCCCCAAACATGAGTATTTTGGCCCAGCGTGGTGTCGTGTTCCCTTTCCAAGTGCATTAACCCACTCTTGAGGTTCCCATTTGATGTCTTTTGACAAATGAAGATGGGAACTTATGTTTGTACATAGTTATATAAAAAAATTACAATAAAAGACTCCTTCAGTGAGCATCGATTGTTGTGGGCTCCAACCCTTGTGTATTTGGGCTCCATTTCTTTCACGTATTTGTATCCCTTCTTTAGCATCTCACAGGTTTTGAGGGAATTCGGGTTGTTGTCCATTAACATAGCCATGAACTTTCCTTTGTACTTCACGTTGGTGAGATCTATTCTTTTTCATGCATAAATACATGTAGTATCTTGCTCGCATTCATTGAGGACAATGCATGAAGAAGGTGTGGGGGGTGTTTTAATGTGTGTACATCGTTGAGCCTTTTTCCTTTGATTTTATTTGCTTTTGTGTACATTATTAGGGTCATGTTAGTGTGCTGCATTTAATATCGATATATCTGCTTGCAATGATCCTTGAGTGACTTGTCTTCTTTTGCTTGCCTAGTGCTTCAAAATTTTCACATTTCTTTCAAAATCTTCATGTGTTTGCGAAAGAAAATGTTTTGTGTGTTTTGTGTGTGTTTAGCATGTGCAAAACCGTTTAGAGGCAAAGTAAAAAGAAAACTCCCAAAATTGTCTTGAACTTGATGCATTAGGATATCTAGTACAGTGGTTTTAGGATTTATCGAGTCGTTAGGATGCACCCCAGTTTTCCCTTGGGGTGAGTAATCATAGGGTTTCAGTGCTCAAACATTTAACGAAGTCCACCCTGAACCAAATGAGTCAATAATTCGTGTCTGTTAACATAAGGAAGTTTGTTGTTGTCAAAGACCCTTTAAATATTGTTATGAGACATTAAGTGTAGGGGTTTTGGTTCATGTGTAGATAAGAAATAAGTGAGTAGGTGTTCTCTCTTCTCGCATGGCTCTTATCACTCGGGAAAGTAGGTCTGAGGGGACTTTGTGCATGGTGCTTTCGAGTCATCTGACTTGGGATGCGCCGACCGAACTCCCGTTACACGGGTGGTAGGGATTGTCCTATGTGGAGATTTGGGGAAAGGTGTACGTGATAGTATAAGCCCTCATGGGCAATGATGCACGAAACCTGACCCTGGAAGAATGAAACTCCAACTAATAAAAAGAAAAGAAGAACAAAAAATTAGAAAAGAAAAAAAAAGAAAAAAAATGGTAACGCAAATAAGAACCTTAATGGACTTTACACTTTTTAGCACTTAAGGATGTTGAGGTTCTCCATGTCTTTTACTTAATTCCTTCTTTAACTTGCACAAATGGTTCATTAGGCTAGGTGTGTGGACTGATTACCTTTATAAAATCGGCCCGTAGGATTACCGCGTCCAATGATCGACAAAATATGTCCAACGGATTTTGTGGGTATATCTGCTGAAAACCCTCAGGAGACAATACTCCTCCTTGGCGACAAGGAGGTTTAACGGCTTGTTGCACGTGCTAAGTGCAACCGTGATTCCTACGAAAGTGAGCTAGGATTTCCCTGTTTTTCTATGCTTTTCCTTTCTTTTATTTTTCTATTTCTTTGTTTTGCATGAGACTAGCAAAAGTTAGGTGTGGGGGTATTTGATTGGCATCATTTCATTCATATCTTTGTGTCTTATATCCATTATCTTTCACCCCAAACGATGCTATGTAACGAGTTTTATGTTTAGTTTTCAGGAATAAGTAGGTTTGAGAAGGAGAGACTATAAATGGACCTAAAAGCAAGGAAAATTACTCAGATGAGACACTCGAGGACTAAGATGCAATGGAGAAGGACCTGAACGTAAGACTTGAACTACAGCGTTTATGGATTTGATGAACAGGAGATTCAGTCAGTACCTCGGCCGATTTGTGATTGTCTTCGTGGATGACATTTTGGTCTATTCGCCAGATGTGGAGAAGCATCGAGAGCACTTGAGAGTTGTACTTGGCATTTTGACAGATCATCAGTTGTATGCCAAGTTTTTGAAGTGCGAGTTCTGGCTGAGTAGTTTCGCCTTTCTGAGACACATCGTATCGGGAGCTGGGATTTCAGTGGATCCAGCGAAGGTCGAGGCCGTGACGCAGTGGAGAGGCCCGACGAGTGTGGCGGAGATCAGGTGTTTCGTGACTCTGGTGGGGTACTATCGCCGTTTTATTCAGGATTTCTCCAGGTTGGCTTCGCCGTTGACGGCTTTGACGCGGAAGGGCGTCAAGTTCGTGTGGTCCCAGAAGGGCGAGGACATTTTCCAGGAGCTGAAGAGTCGGCTGACGGCTGCTCCAGTTCTGACACTTCCTAGTGGCAGTGGTGGGTTTGTGATTTACACTGATGCGTCAGGCGTTGGCCTGGGATGCGTACTCATGCAGCACGGGCAGGTGGTTGCATACGATTCGAGGCAACTGAAGGTGCACGAGAGGAACTACCCCACTCATGATTTGGAGTTGGCGGCAGTCGTGCATGCGTTGAAGACTTGGAGACATTACCTGTATGACGAGCAGTTCGAGGTGTTCACAGATCATCAGAGCCTGAAGTATCTGTTTTCGCAGAAGGAGCTAAATATGAGGCAGCGTAGATGGCTCGAGCTGATTAAGGATTATGATTTCACGATCTCGTACCATCCGGGGAAGGCGAATTCGGTTGTTGATGCTTTGAGCAGGAAGGTGGAGGTTACCGCAGCAGGTCTTTGTATCGAGGAAAGGAAGCTGCTTGAGGCGTTGACCGAATGGAGGCCGTTCACTGATGAGTCGCGAAGTGCAGTGATTGTGGGGCTGAGAGTGGAGCCTTAGTTGGTCTCGAGTATTGTTCACGCTCAGACCGCTAATGATGAGTTAGCTGGGTTGTTACAGCTAGCTGCCAGAGATGGGTCATACTTCAGTATTGGAGTTGATGGTGGGCTGAGGTTCAGAGGTCGTGTCTGGGTGCCGAAGGGAGGAGATCTGAGGAAGGATATTCTGGAGGAGGCGCACAGATCCCGTTACTCGATCCACCGGGGCAGCACGAAGATGTATAGGGATCTTCAGAGGAATTTATGGTGGAAGAGGATGAAGACGGAGATCGCAGAGTTCGTTGACAGATGTCTGATTTGTCAGCAGGTGAGGATTGAGCACCAGAGACCTGTAGTGCCGATGCAGAGGATCGAGCTTCCAGAGTGGAAGTGGGAGCACGTGACGATGGATTTTGTCACTGGGCTGCCGAGGACGAGAGGATTCCATGACGCGATTTGGGTTATTGTCGATCGACTGACCAAGTCGTCGTACTTCTTAGCGATCCGGACCACTTTACCTCTGGAGGGTCTAGCTAAGTTGTATATTGAGGAGATCGTCAGACTTCATGGAGTGCCTGTGAGTATTATTTCGGATCGAGATCCGAGGTTCACTTCCAGATTCTGGGGGAGTTTGCAGGAGCCCTTGGAGACTCGGTTGAAGTTCAGTACGACATTTCATCCGCAAATAGACGGTCAGTCTGAGAGGACCATCCAGACGCTAGAGGCTATGTTGCGAGCTTGTATTCTGGATTGGGCAGGTCATTGGGATGAGTATTTGTCGTTAATCGAGTTTGCCTACAACAACAACTACCATTCGAGCATTGGGATGGCACCGTACGAGGCCTTGTACGGGAGACCGTGTAGATCACCAGTATGCTGGATTGATGTAGGCAAGAGACAACTAGTTGGTCCTGACATTGTGCAGATGTATGCTGAGAAGGTTGATGTGATCAACCAAAGACTAGCGACAGCTCAGAGCAGGCAGAAGAGCTACGCTGATAGGGCGACAACTGAGGTTTGAGGTACGTGACCATGTCTTCCTGAGGATTTCACCATCTCGAGGAGTGATGAGGTTCGGGAAGAAGGGGAAGCTCAGTCCAAGGTATGTCGGACCGTTCGAGATTCTTGATCGGGTAAGAGAGGTTGGCTACAGGGTTGCGCTACCACCGCAGTTTTCAGGCCTTCACAACGTCTTCCACGTTTCGATGTTAAGGAAGTACGTAGCAGATCCTTCCCATGTGATTCAGTTGGAGGTTCCAGAGATCCGTCAGAATTTGTCTCTTGAGGAGAGACCGGTGAAGATTGTGGATCGGATGGAGCATCAGCTGAGGAGGAGGACCATTCCGATGGTGAAGGTCAGGTGGCAGCATCACAGTGAGAGAGAGGCCACTTGGGAGATCGAGGAGGAGGTCCGGAAGGAGTTTCCAGAGTTATTTGGTGAGCTTCGATCTTAATTTCGTGGACGAAATTCTTTTAGGAGGGTGGATTGTGAGATCCTAATCTTAATTGTGCCTTAATGATGTTTAGGTGGTGATTAGGGGGAGATGGTGATGGACGGCTGGGATTGAAAGTTGATGGATGGAGGGTGGAGATGGAGTGGATATGGATGAAGGGATGGGATGAATTGGTTTTGGATGAATGGTTGAGATTGGAGAATGAGGAGTTATTTTAGGTGAGGTTTTTCCCTCTCTCTCTCACTCTCACTTCTCCCTCGTCTATCTCTCTCACGTTTCTCTTTCCCGTAGTGATGCTCCGGCGTGGAGGTGTGGTGCTCCGGCGGGAAGGAGGTGTTCGTCGTGTAGCGGTTGCGTGTGGAGGTGAGTGTTGGGTTCTTAACCCTTTTCGCTCGTCTTGGTTCTCTCCCTCCCTTGACCTATCTCGTTTCTGTTGTGGAGGTTGGTGTAAAGATTGGTGGAGGTGTGGGAGTGCTCGAGGTTGTCGAGGAGGTGTTGATCGTGGTTCGTCGACGGATCGTGATTTTGGGAGGAGTGTTCGTGGAGGTGCCGTCGTGGTTCTTCAAAGGTTTCTTCAAACCTTCCGGTATGTCAACTCGCTCACTTAAGTAGGGTGAGTATTTGGAAGTCGACGGTAGGCCTTCCGGCTCGTCGCAAGTAAACGTGCAGCAGATTTTACTGCGTGATCAGTCGACCGGTTGGTGCAAACGGTCGACCGTTCGTATTAAGAATTCAGGTTCTGCCTCACATCGGTCGAACGATGCCCTTGGGGCGGTCAACCGGTTGTGCATAGGGGGCGAGTCTGGTTGGTTTTGGTCGAACGGGTCCCCTTCGCCGTTCGACCGTGTGCACCGTCATGGGTCGGGTAGGGCGTTGACCATCTTAACAGTCAACCGCCTGTATGACTTTGTCCGACCGTAACTTAAGTTGGAATGGTGGTCGGTTTGACCGAAGGTGGTTTCGGTCGACCGGACTTGTTGTGAAGAGTTGGGGGAGTTCCCTGGTGGAATTCGGTCGGCCGAGAGTGCTCGGGGGTTCGACCGGATTCGTTATGGAGAGTGAGGGATTTGTCCCTGGTGACTTTCGGTCGAACGGGGTCCCTTTGCCGTTCGACCGATTGCTCGTTTGTTTCGATGAACCTGGGAGTTGACCATCTAAACTGTCGACCGCCCCTTCACCTTGGTTCGACCAAACGAGTACTGTTGGTGGGAATCGGTCGACCGATGGAGTGTCAGTTGAGGCGATTGCCCTGTGTTTGCGTGATTCAGTCGACTGGGACTTTTCGCTCGCCCGACCGTTTGTGTCCAGTTTTGCACTATGGAAGTGCGGTTGTTGTGGTCGTCCGTGTGGGGCGAGTTGTGGTGCCGATGTTCTTCCGGCAAGTGTGCTAGGGTGCACGAGCGTTGCGGTGGTTGGGTGAAAAAGCCCTGGAGCCCCGTAACTGTGTGAGAGCTTGGGTTGGGTGAAAAAGCCCTGGAGCCCAGCCTAGAAAATGTGGTGTTGCGGTGGTTGGGTGAAAGAGCCCTGGAGCCCCGTAACTGTGTGAGAGCTGCGGTTGGGTGAAAGAGCCCTGGAGCCCAACTAGCCCTGGAGCCCTTGGTCGTGTCGTGGTAGCTGTGGTTGGCTGAAAAAGGCCTGGAGCTCAGCTTGGCGACGAGTGTGTGTTGCGGTGGTTGGGTGAAAAAGCCCTGGAGCCCTGTGACTGTGGTGTGTGTCGTGGTTAGGTGAAAGAGCCCTGGAGGCCAGCCTGTTTGAGATGCTTTTCTTGTTAGTACAATTGCATGCTAGGGTGCTTTCATTTCATGCATTGTAGAGTTTGGCATAAGTGGTTTACTTCTTGAAACTCAGGCATTGTTGCATGTTTACTTTTCAGGCCGTGATCGGCGATAGGGGGTGGTGACCGAGGAGAGGTGCACCGCTACCGGATCCAGCTTTCTCTCAGTTGAGGTCGGGTGATTACTGTATTCGTTGTATAGTCTTTTGATGTAATCACAACTTTTGAAATACTCTGATGTACATATATATTATATATGTGGGTGCACTTGTTTCCTTTATTTGAGTAATATCCTTTGTTGTTTAGAAAATTTTAAATTCTTCCGCTATTTGGGGATGTTACAATATACTTAACGGTGTTTGTGATAGAATAGCATGAGTTTTTGCTGAAGTTAAATAAAAGAAAATAAGGATTTTTCTAAGTGGTATCCAAGTAAATTCAATTTTGCAATTGGTATTTTAGCAATTTCATTGTTTTTCGAGGGGCATGCAAGAAAGAAGCCCTCCTCTTAGAATTACAGTCGTAGTATGAACGTTGGAAATTATTTCATAGTGTATATATACATATAGGATCAAAATCAACACACGATATTCATTTCAAGTTCGACATCACTTGATCTTATATAAAACAACCTTAAGGAGATTTTTGACGTTAGTTTTAACAGTTTTATGAAACAAGATCTACGATTTAGATTTTCACTATGAATTAAAAAATTAAATTATTATGAGAGTTAAATATGTGTTAACACATTTTGAGATTAGTTGATCCCTCGTCTTAATATATGAAAATTGAAGTATAGTGATTCAACTTTTGTATTTGACATCAATTTTATAACTTCTCTTAGTGTCAATTTTCATTTTAAAACTAATCAATTGAAATTGTGAGGTTACATTTATAAATTTACCCCGAAGTCATGCAAGCAAACAACACAAGTTACACAACGTGAATGTGCTGACAACAACATATATTTTATTCTTTAATATTTGAATTGTCAGCAACAAAACTCAAACTTAAAAATTTGAACAATCGCACAAAGATGTATAGAATAGAATAAAATTTGTAAAATGAATTCAAGATGTTATATTTGATGGAAAAAAAAAGCGACAGTATCAAGAATCGAATAGCAAAAGAATTCAGATATTAACCCAATCAGTAGTTGTGTCACGCAAAATTAAGGTCTTGCCGCCCATAGAATTAATTTGTATACACAATCTCTGAAACGTGGCTACAAAAACCCACCAAATCATCTGAACGGGATGATTTGTAACAAAAATCCCTAAAATCCTGCGATCACTATTGAAAATCACCAAAACAAAGACTGTGGAGAACAACAAGGAAGTTTATCCCATTTTGGTTGTTTGCTTGTATTAAAGGTATGGGACCGTCTACACGTGTCAAATGACCGTTAGATTTGTCTTATTCTACAACGGTCGGTTTTCCCAAAACCCCAAAATACAAGTGATCACCAGTCGACCGTGGACCTTGTTTCGGTAGACCGAACATAAACGTTTTGACAATCCCCAAGTACCTGTTATTTTCGGTCGACCAACCCAACCATTTGGGTTGACCGAACCTAAACATTTTTGACAACCCCATAGAGCCTGTTAGTTTCCGGTCGACCGAACCAACCATTTAGTTCGACCATTAACTTAAGAAAACTTAGCTATAGCCAGTTTTTGTTCGACCGTTCCCTGCTCGATCGACCGTTGTGCTTCTGGACTTTTCTGGACTTTCCTAGACTTCATTTCCAGACGACTTACGATAGACTGTTAAGCCCGTTTCGGTCGACCAAACTTGGCCAGAACTGTGACCTGCTCTTTTCAATTTTGTGTATCTTACACAAACATCATCTAATTATATCACAATGGATATAACTCTCTTAGCGCTTATAAATAGATGTTACCAAGACACAATTTAAAAACTATTACACTCCAAATTGTCATACACATCTAAGAGAAAGCTCCCAAACCTTGAATCCCCAATCCTACTCTCCAAGCCTAAACTTCACACAATAGTTTATCAATTCCTTATTCACTCAAAGTGTGCTCAAGTTAGAGAGTGTGTTCCACTCACAATTGTCTGTCAAGAAGCAAGGATTTTGGTGAAAGCCCGAAGTATTCCCTCTCAGATTGTGAGAGGAAGAAATCAAGCTAGCGAGGATTGTTCGCGGAGTTTGTGGTGTAAAAGGCTTAATCTCGGCCCGGAACGAGATTGATAGTGAAGACGTAGGCGAAGCTTGAGGGTGATCGAGCGGACCTTGCAAGAGAGAAAGTAGGTGGGAGGCCGAACCTTTATAAAAATCGCCTTGTCTACTTGTGTGGTTTGCTTGCTTTTCCCTACCTTTTTAATTCTGCTGCACAACTTGTTTAGGTAGAGATAAGCATTAAAAGTGATTAGAATTAGTCTCATACACGATCCCACAAATAGGACACCAGTGAGGCTAACTTTCAAGCTGGGGAGTTGGTACGTCCGATGAGGATTAAGGGCGAGGATGTTTCGAAGACTGCATTCAGGATGCACTATGGTCACTTCGAGTTTCTGGTGATGCCTTTTGGACTGACCAATGTGCCGACGACTTTTATGGATCTGATGAACCGAGCCTTTTTTGGATCAATTCGTGATTGTGTTCGTGGATGAGATTCAGATCTACTCGCTAGACTTGGTGCAGCATGAGGAGCACCTAAGGACAATGCTTGATATCCTAAGGAAGGAGCAGTTATTCGTAAAATTCAAAGCGTTGTTTGAACAATTAAAGCTCTAAGCAAAAGAATGTGTTCACGATTTGATTTAATTAGGAAGAAAGAACAATTAAAGCTATAAGCAAAAGAATGTGTGGATCATATAATATTTGAGGTCAGTTGTGTAAACACTGTTCAAACTCAAGGGAAGACGTCTAGTCATGAACATCCACATGCATGTTTATATTCCTATATATTAAGAAGGTGGTCTATGATGTAATAGATGAACCTAAGAGCAATGAGAAGATAAAAATCTCCACTTTGGTTTTCTAAAAGAATTGTACAAGAGAATAAGACTTTCATTACTACTTGCTCTTTTCTAACGGTGCACCTACACGTCGCAAAAGGTCAAAATATAAGCTTAGGCGCATCACTTACAGCTGGAGGAAATACCTCATTATGGGTCTCTCCCTCTAGTGATTTTGCCTTTGGGTTCCTCCTAGTACAAGCCCAAAAAAATAAGTTCTTGCTTGGGATTTGTTTTAACAAGATTGAAGAGAAAACTATTGTTTGGGAAGCAAAACCAAAGACCAATGCTTTTGTAGGAGCAGGCTCAGAGATCGAGTTAACTGTAGATGGGTTTTTGGTGCTCCGTGATCCAAATGGTGCAGAACTTTGGAAAACTGAGAATAACAACAATATCATAAGTACCACACATGCAACATTTCTCAACAATGGTAACCTTTTGCTGGCAAAGCCATGTTCAAATGACTTCCTTTGGCGAAGCTTTGAAAACCCAACAGACACGATGTTGCCAATGCAACGTCTAAGGAAAGGATCATATCTGACTGCCCGTGCAACATAAACCGACTATTATGATGGTAGATTCAAGCTTAGTATGCAACAGTCTGGGAATCTTGAGCTTAACCCTATTGCAGTCCCATCCGGAAATCCATATAATTTTTTTTAGGATAGCAATACCGAAGGAAATGGTTCGTTTCTTCTATTGAATAAATCTAGTGGTGCTGACATGATACTAATTGACGAGACAACAATGAACATTATGTAGAATTCCGTGCCCCTATGTATGTATATATTTTAAAACTTTTATGAAGAACTGGAGTTGCGTCGATTCGCCTACAACTGTTCACCAATCTCTAAACAAGATTAGAGAGAAATGAGCTAGTCTGTTCAATTTCTAAATCAAGCTTAGAATCTAACTAACAACCCCTCCAAAGCTCCATGAGAATTTGATCTCCAAAAGCTCGAAATTATTAGGAGAAATTCAGATGGATTAGTGGAGAGGTTAGGGAGAGAGAATATTTTTGCATTTACTTGAACAAGTAGGGAGAGAGAATATTTTTGCATTTACTTGAACAAGTAGGGAGAGGAGACCTATTTTTAGATTCTCCCAACACCCACATCATGAGCTACCCACTAACCCATGATCTCTTGCTTTTCTCTCCCTTAAGCCAATCACAAATTGACACATAATCATCCTCAAAACCATTTTACCATAATTGGAATAATTCCAACCTACAATAAACACTAATCTTTTAATAATTCAAGGCAGAATCGTGTGGAACGGTCGACCGAAATCACCACTCGGTCGACCGAACGGTTCTGACTTTGACAAGTTTGGTCGAACCGTGATTTAGACGGTCGACCAAATATTTATAAGGAAACATCCCTAGAAAATTTCGGTCGAACCACGTCTCACTTCAGGCGAACGTTTGCTGACCAAAATTGCTCCTGGTAAATTTCGATCGACCGTGTCCCTATACCGGTCGACCGTTATATCACCAAGATAACTCCTGGAGTTGTTCGATTGATCGTGTATTATGCCCGGTCGCCGGATTCTATTATCAAGACACGTCCTGATAATTTTCGGTTGACCCACGTTCATCCGATCTTTGTCCGGTCGACCGTTCCAAAGAACTCAGTCGACCGATCTTAAAAATGGTCTACTGTTTTGACCCGATTTTGCCATTGTCAAATTTTGGATTTACATCCAACAAAATTCGATCCTTGGGGGTTTTTAGCAAATCCATATATCATGTAACATATTATCTTATGTAATGTCAAACAATTGCACCTCATAACACATACATCTCATATAAATTTATTCATGATTCTAATTATGTCAATTTTCATGACATATTGATTTTGTCGATTCACCACATGTATCCCATTTCATACGAAACCCGATAGATCATATGAACACAAAATCTAGCTTCTTGTTTCCTAGTTTATCTAAGCTATATTGGCAATGATATTAAACACTTAATATCACAAACTATAAAAGGTATCTAGCTACACATTATAATTACCCAATTAGCATAGATGTCTTGTTCACTTGAACTAAACACGATACATTTAGTGATGTAAGAACACAACTTATGTCCCTTGCCTCATGATATTAAGAGTATTATACAAAGTAGAAATGTGTCACCTTTGTATTATATACTCATTTCATGATCTCTTAAGCTAATTATAAATATGTAACTTATCACAAGTCACATTGTGCACATTATAATTTTACTTTATCAAGGGGCCCACTAATATCATCACTCAAGCTAAGAGGAGCAATGATAATCTTTTGACTAACTATCTTTTCCAGCATAAGTCATGTTCAACCAACTATTGCCTTTATACTCAATGATAGATTTTGACACTAATCAAATTAAACACTTTTATGTGAAAAGATATAAACCTTGTATCTTATGATTCAAGACACAATGAAACATTAATGACACTTAACACAATTTCCATATTGTCTCACTTTCTAGGTCTATTCAATATATAAAAGTAACAATTTTCCTCTTTCATATACTCGTGTCGTTAAATATTTGTAGAGTTACAATAATCTATAACCAACACGACAATGTTATCTCGGTAATTAATATTCCATGTCAATCACCATGATTGTGAATAACTTTTGATTTATGTAAACCATTATCTTTTAGAGCTCTATGGTTAAGGACCAAGAGCATCTTCCTTAACACTTTTAAAAGACAAATACATTAATCAAGGAACAAAATGTTTGCACATCTAATTCATTATAATTGACATATACAAGTAAACCTTTAGAACACATTCCCTTTACATTATACTCAGTCCCCTACAAAAGTTAGGTGCATACCAAAGGGCAACACTGGATTCAGATAGATTATTTCGGCTATATCTATATTTATTGAAAGGATCAAGCAAGAGAAGTTGGAACTTCATTGGTCATGTTCCACCAAACCTCTGCACGACATTCAACAATCTAGTAGGCAGTGGAGCATGCGGATACAATGCTTATTTCACTATAGTAGATGATTATAGACCAAATTGCAATTGCCCTCCAAGATACAAGTTCATGGATCCATCAAGAAAAGTTAAAGGATGCATACCAGAATTTGTTTTGCAAGTTTGTGGCACAAATGCAACAAAGATGAAGAGCCAGTATGAAATGGTACAGTTATTGAGCGTAGACTGGCCACTGGATGATTACGAGTTGTTTACTAGCTTTAATGAAAAACATTGTGCAACTAAATGCTTGGAATATTGTTTTTGTATTGCTGCAATTTATAGACAGGGAAATTGTTGGATGAAGAAATTTCCACTATCAAATGGGAGAAATGACAATGATGATGTGGGAAAGGCTTTACTTAAGGTACCAATAGAGAACACAACCACCACTTCGATAATGTCGCCACTAGTGCTTCGACCACTGGAGAAAATAGAAGATAAAGTGTTTGTTCTTACAAGCTCATTGTTGCTTGGAATCTCCATTTTGATAAACTTGGTTCTGGCCGGTATTTTTTGGTTCTACTACTATCGTCATAGGATGATAAAACACCAACATCAACAAGAGTCAGATTTAAGCATGCTTGGTACTAGTCTTCAGTCTTTTTCATGTAGTGAGCTCGAAGCGGTCACTCAAGGTTTCAATGAGGAACTGGGCAGAGGTGCATTTGGCATTGTTTATAAAGGGATTTTCAGAATGGACACAAGTATTCCAGTGGTTGTGAAAAGGCTAACTAACATTGAAGAGGAAGTAGAACGAGAATTTATGAATGAAGTAAAAGTCATAACTCAAACCCATCACCAGAATCTCGTACGACTACTTGGGTATTGTAACGAGGGGGGAAATCAACTTCTAGTATTTGAGTTAATGAGCAACGACTTGTTGACTAATCTCTTGTTTGGACATTTGAGATCAATCTGGATTCGAAGGATTGAAATTGCACAAGGTATTGCTAGGGGATTGCACGACTTGCATGAAGAATGCGAGAAACAAATTGTTCACTGTGATATCAAGCCACAAAATGTCCTTTTTGGTGATTTTTGTACACCTAAGATCTCCGATTTCGGGTTGGCAAAACTCATGAGGATCGACTAAACCCAGATGAATACTCGTATTAGAGGAACAATATGATATTTTGCACCGGAATGGGTCAAGGCAAGCGGAATCTTGACAAAAGTAGATGTGTACAGTTTTGGTGTAATTCTATTGGAGATTACATTTTGCCGTAAAAATGTCAACAACTTGCATGGAGAAGGACAATATGTTATATTGACAAATTTGGCTTTTTCTTCCTACAAAATTGGAAGGTTGGATGAAATGTTGAAGCGGGACATGGAAGCAAAAGCAGATATGATAAGGTTAGAAAGATTTGTGATGGTTGGTCTTTCGTGTATTCAACAGGAACCTACGTCCCGACCTTCAATGAAGAAAGTGGCACAAATGTTAGAAGGTGGAGTCAAAGTACCAGAGCCCCTAGATCCTTCTTCCCCTTCATAAGCTCAATGAACTGAACTGATAGGAGCCACTAGCCAACTACGGTAGTCATTACCTATTACACTTCCTATCAAATTGTGGTGGTTTAATTGAATGGTGTGTGTCAATTTTGGAGTGATCTTGCCTTTTGTTGGGTTGTTTAAGATATTTTTAAATCCTCTATCTACAAGATGCAATTGAGAAATGTTTTCCTTTATTTTATCTCGTCATTAATTGGTTATGTATTGTACACAAATGCAAATCAATAGTTAATAGATTTTTCAACAAAAACAAAGTTTAAATTTCACCCAACTTGGGTAATCCCTTACAACCGAGGTAAATTTCACTAGTTGGTTGTAGTGTACACACAATTTAGTTTTTTTTGCTTGACACAAACTAGTTAAATCTTGTGTTTTTCCAACCATAAATAATTTGTACCATATCACCTCCACTTTAGTTTGCAAATTGGCAATGAGTAACCAATTGAGGACACAACTAATGATCTGAGTAATCATATTTCTAGTGCTTATGTGTGCCAAAATTCCTTGAATGTTGATTCAGTAGCATGTCATACTAGACTTGGTCTTATTGGGGATGATCGGATGAACTTTGCAAAGGAGGGGGTATTCGGTAAATACTCTAAATTTGAATTTGCAACTTGTGAATCTTGTCTAGCAAGTAATGCTTCTAGAAAATCATTTGGAAAAGTTGTAAGAGCTACTTCTTCATTAGAACTTTTACATTCAGATATTTGTGGACCTATGAATGTACGCAGTAGACATGAATATAGTTATTTCAACACATTTATTGATGACTTTGCTAGGTATGGTTATATTTATCTTATTTATCACTAAGGAAAGGCTCTAGAATGTTTTGAAAAGTTCAGGAGCTTGGTTGAATATCAATTAGATCGAAAGATAAATACTCATAGAATGGAAAGAGCTCGACAGTATCTCTCCGGTATGTTCAAGGAGTTATCCAATGAAAAGGGAATATTTAGACAACTCACTACACCTTATGCTCCCTAGCAAAATGGTGTTCCTGAGAGAAGGAATAGAACACTGCTAGACATGGTCTGATCCATGATGGGGTTGGCAAGTTTGCTGATTTCTTATTAGGGAGATGGCTTATAGACTGCAACCTATATCCTCAATAGGGTTCCAACCAAATCAAAACGAGTTATAGAGTGGAAGAAAGTCAGATTTAAGCCATGGGGATGCGCGGCTTACACTCGCTCTTCTCATCAAGATGGAAAACTAGGACCTAAAGGGAAGAAAAGTGTCTTCGTAAGATACTATGATTGCTTCAAAGGTTTTGTTTTTATTGGGTCAGATGAGAATGAGAGAAGGATGGAACTTGAGTTTAGAGATCTGACATTTCTGGAGAATTATTTTCCAACTCTTGAAGGAACTAGCAAAGAGTGAGCGGACTTCTTTCAAGAACAAGATGGTGAAGTTATTACTCCAGGAAATTGGAATTTCGATTGTGAACATGAGGTTCCACCAATCCATCCTAGTGGGAGTGTTAATGATGATGATCAAATAGCTTCTACAAAGAGTGAGCAATTAGATCCCGTCAGCGTCATATTGCACGTAGGCTTGTCCCACAATGAAGATTTGACTTGGAAGAAGCTCTAATGGTAGCTCCAAGTGAGATCGATAATGATTCATCAGATGTGACTCATATCGAGGAACAAGAGCCAAAGACCCTCGAAGAGGCTTTGCAAGGTCCCAAATGAAAATGAGTGGTTAAAAGCCATGAATGAGGAGTTGGAGTCTACGAGAGTTAACCATGTCTGAACATGGTTGACTTACCGCTTGACCAAAAGGTTGTTGGAGCCAAATGGGTCCTCAAAATAAAGAGAAATGTGGATACATTTGTTGATAGATTTAATGCTCGATTGGTAGATATGGGCTACACCAAAAACGAAGGTGTTGATTTTGAGGAAACATTTTAACTAGTGATAAGGTTTGCCTAAATCCACCTTCTAGCAGCCATAGTTTCTCAGATGGATTTAAAACATCACTAAATGGATGTAAATGTCGTTTTTCTCACCGGAGAACTTGAGTAGGAGATCTATATGGTTCAACCTCATGGTTTTGAAGCCAAATGACAAGAGTGAAAAGTGTGCAAGCCCAAAAGGTCTATTTATGGGTTAAAACAAGCATCTGGACAGTGGAACATTCACTTCCATCAAGCTATAATAGGAAATGAATTCTCTATGCTTGACGGACATCATTGTGTGTACGTAAAAAAATCCAATAGTAAATACATCATTCTGACTTTGTATATGATGACATACTTATGGCTGGTAATAGGAAAGAGTTGCTGAATTCCACCGAGTGGTGTTTATCCTCTAGATTTAATATGAAGACATGGGTCAAACTATCTACGTCCTTGGTGTCAACATCATTAGAGATAGGTCAAAGAGACTTCTAGGATTGTCTCAGGAAACCAATCTACACAACGTCTTCAAACAATACCATATGGAAAACTGCAAACTAATTGACACTCTGGTCACGAAAGTCTACATTTGAGCATTGATATGAATCCTGAGCCTCCAAGAGAGACAACGAAAATGGAAAGGATTCCATACTCTAGTGTTCTATGAAGCCTAATGTAGGCTATGATGTGTACTATGCCAGATATTTACTATGTAGTGGGCATGGTTATTCAGCATCAATCCGACCCAAGCATGGAGCATTGGAAAGTAGTCAAGAGGAACATGAGGTATCTGAGAGGCACGAGTAACCACATGTTGTGTTACGAAGCTCTGCATCTTCGCTTTGTAGGCTATAGTGATGTTGATTGGGCTAGAGATATAGATGGTCGAAAGTCCACCCGTGGAGGAATTCTAAGAGACAATAATGGTAGCAAAATTTTTGCTTAACATAATTTTTATGGCAGAACAACGAATATAATTGTTGAACTACGAGTACTGCTAGATGGTCTACAATTATAGAAAGAGATGAGTTGTAAATAGATTATTGCGGAAATGGATGCAACCTTTTTGGTGGATCAAGTTCGCAAAAATTAAAATAGCTATCATTTTTTCCAGCATTGGTGGACAGAACTTCACAAGTTCATGCCACTTATTAAAGATTGTCACAACAATACAGAGCAGGAAACAAAGTTGCAAATTTTCTAGATAATCTGGGAGTAGTAGAGAAAAAGTGGCAACTTGATAACACCCTACAACAACTCCCAAAGCAATGACAAGGATATGTCATCGCAGATTGGCAACAATTACCTTCATCCGATTCAAGAAAAAATAATTCTCATTGCAGGCTTGCAGATAGGACGAGAATTGCAAGATTGAACTCACATAAGGTAGCGAGCCATGTTTTTTCTAGAGTCATCGGTAAGTGCTCAACGATCTGGTCAAATTTATTTCTAAGGAAATTAATTCGACCGAAAATAGGGACGTCATTTTTCATTTTCATTTACTTTGTCTCCATTTAATAAAGTGAATTTCTTAAAATTTCTTCCACGTTTCAGTACATACAGAAACTGTAGTAGGAGTGACAAAGAGTAACACAAGAAGAGGAGGTAAAGCATTCGATTCTTTGACCAACATGAACAAGACAACCCAACTCAATGAAGAGTTCTTTGTTTTTAGATTTAGGGCTTGTTCGGCCGATTATTTGGATCACGTGATCTATTATGTCATGATAGACATTCAATTTTGTTCCTTGAAAAATCTTGATTGAATTGAAGTTTAACCGCAAGTGCACGGCCGCGTTGAAGCGGTGAGAAATATGGGTCGATCTACAGGGAGGTGTGTCGACTTTGGTTAGTTCGAAGGCGAGTGGGAAACAACATGGGAGAAGGAGTATGATTACACTAAACTAAACTACAAATGAACAAACAATAAAACTAAACCCCATAGGAGGTAGAGAAGGAATACGAATACAAAAATATGTGTATGTATGTGTTCATTTGTGCTCGTCACAACATGTACTACATGAAAACCATAAAACCAAATAAAACTTCGTCTCCACCTGAAATAAGATAAAACATTATCATTAAAACTTACAAGACAATAGTTGGAATGAAGCTAAATGAACTCATGCATAAAGACCAAACCCCACTATGTCTCCACCATGTTCCCATCTTCATTTGTCAAAGAACAACAAATGGGAACCTCAAAAGTGGGTCAATGCACTTTGAATGGGAACATGACACCATGCGGGGCCAGAATACTCATGTGTGGGGCCCCTCACAAAGAGCACAAGATGAAGGGAGAGGTTCATGAATTAGATGCAAATGCATCTCATTCAAAGGATCAAACTGAAAGAGCTTGAACCTCTCAAGAGTTTGGGAAATAAGGGGCAACGGAAGAAGAGTTTCTCCCGTTGCAGTACTGAAGTTAGGATTGTCAATCCAAACTCTCCAACCAACAGGCTGGTGAGTCGGAACGCGGTCAAGAACTTCGTTATGCATGTACGACTCACCAGGCGAACAAAAGGTGGGTCTCATACCAAAGGTATCCTCTAAGGCACTCCCAATACCCTCATTGGCAATGTAGTTGTTTGATGTCCCATCATTTCCAAGAAGATCAGGAACAATAGTGAAAGGCAAACTCTCATCAGGTCGTTTGAAATTAAGGGTACTAGGGAGCTCTTACTCCACCACAGGTGGGTCCTTGATTGATACGTTTTAATTAACCACAAGTGGATGGCCGCGTTGAAGCGGTGGCAAATACGGGTCGATGCACAGGGAGGTGTGTCGACTTTTGGTTTGTGCGACGGCGAGTGGGAAAGAAACGGGAGAAAGATGATTACACTAAACTACACTAGAATGCAAAAGAAAAATGAAAGATAAGCAATAAAACTAAACCCCAATGGGAGTAGAGAAATAATGTGAATATAAAAGATGTGTGTGTGTGTGTGTTCGATTATGCTCATCACAACATGTAGTGCATGAAATCATAAAACTAAATCCAACTTTGCCTCAACATGAATTAAGATAAGATCATATCATTAAAGCATACAAGACAATAATTAGAATGATGCTAAATAAACACATGTATAAAGACTAGACCCTACTATGCCTCCACATGAATTAAGATAACACATTACCATTAAAACATACAAGACATTAACCAAGGTAAAGGCAACAAGAGTACATACACTACGAATCGTGTTTCCAATATTAATTTCATCCATATCCTCACCTTATCATTCCCCATAAAATAGGTCCACTAATCTAAGCATAAGCTAAGCTTCATTCAAGAGCATTAGCATATTAAAGATAAGAGTGAAATCCCATTAGATGGTTATGGAAATCATATAAGGCTCAAGGGATTAAGATAACACACACCTAATACACTACATGATCATATCACATATTTCTCCACCCCCAAATGGGGATGAAACTACTCATTACTCATTACACTAACTACATTAACAAATTGATACATTATACTGAAAGAAAATTAAACTAAGCAAGAAAGGAATATCAAAGAAACTAATTGAAATTAACATAAAACTAAAGAAACATGCAAGAATTAAAAGCCAAGATTTAAACAAACTAAGAACAATTATTTTAATAACAATGACTCACATTGAAGGTAGCATTCTTCTCCACCTTGAGTTTTGCTTCAAGGCTTACTCCAAGTAGAGAGAATGCCACCAAGCAATGGGTAGAATACAATGGAGGAGGAGTTCTATTTATAGCCATAGAAAAAGGTAATCCGGGACAATACCCCAGTATGGGACTAAATAAATACCAGAAATAGACTAAATACACACTAATACACGCCCCACATAAATCTTAGATGATCCGGACCAAAAGTGAACGCCCATTAGCTGTCCAAGACCGCTAATTAGTGGTCTACAATGTTCGGATCGCTATGAATTTTCTTCTGGGCTTTTCGGGATGTATTTGTTGGTCTTTGATGCATCTACTTCACTTGTTGGAGCTCCGACCCGAATAGAATTGCCCATGAGGACTTACACTATCACTTACACCTTTTCCCAAATCTCCACATAGGGCGATCACTACTACCCGTGTAACGAGAGTTCGGTCGGCGCATCCCAAGTCAGATGACTCGAAAGCACCAGGCACAAAGTCCCCTCAGACCTACATTCCCGAGTGATAGGAGTCGTGCGAGAAGAGAGAACACTTACTCACTTATTTCTTATCTACACATGAACGAAAACCCGTACACTTAGTGTCTCGCAACAAGATTTAAAGTGTCCTAAATTAACAGACACGAATTATTGACTCACTAGGTTGAGGGTGGACTTCTTTAAATGTTTGAGTACTGAAACCCTATGATTACTTGCCCCCAAAGGGAAAACTGGGGTGCATCCTAATGACTAGATAAGTCCTAAAGCCACTGTACTAGATATCCTAATGCATCAAGTTCAAGACAATTTTGGGAGCTTTCTTTTTACTTTGCCTCTCAACGGTTTTGTACATGCTAAACACACACAAAACACACAAAACATTTTCTTTCGCAAACACATGAAGATTTTGAAAGAAATTTGAAAATTTTGAAGCACTAGGCAAGCAAGAGAAGACAAGTCACCCAAGGATCATGGCAAACAAATATATCGATATTAAATGCAGCACACTAACATGACCCTAACAATGCACACAAAAGAAAACAAAAATCAAAGGAAAAGACTCGATTATGTACACACGTAAAAAACACCCCCCACACCTACTTCATGCATTGGCCTCAATGAATGTGAGCAAAATACTACATGGATTTATGCATGAAAAAGAATAGATCTCACCAACGTGAAGTACAAAGGGAAGTTCATGGTCATGTTGATGGACACAAACGCGAATTTCCTCAAAACCTGTGAGATACTAAAGAAGGGATACAAATACGTGAAAGAAATGTGGCCCAAATGCACAAGGGTTGGAGCCCACAACAATCGATGCTCACTGAAGGAGTCTTTTATTGTAATATTTTTTTATATATAACTATGTACAAACATAAGTTCCCATCTTCATTTGTCAAAAGACATCAAATTGGAACCTCAAAAGTGGGTCAATGCACTTGGAAAGAGAACATGACACCATCTGGGGCCAGAATACTCATGTTTGGCCCCCCCTCACAAAGAGCACAAGATGAAAAGAGAGGTTCATGAATTAGACGCAAAGTTGTCTCATTCAAAGGATCAAACTGAAAGAGCTTAAACCTCTCAAGAGTTTGGGAAATAAGGAGCAACAGAAGAAGAGTTTCTTCCGTTGCAGTACTGAAGTTATGATCGTCAATCCAAACTCTTCAACCAACAGGCTGGTGTGTTGGAACAAGGTCAAGAACCTCGTTCGGCATGTCCGACTCACCAGGCGAACAAAAAGTGGGTGTCATACCCAAGGTATCCTCCAAGGAACTCCTAATACCCTCATTAGCAATGTAGTTCTTTGATGTTCCATCATTTCCAAGATGATCAGGAACAATAGTGAGAGGCAACCTCTCATCCGGATGTTTGAAATTGAGGGTACTAGGGAGCTCTTGCTCCACCAGAGGTGAGTCCTTAAGAGGCACAACATGAAGATCAAGTGGCTCAAGGGCCACGGGACAAAAAGATAAGGCACAATCTTTTGCCGACTCATAATGAAGCTGGTCCCTGTTATTCTCAATTTGAATTGAATCGTCCACTAAGTGATCGTGAATTGAAACCCCAAGTCCCTCAGACTGACTAGGAGTTTGACTTTGAAATATTGTGCTCTGAATTTGTGGATGTGGTGGTGGTTCGATATCAAAAGATGAATCCTCATGTTGACTAGAAAAGTTACTCTCCTCACGTTCACGTAATTGCTGCGTCATTTGACTCACTTGCAGTGCCATATTTTGTATGGACTGTTGAGTGGTTTTCATGAACGTAAGGAAAGTTTGTTTTAAGGAATCAGGTATGCGGTCAATGATGAGGTCCAAGTCAGAGCTTGAGAAATTTTGGGGTTGAGTTTTGATGGGCTGAGAATGAGTCCAATGATTTGAAGTGGGGTGTTGGTAGAATTCTGGGTATACGGGAGGAGGATACTGGGGTGAAAATGAAGTATAAGAATTTGAATAAGAATTGTCTCCCCACGAATCCATCCCTCTTGGGTTGTACGCGGATGCGTAATGGTCATATTGAGCATTTTGGGAAAATGTATGCTCATACTCAGGCTCGGGGGGTACATGATTGACATCATTTCATGCTTATATTTGTACCTTATATCCATTATCTTACACCTAAGCAATGCTACGTGACGAGTTTTATGTTTAGTTTTCAGAAATAAAGAGGTTTGAAGAGAAGAGCCATGAAAGGACCCAAAAGCAGGGAAAATGACCTAATTGTGAGACCTGGGGACCAAGATGCAAGGGAGAAGGACCTGATCGTAAGACAGAAGGGCCTAAGAGCAAAACAGGAAACTCCACACCATCATGAGGAGTATTTTGTCAATTCGATTCGGGTCGGAGCTCCACTAAACAAGTTAGATGCATCCAAGACCAAGAAACACACCAAGGAAAGCCCACCAGAAGACCCAGACGGATCTGGACTTTATAGGCCGCCAATTGGCGGTCTGGATCATGCAAGATCCGCCCCAACTTCTCCTGGACTTGTATTAGTGTTCGTTTAGGCTATTTTTGGTATTGGTTTAGTCCCACATCGGGGGATTGTCCCCGATTAGCTTTTTCCATGCTTATAAATAGAACTCTTCACCTTCCATTGTAATTACCCATTGCTTGGTGGCATTCTCTCTACTAAGGAGTGAGCCTTGAAGCAAAAACTCAAGGTGGAGAAGAATGCTACCTTCAATGTGAGTCATTTGTTAATAAAATAATTCTTCTAGTTTCTTTAAATCTTGTCTTTTAATTTGTGCATGTTTGTTTAGTCTTTCCTTTCCTTTTATGTTTCTTTAATGCTTCTTGCCTTCTTAGTTAACTTTCATTTCAGTATTATGCTTTCTTTTGCTAATATAGTTAGTGTAATGAGTAGTAAGTAGTTCCATCCCCATTTGGGGGGGTGGAGAAATATGTGATATAATTATGTAGTGTATTAAGTGTGTGTTATTTTTATCCCTTGAGCTTTATATGATTTCCATAACCATCTAATGGGTCTCCACTCTTATCTTTGATATGCTAATGCTCTTGAATGAAAGTTAGCTTATGCTTTGATTAGTGGACCTATTTTATGGGGAATGATAAGGTTAGGATATGGATGAAGTTAATATTGGAAACACAATTTGTAGTGTATGTACTCTTGTTGCCTTTACCTTAGCTAATGTCTTGTATGTTTTAATGATGTAGTGAAATCTTAATTCATGTAGAGGCATAGTAGGGTATAGTCTTTATGCTTGAGTTCATGTAGCTTCATTCCAATTATTGTCTTGTATGTTTTAATGATGTAGTCTCATCTTAATTCATGTAGAGGCAAAGTTGGATGTAGTTTTATGATTTCATGCACTACATGTTGTGAAGAGCTTAATGAACACACACACATACACTTCTTTATGTTCACATTATTTCTCTACCCCCTTTGGGGTTTAGTTTTTCTTGCTTCTTTTCCATTTCCATTTGCATCTTAGTGTAGTTTAGTGTAACCAACCTTTCTTCCCTTTCTTTACCTCTCGCCTTCGCACAAACCAAGTGTCGACACACCTCCCAGTGGACGACCCGTATTTGCCACCGCTTCAACGCGGCCGTGCACTTGTGGTTAAATATAAAACGATCAATCAAGTTTTTGGCGCCGTTGCCGGGGAGGTGCTCTGTCCAGACATTGGTTTGGACGATTCGAGGGGTTTTTAATTTTTTGTTTTCAGTTTTTCTTAGTTTCAGGGAACCATCAGAACAAGGGGAGGCTACTGGAGAAATTTGGGGAACAGAAGAGCTAAACAGACCGCCAATCAGCGGTTGAAGACCGCCAATTGGCGGCCTGGTGAGAGTTTCTGGCCTTGAAATTTTTACTGTTAGTTAGTGCTGTAATTTGTGTTATCTGGGAGCCCTATTTTGCATGCTATGACTTCTGGTTTGCTCCCAGAACATTAATCACTCCCCCATTAATCAACTTGGCCCTAAAATCCAAAGCAAAAGACTAGACGTTCTTATTTGTTTAGGTCACGCATCATGTATTGACTTGAGCATATAGTTGTCTTTTCTTTTAGCTTTAATTTCAGTTGTTGAGTGCTGGCGTAAGGTACGCATTTCCTACACTCATTCACGCATCTCGTATGCCCATGCATTAGTTAGTAGGATTTGCATCAGGACAAGAGTGAGAGAGCGTTTGATTGGAGTGATTGATTGCTAGATCTAGGATCAAATCGCTACTAAGGAGGGGCTGTCCCATAAAAGATAAGGTGGGGGATTTCATCACCCTTTCCTTGGCCCCAAAAATCACTCTTAATAAAGCCTTAACTAAAAGCAAGTAGACATTGGCCCTAAGGAATTCGGACACACTAGGAGAGTAATCTAGTCGAGACCGTCATGACCTGATCGGCGTTGCCTACCTTGTCGATAGTAGGAGGTACTGGATCTCCGGATCTGGTATCACTTGCTGGGCATTGTGGTCCTCGTTGTAGGGAGGTGAGGCGTGTCGAGGCTAGTGACCTCGAAGTTAGGCGTCGTCTAGCTTAAGGACCCATTGCCTTACATTGTTTGAGCCGTGCTTGCTAGTTAGGCTTCTTCCTGATCCCGTTACCTACGCTAGCTTTAGGGTTTCTTCCCTTCTCCTCTGAATCATCTTCTTCTCCACCTTCTTCTACGTTATAGTCTCCTCCCCTTTACACTCTCTGGTAGCGTTTTAGGGTCGAGTCGAGCACTTTTTGCGAGCTTACTCTCGTGGTGGTGAGAGTGGTCGACTCAAGAGTTGTTTGTTGAGATGGATGGTTACATGGGCGACCATTCATATCATTGTTGGGACCAGGATGATTCTCCCTGGTATTCCGGACCCATGCAACCTGGGGTGGCTCAGACGAACACCCCGTACGGTTGGGATGATCTTCATTATGTGACTGAGCAATCTTCATATAGGGGTGATATGAGAGAGGCACCGACGGCTAGATCTCCATCTAGTTATGTTGGATCATACTCTGGGCAAAAAACTTTGGCCTCTTTCATGCATGCGGTAGACGACATGAGTGCATCAGTGGCTCCAGTAGCCATACCGTGCGATTGTTGTGGGTTGAGTGGTCATAAGATCGGGGAATGTCCTTATGTTCCCCCAGAGCCTGAGTATGAGCATACATTTTCCCAAAATGCTCAATATGACCATTATGCATCCGCGTACATCCCGAGAGTGATGGATTCATGGGGAAACAATTCTTATTCAAATTCTTATACTTCATATTCACCCCAGTATCCTCCTCCCGAATACCCAGAATTCTACCAGCACCCCACTCCAAATCATTGGACTCATTCTCAGCCCATCAACACCCAACCCCAAAATTTCCCAAGCTCTGACTTGGACCCCATCGTTGACCGCATACCTGATTCCTTGAAACAAACTCTCCAAACATTCATGGAAACCACACAAAACTTATTGAAGTCCAACTTGAATTCCTTGCAAACCATGGAAATGCAAGTGAGCCAGATGACACAACAATTCCATGAACGTGAGGAGGGTAACTTTTCTTGTCAACATGAGGATTCATCTTTTGATATCGAACCACCACCACATCCACAAATTCAAAGCACAATCTTTCAAAGTCAAACTCCTAGTCAGTCTGAGGGACTTGGGGTTTCAATTCACGATCACTTAGTGGAGGATTCGATTCAAATTGAGAATAACTTGGACCAATTTCATTATGAGTCGGCACATGATTGTGCCTTATCTTTTTGTCCCGTGCACCTTGAGCCACATGATCTTCATGTTGTGCCTCTTAAGGACTCACCTCTGGTGGAGCAAGAGCTCTCTAGCACCCTCAATTTCAAACAACCTGATGAGAGTTTGCCTCTCACTATTGTTCCTGATCATCTTGGAAATGATGGAACATCAAACAACTACATTACTCATGAGGGTATTAGGAGTTCCTTGGAGGATACCTTGGGTATGAGACCCACTTCCTGTTCTCCTGGTGAGTTGGACATTCATAACGAGGTGCTTGACCTCATTCCGACCCACCAACCTGTTGGTTGGAGAGTTTGGATCGATGATCATAACTTCAGTTCCGCAACGGGAGAAACTCTTCTTCCGTTGCCCCATATTTCCCAAACTCTTGAGAGGTTCAAGCTCTTTCAGTTTGATCCTTTGAATGAGACGCCTTTGCGTCCAATTCACGAACCTCTCATTTCATCTGGTGCTCTTTGTGAAGGGGGCCCACGCATGAGTATTCTGGCCCCGCGTGGTGTCATGTTCCCTTTTCAAGTGCATTGACCCACTCTTGTGGTTCCCATTTGATGTCTTTTGACAAATGAAGATGGGAACTTATGTTTGTACATAGTTATATAAAATAAAAAAAATAAAAAAAGACCAAAAAAAAGAGAAAAGAAGTACAATAAAAGACTCCTTCAGTGAGCATCGATTGTTGTGAGCCCCAACCCTTGTGTATTTGGGCTCCATTTCTTTCACGTATTTGTATCCCTTCTTTAGCATCTCACAGGTTTTGAGGGAATTCGGGTTATGTCCATCAACATGACCTTGCACTTCCCTTTGTACTTCATGTTGGTGAGATCTCTCCTTTTTATGCATCAATCCATGTAGTGACTTGCTTGCATTCATTGAGGACAATGCATAAAGTAGGTGTGGGGGGGGGGGGGGGGGTGTTTTACGTGTGTACATAGTCGAGTCTTTTCTTTTGATTTTGTTTTCTTTTATTTGCATTGTTAGGGTCATGTTAGTGTGCTGCATTTAATATCGATATATCTGCTTGCCATGATCCTTGGGTGACTTGTCTTCTTTTGCTTGCCCAGTGCTTTAAAAATTCCACATTTCTTTCAAAATCTTCATGTGTTTTGAAAGAAAATGTTTTGTGGGTTTTGCGTGTGTTTAGCATGTGCAAAACCGTTAAGAGGCAAAGTAAAAAGAAAGCTCCCAAAATTGTCTTGAACTTGATGCATTAGGATATCTAGTACGTGGCTTTACGATTTATCGAGTCGTTAGGATGCACCCCAGTTTTCCTTTGGGGGTGAGTAATCATAGGGTTTCAGTGCTAAAACATTCAAAGAAGTCCACCCTGAACCTAGTGAGTCAATAATTCGTGTTTGTTAATTTAGGAAGTTTGTTGTAGTCAAAGACCCTCTTAATCTGGTTGTGAGACATTAGTGTAGGGGTTTTGGTTCATGTGTAGATAAGAAATAAGTGAGTAGATGTTCTCTCTTCTCGCACGGCTCCTATCACTCGGGAAAGTAGGTCTGAGGGGACTTTGTGCCTGGTGCTTTCGAGTCATCTGACTTGGGATGCGCCGACCGAACTCCCGTTACACGGGTGGTAGGGATTGCCCTATGTGGAGATTTGGGGAAAGGTGTACGTGATAGTGTAACTCCTCATGGGCAATGATGCACGAAACCTGACCTTGGGAGAATGAAGCTCCAACTAATAAAAAGAAAAAAAAATGTGTGAAAATAAAAAGAAAAAAAAAAAAAAAAAAAAATGGCAATGCAAATAAGAACCTTAATGGACCTTACACTTTGTATCACTTGAGGATGTTGAGGTTGTCCATGTCTTTCACTTAATTCCTTATTTAACTTGCACGAATGGTTTATTAGGCTAGGTGTGGACTGATTACGTATATAGAGTCGGCCCGTAGGATTACCGCGTCCATTGATCGACAAAATATTTCCAACGAGTCGAGGTCTAGATTGAATAATGCATCTTGTTCGGATTTTGTGGGTATATCCGCTGAAAACCCTCAGGAGACAACACTCCTCCTCCTTGGCAACAAGGAGGTTTAACGGCTTGTTGCACGTGCTAAGTGCAACCGTGATTCCTACGAAAGTGAGTTAGGATTTCTTGTTTTTCGTATGCTTTTTCCTTTCTTTGTTTTGCTCGAGACTAGCAAAAACTTAGGTGTGGGGGTATTTGATTGACATCATTTCATGCTTATATTTGTACCTTATATCCATTATCTTACACCTAAGCAATGCTACGTGACGAGTTTTATGTTTAGTTTTCAGAAATAAAGAGGTTTGAAGAGAAGAGCCATGAAAGGACCCAAAAGCAGGGAAAATGACCTAATTGTGAGACCTGGGGACCAAGATGCAAGGGAGAAGGACCTGATCGTAAGACAGAAGGGCCTAAGAGCAAAACAGGAAACTCCACACCATCATGAGGAGTATTTTGTCAATTCGATTCGGGTCGGAGCTCCACTAAACAAGTTAGATGCATCCAAGACCAAGAAACACACCAAGGAAAGCCCACCAGAAGACCCAGACGGATCTGGACTTTATAGGCCGCCAATTGGCGGTCTGGATCATGCAAGATCCGCCCCAACTTCTCCTGGACTTGTATTAGTGTTCGTTTAGGCTATTTTTGGTATTGGTTTAGTCCCACATCGGGGGATTGTCCCCGATTAGCTTTTTCCATGCTTATAAATAGAACTCTTCACCTTCCATTGTAATTACCCATTGCTTGGTGGCATTCTCTCTACTAAGGAGTGAGCCTTGAAGCAAAAACTCAAGGTGGAGAAGAATGCTACCTTCAATGTGAGTCATTTGTTAATAAAATAATTCTTCTAGTTTCTTTAAATCTTGTCTTTTAATTTGTGCATGTTTGTTTAGTCTTTCCTTTCCTTTTATGTTTCTTTAATGCTTCTTACCTTCTTAGTTAACTTTCATTTCAGTATTATGCTTTCTTTTGCTAATATAGTTAGTGTAATGAGTAGTGAGTAGTTCCATCCCCATTTGGGGGGGGTGGAGAAATATGTGATATAATTATGTAGTGTATTAAGTGTGTGTTATTTTTATCCCTTGAGCTTTATATGATTTCCATAACCATCTAATGGGTCTCCACTCTTATCTTTGATATGCTAATGCTCTTGAATGAAGCTTAGCTTATGCTTTGATTAGTGGACCTATTTTATGGGGAATGATAAGGTTAGGATATGGATGAAGTTAATATTGGAAACACAATTTGTAGTGTATGTACTCTTGTTGCCTTTACCTTAGCTAATGTCTTGTATGTTTTAATGATGTAGTGAAATCTTAATTCATGTAGAGACATAGTAGGGTATAGTCTTTATACTTGAGTTCATGTAGCTTCATTCCAATTATTGTCTTGTATGTTTTAATGATGTAGTCTTATCTTAATTCATGTAGAGGCAAAGTTGGATGTAGTTTGATGATTTCATGCACTACATGTTGTGAAGAGCTTAATGAACACACACATATACACTTCTTTATGTTCACATTATTTCTCTACCCCCTTTGGGGTTTAGTTTTTCTTGCTTCTTTTCCATTTCCATTTGCATCTTAGTGTAGTTTAGTGTAACCAACCTTTCTTCCCTTTCTTTACCTCTCGCCTTCGCACAAACCAAGTGTCGACACACCTCCCAGTGGACGACCCGTATTTGCCACCGCTTCAACGCGGCCGTGCACTTGCGGTTAAATATAAAACGATCAATCAGTACACAAGGACATTCCCCGATAACATGACCACTCAACCCACAACAGTCGCACGACACAACTACTGGAGCCACCGGTGCATTCATGTCATCTACCGCACGCATGAAAGAGGCCAAAGTTTGTTGTAATGTCTCAGTTTGTTGACCCGTGTATGATCCGACGTAACGAGATGATGGTCTAGCAGTCGGTACCTCTCTCATACTATCCCAATATGAAGATTGCTCAGTCACACAATTAAGATTGTCCCAACCATACGAGGTGTTAGTCTGAGCCACCCCAGGTTCCATGGGTCCAGAATACCAGGAAGAATGTTCCTGGTCCCAACAATGATATGGATGGTCGCCCATGAAACCATCCATCTCAAAAAAAAACTCTCGAGTCGACCACTCTCACCACCACGAGGCCAAGCTCGCAAAAAGTGCTCGACTCGACCCTAAAACGCTAACAGAGAGTGTAAAGGGGAGGAGACTAGACATAGAAGTAGGTGAGAAGAAGATGACTCAGAGGAGAAGGGAAGAATCCCTAGAAACTAGCGTGGGTAGTGGGAGAGGGTAGAAGCCTAATCTAGCAAGCACGACTCAAACAATGCAAGGCAATGGGTCCTTAGGCTACACGACGCCTAACATCGAGCTCACTAGCCTCGACACGCCTCACCTCCCTACAACGAAGACCACAATGCCCAGCAAGTGATACCAGATCTGGAGATCCAATACCTCTTACTATCGACAAGGTAGTCAACGCCGATCAGGCCATGACGATCTCAACTAGATTACTCTCCTAGTGTGTCCGAAATCCTTAGGGGAAATGTCTACTTGCTTTTAGAATTAAGGCTTTTATTAAGACTGATTTTTGGGGCCAAGGAAACACACCAAAACTAAAAAAACAAAAATTAAAACCACTCGAATCGTTCAAACCAAGGTCTGGACAGAGCACCTCCCTGACAACGGCGCCAAAAACTTGATTGATACGTTTTAATTAACCGCAAGTGCACGACCGCGTTGAAGCGGTGGAAAATACGGGTCGATCCACATGTCGACTTTTGGTTTGTGCGAAGGCAAGTGGGAAAGAAAGGGGCGAAAGATTGATTACAGTAAACTACACTAGAATGCAAAAGGAAATGAAATATAAGCAATAAAACTAAACCCCAAAGGGAGTAGAAAAATAATGTGAATATAAAAGATGTGTGTGCGTGTGTGTTCGATTATGCTCATCACAACATGTAGCGCATGAAATCATAAAACTAAATCCAACTTTGCCTCAACATGAATTAAGATAAGATCATATCATTAAAGCATACAAGACAATAATTGGAATGAAGCTAAATGAACTCATGTATAAAGACTAGACCCTACTATGCCTCCACATGAATTAAGATAACACATTATCATTAAAACATACAAGACATTAACCAAGGTAAAGGCAACAAGAGTACGTACACTACGAATCGTGTTTCCAATATTAATTTCATCCATATCCTCACGTTATCATTCCCCATAAAATAGGTCCACTAATCTAAGCATAAGCTAAACTTCATTCAAGAGCATTAGCATATCAAAGATAGGAGTGAAATCCCATTAGATGGTTGTGGAAATCATATAACGCTCAAGGGAATAAGATAACACACACCTAATACACTACATGATCATATCACATATTTCTCCACCCCCAAATGGGGATGAAACTACTCACTACTCATTACACTAACTACATTAACAAAATGAAACATTATACTGAAAGGAAATTAAACTAAGAAAGAAAGGAATATCAAAGAAACTAATTGAAATGAACATAAAACTAAAGAAACATGCAAGAATTAAAAGACAAGATTTAAAGAAACTAGGAACAATTATTTTGTTAACAATGACTCACATTGAAGGTAGCATTCTTCTCCACCTTGAGTTTTGCTTCAAGGCTTACTCCAAGTAGAGAGAATGCCACCAAGCAATGAGTAGAATACAATGGAGGAGGAGTTCTATTTATAGCCATAGAAAAAGGTAATCCGGGATAATCCCCCGGTATGGGACTAAACAAATACCAGAAATAGACTAAATACACACTAATACACGCCCCACATAAATCTTAGCGGATCCGGACCAAAAGTGACCGCCAATTAGCGGTCAAAGACCACTAATTAGCAGTCTACACTGTTCGGATCGCTCTGGATTTTCTTCTGGGCTTTTCGGGATGTATTTGTTAGTCTTTGATGCATCTACTTCACTTGTTGGAGCTCCGATCCGAATAGAATTGTCAAAATACTCCCCATGATGGTGTGGAGTATTCTTGTTTGCTCATTGGTCCTTCTATCTTGCATTTAGGTCCTTCGATCTTGCATCTTAGTCCTCGAGTCTCTCAACTCAGGTTTTTTCCTCCTTTTAGGTCCTTTTAGAGTCTCTACTTCTAAAACCTACTTATTCCTGAAAACTAAACATTAAACTCATTACATAGCATTGTTTGGGTGAAAGATAATTGATATAAGACACAAAGATATGGATGAAATGATGTAAATCAGTCCTTAAGAGGCACAACATGAAGATCATGTTGCTCAAGGGCCACAGGATAAAAAGATATGGCACAATCCTGTGCCGACTCATAATAAAGTTGGTCCATGTTTTTCTCAATTGGAATCGAATCCTCCACCAAATGATCATGAATTGAAACCCCAAGTCCCTCATACTGACTAGGAGTTTGACTTTGAAAGATTGTGCTTTGAATTTGTGGGTGTGGTGGTGGTTCGATATCAGAAGATAAATCCTCATGTTGACAAGAAAAGTTACCCTCCTCACGTTCATGTAATTGCTGCGTCATTTGACTTACTTGCATTGCAATATATTGTATGGACTGTTGAGTGGTTTCCTTGAACGTAAAGAAAGTTTGTTTCAAGGAATCAGGTATGCGGTCAACTATGAGGTCCAAGTTAGAGCTTGTGAAATTTTGGGGTTGGGTGTTGATGGGTTGAGAATGAGTCCAATGATTCGGAGTGGGGAGTTGGTAGAATTCTAGGTATTCGGGAGGAGGATACTGGGTGAAAATGATGGATACAAATTTGAATAAGAATTGTCTACCCACGAATCCATCCCTCTCGGATTGTACGCGGATGCATAATGCTCATATTGAGCATTTTGGGAAAAGGTATGCTCATACTCAGGCTCTGGGGGAAGATAAGGACATTCCCTGATAACATGACTACTCAACCAACAACAATCGCACGATACGACTACTGGAGCCACCGGTATACTCATGTCATCTACCACATGCATGAAAGAGGCCAAAAGTTCTTGTAATGTCTCAGTTTGATGACCAACATATGATCTGACGTAACTAGATGGTGGTCTAGCAATCGGTGTGTCTCTCATATTACCCCAATCTGAAGATTGCTCAACCACACAATTACGAATTTCCCAACCATACTGGGTGTTTGTCGGAGGTAACCCAGGATGCATGGGGTCCGGAATACCAGGGAGAATAGTCCTGGTCTCAATAATGAAATGGATGGTCGCCCATGTAACCATTCATCTCGACAAAGTACTCTCGAGTCGACCACTCTCACCACTACGAGGCCAAGCTCACAAAAACTGCTCGACTCGACCCTAAAATGCTAACAAAGAGTTCAAAGGGGAGGAGACTATAACGTAGAAGTAGGTGAGAAGAAGATGACTCAGAGGACAAGGGAAGAATCCCTAGAGCTAGTGTGGGTAGTTGGTGAAGGTAGAAGCCTAATCTAGCAAGCACGACTCAAACAACTTATGGTTATAGGTACTTCGGCTAGACGATGCCTAATTTCGAGATCACTAGTCTCAACACGCCTCACCTCCCTACAACAAAGACCACAATGCCTAGCAAGTGATACTAGATCCGGAGATTTAGTACCTCCTACTATCGACAAGGAAGGCGATGTCAATCAGATCATAATGGTCTCAACTTGATCACTCTCCTAGTGCGTTCAAAATCCTTCGGGTCAATATCTACTTGCTTTTAGAATTAAGGCTTTGATTAAAAGTGATTTTTGGGGCAAAGAAAAGGGTGATGAAATCCCCCACCTTATCTTGTATGGGACAACCCCTCCTTAGTAGCGTTTTGAGTCTTAATATAACAATAAACTCTCCAAACAAACACTCACCCCACTCTTGTCCCGATGCACCTTACTAACTAATGCATGCTTTAACCATGCATGAATGAGAGAATGAGTGCACGTACCTCACGCCAACAATCAACAACAAGAATGTAAAGAAAAGAAAGACGAGTGCGTGCAAGGTCTACAAATGATGCATGACCTAGATGGCAATCAATCTAATCCTTTGCTTTGAGTTTTAAGATCAAAGTTGTATAGAAAGGTGATTGGTTATTAATAGATCTGGGAGCAAACTACATGTTCAAACATGCGAAATTGAGCTCCTAGACAACTACTATGAACAAACAAACAACCATAACAAAATTTGGAGCAAAATCAACTCACCAGGCCGCCAGTTGGCGGTTCCAGACCACTGATTGGCGGTCCAAAGGGCTGCTCTCTGCTCACAATTTCTCCTGGTGTGTTCCCTTGATGCTGCAATGTCCCTGAAACAAAAACAAACTAAAAATAAAAGATTAAACGCACTCGAATCGTCCAAACCAAAGTCTAGACAAAGCACCTCCCCGGCAACGACGCCAAAAACTTGATTGAATTTAAGTTTAACCGCAAGTGCACGGCTTCGTTGAAGTGGTGGCAAATACGGGTCGATCCACATGGAGGTGTGTCGACTTTGGTTAGTTTGAAGGCGAGTGGGAAACAAGATGGGAGAAGGAGTTTGATTACACTAAACCAAACTACGAATGAACAAAAAATGAAACTAAACCCCATAGGAGGTAGAGATGGAATGCGAATACAAAAATATGTGTGTGTGTGTGTTCATTTGTGCTCGTCACAACATGTAGTACATGAAAACCATAAAACCAAATCCAACTTTGCCTCCACATGAAATAAGATAAAACATTATCATTAAGACATACAAGATAATAGTTGGAATGAAGCTAAATAAACTCATGCATAAAGACCAAACCCCACTGTCTCTACATGAAATAAGATTTACACAATCATTACAACATACAAGACATTAATTAAGGTGAGGCCAACAAGAGCTCATGCTACCACATGTCATGTTTCCTTCATCAACTCCATCCTTATCCTCACCTTATCATTCCCCATAGAATAGGACCACTAATCTAAGCATATGTTAAGCATCACTCAAGAGCATTAGCACATCAAAGATAAGAGTGAAATCCCATTAGATGGTTATGGAAATCATGTAAGGCTCAAAGGATTAAGATTAACACACAATCACATCACCTTCTTCTCCACCCCCCAAATGGGGATGGAATTACTCACTTCTCATTAAACTACAAAATACATTAAGAAACTGAAAAATTCTAATTACTTCTACTAAGACAAAACAAAATTAAGCTAAGCATGCAAGAATTAAAAGAGAGGACAACATTAAAACAAACTATGAAGAATTATTTTATTTACATGATTCACATTACAGGTAGCATTCTTCTCCACCTTGAGTTTTGGTCCAAGGCTTACTCCAAGTATAGAGAATGCCACCAAGCAATGGGTAGTATAAAAAGGAGAAGGAAGAGTTCTATTTATAGTCATAGAAAAAGGCAATCGGGGACAATCCCCCGATGTTGGACTAATGCACTACTAAAAATAGACATAAAACACTTTAATACATGACCCGCCTAAATCATATCGGATCCAGAGCAAACCAGACCGCCAATTGGCGGTCTATATGGTCTGGATCCGGTCTGGATTTGGAGTGTGGTTGTTTGTCTTCATTTCTTCATGTCTGATGCACCCTTATCAGTTGTGTAGGTTGTGACCCAAATCCAATTGCCAAAATACTCCTCATGATGGTGTGGAGTTTCTTCATTTGCTTATGGGTACTTTTGCTTTTACATTCGGGTTCCTCTGTCTTGCATCTGAGTCCATAAGTCTTGCAACTTAGTCTTTTTTCTTGCTTTTAAGTCCTTTTTTAGTCTCTTCTTTTCAAATCTGTTTATTCCTGAAACTTAAACATAAAACTCGTTAAGTAGCATTGCTTAGGGTAAGAATAAAGGATATAAGACACAAATATATGCATGATATGATGTCAATCAAGTGACAAAGAGTAACACAAGATGAGGAGGTAAAGCATTTGATTCTTGGACCAGCAGGAACAAGACAACCCAACTCAATGAAGAGTTCTTTAGTTTTAGATTTAGGGCTTGTTCGGCCCATTATTTGGATCACGTGATCTATTAAGTCATGATCAAAATTCAATTTTGTTCCTTAAAAAAATCTTGTAACCTCTCATCTTTTTTGAGTGGGTTGGATTTAAGTTCCTCTCACAAGAATTGTGTTCTTTAAGTGAAGTATCAGAATAACATGAGGGACCTGGGGTCCTGGGCTTGATAAAGTTCCAAGTTTTAAAAAAACAAGAAAATAAAACTTAATTCTCACAAAAAAAATATTTTGTCAAGAAGAGAGAAAAAGAGAGTGTAAGAACAAAAACGGTGGGATTGTAGAGAGAGAGAAAGATATAGTAAGTTTTTCCAAATTTACAAACAAAGAAAGGTAATTAGTATTTTTTAGATAGTTCATGGTTTGTTTTACGAGATTTTATAATAAAACAATATATACTTAACGGTGTTTGTGATAGAATAGCATGAGTTTTTGCTAAAGTTACAAACAAGAAAATAAGGATTTTTCTAAGTGGTATCCAAGCAAATTCAATTTTGCAAGTGGTATTTTAGCAATTTCATTGTTTTCTGAGGGTCGTGCAAGAAAGAAGCCCTCTTCTTAACATTACAGTAGTAGTATGAACGTTGGAAATTATAAGCATTGGAAGTTGTTTCATAGTGTATATATACATATAGGATCAAAAAATCAACACATGAAATTCATTTCAAGTTCCACATCACTTGATCTTATATTAAACGACCTTAAGAAGACTTTTGACGTTAGTTTTAACAGTTTTGTGAAACAAGATCTAAGATTTAGATTTTCCATATAATTTAAAAAATTAAATTATTTATGAGTGTTAAATCTGTGTTAACACAGTTTAAGATTACTTCATCCATCTTCGTAATACATGAAAATTGAAGTATAGTGATTCAACTTTTGTATTTGAGATCGATTTTATTTATAACTTCTCTTTAGTATCAATTATCATTTTGAAACTAATTAATTAAAATTGTGAAGTTACATTTATCAATTTACCCCGAAGTCGTGCAAGCAAATAACACAATGTGAATGTGTTGACAACAACATATAATTTATTATTTAATACTTGAATTATGAAGAACAAACCTCAAACTTAAAATTTTTAACAATCGCACAAAGATGTATAGAATAGAATAAAAATTGTAAAATGAATTCAAGATGTCATATTTGACTGATAAAACAACGGCAGTACCAAGACTTGAATAGCAAAAGAATTTAGTTATGAACCCAATCAATAGTTGTCTCATGCAAAATTGAGGTCTGGCCACACATAGATTTAATTTGTATACACAATCTCTGAAACGTGGCTAAAAAAACCACCAAATCCTCCAAACAAGATGATTTGTAACAAAAATCCCTAAATCCTGCCATCACTATTGAAAATCACCAAATCAAAGCCTATGGAGAATAACACGGATGTTTATACCATTTTGGTTGTTTCATTGTTTTAAAGGTATGGTATCGATCCTATTCTACCTTAAGTTTATCTGAGTGTATTTTTGCCTCTTGATTTATAGGTATTATTGGGTTTCTTTGATTAACTGCAACTATTGACTTGGTTTAGGAGTGAATTGGGTGATGTTGGGGTTCATGTTGGTTTTGTTGGGAATATGTGTCATAGAAGAAAACATTTTATGTTGACATGCTCTATAGTAAATGTTGAGGTGAGCGAAAGAAATGAAGATTGTACTGATAGGTACAGTTTGTTGTTGTCATATTATGAATTCGTGTGTATTTCATCAAAATTAGGTGTTTAGTGGCATCATATTGGGATGTTCATCACATTGTATTACGTGGTTTTAATTTAGAGAGGTGTGTTTGAACAATCGGCTGGTTATGATTACAGCAAGAGAATATCGTGTTGTTGAGGATTCAAGAAGGATGGGAGGATGACATATTTTTCTATTATGATTTCTATTATTGATCCATCTCCAAGAATTGCATAGCATCTTCTTGGGCGACAAAGAAATCCGGTGGAAAACTTTTAACCACCTCCTCCAAATGAAAATTCATTAAGGATTGTGATTCCTTAACTAGCATTAACTAATACACCATTTTGCACCTATTGGGTCACAAATTAATGTTGATAGGAGGTTGGTTGTTTGACCTTTGCTCCGGGGACATGAAACCTTACCGATATATATAAAAATGTTAGAAATATAATTGTTAACAAAATGGTAATTTATTTGTTTTCAAAATTAAAGGATACCTCATGTGTGTCATTTAGCTCTACTAAATGACGTGGCCACCTAAGGAACCCCCCCCCCCCCCCCACCGCACGCTTCGCCTAGGGTAATAACATCTTATTCACGAATTGGCACCTGAACATCATCATCTAAAGAATTCCCCATGGTAACCTTCACGACTCCCTCTTCCACATCTTTGAAGTGATGTTTAGAGAGGTTATAAATAGTTCCGTGTCGCACCAATCTTTGCTCAAGGTCTTCAACAAATAGATGACATCTATTCCCATCATCATATTTACCAAGCGATAACCATGGTAGTTGTTCAATTAAGATTAAACCACAAGTGCACAACCACAATAAAGTGGAGGCAAGTACCGGTCGAAACCACAAGGAGGTGTGTCGACTCAAATTTTTCAGAAATTAAGTGGCAAATATGGGGAGAAAGAGTTTGACTATACTAAAACTAAGCTACACTAAACTAGCAACTAACATTTGAGAAAGATAACAACGCAATATTAACTAAAACCAAACTATTAAACTAACAAAGAAGATGAAAATCAGTAAGGAAACCCCTAAGGGGTGGAGTGTGAACACAAGTAATAAAGTGATGAAGAATGCATTCGATATAGCACGAGTATAGGTTGTGTTTTCATGCATAAGATGTGTCTAATGGTTGTGGACAGACCTATCAATCCAATCATTAACCTAGTCGATTGACATAAGCATACACACGTTGGTTATTGAGAACCTAAACATACATGGGAGGTGTCTAATAGTTGTGGCAAAACCTATCAAGTTAAGTATTCTAATTAAACAAACAAGCATACATTCACATTAATCAACACTTTTCATACGATAACATTCATTCCCATTCTTTATACATGTATAAACATCATCTGCACCCCAATTGGGGGATGGAACTACTCACAACACATTAACCTAACAATTATACTAAGAAAGAAAGACATTCTAACTAATTATAGTTAAGATTAAGAAAAGCTAAAAATGCAAGCATTAAAGTAAACAACATGAAGCTAACACAAAATTATTTTATTGATGACTCACATTAGAAGTAGCATTCCCTCCACTTGAGTTTTGTTCCAAAGGCTTACTCCAAGTAGAGAGAATGATCACCAAGCACTGGGTATTTTTCAAAAGAAGAAGAAGAGTTCTATTTTTTAGACACACAAAAGGCAATTGGGGACAATCCCTCGATGTAGGGCTAGCAAAACTTCTACAAATAGGCATGAACAATATAACCAACATCCGGGCCAAAGAGGGTCGGCTTCGGATTATAGTTGCAGCCAACAGGGGGTCTGGGGCCCCCAATTGGAGGACACAAAGTGGTCGATCTGACTCATTTTTGTCTGGCACCTTATATTCTTCAAATGGTCACGTTGGGTGCACCCTGGTCGGTTATGTGAATCTAAACGTGAGCCAAATTGCCATAACACTTCTCATGATGGTGTGGAGTTTCGCAGTTTGATATTTCGTCCCTCTGGCTCACAGATAGGTCCATATGTCTCACAGATCAGTCATTTTCTTGCATTTTAGTCCTCTTTGTGTCTTCTTCTTCTTAAACGTGTTTATTCCAGAAACATAAACATAAAACTCCTTACATAGCATTGCTTAAGCTCAAAATAGAGGATATATGACCTGGCAATGTGCATGATATGACACCAATCAAATACCCCTACACCTAGTTTTTGTCAGTCCCAAGAAAAACAACGAAAGAAAAACTAAGAAAGTAAAAGTAAATGGAAAACAAGATAAGTCCTAACTCACTTTCGTAGGAATCACGGTTGCACTTAGCACGTGCATCAAGTTGTTAAACATTTTTTTCGCAAAGGAGGAGTGTTGTCTCCTGAGGGTTTTCAACGGATATCCCACAAAATCTGAACATTTATGCATTATTCAACCTAGCAATACAACTAAAGAGGCCCACATTTATCGATCATTGCACACGGTAATACTATGGACTGACTCCATATATGTATATTGTCCATACACCTGGCCTATGAACCATTTGTACAAGTTAATTAAGGACTTAAGTGAAAGACATGGTAAGCCTTACCATCCTCAAGTCATACATCAAGTAAAGTCCATTAAGGTTCTTACTTGTATTTTATTTAATTTTATTTTTCATATTTTCATTTTTGGAGAATAAGGGGTAAAAACTGGTTGATGCTTAATTCTCTTAGGTTTGAGTTTTCTGTATCATTACCTGTGAGGACTTACGCTATCATGTACACCTTCTCCCAAATCTCTACATATGGTGATCCCTACCACCCATGTAATGGGAGTTTGCTCGGTGCATCCCAAGTCACATGACTCGAAAGCACAGGTACTAAGTACCCCCAGACCTAATTTCCCTAGTGATAGGAGTCATGCCATACTACATTAATTCTTATCTACATATGAACCAAACCCCAACACTTAAGGTTTCACAAGAGGAGTCTAAGGGTCCCTAGCTTTAACAAACTTCCTTATACTAACATGCTCGAATTTTTCGATTCTCTAGGTTTAGTGGTGGACTTTTTTTATTTGTTTGAGTACTGAAAGCCTATGATTACTCTCCCCCAACGGAAAACCAGGGTGCATCCTTACGACTAGATAAGACCTAAAGTCGGTGTACTAGATATCCTAATGCATCATGTTCAACTCCATTTTGGGAGCTTCTTTTTACTTTGCCTCTCAACGGTTTTGCACATGCTAAACACAAACAAAACACACAAAACAATTTCTTTCACAAGTGATTGATTGGTTTTATATTAACCGCAAGTGCACGGCCGCGTGGAAGCGGTGGCAAATACGGGTCGTCCACTGGGAGGTGTGTCGACGTTTGGTTTGCGTGAAGGCGAGTGGTAAAGAATCGAGAGAAAGATTGATTACACAAAATTACACTACAATGCAAGAGGAAATGAAAGATAAGCAATAAAACTAAACCCCATAGGGGGTAGACAAATAATGTGAATATAAAGATGTGTGTGTGTGTGTGTGTGTGTTCAATTAAGCTCCTCACAAAATGTAGTGCATGATATCATAAAACTACATCCAACTTTGCCTCCACATGAATTAAGATAAGACTATGCCTACAAATGAACTCATGTAGCTAATTGGAATAATTGGAACACATACAAGACAATAATTGGAATGAAGCTAAATGAACTCATGTATAAAGACTAGACCCTACTATGCCTCCACATGAATTAAGATAAGTCAATATCATTAAAACATACAAGACATTAACTAAGGTAAAGGCAACAAGAGTACATACACTACAAATTGTGTTTCCAATATTAATTCCGTCCATATCCTAACCTTATCATTCCCCCATAAAATAGGTCCACTAATCAAAGCATAAGCTAAGCTTCATTCAAGAGCATTAGCATATCAAAGATAAGAGTGAAAACTCATTAGATGGTTATGGAAATCATATAAAGCTCAAGGAATTAAGATAACACACACTTAATACACTACATGATCATATCACATATTTCTCCACCCCCCAAGTGGGGATGGAACTATTCACTACTCAATACACTAACTATATTAACAAAATGAAGCATAATACTGAAATGAAACTACACTAAGCAAGCAAGAAATACTAAATAAACTTAAAAGGAAAGGAACGACTAAACAAGCATGCACAATTGAAAGACAATATTATAAGAAACTAGAACAATTATTTTATTAACAATGACTCACATTGAAGGTAGCATTCTTCTCCACCTTGAGTTTTTGCTTCAAGGCTCACTCCTTAGTAGAGAGTATACCACCAAGCAATGGGTAGTTACAATGGAAGGTGAAGAGTTCTATTTATAGCCAAAGAAAAAGGCAATCCGGGATAATCCCCCGATGTGGGACTAAACAAATACCGGAAATGGACTAAATAAACACTAATACGCGACCCACCAAAATCTTAGCGGATTTGGGCTAAAACAAACCGCCAATTAGCGGTCTTGGACAGCCAATTAACGGTCTATATGGTCCGGATCACGCTGGATTTTATTCTGGGCTTTTCTGGATGTCTTTGTTGGTCTTTGATGCATCTACGTCACTTGTTGGAGCTCCGACCCGAATAGAATTGCTAAAATACTCGCCATGATGGTGTGGAGTTTTCCATTTTGCTCTTTGGTCCTTTGGTCTTACGTTCAGGTCCTTCTCTCTTGCATCTTAGTCCCTAGGTCTCACAATTAAGTCATTTTTCCCTACTTTTGGGTCCTTTCATGGCTCTTCTCTTCAAACCTCTTTATTTCTGAAATTCAAACATAAAACTCGTCATGTAGCATTGCTTAGGTGTAAGACAATGGATATAAGGTACAAATATAAGCATGAAATGATGTCAATCAACAAGCACATGAAGATTTTGATAGAAATGGAAAAAAATTAAAGCACCAGGCAAGCAAAAGAAGGTAAGTTTCCCAAGGATCATGGTATAGCAACATATATCCATGGAAATTGCAGCACACTATCATGACCCTAACAATACAAACAAAAGAAAACAAAAGAAAATGAAAATTACTCGACTATGTACACACGTAAAGCACCCCCCACTCTTCATGCACTGTCCTCAATGAATGTGAGTATGATACTACATGGATTTATGTATGAACAAGAAAAGATCTCATCAACGTGAAGCGCAAATGGAAATTCATGGTTATGTTGATGGACATAAACCTGAATTCCCTAAAACCTGTGAGATACTTAATAAGGGAATACAAGTACGTTAACAAATGGAGCCCAAATCCTTAAGGAGTTGGAGCCATGACAACCAATGTTATTATTATTGTTATTATTATTATAACTATATGCAAAAAGAAGCTTCCATCATCCTTTGTCAAAGGACAATGAAAGGGAACCCTATAGTAGATCAATGTTCTTGGAATGGGAAAAAGTCACCACGCAGGGCCAAAATACTCATGCATGCCTCCCTCACAAAATGCACAAGACGCACAAGTTGCAAAGAGAGGTTCATGAACAAGACACAAAGGCATCTGATTCAAAGGATCAAACTAAAAGAGCTCAAACCTCTCAAGAATTTGTGGTAATTGAGCAACAAAAGAGGAGTTTCCCCATTGCGGTATTGAAGTTTTAATCATTAATCCAAACTCTCCGACCAACATTGGTGCACCGGAATGAGGTCAACAACCTCATTATCCTTGCCTGATGCACCAGGCAAACAGGTTGTGGGTCTCTCACCCAAGGTATCCTCTAAGGACCTCCAAATACCCTCATTAGCAATGGAGTTGTTTGGTGTCTCTTGATTTTCAGTAACAATAGTAAGAGGAAAACTCTCACCATGTCGTATGAAAGTAGAGGTACTAGGAAGCTCTTTCTCCACCAAAGGTGAGTCCTTAAGAGGCATGCCAAAAAGATCATGTGGCTCAAGGGCGAAGGGACAAAAATATAAGGCACAATCTTGTGCAGACTCAAAATCTAACTTGTCTAGGTTATTTTCAATTTGGATCGAATCATTCACCAAGTGTTCGTGAATTGAAACCCCAAGTCCCTTAGACATATTTTGAGTTTGACTTTGAACGATTGTGCGTTGAGTTTGTGCATGTGGTGGGAATTTGATATCATAATGCAAGTACTCAAGTTGACAAGAAAGGTCACCCTCCTTATGGTCATTTAATTGTTTCACCAACTGTCGCACTTGGATTTACACAGATTGCATGGATTTCAAGTTAGATGCCATCATACTATGAGTGGTGTGCATGACCGAGTGAAGGGTTTCTTGTAAAGTGTGAGGTTTGTAGTCAACATTGAAGTTCACATTTTGATTGTCATACTTTGTAGAGTTAGTCGATGGGCTTATGGGTGGTGGTTGGTAGGGATGGGGGTATTCGGGAGGAGAACAATGGGGTGGGTATTATGTGTAAAAATTTGATTCAATATTGTCTCCCTATGAATCCATCCTTCCTGGGCTGTACGCAGATGTGTAAAGGTCACATTAAGCATTTTGGGAAAATGTATAATCGTATAAAGGCTTAGGAGGAACATAAGGAAATTCCCCAATAAAGTGACCACTCAACCCGCACCAATCACACGGTATGGCTACTGGAACCACCGGTGCAGTCATACCCTCTACTGCACGCATTAAAGAGGCCAAAGTTTCATCTAACGACTCACTTTGTTCACCAACATATGATCCAACACAACTAGATGGTGGTCTAGCAGTTGGTGCCTCTCTCATATCACCCCAATCTAAAGACTGCTCAGGTACACAATTCAAATTCTCCCAACCCACTTGGGTGCTTGTCTGAGGCACCCAAGCTCCAAGGGTTGGGTATACTAGGGGTAGTAATCCTGGGACCAACAATGAAATGAATGATCGCCCATGTAACCATCCATCTTAACAATAACTCTCTCAAATTGACTACTCTCTCCACCATGAGATCAAGCTCGCATAAAAATGCTCTACTTGACCCTAAAACACTAAGAGAAATGGTGTACAAGGGAGGAGACTAAACGATAGAAGGGGAGGAGAAGATGAATCAGATGAGAAGGGAAGAAGCCTTAAAACATAGTATGGGTGAGGGTGAAGATAGAAGATTAATCTAGCAGAGACGGCTCAAACAAGCTTAGGTTGGCTATAAGTCCTTAGACAAGACGATGCCTAACCGCGACTCCCCAATCTTCTAAATGCCTCACCTCCCTCGGCCGAAGGTCACAAAGCCGTTTCAGAGAGTCAAGACCCGAAGGTCCCAAAAATCCCAAATCAACTAAGCAAATGATGATGTTCAGGTCATGACGTCGAGAATTGGTTTGTCTACTAATTGTGCCTAGATCCCTAGGTCCAATGTCTACTTGCTTTTAAGTTAGGGCTTCACTTGAGTGTGGTTTGTTGGGATAAGGGAGGGGTGATGAAATCACCCACCTTATCATGAAGACTATAGGTTGTGCCCCGTAAGAACAATTGTCCTCAAACTAGCAAGCAACTCACCAAACAAGCACTCACTAAACTCTTGTCCAATGCAACCCTACTACCTAATGCATGCAAGCTAATATATGAATGAGTGAACAAGGGTACAAACCCCATGCCAGTGATCGACAACAAGAAAGTAAATCAAAGGAAAGACTAATGCGCGTAAGGCCTATGTATGATGCATAACCTAGATGGCATTCGTCTACTCTTTTGCTTTTGATTTTAATGATCAAGTTGTTTAAAAAGGGTAGTTGATTGGTTTCTTGCTTAACATGGGAGACCTATAAAGGTGAAGGCATGCACAATTGGGCTCCCAGACCACTATATTGTGATCACCAATAACCAGAAGAAAATAGGGGGCACAATCAACTCATCACGTTGGCAAATAACGGTCCTAAAACACCGAATGGAGATCTTGAGTGCTCAGAAAGCTCCCAGGTTTCTCGAAAGACCTCCCCTTATCCTTGAGATCCCTATAAAACTAAAACAACAAAAGCTTAAATCAACTTTAATCATCCAAACCAAAGTCTGGACAGAGCACCTCCCCGGAAGCGATGCCAAAAACTTGTTCGATTAAAATTTAAACCGCAAGTGCACAACCACAACGAAGCGGTGACAAGTACAAGTCAAATCTAAAAGGATGTGTGTTGACTCTGGTTCTTTAGAAATCAAGTGGCAAATATGGGGAGAAAGAGTTTGATTATACTAAAACGAAGCTACACAAGACTAGAAACTAACATGTGAGAAATATAACAATGCAAGATTAACTAAAACTAAACTAATGAATTAACAAAGGCGATGGAATTCAGTATGAAAACCCTTAAGGGGTGGAGGGTCTGTACACAGGTAATAAGGTGGTGAAGAATGCATTCGATATGGCTCAAGTATAGGTTATGTTTTCATGCATAGGAAGTGTCCAATGGTTGTGCCAAGACCTATCAATCTAATAAGTAACGTAGTTAAAAAATTGTTGAACGTTTTAATTTAAACCGCAAGTGCACGGCTGCGTTGAAGCAGTGGCAAAAACGGGTCGTCCATAGGGAGGTGAGCAGCCACTCGTTTGCACGAAATCATTTCATGTTTATATTTGTATCTTATATCCATTATCTTACACCTAAGCAATGCTACGTGGCGAGTTTTATGTTTGAATTTCAGAAATAAAGAGGTTTGAAAACAAGAGCCATGAAACGACCCAAAAGTAGGAAAAAGGACTTAATTGTGAGACCTGGGGGCTAAGATGCAAGGGAGAAGGACCTGAACGTAAGACCGAAGGACCTAAGAGCAAAACAGAAAACTCCACACATTCATGAGGGAGTTTTTATTTTGACAATTTGATTCGGGTCGGAGCTCCAATAAATAAAGTAGATGCATCGAAGACCAACAAACACATCAAGCAAAGCCCAACATCAAAACCAGACGGATCTGGATCCTGTAGACCGCCAATTGGCGGTCCGGATTTTCCCAGATCCGATGAAACTTCTGGAGAGCGTGTATTAGATGATGTTTAGGCTATTTTTGGTATTTGTTTAGTCCCATATTGGGGGATTGCCCCGGATTACCTTTTTCTGTGGCTATAAATAGAACTCTCCCTCCTCTCATGTAATCTATCTCACTCTTTGGTAGCCATCTCCCCTACTAAGAGTGAAGCCTTGAAGCAAAATTCTGGTGGAGGAAGGACTGCTTGTATTTAGTGAGTTAATAATAGATGTTTTTCCTTTAATTGTGTTGTTTCTCTCTTAGTTTCATTTCCTTTCATATACATGCTTGTTTGTTTGTTTTGTTTTATGCTTCTTAAATATTTCTTGCTTGATTAGTGTAGTTTCATTTTAGTATAATGCTTCATTTTGTTAGAGTAGTTAGTTTAAATATGTGTGAGTAGTTCCATCCCCATTTCGGGGGTTGAGTAATATGTGATATGATCATGTAGTGTATTAAGTGTGTGTTATCTTTATCCCTTGAGCTTTATATGATTTCCATAATCATCTAATGGGTTTTCACTCTTATGTTTGATATGCTAATGCTCTTGAATGAAGCTTAGTTTATGCTTTGATTAGTGGACCTATTTTATGGGGAATGATAAGGTTAGGATATGGATAAAGTTAATATTGGAAACACAAGTTGTAGTGTATGTACTCTTGTTGCCTTTACCTTGGTTATTGTCTTGTATGTTTTAATGATATTGTGTTATCTTAATTCATGTGGAGGCATAGTAGGGTCTAGTCTTTATACATGAATTCATTTAGCTTCATTCCAATTATTGTCTTGTATGTTTTAATGATGTAGTATTATCTTCATTCATGTGGAGGCAAAGTTGGGTGTAGTTTTATGATTTCATGCACTACATGTTGTGAGGACCTTAATTGAACACACACAGACACACACACACACATCTTTATATTCACATTATTTCTCTACCCCCTATGGGGTTTAGTTTTTATTACTTATCTTTCATTTCCTTTTGCATTCTAGTATAGTTAGTGTAATCAATCTTTCTCTCCATTTTTTTTACCACTCGCCTTCGCACAAACCAAACGTTGTCACACCTCTCAGTGGACGACCCGTATTTGCCACCGCTTCAACGTGGTCGTGCACTTGCGGTTTAAATAAAACGATCAATAAGTTTTTGGCGCTGTGGCCGGAGAGGTGCTCTGTCCAAACCTTGGTTTGGACGATTCGAGTGGTCTTAATTTTTTGTTTGTAGTTTTGCTTGGTTTCAGGAATCCTAGAGCTCAAGGGGAGGCCACTGGCGAAATTGGAGGCACAGAAGCACCAAACAGACCGCCAATCAAGAGGGCACCTTCAAGTACTTCAGAGCATTGTTCGATGGAAATCCTGAAGGTGGTGAAGATGTTTCACCTGGGCTGGCACAAGAGGGTGCCTTATGTTCTGATGACGTGGCCTCAGTGCCACCTCCTTTTGATCTTGTGGCCCTTGAGCCACATTCTTCTGATCTTGTGGCCCTTAAGCCACATCCTTTTGATCACGTGGCCCTTAAGCCACATCCTTTTGATCACGTGGCCCTTGAGCCACATCCTTTTGACCACGTGGCTTTTGAGCCACAAGATACTATTTTTATGGCCTCTCGGCCACATGCTCTTCATTCTGTATCTGCTGAGGACCCCATGTGGGTTAAGAATCAACCACCTAATACCCTTCAACCTGATAGAGGTTCACCTCTCATTCATGCCTCCTCTTTTTCTAACTCTCAATAGGCATTGAACGACCACAATGTATATAAGGGTGTCAGGTGGTCAAGCAATTCTGTTTTGTATGTTGCGAGCCCATGCATGTGCATTTCTGGCTCGAGAGATGGTGGGTTCCCATTTCATGTCCCTTGACATATGAAGATGGAAGCCTATTGTTTGTACATAGTTAAAAAAAGAGAAAAAATGAAAAGAAAAAAAAGTACAATAAAAGACTCCTATCAATAAGCATCGATTGTTGTGGGCTCCAACCGTTGAGTATTTGGGCATCATTTCTTTAACGTATTTGTATCCCTTCTTTAGCATCTCATAGGTTTTGAGGGAATTCGGGTTGTTGTCCATCAACATAGCCATGAACTTTCCTTTGTAATTCACGTTGGTGAGATCTATTCTTTTTCATGCATAAATCCATGTAGTATCTTGCTCGCATTCATTGAGGACAATGCATGAAGTAGGTGTGTGGGGGGGGGGTGTTTTAACGTGTGTACATAGTTGAGTATTTTTCCTTTGATTTTATTTTCTTTTGTGTATATTATTAGTGTCATGTTAGTGTGCTGCATTTAATATCGATATATCTGCTTGCCATGATCCTTAGTTGACTTGTTTTCTTTTGCTTGCCTAGTGCTTCAAAATTTTCACATTTCTTTCAAAATCTTCATGTTTTTGCAAAAGAAAATGTTTTGTGGGTTTTGTGTGTGTTTAGCACGTGCAAAACCGTTGAGAGGCAAAGTAAAAAGAAAGCTCCCAAAATTGTCTTGAACTTGATGCATTAGGAATCTAGTGCAGTGGCTTTAGGATTTATCGAGTCGTTAGGATGCACCCCAGTTTTCCCTTAGGGGTGAGTAATCATAGGGTTTCAGTGCTCAAACATTTAACGTAGTCCACCCTGAACCTAATGAGTCAATAATTCGTGTCTGTTAACTTAAGGAAGTTTGTTGTTGTCAAAGACCCTTTAAATCTTGTTGTGAGACATTAAGTGTAGGGGTTTTGGTTCATGTGTAGATAAGAAATAAGTGAGTAGGTGTTCTCTCTTCTCGCACGGCTCCTATCACTCGGGAAAATAGGTATGAGGGGACTTTGTCCCTGGTGCCTTCGAGTCATCTGACTTGGGATGCGCCGACCGAACTCCCGTTACATGGGTGGTAGGGATCGCCCTATGTGGAGATTTGGGAAAAGGTGTATGTGATAGTGTAAGTCCTCATGGGCAATGATGCACGAAACCTGACCCTGGGAGAATGAAGCTCCAACTAATAAAAAGAAAAAAATAAGAGAAAAGAAACAAAAAGAAAAAAAATGGTAATGCAAATAAGAACCTTAATGGACTTTGCACTTTGTATCACTTGAGGATGTTGAGGTTGTCCATGTCTTTCACTTAATTCCTTATATAACTTGCACGAATGATTCATTAGGTTAGGTGCGTCGACTGATTACCTATATAGAGTTGGCCCGTAGGATTATCGCGTCCAATGATCGACAACATATGTCCAACGAGTCGAGTGTCTAGATTGAATAATGCATCTTGTTCGGATTTTGTGGGTATATCCGCTGAAAACCCTCAAGAGACAACACTCCTCCTCCTTGGCAACAAGGAGGTTTAACGGCTTGTTGCACGTGCTAAGTGCAACCGTGATTCCTACGAAAGTGAGTTAGGATTTCTTGTTTCTCGTTTGCTTTTCTCTTTCTTTGTTTTGCTCGGGACTAGCAAAAACTTAGGTGTGGGGGTATTTGATTGACATCTTTTCATGGTTATATTTGTATCTTATATCCATTATCTTACACCTAAGCAATGCTACGTGATGAGTTTTATGTTTGAATTTCAGAAATAAAGCGGTTTGAAGACAAAAGCCATGAAACGACCCAAAAGTAGGAGAAACGACTTAATTGTGAGACCTGGGGACTAAGATTCAAGGGAGAAGGACCTGAACGTAAGACCGAAGGACCTAAGAGCAAAACAGAAAACTCCACACATCATGAGGGAGTATTTTGACAATTTGATTCGGGTCGGAGCTCCAATAAACAAAGTAGATGCATGAAAGACCAACAAACACATCAAGCAAAGCCGAGCATTAAAACCAGACGGATCTGGATCCTGTAGACGGCCAATTGGCGGTCCGGATCTTCCCGGATCCGATGAAACTTCTGGAGAGCATGTATTAGATGATGTTTTGGCTATTTTTGGTATTTGTTTAGTCCCATATTGGGGGATTGTCCCGGATTACCTTTTTCTATGACTATAAATAGAACTCTCCCTCCTCTCATGTAATCTATCTCCCTCTTTGGTGGTCATCTCCCCTACTAAGAGTGAAGCCTTGAAGCAAAATTCTGGTGGAGGAAGGGCTGCTTATATTTAGTGAGTTAATAATAGATGTTTTTCCTTTAATTGTGTTGTTTCTCTCTTAGTTTCATTTCCTTTCATATGCATGCTTGCTTGTTTGTTTTGTTTTATGCTTCTTTAATATTTCATGCTTGATTAGTGTAGTTTCATTTCAGTATAATGCTTCATTTTGTTAGAGTAGTTAGTTTAAATATGTGTGAGTAGTTCCATCCCCATTTCGGGGGTTGAGTAATATGTGATATGATCATGTAGTGTATTAAGTATGTGTTATCTTTATCCCCTGTGCTTTATATGATTTCCATAACCATCTAATGGGTTTTCACTCTTATCTTTGATATGCTAATGCTCTTGAATGAAGCTTAGCTTATGCTTTGATTAGTGGACCTATTTTATGGGGAATGATAAGGTTAGGATATTGATGAAGTTAATATTGAAAACACAAGTTGTAGTGTATGTACTCTTGTTGCCTTTACCTTGGTTAATGTCTTGTATGTTTTAATGATATTGGGTTATCTTAATTCATGTGAAGGCATAGTAGGGTCTAGTGTTTATACATAAGTTCATTTAGCATCATTCCAATTATTGTCTTGTTTGTTTTAATGGTGTAGTCTTATCTTAATTCATGTGGAGGCAAAGTTGGATGTAGTTTTATGATTTCATGCACTACATGTTGTGAGGAGCTTAATTGAACACACACACACACATCTTTATATTCACATTATTTCTCTACCCCCTATGGGGTTTAGTTTTTATTGCTTATCTTTCATTTCCTTTTGCATTCTAGTATAGTTAGTGTAATCAATCTTTCTCTCCATTTTTTTTACCACTCACCTTCGCACAAACCAAACGTTGTCACACCTCCCAGTGGACGACCCGTATTTGCTACCGCTTCAACGTGGTCGTGCACTTGCAGTTTAAATAAAACGATCAATAAGTTTTTGGCGCTGTGGCCGGAGAGGTGCTTTGTCCAAACCTTGGTTTGGACGATTCGAGTGGTCTTAATTTTTTGTTTGTAGTTTTGCTTGGTTTCAGGAATCCTAGAGCTCAAGGGGAGGCCACTGGCGAAATTGGAGGCACAGAAGCACCAAACAGACCGCCAATCAGCGGTCTGGGACCGCCAATTGGCGGCCTTGTGAGTGTTTCTTGTTCTTTTTTTTGTTCTCGTAGTTGTCTGGTTCATTGTAGTTATCTGGGAGCACTATTTTGCATGTTGTGACTTCTAGTTTGCTCCCAGATTTAATTTCAATCCCCTTTAATCAACTTGGCCTTAAAATCCAAAGCAAAAGATTAGGCATTTGCTATGTTTAGGTCATGCATCATGTAGTAATGACTTGAACATGTTAATTGTCTTCTCTTAGTTTTAATTTTTGTCGTTGATTGCTGGAGCGAGGTACGCATTCCTTAACACTCATTCACGCATTAGGACATCCATTAGTGAGTAAGGTTTGTATCGAAACAAGAGTGAGGTGAGTGCTTGTTTGGTGAGTTGCTTGCTAACCTAAGAGTTCAAAACAACTTTAAGGGGCATGACCTATAGTCTTCAAAGATAAGGTGGGGGATTTCATCACCCCTCCCTTAGCCCCAAAAAGCACATTATTTCTCTACCCCTTATGGGGTTTAGTTTTTATTGCTTATCTTTCATTTCCTTTTGCATTCTAGTATAGTTAGTGCAATCAATCTTTTTCTCCATTTTTTTTACCACTCGCCTTCCCACAAACCAAACGTTGACACACCTCCCAGTGGGCGACCCGTATTTGCCACCTCTTCAACGCGGTCGTGCACTTGCGGTTTAAATAAAACGATCAATCAAGTTTTTGGCGCCGTTGCCGGAGAGGTGCTCTGTCCATACCTTGGTTTGGACGATTCGAGTGGTCTTACTTTTTTGTTTGTACTTGTGCTTGGTTTCAGCGATCCTAGAGCTCAAGGGGAGGCCACTGGCAAAATTGGAGGCACAGAAGCACCAAACAGACCGCCAATTGGCGGCCTGGTGAGCGTTTCTTGTTCTTTTTTTGTTCTGGTAGTCGTCTGGTTCATTGTAGTTATCTGGGAGCACTATTTTGCATGTTGTGACTTCTAGTTTGCTCCTTGATTTAATTTCAATCCCCTTTAGTCAACTTGGCCTTAAAATCCAAAGCAAAAGATTAGGCATTTGCTTTGTTTAGGTCGTGCATCATGTAGTAATGACTTGAGCATGTTAATTGTCTTCTCTTAGTTTTAATTTTTGTCGTTGATTGCCGGAGTGAGGTACGCATTCCTTAACACTCATTCACGCATTAGGACATCCATTAGTGAGTAAGGTTTGTATCGAAACAAGAATGAGGTGAGTGCTTGTTTGGTGAGTTGCTTGCTAGCCTAAGAGTTCAAAACATCTTTCAGGGGCATCACCTATAGTCTTCAAAGATAAGGTGGGGGATTTCATCACCCCTCCCTTAGCCCCAAAAAGCACACTCAAGTAAAGCCTTAATCTAAAAGCAAGTAGACATTGTCCATTAGGACTTGGGCGCATTAGGAGAGTGATCCGGTCACGACCGTCATAACCAGATCGGCGTCCCCACTTTGTCGATAGTAGGAGAGACGAGATCTCTGGATCTTGGCTCACTTGCTGTGCATTGTGGTCTTCGTCGTAGGGAGGTGAGGCGTGTTGAGGCCGTGTGACCTCGCAGTTTGGCGTCGTCTAGCTGTAAGGACCCATAGGCAGCCTAAGCTTGTTTTTAGCCGTGTTTGCTAGACTAGGCTTATATCCTCACCTTTTACCCATGCTAGCTCTAGGGATTCTTCCCTCCTCATTTGAGTCCTCTCCTCATCTATTTTCTACACGTAGTCTACTCCTCTAGTACACCTTCTGTTGTGTGCTATTTTAGAGTCGAGTCGAGCATTTTTATGCGAGGTTGAGCTCGTTCTGGTGAGGGCGCTCGACTTGAGAGAGTGCATTTTTCTGAGATGGACGGTCTTGGTGATCGACCATCTCCGCCTCGTGCTCCTTTGGAGCATGAGGCTGAGTCGTCTCGTGGTGACGGGGGAGACCGGGGTCCATTCATGGATTACCTCGGTCCGCTCCCACCACCACGTAGACCTCCTTCTCCTCCTCCTCTGACTCGAGAGGAAGGGAGATTCGGTCAGGATTGAGTTCTTGGTGCACCACCACCTTTAGCTCGACAGGATAGACCGATGACTTTGTGGGAGCGGACCCATCCTGTTCGGGCCGCGTAGCCTTCTTGTATAGTTCTTCCCCCTGCTCGTGGGAACAACTATGAGCTGAAACCTTAATATGTGAGCATGCTTCCAACCTTTACTGCCAATAAGGAAGATCCGTATATTTTTATACGCGAATTCGAGGAAGTATGCTCCATGTTCAAGCTTCAACAGCTTCACGAGGATTCAGTCCGGTTGAGGATGATTTCTTTCGCATTGAAGGATAACGCGAAGAAATGGATGTACAGCCTCCCGGCGAGCTCTATTCGGTCTTCGGATGACTTTGTGACCGTATTTCTGAAGAGATTTTTCCCTCAAAGGAAAACTCAACAAATACGGCACCAGATACATCAAATGTATCAGAATGAGACCGAATCTTTTCATGGTTTCTTTGAGAGGTTCAAGGACCTTCTCCAACAGTGCCCTCATCATGGATTTGAGCTATGACAGTTGTGCCAAATTGTTTATGAGGGCCTCAACTACAACACCCGCACATTGTTGGAGTCGATGTGTCAGGGTGACTTCCAAATGAAACCCATCGATGAGGCATGAGACACTTTTGCGTTAATGGCTGAACGTACCTTTGAGTGGGACACCATGAGAGAACCACCAGCCGCCAGGTCTTCTGGTCAAGCTGGATCATATCAAGTTGAGTCATCGATCGCGTCTGAGGTGAAAATGGTTGCTCTCATGCGTAGGATTGAGAGTTTAGAGTTGGACCGACCTCCTGTAGCTCAGGTCGCTACTCCTGGGTGTGCTAGGTGTGGACTTACGGGCCATGATGACTTGGAATGCGCTTACGCTCCAAGGGATACTGAGCATGCAAATGCGATGTATCAACAGAGGCCCCGTTACGACCCATACAGTCACTCCTACAACCCGGGATGGTGTAACCATCCTTACTTCTCTTGGGGGCCTAGTGGGGGTAACGGTCAGAGCTCGCACGCTCAACCTCAACCTCCACCTTATCAACCTCCACGCCCATCGGCGACCTACTAACCCCCACATCAAAGGTCTCAACACCATAATTACCAACCTGCTCATGCCTCATCGTCGGGTTATTCCAACCAGACTCCACCACCCTAGCGGGTTAACCCCAAGGACCCTTCTTGTGATCCGACCCTTCAAGCGTTGCAAAGTACAGTCAAGGCTTTGGAAATGCAAGTTAGCCAGTTGGCTCATCAATTCCATTAACGCGAGAAGGGTCAGTTCCCGAGTCAACCTGAGGTGAATCCTTGGGGCACCCATTCTCAAGGAAGGTCACCTGTACCTCATGCTACCTTTGAACCGACCCATCACATTAATGTGATTCATACTTTGAGGTCTGGTAAGGAGGTGGATAACCACATTGGGGTGCCTTACTTGTCATCACCATCTCTTGGTGTCACCAGACCTGCGGTGATACCTGCATCTCTGAGGGAGCCGGATCCTGAGGTTCCCTCCACCAAAACTTCCAGGAAGGAGCCTGATCCTGAGGTTCCTTCTACATTTCCTTCGACAATGGGGCTGAACCCTGAGGTCCCTTTGTCTCCTTTTGTGTCAAAGGAATCAGATTCTGAGGTCCCCACTCATGCTTCTTTGGACCAGAATTCTGATGTTCCTTCGCACCCTTATGCCCCGAAGGCGCCATTCCCTGAGCGCCTTAAAAAGAAAACCTCTGATCAGCATGACAAGATGCTTGAGATGTTTCGGCAAGTTAAGGTGAACATCCCTCTACTGGAGGTGATTCAGCAAATGCCACCTTATGCAAAGGTTCTCAAGGACTTGTGCACCAAGAAGAGAACAACTCATGTTCCAAAGAAAGCTTTTCTTGCGGCTAACGTAAGTTCTTTGTTGGCACAACCCATGCAAGTCAAGTACAAGGACCCTGGCTGTCCTACTATCTCTTGTGTGATTGGTAATGTCTCCATACATCGAGCCTTATTGGACCTTGGTGCATTTGTTAATCTTCTGCCATATTCTGTCTATGTCCACCTCGATCTTGGAGACCTCAAACAAACAAAAACCACTCTTCAATTGGCTGATAGCTCTATGAAGAAACCGTGGGAAGTGGTGGAAGATGTGCTGATCAAAGTGGGAGAGTTCATTTATCCAGTCAACTTCTTTGTCATGGATACTGAACCTGTCCAAACCCACTTGGACAAATTCCTGTCATTCTGGGGCGACCATTCCTTGCGACTTCCAATGCATTGATCAATTGTCTCAATGGTCTGACGCGCTTGACTTATGGTAGTCAATGCGCTGATTTCAACATCTTCACCATCGGCAAGAAGCCATGTACCTTCAATGACCCTGTTGGGGTCAACCTTACCCAAGATTTGGATGAAATTGAAGTTGAGGGCACCTTCAAGTACTTCAGAGCATTGTTCGATGGAAATCCTGAAGGTGGTGAAGATGTTTCACCTGGGCTGGCACAAGAGGGTGCCTTATGTTCTGATGACGTGGCCTCAGTGCCACCTCCTTTTGATCTTGTGGCCCTTGAGCCACATTCTTCTGATCTTGTGGCCCTTAAGCCACATCCTTTTGATCATGTGGCCCTTGAGCCACATCCTTTTGACCACGTGGCTTTTGAGCCACAAGATACTATTTTTATGGCCTCTCGGCCACATGCTCTTCATTCTGTATCTGCTGAGGACCCCATGTGGGTTAAGAATCAACCACCTAATACCCTTCAACCTGATAGAGGTTCACCTCTCATTCATGCCTCCTCTTATTCTAACTCTCAATAGGCATTGAACGACCACAATGTATATAAGGGTGTCAGGTGGTCAAGCAATTCTGTTTTGTATGTTGCGAGCCCATGCATGTGCATTTCTGGCTCGAGAGATGGTGGGTTCCCATTTCATGTCCCTTGACATATGAATATGGAAGCCTATTGTTTGTACATAGTTAAAAAAAAGAGAAAAAATGAAAAGAAAAAAAAGTACAATAAAAGACTCCTATCAATAAGCATCGATTGTTGTGGGCTCCAACCGTTGACTATTTGGGCATCATTTCTTTAACGTATTTGTATCCCTTCTCTAGCATCTCATAGGTTTTGAGGGAATTCGGGTTGTTGTCCATCAACATAGCCATGAACTTCCCTTTGTAATTCACGTTGGTGAGATCTATTCTTTTTCATGCATAAATCCATGTAGTATCTTGCTCGCATTCATTGAGGACAATGCATGAAGTAGGTGTGGGGGGGTGTTTTAACGTGTGTACATAGTTGAGTATTTTTCCTTTGATTTTATTTTCTTTTGTGTATATTATTAGTGTCATGTTAGTGTGCTGCATTTAATATCGATATATCTGCTTGTCATGATCCTTAGGTGACTTGTTTTCTTTTGCTTGCCTAGTGCTTCAAAATTTTCACATTTATTTCAAAATCTTCATGTGTTTGCAAAAGAAAATGTTTTGTGGGTTTTGTGTGTGTTTAGCACGTGCAAAACCGTTGAGAGGCAAAGTAAAAAGAAAGCTCCCAAAATTGTCTTGAACTTGATGCATTAGGATATCTAGTACAGTGGCTTTAGGATTTATCGAGTCGTTAGGATGCACCCCAGTTTTCCCTTAGGGGTGAGTAATCATAGGGTTTCAGTGCTCAAACATTTAACGTAGTCCACCCTGAACCTAATGAGTCAATAATTCGTGTCTGTTAACTTAAGGAAGTTTGTTGTTGTCAAAGACCCTTTAAATCTTGTTGTGAGACATTAAGTGTAGGGGTTTTGGTTCATGTGTAGATAAGAAATAAGTGAGTAGGTGTTCTCTCTTCTCGCACGGCTCCTATCACTCGGGAAAATAGGTATGAGGGGACTTTGTCCCTGGTGCCTTCGAGTCATCTGACTTGGGATGCGCCGACCGAACTCCCGTTACACGGGTGGTAGGGATCGCCCTTTGTGGAGATTTGGGAAAAGGTGTATGTGATAGTGTAAGTCTTCATGGGCAATGATGCACGAAACCTGACCCTGGGAGAATGAAGCTCCAACTAATAAAAAGAAAAAAATAAGAGAAAAGAAACAAAAAGAAAAAAAATGGTAATGCAAATAAGAACCTTAATGGACTTTGCACTTTGTATCACTTGAGGATGTTGAGGTTGTCCATGTCTTTCACTTAATTCCTTATATAACTTGCACGAATGATTCATTAGGTTAGGTGCGTCGACTGATTACCTATATAGAGTCGGCCCGTAGGATTATCGCGTCCAATGATCGACAACAAATGTCCAACGAGTCGAGTGTCTAGATTGAATAATGCATCTTGTTCGGATTTTGTGGGTATATCCGCTGAAAACCCTCAAGAGACAACACTCCTCCTCCTTGGCAACAAGGAGGTTTAACGGCTTGTTGCACGTGCTAAGTGCAACCGTGATTCCTACGAAAGTGAGTTAGGATTTCTTGTTTCTCGTTTGCTTTTCTCTTTCTTTGTTTTGCTCGGGACTAGCAAAAACTTAGGTGTGGGGGTATTTGATTGACATCTTTTCATGGTTATATTTGTATCTTATATCCATTATCTTACACCTAAGCAATGCTACATGATGAGTTTTATGTTTGAATTTCAAAAATAAAGCGGTTTGAAGACAAAAGACATGAAACGACCCAAAAGTAGGAAAAACGACTTAATTGTGAGACCTGGGGACTAAGATGCAAGGGAGAAGGACCTGAACGTAAGACCGAAGGACCTAAGAGCAAAACAGAAAACTCCACACATCATGAGGGAGTATTTTGACAATTTGATTCGGGTCGGAGCTCCAATAAACAAAGTAGATGCATGAAAGACCAACAAACACATCAAGCAAAGCTTAGCATTAAAACCAGACGGATCTGGATCCTGTAGACTGCCAATTGGCAGTCCGAATCTTCCCGGATCCGATGAAACTTCTGGAGAGCATGTATTAGATGATGTTTTGGCTATTTTTGGTATTTGTTTAGTCCCATATTGGGGGATTGTCCCGGATTACCTTTTTCTATGACTATAAATAGAACTCTCCCTCCTCTCATGTAATCTATCTCCCTCTTTGGTGGTCATCTCCCCTACTAAGAGTGAAGCCTTGAAGCAAAATTCTGGTGGAGGAAGGGCTGCTTATATTTAGTGAGTTAATAATAGATGTTTTTCCTTTAATTGTGTTGTTTCTCTCTTAGTTTCATTTCCTTTCATATGCATGCTTGCTTGTTTGTTTTGTTTTATGCTTCTTTAATATTTCTTGCTTGATTAGTGTAGTTTCATTTCAGTATAATGCTTCATTTTGTTAGAGTAGTTAGTTTAAATATGTGTGAGTAGTTCCATCCCCATTTCGGGGGTTGAGTAATATGTGATATGATCATGTAGTGTATTAAGTATGTGTTATCTTTATCCCCTGTGCTTTATATGATTTCCATAACCATCTAATGGGTTTTCACTCTTATCTTTGATATGCTAATGCTCTTGAATGAAGCTTAGCTTATGCTTTGATTAGTGGACCTATTTTATGGGGAATGATAAGGTTAGGATATTGATGAAGTTAATATTGAAAACACAAGTTGTAGTGTATGTACTCTTGTTGCCTTTACCTTGGTTAATGTCTTGTATGTTTTAATGATATTGGGTTATCTTAATTCATGTGAAGGCATAGTAGGGTCTAGTCTTTATACATAAGTTCATTTAGCTTCATTCCAATTATTGTCTTGTTTGTTTTAATGGTGTAGTCTTATCTTAATTCATGTGGAGGCAAAGTTGGATGTACTTTTATGATTTCATGCACTACATGTTGTGAGGAGCTTAATTGAACACACACACACACATCTTTATATTCACATTATTTCTCTACCCCCTATGGGGTTTAGTTTTTATTGCTTATCTTTCATTTCCTTTTGCATTCTAGTATAGTTAGTGTAATCAATCTTTCTCTCCATTTTTTACCACTCACCTTCGCACAAACCAAACGTCGACACACCTCCCAGTGGACGACCCGTATTTGCCACCGCTTCAACGCGGCTGCGCACTTGCGGTTTAAATAAAACGATCACTCACTACTCTACGCTACACTACACTACACTACACTACACTACGAAGTATGAAATGCGAAAGAAAGCAACAAACGATTAACTAAAACCTAACTAAGAACGAAATAAGAGTGCTGGAATTCAGAAATGGAAAACCCCTAAGGGGTGGAGTGAGTGCACACATGCAAAGAGGTGGGTGTTAAACACATTCTTTAAGCACAAATAAAGGTGGTGTTATCATGCATAGGAAGTGTCTAAATGTTATGGCAAAACCTATCAATCCATTCACCATCCTAGTTGATTAACATTTACATATACAAGTTGTTTATTTCAGAACCTAAACAAGCATCAGAGGTGTCTAATCATTTTGGCAAAACTCATGAAGTTATAAATTCTATCCTAAACAAGCAAGCATACATTCATGTTTTATCAACACATTGTAAATAAAGCATTCATTCCATTCTCATTTGCATGTATGAACTTCTACTCCACCCCCAAAGGGGATGTAACTACTCACTAAACATTAAACTAACTATTACACTAAGCAAGGAAAGCATATTAACTAAGCTACTAAAACTAATCAAATCAAATTAAACAAAGTAAAACAAGAAACATAAAACAAACAACATAATAAAGAAACTTTTCTTAAAGTGACTCACATTTCAAGTAGCATCCTCCAACTTTAGTGTGTGCTTCAAGGCCTCACTTCTAGTAGGAAGAATAGCCACTTAAAATATGAAGTGATTACAATGGAAGGTGAAGAGTTCTATTTATAGCCATAGAAAAAGGCAATCTGGGACAATCCCCCGATGTGGGACTACACAAATACCAGAAATAGACTAAATACACACTAATACACGACCCACCAAAATCTTAGCAGATTTGGGCCAAAACAGACCGCCAATTAGCGGTCGTGGACTGCCAATTGGCGGTCTATATGGTCCGAATCACACTGAATTTTATTCTGGGCTTTTCAGGATGTCTTTTTTGGTCTTTGATGCATCTACGTCACTTGTTGGAGCTCCGACCCGAATACAATTGCCAAAATACTCCCCAAGATGGTGTAGAGTTTCTGATTTGCTCTTTGGTCCTTCGGTCTTACGTTTAGGTCATTCTCCCTTGCATCTTAGTCCTTTTATGCTTCATCTCTTCAAACCTATTTATTTCTGAAATTCAAACATAAAACTCGTCACATAGCATTGTTTAGGTGAAAGATAATGGATATAAGATACAAATATAAGCATGAAATGATGTCAATCAATTAACATAAGTATACAAACATTGGTTATTAAAAACCTAAACAAGCTTGGGAGGTGTCTAACAGTTGTGGCAAAACCCATCAAGTTTAGTGTTCTAATTAAACAAACAAGCATACATTCACATTAATCAACACATTTCATAAGATAGCATTCATTCCCATTCTTTTTACACATTAAGATAACAACTATACTAAGAAACAAAGATATTCTAACTAATTATACTAAGATTTAGAAAACAAAATGAAGCTAAACATCCAAGCATTAAAGGAGACAACATGAAGCTAAGAAGAAATTATTTTATTGATGACTCACATAACAAGTATCATTCCCTCCACTTGAGTTTTGCTCCAAAGGCTTACTCAAAGTAGAGAGAATGACCACCAAAAAATGGGTATTTTTCAAAAAAAGAAGAGGAGTTCTATTTGTAAACATACAAAAGGAAATTGGGGACAATCCCCTAATGTGCGGCTAATGAAACTTCTACAAATAGACATGAACGATATAACCAACATCCGAGCCAAAGAGGGTCGGCTTCGAACTATAATGGCCAGCCGACCGGTGGCCTACGATCCCCAATTGGTGGTCACAAAGTGGCCGATCCGATCCATTTTCGTTTGGCACCTTATATTCCTCCAATGATAACGTTGGGTGCACCCTGATCAGTTATGTGGATCTAAATGTGAGCCTAATTGCCATAATACTCCTCATGATGGTGTGGAGTTTTCAATTTGCTTTTTGGTTTTTCTGGCTTACATCCAAGTCCTTCCCTCTTGCAGATAGGTCCATTAGTCTCACGGTTCAGCTTTTTTCTTGCGTTTTAGTCCTTTTTGTGTCTACCTATTTATTCGTGAAACTTAAACATAAAACTCGTTACATAGCATTGCTTAGGCTCAAAAGAGTGGATATATGACCTTGGTATATGCATGATATGACACTAATTAGTTTCTGCAAGTGAGATTGATAATGATTCGTTTGATGTGACTCATATCGATGAGCAAGAGCCAAAGACCCTTGAAGAGGCTTTGGAAGGTCCCAAATGCAATTGAGTGGTTAAAAGCCATAAAGGAGGAGTTGGAGTCTACGAGAGTTAACCATGTCTGAACATGGTTGACTAAAAGGTTGTTGGAGCCAAATGGGTCCTCAAAATAAAGAAAAAGGTGGGTTGATTTGTTGATAGATTGAAAGCTCGATTGGTAGATAAGGGCTACACCCAAAATGAAGGTGTTGATTTTGAGGAAACCTTCTAACTAGTGATAAGGTTTGCCTCAATCTACCTTCTAGCAACCATAGTTGCATAGATGGATTTAGAACTTCACTAAATGTATGTAATAGTGGTTTTTCTCACTGAAGAACTTGAGTAGGACATCTATATGGTTCAACCTCAATGTTGTAAAGTGAAAGGACAAGAGTACAAAGTGCGCAAGCTCAAAAGGTCTATTTATCTCTTAAAACAAGAATCTGAACAATGGAACATTCACTTCCATCAAGCTACGAACATCATTTTGTGTACGTAAAAAATCCAATAGTAAATTCATCATTTTGACTTTGTATATGATGACATACTTTTGCCTGGTAATTGCAAAGAGTTGATATGGCTGGTAATTCCACAGAGGGGTGTTTGTCCTCTAGATTTAATATAAAGGACATGGGTAAAGCTAGCTACGTCCTTGGTATCAATGTCGGTAGAGATAGGTCAAAGAGACTTCTGGGATTATCTTAGGAAATCAATTTACTCCACGTCTTGAAATGATACCATATGGAAAACTGCAAACCAATTGTTACTCCGATCGTGAAAGGTTTGCGTTCGAGCATTGACACGAATCCTAAGACTCCAGGAGAGAAGGCCGAAATGGAAAGGATTTCGTACTCCAGTGCTGTGGGGAGCCTAATGTATGCTATGATGTGTACTAGGCCATATATTTCCTATGCACTGGGCATGGTTAGTTGCTATCAATCTGACCCAAGCATGGAGCAATGGAAAGTAGTCAAGAGGATCATGAGGTATTTGAGAGGCACGAGTAACTACATGTTGTGCTACCAAGCTTCAGATCTTCATTTAGTAGGCTATACTGATGTTGATTAGGTTAGAGATATAGATGATTGAAACTCGACCTGTGGTTATGCTTTCATACTTGCCAATGGAGCCATCTATTGTTGTAGCAAGAAGCAAGCTTGTATTGCACTCTCGATAATGGAAACGGAGAATGTGGCATGCTCTACTATGTTGAAAAAGTTTGTTTGGTTGAGGAGGTTCTTACAACACAATGGGTTGGTACATACTTTTGCTCAGCCAATTGTTATCAATTGTAGTAGCATGGCTGCCCTTTGTTGTATTAAAGACCCAAGTATCATGGAAAGGCCAAACACATATAAGTTAGATACCATTTTGTTATAGATATCATAGCAAGAAGAGAAGTTCTATTGAAACATGTGTCTATAGGTCAAATTAAAGCTGACCCACTGACTAAGGCAATAGCTAAGGATTGAATTATGTGTCATGCGAAGTCCATAGGCATGCGCAAACTCTGATGTGTTCGCATGTTTGATTTCTATATATATGGATTGAGTTTTTATTTCAACTATATTGTTGTGTACTTTATGCTTGTTTTGTTATTCTAGCATAAAAGTTCATGTGTCAATAGGCTGTAAGAATGGATCATTCACTAGAGGATTTGCCTTTGACACTTAGGTAGCGAGCAGAGATGAGATAGATTATGAATGATCTTTTGTGAAGGATTCAAGTCAGTTCATAGTCACGTTGTCACCTTGATTTGGAATCTAGATGAGATTCTCTATGGTGGAGAGAATTGACATGAATGGTCCCACAGTTCATGTAGCCTATAGGAACCAGTGCAGCACTTCATATGGTGCTAGGTAGTGGTCTTGACATGCGAATCATACTGCATGTGCTTAGCAACCATTTAGAAGTGGAAGGATGGATCCCTGCTCCTTCATAGTGTGATTCCATGACTTAATTGTCATTAGTTACCATTGTGTAAGGGTGCAAGGTGTTGATGTGGCTACTTTGGGAGGTTGCAATCACATTTGATTAGGTCTAAGGGTGCATTTTTGGGAAAGGACTCAACTCTGATTGTCGTGATGGTCGGGGGCAGAGGGAAAGGTTTGATTTCATTTCACTAAGGGTACTTGCTAAGATCAGCGGTATTGGGATACAGTGGCAAGTACCTTAAGGAAAAGAAGATGATTATCTCTCTAGGGATCGAGATATCTTCACCGTAGTGAGCATGAATGCAACGATGATATGATTTGCTACTAATCATGGGTTTGCACCATTCCGGGCAAAATAAAGAATATATAGCATGAATGCAATGTGTGATATGCTACTAATCATGATTCTGAGCAGACCAAGGAAATTGAGATATACACTAATTGCTTTATTTGTTTGTTCTTCGAGGGGACATGTTTCAGGTTTGGAAGAGGAGAAGAAATGATCAAGAAATGCGCAAATGATCATGAGAGATGACTAAACTTCAATGTAATTTTGTATTTCTTGAGTCCTTAGGAAATCATGTACACTTGATAATTTTGATCGACTTGTTTCCTGACATATTGGAAGCAATGCTTACCAAGGATGAGCTCATCTGCAACCTCATGGCATTTGATCCTTGAGCTCATTCATTTTGATCCTTGAGCTCATCCATTTTGATCCTGAACAGAGAAATGCTTCCATCCAAAGTAGTATGGACTATATGGTTTTTCAGGTATGCATTGTATCCTAAACTATTATTGTCTAATGATTGTCTTTGACTACCTAGAGCATGTGAAGCATTTTCTTTTCATTTGTGTTCTTTTCTAGATCTTTTCTTAATTGGACATTACATGCCTTAAGATCTAGTTTTTCATCATCATTGAGTGCTGATTTTAGACTATCAAGTTCTAATGCATGTTTTCATGTCAGGCAACCACCTCATTCTTCTCATTCATGATAGTTTCAATTTGGCATTGGAGATCACTTATATGCTTTCTAGCACTCTTGTTCTTATGACAAATGATCTCATATCGCGTAACTAATTCATGAAATGCATTTTGAAGCTCATCAAAAGTGTATCAATGAAGATTAGAGCTAGAGCTTTGACTAGAATAAGATCTAGTGGAGCAAGAGTTAGAAGATACCTCACTTTCTTCATCTTCTATGTCCATGAAGCACATGTGGGAAACTTTCTTTTCATTTTGTGTGGAGGATGATGAGCTTGATGAGGTGTCATCACAAGTGGCTTTGAGAGCCTCATCCTCGTTCTCTTTTCTCTTTCTCTTCTCCTTCTCTTTCTCTCTCTTTCTTGCCTTTTTCTCATTTTCACTCTTCTCCTTCTCCTGATCTCTTTTCTTCTCTTTTTTTCTTCCTTCCTCTCACTTCTTCCTCTTCTTTCTTTCTTCACTATTTTTTTCTTTTTTGAGGAACTTGAAGAAGTCTTTAACAAGGACCTCAATGACCTCATCTTCTACTCTCCTTCTTGATTCGTCAGATTTTGAATAGGACTGTAGTGCCAAGGATGGGTCCTTGGAGACTTCTTTTTCCTTGTAGTCCTTCATTTGATGCTCATATTCCATGAGGTTGTCGATGAGCTCATCCATGTTGAGTTGGGAGATCTCATGGGCTTCTTCTATGTCAATGACTTTGTCTTCCCATTCGTCAATGAGGGACCGGAACACCTTTCTCGCTATGTCTCCTTCTATAAACTCATGACAAAGAACTTTAAGAGAGTGTTCGTCTCACTTATACTCTCACTGGGTTGCATAGAAAATGGTTGATATTTATACATGAGGAGACTAATGAATGCGAGTGTCCTTGGTTAGAGTATCACCCACATGATGTGCCTCTAGTTTATGCCATATCTCATATATATTCACTAACACAACCCGTAATTTGGGTATATTAATCATCATTCAAGCCACAATAAAGGATATTCATGATGCTAGAGTTCATTTCAAGTTCCTTCATTTTGGCCCTAGTTAGGGTGATAAGCTCTCCTTCCTTAGGAGGTGTGTATAGATTTTGAAGGAAGATTCAATACGTAAGGTCACTAGATATCAAGACAAATTTCATTTTATTCTTCCAATAATCATAGTTAGACCTATTAAACAAAGGAGGCCTAGATTTGGATAATCCTCTACATGATTGGATGATGACGATGTCTTGCTAAAATATAGTCAAGTAGATGAAATTTAGCACCTAACCTCTGATACCACTTGTTGGATCGGATGGCCTAATCAATCTAATCGCCTAATACTCTAAATGAGAAGTGTGTGCAACGGAAATAGAATTTACCACTAGTACAGAAAAGACAATATACATTGGATATACGGGGGTATATATGATGTATTTTGGCTCTCCATAAATCGATGTCTATCCATGTGTCGTCTATACGTAGACGTCGGTCACTTAAAGGGCGACGTCTATTCTAAGGGAATACGCATCAGTTATCCTAACAACTGATGTCTATTCTACGGGGAGTACATGTCAATCATCCTCACAGACAATGTCTATTCTAATGGAATACGCGTTGCTCATGCACAAAATCAACATCTATTCTAACGGAATACACGTCAGCGATCCTCACAACCGAGGTCTATATCCATAAAAAAGGACTTGCCGTCGGTCATCCTCACAGTTGGCGTCTATTCTGGGGTATAGATGTCGCCTTAACGTAATAACTGTCGTCTATATCCCAGAATAGACGTCGGATTAACCTAATAACCAACGTCTATACCCTTCCCAAATAAAAATAAATGCTGAAATCAACAACGTCAACCTTCACAACAACACATTCATACTGCGTAACAATACATTCATTCTGCATAAACAACACATTCATCCTACACAAATTTCATTCACAATTCTTCATCCTGCACAATCATACTCAAATTCAACTAATTTCATTCACCAACTTTTATATTTCACAAATTCATAAACACAATCATTCACAAAGAAAGCTTGATCATATTAAAATAAAAATTGTAATCAAATAATGTTTGTAATACAAAGAATGTGGTTCAATAAATGTTGTAATACAAAGAATGTGGTTCAGTAATGCAATCAACGTCAATAACATGTTGGTAATGAAAAGAATGTGATTCAATAAATGTGAAGTCATGACATTAGAACCTGGCTAGTTTAATAAGATGTTGATGGTAAGGTAGCACGGCCATTGCTCGTGAGTATCATCGAGCCCGTGTTGTGAATAGGGATCGCTATCCTTTTCGATGACCTATGAAAATACAAGTACCAATATAAATATGTAAATATTGAAAGTATAAGTATACAAATGAAAATGATCTATATTACCTCACACATATCTATGTTTTCCAGTGCAATTTCGAGTTGTTCCTGCATGTATCTCATAATGTAGTACCCCCGCATTCGGTACTTCCAGTCTGCTTTTGGTACTACAAAGATATAACATCACTAAATATGCATTCCAGTGCTTAACAAAATTAACAAAAGGGGACAAACTTACTCCCATTGCATCCCATGTTACGCCCGTATTTTCCGTTATCCTTGATCCACCCAACATTTTGTAAAACTTCATTGTCCTGAGTAGCACAAGTTATTCAATATGATGTCGATAGTACTAATAAAAATACACAAATTACAAATACAATAATTAAAATGAACTTACAGTGAAACATGTTTCTTTAAGGCTGTCTTTGGTGTACTCGACCCCAAAGGGTCAAACCAATATACTGAATTAGCTTCGGGGAATGGAACATCAAGCATACAATAACCTCTGATTATATATATAATTAGAAGTTTATTGCAAAAAAAATTAATTTCTTTCAATTCACAAAGTTACCTCTCAAGATAAGGGGCCATATAATATTTCTTACCCTGTTCTTTCATAATATCCCCTAGCTCACCGGATTTATCATCATTCCCATATTTGATAAAAATAGATGGACACAGAAATCCAAATACTTTATCGTCGGGAAATACCGACCTTTTGGCGTCATAAAGGTGTCTACAAGAGTAAAAATTACATTATGTTATAATTACGATCAAATTATTCAATATACTTCATCTTATACACAAGAAAACACTTACATCAACTACACGTCAAAAATTGATATCCGCAATTGATCCATCACCAAGAATTGCATGACATCCTCTTTGGTAACAAATAAATCGGACGACAGACCTTTAACCTCCTCCTCCAAATGCTAGGTAGTTAAGGACTATGATTCCCTAATTAGCATTAATTTATACAACATTTTGCACCTATTTGTTAGCAAATTAATGTTGATCGGAGGTTCGTTGTTTGACCCTTTGCTCCGGGGGCTTGAAACCTTACGGATATATATAAAAACGTTAGAAATACAATTATTAACAAAAAAGAAATTTATTTGTTTTCAAAGTTAAAGTATACCTCATGTGTGTCATTTATCTCTACTAAATGACGAGGCCACCTCAAGAACCTTCAGCATGCTTCACTGAGGGTAACAACTTCTTCTTTAGGAATTGGCACCATAACATTAACATCTAAACAATTCCCAATGGCAACCTTCACGACTCCCTCTTCCACATCTTTGTAGTGGTCTTTAGAGAGGTTATAAACGGTGTCATGTCCCACCAATCTTGTCTCAAGCTCTTCAACAAATAAATGACATCTACGTCCATCCTCAAAACGACCAAGCAAGGGCCCACCTACGAGGGCCAAAGCTTGAGAATGAGCAGCAAAATCAGATGGTTGGACGGGGTTGACCACTGGCTGCACCAGAGGAGTGGTACCGGGGAAGACGCGGTCCTACGGCGAGTTGGAGAAGTAGGCAAATCACGATCCAATCTCTCCATAACATATTGCAATGGATTTTGCAACCAAAATTTTATGCTCGCATTTTGTATGAATTGTCGATGAACTTGAGTGATTATTCTTTCCACAATATTGTCGAAGTCCAACGCTACTCCCAACCTTGTATAGAGTCGGAATGCTCATCATTTCTCAAGGCTTTAGGTAGAATGTCATTCTAGCCATCTGAAATGAAATTGCCTTGAGATTCTCTCAACTAAAGAGAGTCGTACAATTGTAAAAAAATTGTCAAAAACAATTGAAAAATATAATTTTTTAGAATATGATTTAATGACATACAAGTTATACAACTTACTATCTTTGAGCTGACTACTTGCGACTCGTCTGTGACGTACTCCCCTTTGTAGTTTATCCTCGCTCTCTTCCAAGAATCACATTGAGCTACGGGGGAAGGAGGAGACAAGTTGCTTGCTTGCTCCTCACCCATACCAAAGTTATTGGCTTCTTTTTTTCTTCTGGGCCATTTTTTCGGCCATCATTTGTTCTTCTAATTTTGGGTATCCCGATCTAGACATACAATGAAGATACTTGTTAGAAGATCAGCGTACTTGGTTTTTTGCTCGGAGGGCCTACAACCAATTTTATTAGATTATCATTTAAAGCAATAACTTAATAAGTTCATATTCTAAATTAAACTCAGTTACCTGAAACTCCAGGGTTTCTCTTGATTTTTTGAATGATTCCCATGTACTCGGAGTGATGATGTTGTAGAAATCACATAGATTTCTGTCCTCATACTCTCAGAACATCCACTTATTTGTTAACTTTGCCTTGAAGTCCCTCCAACGGACCAATGTACTTCATCTGCTTTTTCTTCAAAGTGGCAGTGGATGGGAACTCAAAACTTGCTTGTAACACGTTAACATTTTCAATTTCTATAAATTAAAAGTTTGACTAAAACTGAAGAACATTGTAATGGACTCATTACCTGCACGTCATCCAAATGGTGTCTTTAAGTGTGTCATCAACTTCGGTCCAACTCGACAAACATATGTCAACTTTGGACCTCACAAGGCTCCCCACAAAACTATACCAGTGGTCATACATCATGCCTATCGTCTCAAGACAGCTATCAAACAGGATCGGAATTTTACCGTCTCTATTACTGTATGTCTTTGAGACCTTAGAATATGATGGAGTGGGTTTCTTCTTCGGATCCATGATACTATAAAAAGTAAAATCAAGACATTAAAAAGTAAAATCAAGACATTAAATGGTTATGACTAAAAATTACACTTCACCATTAGGATTTCTTTTTTCTTAACGTATTTTCAATCCATATACCTTCACCGTGGCCATCTCTTCTGATTAAAGTCTCAACATGGATTTTGACATCTAGTGACTTCAACTCAGGTACTTGCTTAGAGAAAGGTGGTGTCTCTTCATACTGGACGAGACTACCATCTGATACAACCGTTTTCCCTTCTACAATTACTAATGATTTTCAATTCATATACGTTTTAGTCATTAATCGTGCAAAAAATCATTGCCCGTATTAGAAATGACTGCTGACGATTAGCATCAAAACTGACTCTCCGTCAGACCACAATCTCTTTAGTTCCTCAATTAAGGGTCTTAAATACACATCTATGTCGTTTCCAGGTTGCTTCGGACCAGAAATAAATAAGGACAACAAAATATTTCTACATTTTATACATAACCACTATGGCAAATTGTAAATTACAAGGAGAACAAGCCAAGAACTGTGAATGCTACTCAGACTACCGAAAGGATTCATTCAGTTGGTACAAAGTTCAAGTCGTAGATTCTGGGATTCTTCACCAGACAAAGGAAAGTCCTAATCTACATTTTTCAACTGAGGTGAATATGTAGGATGACGTAGCAACTGATCATTTGCTTTCTCACGATTAGCATGCCATGCCAATTTTTTTGAATCCTCCTTACTCGCAAACAATAAACAATCATTTGGACGTGCATGTATCTTCCTTTACTCCATTACCATAGGACACAACACTTTCTTAGCATCAAAAGTTCTATGCGGCAGATCATTATCGTCTGGAAGCATCCCTTTCAATAGCTTTAACAATGATGTCAAACTGACATCGGTCCAACCATTTCCTGCTTTTAAATTGTACAATTTCAACACCGCTCACAATCTAGTAAATTTGGTGCAACCCTCATACAATGGCTTCTCATTGTCACTCAACAAACTACCAAGTAAATCAGGGTTTGACGAAAAGTTTTTAGCTATTTCCAAACACTAGTGCCGAAAAGGTAATATACGTCAGATATAGGACTTCTATACGTCAGTTATTCGTTTTCCATAACCCGACGTCTATTTATGAGTCGTCTATACCTAAACGTCGGTCACGAAAGGCCAACGTCTATCGTAGAGGTATACGTGTCAGTTATACCTTGCAATCGACATCTATTCTAGAGGTATACCTTACAACCAACGTCTACTCTATGGGTATACCCATCAGTTATACATTACATCCGACGTCCAATCTAGAAGAATACGCTTCAGGTATCCCTTCCATCCAACATTTATATCCTTCAAAAAAGACTTGGCGTCGTATTAATCAGATAATCAGCGTCTATAGCCCACATTACACGTCAGGTTAATCTAATAACCGACATCTATACCCTTACCAAATTAAAAAAATTGCTAAATACAACATTGTCATCTGGCACAACGAACACATTCATCCACAATCATGCACAAATTCAACTAATTTCATTCACAACACATTCATCGTGCACAATCATACACAAATTCAACTAATTTCATTCACCCACATTTATATTTCACAAATTCATAGACACAATCATTCACAAAGAAGTTTGATCATATTAAAGTAAAATTTGTATTCAAATAATGTTAGCTCAATAACATGTTTGTAATACAAAGAATATGGTTCAATAAAATTGCATGTTTAATTACAAAGAATATCGTTCATGATATTAGAACCTGGTAGTTCATTAACATGTTCGTAACAAAGTAGCGAACCCATCGTTCGCGAGTATCATCGAGCTCCTATTGCGAATTGGGATTGCAATTCTTTTGGAAGGCCTATAAAAATACAAGTACACAATATAAATATGTTAATAATGAAATTATAATTATACCACTGAAAATTATCTATATTACCTCAAATAGCTCTACGTTTTCAGGTGCAATCATGATGATTTCCTGCAGGTATCTCATAACGTAATACCCTCATTCGATATTTCTAGTCTACTTGCGGTACTATGTACAAAGATATAAATTCGCTAAATACTTTAAAAAAATAACAAAAATGGGAGAAACTTACTCCCATTTGCATGCCAGGTTATGCCCTTTTTTGTAGTCCTTCCACCAATTATTTCATAAACCTTCATTAACCTAAGTAACAAGAGTTATTCAATATGAAGTCAATAATACTAATAAAAATACACTAATTACAAATATGATGATTAAAAAGAACTTACAGATTTACAAGCTTCTTTATCTACGCCCTTGGTGTAGTCGACCCCAAAGGATCAAACCGATATGTAGAATTAGCTTCAGGGCATATAACGGCAAGCATCAAATGAGCTCTGATTGTATATCGAATTAGAAGCTTATTACAAAATCAAATTCTAATTACTTTCAATTAACAAAGTTACCTCACATGATAAGGGGCCATATAATATTTTGCCCAGTTCTATCATAATATTGTCAAGCTCACCCGAATTATCGTCATTCCCCTGTATAAAAGTAGATGAACACAAAAATCCAAATACTTTATCATCGGGAAAGACTGACCTTCTGGCCTCATAAAGATGTCTACAAGAGTAAAAATTACGATCTATTATAATTACGATAAAATTATTCAATAAATTTCATCTTATACACAAGATAACACTTACTTTGCCTGCACGTCGATAATTTACATGCATAATTGATCCATTACTAGGAATTACATGATATCCTCTTTGCCGACATATAGATCCGACGAGAAACCTTTAACCTCCTCCAAATGACTAGTTAAGGATTGTGATTCCCTAACTAGCACGATTTGATACAACATTTTGCACCTATTTGGTAGCAAACTAATGTTGATCAGAGGTTGGTAGTTTGATCCTTGGTGGGTGGGCTTCCAATAACCTTACCGATATATATAAAATCGTTAGAAACACAATTAATAACAAAATGGTAGTTTATTTGTTTTCAAAATTAAAGGATACCTCATGTGTGTCATGAAGCTCTACGAGATGACGAGACCACCTCAAGAACCCACCGCATGCTTCACCGAGGGTAACAATCTCTTCTTCGGGAATTAGCACCAGAACACCAACAACTAAACAATTCCCCACGGCAACCTTCACGACTCTCTCTTCCATATCTTTGAAGTGGTGTTTAGAGAGGTTATAGATTGTTCTGTGTCCCACCAATCTTCGCTCAAGGTCTTCAACAAATAGACGACATCTACTGCCATCCTCAAATTTACTAAGCGAGGGCCCACCTACGCGGGCCAATTCTTGAGAATGAGCCACAAAATTAGATGGTCAGTCAGGGTTGACCACTGCATGCACCGAAGGAGTGGTCACCGAAGAAGAAGTTGTCCTATGGCGGGTTGGAGAAGTAGGCAAATCACGATCCAATCTCTTCATAACAAGTTGCAATTTATTTTGCAAATCAAAAATTTGTTGCTCGCATTTTGTATGAACTGTCAACGAACTTGGGTGATTTGTATTTCCATAATATTGTCACAGTCCAACCATACTCCCTACCCCTGTCATTTCCCAAGGCTTCGCGTAGAATGTCATTACGACCGTCTGAATCAAAATTGCCTTGGGATTCTCTCAACTTCAAAGAGTCCTAAAGTTAAAAAAAATTGTTACAAACAATTGAAAAATATAAATTTAGTGAATGTGATTTAATGACTATACAAGTGATACAACAACTTACTAACTTTGAGTCGACCACTTCCGACTCGTCTGTGACGTACTCCCCTTTGTAGTTTATCCTCGCTCTCTTCTAAGAATCACATCGAGCTACGGGGGAAGGAGAAGATAACTTGCTTGCTTGCTGCTGACTAATACCGGAGGAAATTGCTTCTTGTTTCTTTAGGGTGATATTTTTGGCTATCATTTTTTCTTCTAATTTTTGGTATCCCGATTGATACATATGATGAAGATACTTTTTAGAAGATTGACGATCTTGGTTTTTTGCTAGGAGGGCCTACAACCAATTTTGTTAGATTATCTTTTAAAGCAATAACTTAATAAGTTCATATTCTAAATTTATCTAAGTTACCTGAAACTTTGGGGTTTCTCTTGAATTTTTTAATTGATCCCACATACTCAGGGTGATGAAGTTATAGTAATCACATGGATTTTAGTCTTGATAATCTACGAATATCCACTTATTTGTTAACTTTTTCTTGAAGTCACTCCAACAGACTGACACGTATTCCATTCACTTCTTCTTCAAAGTGGTAGTGGATGGGAACTCAAAACTTGCCTACAACACGTTACTATTTTCAATTTCTATAAATTAAAAGTTTGACTAAAACTAAAAAACATTGTAATGGACTCATTACCTGCTTCTCATCAACTTCGGTCCGATTCGACAAACAGATGTCAATTTGGACCTCACTAGGATCCCCACATAACTATACCAGTGATCAGATATCATGCCTATCGGCTCAAGGCGACTATCAAACTGGATCAGAAATTTACCATTTCTATTCCTTTTGCTCATGAATTCTTTCACTAGAGAAGGACCTCGTGAACTGTAAGTCTTCAAGTCCTCAGACTCTCACAGAGTGGGTTTCGTTTTCGGAGCCATGATACTGTAATAAGTAAAATGAAGACATTAAAAAGTAAAATCAAGATATTAAATAGTTATTTTGCACCTTTATGATTTCTTTTTTCTTAACGAATTTTTAATCCATATACCTTCAATGTGGTCATCTCTTGCGATTAAAATCTCCACATGTATTTCATCATCTAGTGACCTCAACTCGGGTACTTGCTTAGAGAAAGGTGGTGTCTCTTCATACACGATGAGGCTACCATCTGATACAATTTTCCCCTCTGGAATTACTGACCATTTCTTTTCACATGGATCAGCCACATAGAAGACTTGTTTCGCTTGGGAAGGCAATATAAAAGGTTCTCCTTTAAATCCTTCTTTCGAAAAATCAATTAAAGTGAACCCCAAGTCATCCACTCGAACTCCACTTTTATTGTCAACCCACTTGCATCTAAATACAAGTACTTTGAATTTAACAAAGTCTAGCTCCGATATGTCTTCAATTACACCGTAATAGGGCATGTTGGTGTATACACGATTCTTATCTTTAGAACTAGACACATGCAAAGACTCTGCTATTAAAGTGACCCTACTATTCTGAACAATACTTTTGACATATTCACAAACAGTGAAGAATGAGTATCCATGGATATCATAGTCACTATAACTTGTAACAACAGAATGCAGACCATAGGTCAACAAACTGTATTGTCTCACTTTCGTAGGAATCACCTTTGTACTTAGCATGTGCAACAAGTCGTTAAACCTCCTTGTCGCCAAGGAGGAGTGTTGTCTCGTGAGGGTTTTCAGCAGATACGCCCAAATAATCCGACCATAGAGACATTATTCAATCAGCATACGACTCGATGGACTCATTTTGTCTATCATTGGACATGGTAATTCTACGGGCCGACTCTATAAAGGTTTTTAGTCCACACACCTAGCATAATGAACCATTCACATAAGTTAGTTAAGGACTTAAGTGACAAACATGGGCAACCTTAACATCCTCAAGTGATACAAAGTGTAAAGTCCATTAAGGTTATTATTTATCTTTCTTTTTTTCTTTTTTCTTTTGTTTATCATCATTTTTTCCTTTGTTTTTGGAGCAGTATGGATTACACTAGTTGGTGTTTGATTCTCCCAGGGTCAGGTTTCGTGCATCATTGGTGTGAGAACTTACACTATCACGTACACCTTCCCCCAAATATCCACATAGGGTGATCCCTACCACCCATGTAACGGGAGTTCGGTCGGTGCATCCGAAGTTAGATGACTCGAAAGCACCAGACACTAAGTCCACTCGGACCTAATTTCCCCAGTGATAGGAGTCGTGCGAGAAGAGAGAACACCACTTATTTATTATCTACATGGGAACCAAAACCCCTACACTTAAGGTTTCGCAACAAGATTTTAAGGGTCCTTGACTACGACAAACTTCCTTATACTAACATACACGAATTATTTGACTCACTAGGTTCAGGGTGGACTTCTTTAATTGTTTGAGTACTGAAACCCTATGATTACTCACCCCCCCGAGGGAAGACTGGGGTTCCTTACGACTCGATAAGACCTTAAGTCGGTATACTAAATATCCTAATGCATCAATTTCAAGTCAATTTTGGGAGTTTTCTTTTTTACTTTGCCTCTCAATAGTTTTGCACATGTTAAACACACGCAAAACCCACAAAACATTTTCTTTCGCAAACACATGAAGATTTTTGAAAGAAATGAAAAATTTAAAGCACTATGCAAGCAAAAGAAGACAAGGTACCCAAGGATCATGGCAAACAGATATATCGATATTAAATGTAGCACACTAACCTAACCTATCAACACAAACAAAAGAAAACAACATAAAAGGATAAAACTAGACTATGTACACACGTAAAACACCCCCACACTTACTTCATGCATTGTCCTCAATGAATGTGAGCATGATACTACATGGATTTATGCATGAAAAAGAAAACATCTCACCAACGTGAAGCACAAAGGGAAGTTCATGGTTATGTTGATGGACACAAACCCGAATTCCCCTCAAAACTTGTGAAATACTAAAGAGGAGATACAAATACGTGAAAGAAATGGGGCCAAAATACACAAGGGTTAGGGTCCACAACAATCAATGCTCACTCTTGGAGTCTTTTTTGTTTTCTTTTTTCTTTCTATTTTTTCTTTTTTTCTTCTTTTTCTTCAAATATAACTATGTACAACAATGGGCTCCTATTTTCATTTGTCAAGGGACATCAAATGGGAACCCACCAATTCTCGAGGCAGAAATGCACTACATGGGCTTGCAACATAAGAACCAGGAAGATTGTTAAGCAGGTTATGAACCATGGATGGTGGTTCATGCCTCTCAAAATGAGGGCCAGTGAAAGGAAATGGAAACAAAGATGTTTCCACTCCACGACAGAGTTGAGGGTCATCAATGTATACCCTCCAACCAATATTTGGGTGCACCGAGATCATTTCATCAACACCAGGTGACACCGTAGACTTATTACCCAGATGGAGAAGTCCAAAAATAGAATTGTTTGACCACCTGGCACCTTTATAAGCATTGTGGTCATTTGATGCCTCTTGAGAATGAGAACGATAGGAGGCATGAATGAGAGGTGAATCTCTATCAGGGAGGCATGAATGAAAGATGAATCTCTGTCTAGTTGTTTAAAATGTAGGGTATCAGGTGGTTGATTCTTAACCCACATGGGGTCCTCAACAGATATAGAGTGAATAGTAGGTGGCCTAGAGGCCACAAAAATGGTATCTTGTGGCTCAAAAGCCACATGATCGAAAGGATGTGGATCAAAGGCCACATGATCACAAGATATGGCACCTTTCTGTGCCAGCCCAAGTGAAACATCTTCACCACCATCAGGATCTCCATCGAACAATTCTCTGAAATACTTGAAGGTGCCTACAACTTCGTTCTCATCCATGTCCTAGATAAGATTGACCTCAATAGGGTTATCGAAGGCACCTGGCTTCCTCTTGATGGTGAAGATGAGGAAATCAGCGTATTGACTACCCTAAATCAAGCGCATAAGACCTTTAAGACAATTGATCAAGGAATTGGAAGTCGCTAAAAAAGGTTGGCCTAAAACAACAGGAATTTGTCCAAGTAGGTTTGGCACAGGTTCAATATCCAAAACAAAGAAATCGACTGGATAAATGAACTCACTCACTTTGATCAGGACATCTTCCACCACACCCCTTGGTTTCTTCATTGATCTATCAGCCAACTGAAGAGTGATTTTTTGTTTGTTTGAGGTCTCCAAGACCAAGGTGGACGTAGACAGAATACCGTAAAAGATTGAAAGATGCACGTAGGTCCAATAAAGCTCGATATATAGACACATCACCAATCACACAAGAGATAGTAGGACAACTAGGGTCTTTGGATTTGACTTGCATGGGTTGTGCCAACAATGAACTCATGTTAGCTGCAAGAAAAACTTTCTTGGGAGCATGGGTTTTTCTCTTCTTGGTGCATAAGTCCTTGAGAATCTTGGCATAACGCGGCATTTACTGAATCACCTCCAACAGAGGGATATTCACCATAACTTGTTGAAAGATCTCAAGCATCTTGTCATGCTGATCTGAAGTGTTCTTTTTACGGTGCTTAGGGAATGGCGCCTTCAGGGCATAAGGGTCTTTCGAAGGAACCTCAGAATTCTAGTCCATGGAAACATGAGTGGGGACCTCAGAATCTGATTCCTTCGACACAAGATGGGACCAGGGGACCTAAGGGTTTGGTCTCCTCGTAGATGTAGGTATCACTGCAGGTCTGGTGACACCAAGAGATGGTGATTGAAAGGAAGGCATCCCAATGTAGTTGTCCACCTCCTTACCAGACCTCAAAGTATGAATCACAATAAGATAATGGGTCTGTTCAGAGCTAGCTTAAAGGTACCAAGGGCTTTCCTTGAGAATGGGTACCCGGGGATTCACCTCGGGTTGACTTGGAAATTGTCCATTCTCACGTTCATTGAGTTGATGAGCCAACTGGTTGACTTGCATTTCCAAAGTTTTAAACGAACTTTGCATGCTCTGCATGAATGTCTGAACGGATTGATCTGGAGAGGGATCCTTAGGGTCAACCCGCTAGGGTAGAGTATGACTAGAAGAATCCGAAGGGGAGGCCTGAGTAGGTTGGTGAGTATGAGGCTGAGACCTTTGATGTGGGGGTTGGTAGGTCGCCGATGGGCGTGAAGGGTGATAAGGTGGAGGTTGAGGTTGAGAGTGCGAACTCTGACTGTGGCCCCCAAGACAAGTTAGGGTGGTTTCGCCATCACGGGTTGTAGGAGTGCTTGTACGGGTCGTTACGGGGCCTCTGTTGATACATTGCATTTGCACGTTTCGTATGGCTTGGAGTGTAAGCACACTCCAAGTCACTATGTCTCGTAAGTCCACACCTACTACACATGAGAATAGCGACTTGAGCTCCAGGAGCTCGGTCCAACTCTAAACTCTCAATCCTACGCAAGAGAGCAGCCAATTTTGCCTCACATGAAATAGTTGACTCTACTTGATATGATCCAGCCCGACCAGAAGACCTGGCGGCTTGTGGTCTCTCATGGTGTCCCACTCAAAGGTATGTTCAGCTATTAATTCAAAAGTGTCCCACGCCTCACCGATGGGTTTCATTTGGAAATCACCCTAGCACATCGACTCAACCAATGTACAAGTGTTGTAGTTCAGGCCCTTAGAATTTGTTTTGCACAACTACCACAACTCAATTCCATGATGGGGGCACTACTGGAGAAGGTCTTTGAACCTCTCAAAGAAAGCATGAAACGATTTGGTCTCAGTCTGATACATTTAATGTATTTGGTGCCGTATATGTTGAGTCTTCCTTTGAGTGAAGAATTTCTTCAGAAAAATGATCACGAAGTCATCCCAAGATCGAATCGAGTTTGCCAGAAGGCTATACATCCATTTCTTCATGTTATCCTTCAACGTGAAAGAAATCATCCTCGACCGGACAAAATCCTCGTCAAGCTGTTGAAGCTTGAACATGGAGCATACCTCTTCGAATTCAGGTAAAAAGATATACGAATCCTCCTTATTAGCAGTGAAGGTACGAAGCATGCTCACATATTGAGGTTTAAACTCATAGTTATTCCCACGAGCGGGTGAGAGAACTATGCAAGAAGGCTGCATGGCCCGAACAAGATGAGTCCGCTCCCACAAAGTCATCGGCCTATCCTGTTGAGCTAAAGGTGGTGGTGCACCCAGAGCTTGATCCTGACCGAAATCCTCCTCCTCTAGAGTCGGAGGAGGAGGAGGAGGTCTACGTGGTGGTGGGAGTGGACCGAGGTAATCCATGTATGAAACACGGTCACTCTCATCTCCATGGATGACTCGGCCTCATGCTCCAAAGGAGCACGAGGTGGAGATGGCCGATCACCTAAACTGTCCATCTTAGAAAAATGCATTATCTCAAGTCGAGCGCTCTCACCAGAACGAGCCCAACCTCGCATAAAATGCTCAACTCGACTCTAAAACTACACACAACAAAAGGTGTAATCAGAGGAGGAGACTAGTCATACATTATAGATGAGGAGAAGACTCAGATGAGGATGGAAAAATCCCTAGATCTAGCGTGGGTAGTGGGAGAAGGTAGAAGCCTATCTAGCAAACAAGGGACACACATCCTACGGTCACTATAGGTCCTTATAGCTAGACGACACCTAACTACGAGGTCACACGGCATCAACATGCCTCATCTCCCTACGACGAAGACAACAGAGTCCAGGAAGTGCGCCAAGATCCAGAGATCTCGTCTTTCCTACTATCGACAAAGTGGGCGACGCAGATCAGGCCACAACGGTCGTGACCGGATCACTCTCCTAATGCGTCGAAGTCCTAGTGGCCAATGTCTACTTGCTTTTAGATTTAAGGCTTTTGATTAGGAGTGATTCTTGGGGCTAAGGAAAGGGTGATGAAATCCCCCACCTTATCGTGTATGGAACAACCCCCCTTAGTAATGTTTTGAACTTAAGCTAGCAATCAACTCTCCAATCAATCACTCACCTCACTCTTGTCCCGATGTACCTTACTAACTAATGCATGCTTTAACCATGCAGGAATGAGAGAACAAGTGCACGTACGTCACACCAGCAATGGACAACGAGAAATTAAAGCAAAGGAAAGACAAGATGGGTGCAAGATCTACATACGATGCATGACCTAGATGACAAATAATCTACTCTTTTGCTTTGAGCTTTAGTGTCCAAGTTGTCTTAAAATGGGGATTGATTATTGATCTAGGGGGCAAACTACAAGTCACAACATGCCATATTGAGCCCCAGACCTATATATTGAGACCAGAAACAACCAGAAGAAAGGAAAGAGCAAGTTTAGCTCACCAGGCCGCTAGTTGGCGGTCCACCACCGCTGATTGGCGGTATGTTTCTCTCTGTTTGCCTCCACACTTCTCTTCGTGCCTCCCCTTGATGCTGCAAAGTCCCTTCTACAACCAAAAACTAAAGACAAAAGATTAAACCCACTCAAATTGTCCAAACCAGAGTCTGGATAGAGCACCTCCTCAGTAACGGTGCCAAAAACTTGATGAGTTCATTTTTATTACTGTAAGAGCACGGCGTCGGTGAAGACGTGGCAAATACGGGTCGATCCGTAGGGAGGTGTGTCGACTCTGGTTCATTCGAAGGCAAGTGGGAAAAGAGGAGAGAACAAGTTGATTATGCTAAACTAGACTAAACTAAACTAGTAAGCACAAACAAGGAAATGAAAGCACGCAACAATAAAACTAAACTAACTAAAACAACAAGCTGGAATTCAGGAATGGAAACCCCTAAGGGGTGGAGTGTGTGCACATATGAAGTGAAATAAGTGATGAATGACGCATGTAAGCATGTATGTGTGTGTGTCATGTGTGTGTCTTCATGCATAGGAAGTGTCTAAAAATGTGGCAAAACTTATAAATCCATTCACACAACGTATCGACAATTACTACTTGATTAACATATGACTAGGGTCAGCACGAAAGGTGTCGAAATGTTATGGCTAGACTCATCAAAAACTAGGAAGACATGTGAAGAACAAAGCTAAGCATGGGAAATGTCTAAATGTTATGGCAAAACCCATCAAAACAAAGTTTCTTCTATCAATCAAGCAAGCAAACACAAATACAAACACATAACTAACATGTAGCATATTCAACATGAAATTTCAGTCAATAAACACGAGGACACTAAGCATGGGAAGTGTCTAAATCTTATGGCAAAACCCATTAAAAAAACCCAACATGTAGATGATTAAAATGCGCCTAATAAACATACAAACATGCAAGTCTACATAATGAAAAAGTTCATCAAACATCCAAACTTTACAACATATATGTACATCATCTCCACCCCCCCAAAGGGAGATGGAACTACTCACAAATTATTAAGCTTACATTCCTATTAAGGAAAGAAAACATGCTAATTAATTCAACGAAGATTAAAACAAACTAAATTATCTAAGCATCCAAGAACTAAAAGAGACAACAAGGAACTAACAAAACATTTTTTATTGCTCACTCACAATACAAGTAGCCTCTCTCCACCAGAGTTTTGCTCCAAGGCTTTACTCCTAGTAGAGAAAATGGCCACCAAGAGAGGAGATGTATTACAAAGGAGGAGGAAGAGTTCTTTTTATAGTCATAGAAAAAGGTAACTCGGGACAATCCCCCACTATGGGACTCAAGGCATACCATAAATGGACTAAGTACACACTAATACACCACCCGGCTGAGGCGTATCGGGTTTGGATCCAAATGGACCGCCAATTGGTGGTCTGGGTTGGGCTGATCGGGTTGTGCTTTGTGGAGACTTTTGTGGATTGATTTCTTCATGTTTGGTGCACACGAAGTGGTTGTTGGAGTTTAGACCCGGATCTAATTGCTAAAATACTCCTCATGATAGTGTGGAGCTTCTTGATTTGCTCATTGGTCCTTTTTGTTTTACATCCGGGTCCTTCTCTCTTGCATCTCAGTCCATAAGTCTTGCATGTTAGTCATTTTCCTTGCTTTTAAGTCATTTTTGAGTCACTTCTTCTCAAACCTGCTTATTCCTGAAACTTAAACATAAAACTCGTTAAGTAGAATTGCTTAGGCTTGAAGTAAAGGATATAAGACACAAATATATGCATGATATGATGTCAATCAGTATCGCTAGGTATCTAGTGCAAAACTCGATAATCTCCTTAGCTATGTATACTTCAACAATATTGTCATATGGCCTTTGACGATTTTACAACAACCTTTCAACACTTTCATATAAAGCTCGAAAAGATACATCCACCTTAAAAAAATTGGTGCACACAATTTAACTTCTCTAACAAAATGAATAACCAGATGAATCATTATGTTGAAAAAAGCCGGTGGAAAATACATCTCCAACTGACATAATGTGACCACGATTTCATTCTGCAACTGATTTAACTACACGGGATCGACCACTTTACTGCAAATCTTGTTAAAAAAAGGAAAACAACTTTACTATGGCATGTCTAACATGTTTCGATATATAGATCTCAGTGCTATAGGTAACAACTGCTGCATTAAAGTGTAGCAATCGTGAGACTTCATCCCCACAAGTTTCAAATCCTTCATAACAACAAGACTGCTAATATTTGAAGAATAACCCTGAGGAACCCTAACATCATGCAAACACTGACAGAAAATGATTTTATCCTTTCTAGACAATGTGTAACAAGCTGGAGTTAAGTAGCTACAATCTCCCATCTTCTCTGGTGCTAGCCTTGCACGTATACCAAGGTCAACAAGATTAAGTCTAGCATTATATCCATCTTTTGTCTTACAAGGTATGTTGAAAAGAGTCAAGCAAGAGCAAACAAAAGATGAAAGTACAAAATCAAAACGATTAGTAGCTTTCGTAACTACCTGAAGCCCTTCGCTTGAGGGAGGCAAGGCGAAGGAGAGCGAGAGGATCGTGGAAGCCATGTGCAAGATCAGTAAAGCAAGATCTCGACGCCTCGAGGCTGAAATCCACTTGAAACCGAATTTGGAGAGAGAAGAAAAATGGAGGCTAACACAATAAAGAGTAGAGAAATAGACTCGAATTAAAAGGAGATAAGAAAGAGGGGGAGTGTTGTATATATACTGTATTATATGTTTGTTGAATCAAAATTTGAAATGGATTTCGTTTTGTTTATACAAAAAAAATCAACCCTTCCACGTCGAATTATTTAAACGCCGACGTGGTAGGGGTATGTATCGTTTGATTTTTTAAAAAAAGAATCCTAACAGGTCGGTTTACTAAAACCGGCGTGGTAGGATTTGCATTTTTTTTAAGTATATTAAAAAGACCCCCTACCACGGTGGTTTTAATAAACCGACGTGGAAGACCGCCTACCACGTCGGTTTCTAATTAACTGATCTGGTACAGGCAACGTGGTAGGCTAATTTTCCAGCAGTGTGTGGTCTTTGTCTACTACAATTATTATGGCAAGACCACAAATTTTATTGCTGAATTCGGAGCCATATTAGATGGCCTTAGGATTTGTAATAACTTGGGCCTTACCAATATTGTAATTGAATTTGATTCCCAAATCATATTCAATCTTCTCAATAACCAACGGGGAACTAATTAATTTGCCAATTTTCTACACATTAATTTGCTTTCAACAATTTACAGGGAAATCATTTATCATGAAAAAGAAAATAAGGTTTATTGAACAGAATGAAGCGGACCAACAACTCAACCACATCAGATACCCAGTTCAACATATTGGATGAGAAGTCCCAGACATGCTGGAGCTCTTGGAGGAGAAATAAAGAATCAGAAGAATCAAGTCCACTGATCAAAGTTAATGCGAAAACAAGGAAGATGGAAACTAAGGAGCTGACTTTCAAATTAGTTGCTGGTTTGCTTCAAATTATAACCAAAAATAGGTCCCCAATCTCAATTGAACCACATAATACAAAATATGGAATGCAAAATAGGAAGTTGGTCAACTAAACATTTATCCATAGTTGGAAGGATCACAAAGATCGATGTCGTGCTTACTGTCGTGGAGGCTACGGTGGCTACAGTGGCAGATGTCACCTGAGGACGAGAGGCAGCGGTGGTTGCAATGGAAAAGAAGGTTGGCCGAGGTCACGGAGGCTGTGGTGGCTAGGGTGTGGCGAAAGATTCGTCTCAGTGGCTAGGGTTTGCGCGGATTTGTCTGGTTATAAAAGATTAATGAAATGGTACGTCTTGATATTAGACCTATAGACGCTAGCTATAGAACCCACGTGATGTCTATATTCCTTTATAGGGATATAGACATCGGTCTTATAGAACATGTGATAACTATACTATAGGCGTCAGATAATTTGACAACCGACGTGTATACCCCTTTATGGGGAATAGGCGTCGACGAATTGGAACAACTGACGCCTCTTCTGCTTAAATTTTGGATTAGAGTTATAATTACGTGAGTTATGTTAGTTTAAATGAGTTTCAACTTTGAAAGTTTGTGAGTTTAAAATCTTGGTTCCTTTTTTATTTTTTAACATTTTTTAAACGAGGTATAGACGTCGGTTCTTAAAACAACCGATGCCTGGAAGTGAGTATAGACGTCGGTTATCCAACAACCAACATCTAGATGTGAGTATAGACGTTAGTTACCAGTAAACGCGATGTATATACCTATAGATGTCTCATTCATGGGAGACCGACGTGTATTGGGCGACGCTTATTCCCTATTATGCACTACTACAGAGCAAGTAGATAAAAGCAAACCACAAAAGAGACAAGGATTTATATAGAGGTTTGGCACCCCACGTGGGTCCTAGTCCTCTCTTACAAGACCTGCTCGATCATACACGAACCCCACTTGAGTCTCCACTATCTGATTCCCATTTCGGGTCGAGATCAAGTATTTCTACAAAACAAGCTCAGGAACACCATCACTAAGTTTGATGTCTTCCTCTCAAAACCTGAGAGGGAAGCTTCTACCAAAGCTTTTAAACCTTTGTGTAGCAGAACAAGTGTGTAGCAAACACTCTAACTTGAGCACATTTGAGTAGGATGAAGATTTGGGCACAAGTGGTGAAGTTTAGGCTTCAAGTGTAGAAATGGGATTCTTTGAGTGAGAGAGTTTATCTCTTAATGTTGGAGCAATTGAAAGTGTGATAGATATGTAAATAAGCTGTAGGAACCTCTATTTATGGGCTCCTAAAGTGTTATAACCCTTGGGGCTAAAAAGAAGAGAGAGTGGTCCAATCAGCAAAGTTGATCAAAAGTTAAAATGCCAAGACAGGAAAAAAATGCTCGACCGTTTCATGACATTCAGTCGATCGTTCCACTTTTCTCAAGTGAACGGTCAAACGGATGTGTTCAAACGTTCAAGGGTTCGGTCAAGGTTTATGTCTATTGTTCATTATATAACGGTTGACAGGTATGGACTGGATATTTTACTGGAAATTACTGTCCAAAACATATTCCTAAATGATCGACCATTAAAAAGGTCTCGGTCGACTGGTGGTCTGACATCCCAATTTGGTAAAGTGAATTCGATCATTGTGCGAATAGGACAAGAAAAATGACTAAATTGGGAAGTTCAAATATGGGTATTAAATTGGCAAACGATCAACCAAAAGGTCAGAATTGGTCGACCAGTGAGCTGTGAAAAATCAATTAACTAAACTAGTTGAACGGATGAACATGACTGGCTGACTGGTTTAACGATCAAACGGAAAACTTGTTTCAGTGGACCGTTCTGCACGGACTGTCTGAAATGAAGTTTATGTGATTTTCCGGCTAAGGTTTGGATGACCTATTAAAGTCCAAATGATCTTAAATTTTGTGTGTGACTTCTACATGGAACCTAGAGTGAATGTGGATGGTTTTCCAACTCTTGTATGCTCAAGTTCACATAGATTCCTATGACTTAAATAACGGTAAAATTACTTGTCTTCCAATAGTTTTGATTACATGCCAAGACTTCATTCCATTCTTCCTTGAGTCTTGATAACAAGTAGATGTTAGCACAATACAATATGTGTCATGCTTGTTGTGTGCTATACTTAATTTGATTGGGATTAAGATTAGATTACTTAAAACATCAAAACAGATTAAGGTTTACAGACATAAACCCAACAATGAGATAAAGAGAGAAATCCTAGTTGTTCCAATCCTAGCTTTATATAGATGGGAGCTTAGGATGTCCATATGCATGGACCAACCATGCTACACCACGTGTCATGTCCCTATGGCCATTAACCAATAAGTTGAAACAAAAGAATTTAATATATGAGGAGAGATCCACCATCTTTAGAAGGTGTTGACATCAATTTTTCCTTGTTGAAAACATAAAATTTAAACTCCATGTTAGATATCTAAACTGTAGATCTTGATTAAGGTTTTTACTTGCATGTTATTCGAAAACAACGAAATTGCCAAAATGACACTCGCAAAACTCAATTCACTTGGATGCCACTCGGAAAAAAACTCATTGTTGATTGTATATCAGTTCGACAAAACCTCATGTCATTCTTCCACTAACACCTTTACATATTTTATTATTATTTCAATTTCTACTAAACCGTAGGGTCAATTGGAAACAACCTCACTGTTTTGTAGTTGTAAGGTTGCGTACACCCGACCCCTCTTACCTCGCTTAGGTGGGAACCTGTTTTGAGGGAGTGGGGCAATGTTGAATTTTTACAAAACGAACCCTGAACTATTTATAAATTACTACTTATATTTTTTTGGTTGTAAATTTGGCAAATTTAATATATTTTTTCTTTCTACCATCACATTCCTTTTGTTCTTATTCTCTTTTTGACGATGAAAATATTTTGTTTGGGAAAAGTTTGGTCTTTTACTTTTAGTAGTAAAATACGATTGCAACATTTTAAGCTATTAACAACGTAATCTCATTTATTGTAGATCATTTTCAATTTTCAATACGTAAAGTCTAATGAATTTCTCATGTCAATGTCAGTCAATATTGCTTAGATTTTCATTATTTTGAGATTAATATGGCATTTAAAATTTTGAATTTGGAGTAATTAAACACTCGATCTACAAATTTGAAAAAGCCATGAGAATCGATCACCCCTATATAATCTTATAAGTATAAATTCCTCAAACTGATCGTATGTTCTAAACAATAGATTAAATGCGAAGTCTAATTTTATAATGTCAATGTGAATATCGATAATATGATGGGTAAAATCATTTCAAAATTTCTTGAATTGCATTTTTTATGACTTTGAACATACTAAACAAGCCAGAAATTATTGCAGTCGTATTTTTTTAATTATGTATACAACTTAATCTTCGAAATATGGTATTCTCAGCACATGAAATAAAAAAGATAATGCTCTTTGGTGAAAATTTGAAGGAAGCGTGGCATCAAATGGAATCACATGTGCTATGGAATCACATCTGCTAGGAAGGAAGCGTACATTCAAGATATCATTCCTATTGACTACCATATTAAAAATACACATGAAGAACCACTCTGGAATCCAGACACCAAGGGCAAATTCAATTTGAAAAGTGGATACAATCTCTTCAGAACAAGATCTTCTACTGTTACTTGGGTAGTAGCAATATGGCATTCTACTCTCCCACCAGTTGTGTCACATTTCATGCTGAAATTTTGCTGGCACAAATTGCCACTTGTCTTATACACTGAACATTTTGGTGATTGAAGGACCCTCTAAATGCCAATGCTGAAAAGAATCTGAGAATGTATCTTTCCATCATCTATTTTTCAATAGCGACTGTAACATCCCAAAACAGTGGAAATTTAAAATTTTAAACAATCAAGAGATTACTCAGATAAATCATCAGCGGGAATGTTACTCATATAAATCAACAGTTGGTGCACCAATAATACAACACAGTTTGTCAAAAGACGTGATCACAACAATACAATGAAACGACAGGTAAAGCAATCACGACGACCTCGAAGAGTCCGATGAGGATCCTCGCCCCAAAATGTGTGCACCCGCTGTCACCACCCGACAGAACCTACTGCGGTCCTGAAACATGAATCAAACAACGATGCCTGAGTTTCCCATTAGGAAACTCCGTATGCCAAGCTCACCTATATGCATGCAATAGTATGGTAAATGAACCTATCATACTAGTGGCAAGTCATATCACATCTGCAATGCATCAAATCCCTCCAAGGGTAAACGGGACCTCAGTCCAACAACAACGACCCTCAACAGGGTCCACAAGGACATCCGTCCAGCAACAACAATGGGTCTCCCTCGGAAACCTATCGTAGGCACATACGGTCTTACGGACAGCACGCGACACGTCACCCCACATGCGACTACACGAGCCTAAGGGATCGGTGAGGAGCATCTGCACTTCCGTGCAAGGAACCACGTGGTCTGCACCACCTTCGACGGAGCCGTAGCCCGGTCGGTCAACATCCCAGGATAGGTGCCCAATCGGGGATCATCGCTGGCACAACATCAGCGGCATCGCCGGCACAACATCGGACGACACAACCGCAACCCGGAACATCGTCGACACCATCATCGCCGGTAAAACCTCGATGGTACAGCATACGTCCCGCACAGCATCGGACGGGTCCAGACCGTAATCTGCAGGGTCATCATTCTCCACGAGCCATGCGTCACACGCATTGGCATCCGTGATCCCTCAGGTCTGCTACTCATCAGATAGTAAGGCAACAACACGTCATACCACGTCCGATACGGAGTTGGCGCGACCCAAGTGTCCACACTCTTCCACACGGCGGTCTCTGGGCGGTACGAGCATGTACCCGCCGTCACCTCCCGGCTCATGCTCTAAGCGAGGACACGGGTTTCCGTGGATAGAGTTGACACAACACAACGACTAGGAATTCAGTTCTGCACACAAACGGTCGACCGAAAAAGCCTAACCTGTCGACCGTCCCCAATAGGTTCGGTCGATCGAAAGTCTACAACGGTCGAACTATTCTGTGCATCACTTAAGCCCAAACGGTCGAACAGAAGTCTAAAACCGGACGACCGAACACGAGGTCAAAATCCGGAATTGGTCAAAATCAACAAGACTTTTCGTTCGACCGACGTAGGGGTCCCGGTCGACCGAAAACTACCAGGGTCATCCTAATAGTCTACGTCATATAACGGTCGAACGATATATCGAAAACGGTCCAACAACATGCAATATTATCAAGTACACTTAAGTTCCGGTCAACCCAAAAACAAGGAACGATCGACCGAAATCCAACTGCAATCCTCCAACTCACCAGCACATAAGCAATCGGTCGACCGCCACAATGGCATCGTTTGACCAGTGTTGGTTAAAGTTGGGCAAAAACACTAAATCGGTCGACCGCCCGAAGGCACCGGTCGACAGCAACCTCGCACCATGCGAGGGTTTTACGTCGTTTCGCGTCGCCGGTGAGGTCTCCAACCTCCCGCGACCGACCCAAACTTCCCACCAACGTGGGGAACAACAAAACCACACTAGAAGCCGGCATACCTCAAGATGAAGATGGAGAACGCTGGAGTTCTCTCCACGTCGCCCGCCGACCGCGACCTCCGCACACACGAGTGTCACGATCGCACCTCCGTGACCCCGAACTCGCCTCCACATGCCGGAGTCGCCGTCACGTTCTCTGAATCGCCAGACAAGAGAAGATGAAAGGGCGAGAGAAATGGTTGAGTGAAGAAGAATAGAAGAAAGGAAGAAGAAAACCAACATTTTTCTTCCAACCCAAAACCCAACGCCACAGTAACCGGCCTCCCCTACCTCACACCCATCACTTCTCTCTCCTCCAACAGTAACCCTAAAGGTAAGGGTCTAACAGTGACTGTGTAGATGTGCATGGAACTGGTTTAACACACATCTTTCTTCACGTACTCCTACGTTTGAAGTCATAACAAAGGATATGCTCACAGATCACAGCAAATAAACATTTACAATATTCACAAACAGTTGCTCTACTTTTGCATGCTTTTGGAGATTTGGAAGAGTACAAATGAAATCAAGTATGGAGTAAGAAAAATTTCTGAAAAATCACTCTTGTAGAAAATTGAAGACTGGATTCCAATGATGAATGAGCTCATCAAACCAAAATATGGATGCAATCACTTAGAGATTAGTTCTCTATACTATTTTTGTATCAAAACTGCTGAGACTTTTCAACCATCCTACAAGATTTTTCAATGGCATAAACCTCCAGACACTCTAGTACAGTTGAATTCAGATGGTGCAGCAAAAGAAAATTCCATGATTGGCAGGTGGTGGAGCAAGTTTGAGAGACAATAATGGTAGCAAGAATTTTGCTTATCACAATTTTTATGGCAGAACAAACAATATAATTGTTGAACTACGAGTACTGCTAGATGGTCTACAATTATGCAAAAGATGAACTATAAATAGATCGTTGTGGAAACGGAGGCAGCCTTTTTGGTAGATCAAATTCGCAAAAATTAAAATAGCTATTTTTTTCCAGCATTGGTGGACAGAACTTCACAAGTTCGTGCCACTTATTAAAGTCTGCCAGCGACAATTGAGAAGCAAACAAAGTTGCAGATTCTCTAGATAATCTGGGAGTAGTAGAGAAAACGTGGCAACTTGATAAGACCTGACAACTGCCTTGCATCCTATTTAAGAAAAAATAATTCTCATTGCAGGCCTGCAGGCAGGACGAGAATTGCAAGATTCAACTCACATAATGTGAAATCCTAATCCTAATCCTAATTGGGTTTTAATGATTGTTTAGGTGGTGTTTAGGAGGAGTTTGGAGTGGACGGCTGAGATTGAGTGCGGATTGGATGGATGGTTTAGATGAGAAGATGAAAGGTATATAGGTGAAGCTCTCTCTCTCTCTTTTTTTTTGCAAAGCAAAATGGAGGCTTAGCCTCGAATTTTATAAATTAAGTAAAGTTTACCACCTACAAAAATTGGTACAAAACTGAGATCAAAATAACCGCGGGTGTATGCCACATGCACACCCGGCCTCTACCCTACATTACACTATATATCACTTCAGCATGGTAGGTATTCGTGACCATACAAAACTGCAAGGGTGAACAACAAACTATGTCCACGTGAGCTGGGATCGGTGTTCTTCCTCTTCACTCTTTGCAAGCCTTTTAACTTTGTGCCAAAGGCAGCAAACCATATCCTTGATGACAGCCACAATATGCATTGGTTGTTGCTTTTCTCCGTCGAAAATCCTTCTATTTCGTTCGAGCCAGCACTCGTGTATCATGGCTTGGAAGACCCATCGCCTTACCACCATATCAATCCGACTTCCTCCTATGTGTGATATACGTATAGCTTCAGCCTCTAAAGTGTATGCCACCATATGGTTGAGCTTTAAAAGATACAAGATTTCTGGCCACACCGTCTTAATGTATTCACATCCCCAAAACAAATGCTCAATATCTTCCTCGCCTCCCTCGCATAGACTGCACCCCAATTGTAGCGTTGCTCCCCGTTTGTTCATGAAGCTCTTTGTAGGTAGACGTCCTCGTAGTGCTCTCCAAGTCGTGGTGGCATGCTTTGGGATGGCATACTTGTGCCAAACCATTCCAGCCCAAGCTACCTTTCTCCCGGGCATCTTTACCCATCTCCAAACTTCTTTGATGCCAAGTGCCTCTCCCACTCCGTGCACTCACTTAGGCTGGTCCATGCCTCCATGGATTCTCGTATTGAGTATTCGTTTGTGGACTTCCTCCATAAAAGTGCAGCGTGGTGGGGGAAGGTTCCACATTCCATCTCTAATGAAGTACGACACTTTCGTGTCCCACGGTACTCCTAATTCATAGTGTAGCCGCTCCCCCAACTTGCATTCTGAAATGGTTCACTACACCAAGGGAATTGGAAAAACCGGATGTCTTCTCCATTTCCCACCTCATATTTGATGTGCCTTCTAGCTATGTCTCGAACTCGGAGTATCCCTTTCCATGCCCACGATGTGGTAGATGGGGGTCATGCAAGCCAAATGGATCGAGTCTTCAAGTACTTTTAGTGTATACACTTCACCCAAAGTGCATTTCCTTCTGCCACCACAAGCCAAAATAAGCAGAGGAGACCTACATCATTCCATTCCGACAAGCGCTTCAAGCCAAGGCCTCCCTCCTCCTTTGGTAGACACATGTCTTTCCAGGCTACTGCTACCCACTTCTTTGGGCCTCCCCAGATGAAGTGACACATTAGACTCTCTCGATCTCCTTTAACACTTTGCGAGGAAGTAGGAACGCAGACGTCCAATATATGCTGAGGGAGACGAGAACACTTCTCACGAGCTCAACTCCTCCAGCCATTGACAAGAAATACTGCTGCCAAGTACTAAGCCTTCCTTTCACCCTGTTGATTAACGACATACAGTGGATCCTTCCCATCCTCCCGGAGAACAACGGCAGCCCAAGGTACGTCACCGGGAAATACTTTCTCTCCATACCAAGATGGGCCGTAATCCAGGACCCATGTGGCACTCCGCTTCCCTTGAAAATTTGGCTCTTCGATGAACTAAAGCTCAGCCCCGCGCAAGCTGTAAACTCCTCAAGTACACCTCGGATTGCTCTTGCATTATCCTTTGTTGCCTTAGCAAATAGAAGAATATCATCGGCAAAGAGAAGGTGCGAAACAGGAACCTCTCCACACGAATGTGGCTGGATACGTCCTGCCATGACCTCCTTCTTCACCATTTCGCTAAAAACCTCCACGCAAAGTACAAACAAGTAGGGGGCCAAAGGATCACCTTGTCTCAAGCCGTTGCTAGCCACAAAGGGTGCTGAATTTGCACCATTGACCGTCACCACGAACGAGGTTTTTACACAACTCATGATAAGACTCCTCCATTTATTAGGGAACCCAAATCTGAGCAGCACATCATGTAGAAAGACCCAAGAGACAGAATCGTAGGCTTTCCGGATATCTAGTTTAAAGCACATTCGGCCCATCCCTTTGTCTAGATGGAGGTTATGGCATAATTCATGGGCAAGGAGGATGTTGTCCCCAATTCTCCTACCTTTAACAAAGGCACTTTGACTCTCCCCAATGAGGCATTGCAGCAACCCCTTCAATCGATTCGCAAGAACTTTCGATGTGAACCTATACGTCATGTTGCACAAAGCAACGGGTCGGTAATCCTCCACCAAAAGTGGTGCTTTCTTCTTAGGGATGATCATAATTGACGTGGCATTCCATTTGGCTAGCACCTTCCCACTATCTTGGCAGGAGCTCACGGCCTTAAACATGTCCCGTTTAATTATTTCCCAAGTGGCTTTGAAGAACTTTGCATTAAATCCATCCGGTCCCGGGGCTTTATCTACATTTGCGTTGAGCACTACCTTTTCGAGCTCCTACAGCTCAAGAGGTTGTGTTAGCTACGTCCCCTCCGCCGGTAGGATTTGTGGTAGGATGACGTACTAGCATAAAAGCGTCGGAACGCGTCCCGGATCTCTCCTTCCTCCTCCACGAAAGTGGAGCCCTCACCCACTCGTCTCACTTGGTTGGTGGCTCGCCTCACTCTAAGGTGCGCAAGGAAGAATCTAGTGTTTCGATCCCCCTCTTTCAGCCACTTGACTCTTGATTTTTGTCGAGTAATGGACTCCTCCCGAGCAAGAATCTGAGTGAGACCATCCTTTGCTGTTGCTTCAGCGGTGATAAGTGCAGCATCATGAGGGTTTGCTGCCCTACTCCTCCGAGCTCCCTCAAGGTTGGCCCGGGCCTCTCCCACCTTTTGGTTCACGTTCCCAAACTTAGAGGTGCTCCACTGGATCAGCCTCTTCTTAACTTCATGCAACTTGCCTACCACCCGAAACATTGGTGTGCCTCGCACATACTTGGTCCAAGCTTGTCCCACAATACTCCGAAACTCCTCATGCTTTGCCCAATGGTTCTCGAAGCGGAACATCTTTTTCTTTTGTCTTTCATTTCCCTCCGTCTTCATGATGAGATGGGTTTGATCACTAAAGTCCTTCTCTCCAACAAGGTAATAGGATTTTGGGAACATCTCGAGTCATGCATTGTTAATTAGAATCCGGTCAATCCGTGTCTCGATACAAGCACTACCCTCAGAAGAATTTGACCACGTGAAGTCGCTGCCGGTAGAGGGCATCTCAAGGAGTTGGAGTGCATCAATACACTCGTTAAATTCAGACATGGCAACCTCGTTTCCAGCAGCACCTCCCCTTTTCTCGCTTCGATTGCGGATGCAATTGAAATCACCCCCTACTATCCACGACCTTGAATCATTTGGAGCCACTTGTAGGAGATCATTCCACAATACTCTCCTATCCACATGCCCATTTTCCCGGTAGATCGCTGTGATATCGAACTCATTTCCAACTCTTTTCAAGCTGGCCCGAAAGTGGAGCAATTGTGATGTTTCAAAGGTGGCCCTCAGATGCACTTTTTGGTCATTCCAAAGTACTAGAATCCGCCCCGAATCTACTATCAAACTATTTGACATCCATGCATGGGGCCAAATGGCTCTTTTGAAGAGCTCAATCCTCTTGTGCTTGACCTTATGCTCCATTACACACACCACATCCGGGTTTACTTCCTTTATTCGACCCCTTATCATTAGTGCACGGCCGGGTCCATTTGCACCACGCACATTCCAAAAGAGAATATTCATTTATTTAAAGGTGCGGGTTGACCCCCATTACCTCCACAAGAGATTATTTTGCTGGTTATCTTCCTCCCGGGGCGCCTAAGTGGTGGTGGTGGCGAGTTGCCTATCTTCTTCTTTGTTCCCCCTTCACCACTTGCCCCCAAATCCAACCTACCTCCTAGTATCTCAAATCTCCCCCCACAATGTGTTTCTGAAATCAGTCTAGGTCCCTTTGCACGTGCCAATGTTTGTGGAGATATCCAATTCAGATCTTCTTGGGCCAAAGAGGCGAGTCCGCTTTGCTCGTTGCTACTTTCCCTTTGCTTATGCCATTGATGCCCATCAAGTTCCTCCATATTCGTGGACCTCTCCCCACATTTGTCCTCAGCCTCGCATACCCTTGGTTCAGCCTCACCAAGCACTTGCCCATTTAAATTTTGTAACTCCATTTCATGCACCAAATTTAATTCAGCTTTCCCATTCCTCTCATATTGAGGAGCCTTCACTAAGTGTCCCTCATGCACTTGAGGCCCACCCATTAATCCAAGTGATATGGCCCCTCTTCTAACAGGGTATTTGTCCCCACTCCATGACTCCACCTCAAGCCCCACTTCCCCTTCACATGATGTTTCTTTCCCATGCCGCACATGCTCATAACGTTTTCCACTTTCTTGCCTTTGAATGGCCTCCACTAAGTGTGTCCCATGCAAACCCTCAAGGTCTCTTGCTATGTCCCTTGTTATGTCCTTTGCACAAGAGGATCCCCTCTCCTCATTGGCCCAAGTGAAAGTAGAGCACTCAAACTCCTTCTCATTGGATGGTCCCGAAATGGGTGCAACACTTTTCCCACCCACTTCCATTTGCTTCTTTTGGCTCCCCCTTGTCTCCCTTACTTTTGGACCCTTTGTAACCTTGCTGGAATTTGTTTGGGAGAAGGGGGTACCATTGCCACATGGCATGGTTGTATTGGTCTCTTGCAAGGAGCAAATACTTAACTCATTTTGTCCATTTCCTCCCAAAGCTCCCACATCACACTCATTTCCACATGGCCACTCCCCACTTGCTCCTCTTACCACCTCAGCTACCCCCAAGCTCCACCTCATCATCCCTTCCACCCTCTCCTCTCATCCCTCCCTCACCACCAGCCCCTTCCCTCTCCTCTCGAGCCTCTCTCACCCTCACCAATCCGTCTATCCCATCCCCCCACCCACACCCACTCCCACTCGCCTCTCCCCCCACTCTCTCATTACAGCCTTCACGTCTCTCTCTCTCTCTCTCATCTCTCTCTCTTTCTCTCTCACGTCACTCTCTCTCCCTCAGTGATTGTGCTCCGGCGTGGAGGTGTTCTCCGGCGAGGAGAAGTGGGGTTTGGCGAGTGTTGGTCGGTGGAGGTGAGCTCGTTGTTTTGCTAAACTTGTTCCACTTGCTTTGACACTCTCTCTCAACCTACCTCATTTTCAGTTGTTGTGGTCGGTGTGGAGATTGACGGAGGTGGAGGTGTGGTTGTGAAACAGCGAGGAGGTATGATCGTTGATCGAGCGAGTGTTTGTCGGTGGATTGTGATTTTGGGGAGAAGTGCTCGTGGAAGCTCCGTCGAGGTTCTTTGAAGGATTCTTCAAACCTTCACTGTATCTAAATCTTGTCATTGTAGCTCACTTTTGTTGTGTGAGTATTTGGAAGTCGACGGTAGGCCGAAAGGCTCGTTGCAAGCAAACGTGCAGCACATTTTACTGGTGGATCTTGTCGATCGGTTGGTGAAAAAGCCCTGGAGCCCAGCTAGTCTGTGCGGGGTTGGCTGAAAAAGCCCTGGAGCTTCGTATTGCATTTAGGTTGGGTGAAAGAGCGAAGGAGCCCTGGTCGTGTCGTGGTAGCTACGGTTGGGTGAAAAAGCCCTGGAGCCCAGCTTGGCGACATTGAGTGTTGCGGTGGTTGGGTGAAAAAGCCCTGGAGCCCCGTAATGGTGCTGTGTGTTGTGGTTGGGTGAAAAAGCCCTGGAGCCTAGCCTTGTTGTTTGTACTTTTCTATGTTGATAGAATTGCATGCTAGAGTGTTTCAGTTTCATGCATTGTAGAGTTTGGCTACGGGGTTTCCTTCTGGAAACTCAGGCATTGTTGCATGTTTGCTTTTCAGGTCGTGATCGACGTTAAGGGGTGGTGACCGATTGACATCATATCATGCTTATATTTGTGTCTTATATCCATTATCTTGCACCTAAACAATGCTACGTAATGAGTTTTATGTTTGAGTTTTAGGAATAAATAAGATCGAGGAGTAGTGGCATAAAAGGACCTAAAAGCAAGAAAAATGACTGAGTTGGGAGACTTGGGGACTAAGATGCAAGGGAGAAGGGCCCGAGTGTAACTCCAAAGGACCAATGAGCAAATGAAGAAACTCCACACCATCACGAGGAGTATTTTGGTGATTAGATTTGGGCCGACACTCCAATAACCTATCCCAGTGCACCCCATGTGAAGAATTGAAGAAATAAAGAACATATCTGAAAATGGGTTGGATCCGGGAAAAATTGACCGCCAATTAGCGGTCCGTTTGTCTGCGAATCCAACCTAGTTTCTTCAGGACATGGGTTATGTGTTTATGTGTATTCTGGGAAGGTTTTATTAGTCCCCCATCGGGGGTTTTATTAGTCCCACATCGGGGGTTTTATTGGATCCGGGAAAAAGTGACCACCAATTATCGGGGGTTTGTCTCCGAATCCGACCTAGTTTCTTCAGGACATGGGTTATGTGTTTATGTGTATTCTAGGAAGGTTGTATTAGCAATAACCTGTTTTTGTATTCACCAATTGCGTGGTGGCATTATCTCTACTTGGAGTAAGCCTTGGGGCAAAAAACTCAAGGTGGAGAAGAATGCTACTAGTAATGTGAGTCATTTAATAAAATAATTTTTCATTGTTTTGTTCTCATGTTGTTTCCTTTTTTATGCATGCTTAGCTTAGTCTTATTTCTTTGATCCTAGGCTAAATTAGTTAGAATGTCTCCTTTCTTCTTTAGTTTAATTGCTAGAATAATATGTAGAGAGTAGATACATCCCCTTTGGGGGGTGGAGATGATGTTCATATATATTGTGAAGTTTGGATGTTTGATGAATTTTTGATTGTGTAGACTTGCATGTTTTGTATGTTCATTGGGGGTATTTTAATCATCTACATGTTGGGTAATTTTGATGGGTTTTGCCATAAGATTTAGACACTTCCCATGCATAGTTTTCTCATGTTTATTGACTGAAATTTCCTGTTGAACATGCTACATGTTTGTATTTGTGTTTGCTTGCTTGATTGATTGAAGAAACTTTGTTTTGATGGGTTTTGCCATAACATTTAGACACCTCCCATGATTACCTTTGTTCTTCACATGAGTTTATTGTTTTTGATGAGTCTTGCCATATCTTTAGACACTTCTCATGCTGAACCTAATCTTATGTAAATCAAGTAGTAATTGCCGATACATTGTCTGAATGGATTGATAGGTTTTGCCACATCTTTAGAAACTTCCTATGCATGACACACACACAACACACACATACATACATACTTACATGCATCATCCATCACTTATTTCACTTCATATGTGCACACACTCCACCCCTTAGGGGTTACTCTTTCGGATTTCCAATCTTTCGTGCTTTCGTTCACATTTTGTACTTATTAGTTTAGTGTAGTTTAGCTTTAGCGTAATCACATCTTTTCTCCCTTTATTCGCCATCTGATTTCGGTCATACCAGAGGTTGCTCACCTCCCTGCGGACGACCCGTACTTGCCCCGTCTTCACCAACGGCTGTGCACTTGCAGTCGAGATTTAAAAGGATTAAACAGTGACTGATGAGAGGAGCGTCGCTACCAGATCTTGCTTTCTCTCATTTTGAGGTCGGAGTGATTACTTGTATTGTTGTATAGCCTTTTGATGTAATCACACTTTTGAAATACTCGGATATATATTTTTATATGTTGGTGCACCTATTCCCTTGTATTTGAGCAATATCCTTAGTTTAATTGTTTGTTATAAAAATTTTAAATTTTTCCGCTGTTTGAGGATGCTACAACTTGGTACTAGAGCGGTCGGTTCCGGTGTCCTTATCAAAAGAAATTACCCTTAGAGTTTTAGAGTCTGCATTAGTTATGCATTCATGGTTTTGATGTGTGTTGTCTTGTTTGTGTATAGATGCCTCCGAGACGCGTGAGACCTCCCCCACGGGACCGTAGCAACAGAGATGATACTGGGGCACAGACTGGGTAGAGGAGTGGCGAATGCTCTATGACACGGTGGAGCGACTGGGTGCGATGTTGGATCGCCAGTCAAGCAAATGAGAGCCAGCAACAGCAGAAGCGATGCTCGATCGCTTTATCAGACAGCGTCCGCCTACCTTCGATGGTAGAGGCGATTCTGAGACTGCTGAGGATTGGGTCGTGAAGATCAAGGAGATCTTTCAAGCGATCGAGTGCCCTCCCAAGTTGAAGGCAGACATGGCAGCTTATGTGTTGGGCAGAGACGCATCCAAGTGGTGGAGGACCACATCTACGGTGGTGTTTGAGGGCAGGGGTCACATCAGCTGGGAAGACTTCTTGCGGGAGTTCAATGAGCAGTATTCCCCAGAGCATGTCAGAGATGGGAGGAGAGAGGAGTTCATGACCCTCGAGCAGGGAGAGACTACCCTGACAGAATATACTCGGAGGTTCAACGCGCTGGAGCGTTACTATCGGGAGATTTGTGTGATGCCTATGCAGAGGGCGAGGAAGTTCGTACGGGGGCTCAGGAAGCACCTCTGTACTCAGGTGACGTATAGTATGCCACAGATGCTGGCAGATGCCATGAGGTTTGCCACGATCATCGATCAGGACTATCAACAGAATTATGCTAAGGCCAGGAGAGCACAGGGGAAGGTCAGTGGACGTCCAGGTGCTCCGCTAGCAAGGAATCCAGTCAAGAGGCCCCAGATTGGGGGAGGTGGATACCGCCAGCCTGAGGTGTGCAGAGGTTGTGGTCGAGTTCACTCCAGAGAGTGTTGGGGCCATTGTGGGGTTTGTCCGAGTGGGCCGAGTGGGTATAGTAGACATCCGCGGCGGCTAGCAGCAGGCAGAGGCGGAGGTCGCCGTCCTTTTGCACCACCATAGCAGGGTCAGAGGATTGGATGGGTGTTTACGATCTAGGCGGATGAGTCGAAAGATGCCAGCACGGTGGTGGAAGGTACGCTCTTTGTTGCTGGGTTGAGTGGTAGAGTGTTGTTTGATTGTGGGGCTACACATTCGTTCATTTTGGAGAGATTTGCAAGTGTGCTGAGCCGTACCCCTGCGATGTTGACTGCCACGTTGGAAGTCAGCACACCCTTGGGTCTGCTGGGCATTGTGGGGAGCTTCCTCCCCGGCACCACGATTGTTTTGGAAGATTAGGAGTTTCCGGCTGACCTGGTCTTGTTGCCGATGGAGGACTTCAACGTCATACTGGGAATGGATTGGCTATCCCAGTATGATGTGCGAGTCTTGTTCCGGGAAAAGAAGATTCTGATCCCAAGGAAGGGTCTACCTGATGTGCTGATCAGGGGGATGAAGGACAGAGGAGGCAGAGTAGTCGTATCAGCAGTGAGGGCACAAAAGTTGTTGCAGCGGGGTTGCAGAGCTTTTGTGGCCACGCTTGTAGTTCCAGATCCGGAGGAGAGGAGATTGGAGGACATTGAGATAGTCCATAATTTTCCAGAGGTATTTTCCAACAATGTCTCTGGGTTGCCGCCTTAGAGAGTGATTGAGTTCGGTACTGATTTGGTAGCTGGGACTACGCCGTAGTCGAAGGCGCCATATAGGATGGCACATGCTGAGCTGGCAGAGCTGAAGAAGCAGTTACATGATCTGATGGATACTGGGTTTATCCGACCTAGTGTCTCACCCTGGGGAGCGCCGGTAGTCTTCGTGAAGAAGAAGGATGGATCGCTGCGGATGTGTATTGACTACAGGAAGCTAAACAATGTTACCGTTAGGAATCGGTACCCCTTGCCCAGGATCGATGACTTGTTTGACCAGTTGCAGTATGCAAAGGTATTCTCGAAGATTGATCGGCAATCCGGTTACCATCAGTTGAAGATCAGAGAGGCAGATGTTCAGAAGACAGCTTTCAGGACGAGGTACGAGCACTATGAGTTTCTGGTGATGCCATTCGGGTTGACTACCGCACCTGCAAATTTTATGGATTTGATGAACAGGACGTTCAGTCAGTACCTCGACCGGTTTGTGATTGTCTTCGTTGATGACATTTTGGTCTACTTGCCAGATGTGGAGCAGCATTGGGAGCACTTGAGAGTTGTATTTGCTATTTTGAGAGATCATCAGTTGTATGCCTAGTTTTCGAAGTGCGAGTTCTGAGTGAGCAGTGTTGCCTTTCTGGGACACATTGTATCAGGAGCTCGGATTTCAGTAGATCCAGCGAAGGTCGAGGCCGTGACGCAGTGGAGAGCCCCGACTAGTGTGGCAGAGATCAGGAGTTTTGTGGGTCTGGCAGGTTACTATCGCCGTTTTATTCAGGATTTCTCTAGGTTGGCTTCACCTCTGGCGGCTTTGACGCGGAAGGGCGTCAAGTTCGTGTGGTCTCAGAAGTGTGAGGACAATTTCCAGGAACTGAAGAGTCGGTTGATGACTGCTCCAGTCTTGACACTTCCCAGTGGTAGTGGTGGGTTTGTGATTTACAGTGACACGTCAGGCGTTAGACTGGGATGCGTACTCATGTATCACGGGCAGGTGGTTGCGTATGCTTCAAGACAGTTACAGGTGCACGAGAGGAACTACCCCACTCATGATTTGGAGTTGGCAGCAGTGGTGCACGCGTGGAAGACTTGGAGACATTATCTGTATGGCGAGCAGTTCGAGGTTTTCACAGATCATCAGAGCCTGAAGTATCTGTTTTTACAGAAGGGGTTGAATATGAGGCAACGTAGATGGCTCCAGCTAATCAAGGATTATGATTTCACCATCTCGTATCATCCGGGGAAGGCAAACTCGGTTGCAGATGCTTTGAGCAGGAAGGTGGAGGTCACCGCAGTAGGTCTTGGCTGAATGGAGACCGTTCACCAAAGAGTCACGAGGTGCAGTGATTGCTGGGATAAGAGTGGAGCCTCAGATGGTCTCGAGTATTATTCAGGCTCAAAGTTCAGATGATGAGTTAGCTGGGTTGTTGTAGTTAGCTGCCAGAGATGGATCAGACTTCAGTATTAGAGTCGATGGTGGGCTGAGATTCAGAGGTCGTGTTTGGGTGCCGAAGGGAGGAGATCTGAGGAAGGATATATTCGAGGAGGCACAAAGATCCCGTTATTCGATCCTCCCGGGCAACACGAAGATATATAGAGATCTTCAGAGGAATTTTTGGTGGAAGAGGATGAAGACGGAGATAGGAGAGTTTGTTGACAGATGTCTCATTTGTCAGTAGGTGAACATTGAGCATCAGAGACCTGCAGGACCGATGCAGTGGATGGAGCTTCCAGAATGGAAGTGGGAGCACGTCACGATGGATTTGGGTTATAGTCTATCGACTGACCAAGTCAGTACACTTCGTAGCTATCCGGACCACTTTTCCTCTGGAGGGTCTAGCTAAGTGATTGACATCATTTCATGCTTATATTTGTATCTTATATCCATTATCTTACACCTAATCAATGCTACGTGATGAGTTTATGTTTGAATTTCAGAAATAAAGAGGTTTGAAGAGAAGAGACATGAAAGGACCCAAAAGCAGGGAAAAATGACTTAATTGTGAGACCTGGGGACTAAGATTCAAGGGAGAAGGACCTGAACGTAAAATAGAATGACCTAAGAGCAAGACAGAAAACTCCACACCATCATGAGGGAGTATTTTGACAATTCGATTCGGGTCGGAGCTCCAATAAACAAAGTCGATGCATCAAAGACCAACAAACACATCAAGCAAAGCCCAACATCAAAACCAGACGGATCTGGATCCTGTAGACCACCAATTGGCAGTCTGGAACCGCCAATTGGTGGTCCGGATCTTCCCGGATCCGATGAAACTTCTGGAGAGCGTGTATTCGATGATGTTTAGGCTATTTTTGGTATTTGTTTAGTCCCACATCGGGGGATTGTCCCAGATTACCTTTTTCTATGGCTATAAATAGAACTCTCCCTCCTCTCATGTAATGGATCTCCCTCTTTGGTGGCCATCTTCCCTACTAAGAGTGAAGCCTTGAAGCAAAACTCTGGTGGAGGAAGGGCTGATTGTATTGAGTGAGTTAATAATAAATGTTTTTCCTTTAATTGTGTTGTTTCTCTCTTAGTTTCATTTCCTTTCATATGCATGCATGCTTGCTTGTTGTTTTGTTTTATACTTCTTTAATATTTCTTGCTTGATTAGTGTAGTTTCATTTCAGTATAATGCTTCATTTTGTTAGAGTAGTTAGTTTAAATATGTGTGAGTAGTTCCATCCCTATTTGGGGGGTGGAGAAATATGTGATATGATAATGTAGTGTATTAAGTGTGTGTTATCTTTATCCCTTGAGCTTTATATGATTTCCATAACCATCTAATGGGTTTTCACTCTTATCTTTTATATGCTAATGCTCTTTAATGAAGCTTAGCTTATGCTTTGATTAGTGGACCTATTTTATGGGGAATGATAAGGTTAGGATATGGATGAAGTTAATATTGGAAACACAATTTGTAGTGTATGTACTTTTGTTACCTTTACCTTAGTTAATGTCTTGTATGGTTTAATGATATTGGGTTATCTTAATTCATGTGGAGGCATAGTAGGGTCTAGTCTTTATACATGAGTTCATTTAGCTTCATTCCAATTATTTTCTTGTATGTTTTAATGATGTAGTCTTATCTTAATTCATGTGGAGGCAAAGTTGGATGTAGTTTTATGATTTCATGCACTACATGTTGTGAGGAGCTTAATTGAACACACACACATCTTTATATTCACATTATTTCTCTACCCCCTTTGGGGTTTAGTTTTTATTGGTTATCTTTCATTTCCTCTTGCACCTTAGTGTAGTTTAGTGTAACCAATCTTTCTCTCCTTTCTTTACCACTCGCCTTCGCACAAACCAAACGTCGACACACCTCCCAGTGGACGACCCGTATTTTCCACTGCTTCAATGCGGCCGTGCACTTGCGGTTAATATAAAACGAATCAATCACTAAGTTGTATATTGAGGAGATTGTCTGACTTCATGGAGTGCCTGCGAGCATTATTTTTTATCGAGATCCTAGGTTCAATTCCAGATTTTAAGGGAGTTTGTAGCAAGCTTTGGGGACTCGGTTGAAGTTCAGTACGACATTCCATCCACAGACAGACGGTCAGTGTAAGAGGACCATCCAGACGTAGAGGATATGGTACAAGCTTGTACTCTGGATTGGGTAGGACATTGGGATGAGCATCTACCATTGATAGAGTTTGCCTACAACAACAACTACCATTCGAGCATTGGGATGCCACCGTACGAGGCTCTGTACGGGAGACCGTGTAGATGACCGGTATGCTGGAGTGATGTAGGCGAGAGGCAGCTAGTTGGTCTTGAGATTGTGCAGATGTATGCGGAGAAGGTTGATGTGATCAGGTAGAGACTAGCGACAACTCAGAGCAGGCCGAAGAGCTACGTCGATAGGTGTAGGCGAGAATTGAGGTTTGAGGTAGGCGATCACGTCTTCCTAAAGATTTCACCATCTCGAGGAGTGATGAGGTTCAGGAAGAAAGGGAAGCTCAGTCCGAGGTATGTCGGACCGTTTGAGATTCTCGATCGTGTTTGAGATGTTGCCTACAGGGTTGCGCTGCCGCCACAGTTTTCGGGTCTTCACAACGTCTTCCATGTTTTGATGCTGAGGAAGTACGTAGTAGATCCTTCTCATGTGATTCATTTGGAGGTTCCAGAGATCCGGCAGGATTTGTCTCTTGAGGAGAGACCGGTTGAGATTGTCGATCGGATGAAGCATCAGTTGAGGAGCAGGACTATTCCGTTGGTGAAGGTCAGGTGGCAGCACCACAGTGAGCGAGAGGCCACTTGGCAGATTGAAGAGGATGTTCGGAAGGAATTCCCGGAGCTATTTGGTGAGTTTTGGTTCTAATTTTGAGGACGATATTCTTTTAGGAGGGTGGATTGTGAGATCCTAATCCTAATTGGGTTTTAATGATTGTTTAGGTGGTGATTAGGAGGAGTTGGGAGTGGACGGCTGAGATTGAGTGGGGATTGGATGGATGGTTGAGATGAGAAGATGAAAGGTATATAGGTGGAGCTCTCTCTCTCTCTCACGTATCTCTCATTTTTCTCTCTCACGTCACTCTCTCTCCCTCAGCGATTGTTCTCCGTCGTGGAGGTGTTCTTCGGCAAGGAGAAGTGGGGTTTGGCGAGTGTTGGTTGGTGTAGGTGAGTTCGTTATTTTGCTAAACCCGTTCCACTTGGTTTGGCTTTCTCTCTCAACCTACATCGTTTTCAGTTGTTGTGGTCGGTGTGGAGATTGACGGAGGTGAACGTGTGGCTGTGAAACAACGAGGAGGTGTGATTGTTGATCCAGCGAGCGTTCATCGGTGGATTGTGATTTTGTGGAGAAGTGCTCATGGAAGCACCGTCGAGGTTATTCGAAGGTTTCTTCAAACGTTCACGATATCTCAAACTTATCGTTGTAGCTCAGTTTTGTTGTGTGAGTATTTTGAAGTCGACGGTAGGCCGCAAGGCTCGTCGCAAGCAAACGTTCAGTAGATTGGTCGACCGTTCCTAATGAGAATTTGGGTTTCTACCTCCCACCAGTCGAACGATGCCCATGGGCGGTCGACCGGTTGTGCATTTTAAGCAACCCAGGTTGGTTTCGGTCGAATGGGGCCACTTTGTTGTTCGCCCGTGTGCACTGTTGTAGGTCGGTTGGGGCGTTGACCATTGATTAACATCATTTCATGCTTACATTTGCATCTTCTATCCATTATCTTTAACCTAAATAATGCTAAGTGATGAGTTTTATGTTTGAATTTCAGAAATAAAGAGGTTTGAAAAGAAGAAGCAAAAAAAGACCCAAAAGCAGGAAAAATGACTGAGTTGAAAAACACGAGGACTAAGATGCAAGATCAAAGGACCTAAATGAAAGATCGAAGGACCAATGAGCATACAAAAATACTCCACACCATCATGGGGAGTATTTTGGCAATTCTATTTGGCATCATTAGTTTAATGTTTAGTGAATAAAACCACTCCCTTTTTGGGGGGGTGGAGATGATACTTATATATCCAATTAACAAAGGAAGAATGTTTTATTTTGAAATATGTTGATTAATATGAATGCATGCTTTCTTGTTAGAATAGAACACTTCACTAGATGGGTTTTGTCACAAGTTTTAAGACACCTCCCATGCTTGTTTAGTTTCTTAAATAACCAACTTGTGTTTATGAATATTAATCAAATAGGTTAGTGATTTAATTGATGAGTTTTGCCATGATAAGTAGACACCTCCAATACATGAAAACACTACCTCCACTTGTGCCTATAGGAAGACATTTTTGGGTAGACCTTTTTTGGCGACGTCAAACGCCTTAATCAATTGTCGTACTAGACTCGTGAAATTGTCGTTCGGGAATTTCACCGCGACTTTCCATGTGTTCAATATGTCAAGGCAGCTGGCATCTTTCGAGGACCCCATGGAAGTCAATCTTATCCGGGACATGGAAGAAGAAATAGAAGAAGAGTACCCCCTGATTCATGAAAATCTAAGTGCTTACATCATGGACGATTCTGATCATGAAGAGGACGGGGGCGAGTTGAGCAATGATGTGCATGCTATTCAGTACATGCGAGCTCCTCCTATCTTACATCTCGAGCTAGATATCACGCCTCGCCTTGAGGAACCACCCACAGTTGAGCGTAAAGAACTCCCTAAGGAACTGAAACACATTTTTCTCGGTCCGAACAAGTCATTTCCGGTGATTATTTCATCGACGTTGACTGGTGATCAGGAAGAACATCTGATTCAAGTCCTAAAGGAGCACAACTCAGCCATTGGGTGGTCCTTGAGGGATATGAAAGGGCTAAGTCCCAATGTCGTGCAGCACCACATCTTTATGGAGGATGAGGCACGACCACGTCGCGACCCATAGAGGCGTTTAAATCCAGCCATGACAGAAGTAGTTAAGAAGGAGATCATCAAGTGTTTAGATCATGGCATCATTTTCCCCATTTCAGACCGTACTTGGGTAAGTCATGTCCAGGTTGTGCCCAAGAAGTCGGGTATCACAGTTGTCCAGAATGACAACAATGAGTTCGTACACAAACGACTTCAAACTGGGTGGCGAGTTTGTATTGACTATAGGAAGTTGAACGTTGTCACGCGTAAGGACCACTTCCCTCTACCTTTCATCGACCAGCTGTTGGAGAGACTCGCCGGGCACACCTATTACTATTTCCTTGATGGTTATTTGGGGTACAATCAAATCCCAGTCGCCCTCGAAGACCAGGAGAAACCACGTTCACTTCTCCTTTTGGGACGTTTGCTTATAGACGGATGCCTTTTGGACTATGCAATGCACCGACAACATTCCAACGTTGCATGTTAAGTATCTTTTCCGATATGGTCGAGAACTTCCTTGAGATCTTCATGGATGATTTCTCAGTTCATGGCACCTCCTTTGATGAGTGCTTTCACCACCTGAGCCTTGTTCTCAAAAGGTGTTCGGAAACGAACTTAGCCCTTAATTGGGAAAAGTGTCATTTCATGGTTACAAAAGGCATCGTCATGGGTCATGTGGTATCTCGTGATGGTATCTAGGTGGATAGGGCAAAAATTGAGCTTATTTCTAAGCTTCCGCCACCCACCTCGGTAAAAGAAATCCGTTCATTCCTTGGACACGTCGGTTTTTACTGGCGATTTATTAAGGATTTCAGCAAAATAGCTTGCCCCTTCAAAAGCTTGCTTGCTAAAGGTACCTCTTTTGAGTTCACACCTGAGTGCATGACTGCGTATGAGTTTCTGAAGCGTGAGTTGACCTCCGCTCCTATTATTAAGGCACCGGTGTGGACTCTACCTTTCGAGTTGATGTGTGATGCATCTGATTACGCGATAGGAGCGGTTTAGGGTCAGAAAGTCGACAAATTACCTCATGTGATCTACTATGCAAGCCTTACTCTCAATGACGCCCAGCTCAACTACTCTTTTACTGAGAAAGAGTTCCTCGCGATCATATTTGTGTTCGAAAATTTTCACCAGTACCTCATTGGGTCGCATGTCATCATCTACATAGAGCACTCAACTCTCCGCTACCTTTTGTCTAAAAAGGATGTGAAACCCCGTCTCCTGCATTGGATCTTGTTGTTACAAGAGTTCGACCTTAAAATACGGGACAAGAAGGGATGCGAGCATGTCGTGGCTGATCACCTCTCTCACATCCCAGTTGATCTTTCACTGGCTCCACCGGTGAACGAGTTCTTCCCTTATGAGAACCTTATGGCAATAGCCTCACCCCCGTGGTTCGCTGACATTGTGAACTATTTAGCAACCGGGGAGGTGCCGGCTCATTGGAGACATAGTGAGACAGCGAAATTCAAGTCGTTAGTCAAGCACTTCTATTGGGATGATCCCTACTTATTTAAGTACTGTGCCGATCAAATCATAAGGAGGTGCTTTCCTGACGATGAGATTCAGAGCGTCTTGTACTTTTTCCATAAGGAGGCACGTGGTGGGCACTTCGATGCCCAGAAAACCGCAGCCAAAGTACTCCAATGCAGTTTTTACTGGCCAACGTTGTTCCAAGACGCTTTTGCATTTTGCAAAGCAAGCGATAGGTGCCAACATATGGGCCGCATTGGTAAACGTGATATGATTTCACTCAATCCTATCTTAGTGGTCAACATCTTTGATGTTTGGGGAATTGACTTCATGGGACCTTTCCCCGAGTCTCATGGTCACACTTACATCCTTGTGGCGGTCGATTATGTGTCAAAGTGGGTTGAAGCAATCCCCACTCCCACTAACGATCGCAAGGTTGTTATCAAATTTCTTAAAAACACATCTTTGCGAGGTTTGGGACACCTCGTTGTATAATAAGTGATCGGGGGACACACTTTGTGAATCGATCCCTTGAGGCAGTGCTGAGGAAATACTCCATCACGCACAAGTTGGCCGCACCTTATCATCCTCAAACCTGTGGCCAGGTGGAAATTTGCAACCGTCAACTCAAGCAAATTCTTGAGAAAATGGTTAATGCTTCAAGGAAAGATTGGTCGGTCAAGCTTAATGATGCATTGTGGGCTTTCCGCACTGCATTTAAAACCGACCTTGGCAAGTCCCCCAACCGGCTGGTTTATGGCAAAGCTTGCCATCTTCCGGTAGAGCTTGAGCACCGGGCATTATGGGCAATCAAACATCTTAACATGAGTCTTGATGTTTCCGGTGCCAATCGCAAGTTAGACCTCAACGAGTTGGAGGAGTTGAGAAATGAAGCATATGAGAATGTCAAAATCTGCAAGTCCCGCACTAAAAATTGTCACAACCGTTTGGTTCGAATCAAAACCTTCGAGGTGGGACAAAATGTCTTGTTGTATAATTCTCGCCTCCACTTGTTTCCGGGGAAACTTCGGAGTCGTTGGTCAGGGCCCTTTATTATTTTAACCGTCGCCCCTCATGGGGCGGTTGAGATTCAAAATCCAAGGAATGGGGATGTGTTCAAAGTTAATGGACAACGCCTAAAACCGTACTTGGAAGGGACCACGACAGAGGTCGGGCAGGAAGTCGTGTCTTTACACGAACTCCCCATGGATGTGGTCACTTGATGTGATCCATCCCTTCATTTGTTTGTACATCTCATTGTTTTGTTGAAAAGAAAAACAAAACAAAACAAAATTGAAAAAAATGAAGAAAAGCAAAAAATTGGAAGGCCTTTTTGATATTTTCCCTTTCCTTTGTTAAAAACGCGTGATGCCCTTGCCCTACGCATTTCGCGAGCAGAAGAAAATGCGTCTTTCCCTTTGCTTAATCCCACCCGTAAATCACACGAACAGACCGCTAATCAGCATTTTTTCACCGCCATTCCGCGGTCTGTTGTGCTTTGTTTTCATTAAATCTTCGTCGGGGCGTGTGATTTTGGGTGGTCTATTGGTTTAGTTGGTGGGGTTTCTGTTTTGCTGCTGGTGTCGGCGTGCGGTGGTCTCCATCCCTCTCGCGCCGTGTTCGTCTTCGCCATCGTGTGCTCCGCCGATAAAGCTCGCCAAGGTAGGTGCAGGTATGGCCAGCCACCATTTAATTCCGGAACTCAATTTTGCCTCCCTGATTCGTGAATTCGGAGAACCCTTCTACGATCGAATCGTAGCTAAAGGGTGGTACCATTTGTTGTATGAAGGCGACGAAACCATGTACGTAGAGCCTCTCGTACATGAGTTCTTCACTAAACTCGAGTGTGACCAGACCGGACCACTTGAGTTTAGTGTAACTCTCAGAGGGGTGAAGCACACCGTGACACCCCAATTTATCTCCGACGCGACTGGGATCCCCTTAGTCGATGACCTCGTGCCCACCCACGACATTAATTTTTACCGATCTATGCTTGAACGCGGGCAACCTATATCATCGCATGGGGGAGTACCTAATGCACACATTTACTCCAATGTTCACATTGTAGCCAGGTGGGTGTGTAGAAATGGGTTGGGCCAAGAGCGGACCTCCGCATTTTTCACACCTAGTTTGCGAATCGTGTATAGTATGATGGATGGTTCACCTCAATACATTTGTAGAACATTGTTCGACGTGTTGGTGAACGCTAAGCTGAAAAAAATACATTGTTTGCCGACTCTGGTTACCAAATTGTGTGGCATGTTGGACATCCCACGATTTGAGGGCATTCTGAGGCGCCAAGGCACCGACCTGGAGGTAGCGAAGATGACCCCGTCATTTCGGCATTGTCTTCCTGAGGCATGGGTGCCTGACGACATGGAGGAGGATGTTAGAGCCAGTTTCTCAAGCTCGTCTGTGAGCTCAAGAACACTCTTTAACACTGACATTTCTGAGATGGTGGAAGAGCAGCAAAACGTCATCTTAGCCAAAAAAAACCGGAAGATCTATAGGAAATTGTCGGCTCTTGAGAGAGGTGCCTCTTCGAGCACCTTTGACCGCCGTCATTAGTCTGGTACACCCTATCCATGCATTGGCACAATTTTCCATACATTGAGCACAATGCATAGATTAGGTGTGGGGGGTGTTTTCACGTTTGTACATAGTTTGTGTGTCTTTTTGTTTTTATTTCGTTTTCTTTTGGTTGTACTGCTAGGGTCATGTTAGTGTGTTGCATTTAACATTGATATATTTGCTTGCCATGGTCCTTGGGTGACTTGTCTTCTTTTGCTTGCCTAGTGCTTTAAAATTTTCACATTTCTTTCAAAATCATCATGTGTTTGCGAAAGAAAATGTTTTGTAGGTTTTACGTGTGTTTAGCATGTGCAAAACCGTTGAGAGGCAAAGTAAAACGAAAGCTCCCAAAATTGTCTTGAACATGATGCATTAGGATGTCTAGTTTACTGGCTTTAGGTCTTATCAAGTCGTTCGGATGCACCCCGGTTTTCCCTCGGGGGCGAGTCATCATAGGGTTTCAGTACTCAAATAAATAAAGAAGTCCACCCTGAACCTAGTGAGTCAAATAATTCATGTCTGTTAGTGTAAGGAAGTTTGACGTAGTCAAGGGCCCATAATCTCTATTTGTGAAACTTATGTGTAGGGTTTTTGTTCCCATGTAGATAAATGAATAAGTGGAGCTCTCTCTTCTCGCACGGCTCCTATCGCTCGGGAAAGTAGGTCTGAGGGGACTTTGTGCCTGGTGCTTTCGAGTCATCTGACTTGGGATGCACCGACCAAACTCCCATTACACGGGTGGTAGGGATCACCCTTTGTGAAGATTTGGGGAAAGGGGTACGTGATAGTGTAAGTCCTCATAAGCAATGATGCATGAAACCTGACCCTAGGAGAATCAAACACCAACCAATAAAATGCTCCAAAGAAAAAAAACAGATAGAAAAAAAATCAAATAAGAACCTTAATGGACTTTACACATTGCATCACATTCAGAAGTTAAGGTTGCCCATGTCTTTCACTTAAGTCCTTAACTAACTTTCACGAATGATTCATTAAGGCTAGGTGTGTGGACAAACTACTTACATAGAGTCGGCCCGTAGCATTACCGCGTCCAATGATCGACAAAATGAGCCATCGAGTCGTGTAGCTAGGTTGAATAATGCATCTTTGTTCGGATTTTGTGGGTGTATCCGCTGAAAACCCTCAAGAGACAACACTCCTCCTTCGCGACAATGAGGTTTAACGGCTTGTTGCACGTGCTAAGTGCAATCATGATTCCTACAAAAGTGAGTTACAATTTCTTGTTTTTCGTATGCTTTTCTCATTCTTTGTTTTGCTTGGGACTACCAAAAGTTAGGTGTGGAAGTATTTCATTGACATCATTTCATGCTTACATTTGCATCTTATATACATTATCTTTCACCTAAACAATGCTATGTGACGAGTTTTATGTTTGAATATCAGAAATAAAGAGGTTTGAAGAGAAGAAGCATAAAAAGACCCAAAAGTAGGAAAAAAGACTGAGTTGAAAGACTCGAGGACTAAGATGCAAGATCAAAGGACCTGAATGAAAGATTGAAGGACCAATGAGCATACAAAAATACTCCACACCATCATGGGGAGTATTTTGGCAATTCTATTCAGGTCAGAGCTCCAACAAGTCAAGTAGATGCCTCAAAGACAAGCAATACCATCATGGAAAGCCCAGACGAAAGCCCAGGCCGATCCGGATCCTGTAGACCACCAATTGGCGGTCCGGGTTTCTCTGGATCCGCTGAGATTTTTGTGGGTTGTGTATTATAGCGTATTTAGTCTATTTATGGTATTTGTTTAGTCCCATACCGGGAGATTGTCCCGGATTACCTTTTTCTATGGCTATAAATAGAACTCTTCACCTTCTATTGTAATCACTCCGTGCTTTGTGGCCATTCTCCCTAATTGAAGTGAAAGCCTTCAAGCAAGAAACTCAAGTGGGGAGATGCTACTAGTATTGTGAGTTAAATCAATAAAGATTTCTTTGTTTTGTGCTTCTTTTATAGTTCTTGCATGTTTAGTTTAATTGTCTTTTATTAACTCTAGCTTAGTTAATATGTCTTCTTATCTTATTGTAATAGTTAGTTTAATGTTTAGTGAGTAAAACCACTCCCCTTTTGGGGGGGTGGAGATGATACTTATATATGCAATTAAGAAAGGTAGAATGTTTTATTTTGAAATATGTTGATTAATAGGAATGCATGCTTGCTTGTTAGAATAGAACACTTCACTAGATGGGTTATGCCACAAGTTTTAAGACACCTCCCATGTCTGTTTAGTTTCTTAAATAACCAGCTTGTGTTTATGAATGTTAATCAAATCGGTTAGTGATTTAATTGATGGGTTTTGCCATGATAAGTAGACACCTCCCATACATGAAAACACTACCTCCACTTGTCCCTATAGGAAGACATTCTTACCTCCTTATTGTGTATGTGTAGTCACTCCACCCCCTAAGGGGTCTCTCTCTTACTGATTCCAGGAAACTTATCAAGTTCTTAGTTCAGTTTTGTAGTTCATCGCTTGTTGTTTGCTTGTGCATGTGTTACTTCCTAGTTTAGTGTAGGGTAGAGTAGTATAATCAAACTCTCTTCCATTTTTGTTGCAACTTGATTTCGTGCAAACGAGAGGCTGCTCACCTCCCTGCGGACGACCCGTATTTGTCATGTCTTCACCGACACCGTGCACTTGCGGTATAATTAAAACATTCAACAAGATTTTGGCGTCGTTGCCGGGGAGGTGCCAGTTCAGACTCTGGTTTGGACGATTCGAGTGGATTAAATTTGTGTTTTGTAGTTTTCTTTGTTCCAGGAGACTCTGAGGACCAAGGGAAAGAACGAGGAGAAAGTTGAAGCCAAACAAAGCAGCATAGACCGCCTATCAGCGGTCTGGTGAACTCTGTTTCCTTTCTTTTTTCTTTGTCCTGTGGTATTATTGGCTATAGTGATCTGGGACTCGATTTGGCATGTTTTAACTTATAGTTTATTGCTAGATCAATAATCAATCTCCCTTTTAGCAACTTGGACCTTAAAATCTAAAGCAAAAGATTAGGCATTATTTCTTGTTTAGGTCATGCATCATGTGCTCGACTTAGGCATGTAGATTGTCTTTTCTTTTAGCTTTACTTTCAGTTGTTGAGTGCTGGCGTGAGGTACGAATTTCCTTCTTTCATTTATGCATTCCGTATGAACATGCATTAGTTAGTAGGAAGTACATTGCAACAAGTGTGACTTGAGCGTTTGTTTGGAGAGTTGATTGTTAGATTAGGACTCCAAAACGCTACTAACGAGTGGCTATCCCATATAAGTTAAGGTGGGAGATTTCATCACCTTTTTCTTCACCCCAAAAACCACACTAATCAAGAGCCTAATTTTAGAATCAAGTAGACATTGGCCCTAAGGATTTCGGGCGCATTAGGAGAGTGATTCGGTCCCGACCGTCGTGGCCTGATCGGCGTTGCCCACTCTGTCGATAGTAGGAGAGACGAGATCTCCGGATCTTGAATTACTTGCTTGGCTTTGTTGTCCTCGTTGTAAGGAGGTGAGGCGTGTTGAGGCCGTGTGACCTCGCAGTTAGGCGTCGTCAAGTTGTAAGGACCTATAGCGACCATAGGACTGTTTAAGCGTTGTTTGCTAGTGTGCTTCTACCTGCACCCACCCACCGTAGCATAAGGGCTTCTTCCCTTCTCTCCTGAGTCACTCTTTCTCTCCTGTGTCCTGCCGTCTTCTCCTCTACGCACATTCTTTGTTAAAAAAAAATGTGCGCCCGAAATCCTTAAAGCCAATGTCTATTTGATTTTCAAATTAGGCTCTTGATTAGTGTGGTTTTTGTGGGCCCTTTGTCGTTCGACCGTGGGCACTGTTGTAGGTCAGTTGGGGTGTTGACCATCCAAACGGTCGACTGCCTGTTTAACTCGTCCGACCGATGACTTAAGTTGAATAGTGGTTGGGTTAGACCGATGGTGGTTCGGTCGCCCGATGTTGTTTGGATGCATGGTGGATTTTACTAGTGGACTTTGGTCGACCGAGAGTGCTCGGGGATTCGACTTGTTGATGATGTTGAATGATGGTGGATTTTACTGATGGGTTGCGGTCAAACAGGTCCCCTTTGTCGTTCGACCGATTGGTCATTTTGTTCGTTGTACCTCGGCAGTGACCTTCTAAATGGTCGACCGGTCCCTGACTTTGGCTCGACCGAACGTTTGTTGTTGGCGGGAATTGTTCGACCGATGAAGCGCCGGTCTAGGCAATTGCCCTATTTTAGTGAGAGTCGGTCGACCAGGACTCTTGGTTCGATCGACCATTTGTGTCTAGTGTTGCACATTGGAGGTGCGGATGTTGTGGTCGTCCGTGTGAGGCGAGTTGTGGTGCTGATGTTCTTCTGGCAAGTGTGCTAGTGAGCACGGGTGTTGCGGTGGTTGGGTGAAAAAGCCCTAGAGCTCCGTAGTGCGTTCAGGTTGGGTGAAAGAGCCCTGGAGCCTGAGCATGGACCGCGTGATAAGGGTTGGGTGAAAGAACCCTGGAGCCCTTAGACGTTTGGGTTTGGTGAAAGAGCCCTGGAGCCCTGGTCGTAATCACATATTTTCTATCTTTATTCGCCATCTGATTTCGGTCATACCAGAGGTTGCTCACCTCCCTGCGGACGACCCGTACTTGTCCCGTCTTCACCGACGGCTGTGCAATTGCAGTCTAGATTTAAAACGATTAAACAGTGCCCGATGAGAGGAGCGCCGCTACCAGATCTTGCTTGTATTATTGTATAACCTTTTGATGTAATCACACTTTTGAAATACTCGGATATATATATATATATATATATATATATATTTATAAATGTTGGTGCACATGTTCCCTTGTATTTGAGTAATATCCTCTGTTTAATTGTTTGTTATAAAAAATTTAAATTCTTCCGCTGTTTGAGGATGTTACACATAAGGTAGCGAGCCATGTTTTGCCTAGAGGCATCGACAAGTGCTCAAGGATCCGGCCAAACTTATTTCTAAGGAAATTGGTTCGTCCGAAAATAGGGAAGTCATTTTTCATTTTCATTTACTTCGTCTCCATTTAAGAAAGTGAATTCCTCAGAATTCCTTCCATGTTTCAGTACATACAAAAACTGCAATAGGAGTGACAAAGAGTAACACAAGATGAGGAGGTAAAGTTTTCGATTCTTCGACCACCACGAATAACACAACCCAACTCAACGAAGAGTTATTTGGTTTTGTGATCTACTAAGTCATGATAGACATTCAATTTTGTTCCTTAAATAATTCTTGTAACCTCTTATCTTTATTGAGTTGGTTGGATTTATTGGATTAATCTAGGATTAATAAGATATTTGCCCAAAGCACTAACACATGGCGTGTCCCTATTGGACTACACATTTAAGGGTTTAGGGTGGAGCCATCTATATAAGGAGGGGAGCCTCCCATTGGATAAAAAGAACGAGGGTGCAAACCCTAGCCTCCACCCACCCTAGCCGCCACCTTCTCTCTCTCCCATTTCGTCCCTCCACCTCCACCAAGCTCATTCCGTGGACTCTTGGGTTGTGGACTCGCGCTCCTTCTCCAAGAGAGTAGGAGACCGACCGGTGAAAAGGATTCCGTAAGGTGACCTCCGATCTTCCTTCCGCTGCCACAGGTTCTCTCCAAGAAAGGTACTCCTGAACCAGTAGAAACGTTGTTTGCTAACATTGGTACCAGAGCCATCTCGGTAACCTTCGAATCCACACCATGCTTGACGAATTTTTGTTTCATGATAATCTGATTTGAGATAAAAATTCTGTGGTTATGTTTTTTGGAGAAAGAAAGATAACAGAAAAATCAACATTGCTTAGTTACATGATGCGCATGTTATATATGTTGATTGTTCATGTTTTTTCTTTCAAATTCGTTTTTGTTATTCTGGAAATGAAAACTCAGAAGTTTTTTATCTTTAAATGAAATAATATGATCGTTCATTTAGAGATATAAGTGGTGCATGTGTGCTGAGTTCTTTCTAACATGCGATTAGGGTTTAGACTAAACTCTACTTGTTGCACATGTTTTGGTTCATTAGAGCATGCATCTAGGGTTAGATTTTGCTCCTCCATTCTTGCGCATGTATGCATGGTTTAAGATGGATTTTTCCTGATTTTATTTCGAGTCAATATGATATGTTGGAATTCTGTTTTTTCGGTGTTGTTACCTCTATTCTTTGCGGATGTATTAGATAAAATCAGAAGTTATTTTCCATGTTGATTCTTCTAAATTATGCAAATATATACATGAAATCAGATGTCTATTTTTCCTGATTTTTCCGAATTAGGGTTAGATATTATTTATTCTAATCTTTGAGCATGTATACATGAAATCTGTGTTAACCCTATCATGATGATCTTCTGTTTTTGCGCATGTTTTATATGATAATCTGTAGATTAATTCTCTGATATTTTTACATGCTTGAATTAGATGATAATGTTTGTATGTCATTTGTATATCATCATGCATGTCGGATTGCATGGATGGATCAAATGTTGTTATCTCTGATTCGTGTACATGCATGACTAGATCTCATGTTTGCTGGAATTTCGTGTATATGCTTGTTTATTTAGCATTATTCAATATGAGCATGCATATAGAGTAGATGTTTATTTCCATATGCATATGCATGATAATTGTGTAGCCTTGTTGCTCCAAAGAATTTCGGATATGGCTATTTTTGGAGCATTAACATGCATGTGATTGATTGGTTTCCTTACTGAAAAATGCGCATATATGCTTGCTGTTCTCTTGAAAATTTCGAATTTTTTCTTTCCAATAGAAGTAGCATAATTATTGTTGATTGCATGCTTATATTGATTAAGGAAAGATTGGCAAATTCTGAAATTTTTTAGAGCATATTATGGCCTGGAGTTTTGTTGCCTTAAAAGTATTTTTTTGAACTCTTTCCTTTGATGCACATATATGTGATGATCTCATTTAAGGAATTTCGGATTTTTTGGAATGATAGCATGCATTTCATTTGAAATATTTCCTTTATGATTAAATCCACATACATGTGTTGATCTCATAGACGATTTTTTCCGGAATTTTCTTTCCTAATGCGAGTAGGATAATTTTTACGCTCTCATGATTATGTTGATTGGGGAAAGAAAAAAAAAATTCTGTTTTGAGATACTGTTATGGAGATTGATTGGTTTTCCATAAACGTTTTTCTTATGATCCATATATGCGTTGTTTCCTTATATATTACTTCCTTCTTATTTGGAAGTGGTGTACACTTTATTCATGCGTGTGATTGTGCTAACGTATGGAAAGATTGCGCTTGTATGGTATGAATGGTGTGAATGGATGCTGATTTATTTTTGCTGCCTTATTGAGAGTTGAGCATAATTTCATTCATTCATTTCCATTTGCAATAGATATCGCAATGGGCTGTAATAATGATGGACTGTGGACTGTTTATTGCCATAGGGAGACGAGGGGCTCCTTTATTTTTATTATTGCGATATTATTGTTATAAGGCTTATGCAGGTTCCCATCTACAGTGCTAAATCCCTATGGGGGATCCTTAGCTCGATATGGAAGTAATGTAGCAATTAATTTGTGTGATCTTGATTGGAATGTTCAGAAAGGAACATTTTTTTGGAACTTGCATGCCTAATGGGAGTTGCAAAGTAGAAGTGTTTTGTGTAAACCACCTTGCAACCGGCGGATAATTATTTATTTGCTGCTGATTTGCCATGATTTATACGTTTTTTAGGGTTATTAAATCATGATGGAGCACAATATATGAATTGGTAAAATAGCTTTATTAACTATTGCATGAGGATTTGATCGAACGCTTTATGTTTTCCTTTGGTCTGAATGCTATAGTTATTAAGTTAGTTTATTCTTTTATGACTATTGCGGCTCGTTGTATTTTATGCTAGAACTCATGTATCGCTATGTGGTTTTTTGTCCTAGATTTTTATGGCTGCTTCCAAAAGAATTGTCGCTGATCTGACTCGAGGAGATAAACTCAATGAAAGAAATTACGATCTGTGGCATCGTAAAATTGAGTATCTCTTAGAGGATCAGGACATGTTAGAAAATATAACCCAAACTATGTCTCCCCCCGAGGAGGGGAACACTACGCAGCATTGCAGAAATATGGATGTCTATAATGCATGGAAAAAGAAAGACCGTATTGCTCGCATTACAATTCTTAGTTCGATGCGAGATTATCTGTTACTGCGGTTCGAAAAATTGCGAACTGCAAAGGCCTTGTGGGAAGTTGTGAAGTTTTAGTACGGAGTGACCTCCGTCACAAGGGCCCACCAGCTTGGGCTCATGTTTGATGGGTATAAAATGCGCCAAGGTCACACAATGAGGCAGCATATTACCACAATGTCAAACATGATTAGCGATCTGAGCGCTGCCGGTCGTGCTAAGACCGATGAGGAGCAAGTGTCTGCTCTCATCAGATCATTGCCTTCGAAGAGTTGGGAACATATGAAGGTCCATCTGACCCATGCTGATGACATCAGGACATTTGACCATGCCGCAAAACACCTAGAGCTGGAGGAGGACCGCATGCTTGCGGAAGCCCCTCTAACTGAAGTGTTTGCTGCTGAAGCTGGCGCTCCTCGGAGGAGTGCAGGTTTTAAGCGCAAAAGAGATAGAGCTCAGGGTTTTAAAGGCAAGAAGGGTGCAAATTAGAACAAAATAGAAAACAAAGCTGGAAAGAAACGACCTCGAGGATCCAGAGGTGGGAAAGATAAGTCTAATGTGACTTGTTTTAACTGCAGAAAGACTGGACATTTTGCTCGTGAGTGCACTGAGCAAAAGGTAATTGTTGTGTGTAATCCCTTGAATTGTAACGTGACTAGTTCTGTGATGCTCACCGATCACTCTCCTGTGTGGATTGTGAATACAGGTGCCACGGACCACGTAACAAAGGATCGTTCTGCCTTCGTGGAATATCGCCGTGTTCCAAGTGGGAGGCGAATAAACATGGCGAACAACACTAGCATTGAAGTTCTTGGAGTTGGCACATGCAAAATGTCTTTGCGAAGTGGCCGGATCCTATTACTTCACGACGTGTTGTATGCACCAGCTATACAGCGAAATATTATTTCTGTTGTTGTTTTGATGAGACATGGTTTTAAAGTTGTTTTTGAGAACAATGATATGGGTTTATACCTTGCTAACATTTATTATGGACGTGCCTTTCTTTCAGACGGTTTTATTGTGTTGGATGCAATTTATGATTTCAATCATCACACTAGTGCCTTTATGAGTCAAAGTTCCATGAATAATGATTCAGTTATGTGGCATGCTAGACTAGGTCACATTGGTGTTGATCGGATGAACAGGTTGGCAAAGGAGGGGGTATTAGGAGAATGCTCCAAATTTGAATTGCTGACTTGTGAATCTTGTCTAGCTGGAAAGGCAACTAGAAAACCGTTCGGAAAAACCATTAAGGCTACTTCTCCTTTAGAACTAATTCACTCGGATATTTGTGGACCTTTGAATGTGCGTACTAGACATGGACAAAGTTACTTCATCACATTTATTGATGACTACACTAGATATGGTCATATTTATCTTATTTCTCACAAGTCAGAAGCTCTAGAATGCTTTAAGAAATTCATGAGCTTGGTAGAGAATCAATTGGATAATAAGATAAAAACTCTTAGAACAGACAGAGGTGGGGAGTATCTCTCCATAATGTTCAAGGAGTTATGTGATGAAAAAAGGATATCTAGACAACTCACTATGCCTTATACTCCTCAGCAAAATGGTGTTGCCGAGAGAAGGAATAGAACGTTGCTAGACATTGTTAGATCCATGATGGCGCATGCGAGCTTGCCAAATTCGTTTTGGGGAGATGCTCTAATGATTGCTGCCTACATCCTCAATAGAGTTCCAACAAAATCGGTTCCCTCAACTCCATATGAGTACGGAAGCCTGATTTTAGTCTGCTGCATCCTTGGGGATGCGCGACATATATTCATTCTACTAGTCACCGATATGGAAAACTATGACCTAGAGGGAAAAGTGTATCTTTGTAAAACACAGTAATCTCTCCAAAGGTTATGTTTTTATCGGGCTAGACGAGAATGAAAGAAGGACGGAACTGGAGTCTAGGGATGCCACATTCTTGGAAAATGTTTTTCCAACTCTTGCTGGAGCTATCAAAGAGTCAGTGGACTTCTTTGAACAACAAGATGAGGACATTGCCACTCCACGGGATCAGGATCTGGAAGTTTAACATGAGGTTCCACCAGTCAATCCTAGTGGGAGCAGCAATGCTGAGGATCTGATAGCTCTCACGGAAGTTTAACCCATCTGCGTCGAAGTAAACGCGGGCTCATTCCTCGTAGGCGGTTTCGCTTAGAGGAAGAGGCCCTCATGATAGCTCAAGAAGAAATTGATTATGAATCATCTGGGATGACAGTAATCGATGAGCAAGAACCGGAGACCTTGAAAGAGGCTTTGGAAGGTCCAAATGCGAAAGAGTGGTTAGAAGCTATAAAGGAAGAGTTGGAGTCGATGAAAGTTAATCGAGTCTGGGACTTGGTCGACTTACCGCCGAACCAAAAGGCCATTGGGGCCAAGTGGATCCTCAAGATTAAGAGGAAGGCGGATGGATCTATTGATAGATTCAAGGCTAGACTGGTAGCTAAAGGCTACACCCAAAGAGAAGGCATGGATTTTGAGAAAACCTTTTCACCTGTGGTTAGGTTTGCCTCCATCCGCCTTCTACTAGCTATTGTAGCTCAGATGGACTTAGAGATTTACAAAATGGATGTAAAGACTTCTTTTCTCAATGGAGTATTTGATGAGGAGATCTATATGGATCAACCTCAAGGTTTTGAAGTCAAAGGACAACAGCGCAAAGTGTGCATGCTCAGTAAGTCCTTGTATGGCTTAAAACAAGCGTGTAGACAGTGGAACATTCGCTTCCACCAAGCTATATCAGAGAATGCGTTCTCTATGCTTGAGTAAGATCACTGTGTGTACGTTAAGAGATCCAATGGTAAATTTGTCATTCTGACCTTGTATGTTGATGACATACTCATGGCTGGCAATAGCAAAGAGTTGCTGAAATCCACTAAAGAGTGGTTGTCCTCCACGTTTGATATGAAGGACATGGGTGAAGCTAGCTACGTCCTTGGTGTCAAGATAGTTAGAAATAGGTCCAAGAGACTTCTGGGATTGTCTCAAGTGACTTATATTAACAACATCTTGAAGAAATACCCTATGGACAAATGCAAACCAATCGACACTCCAGTTAAGAAGGGTTTGCACTTGAGCCTTGATAAGCATCCTGAGACTCCTGAAGAGAAGGCGAAAATGAGCAAGGTTCCATACTCCAATGTTGTAGGAAGCCTTATGTACGCTATGATGTGTACTAGGCCAGACATTTGTTATGCTGTGGGCATGGTGAGTCGATGGCAGTCTAGCCCAAGCATGGAGCACAGGAAGGCAGTCAAGAGAATCATGAGATACCTCAGAGGAACGAGTAACTACATGTTGTGTTACCAAGCATCAGATCTCTGCCTGATTGGCTATAGTGATGCCGATTGGGCTGGAGACATTGATGAAAGGAAGTCTACCTCTGGTTATGCTTTCTTGCTGGCTAATGGGGCCATCTCATGGTCCAGCAAGAAGCAAACCTGTATAGCCTTGTCGACTATGGAAGCAGAGTATGTTGCATGCTCTGCAGCAGTACAGGAGGCAGTTTGGTTGAGGAAGTTCTTACAACATACTGGGCTAGTAGAGACATCAGATGAGCCTGTTGTTGTCTATTGTGACAGCATGGCAGCCATTCGTTATGTGAAAGACCCCAAATATCATGGAAAGACCAAACATATACATGTTAGGTATCATTTTGTGAAGAACATTATAGCGATAAAGGAAGTTGTGTTAAGACATGTGTCTACTAGTCTTATGGTAGCTGACCCTCTTACCAAGGCTATAGCTAAGGACTCGTTTGTGTCTCATGTGAAGTCTTTAGGCTTACGCAGACTTTGATGTATTGACATGTCTAACTTCCTTTTATGAGTGATTGTGTTTTCCTTTCGACTATATCTGTTTGGTTGATGTAGTTGTTCTAGCATAAAATATTATTCTGTCAATAGGCTGAAGAATGCTCACTCACACGACCATTCGCCTCTGGCGCTTTGATAGCGAGCAGAGATGAGACTGATCATGAGGAGATCTTGTATGATAGATCCAGAGCAGTTCATGATAGGACAGACGCCTTGATTAGGAATCAAGATGAGATCCTCTATGTTGGTGAGAATTGACATGAATGTTCCCACGATTCATGTGACCTATAGAAGCCAAGTGCGAGCATCACATGTGGCGCCAAGTGGCACCTGTATGGTGTTAAGGCGACAATGATGAAGCTCGTGTCAGGCGCAGAGGGGGTGCGACTGGACTAAGACTTTATGGTGTGTAGAGACAGACATACTATTGTGTACAGTATGATCCACCATAACATGTTTGTCATACAACATGTGCTGAGCGACCATTTGGAAGTGAAAGGATGGATCCCTGCTCCTTCACTGTGTGAGTCCAAGACTTGATTGTCATTAGTTTCCCTCAGTGACCTTCGACGACACCGTGAAGCAAAGAGTTGATGTGGCTACTTTGGGATGTTATCTATGACCATGAGAGATTCGGTTTAAAGAGGCATCTTCGGGAAAGGAGTCAACTCTGAGTGTAATGGTGGTCTGGGGCGAAGGGAAAGGTTTGACTCGACTGCACTAAAAGTATTTGCTGGGCCCAACTGTATTGGATACAGTAGCAAGTACCTTGAGGACAAGAAGGTATTCTCTCCGAGGGATCGAGATATTGTTCATGTTATGTGAGTTTCTGATTAAACCTGGGGAATTGTGATGTGCATTTTAATTGCTTATTTGTTGTTTTATGAGGATGTTGTCATTCTGGCCTTCTAGTAAGGTTTCTAGTTTGAGACTCCTAAATTGCAGGTGCATCACCGGTCGCACGACCCATTTGTCCGTATGATCGGAAGAGTACATGTGTCGGGGACATAGATGGTCGTGTATCGAGGAAACATGATCAGAGACTTGCGTATTGTGGATGTGTACTTGGAGAGAGGAGTAGTTGTATGTATCAGGGATATATACATATGTGTCGGGGACACATAAAGAGGTGACATATTGCCATTGTGTGATTGTATGTATCAGGGATATATGCATATCTGTCGAGGACACAAAAGCAGATGACATGTTGTTATCGTGCTGTTTTGCAAGTGGGAGACATTGGATTAATCTAGGATTAATAAGATACTTGCCCAAAGCAGTTACACATGGCGCGTCCCTATTGGACTACACATTTAAGGGTTTAGGGTGGAGCCATCTATATAAGGAGGGGAGCCTCCCATTGGATAAAAAGAACGAGGGTGCAAACCCTAGCCTCCACCCACCATAGCCGCCACCTTCTCTCTCTCCCATTTCGTCCCTCAACCTCCACCAAGCTCATTCCGTGGACTCTTGGGTTGTGGACTCGCACTCCTTCTCCAAGAGAGTAGGAGACCGACCGGTGAAAAGGATTCCGTAAGGTGACATCCGATCTTCCTTCCGCTGCCACAGGTTCTCTCCAAAAAAGGTACTCCTGAACCTGTAGAAACGTTGTTTGCTAACAGGATTTAAGGTCCTCTCACAAGAATTGTATTCTTTAAGAGAAGTGTTTGAATAACACGAGTGACCTGTGGCCTGGGCTCGATAAAGTTCCAGGTTTTAAAAAAATAAGATAAATAAACTTAATTTTCACATGAAAAAATATTTTGGTCAAGAAGAGAGAAAAAGAGAGAGTAAGAACAGAAAGGATGGGATTGTAGGGAGAGAAAGAAAGATATAGTAAGTTTTGCCAAATTTAAAAACAAAGAAAGGTAATTAGTATTTTTTAGATAGTTCATGGTTTGTTTTGCGAGATTTTATAATAAAACAATATATACTTAACGGTTATTGTGATATAATAGCATGAGTTTTTGCTGAAGTTACATAAAAGAAAATAAGGATTTTTCGAAGTGTTATCCAAGCAAATTCAATTTTGCAAGTGGTATTTTAGCAATTTCATTGTTTTCCAAGGGGCATGCAAGAAAGAAACTCTCTTCTTAATATTACAGTAGTAGTATGAACGTTGTCAATTCTAAGCATTGGAAGTTATTTCATAGTGTATATATACATATAGGACCAAAAAATCAACATATGAAATTCATTTCAAGTTCGGGATCACTTGATCTTATATAAAACAACCTTAAGAAGATTTTTGATGTTAGTTTTAACAATTTTGTGAAACAAGATCTACAATTTATCCATATGAACTAAAAAATTAAATTATTTATGAGAGTTAAATATGTGTTAACACATTTAAGATTAGTTGATCCCTCGTCTTAATATATGTAAATTGAAGTATAGTGATTCAACTTTTGTATTTACGATCAATTTCATAACTTCTCTTTAGTGTCAATTTTCATTTTAAAACTAATTAATTGAAATTGTGAGCTTACCTTTATAAAGTTGCCCCGAAGTCGTGCAAGCAAACAACACAACGTGAATGTGTTGACAATAACATATATTTTATTCTTTAATACTTGAATTGTGAACAACAAAACTCAAGCTTAAAAATTTCGAACAATCGCACAAAGATGTATAGAATACAATAAAAATTGTAAAATGATTTCAAGATGTCATATTTGATGGAAAAAATAGTGGCAGTACCATGACTCGAATAGCAAAAGAATTCAGATATGAACCCAATCAGTAGTTGTGTCACGCAAAATTTAGGTATTGCCGCCTATAGATTTAATTTGTATACACAATCTCTGAAACGTGGCTACAAAATCCACCAAATCCTTCGAACGAGATGATTTGTGACAATAATCCCAAAATCCTGCCATCACTATTGAAAACCACCAAAACAAAGCCTGTGGAGAACAACAAGGAAGTTTATACCGTTTTGGTTGTTCCCTTGTTTTCAAGGTATGGGATCGATCCTATTCTACCTTAAGTTTATCTGAATGTATTTTTGCCTCTTGATTTATAGGTATTGTTGGATCACCAACGACATCTATCCGTTAGTACATCCGCCGAAGTTTAGCAACACCGACCTATGTAACGGCAACATATAAATATCCGTCGGTGTAGACAAACACCTACGGAAGCTGACATCCACTGACGGATATATATCGTCAACGTATCACTGTACTGTAGTAGTGACACCACATCATCATGATTGTGTTCAGCCAATATATATTCCCACAATGTCATATATATATATATATATATATATCTCAATTTACAATAGGATCCATGAAATGTATATACCAAAAATGTCATACACACAACAAAAATGATTGGTGTTCTACACTACGTTTATGTTGTAAACTAGTTTCCTTCAATTCACCTACCTTTGAATATGAACTATCTCTAAACTAGGTTATTGTACGTATCCTATGCATGTCATACCAGAACTCTCAGTTAGTTGGCTGAATATGGCTGTAATGTCTCAGGTCCTGCTTACCGTTTGGTTTGGTTTGAATGTCAAGTATGTTGAAAATCCTACACATCAGCACCAACAGTATCATGTATATATTCATGTCTTATAATAAAAGCTTAAAGGAAACAACATTACCCGATAAACTTATGTTCCTCAATTAAGTTGCTAACATTATATGGCCAATGAGAAAAGAAGACCACTTCTCTCGCGTCATGTCTATCTAGTCTTGAGAATATGCTTCAAGGGATTCTTTGAACGACTACAAAGTAAAGAAACTCATTTATTAATATATAAACTGTGCCACAAAACATATATAACGCAACATAGGATCAATATAAAAATTGACCTATCTTAAATCTACCGGTGTCACTCCATTCTCAACAAGTTCGTCCATATACCTCATTATGTAGTAACATAATTCTGCAATTTCAACTTGTTTATGGTACTATAATTAAGATGTCATGTATATTAGAAAATCATTAAAATTAATGCAAACAAACATTACTGAATCATCTTACTTTCATTACAACCCAATTTACATTCTTTTTTGTTGCACAACCTGAGATTTCACTGACCGCATGACCCATACCAAAATACGTAAAAATTTTAAAATGGATTCAAACATTCACTAACAACAAATTAACTTATAATATGAATGTAATTATTCTAGATAACTTATATTTTACTATTTTCAATAAATTTTCCTTGGGTCTCATCGATGTCAAAAGATTAAACAAGTAGGTCGTCCACGTAACGGGTTCTACCACAGCTAACATCCAATGTTCCCTGAAAACCACTCATGTTCAATTACTTCATCACTTAAATCAATTTTAATCTTCTTTATGATTCCCAAATGAAATGTAATGAAATTGACGGTTTTATAAAATAAGATGAGCTACCTTCTTCTCCCAATATGATACTAGAAAATAGGCGACCATCGTTGATGCTTGCAACACCTCCGCAAACTTTGTAGATCTCTTGTCTACCTTTGGAGGTCCTCATTTGATCAATAGAGTGGGATTCACATAACCATATTTTCCGTCATTCCACATTTGGTACAAATTCCTACTATAAACAAACTACAACCATTTAAATTTAAATATAACAAAAACACATATGAAAAAGACAAACATGACTTACTTCAAATGAACCTACATGATTGTTATACACAACATTTCCATCTTCAGAAATTGCATGACATCAGTTATGCAGACATATACGAGGTCTTCTATGTCGCCCTCGGTTGTTTGAAATACCATTTCTTTTGGCAGAATACTTTTTATTGTAAAATCTCTAGATTTATCCTTAACAAGAATGTACAACATTTGGAAATTCCTAGACAAATGGCTCTTGTCACACAACTCCTCAGGGGAAGATGCTTTTGACGATGGAACATTATACTGATTTTGAAAAACAAAGAAAATATTATTAGAACAAAGAACATGAGCAATATATCTACCATCAGAGTGTTATTAAATTCAAATTTAATACCTTCTCTTTCTTTATAATTTCTACTATTGTTTCCTCATGGATTGGAATTGGGCATACATCTTCAGGATTCACACTTCCCGTACTACTTCATGGTGTCTGAATAGGTGTGGCCACATCAGGTAATGCGGTTAATTTTTTAAGTACCATAGCAATTTGTTCTTGCAGTATGTGTATGGATCTTTCTTTGCAATCCACATAAATTTCTTTCATACTACGGTTCGAGGAGGATGACCCAAAGTATTGTCATACTCCTATTTGACTAACGATACCACGTACCTGTCTAGCATGCTCCTGTTTACCCAGGGTTGCAGTCAAAATATTTTTGCTGCCATCTGAAACAAATGCACCTTGGGAAGCTTTTAGTGTAAGATCACCCTATTACAAAACACTAGAACCTTAGAAACTATATCATTGCCTAATGTTAAACACTATTTTATTAATTAATTAGGTAGTATAGGAAACACAATAATGAAAGGTAACCACTTTCAATCTTCGTTGCAACCTTTGCCGATGCAGAAGTGATGTAATTCTCGTCTAGAGTAACGTGCACTCTCTTCCACTTATCTTGTCTAGCTGGGGAGATGGAGGCAAACTACTGGCTTGCTCTTCGCTAAAATGAGCCTCTAAAGCTTCCTGCCTTTTTTGGCAACCTTTTCGGCCATCATTATCCTCTGCAATTTACAGTATCCCCCCGCGACAATCTGTGTGGAAACTTGTTTTTTATTGTCGTTCTTGATTTAGCACTCGTAGTTCCTACAAACCAAAAAAAGAGATTAGTTGTCATATTAAACATTCCAATGTCTGAAGCAAGTTTGAATGTATATTTTCCTACAAATTCTGGAGTTGGCCTTGAGCTTTTTGAATTCAGCCCATGTCGTCTACGTAATAAAATTGTAAATTTTCCAAGGATCTCGATACTTTTACTTTCCAAAAATGAAATCCGACGTCAACTTTGTTTTGTAATCCTTCGATCGAGTACTAACATATGATATCCACTTCCTTTTCAACTCTTTAGTTGAATGGAAAATGAATTTTCATGCAACACAAAATCTGAAAAGTAGTATTGATTAGATAAAAACATGTAAAGAAAGGTGGAAACCTAAAAGAAAATCTGGAAAATTTATGAACTAACCATTGCATTTTTTTCCAAATTTGCTCTCTCAATGATTCATCTATCATTGACCACTTGGCAATACAAATACACTTTGCTTCTTGCCAGAGTACCCATATAACTTATCAATAATCTTTGATTTCTCTGGTGGGCTTCAAGTAAGAATCAAACTCCACGGGAAATAGACATTGCTGCTGAAGTATTTTTTGAAACTCCAACATAAGAGTAGCACCACAAGGATCAAGGATGCTCGGGGCAAAACAAGAAACTGGGAGGCACTGAATCGGACGGTTCGAACTTGCGGTGAAAGGTCCTGGCGCGTAAATGAAAATTACTTGCTGTGAAAAGTTAACTTAAAAGTGACAAAGGTTTACAATTTAAAAACATTGTCCTTTTAAACCCACGAATGTATCCTTTAAATCCCAAGTATGTCCTTTAAAACTTCAATGTGTCCTTTAAATCCCAAGTATATAGGTGGAGCTCTCTCTCTCTCTCTCTCACGTATCTCTCATTTTTCTCTCTCACGTCACTCTCTCTCCCTCAGCGATTGTTCTCCGTCGTGGAGGTGTTCTTCGGCAAGGAGAAGTGGGGTTTGGCGAGTGTTGGTTGGTGTAGGTGAGTTTGTTATTTTGCTAAACCTGTTCCACTTGGTTTGGATTTCTCTCTCAACCTACATCGTTTTCAGTTGTTGTGGTCGGTGTGGAGATTGACGGAGGTGAACGTGTGGCTGTGAAACAATGAGGAGGTGTGCTTGTTGATCGAGCGAGCGTTCATCGGTGGATTGTGATTTTGTGGAGAAGTGCTCGTGGAAGCACCGTCGAGGTTATTCGAAGGTTTCTTCAAACGTTCACGATATCTCAAACTTATCGTTGTAGCTCAGTTTTGTTGTGTGAGTATTTTGAAGTCGACGGTAGGCCGCAAGGCTCGTCGCAAGCAAACATTCAGTAGATTGGTCGACCGTTCCTAATGAGAATTTGGGTTTCTACCTCCCACCAGTCGAATGATGCCCATGGGCGGTCGACCGGTTGTGCATTTTAAGCAACCCAGGTTGGTTTCGGTCGAATGGGGCCACTTTGTTGTTCGCCCGTGTGCACTGTTGTAGGTCGGTTGGGGCGTTGACCATTGATTAACATCATTTCATGCTTACATTTGCATCTTCTATCCATTATCTTTAACCTAAATAATGCTAAGTGATGAGTTTTATGTTTGAATTTCAGAAATAAAGAGGTTTGAAAAGAAGAAGCAAAAAAAGACCCAAAAGCAGGAAAAATGACTGAGTTGAAAAACACGAGGACTAAGATGCAAGATCAAAGGACCTAAATGAAAGATCGAAGGACCAATGAGCATACAAAAATACTCCACACCATCATAGGGAGTATTTTGGCAATTCTATTTGGCATCATTAGTTTAATGTTTAGTGAATAAAACCACTCCCTTTTTGGGGGGGGTGGAGATGATACTTATATATGCAATTAACAAAGGAAGAATGTTTTATTTTGAAATATGTTGATTAATATGAATGCATGCTTTCTTGTTAGAATAGAACACTTCACTAGATGGGTTTTGTCACAAGTTTTAAGACACCTCCCATGCTTGTTTAGTTTCTTAAATAACCAACTTGTGTTTATGAATATTAATCAAATAGGTTAGTGATTTAATTGATGAGTTTTGCCATGATAAGTAGACACCTCCAATACATGAAAACACTACCTCCACTTGTGCCTATAGGAAGACATTTTTGGGTAGACCTTTTTTGGCGACGTCAAATGCCTTAATCAATTGTCGTACTAGACTCGTGAAATTGTCGTTCGGGAATTTCACCACGACTTTCCATGTGTTCAATATGTCAAGGCAGCTGGCATCTTTCGAGGACCCCATGGAAGTCAATCTTATCCGGGACATGGAAGAAGAAATAGAAGAAGAGTACCCCCTGATTCATGAAAATCTAAGTGCTTACATCATGGACGATTCTGATCATGAAGAGGACGGGGGCGAGTTGAGCAATGATGTGCATGCTATTCAGTACATGCGAGCTCCTCCTATCTTACATCTCGAGCTAGATATCACGCCTCGCCTTGAGGAACCACCCACAGTTGAGCGTAAAGAACTCCCTAAGGAACTGAAACACATTTTTCTCGGTCCGAACAAGTCATTTCCGGTGATTATTTCATCGACGTTGACTGGTGATCAGGAAGAACGTCTAATTCAAGTCCTAAAGGAGCACAACTCAGCCATTGGGTGGTCCTTGAGGGATATGAAAGGGCTAAGTCCCAATGTCGTGCAGCACCACATCTTTATGGAGGATGAGGCACGACCACGTCGCGACCCATAGAGGCGTTTAAATCCAGCCATGACAGAAGTAGTTAAGAAGGAGATCATCAAGTGTTTAGATCATGGCATCATTTTCCCCATTTCAGACAGTACTTGGGTAAGTCATGTCCAGGTTGTGCCCAAGAAGTCGGGTATCACAGTTGTCCAGAATGACAACAATGAGTTCGTACCCAAACGACTTCAAACTGGGTGGCGAGTTTGTATTGACTATAGGAAGTTGAACGTTGTCACGCGTAAGGACCACTTCCCTCTACCTTTCATCGACCAGGTGTTGGAGAGACTCGCCGGGCACACCTATTACTATTTCCTTGATGGTTATTTGGGGTACAATCAAATCCCAGTCGCCCTCGAAGACCAGGAGAAACCACGTTCACTTCTCCTTTTGGGACGTTTGCTTATAGACGGATGCCTTTTGGACTATGCAATGCACCGACAACATTCCAACGTTGCATGTTAAGTATCTTTTCCGATATGGTCGAGAACTTCCTTGAGATCTTCATGGATGATTTCTCAGTTCATGGCACCTCCTTTGATGAGTGCTTTCACCACCTGAGCCTTGTTCTCAAAAGGTGTTCGGAAACGAACTTAGCCCTTAATTGGGAAAAGTGTCATTTCATGGTTACAAAAGGCATCGTCATGGGTCATGTGGTATCTCGTGATGGTATCTAGGTGGATAGGGCAAAAATTGAGCTTATTTCTAAGCTTCCGCCACCCACTTCGGTAAAAGAAATCCGTTCATTCCTAGGACACGTCGGTTTTTACTGGCGATTTATTAAGGATTTCAGCAAAATAGCTTGCCCCTTCACGAGCTTGCTTGCTAAAGGTACCTCTTTTGAGTTCACACCTGAGTGCATGACTGTGTATGAGTTTCTGAAGCGTGAGTTGACCTCCGTTCCTATTATTAAGGCACCGGTGTGGACTCTACCTTTCGAGTTGATGTGTGATGCATCTGATTACGCGATAGGAGCGGTTTAGGGTCAGAAAGTCGACAAATTACCTCATGTGATCTACTATGCAAGCCTTACTCTCAATGACGCCTAGCTCAACTACTCTTTTACTGAGAAAGAGTTCCTCGCGATCATATTTGTGTTGGAAAATTTTCACCAATACCTCATTGGGTCGCATGTCATCATCTACATAGAGCACTAAACTCTCCGCTACCTTTTGTCTAAAAAGGATGTGAAACCCCGTCTCCTGCATTGGATCTTGTTGTTACAAGAGTTCGACCTTAAAATACGGGACAAGAAGGGATGCGAGAATGTCGTGGCTGATCACCTCTCTCACATCCCAGTTGATCTTTCACTGGATCCACCGGTGAACGAGTTCTTCCGTTATGAGAACCTTATGGCAATAGCCTCACCCCCGTGGTTCGCTGACATTGTGAACTATTTAGCAACCGGGGAGGTGCCGGCTCATTGGAGACATAGTGAGACAGCGAAATTCAAGTCGTTAGTCAAGCACTTCTATTGGGATGATCCCTACTTATTTAAGTACTGTGCCGATCAAATCATAAGGAGGTGCTTTCCTGACGATGAGATTCAGAGCGTCTTGTACTTTTTCCATAAGGAGGCACGTGGTGGGCACTTCGATGCCCAGAAAACCGCAGCCAAAGTACTCCAATGCAGTTTTTACTGGCCAACGTTGTTCCAAGACGCTTTTGCATTTTGCAAAGCAAGCGATAGGTGCCAACGTATGGGCCGCATTGGTAAACGTGATATGATTACACTCAATCCTATCTTAGTGGTCAACATCTTTGATGTTTGGGGAATTGACTTCATGGGACCTTTCCCCGAGTCCCATGGTCACACTTACATCCTTGTGGCGGTCGATTATGTGTCAAAGTGGGTTGAAGCAATCCCCACTCGCACTAACGATCGCAAGGTTGTTATCAAATTTCTTAAAAACACATATTTGCGAGGTTTGGGACACCTCGTTGTATAATAAGTGATCGGGAGACACACTTTGTGAATCGATCCCTTGAGGCAGTGCTGAGGAAATACTCCATCACGCACAAGTTGGCCGCACCTTATCATCCTCAAACCTGTGGCCAGGTGGAAATTTGCAACCGTCAACTAAAGCAAATTCTTGAGAAAATGGTTAATGCTTCAAGGAAAGATTGGTCGGTCAAGCTTAATGATGCATTGTGGGCTTTCCGCACTGCATTTAAAACCGACCTTGGCAAGTCCCCCAACCGGCTGGTTTATGGCAAAGCTTGCCATCTTCCGGTAGAGCTTGAGCACCGGGCATTATGGGCAATCAAACATCTTAACATGAGTCTTGATGTTTCCGGTGCCAATCGCAAGTTAGACCTCAACGAGTTGGAGGAGTTGAGAAATGAAGCATATGAGAATGTCAAAATCTGCAAGTCCCGCACTAAAAATTGTCACAACCGTTTGGTTCGAATCAAAACCTTCGAGGTGGGACAAAATGTCTTGTTGTATAATTCTCGCCTCCACTTGTTTCCGGGGAAACTTCGGAGTCGTTGGTCAGGGCCCTTTATTGTTTTAACCGTCGCCCCTCATGGGGCGGTTGAGATTCAAAATCCAAGGAATGGGGATGTGTTCAAAGTTAATGGACAACGCCTAAAACCGTACTTGGAAGGGACCACAACAGAGGTCGGGCAGGAAGTCGTGTCTTTACACGAACTCCCCATGGATGTGGTCACTTGATGTGATCCATCCCTTCATTTGTTTGTACATCTCATTGTTTTGTTGAAAAGAAAAACAAAACAAAGCAAAATTGAAAAAAATGAAGAAAAGCAAAAAATTGGAAGGCCTTTTTGATATTTTCCCTTTCCTTTGTTAAAAACGCGTGATGCCCTTGCCCTACGCATTTCGCGAGCAGAAGAAAATGCGTCTTTCCCTTTGCTTAATCCCACCCGTAAATCACACGAACAGACCGCTAATCAACGTTTTTTCACCGCCATTCCGCGGTCTGTTGTGCTTTGTTTTCATTAAATCTTCGTCGGGGCGTGTGATTTTGGGTGGTCTATTGGTTTAGTTGGTGGGGTTTCTGTTTTGCTGCTGGTGTCGGCGTGCGGTGGTCTCCATCCCTCTCGCGCCGTGTTCGTCTTCGCCATCGTGTGCTCCGCCGATAAAGCTCGCCAAGGTAGGTGCAGGTATGGCCAGCCACCATTTAATTCCGGAACTCAATTTTGCCTCCCTGATTCGTGAATTCGGAGAACCCTTCTACGATCGAATCGTAGCTAAAGGGTGGTACCATTTGTTGTATGAAGGCGACGAAACCATGTACGTAGAGCCTCTCGTACATGAGTTCTTCACTAAACTCGAGTGTGACCAGACCGGACCACTTGAGTTTAGTGTAACTCTCAGAGGGGTGAAGCACACCGTGACACCCCAATTTATCTCCGACGCGACTGAGATCCCCTTAGTCGATGACCTCGTGCCCACCCACGACATTAATTTTTACCGATCTATGCTTGAACGCGGGCAACCTATATCATCGCATGGGGGAGTACCTAATGCACACATTTACTCCAATGTTCACATTGTAGCCAGGTGGGTGTGTAGAAATGGGTTGGGCCAAGAGTGGACCTCCGCATTTTTCACACCTAGTTTGCGAATCGTGTATAGTATGATGGATGGTTCACCTCACTACATTTGTAGAACATTGATCGACATGTTGGTGAACGCTAAGCTGAAAAAAATACATTGTTTGCCGACTCTGGTTACCAAATTGTGTGGCATGTTGGACATCCCACGATTTGAGGGCATTCTGAGGCGCCAAGGCACCGACCTGGAGGTAGCGAAGATGACCCCGTCATTTCGGCATTGTCTTCCTGAGGCATGGGTGCCTGACTACATGGAGGAGGATGTTAGAGCCAGTTTCTCAAGCTCGTCTGTGAGCTCAGGAACACTCTTTAACACTGACATTTCTGAGATGGTGGAAGAGCAGCAAAACGTCATCTTAGCCAAACAAAACCGGAAGATCTATAGGAAATTGTCGGCTCTTGAGAGAGGTGCCTCTTCGAGCACCTTTGACCGCCGTCATTAGTCTGGTACACCCTATCCATGCATTGGCACAATTTTTCCATACATTGAGCACAATGCATAGATTAGGTGTGGGGGGTGTTTTCACGTTTGTACATAGTTTGTGTGTCTTTTTGTTTTTATTTCGTTTTCTTTTGGTTGTACTGCTAGGGTCATGTTAGTGTGTTGCATTTAACATTGATATATTTGCTTGCCATGATCCTTGGGTGACTTGTCTTCTTTTGCTTGCCTAGTGCTTTAAAATTTTCACATTTCTTTCAAAATCTTAATGTGTTTGCGAAAGAAAATGTTTTGTAGGTTTTACGTGTGTTTAGCATGTGCAAAACCATTGAGAGGCAAAGTAAAACGAAAGCTCCCAAAATTGTCTTGAACATGATGCATTAGGATGTCTAGTTTACTGGCTTTAGGTCTTATCAAGTCGTTCGGATGCACCCCGGTTTTCCCTCGGGGGCGAGTCATCATAGGGTTTCAGTACTCAAATAAATAAAGAAGTCCACCCTGAACCTAGTGAGTCAAATAATTCGTGTCTGTTAGTGTAAGGAAGTTTGACGTAGGGCCCATAATCTCTATTTGTGAAACTTATGTGTAGGGTTTTTGTTCCCATGTAGATAAATGAATAAGTGGAGCTCTCTCTTCTCGCACGGCTCCTATCGCTCGGGAAAGTAGGTCTGAGGGGACTTTGTGCCTGGTGCTTTCGAGTCATCTGACTTGGGATGCACCGACCAAACTCCCATTACACGGGTGGTAGGGATCGCCCTTTGTGAAGATTTGGGGAAAGGGGTACGTGATAGTGTAAGTCCTCATAAGCAATGATGCATGAAACCTGACCCTAGGAGAATCAAACACCAACCAATAAAATGCTCCAAAGAAAAAAAACAGATAGAAAAAAAATCAAATAAGAACCTTAATGGACTTTACACATTGCATCACATTCAGAAGTTAAGGTTGCCCATGTCTTTCACTTAAGTCCTTAACTAACTTTCACGAATGATTCATTAAGGCTAGGTGTGTGGACTAACTACTTACATAGAGTCGGCCCGTAGCATTACCGCGTCCAATGATCGACAAAATGAGCCATCGAGTCGTGTAGCTAGGTTGAATAATGCATCTTTGTTCGGATTTTGTGGGTGTATCCGCTGAAAACCCTCAAGAGACAACACTCCTCCTCCTTCGCGACAATGAGGTTTAACGGCTTGTTGCACGTGCTAAGTGCAATCATGATTCCTACAAAAGTGAGTTGCAATTTCTTGTTTTTCGTATGCTTTTCTCATTCTTTGTTTTGCTTGGGACTACCAAAAGTTAGGTGTGGGGGTATTTCATTGACATCATTTCATGCTTACATTTGCATCTTATATACATTATCTTTCACCTAAACAATGCTACGTGATGAGTTTTATGTTTGAATATCAGAAATAAAGAGGTTTGAAGAGAAGAAGCATAAAAAGACCCAAAAGTAGGAAAAAAGACTGAGTTGAAAGACTCGAGGACTAAGATGCAAGATCAAAGGACCTGAATGAAAGATTGAAGGACCAATGAGCATACAAAAATACTCCACACCATCATGGGGAGTATTTTGGCAATTCTATTCAGGTCAGAGCTCCAACAAGTCAAGTAGATGCCTCAAAGACAAGCAATACCATCATGGAAAGCCCAGACGAAAGCCCAGGCCGATCCGGATCCTGTAGACCACCAATTGGCGGTCCGGGTTTCTCTGGATCCGCTGAGATTTTTGTGGGTTGTGTATTATAGCGTATTTAGTCTATTTATGGTATTTGTTTAGTCCCATACCAGGAGATTGTCCCGGATTACCTTTTTCTATGGCTATAAATAGAACTCTTCACCTTCTATTGTAATCACTCCATGCTTTGTGGCCATTCTCCCTAATTGAAGTGAAAGCCTTCAAGCAAGAAACTCAAGTGGGGAGATGCTACTAGTATTGTGAGTTAAATCAATAAAGATTTCTTTGTTTTGTGCTTCTTTTATAGTTCTTGCATGTTTAGTTTAATTGTCTTTTATTAACTCTAGCTTAGTTAATATGTCTTCTTATCTTATTGTAATAGTTAGTTTAATGTTTAGTGAGTAAAACCACTCCCCTTTTGGGGGGGTGGAGATGATACTTATATATGCAATTAAGAAAGGTAGAATGTTTTATTTTGAAATATGTTGATTAATAGGAACGCATGCTTGCTTGTTAGAATAGAACACTTCACTAGATGGGTTATGCCACAAGTTTTAAGACACCTCCCATGTCTGTTTAGTTTCATAAATAACCAGCTTGTGTTTATGAATGTTAATCCAATCGGTTAGTGATTTAATTGATGGGTTTTGCCATGATAAGTAGACACCTCCCATACATGAAAACACTACCTCCACTTGTCCCTATAGGAAGACATTCTTACCTCCTTATTGTGTATGTGTAGTCACTCCACCCCCTAAGGGGTCTCTCTCTTACTGATTCCAGCAAACTTATCAAGTTCTTAGTTCAGTTTTGTAGTTCATCGCTTGTTGTTTGCTTGTGCATGTGTTACTTCCTAGTTTAGTGTAGGGTAGAGTAGTATAATCAAACTCTCTTCCATTTTTGTTGCAACTTGATTTCGTGCAAACGAGAGGCTGCTCACCTCCCTGCGGACGACCCGTATTTGCCATGTCTTCACCGACACCGTGCACTTGCGGTATAATTAAAACATTCAACAAGATTTTGGCGTCGTTGCCGGGGAGGTGCCAGTCCAGACTCTGGTTTGGACGATTCGAGTGGATTAAATTTGTGTTTTGTAGTTTTCTTTGTTCCAGGAGACTCTGAGGACCAAGGGAAAGAACGAGGAGAAAGTTGAAGCCAAACAGAGCAGCATAGACCGCCTATCAGCGGTCTGGTGAACTCTGTTTCCTTTCTTTTTTCTTTGTCCTGTGGTATTATTGGCTATAGTGATCTGGGACTCGATTTGGCATCTTTTAACTTATAGTTTATTGCCAGATCAATAATCAATCTCCCTTTTAGCAACTTGGACCTTAAAATCCAAAGCAAAAGATTAGGCATTATTTCTTGTTTAGGTCATGCATCATGTGCTCGACTTAGGCATGTAGATTGTCTTTTCTTTTAGCTTTACTTTCAGTTGTTGAGTGCTGGCGTGAGGTACGAATTTCCTTCTTTCATTCATGCATTCCGTATGAACATGCATTAGTTAGTAGGAAGTGCATTGCAACAAGTGTGAGTTGAGCGTTTGTTTGGAGAGTTGATTGTTAGATTAGGACTCCAAAACGCTACTAACGAGTGGCTATCCCATATAAGTTAAGGTGGGAGATTTCATCACCTTTTTCTTCACCCCAAAAACCACACTAATCAAGAGCCTAAGGATTTCGGGCGCATTAGGAGAGTGATTCGGTCCCGACCGTCGTGGCCTGATCGGCGTTGCCCACTCTGTCGATAGTAGGAGAGACGAGATCTCCGGATCTTGAATCACTTGCTGGGCTTTGTTGTCCTCGTTGTAGGGAGGTGAGGCGTGTTGAGGCCGTGTGACCTCGCAGTTAGGCGTCGTCAAGTTGTAAGGACCTATAGCGACCATAGGACTGTTTGAGCATTGTTTGCTAGTGTGCTTCTACCTGTACCCACCCACCGTAGCATAAGGGCTTCTTCCCTTCTCTCCTGAGTCACTCTTTCTCTCCTGTGTCCTGCCGTCTTCTCCTCTACGCACATTCTTTGTTAAAAAAAATGTGCGCCCGAAATCCTTAGAGCCAATGTCTATTTGATTTTCAAATTAGGCTCTTGATTAGTGTGGTTTTTGTGGGCCCTTTGTCGTTCGACCGTGGGCACTGTTGTAGGTCAGTTGGGGCGTTGACCATCCAAACGGTCGACTGCCTGTTTAACTCGTCCGACCGATGACTTAAGTTGAACAGTGGTTGGGTTAGACCGATGGTGGTTCGGTCGACCGGTGTTGTTTGGATGCATGGTGGATTTTACTAGTGGACTTTGGTCGACCGAGAGTGCTCGGGGATTCGACTTGTTGATGATGTTGAATGATGGTGGATTTTATTGGTGGGTTGCGGTCAAACAGGTCCCCTTTGTCGTTCGACCGATTGGTCATTTTGTTCGTTGTACCTCGGCAGTGACCTTCTAAATGGTCGACCGGTCCCTGACTTTGGCTCGACCGAACGTTTGTTGTTGGCGGGAATTGTTCGACCGATGAAGTGCCGGTCTAGGTAATTGCCCTATTTTAGTGAGAGTCGGTCGACCAGGACTCTTGGTTCGATCGACCATTTGTGTCTAGTCTTGCACATTGGAGGTGCGCATGTTGTGGTCGTCCGTGTGAGGCGAGTTGTGGTGCCAATGTTCTTCTGGCAAGTGTGCTAGTGAGCACGGGTGTTGCGGTGGTTGGGTGAAAAAGCCCTAGAGCTCCGTAGTGCGTTCAGGTTGGGTGAAAGAGCCCTGGAGCCTGAGCATGGACCGCGTGATAAGGGTTGGGTGAAAGAACCCTGGAGCCCTTAGACGTTTGGGTTTGGTGAAAGAGCCCTGGAGCCCTGGTCGTAATCACATATTTTCTATCTTTATTCGCCATCTGATTTCGGTCATACCAGAGGTTGCTCACCTCCCTGCGGACGACCCGTACTTGTCCCGTCTTCACCGACGGCTATGCAATTGCAGTCTAGATTTAAAACGATTAAACAGTGACCGATGAGAGGAGCGCCGCTACCAGATCTTGCTTTCTCTCATTTTGAGGTCGGAGTGATTACTTGTATTATTGTATAACCTTTTGATGTAATCACACTTTTGAAATACTCGGATATATATATATATATATATATATATATATATATATTTATAAATGTTGGTGCACATGTTCCCTTGTATTTGAGTAATATCCTCTGTTTAATTGTTTGTTATAAAAAATTTAAATTCTTCCGCTGTTTGAGGATGTTACACATAAGGTAGCAAGCCATGTTTTGCCTAGAGGCATCGACAAGTGCTCAAGGATCCGGCCAAACTTATTTCTAAGGAAATTGGTTCGTCCGAAAATAGGGAAGTCATTTTTCATTTTCATTTACTTCGTCTCCATTTAAGAAAGTGAATTCCTCAGAATTCCTTCCATGTTTCAGTACATACAAAAACTGCAATAGGAGTGACAAAGAGTAACACAAGATGAGGAGGTAAAGTTTTCGATTCTTCGACCACCAGGAATAACACAACCCAACTCAACGAAGAGTTATTTGGTTTTGTGATCTACTAAGTCATGATAGACATTCAATTTTGTTCCTTAAATAATTCTTGTAACCTCTTATCTTTATTGAGTTTGTTGGATTTATTGGATTAATCTAGGATTAATAAGATATTTGCCCAAAGCACTAACACATGGCGTGTCCCTATTGGACTACACATTTAAGGGTTTAGGGTGGAGCCATCTATATAAGGAGGGGAGCCTCCCATTGGATAAAAAGAACGAGGGTGCAAACCCTAGCCTCCACCCACCCTAGCCGCCACTTCTCTCTCTCCCATTTCGTCCCTCCACCTCCACCAAGCTCATTCCGTGGACTCTTGGGTTGTGGACTCGCGCTCCTTCTCCAAGAGAGTAGGAGACCGACCGGTGAAAAGGATTCCGTAAGGTGACCTCCGATCTTCCTTCCGCTGCCACAGGTTCTCTCCAAGAAAGGTACTCCTGAACCAGTAGAAACGTTGTTTGCTAACATTGGTACCAGAGCCATCTCGGTAACCTTCGAATCCACACCATGCTTGACGAATTTTTGTTTCATGATAATCTGATTTGAGATAAAAATTCTGTGGTTATGTTTTTTGGAGAAAGAAAGATAACAGAAAAATCAACATTGCTTAGTTACATGATGCGCATGTTATATATGTTGATTGTTCATGTTTTTTCTTTCAAATTCGTTTTTGTTATTCTGGAAATGAAAAATCAGAAGTTTTTTATCTTTAAATGAAATAATATGATCGTTCATTTAGAGATATAAGTGGTGCATGTGTGCTGAGTTCTTTCTAACATGCGATTAGGGTTTAGACTAAACTCTACTTGTTGCACATGTTTTGGTTCATTAGAGCATGCATCTAGGGTTAGATTTTGCTCCTCCATTCTTGCGCATGTATGCATGGTTTAAGATGGATTTTTCCTGATTTTATTTCGAGTCAATATGATATGTTGGTCTCCTATCATTGCACTTACATAGATGTGACCGGAATTCTGTTTTTTCTGTGTTGTTACCTCTATTCTTTGCGGATGTATTAGATAAAATCAGAAGTTATTTTCCATGTTGAATCTTCTAAATTATGCAAATATATACATGAAATCAGATGTCTATTTTTCCTGATTTTTCCGAATTAGGGTTAGATATTATTTATTCTAATCTTTGAGCATGTATACATGAAATCTGTGTTAACCCTATCATGATGATCTTCTGTTTTTGCGCATGTTTTATATGATAATCTGTAGATTAATTCTCTGATATTTTTACATGCTTGAATTAGATGATAATGTTTGTATGTCATTTGTATATCATCATGCATGTCGGATTGCATGGATGGATCAAATGTTGTTATCTCTGATTCGTGTACATGCATGACTAGATCTCATGTTTGCTGGAATTTCGTGTATATGCTTGTTTATTTAGCATTATTCAATATGAGCATGCATATAGAGTAGATGTTTATTTCCATATGCATATCCATGATAATTGTGTAGCCTTGTTGCTCCAAAGAATTTCGGATATGGCTATTTTTGGAGCATTAACATGCATGTGATTGATTGGTTTCCTTACTGAAAAATGCGCATATATGCTTGTTGTTCTCTTGAAAATTTCGAATTTTTTCTTTCCAATAGAAGTAGCATAATTATTGTTGATTGCATGCTTATATTGATTAAGGAAAGATTGGCAAATTCTGAAATTTTTTAGAGCATATTATGGCCTGGAGTTTTGTTGCCTTAAAAGTATTTTTTGAACTCTTTCCTTTGATGCACATATATGTGATGATCTCATTTAAGGAATTTCGGATTTTTTGGAATGATAGCATGCATTTCATTTGAAATATTTCCTTTATGATTAAATCCACATACATGTGTTGATCTCATAGACGATTTTTTCCGGATTTTTCTTTCCTAATGCGAGTAGGATAATTTTTACGCTCTCATGATTATGTTGATTGGGGAAAGAAAAAAAAATTCTGTTTTGAGATACTGTTATGGAGATTGATTGGTATTTCCATAAACGTTTTTCTTATGATCCATATATGCGTTGTTTCCTTATATATTACTACCTTCTTATTTGGAAGTGGTGTACACTTTATTCATGCGTGTGATTGTGCTAACGTATGGAAAGATTACGCTTGTATGGTATGAATGGTGTGAATGGATGCTGATTTATTTTTGCTGCCTTATTGAGAGTTGAGCATAATTTCATTCATTCATTTCCATTTGCAATAGATATCGCAATGGGCTGTAATAATGATGGACTGTGGACTGTTTATTGCCATAGGGAGACGAGGGGCTCCTTTATTTTTATTATTGCGATATTATTGCAATAAGGCTTATGCAGGTTCCCATCTACAGTGCTAAATCCCTATGGGGGATCCTTAGCTCGATATGGAAGTAATGTAGCAATTAATTTGTGTGATCTTGATTGGAATGTTCTGAAAGGAACATTTTTTTGGAACTTGCATGCCTAATGGGAGTTGCAAAGTAGAAGTGTTTTGTGTAAACCACCTTGCAACCGGCGGATAATTATTTATTTGCTGCTGATTTGCCATGATTTATACGTTTTTTAGGGTTATTAAATCATGATGGAGCGCAATATATGAATTGGTAAAATAGCTTTATTAACTATTGCATGAGGATTTGATCGAACGCTTTATGTTTTCCTTTGGTCTGAATGCTATAGTTATTAAGTTAGTTTATTCTTTTATGACTATTGCGGCTCGTTGTATTTTATGCTAGAACTCATGTATCGCTATGTGGTTTTTTGTCCTAGATTTTTATGGCTGCTTCCAAAAGAATTGTCGCTGATCTGACTCGAGGAGATAAACTCAATGAAAGAAATTACGATATGTGGCATCGTAAAATTGAGTATCTCTTAGAGGATCAAGACATGTTAGAAAATATAACCCAAACTATGTCTCCCCCCGAGGAGGGGAACACTACGCAGCATTGCAGAAATATGGATGTCTATAATGCATGGAAAAAGAAAGACCGTATTGCTCGCATTACAATTCTTAGTTCGATGCGAGATTATCTGTTACTGCGGTTCGAAAAATTGCGAACTGCAAAGGCCTTGTGGGAAGTTGTGAAGTTTTAGTACGGAGTGACCTCCGTCACAAGGGCCCGCCAGCTTGGGCTCATGTTTGATGGGTATAAAATGCGCCAAGGTCACACAATGAGGCAACATATTACCACAATGTCAAACATGATTAGCGAGCTGAGCGCTGCCGGTCGTGCTAAGACCGATGAGGAGCAAGTGTCTGCTCTCATCAGATCATTGCCTTCGAAGAGTTGGGAACATATGAAGGTCCATCTGACCCATGCTGATGACATCAGGACATTTGACCATGCCGCAAAACACCTAGAGCTGGAGGAGGACCGCATGCTTGCGGAAGCCCCTCTAACTGAAGTGTTTGCTGCTGAAGCTGGTGCTCCTCGGAGGAGTGCAGGTTTTAAGCGCAAAAGAGATAGAGCTCAGGGTTTTAAAGGCAAGAAGGGTGCAAATTAGAACAAAATAGAAAACAAAGCTGGAAAGAAACGACCTCGAGGATCCAGAGGTGGGAAAGATAAGTCTAATGTGACTTGTTTTAACTGCAGAAAGACTGGACATTTTGCTCGTGAGTGCACTGAGCAAAAGGTAATTGTTGTGTGTAATCCCTTGAATTGTAACGTGACTAGTTCTGTGATGCTCACCGATCACTCTCCTGTGTGGATTGTGAATACAGGTGCCACGTACCACGTAACAAAGGATCGTTCTGCCTTCGTGGAATATCGCCGTGTTCCAAGTGGGAGGCAAATAAACATGGCGAACAACACTAGCATTGAAGTTCTTGGAGTTGGCACATGCAAAATGGCTTTGCGAAGTGGCCGGATGCTATTACTTCACGACGTGTTGTATGCACCAGCTATACAGCGAAATATTATTTCTGTTGTTGTTTTGATGAGACATGGTTTTAAAGTTGTTTTTGAGAACAATGATATGGGTTTATACCTTGCTAACATTTATTATGGACGTGCCTTTCTTTCAGACGGTTTTATTGTGTTGGATGCAATTTATGATTTCAATCATCACACTAGTGCCTTTATGAGTCAAAGTTCCATGAATAATGATTCAGTTATGTGGCATGCTAGACTAGGTCACATTGGTGTTGATCGGATGAACAGGTTGGCAAAGGAGGGGGTATTAGGAGAATGCTCCAAATTTGAATTGCTGACTTGTGAATCTTGTCTAGCTGGAAAGGCAACTAGAAAACCGTTCGGAAAAACCATTAAGGCTACTTCTCCTTTAGAAATAATTCACTCAGATATTTGTGGACCTTTGAATGTGCGTACTAGACATGGACAAAGTTACTTCATCACATTTATTGATGACTACACTAGATATGGTCATATTTATCTTATTTCTCACAAGTCAGAAGCTCTAGAATGCTTTAAGAAATTCATGAGCTTGGTAGAGAATCAATTGGATAATAAGATAAAAACTCTTAGAACAGACAGAGGTGGGGAGTATCTCTCCATAATGTTCAAGGAGTTATGTGATGAAAAAAGGATATCTAGACAACTCACTATGCCTTATACTCCTCAGCAAAATGGTGTTGCCGAGAGAAGGAATAGAACGTTGCTAGACATTGTTAGATCCATGATGGCGCATGCGAGCTTGCCAAATTCGTTTTGGGGAGATGCTCTAATGATTGTTGCCTACATCCTCAATAGAGTTCCAACAAAATCGGTTCCCTCAACTCCATATGAGTACGGAAGCCTGATTTTAGTCTGCTGCATCCTTGGGGATGCGCGACATATATTCATTTTACTAGTCACCGATATGGAAAACTATGACCTAGAGGGAAAAGTGTATCTTTGTAAAACACAGTAATCTCTCCAAAGGTTAGGTTTTTATCGGGTTAGACGAGAATGAAAGAAGGACGGAACTGGAGTCTAGGGATGCCACATTCTTGGAAAATGTTTTTCCAACTCTTGCTGGAGCTATCAAAGAGTCAGTGGACTTCTTTGAACAACAAGATGAGGACATTGCCACTCCACGGGATCAGGATCTGGAAGTTTAACATGAGGTTCGACCAGTCAATCCTAGTGGGAGCAGCAATGCTGAGGATCTGATAGCTCTCACGGAAGTTTAACCCATCTGCGTCGAAGTAAACGCGGGCTCATTCCTCGTAGGCGGTTTCGCTTAGAGGAAGAGGCCCTCATGATAGCTCAAGAAGAAATTGATTATGAATCATCTGGGATGACAGTAATCGATGAGCAAGAACCGGAGACCTTGAAAGAGGCTTTGGAAGGTCCAAATGCGAAAGAGTGGTTAGAAGCTATAATGGAAGAGTTGGAGTCGATGAAAGTTAATCGAGTCTGGGACTTCGTCGACTTACCGCCGAACCAAAAGGCCATTGGGGCCAAGTGGATCCTCAAGATTAAGAGGAAGGCGGATGGATCTATTGATAGATTCAAGGCTAGACTGGTAGCTAAAGGCTACACCCAAAGAGAAGGCGTGGATTTTGAGAAAACCTTTTCACCTGTGGTTAGGTTTGCCTCCATCCGCCTTCTACTAGCTATTGTAGCTCAGATGGACTTAGAGCTTTACAAAATGGATGTAAAGACTTCTTTTCTCAATGGAGTATTTGATGAGGAGATCTATATGGATCAACCTCAAGGTTTTGAAGTCAAAGGACAACAGCGCAAAGTGTGCATGCTCAGTAAGTCCTTGTATGGCTTAAAACAAGCGTCTAGACAGTGGAACATTCGCTTCCACCAAGCTATATCAGAGAATGCGTTCTCTATGCTTGAGGAAGATCACTGTGTGTACGTTAAGAGATCCAATGGTAAATTTGTCATTCTGACCTTGTATGTTGATGACATACTCATGGCTGGCAATAGCAAAGAGTTGCTGAAATCCGCTAAAGAGTGGTTGTCCTCCACGTTTGATATGAAGGACATGGGTGAAGATAGCTACGTCCTTGGTGTCAAGATAGTTAGAAATAGGTCCAAGAGACTTCTGGGATTGTCTCAAGTGACTTATATTAACAACATCTTGAAGAAATACCTTATGGACAAATGCAAACCAATCGACACTCCTGTTAAGAAGGGTTTGCACTTGAGCCTTGATAAGCATCCTGAGACTCCTGAAGAGAAGGCCAAAATGAGCAAGGTTCCATACTCCAATGTTGTAGGAAGCCTTATGTACGCTATGATGTGTACTAGGCCAGACATTTGTTATGCTGTGGGCATGGTGAGTCGATGGCAGTCTAGCCCAAGCATGGAGCACAGGAAGGCAGTCAAGAGAATCATGAGATACCTCAGAGGAACGAGTAATTACATGTTGTGTTACCAAGCATCAGATCTCTGCCTGATTGGCTATAGTGATGCCGATTGGGCTGGAGACATTGATGAAAGGAAGTCTACCTCTGGTTATGCTTTCTTGCTTGCTAATGGGGCCATCTCATGGTCCAGCAAGAAGCAAACCTGTATAGCCCTCTCGACTATGGAAGCAGAGTATGTTGCATGCTCTGCAGCAGTACAGGAGGCAGTTTGGTTGAGGAAGTTCTTACAACATACTGGGCTAGTAGAGACATCAGATGAGCCTGTTGTTGTCTATTGTGACAGCATGGCTGCCATTCGTTATGTGAAAGACCCCAAATATCATGGAAAGACTAAACATATACAGGTTAGGTATCATTTTGTGAAGAACATTATAGCGAGAAAGGAAGTTGTGTTAAGACATGTGTCTACTAGTCTTATGGTAGCTGACCCTCTTACCAAGGCTATAGCTAAGGACTCGTTTGTGTCTCATGTGAAGTCTTTAGGCTTACGCAGACTTTGATGTATTGACATGTCTAACTTTCTTTTATGAGTGATTGTGTTTTCCTTTCGACTATATCTGTTTGGTTGATGTAGTTGTTCTAGCATAAAATATTATTCTGTCAATAGGCTGAAGAATGCTCACTCACACGACCATTCGCCTCTGGCGCTTTGATAGCGAGCAGAGATGAGACTGATCATGAGGAGATCTTGTATGATAGATCCAGAGCAGTTCATGATAGGACAGACGCCTTGATTAGGAATCAAGATGAGATCCTCTATGTTGGTGAGAATTGACATGAATGTTCCCACGATTCATGTGACCTATAGAAGCCAAGTGCGAGCATCACATGTGGCGCCAAGTGGCACCTGTATGGTGTTAAGGCGACAATGATGAAGCTCGTGTCAGGCGCAGAGGGGGTGCGACTGGACTAAGACTTTATGGTGTGTAGAGACAGACATACTGTTGTGTACAGTATGATCCACCATAACATGTTTGTCATACAACATGTGTTGATCGACCATTTGGAAGTGAAAGGATGGATCCCTGCTCCTTCACTGTGTGAGTCCAAGACTTGATTGTCATTAGTTGCCCTCAGTGACCTTCGACGACACCGTGAAGCAAAGAGTTGATGTGGCTACTTTGGGATGTTATCTATGACCATGAGAGATTCGGTTTAAAGAGGCATCTTCGGGAAAGGAGTCAACTCTGAGTGTAATTGTAACGTCCCGAAACAACGGAAGAAAATTTTCAAAATTAAACATACAACATACGACCGTCAACGGTCAACACGGGCACGTTACTAGAAAAGTCAACATAATAATATATAAAATATCTCCACGTGGAAGTCATAATACAGAGTTGTCAAAAGAGTGATTACAACTAATACATAACTACTACATAACTACTGTAATCACTACCTCTACAAAAAGATCGGAAGAACAGGACCCGATCCCGGAGGCACTCCCCTCGGTCACCACCAACCTAAGACTGCCTGCTACCTGAAAATGCAACATAAAATCTGCCTGAGTTCCCGAAAGGAACCCCGTATGCCAACATCTCCTATATATACAGAAAAACAGATGAAAATGCCAAGAATGCACATGCAATGCAATCCGCCTCGGGCCCCATACATGCCCCAACCGCTGTGGACCATCTCCCAGCCGCGCCAGGGGCATGGGAAACATCCCCCACCCTGCCAATCCAGGCCCACACGAGGGGGGTCGCCGCACTCATCTCCCAGCCGCACACAGGGGCAAAAGGGAGGCATCCCCCCTGCCAATCCAGGCCCACACGAGGAGGTCTCGGCTTTCCTCCACAGGGAAAGTGCATCTCCTTCCCCCACCAGGGAAGAAGGCATCTACCACCCACACAGGCATGGCAGGCATCCCTCTGCCGCACCGGCATCCACGAGGGGTCCAACAGAAGATACGCTCTCGTCGTAGGTGAAATCCGTAGCTCCGAGGTCCGGTGATCGACCGTGGGCTCGGCAGCCGGTAGTCGCCTCTGCTCGACGTCACGTATGTGGATAAATCCACCAAGGAAAGATAATTCGACCCACCAGTCGAACAAGGTCAAATCTAGCGGTCGACCGTTTGGAAGGTCTACGCTATACGTTTTATATACATATATATCCTGTCGGTCGAACCAGGGTCCGTTCAACCGATAAGGAAAACTGCATGAATCCTGCCCACTGCATTCGGTCGACCGAAACTCTTCCGGTCGACCGGATCAACAGGCACTTCACTACAGGAAATCTGCACGCGGTCGGTCGACCGGATCCAGAGCGGTCGACCGTTTAGATGGTCAACGCTCTTGACCGACCTTGCGCAGTTCGGTCGACCGAGACACACACTCGGTCGGCCGAAGGTCTGTCTACCCTATCTACTGGGATCGGTCGACCGAACAACCACCGGTCGACCGGACTAATATAACCCTTATAAAATATTCCCGCTAAAATTTGGCATAAACGGTCGACCGTCACACAGACGTCGTTCGACCGTTTTCGGGCAGCAAGTTATTTTTATAAAATATCGGTCGACCGAACCTCACACGGTCGACCAAAACACTACAATATCGCACTGAACAGGCATCATTTAGACGTTGTTCGGTCGACCGAGACACACAACGGTCGACCGAACCAGTCGTCTTCAACCTTGGTTCAGTGGGATTTTCGCTGGGGAAACGGCACCAACGCCGCCCCCTACACTCCCACACCACTTGGGGAGTTACTATGAAGACTTGGCATACCTTTCACCGCGAAGAAACTGCGTCCCGCGAGCTCCTCCTCCTCCGGCGTCGAAACTCGCTTCTTCTCCTTCGCGCGCGCCTCCACCACGTCGCCGGGTCTCCTCCTACCTCCTCTGGTCGCCGGAACACCAAGGGAAAGTGGTGAGTTGGGTGGAAATGAAATGGGGAAGGAAAAGAGAAGAGAGGGTTGGGTTTGGGTTTAAATAACAAAACCTACACCTACCCTTACTTCTCCACCATACCCACCATACCCCAACCACTCTACCCCACTCCTCCCACTCTCTCACGTCCCACGTTCTCACGTCCTTACAATCCACCCTCCTTAAAAGGATTTCGCCCCGAAATCAGAAGGGTAACTCACCGAAAAGCTCTGGGCCCACTAACTGCCTCTCGCCTACGTCACTCCAGCATACTGGTGATCTGCACGGCCTCCCGTACAATGCCTCATACGGCGCCATCCCAATACTAGCATGGTTGCTGTTGTTGTAGGCGAACTCGATCAGAGGTAGATGCTCATCCCAGTGTCCAGCCCAGTCCAGTGTGCAAGCCCTCAGCATATCCTCCAAGGTCTGAATAGTCCTCTCTGACTGACTATCTGTCTGTGGGTGGAAAGCTGTACTGAACCTCAGACGCGTCCCCAGTGCCTGCTGCAGACTCCCCCAAAATCTGGATGTGAACCTCGGATCTCTGTCAGAGATGATGCTCACCGGTACTCCGTGCAATCTGACGATCTCCTCTACATACAGCTTCGCCAGACTCTCCAAAGGCAAGGTGGTCCTAATGGCCAGAAAGTGCGCCGACTTGGTCAGTCTATCGACTATCACCCAAATCACGTCATGGAACCGCCTCGTCTTCGGTAGCCCCGTAACGAAGTCCATCGTCACGTGCTCCCACTTCCACTCTGGAAGCTCGATGCTCTGCATAGGCCCAGCTGGCCTCTGGTGCTCGATCTTCACCTGCTGACAGACCAAACACCGACTCACGAACTCTGCAATGTCCTTCTTCATGCCTCTCCACCAGAAGTTCTGCTGCAGGTCCTTATACATCTTCGTGCTCCCGGGATGGATGGTGTACTTCGCTCTGTGTGCCTCCTCCATGATGTCATCTCTCATCCCATCAACCCTCGGCACCCAGATCCGCCCTCTGAATCTCAGACCTCCATCGACCCCAACACTGAAATCTGACCCCTCTCTGGCAGTCAACTCCAGCAAACTGGCCAACTCATCATCCTCATGCTGCGCCTGTACTACCTGTGAAACAGTCTGTGGCTCTACCCGCAATCCAGCTACCACTGCTCCCTCAGAGTCCCCAGTGAACGACCTCCACTCTGCCAATGACACAAGCAGTCTCCACTCCTGAAGGCACATGCCAGCAACTGATAGCTCCACTCTCCTACTCAAGGCGTCTGCAACTGAATTCGCCTTCCCCGGATGGTAAGAGATGGTGAAATCGTAGTCCTTAATGAACTCCAACCAACGACGCTGTCTCATATTCAACTCCTTCTGGGAGAAGAGATACTTCAGACTCTGGTGATCGGTGAACACCTCAAACTGCTCACCATACAGGTAGTGTCTCCATGTCTTCAGTGCGTGCACAACGGCTGCCAACTCCAAGTCATGCGTCGGGTAATTCCTCTCATGAGTCTTCAGCTGCCTCGAAGCGTATGCAATCACCCTCCCGTGCTGCATCAACACGCAACCCAAACCAATGCCAGACGCATCACTGTAGACCACAAAACCTCCTGTGCCGCTCGGCAGCGTCAAAACTGGAGCTGTCGTCAGTCGTCTCTTCAGCTCCTGAAAGCTGTCCTCGCACTTCTGGGACCAAACAAAAGTGACTCCCTTCTGCGTCAGGGCAGTCAAAGGTGCAGCTAACCTCGAGAAGTCTTTGATAAAGCGACGGTAGTAACCCGCCAATCCAACAAAGCTCCTGATCTCCGTCACGCTCGTAGGGGCTCTCCACTTAGTCACTGCCTCTACCTTCGCCGGATCCACCGAAATGCCGTCTGCTGAAACAATATGGCCAAGAAATGCGACTCTGTCCAGCCAGAATTCGCACTTCGAGAACTTAGCATACAACCTCTGGTCTCTCAGTATGCTAAGTACAATCCGCAGGTGCTCTCTGTGCTGCTCCACGTCGGGTGAGTAGATCAGGATATCATCCACAAAGACAACAACACATCTGTCCAAGTACTGCCTGAACGTCCGGTTCATCAGATCCATGAAAGCCGCCGGAGCGTTCGTCAACCCAAATGGCATCACCAAGAACTCATAGTGCCCATATCTGGTCCTGAATGCTGTCTTCTGGACATCCTCCTCTCGGATCCTCAGCTGATGGTATCCTGAGCGTAGGTCTATCTTAGAGAAGACCTTCGCTGACTGCAACTGATCGAACAGGTCCTCAATCCTAGGTAAGGGATACCTATTCTTGATGGTGACCTTGTTCAACATCCTATAGTCAATGCACATCCGCAATGACCCGTCCTTCTTCTTCACAAACAATACCGGCGCGCCCCAAGGTGAAACACTCGGTCTGATGAAACCAGCCTCCATCAGCTCCTGTAGCTGCTTCTTCAACTCTGCCAACTCTGCGGGCGCCATCCTATACGGGGCTTTCGACTGAGGTGAGGTGCCTGCTGCCAGCTCAATGCAAAACTCCATCTCTCGTGGAGGTGGCAATCCTGGGATATCATCTGGAAACACCTCTGCAAACTCCCGCACCACATCTATCTCGTCCAATCTCAGTGACTCAGCCTCTGGAACGATCAGCGTCGCTAGGAATGCTCTGCAACCCTGCTGTATCAACCTCTGAGCCCTCAAAGCTGACACCACAATGCTGCCCCCTCTGCTCCTGACTCCTCTAATCAAGATATCTGGCAACCCCTTCCTCGGGATCAGAATCTTCCTCTCACGGCAAAGGACACGCACGTCATGCCGGGACAGCCAGTCCATCCCAAGAATAACGTCGAAATCCTCCATCGGTAGCAAGACCAGATCTGCCGGAAAATCTTGGTCTCCCGAACCAATCGTGGTGCCGGGGATGAAGCTCCCCACAGTGCCCACCAGACCCAGGGGTGTGCTGACCTCCAAAGTGGCAGTCAACATCGCAGGGGTACAGCCCAACACTCCCGCAAATCGCTCCGAGATGAACGAGTGTGTCGCGCCACAATCAAAAAGCACTCTAGCCTCTAAACATGCCACAAGAAGTGTACCTTCCACGACGGTGCTGGCGTCCCTCGCCTCCTCTGCCTGGACAGTGAAGACTCGTCCAGTGCGCTGACCCTGCTGCGGTGCTGCAGGTCTCCTAGCTCCGCCGCCACTGACACTCGGAAGTCCCGGAGGTCTGCTCGGTCCAGCGCCCTTGCTAGGGCAGTTCCTGACGATGTGGCCCTGCTGACCACAACCATGACAAGTAATCGACCCAAAGCAGCGCCCAGTGTGCACTCTGCCACAGCTCCTGCACGCTTCTGGCTGCGACGCCCCTGCTGCCTCGATCCGGGGCCTCTTGCCCGACTTCCCCGAACTCTGCCCTCCTGGCCTCCCTGAGGATCTCCCTACCGATCTCCTATCATCCTGATAATTCTCCCGGTAGTCCCTCTCCATGATAGTGGCGCTCCTCACTGCATCCGCCAAGGTGCGTGGCATGCTCGACAACACTCGGGTCCTCAGATGCTTCCGGAGTCCCCCGACAAACTTCATCGACCTCTGCGCCTGAGTGACGAAAATCTCCGGACAGTAACGCTCAATGGCGTTAAACTTCCCAATGTACTCCTCCAGTGTCATGCTCCCCTGCTCCAGGGCCAGGAACTCCACCCGCTTCCCGTCTCGCACATGCTCCGGAAAGTACTGCTCGTTGAACTCCTCAACGAACTCCTCCCATGACACATCCTCTTGACCGGTGAACACAACTGCTGAAGTCGACCTCCACCAGTTCGCTGCAGCTCCTCTCAGCACATAGGTGGCCAGGTCCACCTTCTTCTCCGGAGTACAGTCGATAGCCCTGAAGATCGTCTGCATAGTGAGGATCCACTCCTCAGCTGCCTCTGCATCCATCTGCCCAGCAAAAGTCGGAGGGTGCTGCCTCATGAACCGGTCGTGCATCGCACCGGCCCCCGCCTGCGCACTCTGCGCTGCCTGGCGCTCCAACATCCCGCTCAACCGCTCCACGGTATCGAACAGGACTCTGCGCTCTGCCTCCCGGGCCTCCTCTCTCTCAGTCTCACTCGAATCGCGAGTCTCGACCGCAGGCACAACCCGTCTCGGAGGCATCGCTCTACAGAACAAAGAACTCACGTCAGAATGATTATGAATGCATGCCATGGACTTCTAGACTCTAATCCTAACTCGATGGTGGTTTCTTTGGGAAAGTACGCCGAAATCAAGGCTCTGATACCAAGTTGTAACGTCCCGAAACAGCGGAAGAAAATTTTCAAAATTAAACATACAACATACGACCGTCAACGGTCAACACGGGCACGTTACTAGAAAAGTCAACATAATAATATATAAAATATCTCCACGTGGAAGTCATAATACAGAGTTGTCAAAAGAGTGATTACAACTAATACATAACTACTACATAACTACTGTAATCACTACCTCTACAAAAAGATCGGAAGAACAGGACCCGATCCCGGAGGCACTCCCCTCGGTCACCACCAACCTAAGACTGCCTGCTACCTGAAAATGCAACATAAAATCTGCCTGAGTTCCCGAAAGGAACCCCGTATGCCAACATCTCCTATATATACAGAAAAACAGATGAAAATGCCAAGAATGCACATGCAATGCAATCCGCCTCGGGCCCCATACATGCCCCAACCGCTGCGGACCATCTCCCAGTCGCGCCAGGGGCATGGGAAACATCCCCCACCCTGCCAATCCAGGCCCACACGAGGGGGGTCGCCGCACTCATCTCCCAGCCGCACACAGGGGCAAAAGGGAGGCATCCCCCCTGCCAATCCAGGCCCACACGAGGAGGTCTCGGCTTTCCTCCACAGGGAAAGTGCATCTCCTTCCCCCACCAGGGAAGAAGGCATCTACCACCCACACAGGCATGGCAGGCATCCCTCTGCCGCACCGGCATCCACGAGGGGTCCAACAGAAGATACGCTCTCGTCGTAGGTGAAATCCGTAGCTCCGAGGTCCGGTGATCGACCGTGGGCTCGGCAGCCGGTAGTCGCCTCTGCTCGACGTCACGTATGTGGATAAATCCACCAAGGAAAGATAATTCGACCCACCAGTCGAACAAGGTCAAATCTAGCGGTCGACCGTTTGGATGGTCTACGCTATACGTTTTATATACATATATATCCTGTCGGTCGAACCAGGGTCCGTTCAACCGATAAGGAAAACTGCATGAATCCTGCCCACTGCATTCGGTCGACCGAAACTCTTCCGGTCGACCGGATCAACAGGCACTTCACTACAGGAAATCTGCACGCGGTCGGTCGACCGGATCCAGAGCGGTCGACCGTTTAGATGGTCAACGCTCTTGACCGACCTTGCGCAGTTCGGTCGACCGAGACACACACTCGGTCGGCCGAAGGTCTGTCTACCCTATCTACTGGGATCGGTCGACCGAACAACCACCGGTCGACCGGACTAATATAACCCTTATAAAATATTCCCGCTAAAATTTGGCATAAACGGTCGACCGTCACACAGACGTCGTTCGACCGTTTTCGGGCAGCAAGTTATTTTTATAAAATATCGGTCGACCGAACCTCACACGGTCGACCAAAACACTACAATATCGCACTGAACAGGCATCATTTAGACGTTGTTCAGTGGGATTTTCGCCGGGGAAACGGCACCAACGCCGCCCCCTACACTCCCACACCACTTGGGGAGTTACTATGAAGACTTGGCATACCTTTCACCGCGAAGAAACTGCGTCCCGCGAGCTCCTCCTCCTCCGGCGTCGAAACTCGCTTCTTCTCCTTCGCGCGCGCCTCCACCACGTCGCCGGGTCTCCTCCTCCTCCTCTGGTCGCCGGAACACCAAGGGAAAGTGGTGAGTTGGGTGGAAATGAAATGGGGAAGGAAAAGAGAAGAGAGGGTTGGGTTTGGGTTTAAATAACAAAACCTACACCTACCCTTACTTCTCCACCATACCCACCATACCCCAACCACTCTACCCCACTCCTCCCACTCTCTCACGTCCCACGTTCTCACGTCCTTACAGTAATGGTGGTCTGGGGCGAAGGGAAAGGTTTGACTCGACTGCACTAAAAGTATTTGCTGGGCCCAACTGTATTGGATACAGTAGCAAGTACCTTGAGGACAAGAAGGTATTCTCTCCGAGGGATCGAGATATTGTTCATGTTATGTTAGTTTCTGATTAAACCTGGGGAACTGTGATGTGCATTTTAACTGCTTATTTGTTGTTTTATGAGGATGTTGTCATTCTGGCCTTCTAGTAAGGTTTCTAGTTTGAGACTCCTAAATTGCAGGTGCATCACCGGTCGCACGACCCATTTGTCCGTATGATCGGAAGAGTACATGTGTCAGGGACATAGATGGTCGTGTATCGAGGATACATGATCAGAGACTTGCGTATTGTGGATGTGTACTTGGAGAGAGGAGTAGTTGTATGTATCAGGGATATATACATATGTGTCGGGGACACATAAAGAGGTGACATATTGCCATTGTGTGATTGTATGTATCAGGGATATATGCATATCTGTCGAGGACACAAAAGCAGATGACATGTTGTTATCGTGCTGTTTTGCAAGTGGGAGACATTGGATTAATCTAGGATTAATAAGATACTTGCCCAAAGCAGTTACACATGGCGCTTCCCTATTGGACTACACATTTAAGGGTTTAGGGTGGAGCCATCTATATAAGGAGGGGAGCCTCCCATTGGATAAAAAGAACGAGGGTGCAAACCCTAGCCTCCACCCACCATAGCCGCCACCTTCTCTCTCTCCCATTTCGTCCCTCAACCTCCACCAAGCTCATTCCGTGGACTCTTGGGTTGTGGACTCGCACTCCTTCTCCAAGAGAGTAGGAGACCGACCGGTGAAAAGGATTCCGTAAGGTGACATCCGATCTTCCTTCCGCTGCCACAGGTTCTCTCCAAGAAAGGTACTCCTGAACCTGTAGAAACGTTGTTTGCTAACAGGATTTAAGGTCCTCTCACAAGAATTGTATTCTTTAAGAGAAGTGTTTGAATAACACGAGTGACCTGTGGCCTGGGCTCGATAAAGTTCCAGGTTTTAAAAAAATAAGATAAATAAACTTAATTTTCACATGAAAAAATATTTTGGTCAAGAAGAGAGAAAAAGAGAGAGTAAGAACAGAAAGGATGGGATTGTAGGGAGAGAAAGAAAGATATAGTAAGTTTTGCCAAATTTAAAAACAAAGAAAGGTAATTAGTATTTTTTAGATAGTTCAAGGTTTGTTTTGCGAGATTTTATAATAAAACAATATATACTTAACGGTTATTGTGATATAATAGCATGAGTTTTTGCTGAAGTTACATAAAAGAAAATAAGGATTTTTCTAAGTGTTATCCAAGCAAATTCAATTTTGCAAGTGGTATTTTAGCAATTTCATTGTTTTCCAAGGGGCATGCAAGAAAGAAACTCTCTTCTTGATATTACAGTAGTAGTATGAACGTTGTCAATTCTAAGCATTGGAAGTTATTTCATAGTGTATATATACATATAGGACCAAAAAATCAACATATGAAATTCATTTCAAGTTCGGGATCACTTGATCTTATATAAAACAACCTTAAGAAGATTTTTGATGTTAGTTTTAACAATTTTGTGAAACAAGATCTACAATTTATCCATATGAACTAAAAAATTAAATTATTTATGAGAGTTAAATATGTGTTAACACATTTAAGATTAGTTGATCCCTCGTCTTAATATATGTAAATTGAAGTATAGTGATTCAACTTTTGTATTTACGATCAATTTCATAACTTCTCTTTAGTGTCAATTTTCATTTTAAAACTAATTAATTGAAATTGTGAGCTTACCTTTATAAAGTTGCCCCGAAGTCGTGCAAGCAAACAACACAACGTGAATGTGTTGACAATAACATATATTTTATTCTTTAATACTTGAATTGTGAACAACAAAACTCAAACTTAAAAATTTCGAACAATCGCACAAAGATGTATAGAATACAATAAAAATTGTAAAATGATTTCAAGATGTCATATTTGATGGAAAAAATAGTGGCAGTACCATGACTCGAATAGCAAAAGAATTCAGATATGAACCCAATCAGTAGTTGTGTCACGCAAAATTTAGGTATTGCCGCCTATAGATTTAATTTGTATACACAATCTCTGAAACGTGGCTACAAAATCCACCAAATCCTTCGAACGAGATGATTTGTGACAATAATCCCAAAATCCTGCCATCACTATTGAAAACCACCAAAACAAAGCCTGTGGAGAACAACAAGGAAGTTTATACCGTTTTGGTTGTTCCCTTGTTTTCAAGGTATGGGATCGATCCTATTCTACCTTAAGTTTATCTGAATGTATTTTTGCCTCTTGATTTATAGGTATTGTTGGATCACCAACGACATCTATCCGTTAGTACATCCGCCGAAGTTTAGCAACACCGACCTATGTAACGGCAACATATAAATATCCGTCGGTGTAGACAAACACCTACGGAAGCTGACATTCACTGACGGATATATATCGTCAACGTATCACTGTACTGTAGTAGTGACACCACATCATCATGATTGTGTTCGGCCAATATATATTCCCACAATGTCATATATATATATATATATATATATCTCAATTTACAATAGGATCCATGAAATGTATATACCAAAAATGTCATACACACAACAAAAATGATTGGTGTTCTACACTACGTTTATGTTGTAAACTAGTTTCCTTCAATTCACCTACCTTTGAATATGAACTATCTCTAAACTAGGTTATTGTACGTATCCTATGCATGTCATACCAGAACTCTCAGTTAGTTGGCTGAATATGGCTGTAATGTCTCAGGTCCTGCTTACCGTTTGGTTTGGTTTGAATGTCAAGTATGTTGAAAATCCTACACATCAGCACCAACAGTATCATGTATATATTCATGTCTTATAATAAAAGCTTAAAGGAAACAACATTACCCGATAAACTTATGTTCCTCAATTAAGTTGCTAACATTATATGGCCAATGAGAAAAGAAGACCACTTCTCTCGCGTCATGTCTATCTAGTCTTGAGAATATGCTTCAAGGGATTCTTTGAACGACTACAAAGTAAAGAAACTCATTTATTAATATATAAACTGTGCCACAAAACATATATAACGCAACATAGGATCAATATAAAAATTGACCTATCTTAAATCTACCGGTGTCACTCCATTCTCAACAAGTTCGTCCATATACCTCATTATGTAGTAACATAATTCTGCAATTTCAACTTGTTTATGGTACTATAATTAAGATGTCATGTATATTAGAAAATCATTAAAATTAATGCAAACAAACATTACTGAATCATCTTACTTTCATTACAACCCAATTTACATTCTTTTTTGTTGCACAACCTGAGATTTCACTGACCGCATGACCCATACCAAAATACGTAAATTTTTTAAAATGGATTCAAACATTCAATAACAACAAATTAACTTATAATATGAATGTAATTATTCTAGATAACTTATATTTTACTATTTTCAATAAATTTTCCTTGGGTCTCATCGATGTCAAAAGATTAAACAAGTAGGTCGTCCACGTAACGGGTTCTACCACAGCTAACATCCAATGTTCCCTGAAAACCACTCATGTTCAATTACTTCATCACTTAAATCAATTTTAATCTTCTTTATGATTCCCAAATGAAATGTAATGAAATTGACGGTTTTATAAAATAAGATGAGCTACCTTCTTCTCCCAATATGATACTAGAAAATAGGCGACCATCGTTGATGCTTGCAACACCTCCGCAAACTTTGTAGATCTCTTGTCTACCTTTGGAGGTCCTCATTTGATCAATAGAGTGGGATTCACATAACCATATTTTCCGTCATTCCACATTTGGTACAAATTCCTACTATAAACAAACTACAACCATTTAAATTTAAATATAACAAAAACATATATGAAAAAGACAAACATGACTTACTTCAAATGAACCTACATGATTGTTATACACAACATTTCCATCTTCAGAAATTGCATGACATCAGTTATGCAGACATATACGAGGTCTTCTATGTCGCCCTCGGTTGTTTGAAATACCATTTCTTTTGGCAGAATACTTTTTATTGTAAAATCTCTAGATTTATCCTTAACAAGAATGTACAACATTTGGAAATTCCTAGACAAATGGCTCTTGTCACACAACTCCTCAGGGGAAGATGCTTTTGACGATGGAACATTATACTGATTTTGAAAAACAAAGAAAATATTATTAGAACAAAGAACATGAGCAATATATCTACCATCAGAGTGTTATTAAATTCAAATTTAATACCTTCTCTTTCTTTATAATTTCTACTATTGTTTCCTCATGGATTGGAATTGGGCATACATCTTCAGGATTCACACTTCCCGCACTACTTCATGGTGTCTGAATAGGTGTGGCCACATCAGGTAATGCGGTTAATTTTTTAAGTACCATAGCAATTTGTTCTTGCAGTATGTGTATGGATCTTTCTTTGCAATCCACATAAATTTCTTTCGTACTACGGTTCGAGGAGGATGACCCAAAGTATTGTCATACTCCTATTTGACTAACGATACCACGTACCTGTCTAGCATGCTCCTGTTTACCCAGGGTTGCAGTCAAAATATTTTTGAGGCCATCTGAAACAAATGCACCTTGGGAAGCTTTTAGTGTAAGATCACCCTATTACAAAACACTAGAACCTTAGAAACTATATCATTGCCTAATGTTAAACACTATTTTATTAATTAATTAGGTAGTATAGGAAACACAATAATGAAAGGTAACCACTTTCAATCTTCGTTGCAACCTTTGCCGATGCAGAAGTGATGTAATTCTCGTCTTGAGTAACGTGCACTCTCTTCCACTTATCTTGTCTAGCTGGGGAGATGGAGGCAAACTACCGGCTTGCTCTTCGCTAAAATGAGCCTCTAAAGCTTCCTGCCTTTTTTGGCAACCTTTTCGGCCATCATTATCCTCTGCAATTTACAGTATCCCCCCGCGACAATCTGTGTGGAAACTTGTTTTTTATTGTCGTTCTTGATTTAGCACTCGTAGTTCCTACAAACCATAAAAAGAGATTAGTTGTCATATTAAACATTCCAATGTCTGAAGCAAGTTTGAATGTATATTTTCCTACAAATTCTGGAGTTGGCCTTGAGCTTTTTGAATTCAGCCCATGTCGTCTACGTAATAAAATTGTAAATTTTCAAAGGATCTCGATACTTTTACTTTCCAAAAATGAAATCCGACGTCAACTTTGTTTTGTAATCCTTCGATCGAGTACTAACATATGATATCCACTTCCTTTTCAACTCTTTAGTTGAATGGAAAATGAATTTTCATGCAACACAAAATCTGAAAAGTAGTATTGATTAGATAAAAACATGTAAAGAAAGGTGGAAACCTAAAAGAAAATCAGGAAAATTTATGAACTAACCATTGCATTTTTTTCCAAATTTGCTCTCTCAATGATTCATCTATCATTGACCATTTGGCAATACAAATACACTTTGCTTCTTTCCAGAGTACCCATATAACTTATCAATAATCTTTGATTTCTCTGGTGGGCTCCAAGTAAGAATCAAACTCCACGGGAAATAGACATTGCTGCTGAAGTCTTTTCTGAAACTCCAACATAAGAGTAGCACCACAAGGATCAAGGATGCTCGGGGCAAAACAAGAAACTGGGAGGCACTGAATCGGACGGTTCGAACTTGCGGTGAAAGGTCCTGGCGCGTAAATGAAAATTACTTGCTGTGAAAAGTTAACTTAAAAGTTACAAAGGTTCACAATTTAAAAACATTGTCCTTTTAAACCCACGAATGTATCCTTTAAATCCCAAGTATGTCCTTTAAAACTTCAATGTGTCCTTTAAAACACAAAAGTATCCTAAAATAAAAGGCCCCTATTTTCAAGGACACATGTGTCCTTTAAAATCGAATGTGTCCTTTTAAAAAAGTGTTCCCAAACAAGGCAACTTATGTCCTTTAAAGGACACATGAGCCCTGTAAAGATGAAATGTGTCCTTTAAACCCCAAGTCTATCCTTTAAAATCAAGTGTGTCTCTTAATGCACAACCTCGCCATAATTTGTTATAAAAATGGCATCTTACATCGGTAGTTAACATAATATTAAACGTGCTATATATGTTTCATTATTAACAAAATAGAACGTGCTAAAAAAATCATCCATGTTGAATTTGTCTTAATGCATTTCGGTTGTTCAAATTGGTAATTCTACTTAGTGACATCAATGGACCGATATGTGTTTGATTGGCCATGTAGCACATTTTGGTGGACCAAATTGTTTTTAGTCGACCGCATATGATGCATTTTAGAAAGTAACTGTAGCCACTTTCTTCCACTAGCTCTTGAAACACCACTTCCTAAGAAGTGCTCAAAAAGCTCTGAACTGGTGTAACCATTTCTGCTTCTCAAGAAACGTCACTTTGTTGTAAAATACCATTTTTGCCTTCATCCCATCATTAAGTATGCCTGTAGAACCCTAATGTCGCCCTCACTAGCTTCACCTGCATGTTTTGACTTCTTCATTTGCGACTTATGGTTGGTCTTGTTGCTCTTCCTTTCGTCGATAGTGGCAGGTATCTTTGGTGGGACAAGTTTGTCCCTCGTGAACCCGTGTGTGCCCTTCAATGGGACTATCTCCTCCTTCGCGAGACAGACTCGTCCCGTCGTGGGATAGTCTCGTCACTTCGCGGGACGGTCTCCTCTCTTATCAGGACTATCATGTCCAAGTCTTTAATTTGGGCGATGACCATTTTCTTCCATCGTTAGCATCCCATATTTTGTCTTTGCTCCAACACATATAGCAAGGCATCCATTAACTATCCATTCAAAATGTTGATAGTAACTTGACATTTTCAGAGCTTAAAAAGAACTAAAGTATGATAAGGAAATTTACTAACGTCTGATGATGTCCCTGACTATTTGGTTAATAAATCGTGTTGATCCTTTCGCCTAACCTTGCCCCCCCCCACCTTGAACCACACTTATTCTGTCTCATCTATTCTTGGATCTGTTAGATTCAGAAGCACATTCCTCTCTGAGTCTGTCAATCCGACCATGGCTTGCATGTCGATATTTTTGTTTAAATTTACCAATGGTGTGTTTACCTGGCTCTTCGTAGGAGAAAATTCATCTGGCTTGGTTGTAATTTCAATTTCGTCGAATTTGTGCCTCTTCTCCACGATTGACTCTTCAGAAGTCTGTGTTGTCTTTCTTTTCTTATCATTCCTCTGCTTCAAGTCCAACTTAGACTTCTTGATTAGACTCCTCTGTCGTTTCCTCTCTTCCTTTCTCCTCTTGTTCTTCCTTTGTCCTCCTCTCCTCCTCTTCTTCCTTTATCTTCCTCTCCTCCTCCTCCTCCTCTTCATTTCTCCTCCTCTTCTTTCCTTTTCCTTCTCTTCCACTCTCACTTTCCTCTCATCTTCTGCTTCTTCTTGTTGCCCACCAATGAATTCGAGATTTATCATTTTTTCCTATTAAATATAATGTAAAGTCGTCATAGTAGTGAATTGTGGATGAATGTTGTACAAATTTGTGTTTGAATGTTTGATTCATTTCTTTGTGTTCAGGTGGCCTACGCGGAACACAACTGTCTATTGAGGTAGACAAGAGTCCCTCACGGTTCACAACTATCCCTAGAGAACACAAATGTACTTTGCGAGACTCATTTGTCCCTAATGGGATGCTAGTGTCCCTCCCAGGATCCAGGTGTCCCTTGAATTGCAATTTTATTATTTTAAGGGTTTATATTACACATACCATTACAGTGGTGTACACCACCAACGCTTCTACCTGGGACGTGGAGGAACCTTCTGCAGGTGTCATGAATGTATCCGTGCCGATGCCTTTGCAATTGCGCTCTACGGAAGAAGTTCTCCCCGACTCGGTGTACTGGGTAAATTCTGGAAAGGCGTCTACATCTTTCTCACCTTGCAAGGATTTCATTGAGCTTTCAGTTCTGAAATTGATTACTTTGTCTTTCTCTCCCAGTTCTTTGTCCTTCTCCCCCAGTTCTGTCTTTCTCCACCAGTTGTTGTTGAAGATCCTTGATCGTCTTCTCTACCTTGAGCCATCTTAATTTCAGCTCCACGTAGTTGACCTCGTCTTGCAGTGGGTCCGTCGGATTGTCGTGGGCACCCACCTTCATCCTATGAGGAGAATGTACCGGGGAATGTCGGTGATTTGCCAATCGCCATTGGTTTCTCTGCGAGGGCATTATTTGACTTTGGGGCTACGCATTCCTTCATTTCAGAGGGGTTCGCAGCCTTAATGGATGAGGAGCCGGTGGAACTGAGCTTCAGCTTGGAAGTCAACACTCCCATCGGCCATGTTCTCTTGGTGAGGACATGTCTTCTTAGGGTGTCGGTGGTTCTTGTAGATTAGGATTTTCCAGCTGACCTAGTGGTGTTGCTGATGACGGACTTTAACGTCATCCTGGGCAGGATTGGTTGTCTGATCATAACACGTGCGTCTGGTGTCAGGCTAAGAAGGTGGTGATTCCTAGGCCAAGTGGACCCCCGTTGGTGGTCAAGGGTGCCAGTTGCAGGGACGGGTGTGTGCTGGTCTCTGCACTGAAGGCAAGGAGATTGCTTGCAATAGGATGATGCACATTCCCAGTCAGTGTCGTGTTGGCTAGGGGGACTACTAGGTCTCTGGAGGAGACCGACGTAATTCGGGAGTTTTCAGACGTGATTCCCGAAGACATTCTAGGACTACCTCCACCTCGGGAGATCGAGTTCTCCATCGATCTGGTGTTAGGGACGACTCCAATTTCGAACGCATCGTATCGTATGGCTCCAGAAGAGTTTGCCACGTTCAATGACCAGTTGTAGGAACTACTAGAAAGTGGTTTATCAGTCTCTCCGTGGGGAGCTCTGGTTTTGTTAGTCAAGAAAAATGATGGGTCGGCGCATATGTGCATAAACTATGGGATGCTGAACAATGTCACGATTAAGAATCGATATCCCCTGCCCAGGATCGATGATCTGTTCGACCAGCTAAAGATGGCAAAGGTGTTTTCCGAGATTGATCTGAGGTCTGGTTATCACCAACTGAGGATTAAGGAGGAAGACATTCAGAATGCGGTATGGGGACTATGAATTCCTGGTAATGCCCTTCGGGTGGAGGAATGTGCATGCTGCATTCATGGACCTGATGAACCCGGCATTTAAGCCTTTTGTGGATCCGTTTGTTATCGGCTTTATGGACAACATTCTAATTTATTAGCCGAACAGAGATCAGCATGAGGAGCACTTGAGGGCTGTATTGGAGGCTAAGTGCGACTTCTGGCTGGCATGTGGGATTTCTGGGCCACATTGTGTCGAAGGAAGGCATCATGGTGGATCCTGCCAAGGTTGAGGCAGTTCTGGAATGGAAGGCGCAGACCAATGTGTCGGAAACCCAGAGTTTTGTTGGAGTCGCGTATTATAAACAACGATTCATCCAGGATTTCTCCAAGATTGGCACACCATTGACGACGCTGACCAGGAAGGGGGTGAAGTTTGAGTGGACCCAGAAGTGTGAGGACAGCTTCCAGGTCTTTAAGAGAGATTGACTTCGGCACCGGTGTTGACACTTCCAAGTGGTTTGGGAGGTTTCGTGATCTACAGCGATACATCAAGTAATGGATTGGGTTGCGGGCTTATGCAGCACGACAAGGTGGTAGCATATGCATCTAGGCAGCTGAAGGTGCATGAGATGAATTATCCCACACGTGACTTGGAGCTCGCATCAGTGGTGTTTGCGCAGAAGATCTGGAGACATTATCTTTATGGGAGAAGTCTGAGGTCTTCACGGATCACCTGAGTTTGAAGTACTTGTTCTTTCAGAAAGAGCTGAACATGAGCCAACATCGATGGCTAGAGTTTATTAGGACTATGATTTCACCGTCTTCTATCATCTCGGGAAGGCGAATTCAGTGACAGACGTACTTAGCAAGAAGTGGGAAGGTTCTTTGCCGCTCTTGAGGGTGCAGGAGTGGAAGTTGCTGGAGGATTTTGCGGATTGATGGCCGCTCAGAGAGGAGTCTGTGTGTTGAGCCAACTATCTGTAGGATTTCGTGTCCCTATGTATGTGTATATTTTCAAAAAATTAATAAAAACATACAAGATCGATTTCATATTTTCATTGATTTTACGTACATGTATTTGTTTATTTTGATATCATGCATTTCTACACATATTAAAATAAATATAGGATAGTGGATCATACCCAAAGGTTCTCTAAAACCTTTCAGAAGATCTGGAGTTTCGTTGCTCCTCGAATCGCATGCCGATTCGCCTCCAAGTGTTCACCAAACTTTAAACAAGAATAGAGAGAAATGAGCTAGCCAATCAATCTTTAATTAAGCATAGAATCTAGCTAATAACCCCTCTTTAAGCTCCTGAGATTTCTATCTCCAAAACTTAAAACTATTAAGAGATTTTCGTGGTGATTAAGGGAGAGATTAATGAGAGAGAGAATTTATGCATTAACATAAACATGTAGGATGAGGGGTCTTTTTATAGGCTCCCAAAACAACATTATCAAGAACTATTCTTTAGTCATGATCTCTTGCTTATTCTCTCCTAAAAATAATCCCAAATTGCCACATAAGCAACCTAAAAAACGTTTGATCGAATCTGCAATTAATCCAACACTATCTAATTATTCTCAAAATAATTCAGGCAAAAATCGCGTTGTTCGGTTAACCGAGAATTCTTCTCGGTGAACTGAACCATTCGGTTTTAACACACGTTCGGTTGACCGTGAGCTAGATAGTCGACCGAATATACATGAGAAAAATTCCATCAAAAAATTCGGACGATCCGCGTCTTGTTCTGGTGGACCGTTGACTCCCCAAAATTTCTCCTGGTCGAATCTTATCGGACGACCGTGTCACCTTCGGTCTACCAAAAAAATCCCAAGATATCTCCTGGATATTTTCTCTCGGTTGACCGTTCACGCTCGGTTGACCGAACCCAATTGTCCAGGCACTGAAGACAATTTCGGTCAACCAATTGTGTTTACCCGTTCTCCATTCGGTTGACCGTTCCGGAGACATCTCGGTCTACCAAACCCTAAACGGTTTACCGTGTTTGACACCGATTTTGTCTTTGTCAAATTTTGGATTTATTTCCAATAAAATTTGATCTTTTGGGGTTTTTAGCCAATTCATATCTTATGTAATATATTATCTTATGTAATATTAACTTATTACACCCCATAATATATGCACCTCATATGAATTTATCCATGATTCTAATTATGTCAATTCTCATGACATATTGATTTTATTGATTCACCATATGTGTCCCTCTTTCACATGAAACCCGACACATCATACGAACTCAAAATCAAGCTTCTTGTTTCCCAGTTTTGTGGTGTGACCTATAGGAGGATCTAAGTTAAATTGGCAGCGATATTAAATACTTAATATCTCAAACTATAAGCGGTATCTAGCTACACATTATAGTTACCCAATTAGCATAGATGTCTTTGTTCCACTCAAACTAAACACGATCCATTTAGTGATGTAAGTGCACCACTTGTGTCCGTCCCTTGCCTCATGATATTAAGAATATATACAAAGTAGAAATGTGTCACCTTTGTATGATATTCATTTCTTGATCACTTTAAGCCAATTATAACTATGTAACTTAACTCAAGTTACATTGTGCACATTATAATTTTACTTTATCAGGGAGCCCACTAATATCATCACTCAATTAAGAGGGACAATGATAATCGTTTAACTAGCTATCTTTTCCAGCACAAGTCATGTTCAACCAACTATTGCCTTTAGCACCTATACTCATTGTTAGCTTTTGACAATAATCAAATTAAGCACTTCTAGAGTGAAAAGATATAAGTCTCATATCTTAGGATCCAAGACACAGTAAAACATTAATCACACGAAACACAATTCCATAATGTTTTACTTGTTAGGTCTAATCAATATATAAAAGTAATCTTTTCCTCTTTTATATAATCGTGTCGTCAATTATTTGTAGAGCTACAACAATCGATGACCAACGCGACAATCTTATCTTGGTGATTAATGTTCCATGTTAATTACCATGATTGTGAATAACTTTTGATTTATGTAAACCATTATCTTTTAGAGCTCTACGGTTAAGGACCAAGCGTCTCTTCCTTAACACTTCTAAAAGATGAATACCATAATCAAGGAACAAAATGTTTGCACATCCAATTCATAACAATTGACATATAAAAGTAAAAAAATTAGAACACATTCCTTTCACTATCATCCACCGAGTGGTGCCGAAGCAGAGTGAAGACCCCGAGGTGGGGGTGTTGTTCCAAGCTGCCAACGGTGATGGATATGGGTTCCTTGTGCGGTTGATGGCGGTCTGACATATCGAGACAAGCTGTGGATTCTAGGTGTTGATGAACTATGGGTGGAGATGATGGATGAAGCTCATGGAGAGAGGTACAATGTTCATCCAGGGAGTACGAAGATGTACAAGCACCTAAAGTGGAACTTCTAGTGGAAGGGCATGAAGCGGAATATCGCAGATTTTGTTTCGAGAAGCCAGGTGTGCCAGCATGTGAATATAGAGCATCATCATCCAGCAGACACGATGCAACGGATTTAGCTTCCTGAGTGGAAGTAGGAGCATGTGTCAATGGACTTCGTCATGGGTTTGCCGAGGACCAACCATTCACGTGTTGCAGTTTGGTGATCGTGGATCGTCTAACCAAGGCGGCACATATTCTTTACATTAGAGTGCTTTATCAATCTTTACATTGCACAGATTGTCAGAGTGCATGGATGCCAGTGTTGATCATTTCAGATTGAGATCCCCGCTTCACTTCGAGAGTTTGGGAGAATTTGCATCGGGCTTTGGGCACGAAGCTCAAGTTCAGCATAATATTTCACCTGCAGATAGATGGACAGTCAGAGAGGATGATTTAGACCTTAGAGGAAATGCTCAGGGCTTGTGCGTTGGATCTCTCGGGGAGCTGGGATGAGCACTTGTCGTTAGTGGAATTCGCCTACAACAACAGCTACCACGAGAACATCAGCATGGCACCGTACGAGGCTCTGTATGGATGACCTTGCCGCTCTCCACTTTGTTGGAGTAAGGTGGGGGAGAGACAGTTGTTGGGGCTAGAGATTGTGCAATTGTATGTAGACCAAGTGGAAATGATCCGACGCAGAGTGGTAGCAGCTCAGGACAGGCATAAGAGTTATGCCGAAAGGAGGCATCGTGAGCTGTAGTTCGAGATCGGAGATCACGTCTTTCTGAAGGTTACCAACGCAAAGGGCGTGATGAGGTTCGGGAAAAAGAGAAAGTTGAGCCTAGGTATGTTGGGTCGTTTGAGATCTTGGAGTGCATCGGTGCAGTGGCTTATCGTGTGGCATTGCCACCGCAGTTTGGTAGGTTGCACAACGTATTCCACATTTCGATGCAAAGAAACTACGTTGGTGATACTGTGCACGTGATCTCTCATGAACTGCCAGAGATTTGAGAGGATCTGACCTTGGAGGAGCAGCCTATTTAGATCCAAGAGCGTGCTGACCAGCAACTAAATGACCTCACGTACACCATGATGTTGCCACCTGACCTCCCCCGATGAACATACAAACGTGCAAGTGTACACAATCAAAAATTCATAAAACATCCAAACTTCAAAACATATATGTACATCATCTCGACCGCCCAAAGGGGATGGAACTACTCACTACTCATTAAGAAAAGAAGACAAAACAAAATTAAACTAAGCATGCAAGAATTAAAAGAGAGAACATTAAAAACAAACTAAAAATTATTTTATTTACATAACTCACATTACAAGTAGCATTCTTCTCCACTTGCTCCAAGGCTTACTCTAAGTAGAGAGAATGCCACCAAGCAATGGGTAAATACAAAGGAGGAGGAAGATTTCTATTTATAGTCATAGAAAAAGGTAACCGGGGACAATCCCCAGGTATTGGACTAAAATGCATACCATAAATGGACTAAATACAACCTAATCTAACACCTTACCAAAGCATGTGTCATTTGGAGCCAAATGGACCTCCAATTGGCGGTCTGGATTTGCTTGATGGGGTCTGTTTTGGGTGGCTTGTTTCTGACTTGATTTCTTCATGTTTGGTGAACCCGATTTGGTTGTTGATGTTTGGGCCCGGATCTAATTGCCAAAATACTCCTCATGATGGTGTGGAGCTTCTTGATTTTCTCATTGGTCCTTTTGGTTTACATCCAGGTCCTTCTCTCTTGCATCTTAGTCTATAACTCTTACAATTTAGTTCTTTTTCTGGCTCTTAGGTCCTTTTTGTGTCCCTTCTTCTCACTTGTTTTATTCTTGATACTTAAACATAAAACTCATTACGTAGCATTGCTTAGGTTAAAAATAAAGGAAATAAGACACATATATATGCATGATATGATGTCAATCAAATACGCCACACCTAGCTTTTGCTAGTCCCGAGCAAAATAAAGAAAGAGAAAAATGAAAGAAAGGAAAAGGCATTCGTAAAACAGGGAAATCCTAACTCACTTTCGTAGGAATCACTGTTGCACTTAGCATGTGTAACAAGCCGTTAAACCTCCTCGCCGCCAAGGAGGAGTGTTGTCTCCTGTGGGTTTTCAGCTGATATACCCACAAAATCCGAACAAAGATGCATTATTCAACCTAGCAACACGAGTCGATGGACTCGTTTTTGTCGATCATTGGAGACAGTAATACTATAGGCCGACTCTCTATATGTATTCAGTCCACACACCTAGCCTAATGAATCAATCGTGCAACTTGGTTAAGGACTTAAGTGAGAGACATGGGCAACTTTAACATCCTCAAGTGATACAAAGTGTAAAGTCCATTAAGGTTCTTATTTGCATTGCCATTTCTTTTCTTTTCATTTTTTTCTTTTTGTTCTTCTCTTTTTTTCATTTTTTTGCTAGTTGGTGTGTAATTCTCCCAAGGTTTTTTCCGTGCATCATTGCCTATGAGGACTTACATTATCGCACACACCTTTCCCCACATCTCCACATAGAACGATCCCTACCACCCGTGTAACGGGAGTTCGGTCGGTGCATCCCAAGTAAGATGACTCGAAAGCACCAGGCACTTAAGTATATTGGGGAATGGAGCTTTAGGAACATAGACTAGCTCAGGTTGAGCTATGGGTTCAGGTTGAGTAGGTGGGTTGGGCGTTTCAGATTGGACGTCAGGTTCAATGGTTAGGTCATATGTGGTTGCTTGATCGCTAGATTGATTAGACGTTCTAGGATTTACCACATTGTTATCAACTTGTCTTCCGGACCGTAATGATACTACTGCATTTATTTGTTGGAACGGTCCTTCCTCATTAACCATTTGAACTGGTCTCGAGTTGCTACTTCCTAGAGGTGGTTGATAGGGCTGATATTGATTACTAGATCTTGGATTCACCTCAGGTTGACTTGGAAACTGCTCATTTTCTCTTGCACCTACCATTTGTGCGAGTTGGCTGACTTGTGTCTCTAGCCTTTGGAAGGACTGGTTGGTTGTTTGTATAAAAGTCTTCATCAAATTTTCCAAGCTTGTCAACCTAACATCATAATCTCCATTGTTACTAAACCCAGATGATGTATTATTTTGGTTATACGGGTTTGGTTGTTGTCTAGGAGGTTGACCTTGTTGGCTTGATGAGAAATTGGAATTATTACGCCAACCCGAGTTATAGGTTGATGCGTATGGGTCATTTCTAGCATGGTTAAACGTGGCATTAACTTGTTCCCAGTCCGCACAATCCTCCATTAAATGACCAGTCTGACCACATCTAGAGCAAGGGATAGACGAGGCTTGATTCACTCGGGGTCGGGTTTGTAGCTCTAGACTTTCCATTCTGCGCATAAGCGTAGCTAGTTTTGCTTCAACCGCTTTATTGGCATCTACAGCTAAGACACCTGGTTTGGGTTGACTTGCTATTCTAGATCCAATACTCGGGTTAAGCGGTGCTCTAGCATTGTCCCATTGCATACTGTTTTCAACTAAATCCTCAAGAAAAGTCCAGGCATCATTCTCATTTTTGGACATAAAGCTTCCTTGGCTTACAGATTCTAGCATAACCCTAGATGTGGGTGTCAATGCCTCATATATAATTTGGCACAATTGCCATCTTGGAATTCCATGATGAGGGCATTGGGTCAACAGACTTTTAAATCTTTCTAAATAGGAATAGAACAGCTCGCTCTCAGATTGAACGAATGCAACAATTTCATTCCTAATCCTAATAGTCTTATGGTTGGGGAAATATTTCTTTAAGAAAATTTGAACAAACTCGGCCCAACTCCTAATAGATCTTTTGGCTAGACTATATAGCCATTTCTTAGCATCGTCCTTCAGTGCTAGAGGCACGAATTTCAGACGCACTGCCGCCTCAGAGATATGTTGGTATTGCATAAGAGAGCAGATTTCCTCAAATTCTCTAAGGAAGAGATATGGGTCTTCCCTAGAGGTGAACTTGATCAACATACTCATGTATTGTGCCTTCAGTTCGAAGTCGCGACCCGGTATGACGGGCACAACGATGCACGATGGCTGAGCAGCCATCGTTGGGTAGCACCGATCCCTCAAAGTCATAGGTGGTGCAACAGGTGGGTCCACTACATTCTCACCCATTGGATCTGGGTGAGGTGGTGCAACATGTGGATTGGGGCTAAGCTCCAGACTGGAATCTAGATGAACTCGTGAGAGTCGATTACTCAAGTCCCGAATCCAAATCTGAGTGCACCGGTTTGAATCAATTTTTTTTAAAATTTTTTTAAATTTTTTTTTCAAAAATGGAAACAAACAATAGAATAGGGAGAGATGAGAAAGGAATCCTAATCTAGAGAATTGAGATGAGAAGAGAAAAAAGACTCGGATGAGAAGGGAAACTTAACTCTAAAGATAGAAAAGAGGGTCTGTCAGAAATTTCATAAGCAAGAACGGTTCAAACAATCCTAGACCTAGTGTCGCTTAAATCTAGATGACTCCTAACTGGTTGAGTCGAATTGATTCGCTTGATTCACTTCCCTCACTAATCAAACCAAATTGGCCAGGCAGTGTATAGCTAGTGGGGGCGCTTCCGACAGAGTCGGTGCAAATTAGACAACCACTTCGCTTGGAAGACTTTCGTCAACACAAAAACACTTTCTAGACACCAAATTAAATTCGATCAGCTTCAGGTCATAGCAAGTCAAACCAATCTTCTCCTTAATTGAGCCCGAGTCCTTAGGGGCCAATGTCTAATTGATTTTAATTTGAAGGCTTGGGTGACACTTTAGGATTGTGATTTGTGGGCCACGGAAAGGTGATGAAATCCCCACCGTATCTTTTCCTACAGAGTTGCCCTGAAGATAGTTTAACTTAAATCTAGCAAAGATAGTCAAACAATGGTCTTTAGTGGGGGGCAATTGCAAGGTTCTATGCAAATTAGATTATATGCTTAAATGCAATCGATAAAAACCGCGATACGTACCTTGCCTCCAGCACTCTTCAACAATAATTAATTCGCAAGAATTTAGCAAGAATAATGCAAACAAAACATTATATGATGCATGCACTAAGTTCTTCTAGTTTTGCCAATTTTTAGGTCAGAGTTGTATTATTGCCAATTATGGAATTTAAGCTTAACACGTGCAGTTCTACAAAAGGAAATTTTCCGAAACTAGAAATTACGGGGAAAGAGGCAACAAAGGTTACCTATGCAATGCTCAGTCGGGTTCACCGCCCGCTCTCGAAATTCCAGTAGCTCCACGCATCCACCCAGAGATGGCGCTAACCCCAGAAAAATTTGAAGCCCAAAAGCCTCTGTTGTGTGGCGGATCCGCCGCATCTTGTGCTTGATATGCGGCGATTTCGCCGCCCTGCTTGCTCCGGCTGCGTTCCGATTTCGCCGTGCACTCTGTTGTCTCCTGAAACACAAATCCAAATACTTAGATCGCGCACAAGATAAACATAATAGAATCTAGAACACAACAATAAACAAAATCTGCGTCGCCTCCCCGGCAACGGCGCCAAAAGCTTGATGAGAATTAAATTTATACCGCAAGTGCACGGCGTCAATGAAGACGTGGCAAGTACGGGTCGAACACAAGGAGGGAGAGATGTTGTTATTTTTTTTTGTGATTTTCGATTAGGGAAAGAAAGAGAGAAAAATAAGGTTGGTTTGAGATTTTTGTTTTTTTTATTAATTTCTAAAGGAAGAACGACAAAACAAATTAAAAATAAAGTAAAGATGGATGAGAGTCCAGCGGGTGGGGATTAGATATCGGGTTTAGATTAAAGAATTCTGAAACTTATAATAAATCACATTAGTTATAAATCATTACATGATAAATGACTCAACATAAACTCAAGTAATCAAAATATACTAACACGAAATTAAAATAATAACATTATTCTTCTTCTCATCACCCTAAATCCGTCACACCCACCCTTTGGAGAGAGTTAGAAACTCATGGATGGAGGGAAGGAGAAGGGGTCCTAGAGAAACTACAAAAAAAACTAAAAAAAACAAGAAATAAAATAACAGAATTTTATTACTAAAATACGGAACAAAAACTAAGGACATTTACAACATCGTTTCGGGGCTATTTATAGCCGATACAACAGATCTCAATATATATAAGGAAAGTACACCCGTCAATACAACATTGGTAAAAATTTGAGCACACGGATCAACTTTTGTGCGGCGGAATCGCCGCAATTTGTACATGAGGTGCGGTGGAATCGCCACCTTTTTGGCTCAGAATCGACTCGGATTTTTCCTGTGTGTTTATGGTATGTTTTAGGTGTCATTTGCGCGTCCGGATTAATTATTGCATATCTTTGGAGATCCGAGTTAATTTCTTCATATATTTGGAGATCCAAATTGATTTTTCTGTAGAACTTCTCCAAAATAATCTTTTGGTACTCGTAATTTGCAGTCGGGTCCTCGGCTTATGCAATTAAGTCCCTGACTACTTTTGTGCTTAAGTCCCTGGCCTTTTTGTAATTAGGTATTTGAATGCTTTTATGCTTGGATGAACTTCCATTTGAATCCCGATAATCTTGACTTGGTCTTTATGATAGAAATGAGTCTCTTGCACGCATTTATGCTCGGGATATGGGTAATTTGCATTCAGGTCCCTGTATTATGTAAATAAGACTAAACACATAACTTAGTATAATTTATTGATATAAAATTAATCTAAATGAAAGACATATGATGCAATGTATGTAATGCATCAAATATCATATTCACATTGATAGGGGGAGCTTAATGAATATCATATACTTAGGGTAATGAAGTGCAAAATTTAGGGGGAGCAACTTTATTACAAGATATCCTAAAATTCCATGTTTAATTTTGTTTTGATGGATGTCAAAGGGGGAGAGATAATTAAGGGGTGATGACTTTAAATTTGATTAAAATTGAACAAAAACTATGCACATCCATAGGGGGAGCATTTATATGCATAGTTTACATAAAGAAATTTCAAGTATTAAGATATAGGTTGCCATGATCAAAAAGGGGGAGATTGTTGTCGTTTTGGTCTTAATCTATGTTTTTATGATTTAATTATAATCAATGTAGAATAGCACACATTATGCATAGCATATATATTGTTTTGTGCTAACTTCTACAGGTGATCAAGACTCAGGGAAGAAAGGAAATCAAGTCAAGACACGTAATAAAGCTCATTTGAAGACATGTAATCTTGATTTAATTTGAGTCTTAGGAACTTTGTGTGCTTAAGCATACTTGAGCTAAAAACTAATCAAACACACACTAGGTTCCTTTTAGAAGTCACACACAAAAATTCACAACATTTGGACTTCAATATATCACCCAAACTAGAACCGGAAAACACTTAAACCAAACCTGGTCTGCCAGTGCCAATTCGGTCGACCAGAATGAGTTCTTCGTTGGACCGATTGGGTCTGTTAATACTGTTAGCCTAAGTGTTGAACCAGTCGACCGTTTGAAACTCATTTTCTCCTTGAACCCAGAAGTGCTTGGAAATTTCCGGTCGAACCGACCATTCGTTTAGTTCCACCAATCCGTCCTTTACCAGACCAAAAACTCTGAACGGTCGACCGATCCCCATTTTAATTCGACCGTTCACTTAAGTAAACTTAAGTTATAGCCAGATTTGACCAACTGATTGATCGGTATGCCTGATTCGGTCGACCAATTTTGCTCTGAAATGTGACCTGCACTTCACTGTTTTGTGTTTCTTACACAACTTCCTATACTTGACCCAACTACTATAACTCACATAGAGCTTATAAATAGAGTTCCCCAAACCTTGTTTAGACAAATCTCCCACTACTATTTGTTCTATAAACTAGAGAGAAGCTCCCACGATCCAAAATCCCCATTCCTACACTCTAAGCCTAAATTCGACACCTTTGATCATAGCCAAATCATACTCAAAGTGTGCTCAAGATTTAGAGAGTGTTGTCCCACTCATTTATTGTTCAAGAAGCAAGGATTTAGAGAGTGTTGTCCCACTCAAAGTGTATTCCCTCTCGAGTTGTGAGAGGAAGAAGTCAAGCTAGCGAGGGTTGTTCGCGGAGCTTGTGTTGTAAAGGCTTAATCTCGGCCCGGAATGAGATTGATAGTGAAGACATAGGCGGAGCTCGAGGGAGATCAAGCGGAGCTTGCAAGAGAGGAAGTAGGCGAGAGGCTGAACCTCTATAAAAATCACTTTGTCTTCATCTTGTAGTTTGCATATTTCCTTCCCTACTTGCTTGTTTGTTTTAATTTCCGCTGCACATCTTCGATTGAGCAAGTAAAGTTTAATTAACCCTAAAATCGATTAGAACTAAGTTATTCACGATCCAACACTCCCTATGACGAAGACCACAAAGACCAGCAAGTGAGCCTAGATCCGGAGATCTCGTCTCTCCTGCTACCGACAAAGTGGGCGACGCCGATCAGGCTATGACGGTCGTGACCGGATCACTCTCCTAATGCGCCCAAGTCTGATTGGCCAATGTCTTCTTGATTTTAGATTAAGGCTTCACTTGAGTGTGGTTTGTGGAGCTAAGGGAGGGGTCATGAAATCCCCCACCTTATGTTTAAGACTATAGGTAGTCCCCTTTAAAGATGTTTTGAAATCTTAGGCTAGCAAGCAACTCACCAAACAAGCAGTTACCTCACTCTTGTTACACTGCACCTTACTAACTAATGCATGCTCTAATCATGCATGAATGAGAGAACGGGTGCATGTACCTCACACCAGCAATAGACAATAGGAACTTAAAGCAAATGAAAGACAATGTGCATGCGAGGTCTACAAGTGATGCATGACCTAGATGGCAATTAGTCTAATCTTTTGCTTCGAGGTTTATGGTCTAAGTTCTCTTAAAAAGGGGAATTGATTGATCTGGGAGCAAACTACAGGTCACAACATGCCAAATTGAGCTTCCAGACAATTAGATTGAAATAAAAAACAACAATTTTTTTTGAAGCAAACAAAGCTCACCAGGCCGCCAATTGGCGGTCCAGATCACTGATTGGCGGTCCAAATAGCTTCCCTCTTCTCCAAATTTCTCCTGGTGCCTCCCCTGGATGATGAAATGTCCCTGAAATAAACAAAAACTAAAAACCAAAGTTTAAACCCACTCGAATCGTCCAAACCAGAGTTTGGACAGAGCACCTCCCCGACAACGGCACTAAAAACTTGATGTGTTCGTTTAAAATACCGCAAGTGCACGGCGTTGGCGAAGACATGACAAATATGGATCGATCCACTAGGAGGTGTGTCGACTCTGGTTCGTTCGAAGGTGAGTGGGAAAAGAGGGGAGAAGAAGTTGATTACACTAAACTAGACTAAACTATGCTACTCTACACTAGTAAGCAACAAATAAAAACAACGAAAGAAAGCAACAATGAAACTAAACTAACAAAGACAGAAAGATGGAATTCAGGAATAGAAACCCCTGAGGGGTGGAGTGTGCACATATGAAGTGAAATAAGTGATGAATGACGCATGTAAGCATGTATGTGTGTGTGTCATGTGTGTGTTTCCATGCATAGGAAGTGTCTAAAGATGTGGCAAAACCTATCAATACATTCACACAACGCATCGGCAATTACTACTTGATTAACATAAGACTAGGCTCAACATGAGAGGTGTCTAAATGTTATCAAGACTCATCAAAAACGAGGAACGCTTGTGAAGAACAAAGCTAAGCATGGGAAATGTCTAAATGTTATGGCAAAATCCATCAAAATAAAGTTTCTTTAATCAATCAAGCAAGCAAACACAAATACAAACACATAACTAACATGTAGCATATTCAACAGGAAATTTCAGTCAATAAAACATGAGGAAACTAAACATGGGAAGTGTCTAAATCTTATGGCAAAACCCATCAAAAATCCCCAATATGTAGATGATTAAAACACCCCTGATGAACATATAAACATTCAAGTCTACACAATCAAAAATTCATCAAACATCCAAACTTCACAATACATATGTGCATCATCTCTACTCCCAAAGCGGGATGGAACTACTCACCACTCATTAAGAAAAGAAGACAAAACGAAATTAAACTAAGCATGCAGGAATTAAAAGAAAGAACATTAAAAACAAACTAAAAAATTATTTTATTTACAAGACTCACATCACATGTAGCATTCTTCTCCACTTGAGTTTTGCTCCAAGGCTTACTCTAAGTAGAGAGAATGCCACCATGCAATGCGTAAATACAAAGGAGGAGGAAGAGTTATATTTATAGTCATAGAAAAAGGTAACTGGGGACAATTCTCAGGTATTGGTTTAAAACGCATACCATAAATGTGTAGGATTTCATGTTTAATTATACATATATATTTTCGAAATTTTTATGTATAATAAGGATCAATTACAATTTTCTTTGATTTATTTCATGCATGCATTGGTTTGTTTTAACATATAGTTGCAAAACTCTATTAAAACAAACAAGGGCTCCGAAATTCATACCTAGAAGTTCTCAAAAACTTCTTGAAGATTCGGAGACGTTGGGGATGCTTCTCGCCGTGCCGGATGGCTCCGAGTGTTCACCGAAACCCTAAACAAGGTTGGAGAGAAAGGAGCTAGCCAATCGATCTCCAAACAAGCTTAGAATCTAGCTACAAACCCCTTCCTTAGCCTCTGAGATTTCTCCTTCCAAAGACTTAGAAAACTAAGAGAATTTTCGTGGGTTTTTGTGGTGAATTAAGAGAGAAAATAATTATTGAATTGTGTAACCCAATTAGGGAGAATAAGGACCTATTTATAGGTTCCAATCTTACTCTTAATCATGGCTATTCTTTAGCCACGTTTTTCTTTACATTTTCTCTCATAAATTAATTCCTTAATGCATTACATGCACCCACAAAACGTTTGACCAAGTTTGGAGCTAATCCAACCATCAATCAAATTAATCTCTTAATAATCAAAGGCTGAAAATCGACCGATGTTCGGTTTACCGAGTCCCACTCGGTTAACCGAATTTGTCACGATCGTTTAACCGAGTACGTGACGGATGACCGAATCTTAAGGAGAAAAATTCTCCTTAACCGATCGGACCAATTCTCGTCCAAGACCGAGTGCTATTCGGTTAACCGAAAATATCGGAACTTGACATTGTTCGGTCGACCGTTTCTGGTTCGGTACACCGTACCAAAGCTCCAGGCACTTTGGTCAAGTTCGGTCAATCAATTACGATTATCCGTTCCACGTTCGGTTGACCGATCCATAGATCCTTCGGTCGACCGAACCTCAACGGATTACCGAACTTTTACCCGATTTTGCCTATTTCAAATTTTGGATTTATTTCCAACAAAATTTGAACTTAAGGGGTTTTAGCAAATTCACAACTTATGCAATGTATTATCCTATGCAACAATAAATTATTGCACCCCATAATATATGCATCTCATATGAATTTATCATGATTCTAATTATGTTTATATACAACATAATTGATTTTACTTGTTCACCACATGTGTCATATTTTCTATAAGAAACCCGACACATCATATGAACCAAAAATCAAGCTTCTTGTTTCACGGTTTTTGCGGTGTGACCTATGGGAGGATCTAAACTAAGTTGGCAGTGATATTAAGAGCTTAATATCACAAGCTATAAGCGGTATCTAGCTACACATTATAGCTCCCAATTAGTTAGATGTCTTAATTCCACTCGAACCAAAACACGATCCATTTAGTGATGGAGTGCACCACTTGTGTCCGTCCCTTGCCTCATGATATTAAGAATACACACAAAGTAGTATTGTGTCATCTTTGTATTAGTATTCATTTCTTGATCTCTTTAAGCTAGTTATAAATATGTGACTTAACTCAAATCACATTGTGCACATTATAACTTTGCTTTATCAAGGGGCCCACTAATATCATCACTCAATTAAGAGGGGCAATGATAATCTTTTGACTAACTATCTTCTCCAACGAAAGTTATACTTAACCAACCGATGCCTTTACACTACACTGATCGATAGTTCAAGACACTGATCTAATTAAGTATTCCTTAAGTGATCAGATATAAGTCTCATATCAAAGGACCAAAGACACAGTAAAATATTAATGACACAGAAACACATTTCTATAATATTTTACTTATTAGGTCTATTCAGTATACAAAAGTAATATTTTCCTCTTTTGCATACCCGTGTCGTCACTCACTTGTAGAGCTACAATGATCTATGACCAACACGACAATCTTAACTCGGTAATTAATGTCCCATGTTAATTACCATAATTGCGAATATCTTCTGTTTTATGTAAACCAATATCTTTTAGAGCTCTACGGTTCAGGACCAAGAGCCTCTTCCTTAACACTTCTAAAAGACGAATAACATAAACAAGGAACAAAATGATTTCTCATTCAATTCATAATAATTGACATTTAAAAGTAAAACTTTTAGAACACATTCCCTTCAAAATGGACTAAATACAACCTAATCTAACACCCTACCAAAGCATGTGTCATTTGAAGCCAAATCGACCGCCAATTGGCAGTCTGGATTGGCTTGATGGGGTATGGTTTTGGGTGGTTTGTTTCTGACTTGATTTCTTCATGTTTGGTGAAGCCGATTTGGTTGTTGATGTTTAGGACCGGATCTAATTGCCAAAATACTCCTCATGATGGTGTGGAGCTTCTTAATTTGCTCATTGGTCCTTTTGGTTTACATCTGGGTCATTCTCTTTTGCATCTCAGTCCAACTCTTAGGTCATATTTTTGTCTCTTCTTCTCACTTGTTTTATTCCTGAAACTTAAACATAAAACTCATTACATAGCATTGCTTAGGTTAAAAATAAAGGATATAAGACACAAATATATGCATGACATGATATCAATTAAACCTCCACCTCCGTTATGGTCTCCACCTTCGTTATGGCTTTCTCTTGTTCCTCCATGTCGTGACCTTGCTCTTGCACCACTTGGGTAGATCACCACCCCTCTTCTCCAAATCCATGGCTCCACTCTCCATCATATTGTCTTCCTACCCCATGGTGCAATGCTTCTTAGACACTCCTCTCCGGTCTACTTGGACCCATTCTTGTGACTTCGGTATTGGCTTTGTAGCCACTTTCCCAACCACCATAGCCTTCTCACGTTGCCTTCGTGGGCACCGGGCTAGAGTGTGTTCGAACTCCAAACAAGTCTCACAATGCCCTGATTTCCACTCATACTCGATGTCCACTTTCTCTAAAGCACCTCCTTCAATTTGAATCTCCACGAACTCAGGATACTTGAATTTTCCTTCCACCTCCACGCAGACTCTTGTGAAGGATAACCTTCTTCCCGATGTCGTATTATCATCCATGTATAACGGCTTTTGAAGAACACTAGCTATCGTGTCTAAAATCTCCGGTGACTAAAACCAAAGGTCTAACTCCGGCAACCTTATCCAAATCAGAATGTATGAGATTTTGCTCCTTTCCATGACCATTTCAGGATTCCATTGTTGAACCACTAAGGGAGTTCCCCTCACAAACCATGCACCACGCTCAAGTGCTTGTTTACGGTCCTCTTCCAAAGTGAACCTTAAAGTAAGAACCCATTCTGTCGTCGAATCACCTCTACTCCCCCATTTAACTCCAAAAGCTTCTGGAGATACCTTTCACGGGTTGGTAAATGTGGTTTGAAATCCACAAAATAACCAAAGAGAACCTTGTCCCATGATTTCAGCGCATCCACCACTTGTTGCTTGGTGCACACCACAACCTTGACCTCATCCTTAATCTCCGGCTGGATGAACTTGAGAGATGTCTTTGTCTTGGTCTTGACTCCAGCATCGAACAACTCATACCACCTTTTAGGTTGGTGCCCCTCTCCATTTGTTGATGAACCCAACTGAGACCTCCCTTCAACCGCACTACCACGGCTTGTGTTTGTTGTTTGAGGATCCTCTTGGCTGCCACCATCCTCCAATAGCCTTAAATCATGGGTAGAAGTTTCCAAATGCTCCATTTGAGTAAGAAAACAAGGGGTACAATGACCTAGGAAACCATAGGTTTCCCCATGCATCCCTAGAGCTTCTCTCATTTTTGCCTTCCTTCTCTCCTTCCCAATCTACTCTCTACTCATCACTAGAAGCATGGAAAGCAAGAAATCAAGACTACACATGGCAAGAATCACTAACTACTAAACTAACCAACAAAACACAAAACCAAGTACATAGAAAGCAAGCTAGAGACAAGAAGAAAACTATTCTACCATTTGATTAAAGAAAGTACTAGTTTACAAGCTCCAACCACCTCCTTATTCTAGTCGCTATTCTAATGGTGGAGGTGTAGAAGAAGGGGAAATGTAGGAGAAACATTGCTATTAATAGAAGAAAAGCTGGTGTAGATGAATATGGAAGCAATATGACGGCTGTAATCACTTTCTCTCTAGTCTGGTGCACCCAAATAACAAACATCAAGTCACGGGAAAAATTAGGGCACATTTGGAGCAAATTAATCCGCCATTGGCGGATTGTTTGTGTCTGATCCGCCCAAATTTTCTTCAGCAGCTTAAGTTACTCATTTCACACGTGGGGTGCACTCCAAGTCCGCTTGTTCGAGCCCATTTGGTCTTAATTCCCCAAACATTTCTCAAGATCATGATAATGAGGGATTTTTGAACCATACTTCCCCCCCCCCCTTTTACTCAGGTCCCTCCGGGTTTCATCTAGGTACTTCCTGAATTGCAGATGGGTCATTGAGCATGACAAACAGGTCCAAGATGCTTCAATAAGGTCATTTCTTCTTGCATTTTGGTCCTTTATGTTTCGTTTCTCCTCTTTATTACCGAAATCCCGAAACACACCAAACAAACACTCAAGTAGCACAAAATTGGGGTAAAATAAAGGATATATAGCATGAATGCAATGTATTATATACCACTAATCACTTGGAAATTTAGAATCCATGCACACTTTTCATTTTCTTTATCAACGTTTGAGGTCGAAAAGCATTTTAAACCTTACAGATAAGTAGTCGACCGAACCCATTTTGGTCCACTAAACATTTTACACAGACGATCAAACACATCTTGGTCCTTTGAAATCCATCATTAAGCAACAAACTCATGTTGTAAATGGCAGACTTGATGTTTAAAGGATATACTTGAGGTATAAAGGTCAGCATCGTGTTTTAAAACACATAGGTGTCCTTTTGAGGGGAGGCTTGTCGCTTAAGTACTCTTTTGGGTTTCAGGGACAAACTAGTGCTTTAAATGACACATATGTCCTTTAAAGGACATATACCTTCCCTTGAAATAACATATGTGCCCTTTAAAGGACATACTTGAGTTTAAAGGGCTGATTCTTGCTTTAAATTCAATGAAACGAACCGTTGCAACAAATTCAAGAAATAGAAGGTCGCACCAAAGACAAATAAAATTGACATAACCTGTGAGGATGTCTTAATATGATTGGACGCGACCTTTTAGTACAACCATATGGGGTCTATAAATTACTACTGTACTCGGTCATATTTCCATATTCCCTTCTTACTCCAACATTCAGTACCACTTCAGTTTGTTTCCATCACCAACAAATGGCCTTCCGACACTATAATGATCAGTAGTACAACGATGATGTGGACTACATAATCGGAAGACCCTGGGGAGATATAATCCACCTAGTGCTGGCTAGTAGGCAGCAGACTATGGAGCTCAACCGTATTATTTGGTATGCTTGTAGGCGACATATCTTTAGATCACTTACTTCCAATGGATATGGAGTTAGATTGGTTTTCTAGAAAATACCTTTGATGTTAGATTGGTTGTGATAGAAAAGCAATTTGCATTAATTAAGTTGGTCTACTGCAAAAGTTTTTTCAAAACAATGTTAAAAAATTCTACCCTGCAAACCAATTTGTAGAGCCTATTTTCATGAAGACAATCAAGACATGGGCTCTTGGACATGCAATTCAGTTTTTTTGCACAAGTTGTTGTTGCCGTCTTTCGGTTTTTTGCACAAGTTGTTGTCATCTTTCTATTTTTTGTTGTTGTCAGGTGTATGTAACATGAAGATTTAAATTAATTGAAATTTTACTTCTGGAGTGTCAGTTGTCTTCTACTCTGAGATGCTTATCAGCACTAACCTACTGGCATCTTAATTTCATGAACAAAGAAAATTGGAATAAACAAAATTAATTAGTCACATAATAATATCCAGTGAAATTTCTAATTTTCAAATAAAAATAATCGTGAAAATTCGAAACGAAAGGTCATCTTATGTTTGACTTTTCCTTGTGTTTGTGTCTTCTATGGAAAAGGGAAATATTTTCCCTCAATTTCCATCTACCATCCATAATTACGAAAAATTAACAAAAAACTAAATCATAATTTAAAAATTAATCTGTATGAATGTCTTAAAAACCGATGACAATATGTTACATATACCATAAAACTATATAATAAAGATTAACCATAAGAATAGATCTTGTTAGATCAAATTTCTAAAATAAATTTTTAATCAATTCCAACAATTATTTTGGAAATTTGAAAATAAAAAATTTGGTATCAAATTTTAGTAATAATTCATACATACAATTATATAAATGATGATATATAAATTTATTTAGTTATTTGTAAAATGTAGGAAATGAGTTGGAGGAAAGAGAATAGTTGAGAAGATGAAAGAGAAAGAGATTGTAGTGTATTCCATTTTTTAATTCTTCTTCTCATGCAATGAGTGATGTGTCATTATAAAGGGATGTGAGTCATAAGAATATTAACCATAATAATATGTTACAAAACTATATCCTAAAACTATATAATAAAGATTAACCATAAAATTAGATCTTGTTAGATTAAATTTCTAAAAAAATAATCAAATTTTAATTTGGTGTATTGTTTAAAAGTGTCATTTCAAGGAAATAAGTATCCTTTAAAAGAACATGTTATTTGAGAATTCTTTTGAGTTTTAAGGACACATTCCTTCGAACATAAAGCACAAACAAACTTCAGTTTCCAAGGAAAGACTTTAGTAACCGAATACATTTCGGTTGTCGGAACTGGCGATTCTATTTTGGGAATTTGGTGCACCAAACTTGGTTCGGTTGACCGCATACCTTTAAGGTTGTTGTTGCTTTCCGATAACCAAATATTGACAAAGAAAAAGGATCAAAAAACGATAGCAAATCTTATGGATTTGGGTTATTAAAAAACTATTGCATATTTCGGTTTCATTATGACAGGAGCCACAAGACACAACTTTTCATTTAACGGTCTACTATTAATGAATAGAACGTAGCCATAAAAAAGACACCAAATCGAACTACTCTCTCCAATCTCATTAAAATGACATCGCACGTCAGATATTGTAATGGCCTATTTTTAAGACATGGTTTGAGGCAACTTATTGAGAGTCGTGATGAAAAGACACAACCTTTCATTATAGGGTCTATAAAGGGATGAGCTGTGATAAAGCGATGTGAGTCATGAGAATTGCATTTATTCCAGTCTTGCCTTTTCTTTCTTATTTTTTAATCCTCATCTCAAATAATTGAATTTGTTGTTTAAGTAATATGAAGTGAGGAGATGAGAATCCTAACTGAGTGCCACTTTCAAAGTTCGATCATTTAATCTTATTTAGTATTCCTAAGTATAAGTCAAACTTATTTTAGTTCATGGTTTGCGAAAAGACTCAACCTATCATTACTTCTATAAAATCATTGGTTGTAGTGTATTCCATTCATATTTCCTAAACCCTTGGTGCAATCTGTCCTTCGTCCACTGAAAGTCCACTTCTTGAAATGGTCTCCATCAATGTGCATGAAGACCCCACTACCTACCACTGCACACCCACTTTCTTTTGTGGTTTGTTGGCAAAGCACGACCGAGTAGAGACGTCGGAGGCCCCAAATCCTAGGTTCCTCGCCTACCCCAATCTTCCATCTACGATGGCATTTTTTCTTCCTTCTTCGTCATAAGTTTTTTGTATTTTGATTTGGTCCTAACCTTTATTTTGGTTTAATTTTTTGTAGTGGGTCCATGGTCTTTTTTGTTTTCAAAGACCCAATGACTGTGCAATGCTTCTTTCTCTAATGTTTGGGCAACGTGCAACTCCACATGGATGAGCTGGACTGACTTCAGGAGAGGTTGGAATCACTGATTTCCAAGAGCTCCACTACAGGAATGGTGGGATTATTTGCACGCACGAGAGACCGATTGGAGGCATCTCCACACCCGGCCACACTCCTACCCCTAGAGTCTAGTGCACCAATGTAGCCTCCCAAGTTGGTTGTCATCTTGAAGAGGTAGTATGGTTGGATCAATCGGGTTGTCCTATGAGTTACTGGGAGCTCCCTCTTCTCCATAATTCGATAAGGTGCCACTTCTAATAATCCACACTATTTTGCAGAATAATTTACAATTAAATATAGATAATGCATAATCATCAAGTTAAGATCAAGTGTTAGAATATTTCTATCAATCGGTCATATAGACCCGATCATACATCAAATTGCTTGCTTTGATTTGAATATCCAACTACCCAACTGGAAGTCATATAGGAGAAGGAGTCGACCAGAGCTCCTACCTCCCAAGTTGGTGGTCAGCGGATCCTAAAGCACCTACCGATAACATTGGCATATCAAGCTGGTTTCAAGTTCCAGGAAAAAAAATGTTGAAAGCCTGCATGTGTTGGCTCGGTCGAGAGGATAAAATTTCAGCACATTGTGTTAGAATAATATGCAGGATTGCCTCACATCTCTCTAGTGCAAATTGGGTTAGGTTAATTAATGTAATGATGCGCATAGAATTATGTGTCAGCTTTTAGGCTTAATCTATATTAATTTTGATGATTAATCAAATTAATCTTAATCAATCAAAGTCAAACACGATTACATGCATTGCATACATAATTTTATACATACAATTATCTTAATTGGTTGATCAAGATAACAAAGGGGGTATTTGTTGGCTTTTTGGCCTTAATCTAGGTTTTGATGATTTAATTAACCTAATCTTAATTATGATGATGTAGAGTAGCACACATATTGCATTGCACATATATAGTATTGTGCTAACCTCTACAGGTGATCAAGACTCGTGGAAGGAAGGAAATCAAGTCAAGATTTGTAATAAAGCTAAATGAAGACTTGTAATCTTGATTTTATTTTGAGTCTTAGGAACATGTGTAAATTGAGCATACAAGAGTTAAAAACATATCACATACACACTAGGTTCCTTAGAGAAGTCACACACAAAATTTCACCTTATTTGGACTTCATTAGATCACCCAAACCTTAGTCGGAAATCACTTATAAACTTAAACCCAGATTTCCTGTGTGAACCGGTCGACCGAACCAGTTCTCAGTTCGACCGGTTTATAACAGACTCTCCACAGTGATTTTACCGAACTCTACCGGTCGACCGGTTCTATCTTTTCGGTCGACCGATCCCGGATTTTAATATGGCCGTTTTTCTTGTCGTATTCCTATAACGGTCGTATTCGTATAAAACAAACTTAACCCCAAAATACATTCGGTAACCGGTCGAACGAAGACCTTGTTTCGGTCGACCGGTTGAACACATTTTCAGAAACCAAATTCCCTGCTATCGGTCGACACATTTCTCGTTCGACCGATTGACCTTTGTCTCAACCGAATCCCCTTTTCGGTCGACCGCTCCATACTTTGGTTCGACCGATTCACTTAAGTAGAGTTAAGTTCTAGCTCGTTTGTCCGACCGAATATTCTTTTGTTCGACCGTTCTCCTTGAAAACAAGTGAACGGTCGACCGGTTTAGTAGTTTCGGTCGACCGGTTCTGGACAGATTTGCAGCCCGATTTTCTGCTTTGTGTATCTTGCACAAAACCCAATCAAATCTATCCCCAACGGCTAGAAAACCTTAGGAGCTTATAAATAGAGGATCAAGACTTGTTGTTAACACAACTCTCCAACTCCAATTGTCCCAATACATTAGAGAGAAACCTTAATCCTCAAAGCTCCAAATTCTACACTCTTTAAGCCTAAACTTCACACATTTGATCATATACTCATCCTACTCAAAGTGTGCTCAATTAGAGAGTGAATCCCACTCAAGGTTACATTTGTTGTAAAGAGAGCAAGGGTCTTGGTGAAAGCTCAAGGCAAGAAGCAAGGATTTCGGTGAAAGCCCGAAGTGTTCCTCTCGGATTGTGAGAGGTGGTGCCAAGCTCGGCGAGGGTTGTTCGCGAGCTTGAAGACTTGTAAAAGGCATTGCTCCCGGCCCGGAACGGGGAGGCATAGTGAAGACGCAAGAGGGGCTCGAACGGAGTTTCGAGAGGGGCTTGCAAGAGAGGACGTAGGCGCGGCCGAACCTCTATAAAAACCGACGTGTCTTCTTTGTGGTTTGCATTACTTTCTACTTGTGTTTGATTTAGTTTAATTTCCGCTGCATTTCTTTGATCGATCAACCAAGTAGTTAATTAGGGTTTAATAGGTGATTAGCTTAAAAGTGATTAGTGGACCCATAACCCACACGATCCTACATTTGGTATCAGAGCCTTGTTAGCTAAATTCTATACTTAATCGTATTTTTAGCATGGCTAGCACATCTAATCACTTAGAGGGTTTATGCACCACAAGGCCTCCTTTGCTTAATGGGTCAAATTATGATTATTGGAAAAATAGAATGAAAATCTTTTTAATATCAAATGACCTTAAGTATTGGAAGTTTATTCAAACTCCATACATCCCCCCAAATGAAAATGAGTTAGATTCTTTATCTAGGCCTCAAATGAAAGAAATTGAAATGAATTCAAAAATTATGAATATTCTTTATTGTGGCCTTAATGAGGGAGAATACAATAGAATTAGGGGATGTGAAAGTGCCAATGAAATATGGCATAGGTTACAAATGCATCATGAGGGTGATAGCAAAACCAAAGAAACTAGGATAAGTCTCCTCATGCATAAATATGAAATATTTTCTATGCAAATCGGTGAGAACATAAGCGACATGAACACTCGCTTCACCGATATTACTAACTCTCTTTTGATTCTTGGAAGAAGGATAAATGAAGGAGAGATGACTCGGAAATTCCTCCGATCATTGAGCAACGATTGGGAAGACAAGGTCGTCGCAATTGAAGAATCGCACGATCTTTCCAAATTGAAGATGGAGGAACTCATTGGAAATCTCATGGCCTATGAGCTTCAATTGAGTCATCGCAAAGAAAAAGAAGCTTCCAAGAAAACTCCTACTATGGCCTTACATGCAGATTTTGAGGAGCAAAATAGAGAAGATGAAGAAGAAGAAATCGTGGTCCTTGCCCAAGATTTTTTCAAATACCTCAAGAATAAAGAAGACAAAATTGAAAGAAGGGGTATTAGGATTGAGAGAAGAGAAAAGAAGGAGAAGGAGGAAAGCAAAATTGAGAGAAAAGAAGGGGAGAAAAAGAGGGAGAAAAGAAAAGAGAAGGGAAGGAGCAAGAGAAGAGAAAGGAGAGAAGAAGCTCACAAAGCTACATGGGATGACTCCTCATCACCATCAACATCATCTTCCACCTTGCATAGTAGAGGAGAATTTGCTTACTCATGTCACATGGCAATTGAAGATGAATTGAGTGAGGTAGCCTCTAACTCTTATATTTCTAATTCTTGCTCATCTAGAGATCTTAGTGATAGCTCAAACTCAAGAGCATCTAATGAAACATTTACTAAAGATGAGCTCCAAAATGCATTTCATGATTTAGTTAAACAATATGAGATCGTTTGTGAAAAGAACAAAAATGCTAGAAAAACTATAAATGATCTTAAATGCCAAATTGAACTAATCATGAATGAAAAGAATGAGGTGATTGCTAGACTTGAATCAAATGAATCATCACTTGCTAGTCTAAGTAAAACACCTATTGTTTATGAACATGTAGATCTTAAAGCTTCAAATATACAATTAAGAAAAGATCTAGAAATGTTCACTAAAGGAACAAAAATGCTTGATATGCTTTTGAGTAGTCAAAGACAATCATTAGCTAAACATGGTTTAGGATACAATGTGCATTTGAAAAACCATGTATCTCATACTACTTTAAATGGCAAGCATTTATTTGTTAAATCTAGTTCCTCAAGTGTGTGGGCACCCAAAACCAAAATGGTTTGGATCCCAAAAGCTAATGTTCAAGGACCCAAAATTGTTTGGGTACCTAAATCTACACTTGTAGGTGCTTGAGGAGGAGATTGGTGGTGACCGGGTGAGCTCAAGAGTCAAATTCAAATCCGGTTGCATCACCAAATGAGATTGGAGCTAAATTCGAATTCAACATTGGTATATATTCCTATCTATACAATTCATGTTAAATTAGCTCTAATCTAGCTTCACATGCTTAATTGACATATCATATAGTTCAATTCATTGCAAATCATATACCCTATTCATTGCAAATCATTTATCACATCCATTGATTTTAATTGTCAATTCTAAATGGATGTTAGAATAAGGCTTAAGAAGAAACTTAATTGAACTTAAATTTCATCATACTCATGTTTCAATTTAGCCTTATTGATAGGGGGAGCTTAAATGTTATATCTTTTATTAGAGTAATGAAGTGCAAAATTTAGGGGGAGCAACTTCATTACAAGACATCCAAATTCTATGCTTAAAGTCATATTTTTTATTTTTTGATGGATGTCAAAGGGGGAGAGATAATTAAGGGGGTAACTTGGAATTTGGCATAAAATTAAACAAAAACTATGCACATCCATAGGGGGAGCATTAATATGCATAGTTTACATATACAAATTCCATGTATTTAGATAGAATTAAGATATAGGTTGCCATCATCAAAAAGGGGGAGATTGTTGGCTTTTTGGCCTTAATCTAGGTTTTGATGATTTAATTAACCTAATCTTAATTATGATGATGTAGAGTAGCACACATATTTCATTGCACATATATAGTATTGTGCTAACCTCTACAGGTGATCAAGACTCGTGGAAGGAAGGAAATCAAGTCAAGATTTGTAATAAAGCTAAATGAAGACTTGTAATCTTGATTTTATTTTGAGTCTTAGGAACATGTGTAAATTGAGCATACAAGAGTTAAAAACATATCACATACACACTAGGTTCCTTAGAGAAGTCACACACAAAATTTCACCTTATTTGGACTTCATTAGATCACCCAAACCTTAGTCGGAAATCACTTATAAACTTAAACCCAGATTTCCTGTGTGAACCGGTCGACCGAACCAGTTCTCAGTTCGACCGGTTTATAACAGACTCTCCACAGTGATTTTACCGAACTCTACCGGTCGACCGGTTCTATCTTTTCGGTCGACCGATCCCGGATTTTAATATGGCCGTTTTTCTTGTCGTATTCCTATAACGGTCGTATTCGTATAAAACAAACTTAACCCCAAAATACATTCGGTAACCGGTCGAACGAAGACCTTGTTTCGGTCGACCGGTTGAACACATTTTCAGAAACCAAATTCCCTGCTATCGGTCGACACATTTCTCGTTCGACCGATTGACCTTTGTCTCAACCGAATCCCCTTTTCGGTCGACCGCTCCATACTTTGGTTCGACCGATTCACTTAAGTAGAGTTAAGTTCTAGCTCGTTTGTCCGACCGAATATTCTTTTGTTCGACCGTTCTCCTTGAAAACAAGTGAACGGTCGACCGGTTTAGTAGTTTCGGTCGACCGGTTCTGGACAGATTTGCAGCCCGATTTTCTGCTTTGTGTATCTTGCACAAAACCCAATCAAATCTATCCCCAACGGCTAGAAAACCTTAGGAGCTTATAAATAGAGGATCAAGACTTGTTGTTAACACAACTCTCCAACTCCAATTGTCCCAATACATTAGAGAGAAACCTTAATCCTCAAAGCTCCAAATTCTACACTCTTTAAGCCTAAACTTCACACATTTGATCATATACTCATCCTACTCAAAGTGTGCTCAATTAGAGAGTGAATCCCACTCAAGGTTACATTTGTTGTAAAGAGAGCAAGGGTCTTGGTGAAAGCCCAAGGCAAGAAGCAAGGATTTCGGTGAAAGTCCGAAGTGTTCCTCTCGGATTGTGAGAGGTGGTGCCAAGCTCGGCGAGGGTTGTTCGCGAGCTTGAAGACTTGTAAAAAGCATTGCTCCCGGCCCGGAACGGGGAGGCATAGTGAAGACGCAAGAGGGGCTCGAACGGAGTTTCGAGAGGGGCTTGCAAGAGAGGACGTAGGCGCGGCCGAACCTCTATAAAAACCGACGTGTCTTCTTTGTGGTTTGCATTACTTTCTACTTGTGTTTGATTTAGTTTAATTTCCGCTGCATTTCTTTGATCGATCAACCAAGTAGTTAATTAGGGTTTAATAGGTGATTAGCTTAAAAGTGATTAGTGGACCCATAACCCACACGATCCTACAGTATTGGGACAAAGACATCAATGTTGGCTTTTTGGCCTTAATCCGTATTTTGATGATGTAATTAAACCTAATCTTAATTAGGACATGTAGATTAGCACATGTAGTATAATAGTATACATGTTGTATTGTGCTAACATCTACAGGTGATCAAGACTCAAGAAAGAAGAAAAATCAAGTCAAGACATGTAATCAAGCTAGGATTGAAGACATGTAATTTTACCTTTCTTTGAGTATTAGGAACTTATGTGAATTGAGCATAACATAAGCTAATATGCATGCATTCACACACTAGGTTCCTTGTAGGAGTCACACACAAAATATCATATAATTTGGACTTCATTAGATCACCTAAACACCTAAAACATTGGTCACCAGTCTGCCTGAGTTCGGTCGACCGTTCACCTTTCGGTCGACCGGTTATACACAATTTTTGTTATACCAGACCAATCCGTTCAACCGATCACACATCTATTCAACCGATTACCCAGACCTGTTCGGTCGACCGGTAGACCTTCGGTCGACCGTTTCGTTTGCCATTTCTGGTAAAAATATTACCGTTTTATTTGTCGTATTATACAACGGTCATATACACATTTTTCTCAATATACACCCCCATATACATTAGAACCGGTCGAACAAAACACACCTTTCGGTCGACCGTTTAATTCGTGAAAACCCCCCTGCTATCGGTCGACACAAGTTTGTCCAACCGATCAAGATTTCTCTCTACCGAACCCAGTAGTTCGGTCGACCGGTACCTGCTCGGTCGACCGTTGACCTATAGAACTTAAGTGATTCGGTCGACCAGTACCTATGTTCGGTCAACCGATCCATCAACAGACTCAAGGGTTCGGTCGACCGATACACCTTTCGGTCGACCGTTTCTGGACAGATTTCTGAACCCGATTTTCTGTTTTGTGTATCTTGCACAAAACCCAATCAAATCTTGTCCAAACGGCTAGAAATCTTTAGGAGCTTATAAATAGAGGTTCACACTTAGTTTTCCACAAGATTTCACAACTCCAAAGTGTCAAACTTATAGTGAGATTTTCCACAACCTCAAAGCTCCCAATTAGTGATTCCAAAGCCTAATTTCCACATCCTCCATCATACAATCATCTAGCAATTGTTGTGCTCAATTAGAGAGTGAATCCCACTCAAGGTTACATTTGTTGTAAAGAGAGCAAGGGTCTTGGTGAAAGCCCAAGACAAAGAAGCAAGGATTTCGGTGAAAGCCCGAAGTGTTCCTCTCGGATTGTGAGAGGTGGTGCCAAGCTCGGCGAGGGTTGTTCGCGAGCTTGAAGACTTGTAAAAGGCGTTGCTCCCGGCCCGGAACGGGGAGGCATAGTGAAGACGCAAGAGGGGCTCGAACGGAGTTTCGAGAGGGGCTTGCAAGAGAGGACGTAGGCGCGGCCGAACCTCTGTAAAACCGACGCGTCTTCTCTTTGTGGTTTGCATTACTTTCTACTTGTGTTTGATTTGTTTTTAATTTCCGCTGCATTTCTTTGATCGATCAACCAAGTAGTTAATTAGGGCTTAATAGTGATTAGTGGACCCATAACCCACGATCCACGATCCTACATTTGGTATCAGAGCCTCGTTCGTTAATTTTGTTCTTAACCGATAAATTAACATGGCTCTTAATGCATCCACAACTATATGCTCTTCTAGACCACCATTTTTTGATGGAACTAATTTCTATTCATGGAGAAGTAAAATGAAAACATACATGAAATCCATGACTAATTTAGATATGTGGTCCATAGTCTCAACTCCATATAATTTGCCTAAAGTTGATTTTAATCTATGGAGTTTAGAAGAAGAAAAATTAGCTTGCTTGAATGCCAAGGTTATGAATGTACTATATTGTGCACTTAAGTATGAACTTTTTGACCTTGTGTCTTATTGTGAAAGTGCACATGAGATTTGGCAAGTTCTTCAAGCTAAGTATGGTGACAAGGAAGAATCACCAACCGGGGAAGAGGGAGACTCAAGCCAAATGGATGAAGCTCATGAAAGATGCGACAAGAACACATCTACATCATATTCCTCCTCAAGCTCATCCAAGGGAGAAGATGCTCACACATGCCTCATTGTAACAATCGATGAAGAAAGTGAGGTATCTTCAAAATCTTGCTCATCAAGTTCTAGTTCTAGTTCTTATGAAGAATCATATTCCTTTAAAGAACTACAAAATGCATTCCATGAACTTGTTGAAAGATATGAGCTTTTATGTCAAAAGAACAAGTTAGCTAGAGAAGTAAATCATGATCTTCATTGTCTAAATGAATCAACCTTGCTTGAGAAAAATGATTTACTTGCTAAAATTGATAAGCTCATCTTAGAGAATGCATGTTTAAAAGATGAGAATGAGAAATTGAAAGTTAAAACTACCACATCAAATGCAATTGAAAGTCATATGCTTGAAAATGACAAAATTAACTTGCTAAAGAAACTTGACAAATCTTATCTTGAAAGCAAGAAATTAATGAATGACTTGAATTGCATGACCGACAAATGTGTCGAATTAGAGATTCACATACATCAAATGAGTGAAAAGCACAATTCTTTGATTCAAAATCTTAAATGCATGAATGAATCTTTTGAGCTTAAAAACAGTGAACTTAATGCCTTAAATGAAAATTTGTCAAATAAATTGCATAAGTTCACTCATGGCAAACAAAATAACTTTTATGTTAAAAACATTCCATTTCAAATAATTGTTAAACATAATTATGCCATGAAAAGGAAAGTAAGTGTAGAGGTACCAAAATCAACTTGGATTTGGGTACCAAAAGCTAAACTTAATGGACCCAAGCAAAAAATGGGTACCAAAATCTACACTTGTAGGTACTTGAGGAGATTGGTGGTGACCGGGTGAGCCAAAGCGTCGAATTCGAATCCGGTTGCATCACCAAATGAGATTGGAGCTAATCAAGATTCAAAGTTTGGTATAAATTTCTATCCTTGAAATTTCTGAAAATTTAGCTCTAGTCTAGTTTATGTGCTTAAATGTCATACATTTAGAGTTTAATTCATTGCAAATCATATACCCTATTCATTGCAAATCATTTACCACATCCATTGATTTTAAATGTCAAATTTTAAATGGATGTTAGAATAAGGCTTAAGTTGAAACTTAAATGAACTTAACTTGAATCATATTCATTGTTTCTATTTAGCCTTATTGATAGGGGGAGCTTAATTGTCATATCTTTTATTAGAGTAATGAAGTGCTAAATTTAGGGGGAGCTACTTCATTACAAGACATCCAAACTCTATGCTTAAAGTCATAATTAATTGTTGTTTTTGATGGATGTCAAAGGGGGAGAAGTAATAGATTAGGGATACTTGAAATATACATGAAAATTGTCAAGAAAAACTATGCACATCCATAGGGGGAGCATTTATATGCATAGTTAACATATACAAATTTCAAGTATTAGGTTGATTTAAGATATAGGTTGCCATCATCAAAAAGGGGGAGATTGTTGGCTTTTTGGCCTTAATCCGTATTTTGATGATGTAATTAAACCTAATCTTAATTAGGACATGTAGATTAGCACATGTAGTATAATAGTATACATGTTGTATTGTGCTAACATCTACAGGTGATCAAGACTCAAGAAAGAAGAAAAATCAAGTCAAGACATGTAATCAAGCTAGGATTGAAGACATGTAATTTTACCTTTCTTTGAGTATTAGGAACTTATGTGAATTGAGCATAACATAAGCTAATATGCATGCATTCACACACTAGGTTCCTTGTAGGAGTCACACACAAAATATCATATAATTTGGACTTCATTAGATCACCTAAACACCTAAAACATTGGTCACCAGTCTGCCTGAGTTCGGTCGACCGTTCACCTTTCGGTCGACCGGTTATACACAATTTTTGTTATACCAGACCAATCCGTTCAACCGATCACACATCTATTCAACCGATTACCCAGACCTGTTCGGTCGACCGGTAGACCTTCGGTCGACCGTTTCGTTTGCCATTTCTGGTAAAAATATTACCGTTTTATTTGTCGTATTATACAACGGTCATATACACATTTTTCTCAATATACACCCCCATATACATTAGAACCGGTCGAACAAAACACACCTTTCGGTCGACCGTTTAATTCGTGAAAACCCCCCTGCTATCGGTCGACACAAGTTTGTCCAACCGATCAAGATTTCTCTCTACCGAACCCAGTAGTTCGGTCGACCGGTACCTGCTCGGTCGACCGTTGACCTATAGAACTTAAGTGATTCGGTCGACCAGTACCTATGTTCGGTCAACCGATCCATCAACAGACTCAAGGGTTCGGTCGACCGATACACCTTTCGGTCGACCGTTTCTGGACAGATTTCTGAACCCGATTTTCTGTTTTGTGTATCTTGCACAAAACCCAATCAAATCTTGTCCAAACGGCTAGAAATCTTTAGGAGCTTATAAATAGAGGTTCACACTTAGTTTTCCACAAGATTTCACAACTCCAAAGTGTCAAACTTATAGTGAGATTTTCCACAACCTCAAAGCTCCCAATTAGTGATTCCAAAGCCTAATTTCCACATCCTCCATCATACAATCATCTAGCAATTGTTGTGCTCAATTAGAGAGTGAATCCCACTCAAGGTTACATTTGTTGTAAAGAGAGCAAGGGTCTTGGTGAAAGCCCAAGACAAAGAAGCAAGGATTTCGGTGAAAGCCCGAAGTGTTCCTCTCGGATTGTGAGAGGTGGTGCCAAGCTCGGCGAGGGTTGTTCGCGAGCTTGAAGACTTGTAAAAGGCGTTGCTCCCGGCCCGGAACGGGGAGGCATAGTGAAGACGCAAGAGGGGCTCGAACGGAGTTTCGAGAGGGGCTTGCAAGAGAGGACGTAGGCGCGGCCGAACCTCTGTAAAACCGACGCGTCTTCTCTTTGTGGTTTGCATTACTTTCTACTTGTGTTTGATTTGTTTTTAATTTCCGCTGCATTTCTTTGATCGATCAACCAAGTAGTTAATTAGGGCTTAATAGTGATTAGTGGACCCATAACCCACGATCCACGATCCTACAATCAAGACTCAAGACTTGTAATCAAAGCTTTGGACCAAGACTTGTAATTTTATATTTATTGAGTCCATAAGGTTTAATGTAAACTTGAGCACTAGGAATCTATCCCGACCAAGTTTGGTCAACCGAACCCATTATGGCATAACAAAGTCTCCCAATAGAAAATGATAGGTTGCTCTCTGGAATTGTCCAGACAGACAATCGAAACACCTTCGGACGACTGGACTGGTTTTGGACTTTGCTCCAGTGATCGTATTTGAATTATTCCTTCGAACCCAATTGAATTGTCCAACTTCGGACAATAGAACTCCTATCGGTCTACCATTTGCTTATTCACCTTTTGCGTGCAATGACTACTTATACGTGGCATATGATTGTTGCCTCAATGAATATTTGAGCCATAACTATCAGCACAAAACCCACACTAATTTTATTCATCCGAGAAGTAAATTGTCTTTTAAAGTTATGTGTTCTAAAAGTTTTACTTTTAAATGTCTTTTATTATGAATTGAACGTATTCAACATTTTGTTCCTTGATTAATGTATTCGTCTTTTGGAAGTGTTAAGGAAGAGGGTCTTGGTCCTTAACCGTAGAGCTCTAAAAGATAATGGTTTACATAAATCAAAAGCAATTCACAATCATGGTAATTAACATGGGGCATTAATTACCGAGTTAAGATTGTCGTGTTGGTTAAGAGAGATATTGTACCTCGACAAATATTTAACAACATGAGTATATGAAATAAAAAATATTTCTTTCATATATTGAATTATCCTAACAAATGAAATATTATGGAATTGTGTTTGTGTCATTTATAATTCATTGTCTTTAAATCCTAAGGTATGAGACCTATATCTTTTCACATAAGAAGTGTATGATTTAATTATTATCAAAAGTTATCAATACGTATAGTGATAAAGGTATTACTTGGTTATACATAACTTGTCAAGGAAAAGTTGATATGTCAAAAGATTATCATTGCACATCTTGACTTGAGTGATGATATTGTTGGGCCACTTGATAATGCGAAATTATACTGTGCACAATGTAACTTGTGTATATTTACATATTTATAATTAGCTTGAGAGATCAAGATACAAATATATATTACAAAGATGACACAATTCTATTTTGTATAATATTCTCAATATCATGATGCAATGGATAGACACAAGGGATATTAAATATCATTGAATTGATCGTGTTTAGTTCGAGTGAGCAAAACATCTTTGTTTTTTGGGTAACTATAACGTATAGAGAGATACCGCTTATAGTTTATGATATAATATGTTTTGTATTATTACCAATATAACTTAGATCTTCCTATAGGTCACACCACAGAACTGGAAAACAAGGAATTTGATTTTACGTTTTATACGATGTATTGAAATACATGTGGTAAAATATTAAAATAAAATATGTCGTGATTACGACATGGTTAGAATAATAAATAAATTTATATGAGATGTATGGGGTGTAATGTTTGACATTATATAGAAATATGATCTTATATAGAAATATTACCCCATGGTTAACATAGAAATATTACCCCATGTCTGGGGTGTAATGTTTGACATTATATAGAAATATTACCCCATGGTTAGAATAATAAATAAATTTATAGAATAATAAATAAATTTATGGGGTGTAATGTTTGACATTATATATGACAATAGTTGCATATTATAATGTGGTTTGTAACATTATAAAATATATAAATTTGCTAAAATCCCGCAGATCAAATTTTGTTGGATATTGATCCAAAATTTGGCACAAGGCAAAAAATAGTGCAAAACGTTTGAACGTTTTTTGCAAAACGGTCGATAGGTGAACAGTAATTTCTTGTTTAAAACAATTTTGCACGGTTTTGCTTGAATTAATAATATAAGTTCTTTGATCATGGGTGTGATTTGATCCATTTCGGTTAGAGGAGGTTAAGGGATGATTACGTGTCGAAATATGATTGGATTAGAGGAGCTGTTAACAAGGAATCATGTGCAAGTGGGTTGCACATGAATAGGTTTTAAGGAAGTCCTATAAATAGGACCCTCCTCTCCTAATTGTTAAGATATGAATGCAATATTCTCCTCTCCATATTTCTCCACTAAATCCATCTGAAAATTCCCCTGTTAGTTCAGTGTTTGAGAGATTAAATTCTCAGGACCATCAAAGGGGTAATTAGCCAGATTCTAGCCTTGAATTAGAGATTGATTGACTAGCTCCTTTCTTTCTAAATCTTGTTTAGAGTTTGGTGAACACTTGGAGGAATTCCGAGGCGATTCAAGTGCAACGCGACTCTGGATCTTCAAACTGTTTTAGAGAACCTTTTGGGTATAATTTTCTTCTATACAATTTAATATTTATGTAGATACATATATTAAAATGTATAGTCTATGTTTTGTACATGAACAATTATTGAAAATATAAATATCGATACTAAATGCTTGTTAAATTTAAAAATATACACAAGTATATGACACAAAATCCTACACAAATTTCACTGGAAGGTTCAATTGATTAATGTAACACGTGGGGTTAACTCAAAGCCGTTGGTTTTAATTATTGAATTGGTCCTCTAGTTCACGAGATTATGCACTATTACAACCAACATATTTTCTTTACGATCAGGTCCCTTTGGATTTTCACCTAGGTGCTTTATGACTTGCAATTCAGTCCTTGAGCATTACAAACAGGTCCAGAAGACTTCCAAATCAATCATTTCTTCGTCCATGTCCCTCCTTTTTGCTTCCTTTCTCTTCTTTATTACATAAACCCTAAAATATATCAAACATACACTCGAGGATATATAGCATGCATGTACTCTATGATATACTACTAATCAATGTGTGTCCTTCGAAGGAGCATTGTGCCGTTTTAGGTTGTGTCCCTTATAGTTCTAAGTTTGTGGTTTAACATTTGAATTGTGCTTTTGGGGTTTGACATCTTATTCATTGGAGACATCAAAATTCTTCCAGCCTACAAGTGTAGTTGGGCACGATTCTTCACGAAGGAGAAGAAATTGCTTTCTGACAGACCGCAGGCGATATTCAAAGGGACCCCCTTCTCACACTTCCTAAAGATTCAAAGTATCACGGTGAGTAATGATATCGCGGTGTTCCTGGTCAACAATTACCCTGAGGAAGAAGGAGACTTAAGACTTGGGGAGAAAGTGGTGAATTTGAAGGCCTCATCAGCACTGTGATATTAAGACTATCTCAAAGTATAGTTCCAGTCCACATGACTGAGAAGTCGTCGATCAAACGACAAGGTTGGCCACTGGAGAAGGTAGAGTTTTGGAATACAACTAACCGAAGCGAGAACGACTTGAGAAAATGAAGTGTGCGTCAAACTTCTGCTTTATCTTCTTTTCAGTACCTTCCTTTTCTACGATGGTTCACACAAAGTGAAGAGACGGTACATGTCTACGGTCAAAAACCTGGAGGAAATGGGAACGTACACCTGGGCGGAGCAGGTTTTCGAGGACCTGATTACAGGCATAAAAATGGCAGTAGAAATTTGAAGACAAGGAAATCTACAGGCAGCGCTACCCGAAGTGTGGGAAATGTGGACACACGTGTGAGCATACTTCAGGTAAAAAATGGTTTCAATCATTTTCCCTCATTTTATGATACCAATAGTTTTCCCTGAAACAAGATATCTAAATGTTGATGGAGGTATGGCTCTGTGAGAAGATAAAAATAGAAAATGGGATGTCATCGTGCTTCCCAATAATGAACCAGTGGAGTTCCTTAACTGGGGCATGCAATATGCGTAGGGTGTTGGAAATATAGGGCAACACCCTCCTCAAAATAGGCAGCATAGAAGTTATGTTGAGAGAAGAAGATGAGCTAGAATCACCTGAAAATGCAGAGACAGGTGAGGACCCTAAGGTCAATAAACGCGTTGATCTTGGAACCTGCAGTGATTGACGAATCACCAATTCCTTGGTACATTCTTCCTGAAAGGGTCATGGTGGGCCCCACGACATTCCAAGGGACCCACTGCAAGACGAAGTCAACTACCATGAGCTGAAATTAAGATGGGTCAAGGTGGAGCGGTCGATCAAGGATCTGCAACAACAACTAGGGGGAAGACAAAAAACTGGGGGAGAAAGACAATGAAGAGGGGGAGAAGGACAAAGAAATAAATTCCTCAAAAGAAAGGTCGATGGAATACCTACAAGGCGAGAAACATACGTACGCCTTTCTAGAATTTACCACTTTCTCCCCAAGTGACAGTTGTGTACTGCGAGGGATTCTTCTCTACTTCAAGGGATAGTTGTGTCCCGCGTCGGCCACCTGAACACAAAGAAATGAGTAAACCCTTATTTCTACTATATTCATCGACAATTCGCAATCGTGACAACTTTACATGATATTTAATAGGAAAAAATCATAAATCCGAAATTCGTTGATGGAAAATAATAAGAAGCAGAGTTGAATGGAAAGAAGGAGAGGGAGAGGAAGAAAAGGAAAAGAAAAGAAAGCAGGAAGAGGAGGAGAAACGAAGATAGGAGGAGAGGAGAAGAGAGGAAGAAAAGGAGGAGGAGAGGAGGAGAAAGGAAGAAGGGAAGGATTAACGAAGAACAAGAGAAGAGGAGGAGAAAGGAAGAAGAGGAGGAGAAACGAAGAACGGGAGGAGAAGAGAAGAAAGGAAGAACGAGAGGAGAGGAGGAGAAAGGAAGAAGAGGAGGAGGATGAGAAGAAGAAAATAGTGGAAGAGGATAGATAAGAGAAGAAGAACAAGGGAGAAGAGGAAAACAAGAAATAAGGGTTGAAGAAGAAGAAATGAGAAGAGAAAAAATAAAACATTTACTATAAACTAGGGGAATAAACATCCATGGACAACGAAAGATCCCCTAGAAAAGGAAAGTCTGGAAGAAAGGAAGGAAAGGGAAGAGACGACAAAGGAGTCTCAAGAAGTCCGAGTTGGACTTCAAAAGGAGGAACGAAAAGAAACAAAAGATAGCATAGACTTCTGAAGAGTCAATGTGGAGAAGATGTGCAAATTTGACAGAAATGCAATTGCACCTAAAACAGACAAATTTTCTCCTACGAAGAGCCAACTAAACAGGTCATTGGTAAAATTAAACGAAAAATCGACATGGAAGCCATGATCGGGTTGAGCGATTCAAAGAGGAATGTGCATCTTTATCGAACAACACCAGGAAGAGACAAGAGAGAATATGTATGGTGCAATGATGTGATGCATGTGAAGCTAGGGGATCTGCAGGATCTAATCACCAAAGGCTTAGGGCTATCAGACAACGTAAGTAAATTTCCTTATCATAATTCAATTCATTCTATGCTCGGAAAATATCAAGCTAATGTCACAATTTTGAATGCTTGGTTAATTCACGCCTTGCTAGATGTGTTCGAGCAAAGGCAGGAGATGGGATGCTACCCACGGAAGGTTATGACAATTCCAAGCTTCACAACCCAAGCCATGTTGTCTGGAGGCTTTGAATTGGTTGCAAATATGGTAGAGCCCAGATTGAAAGACTGGGACCCAAAGGACATTGTTAGATCCTATTCCTTTTAAATTTTGACTAATCATGCTTTGAGTTGATGTTATGGGTAGGTGGTGAGGTGTAGTAAGGTGGAGACGTGTAGATAGGGATGTAGTGAGGGTTATTTAAGCAAACTCATCTTCTCTTCTCCCACTCTCTCTCTCTCTACTCAGCTCATCTCCCTCTCTGATTCCGGTGTGTGAAAGTGTAGATGTGTAAGCCGAGTTCAGCAATGCGTGACCGAAGGAGGTGTGATCATCGGTCGGAGTAAAGTTCGTTGGAGATGTGTTTTTGGTGTGGTGGTCATCGTTGTTGGTCTTCAGAGGCTTCTTCAAGCCTTAAAGGTATGTCAAGCTTCTCTTTAATACTCACCCGAGGTGTGTGAGTCATCGGTTTACTAAACGGTGGCCGTTAGGCTCATTGAAGGTTGATGTGCCGCAGGATGCTGCTAAATAATGGTCGACCGACGTGTGCTTCAGTCGACCGATGCTAGTGTAACTACGGGTTTCTGCCTTGCACCGGTTGAACGATGCCTTTGGGCGGTCGACCGGTTGTGTGTTTTAGGCAAACTCTGTTATTTTCGGTCGAACGGGTCCCATTTGTCGTTCGACCGATTGCACTATAGGAAGGTCGGTTGGGGTCATAGACCATCCAAATGATCGACGACCTTGAGATCTGTTTGACCGATTGTACCTGTAGCTAAGTCGATTGGGGACTAGACCTTCTAAACGGTTGACTGGTTATATGATTTGTTCGACCGATAGCCTAAGTTAACTTAAAGTCTGTTCGACCGGTTCCTGCTTTTTTTGACCGGTTGTGGACTTCAGAAAAATGTTGGAAGTCCTTGTTATTTTCAGTCGACCGGGACCCCTTTGCCGTTCGACCGTTGGGATGATTATTTTAATGATATTTGTTGTGTGGACGTTCCAAAATATCGACCGCCTGTGACCATCTGCACAACCAATTGGTCATTTTGTTAGTTGAACCTAGGAGTTGACCATCCAAACGGTTGACCGCCCATGACTTTCGGTTCGACCATTGTATGTTGGATTTCGTTCGACCAGCTAGGTGACGGTTGAACCATGCACGTTTTTTGAGGGAACCAGTCGACCGGTGTGATGTTTTCAGTCGATCGTTGTTGCCCTATTTTGTGTTTGTGGTGTGTGTGATCGGCTTTGAGGGCAACGGGTTCACGGGCCCTTTTGGGGCAACAGAGAGGGCAGGCTAGCCTGATAGCGATCGGTGGTGAGTGGTGGCTCTACGGGGCCAGTGGTGGCTCTACGGAGTGAGTTGTGGCTCTTTTGAGGGAGCGACCGTCCTTGTGAGGCGGGGTTTGTTGATCGACAATGTTCCGGAGGGTGCATGTGTGCACGTGTGGTGTAAGTGATGGATGAGAGGACCCTAGAGCGCTGATTGTGGATCGTGTCTGCTGTGTTTGGGAGAGAGTTCCCTAGAGCCTAGTATTGGCGATGATGTTTTACAGTTAATGCATTTGTGCCATGTTTTTCTCATTGGTGTCTGGTTCATATATGTGTTAGGGGTTTCGCATATGGTGTTTCCTTATGGAAACTTAGGTTTAGTTGCATGTTTACTTTTCAGGCCGTGAGCAGCGTTATGGGTTGGTGACCGTGGAGAAGCGCACCTGGGACCAGATCCGGCTTGTCCCACATTTTGGTGGTTGTAGTGATTACTTGTATTCTTATGTTGTAATCTTTTGATATAATTACACTTTTGAAAAACTCAGATATATGATATATATATATATATTGGTGCATTTGTGTTTGATTTCAGTAATATCCTTTGTTTATCATGTTGATATTTATTTTAAATTTTCCGGTGCCAATCGGAAAAGTACATGACCATTGGGTGATTCAAGTCCTAAAGGAGCACAAATCAGCCATTGGGTGGTCCTTGAAGGACATGAAAGGGATATCTCCCCACGTCGTGCAGCACCACATCTTTATGGAGGATGAGGCACGACTACGTCGCGACCCACAGAGGCGTTTAAATCCAGCCATGACAGAAGTAGTTAAGAAAGAGATCATCAAGTGTTTAGATCACGGCATCATTTTCCCCATTTCGGATAGTACTTGGGTAAGTCCTATCCAGGTTGTGCCCAAGAAGTCGGGTATCACTGTTGTCCAGAATGACAACAATGAGCTTGTACCCACACAACTTCAAACTGGGTGGCGAGTTTGTATTGACTATAGGAAGTTGAACGCGGTCACGCGTAAGGACCACTTCCCTCTACCTTTCATTGACCAGATGTTGGAGAGACTCGCTGGGCACGCATATTACTATTTCCTTGATGGTTATTCAGGGTACAATGAAATCCCAGTCGTCCCCGAAGACCAGGAGAAAACCATGTTCACTTGTCCTTTTGGGACGTTTGCTTATAGACGGATGTATTTTGGACTATGAAATGCACCGACAACATTCCAACATTGCATGTTAAGTATCTTTTCCGATATGGTCGAGAACTTCCTGGAGATCTTCATGGATGCTTTCTTGGTTCATGGCACCTCCTTTAATGAGTGCTTGCACCACCTGAGCCTTGTTCTCAAAAGGTGTTCGGAAACGAACTTTGCCCTTAATTGGGAAAAGTGTAATTTCATTGTTACAAAAGGCATCGTCTTGGGTCACGTGGTATCTCGTGATGGTATCGAGGTGGATAGGGCAAAGATTGAGCTTATTTCTAAGCTTCCGCCACCCACCTTGGTAAAAGAAATCTGTTTATTCCTTAGACACGCCGGTTTTTATCAGCGGTTTGTTAAGGATTTCAGCAAGATAGCTCACCCCTTGACGAGCTTGCTTGCTAAAGGTACCTCTTTTGAGTTCACACCTGAGTGCATGACTGCATATGAGTTTTTGAAGCGTGAGTTAACCTCTACTCCTATTATTAAGGCACCGGTGTGGACTCTACCTTTCGAGCTGATGTGTGATGCATCTGATTACGTGATAGGAGCGGTTTTAGGTCAGAAAGTCGACAAATTGCCTCATGTGATCTACTATGCAAGTCGTACTCTCAATGACGCCCAGCTCAACTACTCCATTACTGAGAAAGAGTTCCTCGCGATCATATTTGTGTTGGAAAATTTTTGCCAGTACCTCATTGTGTTGCATGTCATCATCTACACTGATCACTCAGCTCTCTGCTACCTTTTGTCTAAAAAGGATGCGAAACCCCGTCTCCTGCGTTGAATCTTGTTATTACAAGAGTTTGACCTTGAAATACGGGACAAGAAGGGATGCGAGAATGTCGTGGCTGATCACCTCTCTTGCATCCCAGTTGATCTTTCATCGGATCCACCGGTGAACAAGTTCTTCCCCGATGAGAACCTTATGGCAATAGCCTCATCCCTCTGGTTCGCTGACATTGTGAACTATTTAGCAATCGGGGAGGTGCCGGCTCATTGGAGACACAGTGAGATAGAAAAGTTGAAGTCGTTAGTCAAGCACTTCTATTGGGATGATCCCTACTTATTTAAGTATTGTGTCGATCAAATCATAAGGAGGTGCATTCCTGACGACGAGATTCGGAGCGTCTTGTCCTTTTGCCATAAGGAGGCATGTGGTGGGCACTTCAGTGCCAAGAAGACCACTGCAAAAGTGCTCCAATGTGGTTTTTACTGGCCCACATTGTTCCAAGATGCTTTTCCATTTTGCAAAGCATGCGATAGGTGCCAACGTGTGGTCCGCTTTGGCAGACGTCATATGATGCCACTTAATCCTATCTTAGTGGTCAACATCTTTGATGTTTTGGGAATTGACTTCATGGGTACTTTCCCCATATCCCTTGGTCACACCTACATCCTTGTGGCGGTTGATTATGTGTCAAAGAGGGTTGAAGCAATCCCCACTCGCACTAACGATTGCAAGGTTGTGATCAAATTTCTTAAAGAACACATCTTTGCGAGGTTTGGGACACCTCGTTGTATCATAAGTGATTGGGGGACGCACTTTGTGAACTAATACCTTGAGGCAGTACTGAGGAAATACTCCATCACGCACAAGTTGGCCACATCTTATCATCCTCAAACCTGTGGCCAGGTGGAAATTTCCAACCGTCAACTCAAGCAAATTCTTGAGAAAACGGTTAATGCTTCAAGGAAAGATTGGTCGGTCAAGCTTAATGATGCATTGTGGCCTTTCCGCACTGCATTTAAAACCGACCTTGGCATGTCCCCCTACCGGCTAGTCTATGGCAAAGCTTCCCATGTTCCGGTAGAGCTTGAGCACCGGGCATTATGGGCAATCAAACATCTTAACATGAGTCTTGATGCTTCCGGTGCCAATCGCAAGTTAGACCTCAATGAGTTGGAGGAGTTGAGAAATGAAGCATATGAGAATGCCAAGATCTACTAGTCCCGCACTAAAAAAATTCACTACCGTTTGGTTCGAATCAAAACCTTCGAGGTGGGAAAAAATGTCTTGTTGTATAATTCTCACCCCCACTTATTTCCGGGGAAACTTCGGCGACGTTGGTCAGGGCCGTTTATTGTTTTAACCGTCCCCCCTCATGGGACGGTTGAGATTCAGAATCCAAGGAATGGGGACATGTTCAAAGTTAATGGACAACACCTCAAACCGTACTTGGAAGGGACCACGACATAGGTCGAGGAGGAAGTCGTGTCTTCACACAAACTCCCCACGGATGTGGTCACTTGTTGTGATCCATCCCTTCATTTGTTTGTACATATCGTTGTTTTGTTTAAAAAAATTGCAAAAATGAAGAAAAGCAAAAAATTGGAAGGCCTTTTTGATATTTTCCCTTTCCTTTGTTAAAAATGCGTGATTCCCTTGCTCTACCCATTCTCCACCAAAACCAAAAACGCGTATTTCCCTTTGCTTTCGCCACCACCCAAATCCCACTCCCAAATCGCACGAACAGACCGCTAATCAGCGGTTTTTCACCGCCAATCAACGATCTGTTGTGCTCTGTTTTCATTCTCTCTTCGTCGAGTCGCGTGATTTTGGGTGTTCTGTTGGTTTCGTTGGTGGAGTTTCTATTTTGCTGCTGGTGTCGGCGTGCGGTGGTCTCCATCCATCTCGCGCCGTGTTCGTCTTTGCCGGTGCGTGCTCCGTCGTTAAAGCTCGCCAAGGTTGGTGCAGGTATGGCCAACCACCATTTAATTCCAAAACTCAATTTTGCCTCCTTGATTCGTGAATTCGGAGCTCCCTTCTACGATCGAATCGTAGCTAAAGGGTGGTACCATTTGTTGTACTAGGGCGACGAAACCATGTACGTAGAGCCTCACGTACATTAGTTCTTTAGTAAACTCGAGTATGACCAGACCGGACCACTCGAGTTTAGTGTCACTGTCAGAGGAGTGAAGCACACCGTGACACCCCAATTTATCTCCGACGCGACTGGGATCCCCTTAGTCAATGATCTCGCGCCCACCCACGACATTAATTTTTACCGATCTATGCTTGGGCACATGCAACCTATATCATCGCATGGGGGAGTACCTAATGCGCACATTTACTCCAATGTGCACATTGTAGCCAGGTGGGTGTGTAGGAATGTGTTGGGCCAAGAGTGGACCTCCACATTTTTCACACCTAGTTTGCGAATCGTGTATAGTCTTATGGATGGTTCACCTCACTGCATTTGTCAAACATTGTTCGACGTTTTGATGAACGCTAAGTTGAAAGAAATACATTGTTTGCCTACTCTGGTTCCCAAATTGTGTGGCATGTTGGACATCCCACGATTTGAGCACATTCTGAGGCGCCAAGGCACCGACCTCGAGGTAGCAAGGATGACCCCGTCATTTCACCATTGCCTTCCTGAGGCATGGGTGCCTGACACATGGAGGAGAATGTTAGAGCCAGTTCCTCAAGCTCATCTGTGATCTCAGGAATGCTCTTTAACACCGACATTTCTGAGATGGCGGTCGAGCAGCAAAACGTCATCTTAGCAAAACAAAACCGGAATATCTATAGGAAATTGTCGGCTCTTGAGAGAGGAGCCTCTTCGGCCACCTCTGGCTGCCGTCATTAGTCCGGTACACCCTATCGATGTATTGACACCAATTTGCCATACATTGAGGACAATGCATGGATTAGGTGTGTGTGTGGGGGGGGGGGGGGTGTTTTCACGTATGTACATAGTTGTGTGTCTTTTTGTTTTTATTCCATTTTCTTTTGTTTTTTCGGCTAGGGTCATGTTAGTGTGCAATATTTAATATTGATATATCTGCTTGCCATGATCCTTGGGTGACTTGTCTACATTTGCTTGCCTAGTGCGTTAAAATTTTCAGATTTCTTTCAAAATCTTCATGCGTTTGCGAAAGAAAATGTTTTGTGGGTTTTGCGTGTGTTTTGCATGTGCAAAACCGCTGAGAGGCAAAGTAAAAAGAAAGCTCCCAAAATTATGTTGAACATGATGCATTAGGATATCTAGTTTACTGGCTTTAGGTTTTATCGAGTCGTTAGGATGCACCCCGGTTTTCCCTTGGGGGGAGAGTAATCATAGGGTTTCAACACTCAAACATTTAAAGAAGTCCACCCTGACCCTAGTAAGTCAAATAATTCGTGTCTATTAGTATAAGGAAGTTTGTCGTAGTCAAGGGCCCTTAAACACTTTTTGTGAAACTATAAGTGTAGGGGTTTTGGTTCCCATGTAGATAAGTGAATAAGTGGTGTTCTCTCTTCTCGCACGACTCCTATCACTCGGGAAAGTAGGTCTGAGGGGACTTTATGCCTGGTGCTTTTGAGTCATCTGACTTGGGGTGCACCGATCGAACTCCCGTTACACGAGTGGTAGGGATCGCCCTATGTGGACATTTGGGGGATGGTGTACGTGATAGTGTAAGTCCTCACAGGCAATGATGCATGAAACCTGACCCGGGGAGAATCAAACACGAACCAATATAATGCTCCAAAGAAAACAATCTATCACTTTCAGAAGTTAAGGTTGCCCATGTCTTTCACTTAAGTCGTTAATTAACTTTCATGAATGGTTCATAAGGCTAGGTGTGTGGACTGATAACATATACAGAGTCGGCCCGTAGCATTACCACGTCCAATGATCGACAAAATGAGCCATCGAGTCGTGTAGGTAGATTGAATAATGCATCTTTGTTCGGATTTTGTGGGTGTATCCGCTTAAAACCCTCAGGAGACAACACTCCTCCTTGGCGACAAGGAAGTTTAACGGCTTGTTGGACGTGCTAAGTGCAACCGTGATTCCTACGAAAGTGAGTTACGATTTCTTGTTTTTCGTATGCTTTTCTCTTTCTTTGTTTTGCTCGAGACTAGCAAAAGTTAGGGGTGGAGGTATTTGATTGTCATTATTTCATGCTTATATTTGTATCTTATATCCATTATCTTTCACCTAAACAATTCTACGTGACGAGTTTTATGTTTAAATTTCAGAAATAAATAGGTTTGAAGAGAAGAGGCATAAAAGGACCTAAAAGCATGAAAAAGGACTAAGATGCCAGATCGAAGGACCTGAATACAAGATCGAATGACCAATGAGCAAACAAGAATACTCCACACCATCATGGGGAGTATTTTGGCAATTCTATTCGGGTCGGAGATCCAGCAAGCCAAGTAGATGCATCAAAGACAAACAAAGAGATCCAGGAAACCCCAGAAGAAAGCCCAGACAAATCCGGACTCTGTAGACCGCCAATTAGCGGTCTGGGACTGCTAATTGGCGGTACTAGTGTCTTCAAATCCGTTAATCTTTATGTGGGGCCTGTATTAGTGTGTCTTTAGTCAATTTCTGGTATTTTTTTAGTCCCATACCAGGGGATTGTCCCGGACTACCTTTTTCTATGGTTATAAATAAAACTCTTCACCTTCTATTGTAATCACTCCATGCTTTGTGGCCATTCTCTCTATGTGAAGTGAAAGCCATGAAGCAAGAAACTCAAGTAGGGAGATGCTACTGGTATTGTGAGCATGAAATGAATAAAGTTTTCCTTGTTTTGTTGCTTCTTTTATAGTTCTTGCATGTTTAGTTTAATTGTCTTTTATTAAATCTAGCTTAGTTAATAAGTTTTCTTATCTTTGTGTAATAGTTAGTTTAATGTTTAGTGAGTAAAACCACTCCCCTTTTGGGGGGTTGGAGATGATACTTATATATGCAATTAAGAATGGAAGAATGTTTTATTGTGAAATGTGTTGAGTAATATGAATGTATGCTTGCTTGTTAGAATAGAATATTTTACTAGATGGGTTTTGCCACAAATCTTAAGACACCTCCCATGCTTGTTTAGTTTCTTAAATGACCAGCTTGTGTTTATGAATGTTAATCAAATAGGTTAGTGATTGAATTGATGGGTTTTGCCAAGATAAGTAGACACCTCCCATACATGATAACACTACATCCACTTGTGCCCATAGAAAGACATTCTTACCTTCTTATTGTGTATGTGTAATCACTCCACTCCCTACAAGGTCTCTCTCTTACTGATTCCAACATAGTGTTAAGTTTCTTTAGTTTAGTTCGAAGAATTTGTTAATCGCTTTCTGTTGCATTCCTCTTCTTAGTAGTTTAGTGTAGCCTACATTAGCTTAGACAAACTGTTGTCCCTTGATGTTGCCACTTGATTTCTGAAAAACCAGAGTGGTCTCTCCTCCCAGTGGATCGACCCGTATTTGCCACGTTTTCAACGACGTCGTGCACTTGCAGTAGTTTAAACGATTAAAGAAGTTTGGCGCCGTTTCCGGGGAGGTGCCAGTCCAGACTCTGGTTTAGACGATTCGAGTGGATTTAATTTGTGTTTTGTAGTTTTCTTTGTTTCAGGAGACTCACATTGGGAAGGGGAACTATTTGGTGAGGTTTGGAAACGATCTGAGACTCCAAGACCGCCAATCAGCGGCCTGAGACTGCCAACTGGCGGTCTGGTAATCTCTTTTCATCTCTTTATTTCTGTGGAGTGTGGCTATTACTGAATTAGAAATCTGGGACTCGATTTTGCATGTTCTGACTATTAGATTGCTCCCAGATCAATAATCAATCTCCCTTTAAGCAACTTGGACCTTAAAACAGAAAGCAAAAGATTAGGCATTATTTCTTGTTTAGGTCATGCATCGTGTGCTCGACTTAGGCACGTAGATTGTCTTTTCTTTTAGCTTTACTTTCAGTTGCTGAGTTTTGGCGTGAGGTTCGCATTTCCTTATCTCATTCATGCATTTCGTATGAACATACATTAGTTAGTAGGAAGTGCATTGCAACAAGTGTGAGTTGAGCGTTTGATTGGAGAGTTGATTGTTAGAAGAATGTGTAGTGAGTAGATCCATCCCCTTTGGGGTGGAGATGATGTTCATACAAGCATTAAAGAATGGAAATGAATGCTTTATTTTGGAATGTGTTGATAAATGTGAATGTATGCTTGCTTGTTATAGTAGAATACTACACTTGATGGGTTTTGCCACAAATCTTAGACACCTCCCATGCTTGTTTAGGTTCTGAAATAACCAGCTTGTGTATATGAATGGTAATCAACTAGGTTAGTGAATGGATTGATAGGTTTTGCCATAACCTTTAGACACTTCCTATACATGAAAACACTACCTACATTTGTGCCTATAGAATGCATTCTTCACCATGTTTTTACATGTGTGCACACACTCCAACCTTAGGGGTCTCTCTCTTCCTGATTCATAGCTTAGTATTAAGTTCTCTTAGTTTAGTTCGAAGTAATCGTTAGTCGATTTCCTTTGCATCTTCTTCTTAGTAGTTTAGTGTAGCGTAGATTAGCATAAACAAAACTCTTCCCCCTTTTTGTTTCCACTTGAGTTTGTGCAAACCAGAGATTGCTCTCCTCCCCGTGGAGCGACCCGTATTTGCCATGTCTTCACCGACGTCGTGCACTTGCGGTAGTTTAAATGATTAAATGCTACCTAGTGGGTAACATAGAGCCACCCGAGAGAAGAAAGTGCTACTTTTTGTTATTGTAGAGCTACCAGGTGTGCATCTGACTGATTGATATCAGAAGCACAAGATGTGGTCGAATCTGAATGGGGTTCGAGATTGTTATACATGCATATTATTTGTAATGCATGTCTCTTGATTGTGCTCATTGATAGAATGTCATATTCTGTATGATTTTCCACATGATTATCATTTTTGATTGATTGGCAGTTGGTACTTGCGGGCTTTCGAGCTTACAAAATGATGATTATATTTTCAGATTATTTATGGGCTAATGAGATGGATTAAATATCAGAGTGCACAGCGGCCAGGATCGTGGATCATACTAACCTGTCGGGTTCGTGCGGGGAAGCACTTGTCCGAGCTCGGGGCATTACAAATGGTATCAGAGCATTACGATCCTCGGAATAGTCAGAATCGGATTTTAAATATAAAATTTGACTGGATTAGAATTTGAGAATTTCGATTTAGAACTATCAACTATTGATTTGAATATGAATTTAGAGTTATTTGGACTTTGGTTCAAAATGTGAATTTGGACTTAGTTGGATTTGCTATCTAAATTATGAATAAATATTTTGAGTTGAATTTTACATTTAATGAGAGTTGGATTGAAAATTATGTTTTGATTTGGACCAAATGGAATTTAAATTTGGGAATTAATCTTGATTTTGAATTCAAATCTCGGGGACGAAATTTCTTTAAGGAGGGTGGATTGTGAAAATCCTAAACTTTACTTAAGAATTAATTCTGCTTTGGATTGGTTTTAGGTTAATGGAAGATAAGATTTAGGCTAAAGTTGATTTAATGGTTATATTTTGGTTGGAGAGAAATGGTTGCTGTGATTGGTAGAGGTTGAGGTGCTGACAAGTGAGTGAAGGATTTGGAGGTGGTAAGTTAAAAGATGAGTATATATAGTGAGATGAGGTAAAACGTGAGGGTGTTGGTTTTAAACTAAAAGAAAGAGTTGAGAAAGGAAGTCGTGAGAGAGAGAAGGTTGTGAAGAGGGTTGGGTGAAGGAGGTCCGGTTTTGGGTTGACTTTCAGGTATGTAAGAGCAATTCCTAACTAAATAGCTAATCCACCTTATTTTTGTGATTGAACTTCAATGATTTGGTCAAGAACACCATAGATAATGTTTTAGATGATGATTTCTATAATTGATTATGTTTTCCTAGTGCAAGAGATATTAAGGAAATTGATGGAGTTGGATGTGATTTGTGTAAATCTTGTGGTTGCGAGATAGGGAAGTACTGATACGTTTTTCTTCAATTCCATGACATATCTATCTCTCTTGATATTCGTAGTTGCATGCATGCTGAGCATCAATATTGATTCATTTATATGCATATGATTGCATTGTGGTGTTTCGGTTGACATGTCCTGTGACTGTATGTATTTTTCTGGCTGAGCCACTTAGGAAAGAGCTACCTAGCGGGCAACATGGAGCCACCCGAGAGAAGAAAGGGCTACCTATCGTTATTGTAGAGCTACCAGGTGTGCATCTGACTGATTGATATCAGAAGCACAAGATGTGGTCGAATCTGAATGGGGGTTCCAGATTGTTATACATGCATATTATTTGTAATGCATGTCTCTTGATTGTGCTCATTGTCTGAATGTCATATTCTGTAATATTTTCCACATGATTATCATTCTGATTGATTGGCAGTTGGTACTTGCAGGCTTTCGAGCTTACAAAATGATAATTATATTTCAGATTATTTATGGGCTACTCAGATGGATTAAATATCAGAGTGCACCAGTGGCCAGGATCGTGGATCGTACTAACGTGTTGGGTTCGTGCGAGTAAGCACATGTCCGAGTTCGGGGCGTTACAAATGGTATCAGAGTATTACGATCCTCGTAATAGTCGGAATCAGATTTTAAATATAAAATTTGACTGGATTGGAATTTGAGAATTTGGATTTAGAAGTATCGACTATAGATTTGAATATGAATTTAGAGTTATTTAGGCTTTGGTTCAAAATGTGAATTTCGACTTGGTTGGATTTGCTATCCAAATTTCAAAAAAATAGTTGGAATTGAATTTTACATTTAGTGAGAGTTGGATTGAAAATTATATTTTGATTTGGACAAAATTGAATTTCAAATTGGGAAGTAATCTTTATATTGAATTCCAATTTTGAGGACAAAATTTCTTCAAGGAGGGTGGATTGTGAGAATCCTAAACTCTACTTAAGAATTAATTATGCTTTCGATGGGTTTTAGTTTAATGGATTGGTTTGGCTTTTGGAAGATAAAATTTAGGCTAAAGTTGATTTAATGGTTATCTTTTGGATGGAGAGAAATGCTTGCTGTGATTGGTGGAGGTTGAGGTGTTGACATGTGAGTGGAGGCTTTGGAGGTGGTAAGTTCAGATAGGAGTGTATAAAGGGAGATGAGGTAAAACGTGAGGGTGTTGGTTTTCAACTAGAAGAAAGAGTTGCGGAAGGAAGTCGTGAGAGAGAGAAGGTTGGGAAGAGGGTTGGGTGAAGGAGGTCCGGTTTTGGGTTGACTTTGAGGTATGTAAGAGCAAGTCCTTGCTAAATAGCTAATCCACCTTATTTTTGTGATTCAACTTCACTGATTTGGTCAAGAACACCATAGATAATGTTTTAGATGATGATTTCTATATTTGATTATGTTTTTTCTGGTGCAAGAGATATAAAGAAAATTGATGGAGTTGGATGTGATTTGTGTAAATCTTGTGGTTGGGAGACATGCAAGTACTAATACGTTATTCTTCATTTTCATGACATGTCTGTCTCTCTTGATATTCGTAGTTGCATCATGCTAAGTATCAATATTGATTCATTGATATGCATATGATTGCATGGTGGTGTTTTGGTTGACATGTCATGTGACTGTATGTATGTTTCTAGCTGAGCCAGTTAGGAAAGAGCTACCTAGCGGGCAACGTGGAGCCACCCGAGAGAGGAAAGGGCTACCTGTCGTTAGTGTGGAGCTACCAGGTCTGAGTCTGACTGATTGATAGATTTCAGAAGCACAGGACGTGGTCGAATCCGAATGGGGGTTCCATATTGTTATGCATGCATATTATTTGTGATGCATGTCTCCTGATAGTGCTCATTGACTGAATTTCATATTTTGTATTATTTTCCACATGATTATCATTCTGATTGATTGGTCGTTGGTACTTGTGGATTGTCAAGCTCACAAATGGTTGAATATATTTTTCAAATTATTTGTGGGCTTATCAGATGGCCTAAATATCAGAGTGCACAACGGCCAGGATCGTGGATCGTACTAATGTGCTGGGTTCGTGCGGGTAAGCACTTGTCTGAGCTCGAGGTGTTATAAATACTCCTCTTCTTATAGGTGTCTCTATGGGTCTTCTTTGTACATGTGGAAACCACCTCAATCTGTGTTGTATAAGTTTCACTTCTGGAGCAACTCCAACCCTCATGAATGTCTTCATTTCTAATCCGATCCATTCACGTATGACCACACATCCACCTCAAATAACAACTAAAATCTAATTAGTACTAGTTATGATATATATATATATATACATATATGTGTGTGTTATAGACTCTTTTGATCTCTTTCTCCACTTTGAATGTAGCTGAGCCAATCATGCATGTTTCCACCACCTATAATAACTTCTATATACTAAACCATTCCGAGAAAGTTAGTTTTCCTTTTTTTGTAAACGTTTTTCATGTAAATATCATTAGGAGATCTGAAGTTTATAATTAAGCTTGTTTGTGTGCCTATATATTCTAATCCTTGCAAACAATGATATCAAAATGATATTAGTTTGTGAAGAAACCACGCTATTGTTATAAGATTTTTTAGAAGAATAAGAGGCAACGATACAAGTTGTAGATTAATAGAAGAGTACTTATGTTTGTGTTTAGTACATTATGGAAAGTTAAGTTCCTGCTATTTATATTTTCAGAACACCCATTAACAGAAGAGATGAAATCAAAATTCAAAATAAAATACATGTTCTTAAGAGGATCAACTTGATTGTGATATGTGGTGATTTTGCATGCTATTGGAGTTCAAAATAATATTCTTATAGCACTTAGGAGAATGGAAAACATTGATTGCAATGTTTCTGTATCAGAAATAGATGTTAACTATTTTCAAATTACACATGCCAGAAATATCTTGCATACAACATCACATAATTATTGAACAAGAAAGAGATGGCAAACCTCCTAATCTTCATCAGTTAAAAGACTGCAAATAAAAATTAAGGAACAAACTAGAACAGCTAACCAAGGCATTTAATTAGCTATAAAATGGAGATAATTATGATGCTCAAGGAAAGTAATTTGCTGAAACTAATAATCACATATAATAACATATGCCTTCTGTCTGCATTGCAATTTTAATTTTACTTTCTCATTGATGTCAAATGCGTTGAGGCTAGCTCACTTGATAGGTTATTAGTCCTAGAGTAACATGGAGTAGCAGACCAAGCATAAAATTTTAGCATCATGATAAAAATGTTGGGGTCTAAGGAAAAAAAACTTTTAAAAAGTCATTCTAGAAGGTTCACTAGGGCGAGATTGATAGGCAAAAAAAGGAATTCGTAAAAGTGAAATTCCAAATTTCGTCTCATTTTAGAAAAGATTTGAGGGAGCTCACTCTAAAATATAAATTTTAAAGTCTTGAAAATTTAGAGTGGAAATAGAACTTAGGGGGTGTTAGCACCATTAATTGAGATGAAGTGACTATCTGCTTGCTTGTGGATGACGGGTTTGGGATGAGCTCTTCTGGAATTTCTTCCACCTGTCCCATCGAGGTGGATGTAATGACAGGATTGGGACGAGTTTCTTCGCTAGAGGGATCAGCTTCTTTCCTTTCTTCTCGGCCAATTTCTTAGTTGGGGCCACTGCTTTCTTTCAGGCAATAATCTTCTGGGGAGCCATTGAACAAGTGGTGAAAAGATGGTAGGGATCAGAAGAATTTGAGTAGGAGGAGTTAGAATGATTGTAGAAGAGATGGATGAAATGAATGAGTGAATGGCTTGTTATATAGAAAGCATCAAGGGCGTGTTGAGAAATTTGCATCAGACGGTCGTCCATAAATGGGGTGGATGAATGTTGGGGAACTCCAACGGCTATATTCTGCAGATCTTTGGTTGACCGAAACAGGTTCGGTTATCTGAACCGTGTGGACTGTGAATTCCAAATTCACTATTGGAATTATCGAATGGACGTCCGACAGACTTTTGCTTGTCCACGTTCCAATGGTTATTAATATCTCAAATGATATGCTTCAATGGTCATCCAATTTAAAATCAAATAATCAGATCAAACGGTCTTGTGAGAACCCTAAACCCATTTAGGGTGCTAATGGGGGTTAGGAGGAGTTATGGTGATTAGGAAGGAGGTTTAGCATGGGGAAGTGGAGGTTAACAGTGGGTGCATGGGCAAGGGAAGGTGTAGGTGAGGTGAGGTGATGGGTGGTTTTGGGTTTTGGTTTAAAAGCTAAAATCTCTCTCTCCCTCACACTTGCTCTCTCTCACTCTCTTCTTTTCGTGGTCCGGCGAGCAGCGAAGGAAGAGGCGATTCCGGTGGCATGACGCGTGCAGAGGTGGACGCGCGAGGAGGTCTCGGGAGGTGACGTGCGCAAGCGAGGCTCCAGCGAGTTTCGTCCTTTCGGGAAGGTATGCCGGTTCTTAGTGTGATTTTATTGTTCACCCTCGTGGGAGGGTTATGTTGGTCGGTCAGGGGAGGTCGGAGACCTCTCCGGTGGCGTGTTTTGCGTAAATCCTCGGCTGGCGCGAGGATGAAGACGACCAACGGTCAACCGGGTTCCTTCGGGCGGTCGACCGATGTAGTGTATTTTACCCGACCTTAACCTTCACCGGTCGAACGATGCCTTGTGGCGGTCGACCGGTAGTGCGTTTTGCTGGTGAGTTGGGATTGCCTGTCGTGTTTCGGTCGACTGGTTCATTGGGTTCGTTCGACTGGAACTTAAGTGTACTCAATAGAAAGGTATGCTTGTTCGACAGTTTGTTGTTATGAGTTCGACCGTTATATGTTTTAGAGATGCTAGGATGCCCTGGTAGTTTTCGGTCGACCGAGACCCTTGAGTCGGTCGATCGGTAGTTTTTAATTGATGTTGACCAGACTCCAGATTTTGACCTCGTATCGGTCGACCGGTTTTAGATCTCTGTTTGACCGTTGGGACTTATGTTTTGCGCAGAGAGTTCGACCGTTGTAAACTTTCGGTCGACCGATTTCCTTGTGGAAGCGGTCTACCGGGTTTCCTCTTTCGGTCGACCGTTTGTGCACAGAACCGAATTCTCAGTCCTTTTGAGGATGCCCACTCTGTCCACTGAAACCCGTGTCCTCACCTTGTGCGTGAGCCAGGAGGTGACGGTTCGCGCGTACGCGTCACGGCCAAGGGACCACCGGGTGGAAGAGTGTGGGTGTTCAGGATGTGTCACATCCGTGTATGGATCGTAAATTGATGTGATGGATTGATTGGACTCATTGTAGTGTGGGAGGCCTGAGGGATCGTGGATCCCAATGTATGATGTTGTGCGAGCACGCAACTGTCGTTGGGTGAGGTGACTACCGGCCTGGATGGCCACGGAGGTCGCTGCCCTGCTTCTATAGCGGCGCGGTTGGTGTTTGCGGCTCGTGGAGCCTGATGACTTGGCAGACTTTGGTCTGGACCCGTCCGATGTTGTGCCGGACATATTGATGGACCACCGATGTTGTGTCAGTGATGCCGCCGATGTTGTTCCGGCGATGATGATTGATGGGTCGATGTTTTTCCGACTATGTTCCTTAGATGGGCACCTACTGAGATGATGATTGATGGACCGACCGAGCGATGGCTCCGTTGGTGTGGTTTCGACCACGAAGTTACTGATTTGTTTCTTATGGCGCGGACTTTGCGGATGCTCCTTGCCGAACCCCATGATTAGTGTAGCCACGTGTGGGGAGTGTCACGTCATGTTCCGTTAGATCGTATGTGCCTACGGTAGGTCTCCTTGGGAGACCCGATGATGATAGTCGGACTGATGTCCTGTGTTACCATTCGGGGGAACTATTTTCCTTACTGCAGATGACAGGACATGCTACTAGTATGATAGGTTCATTTGTACTACTGCATGCATATAGGTGAGTTTGGCATACGGGGTTTCCTTATGGAAACTTAGGCATTATTGTTATATCTTTTTCAGCGGGCACGCGCATCTTCGGATCGGATCGGATCGGATCTTCGGATCGGATCCTCTCTTTCGGACCACTGAGGTCGACATGATTACTTTTATCTCCCTTTGTTGTTCTATTGTAATCATGTATCGTTTTGACAAACTCTGATGTAATATGGTGCACCGCTTATATGTTTTATAAGAAGTAACAGTCTCGTTGATTGACATCATTTCATACTTATATTTGTATCTTATATCCATTATCTTTCACCTAAACAATGCTATGTTACGAGTTTTATGTTTTGTTTTCAGGAATAAATAGGTTTGAAGAAATGAAGCATAAAAGGACCCAAAAGCTGGGAAAAAAGGACTGAATTTTGAGATCTGGGGACCAAGATGCAAGGAAGAAGGACCTGATTGCAAGACAGAAGGACCTAAGAGCAAAACAGAATACTCCACACCATCATGGGGAGTATTTTACCAATTTGATTCGCGTCGGAGCTCCAACAAGTCAAGTAACCGCATCAAAGACCAACAATACCAGAATTAAAAGCCCACAACAAAAATGAGCAGGATCTGAACCATATAGACCGCCAATTGGCGGTCCAAGACCGCTAATTGGCGGTCCATTTTGCCCAAATCCGCTCAAATTTCTCCAGCACATGTATGAGACGATGTTTAGGCTATTTTTGGTATCTGTTTAGTCCCACATCGGGGGATTGTCCCGGATTAGCTTTTTCCATGCCTATAAATAGAACTCTTCACCTCCTATTGTAATCACTCCATATTTTAAGTGGCTATTCTTCCTACTAGAAGTGAGGCCTTGAAGCACACACTAAAGTAGGAGGATGCTACTTTTAATGTGAGTCATTTTATCAATAAAGTTTTGTGTTTCTTTCATTGTTTGTTTTATGCTTCTTTTATTGTTTATGCATGTTTTAGTTTAATCGTCTTTTAATTCTAGCTTAGTTTTAATATGCTTTCTTTCCATAGTTTAATAATTAGTGTAATGTTTAGTGAGTAGTTCCATCCCCTTTGGGGGGTGGAGTAGATGTACGTACATGCATTAGAGCATGGGATGAATGCTTTAATTTCAATGTGTTGATTAAACATGAATGTATGCTTGCTTGTTTAGGATAGAATTTATAACTTGATGAGTTTTGCCAAAATGATTAGACACCTCTCATGCTTGTTTAGGTTCTGAAATAAACACCTTGCATATGTAAATGTTAATCAACCAAGTTGGTGAATAGATTGATAGGTTTTGCCATAGCATTTAGACACTTCCTATGCTTGATAAACACCACCTTCATGTGCTTAAAGAATGTATTCTACAACCACCTCTTTGCTTGTGTGCACTGACTCCACCCCTTAGGGGTTTTCCCTTCCTGAAATTCCAGCATTCTTGTTTTGTTCTTAGCTTAGTTCTTATTTCATCGTTTGTTTGCTTCTTTCACCTTTCATACTTCTTAGAGTAGTTTAGTGTATAGTAGTGTAATCAATCTTTCTCCCCCTATTTTTGCCACTTGATTTCTGATAAACAAGAGCCTGCTCACCTCCCTGAGGACGACCCGTACTTGCCACCGCTTCATCGCGGCCGTGCACTTGCGGTAGAAATATAAAACGTTCAACAAGTTTTTGGCGCCGTTGCCGGGGAGGTGCCAGTCCAGACTCTTGTTTTGACGATTCGAGTGGATTTGATCTTTTTTTTTAGTTTTGTGTTGTCTCAGGACATTTGGGATTCAAGGATAAAGCAGCAGAAAAAATTTGGGAACACTTCAAGCCCTCAAGACCGCCAAATAGCGGTCTGGGACCGCTGTTTGGCGGCCTGGTGAGACATTTTCACCCCCAGTTTTCTTCTGTTTGTTTCTATTTACAGTTTACTTATCTGGGAGCCCAATTTGGCATGTGTGAACCTATAGTTTGCTCCCAGATCAATAAATAACCAATCAACCCTCCTTTAATCAACTTGGACACTAAAACCCAAAGCAAAAGATTAGGCATTTGCTATGTTTAGGTCATGCATCATCTAGTAATGACTTGAGCATGTTAATTGTCTTCTCTTAGTTTTAATCTTTGTCGTTGATTGCTGGAGCGAGGTACGCATTCCTCTAACACTCATTCACGCATTAGGACATTCATTAGTGAGTAAGGTTTGCATCGAAACAAGAGTGAGGTGAGTGTTTGCTTGGTGAGTTGCTTGCTAGCTTAAGGATCAAAACATCTTAAGGGGCACCACCTATAGTCTTCAAAGATAAGGTGGGGGATTTCATCACCCCTTCCTTAGCCCCAAAACGCACACTCAAGTAAAGCCTTAATCTAAAAGCAAGTAGACATTGGCCATTAGGACTTGGGCGTATTAGGAGAGTGAACCGGTCACGACCGTCATAGCCTGATCGGCGTCACCCACTTTGTCGATAGTAGGAGAGACGAGATCTCCGGATCTTGGCTCACTTGCTGGGCATTGTGGTCTTCGTCGTAGGGAGGTGAGGCGTGTTGAGGCCGTGTGACCTCGCAGTTAGGCGTCGTCTAGCTGTAAGGACCCATAGCTAGCCTAAGCTTGTTTGAGCCGTGTTTGCTAGACTAGGCTTCTAACCTCACCTTTTACCCACGCTAGTTTTTAGGGATTCGTCCCTTCTCCTCTGAGTCATCTTCTTCTCACCTACTTCTACGTTTTAGTCTCCTCCCCTTTACACTCTCTGTTAGCGTTTTAGGGTCGAGTCAAACACTTTTTGCGAGGTTGGCCTCGTGGTGGTGAGAGTGATCGACTCGAGAGTTCTTTGTCGAGATGGATGGTTACATGGGCGACCATCCATATCATTGTTGGGACCAGGACAATTCTCCCTGGTACTCCGGACCCATGCAACCAGGGGTGGCTCAGACAAACACCCCGTATGGTTGGGATAATCTTCATTGTGTGACTAAGCAATCTTCATATAGGGGTGATATGAGAGAGGCACCGACTGCTAGATCTCCATCTAGTTACGTCGGATCATATGTTGGTCATCAAACTGAGACATTGCAAGAACCTTTGGCCTCTTTCATGCATGTGGTAGAAGACATGAATGCACCGGTGGCTCCAGTAGCCGTACCGTGTCGCTGTTGTGGGATGAGTGGTCATGTTTGCGGGGAATGTCCTTATGTTCCCTCAGAGCCTGAGTATGAGCATACCTTTTCCCAAAATGCTCAGTATGACCATTACGCATCCGCGTACAACCCGAGAAGGATGGATTCATGGGGAGACAATTCTTATTCAAATTCTTATACATCACTCCCACCCCAGTACCCTCCTTCTGAATATCCTGAATTCTACCAACACCCCACGACCAATCATTGGACTCATTCTCAGCCCATCACCACCCAACCCATCCATTTCCCAAATTCTGACATGAACCTCACAGTTGACCCCAAACTTGATTCTTTGGAACAAGCCCTCCAAACGTTCATGGAAACCACTCAAAATGTGTTGAAGTCCAATCATGATTCCCTGCAAACTATGGAAATGTATGTGGGTCAAATTACACAACAATTAAGTAAACGTGAGGAGGGTGACATTTCTTGTCAACATGTGGATTCATCGTTTGATATCGAACCACCACCACATTCACAAATTCGAAGCACAATCTTTCAGAGTCAAACTCCTAGTCAGTCTGAGGGACTTGGGGTTTCAATTCACGATCACATTGTGGGCGATTCGATCCGAATTGAGAATAACATGGACCAATTTCATTATGAGTCGGCACAGGATTGTACCCTATCTTTTTGTCCCATGGCCCTTGAGCCACATGATCTTCATGTTGTGCCCCTTAAGGACTCACCTCTGGTGGAGCAAGAGCTCCCTAGTACCCTCAATTTCAAACCACCTGATGAGAGTTTGCCTCTCACTATTGTTCCTGATCATCTTGGAAATGATGGAACATCAAACAACTACATTGCTAATGAGGGTATTAGGAGTTCCTTAGAGGATACCTTGGGTTTGAGACCCACTTTTTGTTCGCCTGGTGAGTCAGACATGCCTAACGAGGTTCTTGACCTCGTTCCGGCTCACCAGCCAGTTGGTTGGAGAGTTTGGATTGACGATCATAACTTCAGCAGCGCAACAGAAGATTTTCTTCTTCCGTTGCCCCTTATTTCCCAAACTCTCGAGAGGTTCAAGCTCTTTCAGTTTGATCCTTTGATTGAGATGCCTTTGCGTCCAATTCAGGAACCTCTCATTTCATCTTATGCTCTTTGTGAAGGGGCCCACGCATGAGTATTCTGGCTCCGCGTGGTGTCATGTTCCCTTTCCAAGTACATTGACCCACTTTTGAGATTCCCATTTGATGTCTTTTGACAAATGAAGATGGGAACTTATGATTGTACATAGTTATATTCAAAACAAAGTGTGTAATAAAAGACTCCTGCAGTGAGCATCGATTGTTGTGGGCCCCAACCCTTGTGTACTTGGGCCCAATCTCTTCACGTATTTATCTCCCTTCTTCAGCTTCTCACAGGTTTTGAGGGAATTTGGGTTTGTGTCCATCAACATGACCCTGAACGTCCCTTTGTACTTCATGTTGGTGAGATCCTTCCTTTTTCATGCATGTATCCATGTAGTATCTTGTTCACATTCATTGAGGACAATGCATGAAGTAGGTGTGGGGGGGGGGGGGGTGTTTTACGTGTGTACATAGTCGAGTCTTTTTTCTTTGGTTTTATTTTCGTTTGTTTGTACTGCTAGGGTCATGTTAGTGTGCCGCATTTAACATTGATATATCTGCTTGCCATGATCCTTGGGTGACTTGTCTTCTTTTGCTTGCCGAGTGCTTTAAAATTTTCGCATTTCTTTCAAAATCTTCATGTGTTTGCGAAAGAAAATGTTTTTGTGGGTTTTGCGTGTGTTTAGCATGTGCAAAACCGTTGAGAGGCAAAGTAAAAAAGAAAGCTCCCAAAATTGTCTTGAACTTGTTGCATTAGGATTTCTAGTTTACTGGCTTTAGGTCTTATCGAGTCGTTAGGATGCACCCTGGTTTTCCCTCGGTGGGCGTGTAATCATAGGGTTTCAGTACTCAAACATTTAAAGAAGTCCACCCTGAACCTAGTGAGTCAAATAATTTGTGTCTGTTAGTATAAGGAAGTTTGTCGTAGTCAAGGGTCCTTAATCTCTTTTTGTGAAACCTAAGTGTAGGGGTTTTGGTTCCCATGTAGATAAATAAATAAGTGGTGTTCTCTCTTCTCGCACGGCTCCTATCACTCGGGAAAGTAGGTCTGAAGGGACTTTGTGCCTGGTGCTTTCGAGTCATCTGACTTGAGATGTACCGACCAAACTCCTGTTACACTGGTGGTAGGGATCGCCCTATGTGGAGATTTGGGGGAAGGTGTACGTGATAGTGTAAGTCCTCATGGGCAATGATGCACGAAACCTGACCATGGGAGAATCAAACACCAACCAATAAAATGCTCCAAAGAAAGAAAAAAAAAGAAGAAGAAAAAAAAGAAAAGAAAAAAAAGAGTCAAATAAGAACCAAAATGGACTCTACACATTGTATCACATTCAGAAGTCAAGGCTGCCCATGTCTTTCACTTAAGTCCTTAACTAACTATCACGAATAACTCATTAGGCTAGGTGTGTGGACCGATTACATATATAGAGTCGACCCGTAGTATTACCGTGTCCCATGATCGACAAAATAAGTCCAACGAGTCATGTAGCTAGATTGATTAATGCATCTTGTTCGGATTTTGTGGGTATATCCACTGAAAACCCTCAGGAGACAACACTCCTCCTCCTTGGCAAGAAGGAGGTTTAACGGCTTCTTGCACGTGCTAAGTGCAACCGTGATTCCTACGAAAGTGAGTTAGGATTTCTTGTTTTTCGTATGTTTTTCTCTTTCTTTGTTTTGCTCGGGACTAGCAAAAGTTAGGTGTGGGGGTATTTGATTGACATCATTTCATACTTATATTTGTATCTTATATCCATTATCTTTCACCTAAACAATGCTATGTTACGAGTTTTATGTTTTGTTTTCAGGAATAAATAGGTTTGAAGAAATGAAGCATAAAAGGACCCAAAAGCTGGGAAAAAAGGACTGAATTGTGAGATCTGGGGACCAAGATGCAAGGAAGAAGGACCTGATTGCAAGACAGAAGGACCTAAGAGCAAAACAGAATACTCCACACCATAATGGGGAGTATTTTACCAATTCGATTCGGGTCGGAGCTCCAACAAGTCAAGTAACCGCATCAAAGACCAACAATACCAGAATTAAAAGCCCACAACAAAAATGAGCAGGATCTGAACCATATAGACCGCCAATTGGCGGTCCAAGACCGCTAATTGGCGGTCCGTTTTGGCCCAAATCCGCTCAAATTTCTCCAGCACATGTATTAGACGATGTTTAGGCTATTTTTGGTATCTGTTTAGTCCCACATCGGGGATTGTCCCGGATTAGCTTTTTCCATGTCTATAAATAGAACTCTTCACCTCCTATTGTAATCACTCCATATTTTAAGTGGCTATTCTTCCTACTAGAAGTGAGGCCTTGAAGCACACACTAAAGTAGGAGGATGCTACTTTTAATGTGAGTCATTTTATCAATAAAGTTTTGTGTTTCTTTCATTGTTTGTTTATGCTTCTTTTATTGTTTGTGCATGTTTTAGTTTAATCATCTTTTATTTCTAGCTTAGTTTTAATATGCTTTCTTTGCTTAGTTTAATAATTAGTGTAATGTTTAGTGAGTAGTTTCATCCCCTTTGGGGGGTGGAGTAGATGTACATACATGCATTAGAGAATGGATGAATGCTTTATTTTTGATGTGTTGATAAAACATGAATGTATGCTTGCTTGTTTAGGATAGAATTTATAACTTGATGAGTTTTGCCAAAATGATTAGACACCTCTCATGCTTGTTTAGGTTCTGAAATAAACACCTTGCATATGTAAATGTTAATCAACCAAGTTGGTGAATAGATTGATAGGTTTTGCCATAACATTTAGACACTTCCTATGCTTGATAAACACCACCTTCATGTGCTTAAAGAATGTATTCTACAACCACCTCTTTGCTTGTGTGCACTGACTCCACCCCTTAGGGGTTTTCCCTTCCTGAAATTCCAGCATTCTTGTTTTGTTCTTAGCTTAGTTCTTATTTCATCGTTTGTTTGCTTCTTTCACCTTTCATACTTCTTAGAGTAGTTTAGTGTATAGTAGTGTAATCAATCTTTCTCCCCCTATTTTTGCCACTTGATTTCTGATAAACAAGAGCCTGCTCACCTCCCTGAGGACGACCCGTACTTGCCACCGCTTCATCGCGGCCGTGCACTTGCGGTAGAAATATAAAACGTTCAACACTCGTCGTTGATTACTGGTCCCTAATGTCTTGTTAATGATTTTTAAATTTCCGCTGTTTCGGGATGTTACAATTTGGTATCATAGCGGTCGATTCCAATACGGTTCCCAATGAAATCACCCTTTTAGTAATAGGACACATGAATTCATGGCTGAAGTTTGTGATTGTTTCTTCTGTCAGATTGTTCCTAGACGCGTGAGGAGTTTGCCAGTGACGCCACTAAGGGCGCCAACTGGGACATGTTGGGCGAGTTTCTGGAGCGTCAGGCACCCCAGAATGTGCAGGGCAGGATGGCCGCTGGGCACGATCGGTTTATGCGTCAGCACCTACCGAGTTTTGATGGCAGGAGTGCTCTAGAGGTGGCGGAGGACTGGGTCTTCAAGATGGAGAAGATCTTCCGAGTGATTGGAGTTGCAGCTAAGAGGAGGGTGGATCTGGCCACCTATGTATTTGATGGCGAGGTAGCCAACTGGTGGAGGACTGCGTCCACGGTTATGTTTGAGGACCGTGAGGACATCAGCTGGGAGGAGTTCTTGGAGTTGTTTCATGAGCAGTACTTTCCCCAGTACGCGAGGGATCGGAAGAGGGAGGAGTTCATGTCGCTGGAGTAGAAGGAGATGACTGTGGTGAGTTACATCAGCAGGTTCAACGCTTTGGAGCGTTACTGCCCCGAGATCTATGTGACCCCAGAGCAGCGGGTGAGGAAGTTCGTGAAGGGACTAAGGCAGCCGCTCCGATCACGTGTGATCAACAGTATGCCGCAGACCCTTGCAGATGCGGTGAAGCATGCTACCATCATTGAGCAGGACCAGAGGGAGTGTCATCAGGAAGCAACGATGGCACCAGTGCGTACTTCAAGCGGCCGTGGAGAAGGGAACCCGGGTAAGAGGCCCAGGTTTGATGGTAGAGGAGCAAGTCAGTCTGGAGCGTGCACTTTCTGTGGGAGATTTCACCCTGGTCAGGAGTGCTTCAAGCGCTCAGGAGCTTGCATGGGGTGCGGGCAGTTGGGCCACTTCGTTTGGGAGTGCCCGAATAGGCAGGGAGAGCCTAGTAGGAGGTTTGGGCCACCAGTAGCAGGGAAGAGCGGAGGAAGCCGATCCGTGGTTTCATTAGGGTAGGGCAGGAAGACCGGGCGAGTCTTCACCATCCAGGCTGAGGAGGCGAGGGACTCCAAAACCGTGGTGGATGGTACACTTTCTGTTTCTGGTTCGATAGCGCGTGTGTTGTGTGATTGCGGCGCCACTCACTCCTTCATTTTGGAGAAGTTTGCTGGCGAGTTGGGTTGGACCCATGTGCTGCTGACTGATTGTTTGGAGGTCAGCACACCCATGGGTGAGGTGAGCACTGTGGGGAGCTATTTCTCCGGCACAACAGTTGTTTCGGGAGACCATGATTTTATAGTAGATCTGGTCTTGTTACCGATGGAGGACTTCGACGTCATACTGGGATGGATTGGCTGTCACAGTACGACGTGCGGGTCTTTTGCTGCGAGAAGAAGATCCTGATTGCGATGGAGGGCTTGCCAGATGTTTTGATCAGAGGGACGAGAAGTAGAGGGGGTCGTCTGATCGTGTCTGCAGTTAAGGTACAAAAGCTGATGAAGCAGGGATGCAGAGATTTTGTGGCCACGCTGGTTGTTCCTGATCCTGAGACGAGGAGGCTGGAGGATATAGATGTTGTACAGGAGTTCTACGATGTATTTCCAGCAAAGATTCCATCATTACCGCCACACCGAGAGATCGAGTTTGGCATCGAGTTGGTAGCGGGTACGACACCTTAGTCGAAGGCACCTTATCGGATGGCACCTTCTGAGTTGACAGAGCTGAAGAAGCAGTTGCAGGAGTTGATGGACTCCGGGTATATTCGACCGAGTGTTTCGCCATGGGGAGGACCTGTGTTGTTCGTGAAGAAGAAGGATGGGTCGTTGCGGATGTGCATCGACTATAGGATGCTCAATAAGGTTACCGTCAAGAATCGGTACCCTTTGCCCAGTATCGATGATTTGTTTGATCAGTTACGGACGGCGAGAGTGTTCTCGAAGATTGATCTGCGTTCGGGTTATAACCAGTTGCGGATAAGAGAGGCAGATGTTCAGAAAACAACCTTCAGGACGCGGTACGGGCACTACGAGTTCTTGGTGATGCCGTTTGGACTGACGAATGCACCTGTAGCATTCATGGACATGATGAATAGGACTTTTCAGTCGTACCTCGACAGATTTGTCGTTGTATTCGTGCACGACATATTAGTGTACTTGCCTGACAGAGAGCAGCATCGGGAGCACCTGAGGATTGTGCTTGGCATCTTGAGAGATCAGCAGCTCTACGCCAGGTACACGAAGTGCGAGTTCTGGTTGGATCAGGTGGCTTTTCTGGGGCATATTGTGTTAGCAGATGGGATTTCGGTGGATCCGGCGAAGGTCGAGGCGGTGACTCAGTGGAGAGCCCCGACGAGCGTTACAGAGATCAGGAGCTTTGTGGGACTGGCAGGGTATTACAGACGGTTCATTAGGGATTTCTCCAGACTTGCATCACCGCTGACTGCGTTGATGCCGAAGGGCGTCAAGTTTGTTTTGTCCCAGAAGTGCGAGGACAACTTTCAGGAGCTGAAGAGGCGACTGACGACAACACTATTTCTGACGCTACCGAGTGGCAGTGAAGTCTATGTGATATACAGTGATGCATCAGGGATTGGCTTGGGCTGTGTTCTGATGCAGCACGGGAAGGTGGTGGCGTATGCTTCGAGGCAGCTGAAGGTGCACGAGTACCCTACCCACGATCTGGAGTTAGCAGCGGTGGTTCACGCGTTGAAGACCTGGTGACACTATCTTTATGGCGAGCAGTTCGAGGTCTTCACAGATCATCAGAGCCTGAAGTATTTGTTCTCGCAGAGGGAGCTGAATATGAGGTAGCGCAGATGGCTCGAGTTCATTAAGGACTACGACTTCACCATTTCCTATCATCCGGGGAAGGCGAATTCGGTTGCAGATGCGTTGAGCAGGAAGGTGGAGGTTTCAGTTGCGAGTCTGTGCATCCAGGAGTGGAGGCTACACGAGATGTTGTCAGAGTGGAGGCCGTTCACAGAGGGTTCAGAGGGAGCAGTGATTGCTGGGCTTCGAGTGGAGCCGCAGACTGTCTCACGAGTGGTGCAGACTCAGCAAGGGAAGATGAGTTAGCTGGTCTGCTATGGATGGCTTCCAGAGATGAGTTAGACTTCAGTGTAGGGGTTGATGGTGGTTTGAGGTTCAGGAGTCAGATCTGGGTGCCCAAGGTCGATGGGCTGAGAAATGACGATGCAGAGTTTGGTGGAACGATGCTTAGTCTGTCAGCAGGTGAAGATTGAGCATCAGCGACCAGCGGGACCGATGCAGTGTATTGAGCTTCCTGAGTGGAAGTGGGAGCACGTGACGACGGATTTCGTCACAGGATTGCCGAAGACGAGGAGATTCCACGACGCGATTTCGGTGATAGTTGATCGACTGACCAAGTCGGCGCACTTCTTAGCGATCAGGACCACATTGCCTTTGGAGGGTCTAGCTAGGTTATACGTGGAGGAGATAGTTAGGCTACATGGAGTGCCAGTGAGCATCATCTCTGATCGAGATCCTCGTTTCACTTCCAGATTTTGGGGAGTCTGCAGTAGGCAAGTGGGACACGTCTGAGGTTCAGTACGGCGTGCCATAGCAGACAGATGGTCAGTCGGAGAGGACGATTCAGACCTTGGAGGATATGCTGAGGGCATGCACACTGGATTGGGCAGGACACTGCGATGAGCACTTGCCGTTGATAGAGTTCACCTACAACAACAGCTACCATTCGAGTATTGGGACGGCACCGTACGAGGCATTGTACGGAGGCCGTGCAGATCACCGGTATGCTGGAGTGATATGGGAGAGAGGCAGTTAGTGGGGTCAGAGCTTTTGCATATGTATGCAGAGAAGGTGGATGTGATCCGGAGGATACTGGCCACGACACAGAGCAGGCAAAAGAGTTATGTTGATCGACGCAGACGAGTGTTGAGTTTCGAGGTGGGCGACCATGTGTTCCTGAAGATTTCCCGAGCCCGAGGAGTGATGAGGTTTGGGAAGAAGGGGAAGCTCAGTCCGAGGTATGTTGGGCCGTTCGAGATCCTCGACCGAGTTGGAGTGGTTACCTACCGGATTGCGTTGCCACCGCAATTTTCAGGTCTCACAATGTCTTCCATGTATCGATGTTGAGGAAGTACGTTGCAGATCCAGCTCATGTGATTGAGATCGCAGTGTCAGAGATCCAGCAGGACTTGTCGCTGGAGGGGAGACCAGTCGAGATCGTTGATCGTATGGATCACGAGCTTAGGAGGAGGACCATCCCGATGGTGAATGTCCGATGGCAGCACCACAGTGAGCGCGATGCCACTTGGGAGATCGAGGAGGAAGTCAGAAGACAGTATCCAGAGCTTTTCGGTGAGTAATTTGCTTTGATTTCGAGATGCAATCCTTTTGAGGAAGGTCAATTGTGAGAACCCTAAACCCATTTAGGGTGCTAATGGGGGTTAGGAGGAGTTATGGTGATTAGGAAGGAGGTTTAGCATGGGGAAGGGAAGGTGTAGGGTGATGGTGTAGGGGAGGTGAGGTGAGGTGATGGGTTGTTTTGGGTTTTGGTTTAAAAGCTAAAATCTCTCTCTCTCTCTCACTCTCCTTCACACTTGCTCTCTCTCACTCTCTTCTTTTCGTGGTCTGGCGAGTAGCGAAGGAGGAGGAGATTCCGGTGGCGTAAGGCGTGTAGAGGTGGGCACGCGAGGAGGTCTCCGGAGGCGATGTGCGCGAGCGAGGCTCCGGCGAGTTTCGTCGTTTGAGGAAGGTATGCCGGTTCTTAGTGTGATTTTATTGTTCACCCTCGTGGGAGGGTTGTGTTGGTCGGTTGGGGGAGGTCGGAGACCTCTCTGGCGGCGTGTTTTGCAGTAAATCTTCGACTGGCGCGAGGTTGAAGACGACCAACGGTCGACCGGGTTCCTTCGCGCGGTCGACCAATGTTGTGTATTTTACCCGACCTTAACCTTCACAGGTCGAACGATGCCTTGTGGCGGTCGATCGGTAGTGCATTTTGCTAGTGAGTTGGGATTGCCTGTCGTGTTTCGGTCGACCGGTTCCTTGGGTTCGTTCGACCGGAACTTAAGCGTACTGAATAGAAAGGCATGCTTGTTCGACCATTTATTGTTATGCGTTCGACCGTTATATAATTTAGAAATGCTAGGATGCCCAGGTAGATTTCGGTCGACCGGGACCCCTGAGTCTGTCGATCAGTAGTTTTGAATTGATGTTGACCAAACTCTAGATTTTGACCTCGTATCGGTCGACCGGTTTTAGATCTCTGTTCGACCGTTGGGACTTAGGTTTTGCGCAGAGAGTTCGACCGTTGTAGACTTTCGGTCGACCGATTTCCTTCTGGAAGTGGTCGACCGGGTTGCCTCTTTCGGTCGACCGTTTGTGCACAGAACCGAATTCTCAGTCCTTTTTAGGATGTCAACTCTATCCACGGAAACCCGTGTCCTCGCCTTGTGCGTGAGCCAAGAGGTGACGGTGGGCGCGCACGCGTGCCTGCCCAGGGACCGCCGAGTGGAAGAGTGTGGGTGTTCAGGACGTGTCACATCCATGTATGGATCGTGACTTGATGTGATGGATTGATTGGACTCATTGTAGAGTAGCAGGCCTGAGGGATCACGGATCCCAATGTATGATGTTGTGCAAGCACGCAACTGTCGTTGGGTGAGGTGACTACCGGCCTAGATGGCTACGGAGGTCACTCCCTGCTTTTATAGCGGCGCGATTGGTATTTGCCGCTCGTGGAGCCTGATGACCTGGCAGATTTCAGTCTGGACCCGTCCGATGTCGTGCCGGACGTATTGATGGACCACCGATGTTGTGCCAGTGATGCCGCCGATGTTGTTCCGGCGATGATGATTGATGGGCGGATGTTGTTTCGGCTATGTTCCTCAGATGGGTACTACTAAGATGATGATTGATGGACCGACCGAGCGATGACTCTGTTGGTGTGGTTTCGACCACGAAGTTACAGATCTGTTTCTTATGGGGTGGACTTGGTCGATGCTCCTTGCCGAACCCGATGATTAGTGTATCCACGTGTGGGGAGTGTGACGTCATGTTCCGTTTGACCGTATGTGCCCACGGTAGGGCTCCTTGGGAGACCCGATGATGATTGTCAGACTGATGTCTTGTGTTACCCTTCGGGGGAACTGTTTTCCATACTACAGATGACAGGACATGCTACTAGTATGATAGGTTCATTTGTACTACTGCATGCCTATAGGTGAGCTTGGCATACAGGGTTTCCTTATGGAAACTCAGGCATTATTGTTATATCTTTTTCAGGACCGCAGTAGGTCCAGTTGGGTGGTGATCAGCGGGCGCGCGCATTTTCGGATCAGATCCTCTCTTTCGGACCACTGAGGTCGACATGATTACTTTTATCTCACTTTGTTGTTCTGTTGTAATCATGTATCGTTTTGACAAACTCTGATGTAATATGGTGCACCGCTTATATGTTTTATGAGAAGTAACAGTCCTGTCTTTGATTATTGGTCTCTGATGTCTTGTTAATGATTTTTAAATTTCCACTGTTTCCGGAAGTTACAGGTCTGATCCCTTAAATCAGAATGAATTTTTTTTCAAAGGTTCACCTATCAAAATAGGTCCACCGAGAACCCCTCAGATTGCCGAACACAGGATAATAGTGAAGTTTGTCATTCTCAGGAGAAGATCCAAAATGGTCAATCGCACCAACGATAACCAGCTAACAGAATTCCTTAGAGTTACTGCACACCCAGAACAGTGAACCAAAGTGTAACGCCCCCGATCTTGTGGGTACGCACACTGGGAAAGACTAAAAGTGTTGGGATCAAAGGCCTCCGCGATGACCGAAGGAGTTACAAAAGACAGACCAAACAACGACTTGAAAATACGTAGCGAGATCAGACATGGATACACAAACATAACTGAAAAGTGAGAGATTATCCATATATGGTAACAAGGTCAAATACATTACATCGAGCTTAAAAGGCAAATACATCATAAATAACACGGAAGCCAAAGACAAACTGAAGAATCTGGTTGACGTGTCCCTCGTGTATAGAATCTTTGACTACTCGTCGAGTCTATCATGTAGGAATCTAAGTACCTACAAGCACCGCATCAACATATGTGTGAGTTTTCTATAAAGAAAACCCAGTATGCCCTAGGCCCAATCAGAGTTATATGTAAGAATGCATGCAATCTATCTAAGACAAAAGTATCTGAAACAGAAACATAAAAGCACATAATGCAACAGAAGCCTACAACTCCATCAGTCGTGCCAATCGGGTAACACCCGCAGATATCCCTCCGAGGGAACCAGAATACCAACCATGCTGATCAGAGCAGAACAGAAAAGCATCAAATGCAACAGAAGGCTACGACTCCATAAGCCGTGCCGGTCGGGCACACCCGAACCATTCCTCGAAAGGAACCAGAACACCAGCCTTGCTGGTCAAAAGCGGTCACCCGACACTGACCCACTGCTCGGCACAAAGCGGTGCGCCGAATAAGTGTCCCAATTCGCAGCAAGTGACCAACATGGTGTCATCGCAAACTTAGGAACACCTAACCTGAGACAGAATCGTAGCGTGTCTGCCCAGGACTTATCTTACGCCTGGCCTCCCAATGTGAAGGTCTTATGCGAATGACCTCTGGAGCTAGAGGACCCACTCGTGGCCCGTCGGCCCAGAAAACAGAACGTGCCCAAAATTATTAATCAGATTAAATGCAAGCTACTTAAGCATCTATAATCTAATGCATCTACAGTGTATGGAACGAGCTCAAAGAGGAGTATCCGAATACCCACCTAGCAGCCCCGAACGAACTCGAAAATCAGACATACCAATCAGGAACAAACAAATCTCACAACAACAAACAAACATTACTGAATCGGTAAATCGACATAACAACTAATTTAGTCATCTACGGGTCATGATAGGGACGTTATGAGGTCTGAAATCTTAAGGGTCATACACGAGCACAACATAACACATCACATCAGACATAAATCAGCATGAACAGAGTAGCATAACCATGAAAATAGTAGAAGATATAAAAATTGCACCACACTACAATCGACGATATGAATTATCAATTTCAGAGCATACATGGAATCGAATTAAAATCTCAGAATATGATCATATCATATGTGGGAATGAAATAGCTTATATATCAGTAATACAACATGGTGAAACATGCACATAATATCATAAGGCTCAGTCTATCTAATATTATTAGTTATGCGTACATTCGAAAGCATGTGTTGTATTAAGATATAATATGAATAACATATAACAAGAAGGAGTCCAATTTAGTTTTCGAGTGCGTGCATATCAAAAATATCAAAGAATATAACCAAAATCAGATCATGAATGTATCATATGTGCTGTTGGACCAGAAATTACTCAAACCACGAATCCCAACAACCATCACACACAATGCAACCTATAGCATCAGATATATCATAGAAAAATACAAACCTCACAGTCATGCCTGTGGATCCCTGACCAATCCAAACCAGGTACTAAGAAAATCCTTCCCAGGTGGCCTGAGGTGGGAGAAGGTCAGAGGAAGTCTGTCCAAGCCGTTCGGTCCAGCAACCGAGCAAGAAGTGCGCAAGATGCTCCAACCTCATGGTCAACATAACTCTAGGGCACAATGCTCAGACCAAACAAGCCAATCTGACTCTTCTCACCCCTAGCCTCCCTAATGACCATCCCCACACCCTCCTGACCCCAGCCACCATCTGATGTTGACTGCACCAGCCAGCCGTCAATGCTAGGAGTCAAAAGGGTTGAAGGCAAACCTTAGTTGGATCTTGTGTACACCAGCCACACCCAACCAGATCCGTGGCCACCCTCAAGCTTAGCTCAGAAGGAACACCTTCACCTCTAGTTGGACCTCACTGGAGCTCGCTGGAGGTCCAGTCCCTTTGGCTGCCCCACAACCATCCCCATCTAGTGTATCCTCCTTGCGCACGCTTGAAGGTAATCGGTTGGTGGTGCAACCGTTGCACCAGCCACCACCTGATGTTGGCTGACCCCTCCAGCCAACATCCTCTCCCACAAAACTCTTCAAGGGATAGGAGCATACCTGATTAGCAAGGAAGTTGCCTGAAATTAGCTGGAGATTCTGCCCACCAAACTTCTAGCCGCACCACTGGTTGCACTAGACGTCGCTTCTAGCCTCGCTGGATTTGAATTTTGCTGGAGCACCACCTGAGTAGCCTGACCAAGTGGTTGAGGAGTGGAAGATGTGGAGGAGATGTGTGGGAGGTGAAGAGGTGTGCAAGGGTTGGCTGGTGGGAGAGACTTTTTGTTAGCTTGCTAGGACTCTTCAATTTCCAAGCGTTCATGGCTAATCAAGCCACCTACACACATGCCAAAAATGACATCAGCAAAGACATCCCAAAAGCCACGAAAATGAACATCCAAACCCTAATGCAACCTTTCCAATTCCATGCCACTTCAAGACGGTTTTAGTCCAAAACCGACCCTACACTCACTCGGCCCCAAATTGAGTCGATCGAGTCAAACAGTCGCACGCTCGCCCGATGTGTCGCACTCGATCGACCCACAAGAAATCTGATCAAATCTACTCAAACAAGCATGCCATAACACAATTTGACATTCCAAGAAGTCAATTATGCATAACCACGGAGAGTGGACTTATTATTATTAAAAGCGGGTCTTACACAAAGCCCAGTCCGTCCTCCGAGACCAGCCAACAAAGTTCATTAAAGTTATTGGACACTCAGAACAATCAACTAAACTCTTTTTGGTCAGTTGAAGTATAAGCGTTTAACAACAAATTATCCTAAATACCTCAAACCTAACAGATGTCCCTGACGGTCGTTAATGGCGGTGAAGGGGAAGTGTGCAATTCATTAAGTTTGAAAGTGTACTGGGGAATTAAAAAACTATACATGGCAAAGGTCCAATAAGATTGTCTTTGGTTATTAGCGTACAAGGGGACGGTGCCGACGGGAAGTGTGATATTATTAGGATGGGCGGTGCTTTGGTTCTTGAACTGGAGAGTCTACAAGGAGTAAGAGGAGAAGACGGATCTCGTCTAGATCCTCTTCATCGTCGTTTTCGCCTTCTCCTGTAATCTCCAACTCGTCCTTTTCGAGATCCTTCCATTTGTGTTGTCCAAACAATATGTTTGTGAGTTTGTGGATTATCAAGATCTGATCTCCTGATCTGAGGTTTTGATGATGATGCAGGGCACGTTGGATCAACTGGAAAATCAATCTATATCGCTTGATAATATTATTGGTGTTTGCCATGCCTTATTACCATTCCTATCTCATGGTTCGCAACAATGGTATTACTATTGTATGTTTTTAGTGTCTTCTATCAATCAAGATGCATATTAATTTTCCACATTTAATTTTAGGTATGAGGAGGGAGGGAGCGGCCACTAGAGCTATATTGTTCCTGTCTGCATTTCTACCTTTTGGCGCATGGGCATCCACTTTCCCATGCACTCCACTACTGCTGATAAAGGTCACCAGGACTGGAGTGGATCTTATTTTCTTTTTCTCATCCCTTTTAGAGTGGTACTACATAATTCATACCATTTTAGAATGCTGATGTATATAGATTAATTATGATGGTTTCCAAACTTTTTTCACTATCAGAGCTAGTCAGCAGAATTAGAGTCATATGTGTAACTGTCATGGTTGTGTTATCTGGTTTCAGAGCCATCAATGTTCCCTATAGCTATTTATCTCTCTTCAGCAGGTTAGTTACGTTATCTATGTTTACGAATGATGCTTCTGTTTTAAAAAATCATTATCTGCGACAAATTTTTTTGCAAAGCAAAAGGGAGGCTTAGCATCTAAGATTTTATTACTAAAGAACTGTTTACATCTACCAAATTTTTTTCGTTGAGTCCGCGGGTATATGCCACATGCATAACCGACTTCTCCCTACCACCTAATTTAAATCACGTTAAGGACAAGTAGTTTAAGGAATTAATTACATCTCATCAAATTTCAGAAGTTGGAATTACTTCCAAGTGTCCTGAAAATGTCGCGCTTCACCTTCATCTTTTGCGAGTTTGGAAGCTGGATCACCCATGCTCCGGATTATGTCTTTGACTACAGCAATTGTAGCTTTTGGTTGCTGCCTCTGGCCCTCAAAAATCCTACGGTTCTGATCGTGCCAGCATTCGTGTATCGTAGCATTTAACACCTACCTTCGGACCACTCTGTCAAGTCGGCTTCCACTCACATGTGATAGTCGCAATACCTCACTCTCTAGATTGCTTGCGACACTTTGGTGGAGCTGCATGAGGTTGAGGACGCACCTCCACACCTCCTTTGTGTATTGACAATTCCAAAAAAGGTGCTCCATGTCTTCCCATTGGTCTTCACATACCATGCAAGTTGGGTTGAGATTTACGCCTCGCTTTATCATTCGCCGCTTTGTGAGCAAACGCCCCTTCAATGCTCTCCAAGCTGTTAGTGTGTGCTTCGGGACAGCAAATTTGTGCCATACCATCCCCGCCCAAGGGACTTTCCTGCCCGGTTGCCTCACCCAACTTCATACTTCCTTCATCCCAAGTGCTGCACCCGTCCCATTTGGTCGAAATGGTCTATCCACTCCTCCATGTATGCGCACTTGGTTTATCCTTGAACAAACTTCTTCCATCCTGCTGGATCGTGGGGGAGGGAGGTCCCACAACCCTTCTCTGATGAAGTATGATACCTTAACATCCCAAGGAACCCCCATCTCGTAGTGAAGCTGGTCACCCTAGCTTGTGCATTGAAATGGTTCACCACACCATGGAAATTGGAAAAACCAAATTGCTTCCCCATTTCCCACATCATATTGTATGTGTCTTCTAACAATATCTCGGACTCGCAGTAGCCCACGCCACGCACATTAGGAGGTAGGTGGTGGTCTTGCAAGCCAAATGGAATGGTTCCTTAGGTATTTTCGCCGGGCACACTTGGCCCAAAGAGAAGTGTTGTCCGCCACTACAAGCCAAAACTGTCGGAGAAGGTCCGCATCATTCCATTCTGTTAGCCTCCTTAATCTGAGGCCTCCTTCGTCTTTTAGAGTACATACATCCTTCCATGCCATCGCAACCCACTTCTTCTCCCTCCCCAAATAAAATGGCACATAATGTTGTCCAATTCATGCAAGACGTTTTTTGGTAGAAGAAACGCTGAAGTCCAATAAATGCTGAAAGAGGTAAGAACACTTCGTACTAGCTCCGCTCACCCGACCATAGAAAGGAGCTTTTGTTGCCATGTTGAGAGGCGAGCCTTGAGCTTGTTTATCAGTGGTACACAATGGGATCTCCCAATCCTTCCGGAAAATAATGGCAGCCCATGATACACCACCGGAAAAGCCTTGCGTTCCATCCCAAGGTGTGCTTCAATCCATGCTCCATGCATCCCATCTACCACAATCAAGACCTGACTCTTTGAGGCGTTAAATTGCAGACCCGAGCTTGCTGTAAATTCCACGAGAATAATTCTAATGGCCCGAGCGTTTGCTTTAGTAGCCCTTGCGAAGAGTAGGACGTCGTCAGCAAACAAGAGGTGTGACATGATGGCATCTCCACAATATAAAGGCTCGAGTTTTTTTCCATGATCGCCATCTTCACCATGTCACTCAACACCTCCATGCACATCACAAACAAGTAGGGGGCTAGGGGATCACCTTGTCGTAGACCATTTCTGGCTCGAAACGGCGTGGAGTTTGCCCCATTTACTGTCACCACAAACGATGCCTCCACACAAGCCAAAATCAGTCGTCTCCACTTATCCGGGAAGCCAAATCTCTTCAGCACATGATCGAGGAACTCCCAAGAGATTGAGTCAGGCTTTTCTGATATCAAGCTTTATGCAAAATGTTTTCTGATAACATTGTTCTTGCACACGAGCTTTGCCACACCTCTTGTTTGCTGACGACGTCCTACTCTTCGCAAGGTTGTGGCAAAGCTCGTGTGCAAGAACAATGTTATCACTAATTCTTCGTCCATGGACGAATGGGCTCTGATTTTCCCCTATCAGCCATGGTAATATCATCTTCAAGCGGTTGGCAAGGACTTTGGATGTGAACCTATATGTCATATTGCATAGAGCAATGGGCCGAAAGTCCTCCACCACCGTCGGTGCCTTTTTCTTCGGGATAATCGTGATGGATGTGTTGTTCCATTGCGTGAGGACCCTTCCACTATCCAAACAAGACGGGACAACCTTTACCATGTCCCTATGAATTATGCTCCATGCTGCCTTGAAAACCTTTGCATTGAAACCATCGGGCCCTGGTGCTTTATCAATATTGGCGTTCAACACGACATCTTGTAGTTCTTTTGGGTCCAACTTCCGTATTAAATCAGCCCCCTCCTCCGCTGTAATTTATGGTAGAATAATTGAATGTTTAAGGGGTTGCACCTAAAAACCATGAGCAAACAAGTTAGCATAAAAAGACCGGAACGCTTCCCGGATGTCGTTCTCATCCTCCACTAGACTATCCCCCTCTCCCACTCGCCTCACTTGATTGGTGGCTCTCCTCACTCTAAGATGCGCATGGAAGAACCTAGTGTTTCAGTCCCCCTCTTTCAACCACTTAACTTTGGATTTTGTCGTATAATGGACTCCTCCCAAGCAAGGACCTGGGCAAGAGTATCCTTTGCTGCGTTTTCAGCTTGAGCTAGCTCGCCACTACTAGGGTGAATAAGCCTTTGCCTCCTCACTTTCGCAAGAGAGTCGCTAGCTTCTCCCACCTTGTTTGTAACATTTCCAAAGGTGTTCCAACTCCACTTAATTAGTGCTTTCCTGACTTCGGTTAGCTTCCCAACCATACGAAACATGGGTGTACCTTTCACATATGTAGCCCAAGCTTGTTGCACAACTCCACCAAAGTCCTCGTGATCCACCCAATGGTTCTCGAATCTGAAAATCTTCTTTTTCCTCCGTTCGTTTCCTTCCGTTTTCATGACAAGCATGGTGTGATCACTCAAGTCCTTTTCACCAATAATCTAGAAAGAATTGGGGAACACCTCGAGCCATGCATTGTTCATTAATATTCGATCAAGCTTTGTCTCGATGCATGCACTTCCCTCGGATAAGTTGGACCAAGTGAAGTCGCCTCCCGTTGAGGGCATCTCAAGTAGTTGAATGGTGTCAAGACACTCATTAAACTCCTGAATTGCCACCTCATGTCCAGCAGCTCCACCTCGCTTTTCGGTAGCCATCCGAATGCAATTAAAATCCCCCCCAACCAGCCACGGTCGCTCCACAATGCTCTCCTCTCCACATGTCCATTTTCAACATATATAGTCGTAAGAGCAAATTCAGTGTCGTCCTTCCTTAAGATCCCCAAGGAAATGGAGCAATTGAGTTGATTCGAAAGTAACTCTCAAGTCTACCAGCTGGTCATTCCATAACACTAGAATGCGCCCCGAGTCCACAACCATGCAATTTGACGTCCAAGCATGAGGCCGAATTGCTCGCTTGAATCGCTCAAGTTTTTTATACTTAACCTTGTGCTCCACAAGGAAAACCACATCCGAATTTACCTCCCTTATTCGACCCCTGATCATGAGTGTGCGGCCGGGTCCATTTGCACCACGCACATTCCCAACTAAGACATTCATGGGTTTAAGGTACGGGGTGACCCCCCTTCCCTTCCGTGCGCGTATTTTTACTCCAACTACTTTTCCTCCCGGATCGCCTAAGTGGTGGTGGCGAGTATACCTTCTTAGTGCATGGAAATTCTCCCTCATGAAGCTCCTCCTCCTCATGCACATCACGTGTATCCCCATGCATGGGCCTTTTGCTAAATGCACCTCCCTCCCCCACTTCATGAGAGGAGCCCTCTAAGTTGTCTCCCTTGATTTGAATCAAGTTAGCTTCTATTTTGTCTTCACCATGCTGACGTGGTCCTTCCTCCGCAACCTCTTCACACCTAGAGCACTCAAAGCCCATCCCATTGGCTTGTCCCAAAATGGAAACATCACTTTCCTGCTCCACTCCACATTTCCCTTCTTGGACACCAATAGGGTCACTCCCAATTGCACCCATATCAGAAATCATTTGGACCACTTTAGAGCCTCACCCTTTGTCTCCTAACCTACTCCCTCTCATGTGACAAGGCTTCCCCTCATTGGTTGCCTCCAAAGAATTAGGAGAACAAGAGAGTGTTTTAGCCATGCAATATTTCTCCTTCAGATTTCTCTTAGCTTGCTCTCCACATGTCACCTCCTCACTTGTCCCCCCATCCACCTCACCACCTCTAGTGTCCACATCATCATCATCTCCTCAAGCAGCCTCTCTCTCTCCTCCCATCCGACCAGCCCCTCCCATCTCTAGGATACCCATGGTGCTAGCTTCCTCCCTACGTCCATGGTTCACTCCCTCAACGCCCTTGGACATACTCCTTACAAGCCCATTTCCAACACTCTTCGTAGACACAACAACCCACTTTTCAGCTTTTCCTTTGTGCTCCTCTCCTTGCTTGTTGATTATCCTCCTCTTCGGACATTTCTACTCATCATGGCTGAACTCCATGCAATCCTTACAATACCCGTGCCTCCATTCATACTCCACTAGAACTCGATGTGTGCCGGTGCCTTCCACTTCGACCTCCACCCAACTCGGATAGGTGAAATCATGGGTCACTTCCACGCACACCCTTGCATAGGCCAGCCTTCTCCCCGAGGCCATGTGCTCATCCATGTATAGAGGTCTCCCACGGACACTAGAAATGTTGCTCAAAACTCTTTGTGACCAGAATCGGAGGTCAAGCTCCGGTAGACGAATCCAAATTGGAACGGTGGTGATGTTTGTCCTTGTCAAGACCACATCTGGTGCCCACTCTTGGACAACAAGTGGAGAACCACGAATGAACCACGGTCCCCCTTCTAACACACGTTTCCTATCCTCTCCAAGAGTGAATCGGAAGAGGAGAAACCCTTGACATCTTTTGATGACCTCCACACCTCCAACCAAACTCCACATGTTGTGGAGGTGCTTCTCTAAAGTCGACAAGTGTGGTCTGAAAGCGATGAAACAACCAACTAAGACATTATCCCACCTCTTCAAGGCTTCAACCACTTCATGCTGAGAACATTTTGCCACATTTTCTCCTTCCTTTATGGCCGGCTGGATGAACTCAAGGGTTGTGGATGCCTTTGGGCCAGCCACAAACAACTCGCTCAACTTCCTTAGTGGAGTTTCAGCATTCCCTAGAGGTGGTGCGTGCACTTCGTCCCCTAAGGCTGGGAATGAAGCATGCAATGGGGGTGGATGGAGAGCCTTTTTTCTGCCACACTCTCCATATTCTTGCTGCCCACGAGTAGGGCAAGAATTGGGGTCCATTTTGCTGCGAAAAACCAAAGCTTGTGATGGTGAAAGAGGTCAAAAACCCTAGAGAAACCAAGGTCACCCATGTTGGTCGCCACTCTCTCTCTCTCCTCTCATCTCTCCCCTCATCATTATCTGCAACATAACGTCTATGAACTCTTTGTTTAGTAGTAGAATCTATTTACTTCAATTTATGTAAATTATATATTCTTCAATCTTAATGTACTTTCACTATTTTCATGCATTAAATTCTATTGCAAAAGGACCTTGAAGGCAGACTAATAGACATTACTATGCATCAAAAGGATAAGGTTATTATACAATACATGATTTTAACTGCATGGAATCAGTTCAACACAAATCAGTTATATTTTGGTATTGTTGGGTTTTAATGTTTTAGACTTTTCATTCCACTCTAATTACTGAGCTTACATTGCAGGGAGATTGAGGAATATGATATTAAAGCTCTGGAGAGACAAAGATGCAAACATTAGAAACATGCATCTCAAAGAAAAAGAAAAAGAAAATCAAAATGGAAATCGAACGGACTTCAGGGATCTCAAGAGGTTTAACCCTATTGTCTCCTCAAACATACTTCTTTTGTTTCCCTTTTACACCTTGTTATGAGATATTTTTGTACTAACAAGTAAACTCACGTTCAACGAATTTGCTTGCTCGTAATAGAAGTCATATGCAACAGTAATTCCTAGTAAAATAGTATTATGATTTATGAGTTATGCTGCTACAGTTGAGGAGACGGGATGGTGTCTCCCTAATAGGAACTATAGTTGTTTTTTACCCTATGTCCCTATCCAATGTTTTGGTCTAAGAAATCCCATCCCCATTCATACGTTTCTGGTGACGAAAATGATTTATGGACGCTTCCAAGGATGCTTTTCGCGAACGCTCAGGTTACTTGGACAAGTCCAGCCCAACAGAATAAGAAAACTTTTTTTATTGGGGTTCCTGTTTGCTTTCCATAGGGTGGTACACTCGCATTTAATGCTTGTCACTAAATTCTTCTCAAATTAGAGCATTCATCCCTTTTGCATGTGTGCACACACTCCACCCCTAGGACTCTTTCTCTTCTTGATTCTAGCTTAGTTTTACATTCTTTTAGTTTTGATTCGAGGTAATCGTTAGTTGCTTTACTCTGCATTTTTCTTCTTAGTAGTTTAGTGTAGCGTAGATTAGCATAGACAAACTCTTCTCCCCTTTTGTTGCCACTTGATTTCTGAAAAACCAGAGGCTACTCACCTCCCTGAGGATCGACCCATACTTGCCACTGCTTCAACGCGGCCGTGCACTTGCGGTATTTGGAATGACTAAACAAGTTTTTGGCGTTGTTGTCGGGGAGGTGCTAGTCCATACTCTGGTTTGGACGATTCGAGTGGATTTAATTTATGTTTTGTAGTTTTCTTGGTTTCAGGGGACTTTGAGGCTAAAGGAAATCACCAGGAGAAATTTGGAGTCGAACAGAGAAGCTTGGACCGCCAATCAGCGGCCAGAGACCGCCAATTGGCAGTTTGGTGAGCTCTGTTACCTTCATTTTTTCTTTGGCTTATTGTATTATCTGATATAGTGATCTACGACTAGATTTGGCATGTTTTGACTTATAGTTTGCTCCCATATCAATAATCAGTCTCCATTTAAGCAACTTGGACCTTAAAACCCAAATCAAAAGATTAGGCATTCTTTCTTGTTTAGGTCATGCATCATGTACTCGACTTAGGCACGTAGATTATCTTTTCTTTTAGCTTTACTTTCAGTTGTTGAGTGCTGGCGTGAGGTACACATTCCCTACTCTCATTCATGTATTTCGTATGAACATGCATTAGTTAGTAGGAAGTGCATTGCAACAAGTGTGAGTTGAGTGTTTGATTGGGGAGTTGATTGCTAGATTAAGAATCCAAAACGCTACTAAGGAGAGTTTGTCCCATATAAGATAAGGTGGGGGATTTCATCACCCTTTCCTTCACCCCAAAAACCATACTAATCAAGAGCCTAATTTTAAAATCATGTAGACATTGGCCCTAAGGATTTCGGGCGCATAAGGAGAGTGATCCGGTCCCGACCGTCATGGCCTGATCGGCGTCGCCCACTCTGTCGATAGTAGGAGAGACGAGATCTCCGGATCTTGACTCACTTGTTGGGCTTTGTGTGACCTCGCAGTTAGGCGTCGTCTAGCTGTAAGGACCTATAGCGACCTTAGGACTGTCTGAGCCTTGTTTGCTTGTGTGCTTCTACCTGTACCCACCCGTCGTAGCCTAAGGACATCTTCCCTTTTCTCCTGAGTCTTTCTCTCTCTTCTGTGTCCCTCCGTCGTCTCCTCTACGCACATTCTTTGTTTAAGGTGGGTGTGCACTTGCGGTATTTCAAACGATTAAACAACAACCGAATTTCCCTTCCCCGCATGATAGGAGATGGTGAAGTCGTAATCCTTAATAAACTCGAGTCATCTACGCTTCCTCATATTCCACTCCTTCTGCAAGAATAAGTACTTCAGGCTCTGATGATCTGTAAAGACCTCAAACTGCTCTCCATAAAGATAATTATGCCACGTCTTAAACGCGTGAACCACTGCTGCTAGCTCGAGATCATAAGTAGGGTAGTTCTTTCTCGTGCACCTTCAGCTTCCTCGAAGCGTACGCCACCACCTTCCCGTACTGCATCAGAACACAGCCCAAACCAATCCCTAACGCATCACTGTAAATGACAAAGCATCCGCTGCCACTCGGTAGTGTCAGAATCGGCGCTGTCGTCAGTCGCCTCGCCTCTTCAGCTCCTGGAAACTGTCCTCGCACTTCTATGACCAAACGAACTTGACGCCCCTCTACGTCAATGCTGTCTGTGGCGAAGCAAGTCTGGAGAAGTCCTGAATGAATCGTCTGTAATACCTATCTAGTCCCACGAAGCTCGTGATCTCTGTCACGCTCGTCAGGGCTCTCCACTGAGTCACAGCCTCAACCTTCGCCGGATCCACTGAAACCCCATCTGCTGACAGAATATGCCCCAGAAATGCCACATGATCCAACCAAAACTCGCACTTCATGTACTTGGCATAGAGTTGTTGATCCCTTAAGACGCCAAGGACAATCCTCAGGTGCTCCCGATGCTACTCCCTGTCAGGCGAGTACACCAAGATGTCATCCACGAAGACAACAACAAATATGTCGAGGTACGACCGAAAGGTCCTATTAATCTGGTCAATGAATGTTCAGGTGCATTCGTCAGTCCAAACGACATTACAAAGAACTCTTTGTGCCCGTACCACGTCCTGAAGGCTGTCTTTTTAACATCTGCCTCTCTGATCCGCAACTAGTGATAACCCGAAGGCAGATCAATCTTCGAGAACACTCTTGCCGTCTGCAACTGATCAAACAGATCATCAATCCTGGGCAAAGGGTATCGGTTCCTAACGGTAATCTTATACAACATCCTGTAGTCGTTGCACATCTGCAATGACCCATCCTTCTTCTTCACAAACAACACAGGCGCTCCCCATGGTGAGACACTTGGTTGGATAAACCCGGAGTCCATCCACTCCTGCAACTGCTTCTTCAGCTCTATGAACTCAGCAGGTGCCATCCGATAAGGTGCCTTCGACTGGGGTATCGTGTCAGCCACTAACTCAATGCCGAACTCGATGTCTCGGTGCGGCGGTAAACGAGGAATTTCCGCAGGAAATACCTCTGGCAACTCCCGTACAACCTTTATATCCACCAACCTCCTTGTCTCAGGATCAGGAACAACGAAGGTCGCCACAAACGCTCTGCAACCCTGATGCATCAAACTTTGTGCCTTAACCGTATACACAATTAAACGACCTCCTCTACTCTACGTCCCTCTAATCAACACATCATGCATGTCCTTCCTCGGAATAAGGACCTTCGACTCACAGCAAAAGACTCGCACATCGTACTGTGATAGCCTGTCCATCCCCAGTATGACGTCGAAGTCCTCCATCAGTAGAAAAGACTAGATCTGTCGAAAAATCATGGTTTCCCAAAACAACTGTGGTCCCGGGGAGAAAGCTCCCCATAGTGCCCACCTCACCCATGGGCGTACTGACCTCCAACAAATCAGTTAGTAGCTTAGGGGTCCGAACCAACTCACCATCAAACTTCTCCGAAATGAAGGAGTGTGTGGCACCACAATCAAATAAAACACGAGAAACCAAACCTGAAACGGCAAGGGTACCTTCCACAACAGTCTTGGAGTCCTTAACCTCCTCAGCCCAGACGGTGAGGACTCGCCCCGCTCTCCTGGCCTAGCCGTGCGGAACAACAAACCTGCTGCCTTCGCTCATCCTTGAGACCGGTGGTCCTGGCCTCCTGCTCGTCTCCCCTGCCTGCTCGGGCACCTCTAATAAAATGGCCCATCTAACAGCATCCAAAGCATGCACCTGTACGCCGGGGGCACTCCTGACCCGGATGAGATCTCCTGCAGATACTGCACGCACCAGACTGGCGTGCTCCTCCTCCATCAACCCGGTGCCTCTTCCCTGGGTTCCCAGTGGAACGTCCAACGGCACGTCCTCCTGTGCTCACTGGCGGCTTCTGTGCCTCCTGGTAATGCTCCTAATAGTCCTGATCGATGATGGTTGCAAACTTCACTGCATCCGCCAGGGTCTGCGGCATGCTGGTAATCACACACGACCTAAGCTGCTTCCTCAGCTCGTTGATGAACCTCCACGTACGTTGCTCGGATGTCACATATGTCTTAGAACAATAACGCTCCAGGTTGTTAAACCTGCTGATGTAGCTTGCCAAGGACATCTACTTCTGCTCGAGGGAAAGAACTCCTCCTTCTTCTTATGTCTGACGTGCTGCGGAAAGAACTGCTTGTTGAACTCCTCAAGGAATTCCTCCCAACTCACTTCATCTTGGTCAGCAAACACCACTGCAGATGTCATCCTCCACCAGTTTGCTGCCTCTCCATCCAGCACATAGGTGGCCAGGTGCACCATCCGCTCCGGTACACAGCTAATCGCCCGGAAAATCCTCTAGATCTTAAAGACCCAGTCCTCAGCAGCCTCAGGGTCACTCCTGCCACCAAAACTAGGCGAGTGTGGCATCATGAAGCGATCATGCTCCGCACCTGTCCCTGTTTGCTCTACCCTCATCGCCTGACCCTCGAGGAACTCACCCAACCTATCCCAGGTAGTGCCCTCAGTGGAATCACTAGCACTGTGCTCATTCGTGGCATTCCTCACACGTCTCGGAGGCATCTGGCACAAGAAATAACTCAAAATCAGCCATGAATGCATGCTAAATGTAAAGTTCAAACTAACACTACTACATTGGGGTGATTTCTTTAGGAGCCACATAGGAACCGACCGCTTTGATACCAAGTTGTAACATCCCGAACATCGGAAAATTTGAAATTTTAAACAATAAAGAGATCTCAGGATAATGACAAACAAACAGGAATGTTACTCATATAAATCAACAGTCAGTACACCAAAATACAATAGAGTTTGTCAAAAGACATGATTACATCACTACAACAAATGAAAACGGTAATCATGATAACCTCGAAGAGTCTAAAGAGGAACCTGGCCCCAAAATGTGTGCGCCCACTGTCACCACCCGACAGAACGTACTGCGGTCTTGAAACATGAATCAAACAACCATGCCTGAGTTTTGCATTAGGAAACCTCGTATGCCAAGCTCGCCAATATGAATGCAACAGTATGGTAAATGAACCTATCATACTAGTAGCATGCCATATCAACATGTGCAATGCAACAAATCCCTCCAAGGGTAAACGAGACCTCAGTCCAACAATACAAGTACCCTCAAAGGCTCAACAAGGACATCAGTCCAGCAACAACGGGTCTCCCTCGGAAACCTACCGTAGGCACATCCGCTCTTACGGATAGTATGTGACGCACCCCCACACGCGACTACTCGAGCCAAAGGGATCGGTGAGGAGCGTCCGCACTTCCGCGCCAGGTAACCACTCTAACGGAGCCGTAGCCCGGTCGGTCAAACATCCCAAGATAGGTGCCCAATCGGGGATCATCACTGAAACAACATCGATGGCACGACATCGGTGGTACAACATACGTCCGGTACAACATCGGACGACACAACCACAAGCCAAAACATCGTCGGCACCATCATCGCCGGCATAAGCTCGGTGGTACAACATACGACCGACACAACATCGGACGGGTCCACACCGTAGTCTGCATGGTCATCATGCTCAACGAGCCATGCATCAACATGCATTGGGATCCGCAATCCCTCAGGTCTGCTATGCTATAGAGAGTCAACCAACAACCCGTCACACCACTGTCCACCGACGGAAGTGGCGTGACCCTAGTGTACACACTCTTCCACATGGCAGTCCCTGGGCAGGCACGAGCAACGTACTCACCGTCACCTCCCAGCTCACGCTCTAAACGAGGACACAACTTTCTGTGGACAAAGTTGACACAACACAAGGACTAGGAATTCAGTTCTGCGCAGAAACGGTCGACCGAAAAAGCCTAACCAGTCGATCGTTCCCAATAGGTTCGGTCGACCGAAAGTCTACAACAGTCGAACTCTCTGCGCATCACTTAAGTCCAAATGGTCGGACAACAATTTAAAACCGGTCGACCGAATACGAGGCCAAAATCCAGAGTTGGTCAAAATCACACATGGGTCCCAGTCGACCGTTGGTCGACAGCAACCCCACGCCTGCCAAGGATTTTACGCTGTTTCACGTCGCCGGCGAGGTCTCTGACCTCTCGCGACCGACCACAACATCACCCCGACCTGGGTGAGTAACACAACAACTAAAGAACCAGTATACCTCTTCAAATCGATCGACGACGCCTGCCGGAGAACTCACAAAACCACCTCTAGTCTGAAACCGCACGCGCGCCTCCTCGCACATCGACCTCCGCGCCTCACACCGGAGTTTCCTCCTCCATAGCTGGCCGCCGGAAAAGAGAAGATCGTGAAGGTGAGAGAGATGAGTAAAAATGAGAGAGGGAGAGAGAGATATGTTTGCATTTAACCCAACACACCCCATCACCTCACCACCCCTACACCATAAACCTATCCAACGCCCGCTGTTCAAGCCTCCTCTTCCCTTCCCCATGCAAACCCACACTAATCAAGGGATTAGCCCTAAGTATGGGTTAGGATTTAACACTATCATTTGCGGAGATGGGACAATCAAAACATTATTTTTTGGTGGCACAACAACTCTTCCTCTTCATCTACCATTTTATTGACATCATTCATTTTCGTTGTCCCCGTGATAAAGAAAAAATGGTCAGCAGCAAACGTACAACATAATAAGAATTACCTAAATATATATCATTCTTGAAAAGAAAACCATTGTATACGCAGAATTCGTAAACAAACATTATAATAATTTTTCCATAATGAAATTAAAGAAAGCATGAAATCTGTGTTCAAACATGAGTAGTACCTCCAATGGTCTTCGGCGAAGATGACTGGCCAAACTGATTCACCAAAGCATATGTTCATGCACGATTCAGGTAAGAGTCGAATGTGCATCCTGTAAATCAAGTTAATCAGTCAAATGGAGATTTAATAAATATGAACATGTCAGTATTCACCACCTAAATGAAAAACAAAAACACGTGATAAAAATCCAAATGTCTATTTTAAAACTCCAATATGATCCTCGATTTTTGTTCAATTACTGATGTCAAAGGTAAGTTTATAATTCATAAGAGGAAAATCCAACCATTCAACTTATGTACCATTATCTTTTTGTTATCCTATAACGATGCCAGAAAATGGATATAAGTAACATCGCAATGTATATCCACTTTGAGATGTTTTCAGAGATCATGATAAATACCTCGTGGTAGGAACTGATAGGCCTAATATGTTTACCCAAAATAACAACTGATGGAATCTTAAAAGATCAAAATTTATCCCTAGTTAATATTTCATCTAATCATGAAAATGTCTCTTTTAGACAATATTCAAAGTGTCTGATGCTTCAAGTATATTAAAGTAATACATTTTGAGCAAGTTGTAAATACCTCCTTCAGAAAACAAGTCAACTTAAATGAAAAATGAAGTCCCAAAAAAATTGTTTACCAATTCGTCATACACCCAATGTTCGTAACGAACAAGCAACCCCAGACCTCTATTAGAACCCAAAAAATGTAGGAAGTATTGCAAAATCACATCATAAGAGTCTGAAAGCAAGAAACAACCAATTATAAAACTCAAAAAGCTGTGTAGCCCACATGAAACTAAACCAAATGGTCAGACATACAGAACGATTGTTGATGGTTATTGCAATTGTTAGAACCCAAACCTTGATTAGAGGGTTAATGGAGATTAAAGAGGTGATTTGCATGGGGAAGAGGCGGGCTACAGTGGTCTGGTGATGGGTGAGAGGTGTAGAGTTGCGGGTTACTGTAGCGGAGAGATAGGTTGGGGGTTTAAAACGCGTTTTTCTCTCTCTCTCTCTCATTCTCTCCATTTCATCGTTCTTCTCCTTCTTCCAGCTGAGGCGCCGATCGGAGGAGACGAGGACGACGCGCGGGCAGAGGTCGGATGTCCAGAGGAGGCGCGGCGCGTGCTCGAGGTCTACCGGAGGCGACGTGCGTGAGCGAGCTCCGGCGTTTCGTCATCGTTGGTTGAGGTATGTCGACTCATTAGTGTGGTTTTGTGTTGTTAACCCTTGTGAAGGGTTGTGTTGGTCGGACGGGGAGGTCGGAGACCTCCTCGGCGTTGTTTCCTTGGAAAACCTCGGCTGGTACGAGGTGCAAGACGACCAATGGTCGACCGGTCCCTTCGGGCGGTCGACCGAATGTAGTGTTTTTGCCCGACCTTAACCTTCACCGGTCGAACGATGCCTGGTGGTGGTCGACCGGTAGTGCATATTGCTGGTGAGTTGGGACATTTCTGCCTGTTGTCGGTCGACCGGTGCTTTGGGTCGTTCGACCGGAACTTAAGTGTACTGAGTAGATTTGCATGATTTGTTCGACCGATTGTATTTTGCGTTCGACCGATTGTTTGTTGTTTGACCGTTGGAGGTTTGCGTTCGACCGATTATATGACTTAGAATAATAGGTTGACCTTGTCTGTTTTCGGTCGACCGAGACCCCTGAGTCGGTCGACCGATAGAATTGAATTTAATGTTGACCATACTCCGGATTTTGACCTCGTTCGGTCGATCGGTTTTAGACCCTTGTTCGACCGTTGGGGATTGTGTTTTGAGTGCAGCGGTAGACCGTGTTAGGCGTACGGTCGACCGATTCCTTTCTGGAACCGGTCGACCGAATTACCTCTTCCGGTAGACCGTTGGGGCCCAGAACAGTATTCCTGGTTCCCATTTTGAACGCCAACTTTGTCCACGGAAACCCGTGTCCTCGCCTTGTGCGTGAGCCGGGAGGTGACGGTGGGCGCGTGATGCGTGCCTGCCCAAGGACCGCCGTTGGGAAGAGTGTGGGTGTTCGGGACGCGTCACCTCCGTGTATGGACCGTGACCTAAGATGGATTGTTGGGCACTTTGTAGTATAACAGGCCTGAGGGATCGTGGATCCCAGTGTTGATGTTTGTGCGGGCACGCAACTGGCGTTGGGTGAGGTGACTACCGGCCCACGGGTTACGGAGGTCGCTGCCCTGCTTTTATAGCGGCGCAGTTGGTGTTTGCGGCTCGAGGAGCCTGATGACCTGGCAGACTTCGGTCTGGACCCGTCCGATGTTGTGCCAGGCGTTGTGATGGACCACCGATGCTGTGCCGGTGATGCCGCCGAGGTTGTGCCGGCGATGATGATTGTTGGGCCGAGGTTCTTCCGGCTATGTTGATTCCTCGACTGGGCACCTATCGAGATGATGTTGTTATACCTTCCGGGCGACGGCCCCATTGGTCCCTGTGGCTCCGACCACTGAGATTTGCAGATCTGTATTCTATCGGCGCGCAGGCGTAACAAAGGCTCCCTGTCGAACCCTTGAGTACTGTAGCCGCGTGTGGGGGGTGCGATGTCGCGTGCTGTAAGGCTGCATGTGCCTGCAGTAGGTCTCCTCGGGAGACTCGTTGTTGATTATCGGACTGATGTCCTATTTTACCCTTCGGGGGAACTATTTTCCATTCTGTCGATGCTATGACATGCTCCTAGTATGATAGGTTCATTTGTGTAATGCATGCTTATAGGTGAGTTGGCATACGGAGTTTCCTTCTGGAAACTCAGGCATTGTTGTTATTTATTTTCAGGACCGCAGTCGGTCCAGTTGGGTGGTGATCGGCGGGCACGCGCATTTTGGAGTCGGATCCTCTTCTCGGACCGCTGAGGTCGGCATGATTACGTTTTATCTTCCATTGTCGTTTTGTTGTAATCATGTATTATTTTGACAAACTCTGATGTAATTTTGGTGCACTGCTATTTGTTTATGAGAAGTAACAGTCCCGTCTTTGATTATTGAGTTCCTGTGTCTTGATTACAATTTTTAAATTTTCCGCTGTTTGGGGATGTTACAACTTGGTATCAGAGCGGTCGATTCCTATGCGGTTCCCAATGAAATCACCCTTGTAGTAATATGACGCATGCATTTTATCTTTTAGCATGCATACATGGCTGAAGTTGTGATTGTTTCTTCTGTCAGATGGCCCCTAGGCGCGTGAGGAGTTCTCCACGCGATCGTGATCCCAGTGACGACACTTCAGGTGCTCAGTGGGACAGGTTGGGCGAGTTCCTGGAGCGTCAGGCAGCTCAGAGTGCACAGGGCGGGGTGGGAGCTGAGCACGATCGGTTCATGCGTCAGCACCCACCGACTTTTGATGGCAGGAGGGCTCCAGAGGTTGCGGAGGACTGGGTCTTCAGGATGGAGAAGATCTTCCGCGCTATTGGAGTAGCACCTGAGAGGATGGTGGAGCTGGCCACCTATGTGTTCGATGGCGAGGCCGCCAACTGGTGGAGGTCTACGTCCACAGTTCTGTTTGATGACCGTGTGGATGTCAGCTGGGAGGAGTTCTTGGAGGTCTTCCACGAGCAGTACTTCCCCAGCATGTCAGGGATCAGAAGAGGGAGGAGTTTATGTCGCTGGAGCAGAGGGAGATGACTCTGGCGAGCTACATCAGCAGGTTCAACGCCTTGGAGTGTTACTGCCCAGAGATTTGTGTGACCCCAGAGCAGCGGGCGAGGAAGTTCGTGAAGGGACTGAGGCAGCCGCTTCGATCTCGGGTGATCAACAGCATGCCGCGGACCCTTGCAGATGTGGTGAAGCATGCTACGATCATAGAGCAGGACCAGAGGGAGTGTCTTCAGGAGGCGAGGAAGGCACCAGCGAGCACCGGTAGCCGTGTAGCCGGTCGTGGGGCAGGAAACCCGGGCAAGAGGCCCAGGTTTGATTGAGGAGGAGCACGTCAGTCTGGAGCGTGCACTTACTGTGGGAGGTTTCATCCAGGACAGGAGTGTCCCCGTCGGACTGGAGTATGTATGGGTTGCGGTAAGATGGGACATTTTGTCCGCGATTGTCCTCAGAGGCAGGGAGAGCCGAGCAGTAGGCCAGGACCACCAGCAGTAGGCAGAGGCGGAGGCAGCCGATCAGTTGTTTCACCAGGGCAGGGCAGGAAGACAAGGCGAGTCTTCACTATTCAGGTTGAGGAGGCAAAGGACTCCAACACCGTCGTGAAAGGTACGCTTTCAGTTTCTGGTTCAGTAGCTCGGGTGTTGTTTGATTGTGGCGCCACTCACTCCTTCATTTCGGAGAAGTTTGCTGGCGAGTTGGGTCGGACCCCTGTGCTGCTGACAGATGTTTTGGAGGTCAGCACGCCCATGGGTGAGGTGGGCACTGTGGGGAGTTTTTTCACCGGCACCACAGTTGCTTCGGGAGACCATGATTTTTCGGCAGATCTGGTCTTGTTACCGATGGTGGACTTCGACGTCATACTGGGGATGGACTGGCTGTCACAGTACGACGTGCGGGTCTTTTGCCGCGAGAAGAAGATCCTGATTCCGATGGAGGGCTTGCCAGATGTTCTGATCAGAGGTGCGAGGAGCAGAGGGGGTCCTCTGATTGTGTCTGCGGTTAAGGCACAGAGGCTGATACAGCAAGGATGCAGAGCGCTCGTGGCCACGCTGGTAGTTCCTGATCCTGAGATGAGGAGACTGGAGGATATCGAGATAGTGCAGGAGTTCGCAGATGTGTTTCCAGCAGAGATTCCAGCATTACCACCGCACTGAGAGATCGAGTTCGGCATCGAGTTGGTGGCGGGTACGACACCTCAGTCGAAGGAACCGTATCGTATGGCACCTGCTGAGTTGAAAGAGCTGAAGAAGCAGTTGCAGGAGTTGATGGAGTCTGGGTTCATTCGACCGAGTGTTTCTCCATGGGGAGCGCATGTGCTCTTCGTGAAGAAGAAGGATGGATCGTTGCGGATGTGCATTGACTACAGAATGCTGAATAAGGTTACCGTTCGGAACCGGTACCCTTTGCCCAGGATTGATGATTTGTTTGATCAGTTGCAGACGGCGAGAGTGTTCTCGAAGATCGATCTGCGTTCGGGTTATCACCAGTTGCGGATCAGGGAGGCAGATGTTCAGAAGACAGCCTTCAGGACGCGGTACGGCCACTACGAGTTCTTGGTGATTGTTGAGAATTTTATTTTATACCGCAAGTGCACGGCGTCTATGAAGACGTGGCAAGTACGGGTCGAACACAAGGAGGGAGAGATTTCGTAGTTTTTGTTATTTTCGATTTAGGGGAAGAAGGGAGAGAAGAATTAATTTGGGTTTTTGGGGTTTTTGATTTAATTATCTAAAGCAAGAAACAAGAACAATTAAAACTAAAAACAAGAATAAAGATGGAGAATTCCGTCGGGTGGAGGTCTAGACTTAGGTTTAGATTGGAGAATGGAGAAACTTGAAATAAATCATGTTAGTTATGAAGCATTACAAGATAAATGATTTAACATAAACTCAAGTAATCAAAATATACTAATCACGAACTTAAAACAATAACATGCATTCATCTTCTCTACCCCTAATTCCATCACCTCCACCCTTTGGAAAGAGTTAGAAACTCATGGAGGGAGGAAGAAGAAGGGATCCTAGAGACATTAAAATAAAATAAAAACAAAACAAAATAAAACAGAATTTTATTACTAATGATCCAAGACCAAAGGTTCAAAGATGTGTTACATTCGTCCTACAGGGCTATTTATAGCCGATACAGGGGATACCAATACATAAAAGGATAGTACACGCGTCAACCCAACACTGGACAAAATTGGAGCACACAGATCCTCACTGGTGCGGCGAAATCGCCGCACAATGCATGGGAGATGCGGCGGAATCGCCGCCCAAGTCAAGGATTTCGCGCCCGGATTTCTGTGGTGCGTTTATGGCATGATTTGATCTTTATTTGCGCGTCTGGATGGATTCTTTCCATTCTTTTAAACTCCGGATTAATTCCTTCCATTGTTGGAGATTTATATTTGACTTTTCTTTTGACTTTTCCAACAAAATAACTTGATCCTTTTCTTTTGCAATCAGGTCCTTGGTATTTTGCAATTAAGCCCTTGACCTTTTTGTAATTAGCTCCTTGAATGCTTTTATGCTTGGATGCATTTCCATTTGAAACCCGATAATCTTGAATTCGGTCTTTATGATAGAAATGAATCTTTTGCACACGTTTATGCTCGGAATGTGGGTAATTTGCATCCAGGTCCCTGTATTCTGTAAATACGACTAAACACATACCTTAATAGCATATATTGATATAAAAGTAATCTAAATGAAAGACATATGATGCAATGTATGCAATGCATCAAATACCCCCACACCTAGATTTTGCTAGTCCCTAGCAAAGCAAAATATAAGAAAATGAAAACAGGGAAATCCTAACTCACTTTCGTAGGAATCACGGTTGCACTTAGCATGTGCAACAAGCCTTTAAGCCTCTTTGTTGCCAAGGAGGACGAGTTTTGTCTCGTGAGGGTTTTCAGCGGATATACCCACAAAATCCTATCAACATTTCATTAATAGTTCTCAATATCCCAACCTCAACCTTATACATCTTACTGAAAATTCTTGGATGCTCATTATATAAATCTAACTCATTAAAAATATGACTTGGTCTTTATTCCTCAAACATTCACACCACTAACCCTTCTAAACATGTTATTACTTAAATTATTTTGCACGCCATCCCTGGTGGTGAAGTATCATTTGGATCAACCATGACATGGATCATTCTTTTAGCTTTGGGCCTTGAGTATCTTAAAGTATTTTTTTCTTTTCCGTGATTCAACACATTTGCTTTTCCTTTTTGACACTTATACCCTTTTTGCATTCGTGTAGCGAGTTTGGTCGATAATCCCGAGCTGGAAGACTCAAGTTACCGGGTTTCAAGATACCCCTACGGACCAGTGACTCGAAGGCTTGGGCTTTTGTAATCATTTTGCAAAATGTGCTTTCCTCACTTTATTTTTATTATTATTTTTTTTTTACTTTTATTTTCCTCAAGGCTTAATTGCTATTAGAAGTCCACACTTCCCGGTATATTTTCCTCAACCTCTGCTTTTTATCAACCACTTCAAAGATTTGATTCATCCAATTTAAGTGCATACATGTTTTACAAGGGTCATGGGTTATTTCTTTGGAACTTAGATTTATGTCATAATTTCTACAAGCAGAACTATATAATAAGGAACAAAAACTCAATGCAATTTGTACACGGGTTTTGGCAGTTCAATCTTAAGCTATGTCATGGAATATTGAATTTTTTTTTTAGAAGTAAAAACATAAAAATAAAAAGATAGATATTTACATAGATAAACACCCCCCCCACACCTAAATCATGCATTGTCCTCAATGTATCCGAGCAAGATAGTACATGGATTTATGCAAGAAAAAGGAAAGATCTCACCAACGTGTAGTACAAAGGAAAGTTCATGGCTCTGTTGATGGACAAAAACCCGAATTCCTTTAAAACCTGTGAGATGCTAAAGAAGGGATAAATACAACAGATGATTTTTTTTTTTTTTTTTTTTTTTACAGCTATACTATGTACAAACATAAATTCCCATCTTCATTTGTCAAAAGACCTCAAAAGGGAACATGACACCACGTGGGGCCAGAATATTCATGCGTGGGCCCCCTTCACAAAGAGCACAAGAAGAAATAAGAGGTTCATGAATTGGACGCAAAGGCGTCTCATGCAAAGGATCAAACTGAAAGAGCTTGAACCTCTCTAGAGTTTGGGGATTAAGGGGCAACGGAAAAGGAGTTTCTCCCGTTGCGGTACTGATGTTATGATCGTCAATCCAAACTCTCCAACCAACTGGCTGGTGCGTCGGAGCGAGGTCAGGAGCCTCGTTAGGCAAGTCCGACTCACCGGGTAAACATAAAATGGGTCTCATACCCAAGGTATCCTCCAAGGAACTCCTAATACCCTCATGAGCACTGTAGTCGTTTGATGTTCCATCATTTCCAAGATGATCAGGAACGATAGTGAGAGGCAAACTCTCATCAGGTTGTTTGAAATTGAGGGTGCTAGGGAGCTCTTGCTCCACCGGAAGTGAGTCCTTAAGAGGCACAACATGAAGATCATGTGGCTCAAGGGCCACGGGGCACGAAGATAAGGCACAATCCTGGGCCGACTCATGAAGAAATTGGTCAATGTGTATCGAATCCTCCACTAAGTGATCGTGAATTGAAACCCCAAGTCCTTCAGACTGACTAGGAGTTTGGCTTTGACAGATTGTGCTTTGAATTTGTGGATGTGGTGGTGGTTCGATATCAAAAGGTGGATCCTCATGTTGACACGAAAAGTTACTCTCCTTACGTTCACCTAATTGTTGTATCATTTGACTCAAATGCGATGTTATATTTTGTACGGATCGTTGAGTGGATTCCATGTACGTAAGGAAAGTTTGTTCCAAGGAATTAGGTACGTGGTCAGCTATGAGGTCCAAGTTTGAGCTTGTGAAATTATGGGATTGGGTGTTGATGGGCTGAGAATAATGATTTGACGTGGGGAGTTGGTAGAATTCTGGGTATTCGGGAGGAGGATACTGAGGTGAAAATGAAGTATAAGAATTTGGATAGGAATTGTTTCTCCACGAATCCATCACTCTCGGGTTGTACGCGGATGCGTAATAGTCATTTTGAGCGTTTTGGGAAAAAGTATGCTCATACTCAGGCTCTGGGGGAACATAAGGGCATTCCCCGATAACATGACCACTCAACCCACAACAGTCGCACGGTACGGCTACTGGAGCCACCGGTGCACTCATGTTGTCTGTCCTACTCATGAAAGAGGCAAAAGCTTGTTGTAAATTCTCAGTTTGTTGACCAGCATATGATCCGACATAACTAGATTGTGGTCTAGCAGTCGGTTCCTCTCTCATGTTACCCCGATATGAAGATTGCTCAGTCATACAATTAGGATTGTCCCACCCATATGGGGTGTTGGTCTGAGCCACCCCATGTTGCATGGTTTTAGAATACCAGGAAGCATTGTCCTGGTCCCAACAATGATATGAATGGTTGCTCATGTAACCATCCATCACAACACTCTTGAGTCAAGTACTCTTACCCTTATGAGGCTAAGCAAGCACAAGTTCTCGACTCGACCCTAAAATGCTAATAGAGAATGTAAAGGGGAGGAGACTAGAACGTATAAGTAGGTGAGAAGAAGATGACTCAGAAGAGAAGGGAAACTTAACTCTAAAGATAGAAAAGAGGGTCGGTCAGAGGTTTCCTAAGAAAGCACGGTTCAAACAATCCTAGACCTAGTGTCGCTTAGATCTAGACGACTCCTAACTGGTTGAGTCGAATTGATTTGCTTGATTCACCTCCCTCACCAATCAAACCAAGTTGGCCAGTTAGTGTATAGCTAGTGGGGGCGCTTCCGACAGAGTCGGTGCCAATTAGACAACCACGTCGCTTGGAAGACTTTCGTCAACACAAAAACACTTTCTAGACACCAATTGAATTCAATTAGCTTCAGGTCATAGCAAGTCAAATCACTCTCCTCCTTAATTGAGTCCGAGTCCTTAGGGGCCAATGTCTAATTGATTTTAAATTTAGGCTTAGGTGACACTTAGGATTGTGGTTTGTGGGCCACGGAAAGGTGATGAAATCCCCACCGTATCTTTTCCTACGGAGTTGCCCTTAAAGTAGTTTAACTTAGATCTAGCAAAGATAGTCAAACAATGGTCTTTTTAATGGGAGCAATTGCAAGGTTGTATGCAACTAAATTATATGCTTAATGCAATCGATAAAAACTGCGATACGTACCTTGCCTCCAGCACTCTTCAACAAAAATAATTTGCAATAATTTAGCAAGAGTAATGCAAACAAAACATTATATGATGCATGCACTAAGGTCTTTCTAATCTTGCCAATTTTAGGTCAGAGTTGAATTATTGCCAATTATGGAATTTAAACCCTAACACGTGCAATTCTACGAAAGGAAACTTTTCAACAATTCGGATTTTACAAGAAAGGCAAGAAAAGTTACCTCCGCAATGCTCAGTCGGGTTCGCCGCCCGCTCTTGGAGATTCCAGTAGCTCAATGCGACCACCCAGAAATGTAGACGACCCCAGAGAAAAATGAAGACCAGAGCCCTAGCTTGTGCGGCGATTCCGCCGCAAGTCCTCTTGAAGATGCGGCGATTCCGCCGCCCAAGTGTCTCAGAACGCTCCCAGATTTCGCCGCGCGCTCTGTTGTCTCCTGCTACACAAATTCAAATACTTAGATCGTGCACAAGGTAGACAGGATAAAATCGAAAACACAAAAACACAAAAATCTGCGTCGCCTCCCCGGCAACGGCGCCAAAAACTTGTTGAGAATTTTATTTTATACCGCAAGTGCACGGCGTCTATGAAGACGTGGCAAGTACGGGTCGAACACAAGGAGGGAGAGATTTCGTAGTTTTTGTTATTTTCGATTTAGGGGAAGAAGGGAGAGAAGAATTAATTTGGGTTTTTGGGGTTTTTGATTTAATTATCTAAAGGAAGAAACAAGAACAATTAAAACTAAAAACAAGAATAAAGATGGAGAATTCCGTCGGGTGGAGGTCTAGACTTAGGTTTAGATTGGAGAATGGAGAAACTTGAAATAAATCATGTTAGTTATGAAGCATTACAAGATAAATGATTTAACATAAACTCAAGTAATCAAAATATACTAATCACGAACTTAAAACAATAACATGCATTCATCTTCTCTACCCCTAATTCCATCACCTCCACCCTTTGGAAAGAGTTAGAAACTCATGGAGGGAGGAAGAAGAAGGGATCCTAGAGACATTAAAATAAAATAAAAACAAAACAAAATAAAACAGAATTTTATTACTAATGATCCAAGACCAAAGGTTCAAAGATGTGTTACATTCGTCCTACAGGGCTATTTATAGCCGATACAGGGGATACCAATACATAAAAGGATAGTACACGCGTCAACCCAACACTGGACAAAATTGGAGCACACAGATCCTCACTGGTGCGGCGAAATCGCCGCACAATGCATGGGAGATGCGGCGGAATCGCCGCCCAAGTCAAGGATTTCGCGCCCGGATTTCTGTGGTGCGTTTATGGCATGATTTGATCTTTATTTGCGCGTCTGGATGGATTCTTTCCATTCTTTTAAACTCCGGATTAATTCCTTCCATTGTTGGAGATTTATATTTGACTTTTCTTTTGACTTTTCCAACAAAATAACTTGATCCTTTTCTTTTGCAATCAGGTCCTTGGTATTTTGCAATTAAGCCCTTGACCTTTTTGTAATTAGCTCCTTGAATGCTTTTATGCTTGGATGCATTTCCATTTGAAACCCGATAATCTTGAATTCGGTCTTTATGATAGAAATGAATCTTTTGCACACGTTTATGCTCGGAATGTGGGTAATTTGCATCCAGGTCCCTGTATTCTGTAAATACGACTAAACACATACCTTAATAGCATTTATTGATATAAAAGTAATCTAAATGAAAGACATATGATGCAATGTATGCAATGCATCAGTGATGCCATTTGGACTGACGAATGCACCTGCAACATTCATGGATTTGATGAATAGGACCTTCTAGCCGTACCTTGACAGATTTGTCGTGGTGTTCGTGGATGACATCTTGGTGTACTCGCCTGACAGGGAGCAGCATCGAGAGCACCTGAGGATTGTGCTTGGCATCTTGAGGGATCAGCAGCTTTACGCCAAGTACACGAAGTGCGAGTTTTGGTTGGATCAGGTGGCTTTTCTGGGGCATATCGTGTCAGCGAATGGGATTTCTGTGGATCCGGCGAAGGTCGAGGTTGTGACTCAGTGGAGAGCCCCGACGAGCGTGACGGAGATCAGGAGTTTTGTTGGACTGGCAGGGTATTACAGACGGTTCATCCAGGATTTCTCCAGACTTGCATCGCCGCTGACAGCATTGACGCAGAAGGGCGTCAAGTTTGTTTGGTCCCTGAAGTGCGAGGACAGCTTTCAGGAGATGAAGAGGCGGTTGACGACAGCACCTATTCTGACTCTACCGAGTGGCAGTGGAGGTTATGTGATATACAATGATGCATCAGGGATAGGCTTGGGTTGTGTTCTGATGCAGCACGGGAAGGTGGTCACGTACGCTTCGAGGCAGCTGAAGGTGCACGAGAAGAACTACCATACTCACGATCTGGAGTTAGCAGCAGTAGTTCACGCGTTGAAGACCTAGCGGCACTATCTGTATGGCGAGCAGTTCGAGGTCTTCACCGATCATCAGAGTCTGAAGTATTTGTTCTCGCAGAAGGAGCTGAATATGAGGCAGCGCAGATGGCTTGAGTTCATTAAGGACTACGACTTCACCATTTCCTATCATCCGGGGAAGGCAAATTCGGTTGCAGATGCGCTGAGCAGGAAGGTGGAGGTTTCAGTTGCGAGTCTGTGCATCCAGGAGTGGAGGCTACGCGAGGCATTGTCAGAGTGGAGACCATTCACAGAGGGTACAGAGGGAGCAGTGATTGCTGGGCTTCGGGTGGAGCCGCAGACTGTCTCACGATTGGTTCAGGCTCAGCAGGGGGATGATGAGTTAGCTGGTCTGCTACAGTTAGCTTCCAGAGATGGATCAGACTTCAGTGTGGGGGTTGATGGTGGTCTGAGGTTCAGGAGTCGGATCTGGGTGCCGAAGGTTGATGGGCTGAGAGATGACATCATGGAGGAGGCACACAGAGCTAGATACACCATTCATCCGGGGAGCAAGAAGATGTATAAGGACCTGCAGCGGAACTTCTGGTGGAAGGGCATGAAGAGGGACATCGCAGAGTTTGTAAAGAGATGCTTAGTCTGTCAGCAGGTGAAGATTGAGCATCAGAGGCCAGCAGGACCGATGCAGTGTATTGAGCTTCCTGAGTGGAAGTGGGAGCACGTGACGATGGATTTTGTCACAGGATTGCCGAAGACGAGGAGATTCCACTACGCGATTTGGGTGATAGTCGATCGACTGACCAAGTCGGCGCATTTCTTAGTGATCAGGACCACGTTGCCTTTGGAGGGTCTAGCTAAGTTGTACGTGGAGGAGATAGTCAGGTTGCATGGAGTGCCAGTGAGCATCATCTCCGATCGAGATCCTCGATTCACTTCCAGATTTTGGGGGAGTCTGCAGCAGGCTTTGGGGACGCGTCTGAGGTTCAGTACAACATTTCATCCGCAGACAGATGGTCAGTCAGAGAGGACGATTCAGACCTTGGAGGATATGCTGAGAGCTTGCACACTGGATTGGGCAGGGCACTGGGATGAGCACCTGCCGCTGATAGAGTTCGCCTACAACAACAGCTACCACTCGAGTATTGGGATAGCACCGTACGAGGCGTTGTACGGGAGGCCTTGCAGATCACCGGTATGCTGGAGTGATGTGGGCGAGAGGCAGTTAGTGGGGCCAGAGATTGTGCAGATGTATGCAGAGAAGGTGGATGTGATCAGGAGGAGACTGGCCACAGCACAAAGCAGGCAGAAGAGTTATGCAGATCGACGCAGACGAGTGCTGAGTTTCGAGGTGGGCGACCATGTGTTTCTGAGGATTTCCCCAGCCCGAGGTGTGATGAGGTTTGGGAAGAAGGGGAAGCTCAGTCCGAGATATGTTGGGCCGTTTGAGATCCTCGATCGAGTTGGAGAGGTAGCCTACCGGGTTGCATTGCCACCGCAGTTTTCGGGTCTGCATAATGTCTTCCATGTGTCGATGCTGAGGAAGTATGTGGCAGATCCGTCGCACGTCATTGAGATTCCAGTTCCAGAGATCCAGCAGGATTTGTCCTTGGAGGAGAGGTCAGTCGAGATTGTTGATCGCATGGATCACCAGCTCAGGAGGAGGACCATTCCAATGGTGAAGGTCAGGTGGCAGCATCACAGTGAGCGCGAGGCCACTTGGGAGATCGGGGAAGATGTCAGAAGACCCAGAGCTATTTGGTGAGTAGTTTGCTTTGATTTCGGGACGAAATCCTTTTAAGTTGGGTGGATTGTTAGAACCCAAACCTTGATTAGAGGGTTAATGGAGATTAAGGAGGTGATTTGCATGGGGAAGAGGCGGGCTACAGTGGTCTGGTGAGAGGTGTAGAGTTGCGGGTTACTGTAGCGGAGAGATGGGTTGGGGGTTTAAAACGCGTTTTTCTCTCTCTCTCTCTCTCATTCTCTCCATTTCATCCTTCTTCTCCTTCTTCCAGCTGAGGCGCCGATCGGAGGAGACGAGGACGACGCGCGGGTAGAGGTCGGACGTCCAGAGGAGGCGCGGCGCATGCTCGAGGTCTACCGGAGGCGACGTGCGTGAGCGAGCTCCGGCGTTTCGTCGTCGTTGGTTGAGGTATGTCGACTCATTAGTGTGGTTTTGTGTTGTTAACTCTTCTGAAGGGTTGTGTTGGTCGGACAGGGAGGTCGGAGACCTCCTCGGCGTTGTTTCCGTGGAAAACCTCGGCTGGTGCGAGGTGGAAGATGACCAACGGTCGACCGGTCCCTTCGGGCGGTCGACCGAATGTAGTGTTTTTGCCCGACTTTAACCTTCACCGGTCGAACGATGCCTGGTGGCGGTCGACTGGTAGTGCATATTGCTGGTGAGTTGGGACATTTCTGCTTGTTGTCGGTCGACCGGTGCTTTGGGTCGTTTGACCGGACCTTAAGTTTACTGAGTAGATTTGCATGATTTGTTCGACCGATTGTATTTTGCATTCGACCGATTGTTTGTTGTTTGACCGTTGGAGGTTTGCGTTCGACCGATTATATGACTTAGAATAATAGGTTGACCCTGTCTGTTTTCGGTCGACCGAGACCCCTGAGTCGGTCGACCGATAGAATTGAATTTAATGAAAGGGAACTTCCTTTGGACTTTAATTGACTTGTCTTGCTAAAGTTGTTGGTTTGCTTAATCTTTACATTTTGTGAACCTTCATAGAAGTGTGATTAGGAGGAACTCATGTTCTGTAGTAATATTTATAAAATGAGTTTAAACACATGGATGGGAGATGAAAGTGAGTTTTATCAGTTTCATCCTGAGTTTTACTTACCCTTTGTTTTACGTTTTGTTCCAATTGGTGTGTAAGCAACTACCATGGCTGTCAGAATTTTAAGTAAGAAATTGAAATAGAAGTGATTGATTTAAGGATAGAATATATAAAGATTTTATATATTCCGATCAATGAAAAGGATGTTGACTCATTCTTCTATATCTGTTGAACAAGCGTAGAAACGTGAAATAGACAAATTCCATGTTAATCTTAGTGAGGAAAAAAATTGCTGACATTATATGTAAAACCCCCAAGTTTAGTCCCATATTGCTTAACATGAGAATGTTGAGGTGAGATATAAAGACATGAGCCTACTACCTTAAGTTTTGTGGCAATAGGTGAGTGTTGTGGGTCAGTGGGCACTTGAGGGACGGACCGGGACCCAGGCTCGATGCGGGTTCGGGGACGAGACGTTACAGATGGTATCAAAGCCTGAACCAACCAGAATTGTGGGAACTAAGTGCTACACCTAAAGGGTGGGAGCCACCTCTAGAATCCCACAACGCCTGGTGACTGAGTTGCTTGACCCTGACGGGGACGTCAGGTGTTCAAGTGGGGTATGTTGTAAAACCCCCAAGTTTAGTCTCACATTGCTTAACATGAGAATGTTGGGGTGGGATGTAAAGACATGAGCCCACTACCATAACACTTACTAACTTAAGTTTTGTGGCAATAGGTGGGTGTTGTGGGCCAGTGGGCACATGGTTACGGACTGGGACCCGGGCTCGATGCGGGTTCGGGAACGGGACGTTACATTATAGTTATACGCTTTGAAATGTTCTGAAAAGTGCATCATCTTACCGTTTAAAAGAATGACTTCATTTTTCTTTTCTGGATTAAAGATGGAGCACGCTGGATAGCATGAAAGTTGCTTGCCTCGAGTTTGCATGTGCAGAAGTAAAAGGCCTGGTGTATGCAGCAGGGGGTTATGGACCCAATCGTGAGAGCCTATCAAGCGTGGAAGTCTACAACCTTGACACCAACAATTGGACACTAATTGAGAGCCTTCGGCATACAAGGTGGGGTTGCTTCGCTTGCAGGATCGAGGGAGCAAAATCTACGTCATGGGTGGGCGTTCGAGCTTTACAATAGGCAACTCAAGGCGTGTGGACATCTATAATCCTGAAAAGAGGAGCTGGTGTGAGGAAAGGAATGGTTGTGTGATGGTCACAACCCACGATGTGCTTGGCACGAAGCTATTTTGCATGGAATAGAAGGACGAAAGGAAACTTGTGATATTTGATTCAGTTGAGACCTCGTGGAAAATGGTTCAAGTGCCGGTCATGGGAAGTTCAAGGATCAGGTTTTGCTTCTAGACGCTTGGTGGGAAGCTTCTGCTATTCTGTGATTACAAAGAGCCATGGCACAGAACGCTTATGTATCATCTAGATGCACCAGCTGGATCGGAGTGGAAGACTTCACCAGTGAAGCCGCCGAAAATGTGTTTGTGGAGTGCCACAATCGCAGGATGAAGCTTCCACATAGGTTTATGCTCGAGGTGAGTTGACGGTTAAATGTCTTCAGTTCTGAAGTTTAATGTAAAAAATCTTTGATTGCTGTTGTGATTCTTCTGTGAATTGTTTGGTGCTAAAGTCCATGTGTTGGGATCTGAAACTGTCTCTTGTAAATTTTTTTCGTAGAGTGATTGCTTACCGTCATTAGATGGAATGGTTGAGAAGGTTCATATTCGTTCACTTCTTTTTGACATTCAACCAAGATTGATATAACTTTGGTTTTCTGTGTATATATCGTTTGTCACACACTTGGATGTAAATAAATGTGTACTTTGAATATCAGTCAATGCAATTTTGGTATCATTATTTTTAGGGAGAATAAATTGAAGGGTCAAATTAGGAAGGCGAAATGTTCTACAAGGTCAATCATTGTGCCAATTCTTTTGACTGTCAAATATTTAATATTTTTTAATACATTTTCAATTTTATCCCTAAAATACCCCACCACCTCCAAAAACATCACAACACTACACCATCCCCACATCCCAAACTAAACCACCAAATCTCAAACATTCCAACACTGCCAACACCCCCACTCCACTCCCTATGGACACCGCCCCCGCCATCCCAGACCCGCCGCCCCCAAGTCTCATTGCTCCCGTCGTCCCACAGCGGGATTGGTATGTCTTAGCTCGATGGGTTGGAAAAACAACCCAACTTGTTTGGTACAAAAAACGACCCAGTTCGTTTTCTGTTCTCTCAAATTGTCAGTCTTCCACACCCTTTATGAGCACACTAGGTTCTCAATTTGGAAAACATATATCAAAATTTTGCTTTTCGAAATCATCTTTGTAACAAGTCTTCAATCGCCTTATTTGGATATCAGAGGAAAGAGTTATGTGTCGATTGTCCAGTTTCCAAATACGTTTTGTCTTAACACGTTTTTCGCCCTCGTATCATCGAAATTTGGCATGTCGTAAGAGAAACCAATATGTGCTCATTTCAATATCTTTCAAACGGATCTAGATTCATCAAATTCTGTAATTGGATGTGGATATTATGAATAAAACAAGTGGCATATGCTAGCAGTCCAGACTTTCCTTTTCCGAATTTCCTTTTTGATGTTGATTGCGTAGGGACGGTACTAACCCGCAGAGGGTCTGGTGCATCCTGCGCGGGACTGGTGCGTCCTGCACGGGATTGGTGTGTCCCAACGTGTTTGGTGGAAAAAAATAACCCAACTTGTTTTGCGGAAAAAACCCGCTCGTTTGGTCAAACGAGCCAGCTTGTTTTGTGAATACAATCCAACTCGTTTCATTGAACAACCCAACTCATTTGGTGAAAACGACCCAACTCGTTTGGTGAAAACGACCCAAGCCGTTCGGCTCGTTTGTTGAAAACAAGTAAGTTCATTTGGTAGAACGACCCAGCTTGTTTGATGATTTTTACAACTCCTCTATTTTGATTCAACGTGTCCATATGTTGTTAATTAAATTGTCTCATATAGAACAAATTGTTTCATGTCATCGAGAGAAGTATATTTATTTTTTTAAAGGAGCCAAAGTGTTAATTAAGTTGCAAAAACGCAGCTCGTTTGGTGAAAATGACCCAACTTGTTGGTGCGTCCCGCGCAGGACTGGTGAGTCCCAACTTATTTGGTGAAAAAACTGTAGGATCGTGTATGATCCTAATTCTAATCACTTTTTATGCTAATCTCTACCTAAACAAGTTGCGCAGCGGAATTAAAAAGGTAGGGAAAAGCAAGCAAACCAAACAAGTAGACAACGCAATTTTTATAGAGGTTCAGCTTCCTGTCTACTTCCTCGCTTGCAAGCTCCGCTCGATCTCCCTCGAGCTCCGCCTACGTCTTCACCACAAACTCACGAACAATCCTCGCCGAGCTTGATTTCTTACTCTCACACCCCGAGAGGGAACACTTCGGCCTTTCACCGAAATCCTTGCTTCTTGACATACAATTGGGAGTGGAACACACTCTCTAACTTGAGCACACTTTTAGTGAATAAGGAATTGATAAACTAAAGTGTGAAGTTTAGGCTTCGAGAGTAGAATTGGGGATTCAAGGTTTGGGAGCTTTCTTTTAGATGTGTAGGACAATTTGGAGTGTAAGAATTGTCAAATTGTGTCTTGGTAACATCTATTTATAAGCTCTTAGAGAGTTATAGCCGTTGTGATATAATTAGATGATGTTTGTGTAAGATACACAAAACAGAAAAGCACAGGGCACCGTTTTAGGCTAGTTTGGTCGACCGAATCGGGTTCACCGGTCGACCGTAAGTCACCTGGAAATGAAGTCCAGGAAAGTCCAGAAAAGTCCAAAAACACAACGGTCGACCAAGCAGGGAACGGTCAAACATTAACTGGATATAACTAAGTTCTCTTAAGTTAACGGTCGAACTAAATTGTTGGTTCGGTCGACTGAAAACTAACAGGCTCTATGGGGTTGTCAAAAATGTTTAGGTTCAATCGACCGAAATGGTTGGGTTGGTCGACCAAAAATAACAAGCACTTAGGGATTGTCAAAACGTTTATGTTCGGTCGACCGAAACAAGGTCCACGGTCGACCGAAACAAGGTCCACGGTCGACCGAAGTGTAGGATCGTGAGGGTCTACAATTCTAATCACTTTTAACCCTAATTACCTACTTGTTTAATGATCAAAGATATGCAGCGGAATTCAAACAAAACAAGCAAGGAAGAGGATAATGCAAACCACAAGGAGCACAAGGGATTTTACAGAGGTTCGGCCACCCGCCTACGTCCTCTATTGCAAGCTCCGCTCAGATCACCGAGCTCCGCTCACGACTTCACTAACCACTCCCCGTTCTGGGCCGAAAGAGAACGCCTTTACAATCTTCAAACTCACGAACAACCCTCGCCAAGCTTGGCTCCTCCTCTCACAATCCGAGAGGGATCACTTCGGGCTCTCACCGAAGTCTATACTCGTGTCTTGGGCTTTAACCAAGACCCTTGCTTCTTGAACAATGTTTGAGTGGAACAACACTCTCTAAACTTGAGCACACTTGAGTAGAATATGGAATTGATTACTATGTGTGGAAGGTTTTGAGATTTTGAGTATGTGGAGCTTCTCTCTAATGTTGGGGACAAATAGTAGTGGGAGAGTTGTTGAAATGTGTTTGACAACTCTATTTATAATCTCCAAAAGAGTTATAGCCGTTGGGGATGAATTGGGTAAACATTGTGTAACATACACGAAACAAAAGCTGACAGGACACAATTCTGATTAAATTCGGTCGACCAGATCGGGCAGTGTGGTCGACCGTTTGGCAATTTAGAACTCGGTTCGGTGGACCGGTAAAAGAACGGTCATTCGCCAAAGGCTATAATCTAGGTACACTTAAGTGATCGGTCGAACACCTAGGTAGGTTCGGTCGACCGATTCACACCAGACACTTTGGGGTTGACAAACAAGATTAAGTTCGGTCGACCGAAACATGCTCCACGGTCGACCAAAAACCGACAGGCACTTATGGGTTTGTCAAGACTTCTAAGTTCAGTCGACCAAACAAGGTTCTTAGTCGACCGATACATAAAATGTATTTGGGGTATTTTGAGATAATACGAATACGACCGTTGGGTATATACGACAAAACAAACGGTCGGAAATTTGTTGAAACTCGGTCGACCGAAAAGGTCTGGACGGTCGACCGAACTTGGGCAGTTAAACACTAACAGGATATATGATCACTCGGTCGACCGAACGGTCTGTTTCGGTTGACCGAATGTGGGCAGACTATTCAGGTTTTGGTTTAGTTTTTTCCGGTCTAAGTTTGGGTGATCTATTGAAGTCCAAATGATATCAAATTTTGTATGTGATTTCTATATGGAACCTAGTGTGTGTTTGAGTACTTTTTAGCGTAAGTATGCTCAATTACACAAAGTTCCTAAGACTCAAAGAAATACAAATTACATGTCTTCAAATGAGCTTAATTACATGTCTTGACTTCATTTCCTTTCTTCCTTGGGTCTTGATCACCTGTAGAGGTTAGCACAAAGCAATATATATGCAATGCAACATGTGTGCTACTCTACACGATCACAATTAAGATTAGGTTGATTAAATCATCAAAACATAGATTAAGGTCAAAAAGGCAACAATCTCCCCCTTTTTGATGATGTCAACCTATATCTTAATACTTGAAATGTTTAGATGTAAACTATGCATATGAACGCTCCCTCTATGGATGTGCATAGTTTTTGTTCAATTATAATCAAATTTCAAGTTACCCCCATAATTATCTCTCCCCCTTTGACATCCATCAAAAAATTATACGATATAATCATTAAATGTGGATGTCTTGAAATGAAGTTGCTCCCCATAAATGTTGCACTTCATTACACTAAAAAAAAAATATTCATTAAGCTCCCCCTATCAATACGAATATGATTTTTCAATTAAGTTCAATTCTATTTCTCCCTTTTTTAAACATCAAGCAAATATATTAACAATCAGCATGTGATGTTTTAATTTCCCCTTTTTGACATCCATTTTAAAAATTTCACACTTAAGCAAAGGATGTGATTCAAATTTAAAGATTTGCAATGAATGAGTATATGATTTGTCAATTAAGCATATAAAGACTTAGACTAGAACAAAATGGTTGAAAATTTTAGAGGATAAGAATTATACCCACTTTGAAACTTGAATTGGTTGTAATCTTCATTTGGTGATGCAACCAGCTTTGAATTCGACTCTTAAGCTCGCCTGGTCACCACCGAATTCCTTCCTCAAGCACCTACAATGGTTGATTTAGGTACCCAAACAACTTTGGGTCCTTGAATGTTAGCTTTGGGAACCCAAACCATTTTGGTTTTAGGAGCCCACACACTTGAAGAGCTACGATTAATGAACACATGCTTGCCATTTAGTGTAGTATGAGTTACATGGTTTTTCAATTTTGCATTGTATCCTAAACCATGTTTATCTAGTGATTGTCTTTGACTACCTAAAAGCATGTCAAGCATCTTGGTTCCATTAGTGAATTTGTCTACATCTTTTCTTAATTGCACATTGCGAACTTGAAGATGTAGTTGTTCACTAACAATGGGTGTTGCTTTTAAACTTTCAAGAGTTGATGCATTTGTTTCAAGTTTAGTAAGCACATCATTCTTCTCATTCATGATTATTTCAATTTGGCATTTGAGATCATTTATTTGCTTTCTAGCATTTTTTGTTCTTTTCACAAATAATCTCATATTATTTAACTAAATCATGAAACTTGTTGAACGTTTTATTTAAACCGCAAAGGCAACGATGCCAAAAACTTGTTGAACGTTTTATTTAAACCGCAAGTGCACGGCCGCGATGAAGCGGTGACAAGTACGGGTCGTCCTCAGGGAGGTGAGCAGCCTCTTGTTTATCAGAAATCAAGTGGCAAAAATTGGGGGAGAAAGATTGATTAAGCTACTCTACACTAAACTACGCTAAGAAGTATGAAATGCGAACGAAACAAACAAACAATGAAATGACAACTAAGCTAAGAACAAAAGAAGAATGCTGGAATACAGAAATGGGAAAACCCCTAAGGGGTGGAGTGAGTGCACACAAGAAAAGAGGTGGGTGTAGAATACATTCTTTAAGCACAAGAAGGTGGTGTTTATCAAGCATAGGAAGTGTATAAATGTTATGGCAAAACCTATCAATCTATTAACCAACTTAGTTGATTAACATTTACATATGCAAGTTGTTTATTTCAGAACCTAAACAAGCATGAGAGGTGTCTAATCATTTTGGAAAAACTCATCAAGTTATAAATTCTATCCTAAACAACCAAGCATACATTCATGTTTTATCAACACATTAAAAATAAAGCATTTATCCCATTCTCTAATGCATGTATGTACATCTACTCCACCCCCCAAAGGGGATAGAACTACTCACTAAACATTACACTAATTATTAAACTAAGCAAAGAAAGCATATTAAAACTAAGCTAGAAATAAAAGGCGATTAAACTAAAACATGCACAAACAATAAAAGAAGCATAAACAAACAATGAAAGAAACACAAAACTTTATTGATAAAATGACTCACATTTCAAGTAGCATCCTCCTAATTTAGTGTGTGCTTCAAGGCCTCACTTCTAGTAGGAAGAATAGCCACTTAAAATATGGAGTGATTACAATAGGAGGTGAAGAGTTCTATTTATAGCCATGGAAAAAGCTAATCCGGGACAATCCCCCGGTGTAGGACTACACAGATACCAAAAATAGCCTAAACATCCTCTAATACATGTGCGGGAGAAATTTTAGCGGATTTGGACCAAAATGGACCGCCAATTAGCGGTCTTCGACCGCCAATTAGCGGTCTATATGGTTCAGATCCTGCTCATTTTTGTTGTGGGCTTTTCTTGGTATATTGTCTGGTCTTGGATGCATTTACTTCGTTTATTGGAGCTCCGACCCGAATAGAATTGCTAAAATTCTCCCCATGATGGTGTGGAGTATTTTGTTTTGCTATTTGGTCCTTCTGTCTTACATTCAGGTCCTTCTCCTTTTCATCTTAGTCCCCAGATCTCACAACTCAGTCCTTTTTCCCAGCTTTTGGGTCCTTTTGTGCTTCATCTCTTCAAACCTATTTATTCCTGAAAACTAACCATAAAATTCGTAACATAGCATTGTTTAGTTGAAAGATAATGCATATAAGATACAAATATAAGCATGAAATGATGTCCATCAACTACCTAAAAGCATGTCAAGCATCTTGGTTCCATTAGTGAATTTCTCTAGATCTTTTCTTAATTGCACATTGCGAACTTGAAGATCTAGTTTTTCACTAACAATGGGTGTTACTTTTAAACTTTCAAGAGTTGATGCATTTGTTTCAAGTTTAGCAAGCACATCATTCTTCTCATTCATGATTATTTCAATTTGGCATTTGAGATCATTTATTTGCTTTCTAGCATTTTTTGTTCTTTTCACAAATAATCTCATATTATTTAACTAAATCATGAAATGCATTTGAAGTTCATCATGAGAATATGTTTCTTCTTTGGAACATGAACTATCACTAGCATATGACTTAGATGAGCAAGAATGTGATCTAGTAGAGAAAGAGTTAGAGGATACCTCAATTCCTTCATCGTGAATTGCCATGTAGCACATGTGCGCATATTCCTTTGTTGATGAAGGTGTGGTTGACTGGGATGAAGATGATGATGTATCGTCCCAAGTAGTCTTGTGAGCTTCTAACCTCTTCTCTTTTCTCTTACTCCTCTCCTTTTCTCTCATTCTCTCCCTTCTTTCATTTTTCTTCTCCTTCTCTTTTCTCTCATTTTCACTCTCCTCCTTCTCCTTCTTCTTTTCTCTCATTTCACTTCTTCTACCTCTTCTTTCATTCTTTTCCTCTGTATCCTTGTTGAGGTATTTGAAGAAGTCTTTCGCTAGGACATCAATGTCCTCATCTTCTACACTCCTCCTTGGTTGGTCAATATTTGCATGTAAAGACAAGAAGGGTTTGTTCTTTGAAGCTTCCTTCTCATTTCGAGGATTGATTTGAAGTTCATACGCCATCAAGTTTCCAACGAGTTCCTCCATCTTTAATTTGGAAAGATCATGCGCCTCTTCAATTGCGACGACTTTATCTTCCTAATCGATGCTAAGCGACCGGAGGAACTTCCGTGTCATCTCTCCTTCATTGATTTTTCTTCCAAGGACCAAAAGAGAGTTAGTAATATTGGTGAAGCGAGTGTTCATGTCACTTATGTTCTCACCGATTTGCGTAGAAAATATTTTATATTTACGCATGAGGAGACTAATAAGGGTTTCCTTAGTTTTGCTATCCCCCTCATGATGCATTTGCAATCTATGTCATATTTCATATGCACTTTCACAACCCCTAATTCTATTGTATTCACCCTCATTCAGGCCACAATAAAGAATGTTCATGATTTTTAGTTCATCTCAATTTCTTTCATTTTGGGCCTAGTAAGTGCATCTAATTCATCTTCATTTGGGGGTGTGTATGGATTTTGAAGAAACATCCAAGGTCATTAGATATTAGGAATATTTTCATCTTATTCTTCTAATAATCATAATTTGACTCATTTAGCAAAGGATGTCGAGTTGTGCACAAACCCTCTACATGATTAGAAGTTGAATCCATGCTAAAAATTACGGTTAAGTAATAAAATTTACCTCACAAGACTCTGATACCAAATGTAGGATCATGAGGGTCTACAATTCTAATCACTTTTAACCCTAATTACCTACTTGTTTAACGATCAAAGATATGCATCGGAATTCAAACAAAACAAGCAAGTAAGGAAGAGGATAATGCAAACCACAAGGAACATGGGGGATTTTACAGAGGTTCGGCCACCCGCCTACGTCCTCTCTTGCAAGCTCCGCTCGGATCACCGAGCTCCACTAACGACTTCACTAACCACTCCCCATTCCGGGCCGGGAGAGAACGCCTTTACAATCTTCAAACTCACGAACAACCCTCGCCGAGCTTGGCTCCTCCTCTCACATTCCGAGAGGGATCACTTCGGGCTCTTACCGAAGTCTATACTCGTGTCTTGGGCTTTCACCAAGACCCTTGCTTGTTGAACATTGTTTGAGTGGAACAACACTCTCTAAACTTGAGCACACTTGAGTAGAATATGGAATTGATTACTAAGTGTGTAAGGTTTTGAGCTTTTGAGTGTGTGGAGCTTCTCTCTATTGTTGGGGACAAATAGTAGTGGGAGAGGTGTTGTAAAAATGTGTTTTACAACTCTATTTATAAGCTCCAAAAGAGTTATAGCCATTGGTGATGAATTGGGTAAAGTTTGTGTAAGATACACAGAACAGAAACTGACAGGACCCAATTCTAAGTAAATTCGGTCGACCGGATCGGGCAGTTCGGTCGACCGTTTGGCAATTTAGAACTCGGTTCGGTCGACCGGTAAAAGAATGGTCGACCACCAAAGTCTATAATCTAGGTACACTTAAGTGATCGGTAGGACATCGAGGTAGGTTCGGTCGACCGATTCACACCAGGCACTTTGGGGTTGACAAACAAGATTAAGTTCGGTCGACTGAACCTAAACATTGTTCGCTTTTTGGTCTTAATCTATGATTTGATGATTTAATCAACCTAATCTTAATTGTGATCATGTAGAGTAGCACACATGTTGCATTGCATATATTGCTTTGTGCAAACCTCTACAGGTGATCAAGACCCAAGGAAGAAAGGAAATCAAGTCAAGACATGTAATCAAGCTCATTTGAAGACATGTAATTTGTATTTCTTTGAGTCTTAGGAACTTTGTGTAATTGAGCATACTTGAGCTAAAAACTACTCAAACACACACTAGGTTCCCTATGGAAGTCACACACAAAATTTCATATAATTTGGAAATATGTATAATACCAAACTGGTTGGGTTGGTCGACCAAAAATTTCAGTCGACACAAAATCTATGGGGTTGTCAAAAATGTTTAGGTTCAGTCGACCGAAATGGTTGGGTTGGTCGACCGAAAATAACAAGCACTTGGGGATTGTCAAAACGTTTATGTCTGGTCGACCGAAACAAGGTCCACAGTCGACCGAAGATCACTTGTATTTTGGGATTTTGGGAAAATCTTCCGTTGTAGAATAAGACAAGTCTAACGGTCATTTACACGTGTAGATGGTCGAACAAAATGCACAAAATAGTCAACTGATGCAACACTATTGGCTAACAAATGAATTGATCCAATCGGTCAAACTGAGAACTAGTTCGATCGACCGATTTTGCTCAGACAGTTCAGGTTTGGTTTTAAGTGTTTTCCGGTCTAAGTTTGGGTGACCTATGAAGTCCAAATTATCTGAGATTTTATATGTGACTGTTAAGGAACCTAGTGTGTGTGTGAGTAGTTTTTAACTCTTGTATGCACAAGTACACAAAGTTCCTAAGACTCAAAAGAATTATAAAATTACATGTCTTCAAAGCTTGATTACATGTCTTGACTTGAATTCCTTTCTTCCTTGAGTCTTGATCACTTGTAGAAGTTAGCACAAAGCAATATATATGCTATGCATAATTTGTGCTACTCTACTTTCATTGTGATTAAGATTAGATTGATTAAATCATCAAAATATAGATTAAGGCCAAAAAACCAACAAAAACGACCCAGCTCGTTTGGTAGAAAAAACGATCTATCTCGTTTTCTTTTCTCTCAAATCAATTATCTTTAACGCCTTTTGTAATCCCATTAGATTCATAATTTGGAAATATGTATAATACCAAAGTTTTTATTCTCAAAATCTTCTTTGTAACGAGTCTTGAATAGCCTTATTTGGATATTGGAGGAGAGAGTTATGCACGAATTATTGAGGATTTGTCGATTGTCCAATTTCCAAATACGGTCTGTCTTGACAAAAGATTTTAACATTTGTATCATTGGAATTTGGAAATCCAAAACTAATATGTTCTCCTTTGAAATATCGTTCCAACGGATTTGGAATCATCAAATTCTGTAATTGGATGTGGTTGTTATGAATAAAACAAGTGATGCGGCCCATGCCGGAGGATTGCGTCTCTAGCGGGACTGCTGCATCGTCCATGCCCTTTGTGAGCTGATTAAATTCCTAATTGGGAAATGTGTCGAATAACAACGTTTTGCCTCTCAAAATCATCTTTGTAACGAGTCTTGAATCCCAATATTTGGATATCGGAGGAGAGAGTTATGCACAAATTATTGATGATGTGTTGATTGTCGAGTTTCCAAATACAATATGTCTTAACACACGTTATTTACTCTTCTATCATCGAAATTTGGCAAGTCGTAAGAAACTGATATCTTCTCCTTTCAATTATCTTTTGAACAGATCTAGATTCATCAAATTCTGTAATTGGATGTGGATGTTATGAATAAAACAAGTGTCATGTGCTAGCAGTCCAGACATTCCTTTTCTAAACTTTCCTATTTGATGTTGATTGCGTAGTAATTGACATGATATCACGCATACATTTGTGTCTTATATCTATTATCTTTAACCTAAACAATGCTACTTAACGAGTTTTATGTTTAAGTTTCAGGAATAAACATGTTTGATGAGAAGATGCAGAAAAAGGCCCTAAAACAAGAAAGGAAAAAGGCCCTAAAACGGACTGAGATGTAAGAGAGAATGACCCGGATGTAAACCAAAAGGACCAATAAGCAAATCAAGAAACTCCACACCATCATGAAGAGTATTTTGGCAATTAGATCCGGGCCTAAACTACAATAACCGATCGGAGTGCACCCCATGTGAAGAATTGAAGAACTAAAGAAGATATCCCGAAAATGGGTCGGTCGGATCAGGTCTACGTTTCTTAGAATCTGACCTGATTTCGCCTGGATATGGGTTATATGTTTATGGATATTCTGGGAATGTTTCATTTGTCCCACATCGAGGGATTGTCCCCGATATCCTCACAGGCAATGATGCATGAAACCCGACCCTGGGAGAATCAAACACCAACTAGTGTAATTTATAATACCCCAAAAAGAAAAAAAATGAGACAAATAAGAACCTTAATGGACTTTACACGATATATCACTTTAAGAAGTTAAAGGTCGCCCATGTATTTCACTTAAGTCCTTAATTAACTTTCATGAATGATTCCATAGGCTAGGTGTGTGGACTAATTACATATATAGAGTCGGCCCGTAGAATTACCGTGTCCAATGATCGACGAAAATGAGTCCATCGAGTCGTGTTGCTAGGTTGAATAATGCATCTATGTTCAGATTTTTGTGGGTATATCCGCTGAAACCCTCAGGACACAACACTCCTCCTCCTTGGCGACAAAGAGGTTTAATGGCTTGTTGCACATGCTAAGTGCAACCGTCATTCCTACGAAAGTGAGTTAGTATTTCCCTGTTTTATGTTTGCTTTTTCCTTTCTTTCATTTTTCTCTTTCTTTGTTTTGCTCGGGACTAGCAAAAGTTAGGTGTGGGGGTATTTGATTGACATCATATCACGCATACATTTGTGTCTTATATCCATTATCTTTAACCTAAACAATGCTATGTAATGAGTTTTATGTTTAAGTTTTAGGAATAAACAGTGCCCTAAAAGCAAGAAAAATGATTGAGTTGTAAGACTTATGGACTGAGATGCAAGAGAGAAGTGTAGGAACGTAAATGTGGCTTAGTTCTAATCACTTATAACCCTAAACAAACTCTACTTGCTTAACAATCAAAGATGCAGCGGAATTTAAAAACAAAACAGGCAAGCAAAGTAAATATGCAAACCAACAAGAAGGCACTGGAATTTTTATAGAGGTTCGGCCTCCCGCCTACTTCCTCTCTTGCAAGCTCCGCTCGATCTCCCTCAAAATCCGCTCACGACTTCACTATCAACCTCGTTCCGGGCCGAGATTAAGCCTTTATAACACAAGCACCGCGAACACCCTTGCTTGCTTGATTTCTTCCTCTCACAATCTGAGAGGGAACACTTCGGGCTTTCACCGAAGTCTGTGTTTCTTTACAATTGTATGTTTGAGTGGATCACTCACTCTCTAACTTGAGCACATTTAGCTTAGGATATGTAATTGATCTAAGATGTGGAAGTATAGTTTGGAGAGTAGGATTTGGGGAATGAGAGACTTCGAGCTTTCTCTTAAGTGTATGTGACAATAGGAATTGGAAGAGTTGTTTAATTGTGTCAAGGGAACACCTATTTATAAGCTCCAAAGGGGTTATCGTCGTTGGGGCAAGTTTAGAAGGTGTTTATGTAAGATACACAAAATAGAAACCTGTAGGACCCAATTCAGAACTAATTCGGTCGATCCAATCGGGTAGCACGGTCGAACGAAACTAGCTATAACTTAGGTACACTTAAGTTAACGGTCGAACATCGAGATGGGTTCGGTCAACCGTAAACTTCCAGACTCTATGGGGTTGACAAACATGATCATATTCGGTCGACCGAAACAAGGTTCACGGTCGACCGGAAACTTCCAGGCAGTTTAGGTTTGTCGAGACATTTATGTTTGGTCGACCAAAACATGGTCCACGGTCGACCGATAGGCATTTGTTTTTTGGGGTTTAGGTGAATAATTAGAATATGACCGTTGGTATAATACGACAAGTCTAACGGTCAAAAAAATATGTTTACAAGGTCGACTGAAAAAGGTCGGAACGGCCGATCGATTGGGTGGTAGAAAACACTATTGATTAAGGGAACAAACGGTCGACCGAAGGTCTGAAACCGGTCGACCGAAATGGTTCTGGAAGTGAAGATTGGTTTAAGTGTTTTTCCGGTTCTGGTTTGGGTGACCTATTGAAGTCCAATTGATGTGAAATTTTGTGTGTGACTTCTGTAGGAACCGTAGTGTGTATGTGAGTGGTTTTAGCTCAACTATGTTCAATTACACAAAATTCCTAAGACTCAAAATAAATCAAGATTACATGTCTACAAATGAGTTTTATTACATGTCTTGACTTGATTTCTTTTCTTCCTTGAGTCTTGATCACCTGTAGAGGTTAGCCCAATGCAATTTATATGCAATACAATATGTGTGCTACTCTACATTGATTACAATTAAGATTAGGTTGATTAAATCATCAAAACTTAGATTAAGGCCAAAAAGCCAACAAGGACCCGGATGTATACCAAAAGGACCAATAAGCAAATCAAGAAACTCCACACCATCACGAGGAGCATTTTGGTAATTAGATATGGGCCTGAACTCAAATAACCGATCGGAGTGCACCCCATGTGAAGAATTGAAGAACTAAAGAACATATCCAAAAATGGGTCGGATATAGGAAAAAGTGACCGCCAATGGGCGGTCCGTGTTTCTTAGAATCCGACCTGATTTCGCCCGGATATGGGTTATGTGTTTTTAGATATTATGGGAATGTTTCATTAGTCCCACACCAGGGGATTGTCCTTGATTACCTTTTTCTATGACTATAAATAAAACTCTTCCTCCTCCCTTGTAAACCTACACATTGCTTAGTGGTCAATCCCTCTACTTAGAGTCAAGCCTTGAAGCAAAAACTCAAGTAGGGAGATGCTACTTGTAATGTGAGTCATTTAATAAAATAATTTTTTTGTAGATGGCAACGATCTATTTATAGGCATGGAAAAAGCTAATCCGGGACAATCCCCCGATGTGGGACTAAACGAATACCAAAAATTGACGAAGAATACACTAATACACGTGCTCCACAAATCTTAGCGGATCCAGAGTGATCTGGATTCATCTGGGATTTGTTGTGGGCTTTGTTGGTGGTATTTGTTGGTCTTTGATGCATCTACTTTGTTTATTGGAGCTCCGACCCGAATCGAATTGCCAAAATACTCCCCATGATGGTGTGGAGTTTTCTGTTTTGCTCTTTGGTCCTTCGGTCTTACGTTCAGGTCCTTCTCCCTTGCATCTTAGTCCCCATGTCTCACAATTAAGTCATTTTTCCTGCTTTTGGGTCCTTTCATGGCTCTTCTCTTCAAACCTCTTTATTTCTGAAATTCAAACATAAAACTCGTCACATAGCATTGCTTAGATGTAAGATAATGGATATAAGATACAAATATGAGCATGAAATGATGTCAATCAAATACCCCCACACCTATGTTTTTGCTAGTCCCGAGCAAAACAAAGAAAGAGAAAAGGAAACGAGAAACAAGAAATCCTAACTCACTTTCGTCGGAATCACGGTTGCACTTAGCATGTGCAACAAGCCGTTAAACCTCTTCGTTGCCAAGGAGGAGAAGTGTTGTCTCCTGAGGGTTTTCAGCATATATACCCACAAAATCCGAACAAGATGCATTATTCAATCTAGATACTCGACTCGTTGGACATAATTTGTCGATCATGGGACGCGGTAATCCTACGGGCCGACTCTATATAGGTAATCAGTCCACACACCTAGCCTAATGAAACATTCGTGCAAGTTAAATAAGGAATTAAGTGAAAGACATGGACAACCTCAACATCCTCAAGTGATACAAAGCGTAAAGTCCATTAAGGTTCTTATTTGCATTACCATTTTTTTCTTGTCTCAATTTTTTTTCATCTTTTTTTCATTAGTTGGAGTTTCATTCTCCCAGGGTCAGGTTTCGTGCATCATTGCCCATGAGGACTTACACTATCACGTACACCTTTCCCCAAATCTCCACATAGGGCAATCCCTACCACCCGTGTAACGGGAGTTCGGTCGGTGCATCCCAAGTCAGATGACTCGAAAGCACCAGGCACAAAGTCCCCTCAGACCTACTTTCCCGAGTGATAGGAGTCGTGCCAGAAGAGAGAACACCTACTCACTTATTTCTTATCTATACATGAACCAAAACCCCTACACTTAATGTCTCACAACAAGATTTAAAGGGTCCTTGACAATAAACTTCCTTAAGTTAACAGACACGAATTATTGACTCACTAGGTTCAGGGTGGACTTCTTTAAATGTTTGAGCACTGAAACCCAATGATTACTCACCCCCAAGGGAAACTGGGGTGCATCCTAACGACTCGATAAATTATAAAGCCACTGTACTAGATATCCTAATGCATCAAGTTCAGGACAATTTTGGGAGCTTTCTTTTTACTTTGCCTCTCCACGGTTTTGCACATGCTTAACACACACAAAACCCACAAAACATTTTCTTTCACAAACACATGAAGATTTTGAAAGAAATGTGAAATTTTTAAGCACTAGGCAAGCAGATATATCGATATTAAATGCAACACACTAACATGACCCTCACAATGCAAACAAAAGAAAACAAAATCGAAAGAAAAGACTCGACAAATGTACACACGTAAAACACCCCCCACACCTACTTCATGCATTGTCCTCAATGAATGCAAGCAAGATACTACATGGATTTATGCATGAAAAAGGAGAGATCTCACCAACATGAAGTACAAAGTGAAGTCCAAGGTCATGTTGATGGACACAACCCGAATTCCCTCAAAACCTGTGAGATGCTAAAGAAGGGATACAAATACGTGAAAGAAATGGAGCTCAAATACACAAGGGTTGGAGCCCACAACAATCGATGCTCACTGAAGGAGTCTTTTATTGTACTTCTTCATTTTTTTATATATAACTATGTACAAACATAAGTTCCCATCTTCATTTGTCAAAAGACATCAAATGGGAACCTCAAGAGTGGGTCAATGCACTTGGAAAGGGAACATGACACCACGCGGGGCCAGAATATGCATGCGTGGGCCCTCTTCACAAAGAGCACCAGATGAAATGAGAGGTTCATGAATTGGACGCAAAGGTGTCTCATTCAAAGAATCAAACTAAAAGAGCTTGAACCTCTCAAGAGTTTGGTAAATATGGGGCAACGGAAGAAGAGTTTCTCCAGTTGCGGTGCTGAAGTTATGATCGTCAATCCAAACTCTCCAACCAACAGGCTGGTGCGTCGGAACGAGGTCAAGAACCTCGTTAGGCATGTCTGACACACCAGGCGAACAAAAAGTGGGTCTCATACCCAAGGTATCCTCCAAGGAACTCCTAATACCCTCATGAGTCATGTAGTTGTTTGATGTTCCATCATTGCCAAGATGATCAGGAACAATAGGGAGAGGCAAACTCTCATCAGGTTGTTTGAAATTGAGGGGACTAGGGAGCTCTTGCTCCACCAGAGGTGAGTCCTTAGGAGGAACAACAATAAGGTCATGTGGCTCAAGGGCCACGGGACAAGAAGATAAGGCACAATCCTGTGCCGACTCGTAATGAAGCTGGTCCATGTTATTCTCAATTGAGATCGAATCGTCCACCAAGTGATCGTGAATTGAAACCCCAAGTCCCTCAGACTGACTAGGAGTTTGACTTTGAAAGATTGTGCTTTGAATTTGTGGATGCGGTTTGATATCAAAAGATGAATCCTCATGTTGACAAGAAAAGTTACTCTCCTCACGTTCACGTAATTGCTGCGACATTTGACTTACTTGCAGTGCCATATTTTGTATGGATTGTTGAATGGTTTCCATGAACGTAAGGAAAGTTTGTTTCGAGGAATCAGGTATGTGGTCAACTTTGAGGTCCAAGTCAGAGCTTGGGAAATTTTGGGGTTGGGTGTTGATGGGCTGAGAATGAGTCAAATGATTAGAAGTGGGGTGTTGGTAGAATTCAGGGTATTCGGGAGGAGGATACTGGGGTGAAAATGAAGTATAAGAATTTGAATACGAATTGTCTCCCCACGAATCCATCCCTCTCGGGTTGTACGCGGATGCGTAATGGTCATATTGAGCATTTAGGGAAAAGGTATGCTCATACTCAGGCTCTGGGGGAACATAAGGACATTCCCCGAAATCATGACCACTCAACCCACAATAGTGATATGGTATGGCTACTGGAGCCACCGGTGCACCCATGTCATCTACCACATGCATGAAAGAGGCCAAAGGTTCTTGTAATGCCTCAGATTGATGACCAACATATGATCCGACGTACCTAGATTGTCGTCTAGCAGTCGGTGCCTCTCCTACTACCCCAATATGCAGATTACTCAGTCACACAATTAAGATTGTCCCAATCATACGGGGTGTTAGTCTGAGCCACCCCAGGATGCATGGGTCGGGAGTACCAGGGAGAATCGTCCTGGTCCAAACAATGATATGGATGGTCGCCCATGTAACCATCCATCACAACAGAGAACTCTAGAGTCGACCACTCTCACCATCACGAGGCTAAACTCGCAAAAAGTGCTCGACTCGACCATAAAACGCTACCAGAGAGTGTAAAGGGGAGGAGACTATAACGTAGAAGAATGTGAGAAGAAGATGACTCAGAGGAGAAGGGAAGAATCCCTAAAGCTAGCGTGGGTAACGGGAGAGGGTAGAAGCCTAATCTAGCAAGCACGGTTCAAACAATGTAAGGCAATGGGTCCTTAGGCTAGACGACGCCTAACTTCGAGGTCACTGGTCTCGACACGCCTCACCTCCCTACACAATGCCCAGCAAGTGATACAAGATCCGGAGATCCAGTACCTCCTACTATCGACAAGGTAGGCAACGCCGATCAGGCCATGACGGTCTCGACTAGATCACTCTCCTAGTGCGTCCAAAATCCTTAGGACCAATGTCTACTTGCTTTTAGAATTAAGGCTTTGATTAAGAGTGATTTTTTGGGCCAAGGAAAGGGTGATGAAATCCCCCACCTTATATTTTATGGGACAGCCCCTCCTTAGTAGCGTTTTGAGCTTCAATCTAGCAATCAATCACTCCAATCAAACGCTCAACTCACTCTTGTCCCGATGCACCTTACTAACTAATGCATGATCGAAACATGCATTCATGAGAGATTTTGGTGCACGAACCTCACGCCAACAATCAACAACAAAATGTAAAGCAAAGAAAAGACAAATGCATGCAAGGTCTATGATGGGAATTTAATTTATACCGCAAGTGCACGGCGTCAATGAAGACGTGGCAAGTACGGGTCGAACACAAGGAGGGAGAGATATTGTTATTTGTGTGAGTTAAGGGAAGAAATAGAGAGAAAACATAATTTTGGTTTGAGATTTTTGGTTTTTGATTTCTAAGGCAAGAACAACAAAAACAAATTAAAAATAAAGCAAAGAAGGGTGAGAGTCCAGTGGGTGGAGGTTTAGATGTCGGGTTTTGTTTAAAGAAATTAGAAACTTATAATAAATCATATTAGTTATAAAGCATTACATGATAAATGATTTAACACAAACTCAAGTAATCAAAATATCCTAACACGAAATTAGAATAATAAATTCATTCTTCTTCTCATCACCCTAAATCCGTCACCCCCACCCTTTGGAAAGAGTTAGAAACTCATGGATGGAGGGAAGGAGAAGGGGTCCTAGAGAAATTACAAAAGAAACTAAAAACACAAGATAAAACAACAAAACTTTATTACTAAATTATGGAATAAAAATAAGAACATCCTCTACAACATCGTTTCGGGTCTATTTATAGCCGATACAAGGGACCTAGGTATACAATAGGAAAGTACACGTGGCGAGACACAACTGGGAAAAATCCGAAGACACGGATCCACAAGGGGGCGGCGTTTCCGCCGCACATTACATGTGATGTGCAGCGGATTCGCCTCAAGAATGTGTCTGATGCGATCCGGATTTTTCCTACGTGTTTATGGTATGATTTAAATGTCCTTTGCGCATCCAGATGATTTCTTTCCTTTCTTTTGAGCTCCAAATTAATTCTTTGTATATTTGGAGATCCAAATTGATTTTTTAGAACTCCTCCAAAATAATATTTTGGTCCTTGCAGTCGGGTCCTTGGCGTTTTTGCAATTAAGTCCCTGACTACTTTTGTGCTTAAGTCCTTGGCCTTTTTGTAATTAGGTCTTTGAATGCTTTTATGCTTGGATGGACTTCCATTTGAATCCCGATAATCTTGAACTTGGTCTTTATGACAGGGATGAGTCTCTTGCACGCATTTATGCTCAGAATATGGGTAATTTGCATTCAGGTCCCTGTATTCTGTAAATAAGACTAAACACATACCTTAGTATCATTTATTGATATAAAATTAATCTAAATGAAAGACATATGATGCAATGTATGCAATGCATCAAATACCCCCACACCTAGATTTTGCTAGTCCCTAGCAAAGCAAAATATAAGAAAAATGAAAACAGGGAAATCCTAACTCACTTTCGTAGGAATCACGGTTGCACTTAGCATGTGCAACAAGCCTTTAAACCCCTCAGTTTCCTTAGAGGACGAGTTTTGTCTCGTGAGGGTTTTCAGTTGACACACCCACAAAGTCTTAATTCAACATTTCATTAATAACTCTAAATATCTCCACCTCAACCTTATACATCTCACTTTGAATTATTGCATGCTCATTATATAAATCTAACTCATAAAGAATCTTACTTGGTCTTTGTTCTTCCAACATTGACACCACTAACCCTTCTACACATGTTATCACTTAAATTATTTTACACGCCTCCTCTGGTGGTGAAGTATCATTCGGATCAACCATGACATGGATCATTCTTTTAGCTTTGGGCCTTGAGTATTTTTTTTCTTTTTCCGTGATTCAACACATTTGCTTTTTCTGACACTTTTACCATTTTTTGCATTCGTGTAGCGAGTTTGGTCGATAATCCCGAGCTGGCAGACTCAAGTAATCAAAATAGACTAATACGAACTTAAAATAATAACATTTATTCGTCTTCTCTTCACCCTAAATCCGTCACCTCCACCGTTTGGAAAGAGTTAGAAACTCATGGAGGGAGGAAGAAGGGGTCCTTGAGACATTACAAAAGAAAACTAAAAGTAAGAAATAAAAGACAGAATTTTATTAATGAAAAGAAGAATACAAAACTAAGATTAAGAATAAAAACGACAACCAAAGACTAAGGACCCTTCTAACATCGTTCTCGGGTCTATTAATAGTTGCTACAAGGGATCTAGGTATAATATTGGAAAGTACACGTGTCCAGACCGACTGGACGAAATTGGGGGACGCGGATCGACGCTTGGGCGGCGGAAACGCCGCACATTGTGTGTGTGGTGCGGCGGAATCGCCACACAATCTGATCTGATTTTGTCCGGATTTTGGTTGAATGTTTATGGTATGATTTGATCCTTCTTTGCGCATCTGGATTGATTCTTTCCATTATTTTGAGCTCCGAATTAATTCCTTTATGTATTTGGAGATTTACATTGATTTTTCTTTAGGTTTTCTCCATAATAACTCGTGAATTGCAATTAGGTCCTTGACTTTTTGCAATTAAGTCCCCGGCTACTTTTGTGCTTAAGTCCTTGTTCTTTTTGCAATTAGGACTTGAATGCTTTTATGCTTGGATACATTTCCATTCGTAACCCGATAATCTTGAACTTGGTCTTTATGATAGAAATGAGTCTTTTGCACGCGTTTATGCTAGGGATGTGGGTAAATTGCATTCAGGTCCCTGTATTCTGTAAATAAGACTAAACACATACCTTAGTAGCATTTATTGATGTAAAAGTAATCTAAATGAAAGACATATGATGCAATGTATGCAATGCATCAGTCGTCCACTGGGAGGTGTGTCGAAGTTTGGTTTGTGCGACGGCGAGTGGTAAAGAAAGGAGAGAAAGATTGATTATACTAAACTACACTAGAATGCAAAAGGAATTGAAAGATAAGCAATAAAACTAAACCCCAAAGGGGGTAGAGAAATAATGTGAATATAAAAGATGTGTGTGTGTGTGTGTATAAAAGATGTTCCTCCAACATTCACACCACTAACCCTTCTACACATGTTTATCACTTGAATTATTTTGCACGCCTCCTCTGGTGGTGAAGTATCATTCGGATCAACCATGGCATGGATCATTCTTTTAGCTTTGGGCCTTGAGTATTATTTTTTTTTTCTTTTCTTCCGTGATTCAACACATTTGCTTTTTGACACTTTTGCCCTTTTGCATTCGTGTAGCGAGTTTGGTCGATAATCCCGAGCTGGTAGACTCAAGTTACCGGGTTTCAAGATACCCCTACGGACTAGTGACTCGAAGGTTTGGGCTTTTGTAATCAGTTTGCAAAATGTGTTTTCCTCCCTTTATTCCTTTATTTTTACTTTTATTTTCCTCAAGGCTTAATATTGCTATTAGAAGTCCACACTTCCCGGTATATTTTCCTCAACCTCTGCTTTTTATCAACCACTTCAAGGATTTGATTCATCCAATTTAAGTGCATACATGTCATAAAGGGTAATGGGTTATTTCTTTGGAATATAGATTTATGTGATAATTTCTACAAGCAGAACTATATAATAAGGAACAAAAACTCAATGCATTTTGTACATGGGTTTTGGCAATTCAATCTTAAGCTATGTCATGGAACATTGAATTTTTTTCTCTCTAAAAGAACAGAATATAAAGATAGATAAACACCCCCCCCACACACCTAAATCATGCATTGTCCTCAATATATGCAAAGATAAAGCAAATGCACTTATTACCTGCGTCAACTGTGGTGGAGGGATTAAATTTGCTCAAAGTCAACCATAGTCAGAATTGGATTGAATGACACCATGTTGGTGCATGTATTCAGTTGAATCGTTCCCCATGTTGCAATGAGAGTCCTGAGTCACAGATTCCACACCCCTCACATGTATTGATTCTCTTGTTTGTTTGAGTTATGGTGGTTGGGTAGATGACTTACTCCCCTTTTTTGCACTTTCTTTTTGATTTTGTGATGATTTATTTGATTCAGAAATATTATAGATACGTGCTCTCATCACAACATCACTTTGATTGCATATTATTTCTGGCTCACTATCAGCATGAAAGATATTAAATTCAGCTTTTAAGTTCCCAAAAGATAATTGCATGAGCCCATTTCGACAGTTTATCGATGCTTCAGAAGTGGCTGAAAAGGGTCTGCCTAGTATTACAGGGCTTTGTCTATTAGGATTTACAACAGGTGCAGTATCTAGTACGACAAAATCCACTGGGTCAATGAAGTCACCCACCTTGATCAAAACGTCCTCGACTACACCTCTTGGTTTCTTAATAGAGCAGTCAGCAAATTGAAGAGTTGTCTTAGAGGGTTTTAGTGGACCAATGTTGAGTTGCTCGTAGACAGAGAACGGGAGTAGGTTAGCACTAGCACCAAGGTCTAGAAGGGCTTTGTTGATAAAAGTATCTCCTATTGCACATGAAATTGTGGGACACCCGGGGTCCTTATATTTTATAGGAGATGAGTTGGACAGAATAGAGCTTATGTTTGCAGTTAAGAAAGCCTTCTTTGGTACGTTTGTTTTTCTCTTTTTAGTGCACAGATCTTTTAAGAATTTAGCATAAGCAGGTATTTGTTGAATCATATCCAGGAGTGGAATATTCACCTTAACTTCTTAAATACTTCCAGGATTTTCTCCATTTGTGCACTTGAGTTCTTCTTAAGTCTATTGGGGAATGGAGCTTTAGGAACATAGACTCGCTCAGGTTGAGCTATGGGTTCAGGTTGAGTAGGTGGGTTGGGCGTTTCAGATTGGACGTCAGGTTCAATGGTTAGGTCATATGTGGTTGCTTGATGGCTAGATTGATTAGACGTTTTAGGATTTACCACATTGTTATCAACTTGTCTTCCGGACCATAATGATACTACTGCATTTATTTGTTGGAACGGTCCTTCCCCATTAACCATTTGAACTGGTCTCGAGTTGTTACTTCCTAGAGGTGGTTGATAGGGCTGATATTGATTATTAGATCTAGGATTCACCTCAGGTTAACTTGGAAACTGACCCTTTTCTCTTGCACCTACAATTTGTGCGAGTTGGCTGACTTGTGTCTCTAGCCTTTGGAAGGACTGGTTGGTTGTTTGTATAAAAGTCTTCATCAAATTTTCCAAGCTTGTCAACCTAACATCATAATCTCCATTGTTACTAAACCCAGATGATGTATTATTTTGGTTATACGGGTTTGGTTGTTGTCTAGGAGGTTGACCTTGTTGGCTTGATGAGAAATTGGAATTATTACGCCAACCCGAGTTATAGGTTGATGCGTATGAGTCATTTCTAGCAAGGTTAAACATTGCATTAACTTGTTCCCAGTCCGCACAATTCTCCATTAAATGACCAGTCTGACCACAGCTAGAGCAAGGGATAGACGAGGCTTGATTCACTCGGGGTCGGGTTTGTAGCTCTAGACTTTCCATTCTGCGCATAAGGGTAGCTAGTTTCGCTTCAGCCGCTACATTGGCATCTACAGCTAAGACATCTGGTTTGGGTTGACTTGCTATTCTAGATCCAATACTCGGGTTAAGCGGTGCTCTAGCACTGTCCCATTGCATACTGTTTTCAGCTAAATCCTCAAGAAAAGTCCAGGCATCATTTTCATTTTTTGACATGATGTTCCCTTGGCTTACGGATTCTACCATAACCCTAGATGTGGGTGTCAATCCCTCATAAATAATTTGGCACAGTTGCCATCTTGGAATTCCATGATGAGGGCATTGGGTTAGCACACTTTTAAATCTTTCTAGATAGGAGTAGAACGGCTCGCTCTCAGATTGAACGAATGCAACAATTTCATTCCTAATCCTCATAGTCTTATGGGTGGGGAAATATTTTTTTAGGAATACTTTAACAAACTCAGCCAAACTTTTAATGGATTTTTCGGCTAGACTATATAGCCATTTCGTAGCGTCGTCCTTCAGTGCTAGAGGCACGAATTTCAGACGCACTGCCTCCTCAGAGATATGTTGGTATTGCATAAGAGAGCAGATTTCCTCAAATTCTCTAAGGAAGAGATATGGGTCTTCCCTAGAGGTGAACTTAGGCAACATACTCATGTATTGTGCCTTAAGTTCGAAGTCGCGGCCCTGTATGGTGGGCATAACGATGCATGATGGCTGAGCAGCCATCGCTGGGTAGCATCGATCCCTCAGAGTTATGGGCGGGTTCACAACATTCTCACCCATTGGATCCGGGTGAGGTGGTGCAGCAGATGGATTGGGGCTAAGCTCTAGACTGGAATCTAGATGAACTCGTGAGAGTCGATTGCTCAAGTCCCGAACCGAAATATGAGTGCACCGGTTTGAATTTAAAAAACAAATTTAATTTTTTTTTCTTTTCAAAAAATAGAAACAAACAATAGAAAGGGGGGAAAGATGAGAAAGGAATCCTAATCTAGAGAATTGAGGTGAGAAGAGAAAGAAGACTCAGATAAGAAGGGAAACTTAACTCTAAAGATAGAAAAGAGGATCGGTCAGAATTTTCCTAAGCAAGCACGGTTCAAACAATCCTAGACCTAGTGTCTCTTAGATCTAGACGACTCCTAACTGGTTGAGTCGAATTGATTTGCTTGATTCACCTCCCTCACTAATCAAACCAACTTGGCCAGGCAGTGTATAGCTAGTGGGGGCGCTGGACAGAGTCGGTGCGAATTAGACAACCACTTCGCTTGGAAGACTTACGTCAACACAAAAACACTTTCTAGACACCAAATTAAATTCAATAAAGCTTCAAGTCATAGCAAGTCAAACCAATCTCCTCCTTAATTGAGTCCGAGTCCTTAGGGGCCAATGTCTAATTCATTTTAATTTTAAAGCTTGGGTGACACTTTAGGATTGTGATTTGTGGGGCATGGAAAGGTGATGAAATCCCCACCATATCTTTTCCTACGGAGTTGCCCTTAAGATAGTTTAACTTAAATCTAGCAAAGATAGTCAAACAATGGTCTTTAGTGGGGGGTAATTGCAAGGTTGTATGCAAATTAGATTATATGCTTAAATGCAATCGATAAAAACCGCGATACGTACCTTGCCTCCAGCACTCTTCAACAAGAATTAATTTGCAAGAAGTTAGCAATGATAATGCGAACAAAACATTATATGATGCATGCACTAAGTTCTTCTAGTTTTGCCAATTTTTAGGTTAGAGTTAAATTATTGCCAATTATGGAATTTAAGTTTAACACGTGCAGTTCTACAAAACGAAATTTTCCGAAAGTAGAAATTACGAGGAAAGAGGCAACAAAGGTTACCTATGCAATGCTCAGTCGGGTTCACCGCCCGCTCTCGAAATTTCAGTAGCTCCACGAGTCCACCCAGAGATGGCGCTTACCCTAGAAAAATTTGAAGCCCAGAAGCCTCTGTTGTGCGGCGGATCCGCCGCAGCTTGTGCTTGATATGCGGCGATGTCGCCGCCCTGCTTGCTCCGGCTGCGTTCAGATTTCACCGTGCACTCTGTTGTCTCCTGAAACACAAATCCAAATACTTAGATCGCGCACAAGATAAATAGAATAGAATCGAGACCACAACAATAAACAAAATCTGCGTCGCCTCCCCGACAACGACGCCAAAAACTTGATGGGAATTTAATTTATACCACAAGTGCACGACGTCAATGAAGACGTGGCAAGTACGGGTCGAACACAAGGAGGGAGAGATATTGTTATTTGTGTGATTTTCGAGTTAAGGGAAGAAATAGAGAGAAAACATAATTTTGGTTTGAGATTTCTGGTTTTTGATTTCTAAGGCAAGAACAACAAAAACAAATTAAGAATAAAGCAACGAAGGGTGAGAGTCCAGTGGGTGGAGGTTTAGATGTCGGGTTTTGTTTAGAGAAATTAGAAACTTATAATAAATCATATTAGTTATAAAGCATTACATGATAAATGATTTAACACAAACTCAAGTAATCAAAATAGCCTAACACGAAATTAGAATAATAAATTCATTCTTCTTCTCATCACCCTAAATCCGTCACCCCCACCCTTTGGAAAGAGTTAGAAACTCATGGATGGAGGGAAGGAGAAGGGGTCCTAGAGAAATTACAAAAGAAACTAAAAACACAAGATAAAACAACAAAACTTTATTACTAAATTATGGAATAAAAATAAGAACATCTTCTACAACATCGTTTCGGGGATATTTATAGCCGATACAAGGGACCTAGGTATACAATAGGAAAGTACACGTGGCGAGAATCAACTGGGAAAAATCCGAAGACACGGATCCACAAGGGTGCGGCGTTTCCGCCGCACATTACATGTGATGTGCGGTGGATTCGCCTCAAGAATGTGTCTGATGCGATCCGGATTTTTCCTACGTGTTTATGGTATGATTTAAATGTCCTTTGCGCATCCAGATGATTTCTTTCCTTTCTTTTGAGCTCCGAATTAATTTTTTGTATATTTGGAGATCCAAATTGATTTTTTAGAACTTCTCCAAAATAATATTTTGGTCCTTGCAGTCGGGTCCTTGGCTTTTTTGCAATTAAGTCCCTGGGTACTTTTGTGCTGAAGTCCTTGGCCTTTTTGTAATTGGGTCTTTGAATGCTTTTATGCTTGGATGAACTTCCATTTGAATCCCGATAATCTTGAACTTGGTCTTTATGACAGGGATGAGTCTCTTGCACGCATTAATGCTCGGGATATGGGTAAATGGCATTCAGGTCCCTGTATTCTGTAAATAAGACTAAACACATACCTTAGTAGCATTTATTGATATAAAATTAATCTAAATGAAAGACATATGATGCAATGTATGCAATGCATCGGTCTACACATGATGCATGACCTAGATGGCAAGAAGTCTAATCTTTTGCTTTGAGTTTATGGTCCAAGTTGATTAAAGGGGATTGAAATTAAATCTGGGAGCAAACTAGAAGTCACAGCATGCAAAATGGTACTCCTAGATAACTAAAATGAACCAACAACAACCAAAACAAAACTGAGAGAAAATGATGCTCACCAGGACGCCAATTGGCAGTCACTTTTGCGTTATTGGTTCTCAAATTCCTACAGTCGCTTCCCCTTGATCCTAATAATGTATGAAACACACAAAAACTAAAAACAAAAAATTAAAACCACTCGAATCGTCCAAACCAAAGTCGGGACATAGCACCTCCCCGGCAACGGTGCCAAAAACTTGATTGATCGTTTTATTTAAACCGTAAGTGCACGGTTGGGTTGAAGCGGTGGCAAATACGGGTCGTCCACTGGGAGGTGTGTCGACGTTTGGTTTGTGCGAAGGCGAGTGGTAAAAAATGGAGAGAGAGATTGATTACACTAACTACACTAGAATGCAAAAGGAAATGAAAGATAAGCAATAAAAACTAAACCCCATAGGGGGTAGAGAAATAATGTGAATAGAAAGATGTGTGTGTGTGTGTTCAATTGAGCTCCTCACAACATGTAGTGCATGAAATCATAAAACTACATCCAACTTTGCCTCCACATGAATTAAGATAAGACTACATCATTAAAACATACAAGACAATAATTGGAATGAAGCTAAATGAACTCATGTATAAAGACTAGACCCTACTATGCCTCCACATGAATTAAGATAAGACTACATCATTAAAACATACAAGACATTAACTAAGGTAAAGGCAACAAGAGTACAAACACTACAAATTGTGTTTCCAATATTAATTCCATCCACATCCTTACCTTATCATTCCCCATAAACTAGGTCCACTAATCAAAGCATAAGCTAAGCTTCATTCAAGAGCATTAGCATATCAAAGATAAGAGTGAAAACCCATTAGATGGTTATGGAAATCATATAAAGCTCAAGGGATTAAGATAACACACACTCAATACACTACATGATCATATCACATATTTCTCCACCCCCCTAAGTGGGGATGGAACTACTCACTAGTCATTACACTAACTATATTAACAAAATGAAGCATAATACTGAAATGAAATTACCCTAAGAAAGCAAGAAATATTAAAGAAGCTTAAAAGGAAAGGAAAGACTAAAAAAGCATGCACAAATTAAAAGACAAGATTAAAAGAAACTAGAAGAATTATTTTATTAACAAATGACTCACATTGAAGGTAGCATTCTTCTCCACCTTGGGTTTTTGCTTCAAGGCTCACTCCTTAGTAGAGAGAATGCCACCAAGCAATGGGTGATTACAATGGAAGGTGAAGAGTTCTATTTATAGGCATGGAAAAAGCTAATCCGGGACAATCCCCCGATGTGGGACTAAACCAATACCAAAAATAGACGAAGAATACACTAATACACGTGCTCCACAAATCTTAGCGGATCCAGAGTGATCTGGACCGCCAATTAGAGGTCCAAGACCGCCAATTGGCGGTCTATCGGATCTGGATTCATCTGGGATTTGTTGTGGGCTTTGCTGGTGGTCTTTGATGCATCTACTTTGTTTATTGGAGCTCCGACCCGAATCGAATTGCCAAAATACTCCCCATGATGATGTGGGGTTTTCTGTTTTGCTCTTTGGTCCTTCGGTCTTACGTTTAGGTCCTTCTCCCTTGCATCTTAGTCCCCAGGTCTCACAATTAAGTCCTTTTTCCTGCTTTTGGGTCCTTTCATGGCTCTTCTCGTCAAACCTCTTTATTTCTGAAATTCAAACATAAAACTCGTCACATAGCATTGCTTAGATGTAAGATAATGGATATAAGATACAGATATGAGCATGAAATGATGTCAATCACACATGTAGTTTGATATAAATGCTACGGTGGAGCATTCCATTCCACAACAAAATGTATGTCTCTCTTGAAAAATACCGTACAGGTCATAGTCTAGTAGCATGCCCTCTGTGCCTAACCTGAGTATCCCTATTGTCCCAATACAACACCAAATGCTGGCTAACTAGCCGCACAAAAAGTGCCCACTCCAAGTCCCATAGGCTACATGAATCATGGGACGATTCCTGTCAATTCTCTCCACTATAGAAAATCTCATCTTGATTCCAAATGAAGACGACTTATTGACTATGAGTTGACTTCAATCCTTCACAAAAGATCATCCACAATTTGTCTCATCTGGACTCGCTACTCAAACACAAGAGGCGAACGCTCGTGTGGATGAGCCATTCTTTCAGTCTATTGACATATTAAGTTTTATGCTAGAATAAAAAAGGACCATAAAGTACACAAACAATATAGTCGAAATAAAAACTCAAACCATATATAAGAAGTCAAAATGTGGATACATCAGAGTCTGCGTAAGGACTTTACATGACACACAAATGAGTCCTCAATTATTGCCTTTGTACGTAAGTTGGGTCGACTTGTAGACACATGTAAAAATGGTGTCACATTTGTTATAATATCTCTAACAAAATGGTATCTCATTTGTTATGATAGCAATTGAGACAAATGGTTCTTCCAGTTTCAGAAATCTATTCGCGTTCACCAACGTGAACCCATATTCGTCGCTTCTTGTGGTATTGTCCCGACCCAGGATGTCGTACCACTTGCAGTTGAACAAAACATGTTTCACATCATTTTAGTAGTGAAGTTAGATTATGTCTTGCAATACATCAAAGTAATTGACCATTGCACTAGCAGGATTGTTTATCTCGTGCTGTTGAGTAACTTTATGTTCCAGTGTTCACATAAACTACACAATTTTGGGTTTTCCCTTTGGACTCGTGTTTCTATGTGCCAAACGTAAATTCATTGATTATATGTCCGGACTACCTCCTAGACACGGTGTTTGGACCTCGTGCAAGTGCTTGGATTTCAGTCCTTTGAGGGTTTTCATTTTGAACAGTCTCCCTGAACCAATAACTAAAGTTCTTATGTCGAGCATTCGATTGTTATCAATTACAGCATACTCTCAAGTACCTCTAGAAAGATAGATTCCTTAAAATATTTCAACTTTTGTCGACGATATACTTGACATACAAGACAAGAGAAGGACATCCGAAAGTTCTACAAGGGGTGGGTTCTGGAAAGATCACCAAATCTTCCACTGATTGGTGATCTTTCAGAACCCACCCGATTGTTACCATTGCGAAAGGGCCACTTTCTTATCGCTCTTTCATTCTTTGACTCCAATGAAAGCATGGTAATGGTTAAAGCACCTGCGAGGCCAAATTTTATCGTTAATGATGAAATAATGACATTAAATAAATATTACCGAAATAATACTTTGGTTCACTTACTCGTAAAATTCATCAACAATGGCGGTGTTATTCAACACCCACTTATGAGCCTTCTCTATATCAACAACATCCAGAACAATCATTTGACCCTTACCTAAGGGTCCTTCACCTCCATCATTCCTCGAAGGTCTATTAAAAACCATCTCTACACTCTTCGAATATCAAGAGCAAAAGGTGGTGCACTCCTCGACGGAATACCTTCAATTATTAATCCTTCAGGTATATTTTTGTTTGTTGTGCTGCCATTATCATTATTACTTGGGTGCTCGAACTAGCAATACTTTTCGCGTGAAAACTCATTGCTCGTAAATACGAGCAAATCCATTTATGACGATATCATCGATGGCATCTCTTCTCGTCATCCACTTTGTGTTACAACATTCACTACTGCAGAAAAGGGAATATACGTCGGATATTCGGGTATATACGTCGTCTATACGGCTCCCCTGATCCGACGTCTATCTTTGCGTCGTATATACATAGACGTCGGTCACTTAAAACCCGATCCCTATCCTCTAAGTATAGACGTCGGCTATTAGATACAACCGACGTCTATACCTAGAGGATAGACGTCGGTTGGACCTCCTCACCACCATCTCTTCTCTAGGTATAGACGTCGGTTGTATCAATAGCCGATGTCTAATTTTTTTGAAGGGGATAAACATCAGCTACTGCATATAACCGACGTCTGTACCCTTACCAGATTAAAAAAATAAATACAAAATGTAGCAATCATATACTCCTGCAATTCAAACACACTTGCATAAGAAATTCATCCACAAACACAAATACATACACACATTCACCCACAAATACAAACATACAAGCATACATACACAAACACAATCATTCAACCACAAGCATACATACACAAACACTTGGCATTCATTCACAAAGATGTTTGATTATATTAAAGATTACATTGTATTTTGGTAATACAAGTAAACATGTTAAATAAATTTGCATGTTTAATTACAAAGAAAGTATTATTAATATAAGAACCTTTTAGTTCATTAACATGTTTTTGATAAAATAGCAAGCCCATTGGTCGCGAGTATCATCGAGCTCCTGTTGCAAGTAGGGATCCCTATTCTTTTGGAAACCCTATAAAAATACAAGTAAAAAATATTAATATCTAAATAATGAAACTATAATTATACAACGGAATAACGATCTATATTACCTCAGATAAGGATACGTTTTGAGATGCAATTTCGAGGATTTCCTCCATGTATCTCATCACGTAGTAACCACATTCCGTATTTCCAATCTGCTTGCGGTACTACAAAAATATAAATTCGCTAAACATATGTTCCATTACTTAATTAACAAAATTGGGAGAAAGAACTTACTCCCATTCCATGCCATGTTACTTTTGCTTTTGGGGTTGTTCTCCTGCCTCCTAGCACTTTGTAAACCTTCATTGTCCTGAGTAGCACAAGTTATTCAACATGAATTCAAAAATATTAATAAAAATACATGGATTTACGAATACGATGATTAAAACGAACTTACAAAAACGAGTTTCTTCATGATTTCTCTTGGTTTAATCGACCCCAAAGGATCAAAACAATATGCCAAATTAGTCTCGGGGCATAAAACGGCAAGCATCCAATGAGCGATGTTTATATATATAATTAAAAGTTTATTACAAAATAAAATTCCACTTACTTTGAATTAACAAATTTACCTCTAGTAATAAGGGAGGAGATAATATCGTTTGCCTTGCTCTTTCATGAGAGTCGCAAGCTGACCCAATTTATCGGCATGCCTGGATATATAGCTAGATGGACAGACAAATTCAAATAGTTGATCGTCGGGAAAGACTGACCTTCTGACGTCATAAAGGTGTCTATAAGAGTAAAAAATACATTATGTTATTATTAGGATAATTATTTGAAGCATTTCATCTTATACAAAAGAAAACACTTACTTCAGCTGTACGTCGATAATCATTATGCACAATTGATCCATCGCCAAGAACTGCATAAGATCCTCTTTGATGATTTATAAAGCTGGAGGCAACCCTTTAACCCCCTCCTCCAAATCCCAGGAAGTTAAGGATTGTGTTTCCCTACCTACCATTAATTGATACAACATTTTCCACCAAGCAAATTAATGTTGATCGGAGGTTAGTTGTTTGACCCTTTGCTCCGGGGGCTTAAACCTTAGACATATATATCTACAAACGTTACAAATACAATTATTAACAAAATTGAAGTTTATTGGCTTTCAAAATTAAAGTATACCTTGTGTGTACCATTTAGCTCTACTAAATGACGAGGCCACATCACGAACCCACCGACAGCATCGCCGAGGGTAACAACCTCTTCTTCCAGAATTGGCACCACAGTCTAAGCAGCTCCCCATTGCAACCGTCACTTCTCCCTCTTCCACCTCTTCAAAGTGGTGCTTGGAGATGTCATAAACTTTTCTGTGTCCCACCAATCTTCGATAAGGGTCTTCAACAAATAGAACACATCTAGATCCATCGTCAAACTTTTCAAACAAGGGACCACCTATGAGGGCCAATTCTCGAGAATGAGCTGTGAAATCATATTGTCAGTCGGGGCTGACCACTGGCTGCACCGGAGGAGTGGTCACCGGGAAAGAAGAGGTCCTACGGCGGGTAGGAGAAGTAGGCAAATCGCGATCCAATCTCTCCATAACAAGTTGCAATTTATTGCTCGCATTTGGTATGAATTGTCGACGAAGTTGACCGTTGAGTATTTCCATAATATTGTCGTAGTCTAACCCTACTCCCTACCCCCTATGCACGACCGGGATGTTCGTCATTTCCCAAGGCATCGCGTAGAATATCATTCTGACCATCTGAAACAAATTTGCCATGGGATTCTCTCAAGTTTAGAGAGTCCTAAAGTTTGAAGAAAAATGTTACAAACAATTGAAAAATATAAAATTATTGATTGTGATTTAATAACATATACAAGTGACACAAATTACTATTTTCGAGCCAACCGCTTGCGACTCGTAAGTGACGTACTCCCCTTTGGAGTTTACCCTCGTCGAGGGACTCCCAATCATAGGAACATAGGCAGCCAGACCCACCATCCTCTTTGGGGGACTCCCAATCTCCCGGAAGATCTCCTAGATCTTAAAGACCCAATCATCGACTTCCTCAGAGTCGCCTCTACCATCAAAAGTGGGTGGATGCTGACACATAAAGCGGTTGTGCACCGCTCCCACCCCAGCCGGCTCCTCTCGGCCAGACTGGCGCTCCAAAAGCACGCCCAATCTCCGCACAATGTCATAGAGCATCTGCCGCTCCTCAGCCCAATATGTGCCCCCCAGTCTCCACGCTGGTGCTACGGTCACGTGGGGGAGGTCTCACGGTCTTGGAGGCATCTGAAATACAAACAAGACAATAGGAACATTAAAACCATGAATGCTTGCTCTAGCGCAAAAATCTAACACTCTACTGCTAAGGGTGGTTTCTTTGGACAAGTACACCAGAACCGACCGCTCAGATACCAAGTTGTTGTGACATCATTAAACAGCGAAAAATTAAAACTTTTAAAAGAAATCAACTCAAGAGGATATTACCAGAAAACACAATAACTACACCAAAATAGATATTATATATATATCTGAATGTTTCAAAAGAGTGATTACATCAAAAGGGCATAAATAAATGTACATGTAATCACTACAACCTCAAAAAATGGGGACTAGCAGGATCGGGTCCGAAGTATGCTCCTCCGCTGTCACCACCCTCTAACGACGCTAACAACATGAAAATTAAACATGCAACTATGCCTGAGTTTCCAGAAGGAAACCCCATATGTCAAACCTCAAACACATATATGAACAAAAACAACTAGCATACTATGCAATCAAACAACTGTATACCACATCCTCGCAAAGTTGGGCTCCAGGGCTCTTTCACCCAACCACAACAACCACGACGCACGACTAGGGCTCCACGGCTCTTCCACCCAACCCCATATCACGTGGTCCGTAACAGGGCTCCATGGTTTTTTCACCCAACCCAACAATACTCCACAGGGCTCCAGGGCTATTTTACCCAACCACTGTACGACAAGCCAACAAGGGTTCAACACCGGTAAATGTCGGTAAACCAACCCGCTTCACGAGGATGGCAACACCAAAAGAACCTAACAAGTACAATTTAGGGCAACAATGGTCGACCGAAACAAACAGTCGGTCGACTGGTTCTCTATGAGCACACGTCTGGGTTCAGTAATCACCAAGACCAGTCAAACGAACCCAACCCAACGCACAAACGATCAACCGGTCGAACAAAGGTCATCGGCGGTGGACCGATAGAAGGTCTATGCCACAACACCAACAACATAACATCCCATCGGTTGAATGGCAAAGGGGGCCCGGTAGACCGAATATAGCAGGGACTTCGAACCTCAATTCAACATCTACCGGACGACCTAAGGTCGCCAACCAGTCAAACATTGGATCATAAAACGCGGTCAATCCAACATATGATCAGTCACACAAATAATAAGTTAACTTAGGTTATCGGTCAGACCAGAGTCAAGAGCGGTCAACCATTTGGATGGTCCACGCTCTGTCCAGACAAGTCCACAAGGCAACAGTTGAACAATCATATAGGTGGTCGACCGTTTAGAAGGTCTAGGGCCGAACCGACGTGCTACATGTGCCATCGGTCGAACTAGTCATCATGCCGGTCGACCATTTTGATGGTCTATGCCCCCAACTAACTCACGAACTGTGTAACCGATAGAACGGCAAGGGGACCCATGTGACCGAAACTAACAGACTATGCCTAAGATACTTAGTCGGTCGACCGCCCAAGGGTATCGTTCGACCGGTGCAAGGGAGATTCCTAAAATCAGACTACAACTAGTCGACCAAGGCATACGCCATTACAGTGCAGTAAGCTGCTGCACAAACAACTCTGACGAGGCCTCCGACCACCGTGAACCAACACAACTACTCAGACACCTCAGATGGGTCTTTAAATGAAGCTTGGCATATCTTTAAGGCTTGAAGAAGCCTCCGAACATCAACAATGAACATCATCGCACGATTAGCCTTTTCTCTGGCGAACTTCACCCCAGAAACAATCCCCACACCTCCGGCAACCACAACTCCTACTCCTTGCTCGCCGATCACCAAACCTCACCGGAGCTTCAGAGCTGAGAGGTAAAGAGTTTGAGAGAGAGATGAGTGAAAGAGTGAAGTGAGAAGAGATGAGTTATTTAACCTTAAATACACCCCCTCTCAACCTCCAATCAAAAGGCACCACCTTATCTACTCAAATCCTTCCTTAAACTCCCATTAGCCACCTAAACAAGATTAGGCCACTAATCAAGGATTAAGATCTCACAATCCACCCTCCTTAAAGAAATTTCGTCCTCGAAATTAAACAGAGAAACTTACCAAACAACTCTGGATACGTCTTCCAGACCTCCTCCTCGATCTCCCAAGTGGCCTCTCGAACACTGTGGTGCTGCCACCGGACCTTCACCGTTGGAACAGTCCTCCTCCTGAGCTTGTGCTCCATCCGATCCACTATCTCCACTGGTCTCTCCTCAAGACACAAATCCCGCTCGATCTCCGGAAACTCTATCTGAATCACATGAGAAGGTTATGCTACGTACTTCCTTACCATCGACACATGGAAGACGTTGTGAAGATCCAAAAACTATTGTGGCAAAGCAATCCTATAAGCGACATCTCCGACACGGTCGAGGATCTCAAACTGTCTGATATACGTCGGACTTTTCTTACCCTTCTTCCCGAATCTCATCACTCCCCGAGATGGGGAAATCTTTAGGAACAATGGTCATCTCAAATCTCGTCTACGCCTATCCACGTAGCTCTTCTTCCTGCTCTGGGTGGTCGCCAATCTCTGCTTGATCATGTCGACCTTCTCAGCATACATCTGTAAAATCTCAGGCCCAACTAACTACCTCTCACCTACGTCACTCCAGGATACTGGTGATCTGCAAGGTCTTCCATACAAGGCCTCGTACGGTGCCATCCCAATACTCGAGTGGAAGTTGTTGTTGTAGGCGAACTCAATCAACGACAAATGGTCATCCCAGTGTCCTATTGTTCGAATGTATCTATTTCATGCATGTCAGAATTTTTCTTTTATTTCCTACTGTCATGTTTCCTTTGGTATTCTTATTAATTTCCGTAAGCAATTAGGAAGTTACCAAAATCGGTTAACCTTCCAATTACCTAATATTGCATAGCTATTTAAGACCTGGCTTGTAGGTCAAAAAGGATTATCTTTAGTTGCATTTTATAATACAAAACAGAGAATAATTTTCTCTATATTTCGGTGTGTCTCTCAATTTCTCTTGTCGATTATTGGAGTCACACGCGCGTAGAACCATCGCTTGTTCTACCCGACGTCAGTCCTTAACGGTAGAGTTCTAAAAGATAATGATTTGCATAAATCAAAAGAAATTCACATTCATGATAATTAACATAAAACATTGATTATCGAGTTAAGATTGTCACTTTGGTTAAAAGATATTGTAGCTCTACAAATATTTTAGCAACATGAGTATATGAAAGGGAGAATATTTTCTTTCATTTATTGAATAGACCTAATAAACGAAACATTATGTAATTGTGTTTGTGTCATTAATTTTTTCATTGTGTCTTTGGATCCGAAGATAGGAGGCCTATATCTTTTCACATGAGAAGTGTGTAATTTGATTGTTATCAAAAACTATCATTAGACATAGTGATAAAGATATTAGTTGACTATACATAACTTGTGCTGGAAAAGATGATATACCAAAAGATTATCATTGTCCCTCTTCATTTGAGTGATGAAATTATTGGGCCCCTTGATAAATCAAAATTATAATGTGCACAATGTAATCTATGTATAGTTACATATTTATAATTAGCTTATGAAATCAAGAAAAAAAATTATAATACAAAGATGACACATTCCTACTTTGTATAATATTTGTAATATCATGAGGCAAGGGATAAACACAAGTGATATATTACATATCACTAAATGGATTGTGTTCTGTTCCAGTGAATAAAACATCTTTGTTATTTGGGTAACTATTATATGTAGCTAGATACCGCATATAGTTTATGATATTAAATATTTAATATCATTGTCAACATAACTTAGATCCTCTAGTGCTAAGGACACCGCTTAAATTAGAGATTGATTAACTAGATTCAATCTCTGTAATCTTGTTTAGAGTTTGGTGAAGACTTGGAGGTGATTCCAAGGCAATCCGACGTGCAACCTGACTTCTGATTGGTAAAAAGGATTTGGTAATCCCCTAGGTATAATCCAATCTATGTATTTCAATATTAGTTAGTATACAATATATATTGAAATACAATCAGGAAGTTTTGTATATGACACTGTTGAAATATGAAAACCGATCCTAATTGCTTGTAAAAAATTTAAACAAAAATACAAGTATGGGCACAAAATTCTATAGTGGTATTAGAGCTTTTTGTTCATATTTTCAATAATTAGGCTATTTAATATATTTAGTTTACCATCTCATGATCAAATAATTTATTTATTTGCCCTTTTGAGTCCTTTTTTAATTTTTGATGGATTCGTAAAATGAATTTTCGGATTTTTTATGTTTCTTATTTTTCTACATTAGTTTGTAATGTTATAAAATATGTTAACCACTAAGATCAATGGATTAATTTTGATCTTTAAGACGAAAAAAAGAAAATCGTAAAAATAGGACTGTTTTGTCGATTCCGATTCTAACTATTCTTTTGAGAGTTTTAAATGTTTTAAAACATTTCATAATGTTAGAAACGAGTTTTAGACTTGTGTCTAATTTTGTAAAATTTTCGTTTATTTTAAATGATTGTTTTACTTGGAATTGACAAAACAAAAGTAGCAAATAAGTTTATTTTCCTAAAGGCTCTCTTTTGGGAATTTGGATAAACTTCGGTTAAAATAGTTATTATTATTATTTTGAACTAAGGATGCTTGAATCATTTTAAAGGATTTCAAATGATTCTGGAATTATTTATTTGAGAGACCGAAGATCAAGTAGATAGTGTAAGATAACATATGTACAAAATTGTTGCACTTGTTCTGTTTTGCAGGAATAAGTGAGTTTATATGTTCCATCAAAGCCATATGTGAATGTACGATATGTTTATCATTATTGTTAATCACAGGGGCTTATGTATATGTAAAACCAATTTATCTTGTATGCATGCATATGAAAGGAATTTACATAGGACTTGCACTAGCCAATTTAATTTTGATAAAATTCAAATTGTGAGATGCATGTTTAAATATTGTGCAATATTTACTTCCATGGTGCAAGAAGAAGAAGCAAAGATGAAGCACGCGTGAACATATAAAATCACATCAATGTGTGAATGGATTTATTTTATGTTTATGTGCTTGATTGTATGTGATTGAATGGTTAGGATAAATGTGAATGAATGCATACACGACTACCAAAATTTTAAAATCACATATGAATTGTTTTATTGTCCACACTAAAAATTAAGAGGACCTTTCTTTCTTGTATCAACCACTAGAAGCCATCGATCGAGGGATATTTTGTCCGCCCTTAGCGGGAGATAATTTCCTCAATCTTGGGAAATAGTGGGAGGTATTAGGATATACATTGTTGTGCCATCAATAAATACATCAAGTGAGTTTCACCCTTAGTGGACACCAAGTGTATTTGTTTATGGATATAATGTACAATCGTATCTCATATCAAATGACATAACTTTTCTTAGCAAAATTTGGAGACCTAGCTCGATTTTGAGAAAGTGAGTTTTTTTTAGGAGGATGGACAAATTCCCTCTTAATTAAAATGACAAGAATCATAAGAGTTTGATAAAATCAATATAGACGTTGGCCCCTAGTATTTCCGGACGCATTAAGGAGAGGAAACCGTTTAAGACCTTGATGATCTGAACATCGTTGCCCATCTAGTCTCGTAGAGATTTTAGGAACCTCCGGGTTCTTGATTTCCTACAGACTAGTGGTCCTCGGTGGGACTTTTAAGTTAGGCGTCGTCTAGTGCTAAGGACCTATAGTGGACTTTAGGCTTGGTTTTTCGTTGATTTCTTAGTTAGTTTCTAACTTTCCTTATTCCCACGCCAGATTAACGACTTCATCTCCTCTCTCCTGAGTCATTCTTTTCTCATCTTCATGTCTTCGGATCTTCTCATCTTCGAACACCTTCTTTTAAATTGAAATTTTATTTCTTGACTTCAATAATAACTATCATTTTTCTTAATGATTAGATTGAAATGAATCGAGATTGGATTCTTTCAAACTGATTGAGTGATGAGTATGAGAACAGAGTGAATATGTTCTTAAAGGTTGCCAAAAATCATTCAAAGAATAGGAATGACGGAGACTTGGCGTATTGTCCATGTAGTATGTGTCATAATATGTCAGTGCTGAGTTTTCGGAAAATAAAAGATCAGTTGTTTGAATAACGTTTCGACACAAGTTACAAACGGTGGATATGGTAGGGCAAAAATGAATCATTTAGTTGTTCCAAGAATGACGGGGACAACGTTAGTGTGGGAGATCAGTTAGAGGACATGGTTCAGGATATATAGCTGAAAACTTTTCGTCCAACCCCGATTTACTTGGTAGTTTGTTGAGTGACAATGAGAAGCTATTGTACAATTGTTGCACCAAATTTACTAGATTGTCAGCGGTGCTGAAATTGTACAATTTAAAGGCAGAAAATGGTTGGACCGATGTCAGTTTCATATCACTGTTGAGCTATTGAAAGAGATGCTTCCAGATGATACTGAGCTGCCATATTGAACTTATGATGCTAAGAAAGTGTTGTGTCCTATGGGAATGGAATATAGTAAAATACATGGATGTTCGAATGATTGTATATCGCACAGGGGTGAGTTTGAAAATTTACATTCCTACCCCAGGTGTAATGTTTTATGATACAAAATGAAACACAATGGACCGAAACATAATGTAGATGGTTTGAAAATCAAAGGTCCTCCTACTAAAGTTTTGTGGTATCTTCTGATAATACCAAGGCTTAAACGTTTGTTTGTGCGTAAGGAGGATTCCAATAACTTCACATGGTATGCTCATCGTGGGAAACCAAATGATCAGTTGTTACGTCATCCTGTAGATACACCTCAGTGGAAAAAGTAGATTACATCTTTCCTTTGTTTGGTGAAGAGTCCAGGAATCTACGACTTCGACTTTTTACCGACGGAATGAATCCTTTCGGTAGTCGGAGTAGCATTCATAGTTCTTGGCATGTTCTGCTTGTAATTTACAATCTGCCACCGTGGTTATGCATGAAACGCAAATATATTATGTTGTCGTTAATGATTTCTGGTCTGAAGCAACTTGAAAATGACATAGATGTGTATTTAAGACCCTTAATTGTTGACCTAAAGAGATTGTGGGATGACAGAGAGCCAATTTTTTATGTTTATCGTCAGCAGTCATTTGTAATGCGGGCAATGATTTATTACACGATTAATGACTTTCCCGCTTATGGTAATCTGTCTGGATATTCTATTAAAGATCATAGAGCTTGTCTAATTTGCGGAGAGAATACATGATCCTTGCAACTTGTTAATGGTTCTAAGACTGTCTATCTTGGTCATCGGAGATTTTTGCCAAACTCACATCATTATCGTTGGTTGAAGAAGGCATTTAACGGAAAACAAGAGTTTCAGAATCCGCCAGTTGAAATCAGCGTTAAAAAGGTGTATGAACGTGTAATTAACGTTGAATGTGAATTTGGAAAACCATAGAAACGAGCAAATGACAAAAATATTGGAAGAAAAGATCCATATTTTTTTATATTCCTTACTGGAAAACTTTAGAAGTTAGACATTATATTGATGTGATGCATGTACAGAAAAACGTTTGTGAGTCTTGTTGGCACTCTGTTGAACATACATGGTAAGACAAAAGATGAATATAATGCTAGACTTGATCTTGTTGACCTTGGTATACGCACAAGGCTGACACCAGGGGAGAAAGGAGATCGTAGCTACATACCTCCAACTTGTTATACATTGTCTAGAAAGGAGAACCACATTCTCTGTCAATGTTTGCATGATGTAAGGGTTCCACAGGGTTATTGTTCAAATATTAGCACTCTTGTTGTTATAAAGGATTTGAAACTTGTGGGGATGGTCTCGCGATTACCACACTTTAATGCAAAAGTTGTTACCCGTTGCACTGAGATCCATACTACGGAAACATGTTAGACATGCCATAATAAAGCTCTGTTCCTTTTCGACAAGATTTGCAGTAAAGTGGTCGATCCCATGTAGTTAGATCGGTTATAGAATGAAATTGTGGTCACAATCTGTCAGTTGGAGATGTATTTCCACCTGCTTTTTTTGACACTATGATTCATCTAGTTATTCATGTGGTTAGAGAAGTTAAATTGTATGTACCCATTTTTTAAGGTGGATGTATTCTTTCGAATGCTAAATGAAAGTGTTGAAAGGTCATTGTAAAAATCGTCAAAGGGGCTAGATGCTAGTATTGTTGAAGGATACTGATTAGTAACATATAATGCATCAAATTCATGCTATATATCATTTATTTTACCCCAATATTATGCTACTCAAGTGTTTGTTGAAGTGTTTCAGGAGTTAGGTAATGAAGAAAAGGAAGGGAGCAAAAATGACCTAAATGTAATAAGAATGGACTTAATTGAAGACTTCTGGACCCATTTGTAATGCACAAGGACTGGATCGCAAATCAGGAAGGACCCAAGTGAACAGTAGGAGGGACTTGATGGTAAAGAACATAATATTGGGCCACAAGAGTTGAATCAGATAAGTATTTCTCCAATTAAAACCAAATCGGGTCGAGATAGTGGACTAGAGCTTCACCACATGTACCAATCAAAGAAATAAAACATCAGTCAAAATTTCAACCTGATCGGACCTATTTGATGCAATTTCTTTGATGTTGTTGTTTGCTTAATCTTGTTTTTCTTCATTTCCATTATGGGTTTATGTTGTTTTTATGCTTTCTTTAGTTTAGATATGAGTAGGGAGTCGTCCATTCCCATTTCGAGCGGTGGAGAAGAAGGTGATGGGATTATGTGATGTATGAGGTGTGTGTGTGTGTTAATCTTAATCCTTTGAGCCTTACATGATTTCCATAACCATCTAATGAGATTTCACTCTTATCTTTGATGTGCTAATGCTCTTGAGTGAAGCTTAGCACATGCTTAGATTAGTGGGCCTATTTTATGGGGAATGATGAGGTGAGGATAAGGATGGAGTGGAAGAAGGAAACAAGACATGTGCATGCATGTGCTCATGTTGGTTTTATCCTAATTAATGTCTTGTATGTTATAATGATTGTGATAAATCTTGTTTCATGTGGAGACATAGTTGGATTTGAGTCATGATGCATGTGAACATATTTGCTTTACTTCAATTATTGTCTTGTATGTTTTAATGATAATGTTTATTCTTATCTCAAGTGGAGGCAAAGTTGAATTTGAGTTTTATGGATTTGTTGTGTCACATGTTTTGATGAGCACATTTGGACCTACACACAACACACATTTTTCGTATTCACATTCTTTCTCTACCACCTCAGGGGTTTAGTTTTCATTGATCATTTTTCCGATTTCCCATGGATTGTAGTTTAATTGTGATCATATCTCTCTCTTCGGCTCCCCCACTTGAGTATCGTGAATTTGACTCACACACGTTCTCTGTGGACATACCCGTATTTGCCTCCGCTTCAACGTGGCCGTGCACTTGCGGTATTTTCATTGATTCAATCAATGCATGTGAACATATTAGCTTCATTTCAATTATTGTCTTGTATGTTTTAATGATAAGGTTTTTATCTTATTTCATGTGCACAAAAAGTTAGAGTAGAGTTTATTCTAGTCAGACTCTACCCCAGCGGGTTGACCCAAAAGACCCCTTTCTTGATCAAACCTTCAAGCGTTCATGCATAGCAAGCAAAGTTCGCTCAAAACTTTGGAAGTGCAAGTTAGCCAGTTGGCTCATCAGCTCCATAAACGTGAGAATGGTCAATTCCCTAGTCAACCAGAGGTGAATCCCCAGGATACCCAATCTCAAGGAAGGCCACAAGTGCTTCTAGCTACCTCTGAACTGACCCATCATGTTAATGTGATTAATACTTTGAGGTCAGGTAAGGAGGTGGACAACCAAATAGGATTGCCTTCCTTGCAATCACCATCTCTTGGGGTCACCAGACCTGCGGTGATACCCACATCTATGAGGGAGCCGGATACTGAGATTCCCTCAACGAATACTTCCACGAAGGGGCTTAATCCTAAGGTTTGCTCTACTTTTATTTCGACAATGGGGCCAAACCCTGACGTTCCCTTGTCTCAACATGTGTCGAAGGAATCCGAGTTTGAGGTTCCGTCGCAAGACACTTATGCCTTGAAGGCCCCTTTTCCTGAGCGCCTGAAAATTAAAACTTCGGATCAGCATGACAACATGCTTGAGATCATTCGGCAAGTTAAGGTGAACATTCTGTTGTTGCAGGTGATTCAACAGATGCCACCTTATGCCATGGTTCTCAAGGATTTATGCACCAAAAATAGAAAAACCCATTTCCCAAGAAAGCTTTTCTTGCAGCAAATGTGAGTTCATTGTTGGCACAACCCACGCCAGTCAAATACAGGGACCCTGGTTGCCCTACTATTTATTGTGTGATTGGTGAGGTGTCAATACATCTAGCTTTATTGGACCTAGGTGCATCTGTCAATCTGCTGCCATATTCGGTTTACGTCCACCTCGGTCTTGGAGACCTTAAACAAAAAAAACCACTCTTCAACTGACTGATTGGTCAATGAAGAAATCGAGGGGCATGGTGGAAGATGTTCTTATCAAAGTGGGTGCATTTATCCAGTCGATTTCTTTGTTTTGGATACTGAACCTGTGCCAAACTGACTTGGACAAATTCCTGTTATTTTGGGACGACCATTTCTAGCGACTTCCAATGCCTTGATCAATTGCCGTAATGGTCTGATGCACTTGACATTCTAGGATCGTGTATCGTCGAATTATCTAATCACTTTTAGGGTTAATTAACCTCTACCTGCTCAATCAAAGATGTGCAGTGGAAATTAAAATAAAAGCAAGTAAAGACAAGAAATTCAGCAAACCACAAAAGGCCCCAGAAGATTTTATAGAGGTTCGGCCTCCCGCCTACTTTCTCTCTTGCAAGCTCCGCTCAATCTCCCTCGAGCTCCGCATACGTCTTCACTATCAATCTCGTTCCGGACTGAGATTAAGCCTTTTACAACACAAGCTCCGCAAACAACCCTTGCTAACTTGATTTCTTCCTCTCACAACCCGAGAGGGAACACTTCGGGCCTTAACCGAAATCCTTGCTTCTTGATAGACAATTGAGTGGAACAATCACTCTCGAGCATGTGCACAATGATCTAAAGTGTGGAAGTTTGGCTTGGAGAGTAGGATTGGGGAATTTGGATCTTGGGAGTTTCTCTAAGATGTATTGGACAATTTGGAGTGTAAGAGTTGTTTAATTGTGTCTTGGTAACGATCTACAGGTTCAGGAGTACCTTCTTGGAGAGAACCTGTGGCAGCGGAATGGATCGGCGATCACCTCACGGAATCCTCTGGAGCACCGGTCGGTCTTCTACTCTCTTGGAGAAGAAGCACGAGTCCACAACCCAAGAGTCCACGGATTGACTTGGTGGAGGTGGAGGGACGAATGGGAGAGAGAGGGAGAGGTGGCGGCTAGGGTTTGGTGGGGCTAGGGTTTGCACACATGAACATCCATCCAATGGGAGGCTCCCCTCCTTATATAGATGGCCCCACCCTAAACACTAAATGTGTAGTCCAATGGGGATGCGCCATGTGTCAGTGCTTTGGGCAAATATCTTATTAATCCTAGATTAATCCAATATCTCCCACTTGCACAATAGCACGATAACAACATGTCATCTGCCTTTGTGTCCCTGACACATATGCATATATCCCTGATACATACAATCACATAATGGCAATATATCACCTCTCTATGTGTCCCCGACACACATGTATACATCCCTGATATATACAACTATTCCTCTCTCCAAGAACGCATCCACAATACGCAAGTCTCTAATCATGTATCCCCGATACAAGATCATTTGTGTCCCCGACACATGCACTCTTCCGATCATACGGATAAATGGGTCGTGCGACCGGTGACGCATCTGCAATTAGGAGTCTCAAACTAGAAACCTTACTAGAAGGCCAGAATGACAACATCCTCACAAAAATAATAATTAAGCAGTCAAATGCACATCACTGTTCCCCAGGTTTACTCAGAAACTCATTTGACATGAATGGTATCTCGATCCCTCGAAGAGAATACCTTCTTGTCCTCAAGGTACTTGCTACTGTATCCAATACTGTTGGGTCCAGCAAATACTTTTAGTGCAGTCGAGTCAAACCTTTCCATTTGCCCCAGACCGAATCTGTCATGGTCATAGATAACATCCCAAAGTAGCCACATCAACCCTTTGCTTCATTGTGTCGTCGAAGGTCACTGAGGGTAACTAATGACAATCAAGTCTTGGACTCACACAGTGAAGGAGCAGGGATCCATCCTTTCACTTCCCAATGGTCGCTCAACACATGTTGTATGACAAACATGTTATGGTGGATTATACTGTACACAACAGTATGGCTGTCTCTCAACACCATACAAGTCTTAGTCCAGTCGCACCCCCTCTGCGCCTGACCCGAGCTTCATCATTGTCGCCTTAACACCATACAGGTGCCACCTGGCACCACATGTGCTGCTCGCACTTGGCTTCTATAGGTCACATGAATCGTGAGAACATTCATGTCAATCCTCACCAACATAGAGGATCTCATCTTGATTCCTAATCAAGGCGACTGTTCTATCATGAACTGCTCTGGATCTATCATACAAGATCTCTTCATGATCAATCTCATCTCTGCTCGCTATCAAAAGTGCCAGAGGCGAATGCTCGTGTGAGTGAGCATTCTTCAGCCTATTGATAGAATAATATTTTATGCTAGAACAACTACATCAACCAAACAGATATAGTCGAAAGGAAAAACACAATCACTCATAAAAGGAAGTCAGACATGCCAATACATCAAAGTCTGCGTAAGCCTAAGGACTTCACATGAGACACAAATGAGTCCTTAGCTATGGCTTTGGTAAGAGGGTCAGCTACCATAAGACTAGTAGATACATGTCTTAACACAACTTCCTTTCTCGCTATAATGTCCTTCACAAAGTGCTCCATGCTTGGGTTGGACTGGTATCGACTCACCATTCCCACAACATAACAAATGTCTGGCCTAGTACACATCATAGAGTACATGAGGCTTCCCACAACATTGGAGTATGGAACCTTGTCCATTTTGGCCTTCTCTTCAGGAGTCTCAGGATGCTTATCAAGGCTTAAGTGCAAACCCTTCTCAACAGGAGTGTCGATTGGTTTGCATTTGTCCATATGGTATTTCTTTAAGATGTCGTTAATGTAAGTCTCTTGAGACAATCCCAGAAGTCTCTTGGACCTATCTCTAACAATCTTGACACCAAGGACGTAGCTAGCTTCACCCATGTCCTTCATATCAAACGTGGAGGACAACCACTCTTTAGTGGATTTCAGCAACTCTTTTGCTATTGCCAGCCATGAGTATGTCATTAATATACAAGGTTAGAATGACAAATTTACCATTGGATCTCTTAACGTACACACAGTGATCTTCCTCAAGCATAGAGAACGCATTCTCTGATATAGCTTGATGGAAGCGAATGTTCTACTGTCTTTTGGTTCGGCGGTAAGTCGACCAAGTCCCAGACTCGATTAACTTTCATCGACTCCAACTCTTCCTTTATAGCTTCTAACCACTCTTTAGCATTTGGACCTTGCAAAGCCTCTTTCAAGGTCTTCGGTTCTTGCTCATCGATTACTGTCATCCCGGATGATTCATAATCAATTTCTTCTTGAGCTATCATGAGGTCCTCTTCCTCTAAGCGAAATCGCCTACGAGGAATGAGCCCGCGTTTACTTCGACGCAGATGGGTATCTGATGGCTCATCCTCCGTGAGAGCTATCAGATCCTCAGCATTGCTGCTCCCACTAGGATTGACTGGTGGAACCTCATGTTCAACTTCCAGATCCTGATCCCATGGAGTGGCAATGTCCTCATCTTGTTGTTCAAAGAAGTCCACTGACTCTTTGATAGCTCCAGCAAGGGTTGGAAAATCATTTTCCAAGAATGTGGCATCCCTAGACTCCAGTTCCGTCCTTCTTTCATTCTTGTCTAACCCGATAAAAACATAACCTTTGGAGAGATCACTGTATTTTGCAAAGATACACTTTTTCCCTCTAGGTCCTAGTTTTCCATATCGGTGACTAGTAGAATGAATGTATGCCGTGCATCCCCAAGGACGCAGCAGACTAAAATCAGGCTTCCGTCCAATCCATAACTCATATGGAGTTGAGGGAACTGATTTTGTTGGACTTCTATTGAGGATATAGGCAGCAGTCATTAGAGCATCTCCCCAAAACGAAATTGGCAAGCTCGCATGCGCCATCATGGATCTAACCATGTCTAGCAACGTTCTATTCGTTCTCTCGACAACACCATTTTGCTGAGGAGTATAAGGCATAGTGAGTTGTCTAGATATCCCTTTTTCATCACATAACTCTTTAAACATTATGGAGAGATACTCCCCAACTCTGTCCGTTCTGAGAGTTTTTATCTTATTATCCAATTGATTCTCTACCAAGCTCATGAATCTCTTAAAGCATTCTAGAGCTTCTGACTTGTGAGAAATAAGATAAATATGACCATATCTAGTGTAGTCATCAATAAATGTGATGAAGTAACTTTGTCCATGTCTAGTACGCACATTCAAAGGTCCACCAATATCCGAGTGAATTAATTCTAAAGGAGAAGTAGCCCTAATGGCTTTTCCGAACGGTTTTCTAGTTGCCTTTCCAGCTAGACAAGATTCACAGGTTGGCAATTCAAATTTGGAGCATTCTCCTAATACCCCCTCATTTGCCAACCTGTTCATCCGGTCAACACCAATGTGACCTATTCTAGCATGCCACATAACTGAATCTTTATTCATGGAACTTTGGCTCATAAAGGCACTAGTATTACGATTGAAATCATAAATTGCGTCCAACACAATAAAACCGTCTGAAAGAAAGGCACGTCCATAATAAATGTTAGCAAGGTATAAACCCATATCATTGTTCTCAAAAAACAACTTTAAAACCATGTCTCATCAAAACAACAACAGAAATAATATTTTGCCGTATACCTGGTGCATACAACACGTCGTGATGTAATAGGATCCGGCCACTTCGCAAAGCCACTTTGCATGTGCCAACTCCAAGAACTTCAATGTTAGTGTTGTTCGCCATGTTTATTCGCCTCCCACTTGGAACACGGCGATATTCCACGAAGGCAGAACGATCCTTTGTTACGTGGTCCGTGGCACCTGAATCCACAATCCACACCGGAAATGATAAGTGAGCATCACAGAACTAGTCACGTTACAATTCGAGGGTTTACACAAAGTAATTACCTTTTGCTCAGTGCACTCACGAGCAAAATGTCCAGTCTTTCGGCAGTTAAAACAAGTCACATTAGACTTATCTTTCCCACCTCCTGATCCTCGAGGTCGTTTCTTTTCAGCTTTGTTTTCTGTTTTGTTCTTATTTGCACCCTTCTTGCCTTTAAATCCCTGAGCTCTATCTCTTTTGCGCTTAAAACCTGCACTCCTCCTCCTTCAGCAGCAAACACTTCAGTTAGAGGGGCTTCCGCAAGCATGCGGTCCTCCTCCATCTCTAGGTGTTTTGCGGCCTGGTCAAATGTCCTGATCTCATCAGCATGGGTCAAATGGACCTTCATATGCTCTCAACTCTTCGAAGGCAATGATCTGATGAGAGCAGACACTTGCTCCTCATCGGTCTTAGCACGACCAGCAGCACTCAGCTCGCTAATCATGTTTGACATTGCGGTAATATGCTGCCTCATTGTGTGACCTTGGCGCATTTTATACCCATCAAACATGAGCCCAAGCTGGCAGGCCCTTGTGACGGAGGTCACTCTGTACAAAAACTTCATACCTTCCCACAACGCCTTTGCAGTTCGCAATTTTTCGAACCGCAGTAACAGATCATCTCGCATCGAACTCAGAATTGTAATGCGAGCAATACGGTCTTTCTTTTTCCATGCATTATAGACATCCATATTTCCGCGATGCTGCGCAGTGTTCCCCTCCTCGGGGGGAGACATAGTTTGGGTTATATTTTCTAACATGTCCTGATCCTCTAAGAGATACTCAATTTTACGATGCCAGAGATCGTAATTCCTTTCATTGAGTTTATCTCCTCGAGTCAGATCAGCGACAATGCTTTTGGAAGCAGCCATAAAAAATCTAGGACAAAAACACATAGCGATACATGAGTTCTAGCATAAAATACAACGAGCTACAATAGTCATAAAAAAATAAACTGACTTAATAGCTATAGCATTCAGACCAAAAGAAAACATAAAGCATTCGATCAAATCCTCATGCAATAGTTAATAAAGCCATTTTACTAATCTATATATTGAGCTCCATCATGATTTAGAGACCCCAAAAAAACATTTAAATCATGGCAAATCAGCAAATAAAGAAACTATTGCCGCCGGTTGCAATGTGGTTTACAGAAAACACTTCTACCTTGCAACTCCCACTAGGCATGTATGTTAAAAAAAACGTTTCCTTTCAAAAAAATCAAACAAGATCACACAGAAATCGATTGCTACATTACTTCCATATCAAGCTAAGGATCCCCCCATAGGGATTTAGCCTCTTAGACGAGAACCTGCATGAGCCTTATAGCAATAATATCGCAATAATAAAAAATAAAGGAGCCCCTCGTCTCCGTAGGGCAATAAACAGTCCACAGTCCATAATTATTACAGTCCATAAATATTACAGTCCATTGCGATATCTATTGCAAATAGAAATGAATGAATGAAATTACGCTCAACTCTCAATAAGGCAGTAAATAAAATCAGCAACCATTCATTCCATATAGGCACAATCTTTCCATACGTTAGCACAATCCGACGTATGAAAAAAATACCATAAAGTGTGCACCTCTTTCAATCAAGAAGGAAGTTAAGCATAAGGAAACAATGCATTTATGGTGCACGAATATTGGTAAAAAACGTGTTAGGTAATAACAACCAATCTCCACAATAATCATTCTCAAAACAGAATTTTTTTTCTTCTTTCCCTAATCAATATAATCGTGATAGCACAAAAAATTATCCTACTTTGATTTGGAAAGAAAAAATCCAAAATTCTATTGTGGAGAGCAACACATATTTGTGCATCAAAGGAAAGCATTCAAAAATACTTTTAAGGCAATAAAACTCTAGCCCATAATATCCCCTCAAAAAATTTCAGAATTACCCAATCTTTCCTTAATCAATATAAGCATGCAATCAACAATAATTATGCTACTTGTATTGGAAAGAAAAATTCGAAATTCTTTGGTGGAGGGTAACACATAAATGCACATATGATGAAAAGGAAATATTTCAAATGAAATGCATGCTATCATTCCCAAAAAAAATCCAAAAATCCTTAATGAGATCAACATATATGTGCATTTAATCATAAAGGAAATATTTCAAATGAAATGCAAGCTATCATTCCAAAAAAAATATTTCCGAATTATACAATATGGTAACTCAATATTCATGTATGTGCATGATTTTACAATAAACATCTAATCCTAGATGCATGCACATGTGATTAAAAATTACATATACATGAATAAGGCAACAAGCATCTAACCTTAGATGTATGCACAATCAAATCATACAATCCGAAATGTATGATCACATTATATGATACATGCAATAATTAACTCTTGTAAAATTATCATCATATTTCAAACAACAAATATGCGCATATCATCAAGAACACACAAACTCTTGCCGCAAGCTTGAAGGATGAAAGAAATATGCGCAACAAACATAGATTAACATGTAACCCTAGGTACATGCATAAAATGAAATCTAAGCTATGCGCAAGAATGAAATAATGATGAAACTTGTAATACAATTCGCATGTAATGAAATGAATCAAGAAAACATGCGCAAGGGTGAGGAAATATGCCATCAAACCCTAGGCGCATGATGAAGAGAAAAAAACCACACATGTATGCGATTTCTCTCAAAATAGCTACCGAAATTATTTCAACATATATGAAATAAGAAAGTGCTCAAAAAACATTCGGAGGTGACCAAGATGGCTCTGATACCAATGTTAGTTTATAACGATCTACAGGTTCAGGAGTACATTCTTGGAGAGAACCTGTGGCAGCGGAATGGATCGGCGATCACCTCACGGAATCCTCTGGAGCACCGATCGGTCTTCTACTCTCTTGGAGAAGAAGCACGAGTCCACAACCCAAGAGTCCACGGATTGACTTGGTGGAGGTGGAGGGACGAATGGGAGAGAGAGGGAGAGGTGGCGGCTAGGGTTTGGTGGGGCTAGGGTTTGCACACATGAACATCCATCCAATGGCAGGCTCCCCTCCTTATATAGATGGCCCCACCCTAAACCCTAAATGTGTAGTCCAATGGGGACACGCCATGTGTCAGTGCTTTGGGCAAATATCTTATTAATCCTAGATTAATCCAATAGTAAGTGCAACCGTGATTCCTACGAAAGTGAGTTTGTATTTCTTGTTTTTTATATGCTTTTCCTTTCTTTCATATTTTCTCTTCCTTTGTTTAGCTCAGGACTAGCAAAAGGTAAGTGTGGGGGTATTTGATTAGTAGCATATCATGCAACATATTCATGCTATATATCCTTTATTTTACCCCAATTTTGTGCTACTCGAGTGTTTATTGAAGTGTTTTAGGAGTTAGGCAGTAAAGAAGAGGAAGGGAGAGAAAATGACCAAATGTAATAAGAATGGACTTAATTGAAGACTTCTGGACCCATTTGTAATGCACAAGGACTGGATCACAAATCAAGAAGGACCCAGGTGAAAACCTGGAGGTACCCAATGGTAAAGAACAAAATCTTGTGCCACATGACTTGAATCAGATAAGTATTTCTCCAATTAAAACCAAATCGGGTCGAGATAGTGGACCAGAGCTTCACCACATGTTCCAATCAAAGAAATACAACATCAGCCAAAAATTCAACCTGATCGGACCTACATGATCCGCCACTGCCGGATCAAATTGTTCCACATGTTCTCAAATTTCGGTCATGGGTCGGGTATATGGGTCAGACCATTCCAGGACCATCAGGTGTGATTTAGAGCCGTCCGATTATTTCCCGGTGAATCCTAACCATGTATTAGTCTATATATACCATTGTAATCCCTCCTCTCCCACTTCTTCATGCTTGTCCATTAGTTTTAGGCTTTATTTTGCTGCTCATTAGTGTAAGAGGAGAAGAATGAGGAACTTTGTAATCTTTTCATTTCAAGTTAGTTGAGTCTGGTTCTTTCCATTAATGTCTTTACTTTGATCCAATTTCTTTGATGATGTTGTTTGCTTAATCTTGTTTTTCTTCATTTCCATTATGGGTTTATGTTGTTTTTATGATTTCTTTAGTTTTAGATATGAGTAGGGAGTAGTCCCTCCCCATTTGGGGGTGGAGAAGAAGGTGATGTGATTATGTGATGTATGAGGTGTGCGTGTTAATCTTAATCCTTTGTCTTACATGATTTCCATAACCATCTAATGAGATTTCACTCTTATCTTTGATGTGCTAATGCTCTTGAGTGAAGCTTAGCACATGCATAGATTAGTGGGCCTATTTTATGGGGAATGATGAGGTAAGGATAAGGATGGAGTAGAAGAAGAAAACAAGACATGTGCATGCATGTGCTCATGTTGGCTTTATCCTAATTAATGTCTTGTATGTTTTAATGATTGTGATAAATCTTATTTCATGTGGAGACATAGTTGGATTTGAGTCATGATGCATGTGAACATATTATCTTCATTTCAATTATTGTTTTTTATGTTGTAATGATAAGGTTTTATCTTATTTCATGTGGAGACAAAGTTGGAGTTGAGTTTAATGGATTTCATGTATGGCATGTTTTGATGAGCACATTTGAACACACACAAATACACATATTTTTGTATTCACTTTCTCTCTCGACCCCCTAAGGGGTTTACTTTTTGTTGTGTTGTTGTCCGATTTCCTACGCGTCGTAGTGTAATTTTGGTCGCATCTCTCTCCTTCTTCTTCTCCCCCACTCGAGTATCGCGAATTCGACTCGTGCGTGCTCCCTGTGGACCGACTCGTACTTGCCACCGCTTCAACGTGGTTGTGCACTTGCGGTATTTTAACTGATTCATCTATATACATAGTTGATGAGGTTATCGAGTTTTGCACTGGATACCTAGCGAACACCAAAAGTATTGGACTTCCTAACAATCGTTATGATGAACATTCAGATGGTAAAGGGACGCGTGGGATGAAAATGTTAAATCCAAATGTCGAAAACTTAATGACAACATATTTCTATGTGTTGTGCAATTCTAATGAAGTCCATCCTTATATAAATGAACACATGAATCTTTTAAAAGAAAGAAATCCTTTATGGAGTCATCAACAAGTAATTAATTATCACAATAAGAATTTCATCTCTTGGTTTAAAAAGGTTGCTTACAAGTGTGATGTTTCGGAAACAATACAGTGGTTGGCCTACGGTCCGCATTCTGCTGTTACGATGATATCAATGGATACACATTTTACACTATTTCTGAAGATGCCAAAGGTATTGTTCATAATAGTGGGGTTACTTTAATAGCAGTGGCTTTGCATGTGTCTAGTTTTAAAGACAAGAATCTGGTATACACTGACATATCCTATTACGGGGTAATTGAAGACATATGGGGGCTGAACTTTGTCAAATTCAAAGTGCATGTATTTAGATGTAAGTGGGTTGACAATAAAAGTGGAGTTCGAGTGGATGACTTGGGGTTCACCTTAATTGATTTTTCGAAAGAAGTATTTAAAGGAGAACCTTTTATTTTAGCCCCCCAAGCGAAACAAGTCTTCTATGTGGTTGATCCATGTGATAGGAAATGGTCAGTAATTTTAGAAGGGAATAAAAAAATTGTATCAGATGGTAGACTCACCAAGTATGAAGAGACACCACCTTTCTCTAAGCAAGTACCCGAGTTGAAGTCACTAGATGACGAAATACATGTTGAGACTAAGATCGCAAGAGATGACCACGGTGAAGGTATATGGATTGAGAATCTGTTAAGGAAAAGAAATCCTAAAGGTGAAGTGTAATTTTCAATAATAACCATTTGATGTCTTGATTTTACTTTTTAATGTCTTCATTTTAATTTTTATAGTATCATGACTCCGAAAAAGAAACCCACTCCATTAGAGTCTGAGGCCTTAAAGATTTACAGTTCATGACACTAGTGCAGAAAAGGGAATATACGTAGGATATACGACTTATAGACGTCGGATATAGGACTTCCCTAACCCAACGTCTATCTATGTGTTGTATATAGCTAGGCGTCAGTCACTCAAAGGCCGACGTCTATTCCTAACAAATAGATGTCGGTCGTAAGTTAAAAACCGACGTGTAGTCTTAACAAATTGACGTCGGTTGTAACGTACGACCGACGTCTAGTCCTAACGAATAGACGTCGGATATATGTTACAACCGACGTCTATATTCTTCGAATTAAGGAATATGCGTCGCATTTTCCTAATAACCGACTTCTATACCCTTACCAGATTAAAAAAATAAAAACAAAATGGAACAATCATAGTTTCCTGTATAACAAACACATTCATCCTGCAACAGAAAAATATTCATCCACAAATACACATTCATCCAATGAGCATACACAAATACAATCATTCATCCACAAGGATACATACACAAACACTTGGCATTCATTCACAAAGATGTTTGATGATATTGAAGAACAAATTGTGCGTTGGTAATACAAAGAAACATGTTAAATAAAAATGCATATTTAATTACAAAGAGTTCATGATATAAGTACTTGTTAGTTCATTAACATGTTGGTAATAAAATAGCAAGCCATCGCTGGCGAGTATCATCGAGCACCTTTTGCGAGTAGGGATCGCTATTATTTTGGAAGACCTATAAAAATACAAGAACAAAATATTAATATCTAAATAATGAAACTATAATTATACAACTGAAAATGATATATATTACGTCACATAGGGCTGTAGGATTGTATGGGCCTCTAATTCTAATCACTTTTAATCCTAATTACCTACTTGTTTAACGATCAAACATATGCAGTGTAATTTAAAACTAAACAAGCAAGTAAAGGAACGGAAAATGCAAAGCACAATGGATACGGGGGATTTTACAGAGGTTCGGCACCCCACCCGGGTCCTAGTCCTCTCTTGCAAGCTCCGCTCGGATCACCGAGCTCCGCTTACGACTTCACTAACTAGTCCCTGTTCCGGGCCGGGAGAGAACTCCTTTACAATCTTCAAACTCGCGAACAACCCACGGCGAGTTTGGCTCCTCCTCTCACAATCTGAGAGGGAAACTTCGGGCTCTCACCGAAGTCTATACTCTTGTCTTGGGCTTTCGCCAAGACCGTTGCTTCTTTGATAAGAATGGAGTGGAACAACACTATCTAATCTTGAGCACACTTGAGTAGAATATGGAATTGATTACTATGTGTGGAAAGTTTTGAGCTTTGGAGTGTGTGGAGAAGTCTCTTTAATGTATTGGACAAATAGTAGTGGTAGAGTTGTGTTAAAATGTGTTTTACAACTCTATTTATAAGCTCCAAAAGCGTTATAGCCGTTGGGGATGAATTGGGTAAAGATTGTGTAAGATACACAAAACAAAAACTAACAGGACCCAATTATGAGTAAGTTCGTCGACCGGATCGGGTTGAACGGTCGACCATTTGCCAATTTAGAACTCAGTTCGGTTGACCAGTAAAAGAATGGTCGACCGCCAAAAGCTATAATCTTGGAACACTTAAGTGATCGGTCGAATACCGAGATAGGTTCGGTCGACCGATTCACACCAGACACTTTGGGGTGGACAAACAAGATCATATTCGGTCGACTGAAACAAGGTCCACAGTAGACTGAAAACTGACAGGCACTTTGGGTTTGTCAAGGGACATAAGTTCGGTCGACTGAACAATGTCCTTGGTCGACCGATACACAAAATGTATTTGGGGTATTTGGAGATAATACGAATACGACCGTTGGGTATAATACGACAAAACAAACGGTCGGAAAAAAATGTTAACTCGATTGACTGAAAAGGTCTGCACGGTCGACCGAACTTGGGCAGTTAAACACTAACAGGATATATGATCACTCGGTCGACCGAACGGTCTGTTTCGGTCGACCAAATGTTGGCAGACTGTTCAGGTTTTGGTTTAGTGTTTTCCGGTCTAAGTTTGGGTGATCTATTGAAGTCCAAATGATATGAAATTTTGAAGGGAATGTGTTCTAAAAGTTTTACTTTTAAATGTCAATTATTATGAATTGAATGAGAAATCATTTTGTTCCTTGTTTATGTTATTCGTCTTTTAGAAGTGTTAAGGAAGAGGCTCTTGGTCCTTAACCGTAGAGCTCTAAAAGATATTGGTTTACATAAAACAAAAGATATTCGCAATCATGGTAATTAACATGGGACATTAATTACCGGGTTAAGATTGTCGTGTCGGTCATAGATCATTGTAGCTCTACAAGTCAGTGACAACACAGGTATGCAAAAGAGGAAAATATTACTTTTGTATACTGAATAGACCTAACAAGTAAAATATTATAGGAATGTGTTTCTGTGTCATTAATATTTTACTGTGTCTTTGGTCCTTTGATATGAGACTTATATCCGATCGCTTAAGGAGTTCTTAATTAGACTAGTGTCTTGAGCTATCAATGAGTGTAGTGTAAAGGCATTAGTTGGTTAAGTATAACTTTCGTTGGAGAAGATAGTTAGTCAAAAGATTATCATTGCCCCTCTTAATTGAGTGATGATATTAGTGGGCCCCTTGATAAAGCAAAGTTGTAATGTGGACAATGTGATTTGAGTTAAGTCACATATTTATAACTAGCTTAAAGAGATCAAGAAATGAATACTAATACAAAAATGACACAATACTACTTTGTGTGTATTCTTAATATCATGAGGCAAGGGACAGACACAAATGGTGCACTCCATCACTAAATGGATCGGGTTTTGGTTCGAGTGGAATTAAGACATCTAACTAATTGGGAGCTATAATGTGTAGCTAGACACCGCTTATAGCTTGTGATATTAAGCTCTTAATATCACTGCCAACTTAGTTTAGATCCTCCCATAGGTCACACCACAAAACTGGGAAACAAGAAATGGGGATTTTGAGTTCATAAGATGTGTCGGGTTTCATGTAGAAAATATGACACATGGGGTGAACAAGCAAAATCAAAATTATGTTATGATTAATAACATAATTAGAATCTAAATTAAATTCGTATGTGATGTAAATATTATGGGGTGTAATGATTGATCATTACATAGGATAATATGTTACATAAGTTGTGAATTTACTATTAATCCCGAAATGTCAAATTTTGTAGGGGTTAAACCGAAATTTGACAAGTCTACAGAACAGTGCTCCAACGGTCGACCGGTTAGCAGTAAACGGTCGACCGATCGGGCACGGTCGACCGAACATGTCTCGACCGATAACAGGGAATTTTCATCTGTTCGAACGGTCGACCGAATGTAATCGGTCGGTCGACCGAACATAGCGATGGAATAATTCCTGTTACGAACGGTCGACCGAGTTATTGAACGGTCGACCGAAACCTGGTTAGAGCGGTCGACCGAACCTCCAAACGGTCGACCGGTCCAAACGGTTAATGCAGAATTAATTTAAGAATTAATTAGATCATGCATGGAATTGCTCCATAATTGATTTAATTCGTGGCTAATATTATTTATTATTAAATAATGGATGGTTAGATGGAATTTTGCATGAAATCATGGGCAAGAGGTTGCACATGAATAGGTAATTTGGAGAGAACTTATAAATACAAGTTTATCTCATTACCTCCTTAATTCATTTTCATTGCTTTCTCATGCAAAAATTCTCTCCCCATAATTCTCCATGAAAATTCCCTGATTCTTAAATTTAGTTTAGTTCTTAAGAGATCATCTTCTCAAGAGAATTAAAGAGGGGTTAGTAATTGGATTCTAAACCCTATCGGAGATTGAGAGACTAGCTTCTCTCTCTTCGATCTTGTTTAGAGTTTGGTGAATACTCGGAGGCATCCGGCGCAGCAAGGAGCATCCCCAACGTCTCCGAATCTTTAAGAAGTTTTAGAGAACTTCTAGGTATGAATTTCGGAGCCCATATTTGTTTTAATAAAGTTTTGAAACTAGATATTGAAACAAATTGATGCATTCATGAAATAAATCATAGAAAATTGTAAATTGATCCTTATTGTGCATAAAAATTTCGAAAATATACATGCATAATTAAACATGAAATCCTACAGTGGTATCAGAGCATAGGGTTCAATTTTCTCATGATTTATGGCTGTAAACGAATTTAGTTTACCATGTAGGATTTAAACAATTCAATTTACCGGTTTTTTCGGTCTATGAATGTTTGTTGATGTAATTCTCCATAATAATTCGTTCTGAATGTTTTAAGTGTTTTAAAATATGCCATGTAATTATTAGAATTAAGATTTAGACATTTGTCTAACTTGCAATAATTTCGTTTTAAGTATAAACGATTATTTTGTAAGAGAATCAACAAAACCGAAAAACTGCATTTCATCTTTCCATTGGAAATTGGATGGACAGCGGTTCATAATTAATTTTTGAACTATGGATGCATGAAAAATGTTTTTAATGGATTTCAAAATGTTTTTCAAAGAATTGTTTGGGATTCTAGGTGCTTGATAAACTAGGGTGTATAGTTTATAGCGATATTGCGTGCATGGATGCTCGAGTTGTTTTTGCAGGAATTGTGAGTTTGTATGTTCCAAATCAGCGGCTATGAATGTTTATAATTGTTATAATACAGGGGCTTATGTATGTAAAAGCCAAATTCTCTATTTCCATGTTTTAGATAAATTGCATATGCATATGAGAGGTTTTTACATAGGACTTGCACTAGTCGGTTTTTATCGAATGTGAGAAGCATGTTTATTTTCTGTAAAATCTACATCTCCGGTGCAAGAGGAAGTCGCCGCTGTAGCGCATCGATCGAGGATCGAAGATCGGGGATCGAGGATCAAGGATCGAAGGGAACATATAAACTCACAGGATGTGGATTGTGTGAATGTTTAATTTCTGGTTTTTTAATTTCTGCTATGCATGTGATGAATGCGATGAATGTTAGGATGTGTATGAATATTAATATGCATGATAACCTAAAATTCCAAATCACATGTAAATATATTAAATTGTCCAACAAAAATTAAGAATACTTTCCATCTTATTTCATCCACTAGCAGCCATTGATTGAGGGATACTCTGCTCGCCCTTAGCGGGAGATAACTCCCTCCATCTTTGGGAATAGTGGGAGATATAATGGTTGTCTGTTGTTGTGCCACGATTAAATGTATGAGGTGCGTTTCACCCTAGTGAACCCCAAGTATGTTTAGTTGTGAATACAATGGATAAACGTATCTCGTATCAAATGAAAATAAGTTTTCTTAACATTACCTAGAGCCCTCGCTCGGTTTTGGGAAAAAGTTTTTCTTACGAGGATAGGTCGCATTCCCTCATAATTAAAACGTCAAGAATCACAAGAGTTTGAAGATGCTAATATTGCTAAAATTCAAAAAGGTTGTGATTAGAAAAATGATTTTCTTACCTTGATGTTGTAATATATTCGATAGCCCTTAGCTAGTCTATGTTACAATTAATGGAATCTTGTATTGTTGCATTTATGGGCAAGTTTTTTATTTGCAACATTTACATTTATATTCGATATATGTATGCATGTGTATTAAAACATAAAATTGGCATTAAAACCTATATGATTTATTTTGTAGAAAAATGTCGAACGTCCAACCTATCGTACGATCCATGATAGAAAAACACCCTTTAGCGAATGATGGCTCAAACTTCATAAGTTGGCAACTCAAACTCAACATCGTGTTAAAGTTTGAGAAACTATCTCACATTTTGGAAGGTCCAATCCCAAAGTGGAATGAGAGATTAACCGATGAAGAGAAAGAGGCTAAAGCCAAGTGGGAAGACCAAGAGAACCAAGTTCACGGTCTTATGTTAGCATCCATGGGTGACTTGCTTCAAGCGAAATACTTGGATTCAAAACCCAAGAAGACCATGGAGGCTCTATCAAAGATGTTCATGGATAGTGCCCGAAAGGAGCGCTATAAGACCACCATCGCACTCACAAGGTGCCACATGGCGGAGGGAACATCGGTATCTATGCATTTTCTCACGATGCAAGGATACCTTGAGAAGTTGGCAAAGCTCTCTTCACCAATGCCGGAAGACATTGCTGAAGATATGATTCTTGGTTCTCTAGCCCCATCCTTTAAGGACATTGTGATGCACTATCATGTGCATGAAAAAGGGGTGAGTCTTGAGGAGCTTCACAACGCTCTCAAAACTGCTGAAGTTGACATGGGCAAGGGTAGGGACAAGCAAGTCCTTGCCGTCCATGGAAGGAGCCAAAAGATTGGTAAAGGAAAGGGCAAATCTACCAAAAGTGGTTCAATCAAGAGCAAGGGAGTAGGAGGTGCTCATAAGAGTGCCTCGAGGGGGAAATCTCAGAAATCTCCAACTCCCAATACGGAGTACTTTCACTGCGGTGAAAAAGGACACATCCGGCCAAATTGCCCCAAGTACAAGGAAGACCTTGACAACGGAGTGATTGAACGTCGGCGCCCCAAAAAGGCCAAAGGTATATTTGTTATTGAAATAAATTTAGCCACCTCTGTCCAGGATTGGGTAATTGATACCGGATCTTGTGCTCACATAGTTTCTAATGTGCAGCTACTCATGGATAGGAAGGAACTCGTAAGGAACGATGTAGAATTGAAGGTCGGAAATGGTGCGAACGTGTCTGCGGTTGCACAAGGTTCTGTGGTGCTTCAATTATGTAGTGGTTTAAATTTATGTCTAAAGAATGTTTATTATTTACCTTCGATTAGCAAGAATATTATTTATGTATCATGTCTGGATATGGATAATTTTAATATAAATATTTCAAATTCTTGTTTGTCTATATCAAAGAATGGTGTTTTCTATGCAAATGCGTTAATAAGGAATGGTCTCTATTTTCTTGAATTGAATAATAAACAAATCTTTAATATCAATAACAAAAGACTTAAGACCACTCACGAGAATGATACTCTCTTGTGGCACTATCGACTTGATCACATAAATGAAAAGCGCATCAAGAAATTGCAAGAAGCTAACCTTCTTGGTCTACTTGATTTTAAATCATTGGAGACGTGCCAACCATGTTTAATGGGAAAGATGACCAAAAACCTTTCAAGAAGAAAGGCCTAAGGGCGAGTGGCTTGTTGGATTTGATACATTCCGATGTATGTGGTCCAATGAGTACTAGTGCACGAGATGGTTTCAGGTACTTCATTACGTTCACAGATGATTATAGTCGTTATGGCTATGTTTATCTAATGAGAAACAAAAGTGAATCCTTCGACAAGTTCAAAGAATTCAAGAATGAAGTAGAGAACCAACTCGACAAGAAAATCAAGTCTCTACGAACGGATCGTGGAGGTGAGTACTTAAGTGCCGAATTTGACTCATACCTAAAGGAGTTTGGTATTGTACCTCAACTCACCCCTCCCGGTACACCTCAGTGGAATGGGGTATCCGAAAGGAGGAATAGGACATTGCTCGACATGGTTCGGTCAATGATGAGTCATGCGGAATTACCTATTTACTTTTGGAGTGATGCACTACAAACTGCGGCTTACACACTAAATAATGTTCCATCCAAATCCGTGGAGAAAACTCCTTATGAGCTATGGAGTGGTAAAACACCTAAGCTCAATTTTCTCAAGATTTGGGGTTGTGAGGCTTACGTCAAGAGATTGATGTCGACCAAACTTCAACCAAAAGCGGATAAGTGCTTCTTTATTGGTTATCCTCGTGAGACAAGAGGATACTACTTTTGGCATATCACCTCCAATCGAGTGATTGTAGAGAGGGATGCCACATTTCTGGAAAAGGAATTTCTAGAAAGAGTAAAAAGTAGTGGGAGTAGGGTTGTGCTTGAGGAAACTCAAGATACTCTACAAGATCATGACATGAATGATGACATTCAAGATCATGAAGGCCCAACCGAGATCCCTTTGGTTAGTGGGAGCGTGAGCGAGAGACCATCACAAGAAATTGTGAGAGAATCTCAATCATCCCCACCAAGTGTTCGTTCAAGAGTTGAACGTGAACCCACTCCTCAAGAAATTGTGGAAGAAGTTCGAGAGACACGAGAACAACCAAAAGAACTTAGAAGGTCAACAAGGGAAAGGAAGAAACCCGATATCTATCTAGGACTTCATGAAATCATGGTACTAGATACCAATGATCCCTTGACCTTCCAAGAAGCAATGTATAGGGAAGACTCCAAACTATGGCTCGATGCCATGAAATCCGAAATAGAATCCATGTATGATAATCAAGTATGGGACTTGGTTGACCTTCCTCAAGGTAAAAAGGCCATTCATAATAAATGGGTTTTTAAGAGGAAGATGGACATGGATGGGAACCTGACAACCTACAAAGCAAGGCCTGTAGCGAAGGGTTTCACTCAAGTTCAAGGAATTGACTATGATGAAACTTTTTCACCGATTGCCATGTTCAAGTCTATTCGGATCATGCTCGCTATTGCCGCATTTCACGACTATGAAATATGGCAAATGGATGTCAAACGGCGTTCCTTAATGGGAACTTGGAGGAGGATGTGTACATGGTACAACCTCAAGGTTTTGAAGATCCAAAGAATAGCGAGAAGGTATGCAAGCTTCAAAGATCCATCTATGGATTGAAGCAAGCATCAAGGAGTTGGAACAAACGCTTTGACGAGGAAGTGAAGAAGCTTCACTTCATTCAAAGTAAGGAAGAACCTTGTATATACAATAAGGTTAATGGGAGCCATGTAGTATTCCTAATCATATATGTCGATGACATATTGCTTATGGGCAATCATATTCCTTTGCTTGAGCAAACGAGAAGTTCATTGAAATCTGCATTTTCAATGAAAGATATGGGTGAGGCTCAATACATCTTGGGAATCAAGATATATCGAGATAGATCCCGTAGACTCATTGGCCTAAGTCAACGTACATACATTGACAAGGTCTTGGAAAGGTTCAAGATGAACAACTCCAAAAAGGGCAGTGTGCCAATGAGTATGGGTGTGCAACTCAAGAAGTCTCAACGTGCGCAATCACGTAAGGACTTAGAGTACATGAAGGATGTCCCTTATGCTTCGGCAATTGGGTCGATCATGTACGCGATGACTTGCACATGACCCGATGTCTCGTATGCTCTAAGCGTGACAAGTCGTCACCAATCCAACGCAGGTCCCGAGCATTGGACTGCGGTCAAGAATATCTTGAAGTACCTTAACCGGACTAAGGATAAGATTCTTGTTTATGGAGGACAAAGGGAATTGATAGCTGAAGGTTACTCGGATGCGAGTTTCATGAGTGATCCAGACGATAGAAGGTCGCAATCAGGATACGTCTTCCTTCTGAATGGTGGAGTTATGAGTTGGCGTAGTTGGAAGCAAAGCACTACGGCCGACTCAACCACTGCTTCCGAAGTAATGGTTGTCGCTGAAGCGAGCAAGGAAGGAGTGTGGATTAAGAAGTTCCTTGAAGATCTTGGAGTAGTTCCCTCGAGCGAGGGACCAATAGAGCTATTTTGCGACAATAGTGCATCTATCTCGCAAATCAAGGATCCCAAATCACACCACAAAGTGAAGTACATGGATCGTAAGTACTTCGTGACGCGTGACCTCATCGACGAAGGCAAAATAAATCTATTATGGGTGGACACCAACAGCAACACAGCTGATCCATTCACAAAACCCTTATCCCAAGCCAAGGGCGAAATGCATTTCGAGTCCATGGGATTGAGGAACCATGTAGATTGCCTTGATGATTGATATGTAATGGGGTTTACCCTAGTTATTATTATTTTATGCATTGAGTATGTATGAGAAAGAAAACTTTAATAACAAGTGGGAGATTGAAGGGAATGTGTTCTAAAAGTTTTACTTTTAAATGTCAATTATTATGAATTGAATGAGAAATCATTTTGTTCCTTGTTTATGTTATTCGTCTTTTAGAAGTGTTAAGGAAGAGACTCTTGGTCCTTAACCGTAGAGCCCTAAAAGATATTGGTTTACACAAAACAAAAGATATTCGCAATCATGGTAATTAACATGGGACATTAATTACCGGGTTAAGATTGTCGTGTCGGTCGTAGATCATTGTAGCTCTACAAGTGAGTGACAACACGGGTATGCAAAAGAGGAAAATATTACTTTTGTATACTAAATAGACCTAACAAGTAAAATATTATAGGAATGTGTTTATGTGTCATTAATATTTTACTGTGTCTTTGGTCCTTTGATATGAGACTTATATCCGATCGCTTAAGGAGTTCTTAATTAGACTAGTGTCTTGAGCTATCGATGAGTGTAGTGTAAAGGCATTAGTTGGTTAAGTATAACTTTCGTTGGAGAAGATAGTTAGTCAAAAGATTATCATTGCCCCTTTTAATTGAGTGATGATATTAGTGGGCCCCTTGATAAAGCAAAGTTGTAATGTGCACAATGTGATTTGAATTAAGTCACATATTTATAACTAGCTTAAAGAGATCAAGAAATGAATACTAATACAAAGATGACACAATACTACTTTGTGTGTATTCTTAATATCATGAGGCAAGGGACGGACACAAATGGTGCACTCCATCACTAAATGGATCGGGTTTTGGTTCGAGTGGAATTAAGACATCTAACTAATTGGGAGCTATAATGTGTAGCTAGACACTGCTTATAGCTTGTGATATTAAGCTCTTAATATCACTGCCAACTTAGTTTAGATCCTCCCATAGGTCACACCACAAAACTGGGAAACAAGAAATGGGGATTTTGAGTTCATAAGATGTGTCGGGTTTCATGTAGAAAATATGACAAATGGGGTGAACAAGCAAAATCAAAATTATGTTATGATTAATAACATAATTAGAATCTAAATTAAATTCGTATGTGATGTAAATATTATGGGGTGTAATGATTGATCATTACATAGGATAATATGTTACATAAGTTGTGAATTTACTACTAATCCCGAAATGTCAAATTTTGTAGGGGTTAAACCGAAATTTGACAAGTCTGCAGAACAGTGCTCCAACGGTCGACCGGTTAGCAGTAAACGGTCGACCGATCGGGCACGGTCGACCGGACATGTCTCGACCGATAACAAGGAATTTTCATATGTTCGAACGGTCGACCGAATGTAATCGGTCGGTCGACCGAACATAGCGATTGAATAATTCCTGTTACGAACGGTCGACCGAGTTATTGAACGGTCGACCGAAACCTGGTTAGAGCGGTCGACCGAACCTCCAAACGGTCGACCGGTCCAGACGGTTAATGCAGAATTAATTTAAGAATTAATTAGATCATGCATGGAATTGCTCCATAATTGATTTAATTCGTGGCTAATATTATTTATTATTAAATAATGGATGGTTAGATGGAATTTTGCATGAAATCATGGGCAAGAGGTTACACATGAATAGGTAATTTGGAGAGAACTTATAAATACAAGTTTATCTCATTACCTCCTTAATTCATTTTCATTGCTTTCTCATGCAAAAATTCTCTCCCCATAATTCTCCACGAAAATTCCCTGATTCTTAAATTTAGTTTAGTTCTTAAGAGATCATCTTCTCAAGGGAATTAAAGAGGGGTTAGTAATTGGATTCTTAACCCTATCGGATATTGAGAGACTAGCTTCCCTCTCTCCGATCTTGTTTAGAGTTTGGTGAATACTCGGAGGCATCCGGCGCAGCAAGGAGCATCCCCAACGTCTCCGAATCTTCAAGAAGTTTTAGAGAACTTCTAGGTATGAATTTCGGAGCCCATATTTGTTTTAATAATGTTTTGAAACTAGATATTGAAACAAATTGATGCATGCATGAAATAAATCATAGAAAATTGTAAATTGATCCTTATTGTGCATAAAAAATTCGAAAATATACATGCATAATTAAACATGAAATTCTACAAATTTCGTGTGTGACTTCTATAGGGAACCTAGTGTGTGTTTGAGTAGTTTTTAGCTCAAGTATGCTCAATTACACAAAGTTCCTAAGACTCAAAGAAATACAAATTACATGTCTTCAAATGAGCTTGATTACATGTCTTGACTTGATTTCCTTTCTTCTTTGAGTCTTGATCACCTGTAGAGGTTAGCACAAAACAATATATATGCAATGCAACATGTGTGCTACTCTACATGATCATAATTAAGATTAGGTTGATAAATCATCAAAACATAAATTAAGGCCAAAAGGCCAACAAGGGTTACGTTTTGCGGTGCAATTTTGATGATTTCCTCCATGTATCTCATAATGTAGTAACCACACTCTATATTACCAGTCCACTTATAGTACTACAAAGATATAAATTAGCTAAATATATGTTCCATTACTTAACATAGTTAACAAAAATGGGAGAAAGTACTTACTCCCATTCCATGCCATGTTACTCCCACATTTTTTGTTTTTCTTATTCCACCTAACACTTTGTAAACCTTTGTTGCCCTGAGTAGCACAAGTTATTCAATACAAAGTCGATAATACTAATAAAAATACACAAATTACAAATATGAGGATTAAAATGAACTTACAGATTTACAAGTTTCTTTATGGATTCCCTTGGTTTAGTGGACCCCAAAGGATCAAACCAATATGCTGAATTAGTTTCGGGGCATAGAACAACAAGCATCCAATGAGCTCTATTTATATATATAATTAGAAGTTTATTACAAAATAAAATTCCAATAACTTTGAATTAACAAATATACCTCTCATGATAAAGGAGCAGATACTATGTTTTGCCTTGTTCTTTCATGAGAAGCCCAAGCTCACCCGATTTATCGTCATTCCCGTATATAAAAGTAGATGGACTCACAAATCCAAATACTTGATCATCGGGAAAGACTGACCTTCTGGCATCAAACGGTGTCTACAAGAGTAAAAATTACATTATATTATAATTACGATAAAAATTTTCAATACATTTCATCTTATACACAACAAAACACTTACTTCACTTGCACGTCGATAATCATGATACACAATTGTTACATCGCCAAGAACTGCATAACATCCTCTTTGGCGAACTCTAAGAACATATTCACTCTGTTCTCATACTCATCACTCAATCGGTTTGAAAGAATCCACTCTCGATCCATTTCAATCTAAACATTAAGAAAAATGATAGTTATTATTGAAGACAAGAAATAAAATTTCAATTTATAAGAAGGTGTTCGAAGATGAGAAGATCCGGAGACATGAAGATGAGAAAAGAATGACTCAGGAGAGAGGAGATGAAGTCCTTAATCTGGCGTGGGAATAGGGAAGGCTAGAAACCTAACTAAGCAATCAAGGCAAAATCAAGCCTAAAGTCAACTATAGGTCCTTAGCACTAGATGATACCTAACTTCGAGGTCCCACCGAGGACCACTAGTCTATAGGAAATCAAGAACCCGGAGGTTCCTAAAATCTCTACGAGACTAGATGGAAACAATGTTCAGACCATCAAGCTCTTAAACAGCTTCCTCTCCTTAATACGTCCGGAAATCCTAGGGGCCAACGTCTAAATTGATTTTATTAAGAGTTTTTCATTATGTGGTTTTGGGCCAAGGAAATGGTGATGAAATCCCCCACCTCATCTCCTATAGGTGACTTCCTGTTAGGTGTTTTTTATACCTTAATCTAACAAACAACAAATACTTGCCTCACTCTTGTTCTAATGCAAGTCCTACTAACTAGTGCGTGCTTTTTAATGAATGATGAGTGAAAGAGATTACGTACCTTACACCAGCAATCTACTACAGAAATTGTAAAATAAAATATAAATACGATGAATGGAAAGTCCTATATGATGAATGACTTAGCAAATATTGTCTAATCTTTTGTTATAGGTTATTAAAGGCCAAGTTGCTTAAGGGGGTCGATGATTTATTAGAAACTAAACATAAATAAACATTTACCTAAACAAAATAATTTTTCAACATTAATTAACATTTAACCAAACCAATTCATGAACGAAATTGAATTGTTTATGTTTATCAAGTTTTCAATTGTTTATGTCCTAAATTTAAAATTTTCATGTCAAACTAGAACATGGCTTGGTTTAAAAAATCCAATCATAATAATTAGCTTCACAATTTTGCAAAAACAACCAACAAAACGCCCAAGCAATCATCAACATAAGAAGAGACATGAAATTAGGCTTAATTATCAAAACCCAACGCAAGCAACCAAAGGGAACTAAATGAGAGCTCATTTGTTACTCATAAATGTTAGGATCTATGGCCCTCTAATCACTAGATAAATTGCGGAATAAAACACTAATTGAAGGATTAAGAATGAGACAATTGCAAACCACAAAATCGTCAACACCGGAGTTTAGAGAGGTTTGGCATTGCACCCCGGTCCTAGTCCTCCTCACAAGCCTCGCTTACGGTTCCACTAACTGATCTCCGTTCTGGGCCGAGATCAAATCCGTTTACAACACCGAGCCTCGCGAACAATCCACACCTCATTTGTGTCTTCTCTCACAACCCGAGAGGGAGCTTCCTCGAAGCTTTACAACACTTGGTGATTATTGAATATGGAAATTGAATCACAATCTAACTAACACTCTATACTTGAGCACTCTTGGATATTGATATGGAAGGGATATGCAAGTGGTGAAGTTTTGGCTTGAGTGTAGAAGAATGAGAGCTTGAAGATGAAGAGGATTTGGCTTTGAGTATATGATAGATAGGAAGTGTTCAAGAGCTCTAAAACCAACAAATGGGATCTTATTCATAAGCCTTCAAGCTCTACTAGCTGTTTGGGAGTTGGTCGGGGAAATGGACCAATGAGAAGCAAGATGTGAAATAAGCTCGAGTAGATTTTAGACCAGGTTTGGTTGACTGTTCATGTAATGGTCGTCCGAGACACTACAAATGGATTGGTCTGAACTAAGCATATGGTTGACCGAATAAAGTTCGGATCACCGTTCACCAACGTCCAGTAACTATTTTCAATTTTGCCCTATTTAATTTCGGTTAACCGAATTCCATTCGGTTCACCGTACCAAGGTGGACAGTAAGATTGGTTGGGCTCTGATTACTCAAGTTTGGTTGACCGTGTATACTTCGGTAGACCGAAGTTAGAGCGAATTTTGCGCTGATAGTTAAAGATCAAATAGTCGTTGGGTGCAACGGTAAAGTGTCCCGTGTAAATAGTTGTTGGGCGCCTAAAGCCAAGAAGGAATCGGTTGATCAATATGAATTCGGTCATCCAAATTAGTACAAGTCAATTGGACTCTGTAGACTCCATTCAAATATGACCGTTGGAGCAAAGTCCAAAACCGGTCCAGGGCTATTCGATCGATCGAAGGTGCTTCCGTGTTCCATCAGGGCAATTCCAGAGAACATCCTAAGGTCTATGATTGACATCATATCATGCATATATTTGTGTCTTATATCCTTTATTCTTAGCATAAGCAATGTTACGTAACAAGTTTTGTGTTTAAGTTTCAGGAATAAATAGGTTTGAGAAGAAGAGACTCAATAAGGACTTAAAAGCAAGAAAAATGACTAAGTTGCAAGACTTGTGGACTGAGATGCAAGGGAGAGGGACCCAGATGTAAAACCAAAAGGACCACTGAGCAAATGAAGAAACTCCACACCATCATGAGGAGTATTTTGGCAATTCGATTCGAGCCAAAACTCCAACAACCAACTCGGGTGCATCAAACATGAAGAAATCAAGCCAGACAACCCCACTCCAAATCCAGACCCAATCCAGAGTATATAGACCGCCAATTGGAGGTTGGTTCTTCATCGGATCCGATAAGATTATGGCGGGTCATGTATTAGTGTTTTATGTCTATTTTTAGTAGTGCATTAGTCCCACATTGGGGGATTGTCCCCGATTGTCTTTTTCTATGACTATAAATAGAACTCTTCCTTCTCCTTTGTATTTACTCATTGCTTGGTGGCATTCTTTATACTTAGAGTAAGCCTTGGAGAAAAACTCAAGTGGAGAAGAATGCTACTTGTAATGTGAGTCATGTAAATAAAATAATTTTTTAGTTTTTTTTTATGTTGTCTCTTCTTTTAATTCTTGCATGCTTAGTTAATTTCATTTGTCTTAATCTTCGTAGAATTAATTAGCATGTCTACTTTTCCTATCTTAATTAGTTTAATTTTGTTTTGTCTTATTTTGATGAGTAGTGAGTAGTTTCATCCCCCTTTGGGGGTGGAGTTGATGTTTATACATGTCATGTAGTATGTAATGAATGTTATATGTTGTATGTGAGAAATGTAACTATGCTTCTTTGAATGAAAGAGAATACTTAACTTGATGGTTTCTGCCAAAATCTTTAGGTACATTCCATGCTTGTTTAGGTTCTTAATAACAAACTTGTTCATGCTCATATTAATCACTTAGGTTAGTGATTTGGATGATAGGACTTGCCATGAGGTACTTCTTATGCATAGCAACACTACATACACTTGTGCTTTATTGAATGCATTCATCACCACTTATTTCATGTGTACACACACTCCACCACTTAGGGGTTTTCATTCTCGATTTCCAGCTTGCTTTTATTAGTCACTTAGTTTACTTTTATTTCATCTCATGCTTTCATCTTCTTTGTTTGTTTCGTGCTAGTTTAGCGTATTAGTTTAGTTTAATCAATCTCTTCTCCCCTCTTTTTCCCACTTACCTTCAAACGAACCAGAGTCGACACACCTCCCTGTGGATCGACTCGTATTTGCCATGTCTTCACCAACGCCGTGCACTTGCGGCATTTAAAACGAACACATCAGTCTACTGATAGGAAGGATTTGGGTAACCGATAGGTATTCGATGGACCGAACAAGAAATGTTTAGGTTGTCCGTGAAGGGTTCGGTTTACTAAATCTTGATAGGACAGAATCCTAGTGCTTAAGCTTACATAAAACCTATAGACTCAATAAATATAAAATTACATGTCTTAGTCCAAAGATTTGATTACAAGTCTTTAGTCTTGATGTCTTTGTCCTAATGCTCTTTTTCTTGATTATCTTGATCAACCTATTAATATGATTACAAGTATACACAAATGTATGCAATGCATGTAATCATGTTTGCTCACTTTGATTTATTAGGTTGATTGATTAAGATTAGATTGATTAATCATCAAAATTAATATAGATTAAGGCCAAAAAGCCAACAATCTTCCTCTTTTTGTTGATGGCAAACCTATATCTTAATGCTTGAGTTTCAATTTAAATTCTCCGCTTTTCTATATGATTGCTCCTTCTTCATATATGTAAAATATGCATGTATAAGATACTCCCCCTAACAATATGCATAGTATGAGTGAATTGAAGCTCAATCTTATCATTCTCCCCCTTTTGACATCAATCAAATGCAAAAAGTAAAAGCATATGATGCAAAGGTTAGGATTACACAATTCTCCTCCTTAAGTAGATGATATAACATTATATGCTCCCCATATCACTGAGGCCTAAAAAGTAATATAGTATGTTATTAATTAAGCATGTAATAACCCTATATTAGAACCAATTGTTAAAGTTAAGAAGATAGAAAATGTCACCCAATCTTTAGATCCTCGATTTGGTATTGGTTCCAATCTCTGTTCGATAGTGACAACGACTTTATGAATTCGATCTAAATGATTTCCTTGAAGCTTGGAATCAATTTTTTCTTTCTTGAGCCGATCACTACCGATCCTCTTCCTTCTAGGTACCTATAAGTGAAGATTTTTGTACCCAAACAACCTTGGGTCCTTTGACATTAGTTTTTCATACCCAAACCATTTTGGCGTAAGGTGCCCAAACACTTGAGAAACTTTTATTCACAAAGAAATGCTTTCCATTCAATGTAGTATGAATAACATGGTTTTCGTAGTTGTTAACATAATTGCCTAAACCATGCTTATTTAAAGATTGTCTTTGACTACCAATAAGTCTATCACGTATTTTCTATGCATTTGTGAATCTTTCAAGATCTTTTTGTAATTGAACAATTTTAGCAATTAGATCTTTAATATCATCACTACATGAAGGTTTTCCATTTAGAGTTGCAATTTCATCAATCAAATGAGTGTTCTTTGATGCAATTTTATCATGACTAACAAACAATTTCTTTTTTCTCATTCATTATAGATTCAATTTGACATTGTAGCTCAATGATTTTCTTTCTAGCTAGTTTTTTCTTTTCACAAATTTTCTCGAAATTCTCAAGCAATTCATTGAATTCACTTTGAAGTTCATTATATGAATTTGAATGATTTGAATCAATTGAATTGCGACTAGAGCAAGAAGATACTTTACTATCTTCATCTTCTATTGCCATGAAGCACATCGAGGCAAATTCACCTTCAATTGATGAAGATGATGAATCGTCCCAAGTTGCTCTGAGAGATTTCTTCTTCTTTTCTTTTCTCCTTTCTTTTTCTTGTTTGAGGAACTCCTTGAATTGTTGGGTTGCCAACTGTTCAATGCCACTATCTCCTTTGTTGGGGACGATGTGTAACCCCAAAGATTTCTAGGCTCCGTTCTTGATTGACATCATTTCATGCTCATATTTGTATCTTATATCCATTATCTTTCACCTAAATAATGCTATGTTACGAGTTTTATGTTTAGTTTTCAGGAATAATTAGGTTTGAAGAGATGAAGCATAAAAGGACCCAAAAGCTGGGAAAAAGGACTGGATTGTGAGATCTGGGGACCAAGATGCAAAGGAGAAGGACCTGATCGTAAGACAGAGGGACCTAAGAGTAAAACTGAATACTTCACACCATTATGGGGAGTATTTTGACAATTCTATTCCGGTCGGAGCTCCAACATGCGAAATAGATGCATCAAATACCAACAAAGCCTTCCAGAAAAGCCCACAAGAAATTCCAGAGCGATCCGGACACTGTAGACCGCTAATTAGCGGTCCAAGACCGCTAATTGGCGGTCACTTTTGGCCCAAATGCGCTCAAATTTCTCCTGGACTTGTATTAATGTTCGTTTAGGCTAGTTTTGGTGTTTGTTTAGTCCCACATCGGGGGATTGTCCCGGTTTGCCTTTTTCCATGGCTCTAAATAGAACTCTTCACCTTCCATTGTAATCACTCCATATTTTAAGTGGTTATTCTTCCTACTAGAAGTGAGGCCTTGAAACACACACTAAAGTAGGAGGATGCTACTTTTAATGTGAGTCATTTTATCAATAAAGTTTTGTGTTTCTTTCATTGTTTATTTTATGCTTCTTTTATTGTTTGTGCATGTTTTAGTTTAATCGTCTTTTAATTCTAGCTTAGTTTTAATATGCTTTCTTTCCATAGTTTAATAATTAGTGTAATGTTTAGTGAGTAGTTCCATCCCCTTTGGGGGGTGGAGTAGATGTGCATACATGCATTAGAGAATGGGATGAATGCTTTATTTTTGATGTGTTGATAAAACATGAATGTATGCTTGCTTGTTTAGGATAGAATTTATAACTTGATGAGTTTTGCCAAAATGATTAGACACCTCTCATGCTTGTTTAGGTTCTGAAATAAACACCTTGCATATGTAAATGTTAATCAACTAAGTTGGTGAATAGATTGATAGGTTTTGCCATAACATTTAGACACTTCCTATGCTTGATAAACACCACCTTCATGTGCTTAAAGAATGTATTCTACACCCACCTCTTTGCTTGTGTGCACTCACTCCACCCCTTAGGGGTTTTCCATTCCTGAAATTCCAGCATTCTTGTTTTGTTCTTAGCTTAGTTCTTATTTCATCGTTTGTTTGCTTCTTTCACATTTCATACTTCTTAGAGTAGTTTAGTGTAGAGTAGCGTAAACAACTTTCTCCCCTATTTTTCGCCACTTGATTTCGTACAAGCAAGAGACTACTCACCTCCCTGAGGACGACCCGTACTTGCCACCGCTTCATCGCGGCCGTGCACTTGCGGTTTAATATAAAAAGTTCAACAAGTTTTTGGCGCCGTTGCCGGGGAGGTGCCAGTCCAGACTCTTGTTTGGACGATTCGAGTGGATTTAATTTGTGTGTTGTAGTTTTTCTTTGTTTCAGGAGACTGGGAATAACAAGTGGAGGCTACTGGAGAAATGTCCAGACGACCTGAGCACTTCAGACCGCCAATCAGCGGTCTGAGACCGCTAATCAGCGGTCTGGTGAGCTCTGTTCATCTTTTAATTTCTTGCTGTTGTTTCTCTAAATGATCTAGTTATCTGGGACTCAATTTGGCATGTTTTGACTTATAGTTCGTTCCCAGATCAATAATCAAACCTCCTTTAAGCAACTTGGACCCTAAAACTCAAAGCAAAAGATTAGGCATTCATTCTTGTTTAGGTCATGCATCATGTATGTGACTTAGGCATTTAGATTGTCTTTTATCTTAGCTTTATTTTCTGTTGCTGAGAGCTGGCGTGAGGTACGCACCTTCTACTCTCATTCATGCATTTCGTATGAACATGCATTAGTTAGTAGGAAGTGCATTGCAACAAGTGTGAGTTGAGCGTTGTTTGGAGAGTTGATTGCTAGATTTAGGACTCCAAAACGCTACTAAGGAGGGGCTGTCCCATAAAAGATAAGGTGGGGGATTTCATCACCCTTTCCTTCGCCCCACAAACCACACTAATAAAGAGCCTAATTTTTAAAATCAAGTAGACATTGGCCTTAAGGAATTCGGACGCATTAGGAGAGTGATCCGGTCCCGACCGTCATGACCTGATCGGCGTTGCCCACTTTGTCGATAGTAGGAGAGACGAGATCCCCGGATCTTGGCTCACTTGCTGGGCTTTGTGGTCCTCGTCGTAGGGAGGTGAGGCGTGTTGAGGCCGTGTGACCTCGCAGTTAGGCGTCGTCTAGCTGTAAGGACCTATAGCGACATTAGAATTGCTTGAGCCTTGTTTGCTTGTGTGCTTCTACCTGTACCCATCCGCCGTAGCATAAGGACTTCTTCCCTTCTCTCCTGAGTCATTCTTTCTCTCCTGTGTTCCCCCGTCTTCTCCTCTACGCACATTCTTTGTTAGAAAAAAAAAGAAAATTTTTTTTTTTGTTTTGTTTGTGTGCACCTTTGTGCATGCTTTCGTGGACACGAGACGAGAGTGGTCGTTTGACGAGGAGCGTTGTCAATCCGGCTTCGGTCATCGATTTCTCGACACCTCCCTCCTCTCGTGTCGCACGTAGTCCGGGTTCAATGGCTGCTAATTTCCGTGAGGAGGAGCAGTTGCTGGACCCACCTGTTCGACCAGTGCTTCCAGTTGTCGTTCCCATACCTCTACGTGATCGATGCTACCCGAGCCGTACAGCTCTACCCTCATGCATCGCATTACCAGAGGCTAATGGGAACCATTTTGAGGTTAAGCCTCAGTTTATCTCCATGCTCCCTCATTTCACTGGGAAAGGTGACCCCTATATCTTTCTCAGGGAATTTGAGGAGGTCTGTGCTATGTTCAAGCTGCAACAACTTAGCACAGACTCCATCCATCTTAGGCTCGTTCCTTTTGCACTAAAGGATGACGCCAAGAAGTGGTTGTAGAGCAACCAGGCGAATTCATTTAAGACTTGGGATGAGTTTCAATCTGCATTCCTCAAGAAGTACTTTCCTAATCATCGGACTCAAAAATTGAGGAACGAAATCAATTCGTTCTATCAACATGAGACCGAACCATTTCATGCATATCTTGAGAGGTTCAAAGAGCTACTATCCTCGTGCCCTCACCATGGCATTGAGTTGTGGCGTCTTTGTCAGATTGTGTATGAGGGTCTTCACATCCCGTCCAGAACGCTCCTTGAGTCCATGTGTCAAGGAGAGTTCTTGGGAAAGGATGAAAGGGAGGCATGGGCCTTCCTAGAAGACCTCGCTGAGAAAACCATGCAGTGGGAGAGTGTGAGGGAACCACCTGCATCATCTAGTATAGGAGCGAGGATCGCGAATGCAAACTCAACTAGATCGGGTACCGCATTTGCTATCGATACCACTACGGCCACCGAGGCACGCATGGCGGCCTTAATGCGCCGTATGGACTCGATTGAGCTCCAAAACCAACAAAGTGCACCTCACATGTCTACATCTGGTCCAGTTCCCTGTCATTCATGTGGTAGGATAGGTCATGTAGAAAGCGAGTGTGAGTCCATTCCTCCTGAGATGGAGCGTGTCAACGCCGTCTATGATAGAGCCAGGAATGACCCATACTCATCATCTTATAATCCTGGATGGAGGAACCACCCCAATTTTTCATGGAACCAAACTAATGCCCCGGGTGGTCCTCCAAACTCCTCGAGACCACCTTACCAATCACACCAACCTCCCATGCATGCGCATTCCTATCAGCCACCCCAAGCACAAACCACCAATCAATCGGGTTTCCCAAATTCCAATAATATGGAAACCCGATTCAATTCGCTTGAGACCTTGACTCGTGGACTTGAAAACTCAATGAAAAATTTTATGTCAACCACGAGTCAAGTTCTCACTTCAAATCAGCAGACCATCAAATCTCTAGAGCTTCAGATGGGCCAATTGGCTCAGTCTGTACATGAAAGAGAGAGAGGGTCTTTTCCTAGCCAGCCTGAGGCTAACCCACGTGTGTACCAGCAACAACACATGCAAAATGAGAATGTGGTCCCTCGGGGGAGGCAAGTGAACCATGTGGAGGAACCTGTTCACCATGTCAATTCCATTGTTACCTTAAGGAATGGAAAACAGGTTGACAATCACATTTCCTTGCCACACCCACCACCATCTATGCAGCCCCTCAGTGGGAATGGTGGTGAAGAAGAAGCTGAGGGTGAGGGTAATACACCAAAGCTTTCTTCTCAGGCACAGCAGAAAACCTACCTGCCAAAAGCTCCCTATCCAAGTAGGTTAAACAAAAAACAGAGTGACAACATGGACAAGATAGTAGAGGTGTTTAAGCAAGTAAAGGTTAACATCCCCTTGTTGGATGTCATCCAACAAATACCTCAATATGCCAAAGTGTTGAAGGATCTCTGCACAACCAAGAGGAAGACCAATGTTCCTAAGAAAGCATTCTTGGCTGCAAATATCAGCTCACTTTTGTCCAATCCCACCTACACAAAATACAAGGACCCTGGGTGTCCTACTATTCAGTGTACGATAGGGGACACTAGACTGAGCAATGTTTTGCTTGATTTAGGATCGGCGGTCAACCTCCTCCCATTCTCTGTTTATCAACAGTTGAACTTGGGAGAATTGAAACCAACTAAGATCACCCTCCAATTAGCGGATAGATCCATTCGTATTCCCATGGGGATTATCGAGGACGTGCTTATCAAAGTTGGAGATTTTATATTTCCAGTCGATTTTGTTGTCCTCGATACCAATCCTGTTGCGAACACCCACTCTCAAATACCTTTGATTTTGGGTAGACCATTTCTGGCAACCTCCAATGCCTTGATTAATTGTAGAAATGGTCTCATGAAGCTCTCATTCGGTAACATGAGTGCCGAGTTTCATGTGTTCAACTCTGGTAGGCAACAGGAACCCATGGATGAACCTTTAAATCTAAATCTCATCCGCCAATTGGAGAAAGCACCACAAAATCAACGAACACCCCTAACCGCAATGCAACCCATTGAGAATGTTCGTGGGCCCAGCGAAGACTCATTGCCTGTCTTTGCAATGCAACAGAGTGAGCTGGCCTCGAACATGAATGTCCAAAGGGAGTGTTCGTTGCATGATTCAGTTGAGAGTACTAGTGAGGGTGAGACACCTCATCATATGCCTATGCCAGAAGGTGTCTCTACCTCATGTCCCATGGCCATTGAGCCATTTGAGCTTCATTTTGACTCCAACAAGGACCCACCTATGACCGAGCTTATGCTTGATGATCTAAATGATGGTGGGAGGTCCTTGTTGGATGACTTGGGGAGAAGCCCCATTCTTAGTGATGCATGTCTGCTGCATCCATCGAATGAGCTTGAGGAACTCATTCTGATGCACCCGCCTATTGGTTGGAGGGTTTTCTTCGATGAGCAATTAAACCCTAGTGAGGCAACACAACTTCATTCTTTGTTGCCCACACCCAACCAATATCATGAGGGGTTTGAGCCTTTCAGCTTTGACCTTTCACCCCTCATGACACCTCAGAGTACCAGTGGAGTTTGCCCATCTCGGCAAGTCTCTGGTCCTCCTGACTTGATGTTCTCATTTGATGTTCCTTGACCAAATGATTATGAGAATATCTTGGTTGATGTATATATCTTTAAAAAAAACAACAAAAAAGAAAAAGAAAAAGTGTGTAATAAAAGACTCCTTCAGTGAGCATCGATTGTTGTGGGCCCCAACCCTTGTGTACTTGGGCCCAATTTCTTCACGTCTTTATCTCCCTTCTCCAGCTTCTCACAGGTTTTGAGGGAATTTGGGTTTGTGTCCATCAACATGACCCTGAACGTCCCTTTGTACTTCATGTTGGTGAGATCTTTCCTTTTTCATGCATGTATCCATGTAGTATCTTGTTCACATTCATTGAGGACAATGCATGAAGTAGGTGTGGGGGGGTGTTTTACGTGTGTACATAGTCGAGTCTTTTTCCTTTGGTTTTATTTTCTTTTGTTTGCATTGTTAGGGTCATGTTAGTGTGCCGCATTTAATATCGATATATCTGCTTGCCATGATCCTTGGGTGACATGTCTTCTTTTGCTTGCCGAGTGCTTTAAAATTTTCACATTTCTTTCAAAATCTTCATGTGTTTGTGAAAGAAAATGTTTTTGTGGGTTTTGCGTGTGTTTAGCATGTGCAAAACCGTTGAGAGGCAAAGTAAAAAGAAAGCTCCCAAAATTGTCTTGAACTTGATGCATTAGGATTTTTGGTTTACTGGCTTTAGGTCTTATCGAGTCGTTAGGATGCACCTCGGTTTTCCCTCGGGGGGCGTGTAATCATAGGGTTTCAGTACTCAAACATTTAAAGAAGTCCACCCTGAACCTAGTGAGTCAAATAATTCGTGTCTGTTAGTATAAGGAAGTTTGTCGTAGTCAAGGGCCCTTAATCTCTTTTTGTGAAACTTAAGTGTAGGGGTTTTGGTTCCCATATAGATAAATAAGTGGTGTTCTCTCTTCTCGCACGGCTCCTATCACTCGGGAAAGTAGGTCTGAGGGGACTTTGTGCCTGGTGCTTTCGAGTCATCTGACTTGGGATGCACCGACCGAACTCCCGTTACACGGGTGGTAGGGATCGCCCTATGTGGAGATTTGGGGGAAGGTGTACGTGATAGTGTAAGTCCTCATAGGCAATGATGCACGAAACCTGACCCTGGGAGAATCAAACACCAACCAATAAATGCTCCAAAGAAAAAGAAAAAAAAGAAGAAAAAAAAAGAAAAAAGAGAGTCAAATAAGAACCAAAATGGACTTTACACGTTGTATTACATTCAGAAGTTAAGGTTGCCCATGTCTTTCACTTAATTCCTTAGTTAACTCTCACGAATAACTCATTAGTCTAGGTGTGTGGACCGATTACATATATAGAGTCGACCCGTAGTATTACCGCATCCCATGATCGACAAAATAAGTCCAACGAGTCGTGTAGCTAGATTGATTAATGCATCTTGTTCGGATTTTGTGGGTATATCCGCTGAAAACCCTCAGGAGACAACACTCCTCCTCCTTGGCGACAAGGAGGTTTAACGGCTTGTTGCACGTGCTAAGTGCAACCGTGATTCCTACGAAAGTGAGTTAGGATTTCTTGTTTTTTCGTATGCTTTTCTCTTTCATTATTTTGCTCGGGACTAGCAAAAGTTAGGTGTGGGGGTATTTGATTGACATCATTTCATGCTCATATTTGTATCTTATATCCATTATCTTTCACCTAAATAATGCTATGTTACGAGTTTTATGTTTAGTTTTCAGGAATAATTAGGTTTGAAGAGATGAAGCATAAAAGGACCCAAAAGCTGGGAAAAAGGATTGGATTGTGAGATCTGAGACCAAGATGCAAAGGAGAAGGACCTGATCGTAAGACAGAGGGACCTAAGAGTAAAACTGAATACTTCACACCATTATGGGGAGTATTTTGACAATTCTATTCGGGTCGGAGCTCCAACATGCGAAATAGATGCATCAAATACCAACAAAGCCTTCCAGAAAAGCCCACAAGAAATTCCAGAGCGATCCGGACACTGTAGACCGCTAATTAGCGGTCCAAGACCGCTAATTGGCGGTCACTTTTGGCCCAAATGCGCTCAAATTTCTCCTGGACTTGTATTAATGTTCGTTTAGGCTAGTTTCGGTGTTTGTTTAGTCCCACATCGGGGGATTGTCCCGGTTTGCCTTTTTCCATGGCTATAAATAGAACTCTTCACCTTCCATTGTAATCACTCCATATTTTAAGTGGCTATTCTTCCTACTAGAAGTGAGGCCTTGAAGCACACACTAAAGTAGGAGGATGCTACTTTTAATGTGAGTCATTTTATCAATAAAGTTTTGTGTTTCTTTCATTGTTTATTTTATGCTTCTTTTATTGTTTGTGCATGTTTTAGTTTAATCGTCTTTTAATTCTAGCTTAGTTTTAATATGCTTTCTTTCCATAGTTTAATAATTAGTGTAATGTTTAGTGAGTAGTTCCATCCCCTTTGGGGGGTGGAGTAGATGTACATACATGCATTAGAGAATGGGATGAATGCTTTATTTTTGATGTGTTGATAAAACATGAATGTATGCTTGCTTGTTTAGGATAGAATTTATAACTTGATGAGTTTTGCCAAAATGATTAGACACCTCTCATGCTTGTTTAGGTTCTGAAATAAACACCTTGCATATGTAAATGTTAATCAACTAAGTTGGTGAATAGATTGATAGGTTTTGCCATAACATTTAGACACTTCCTATGCTTGATAAACACCACCTTCATGTGCTTAAAGAATGTATTCTACACCCACCTCTTTGCTTGTGTGCACTCACTCCACCCCTTAGGGGTTTTCCATTCCTGAAATTCCAGCATTCTTGTTTTGTTCTTAGCTTAGTTCTTATTTCATCGTTTGTTTGCTTCTTTAACATTTCATACTTCTTAGAGTAGTTTAGTGTAGAGTAGCGTAAACAACTTTCTCCCCCTATTTTTCGCCACTTGATTTTGTACAAGCAAGAGACTACTCACCTCCCTGAGGACGACCCGTACTTGCCACCGCTTCATCGCGGCCGTGCACTTGCGGTTTAATATAAAAAGTTCAACAGTTCTCCTTGCGGTCTTTCATTTGTATCTCATATGTCATGAGACTACCCATAAGCTCCTTGACCGATAATTTTGTGAGATATTGTGCTTCTTCGATAGTGGTCGTCTTCTCCTCTCAATCGTCGGTGAGTGACCAGAGAATCTTTTGAGTCATTTCTCCATTGCTAAAATCTTTGCCAAGTGCTTTGAGAGAGTTAATTGTCTTAGTGAAGCGAGTGTGCATCTCGCTTATGTTCTCACTGGATTGCATACGAAAGAGTTCATATTTATGCATAAGCAAATTAATCCTAGTTTCTAATGTATGCATATGCACTTTTTTTGCAAAGCAAAAGGGAGCCATGGCCACGAAGTTCCATTAATGTGTAAACTATTATATACAACCTACAAAATTTAGCAATAAACTACGGGGGCCCATGCTATCTACATGCCCGGCCTTCAAGTTACCTTGAGTCTAAGACTCATACAATTATACCCCTAGATCACTCTAGCACGCTTGTGTTCCTATTTCCATATTTCTTTGAAAGCTCTCACATCATCAACGTCCCCAACTAGGTCCTTCATTTGCGAACCTATGACCCACACGGTATCTTTTACCAAGCACACAACATCGGAATGGTGCCTGTTTTCTTGGTAAAAAATTTGTCGATTCCGCTCCAACTAGCATTCATGGATCGTCGTGCTAAATGTTAACTTTATTGTTGTCATGTTTACCTGGCCCCCTTCACTTGCTGTAGATAGTTTGCCTCTTCATTGAGCGGGCTTCCTATGACGGTGCTCAGCCCCAACACGTGGAGTATGCTCGTCCACACCTCCCTCGTAAATAGGCACATGCAAAATAGATGTCCCATGTCCTCCTCTTCTACATTACACAATGAACATTACGGCCTATGATGCGCTCCCCTTGCCTTCATCATTTTCTTAGTCAACGACCGGCTATGCAGCGCACGCCACGCGGTTATGGCATGCTTTGGGACATGGTTCTTCAACCAAATGAGCTTGCTCCATCCCACGACTGCCTTTCTTGGTGCAACCTATGACCATGCCTCCTTTAATGTGAGAACTTCCTTCCTTGCATCCAGCCTAATGGGCATGTCCTGACCACCATGTATTGGCGTCGCCATAATCCTCGGCCATAGCTCCAACATTTTCACCGAACACAGTGGAGGAAGGTTCCATGTGCCATTCCTAATGTAGTGGGCCACAAGCGTATCCTTTGGCATGCCAACATCATAGTGCAGTCGTGCACCCCACTTCTCACATTTGAACGGTTTACCAAACAAAGGGTCAAGGAAGAATCATATATTCTTGCCATTGCCAATTCGAATCCGTATGTGCTACCAGGCAACATGACGCATCCTCAGAATACCTCTCCATGCCCACAAGCAAGTCGAGGGTGGGCGTGCTAGCCAAATTTTTCGGTTGCCCAAGTATTTCTATCGCATGCACCTGATCCATAGTGACGCATCATCAACCACGATCATCCACAATAGTTGTAATAGCCCAACATCATTCCAATCTTCAAGCCTTCGCAACCCCAAGCCACCCTCACCCTTAGGCAAGCAAATATCCTTCCATGCTACCGCCACCCACTTCTTAGCTCCTCCCCCACACGAAGTGGATCATGGGGCTTTCCATTTCCTTTAGCACTGACATGGGGAGAAGGAAAGCGGACGTCCAGTAAACACTATAGGATACCAATACGCTTTGCACCAACTTAACTCTGCCAGTCATGGGCAGGAAGCTTTGCTTCCAGGTGCTTAGCTTTGCCCTCAGCTTGGCCACCAACCCCGCACAATGGTGTTTCCCAAGTCGGTAAACAGTGGGAGTCCAAGGTAGGTAACTGGGAATTCTGATCTTTCAATCCCTAGGTGGCCGCATGTCCAGCTGCCATGCGTCACATTTCTTCCCAAGAACACTTGACTCTTGGTTGTGTTCAGTGCAGCCCCGAGCCTTCAGAAAATGTGGCTAAGATCTCCTTGATTACCAGTGCATTCTTTTTGGTAGAATTGGCAAAGAGCAAAACGTCATGAGCGAATAGAAGGTGGGAAACCTGTAAGTTGCCACATTCAACCGGTTCGAGCCTCCCATTTGTAGCAGCCTCCTTGATCATTCGGCTAAGGATCTCCATACAAAGGACGAAAAGATAAGGGGCTATTGGGTCACCTTGCCGTAAACCATTTGTTGCCTTGAAGGGTAGTGAGTTAGCTCCGTTTACTGTCACAACAAAAGACACCCAAACACACGCCATTATCAAGCATTGCCAATGTTCCGGGAAGCAAAACCGCTTGAGGACCTCCAGGAGGAAACTCCATGAGACCGAATTGTACACTTTCCTCAAGTCTAGCTTCAAACACATACTTGCTGAGCCGTGGTCAACATGCATATTGTGGCAGATTTCACGGGCAAATAAGATGTTGTCGCTAATACCTCTCCCATGATTGAACGCGTTTTGCTCCTCTCGCCTATCAACTGGGGTAGGACAGTCTTCAAACGATTGCCCAAGACCTTAGATATGTACCGACAGAGCATATTGCAAAGGGGGATTGGCCGGTAATCATCCACCATTATGGGTGTAGCCTTCTTTGGGATCAGCATGATAGAAGTGTAGTTGACTTGGGCACAGAGCTTCTATGCATGAAGTCGTCCACCACCTTGAACATGTCCTTCTTCACCACACCCCACGAAGCATTAAAAAACTTCACATTGAAGCCATCGGGACCGGGAGCCTTATCCACATTAAAGTGTACCACCACATCCTCAAGTTCCTTTATATCAAGGGCCACTACAAGGCTCCTTGCCTCGTCTGGAGTTAGTTAGGGTGTGCGAACGGAGATGGATATCGGGGCAACATGAGAATCCATTAGCAAACAAGTTAGAAAAATGACGTTGAAACAGCTCATGAATCACGCTCTCCTCCTCCACAATCTCTCCATTTTCCCTCACTAGCCTCACACTGTTGGTGGTTCTCCTCACTCTAAAGGAAGCATGGAAGAATCGAGAGTTCTGATCTCCCTCCCTTAACCACCGCACCCTCGATTTCTACCTCAGCAACGATTCCTCTCTAGACAAAGTCAACTGCAACTCATCCTTGTAAGCTTGCTCCTGGTCGTAGAGGGAAGAGTCTTCCGGGGCCTCCCGCCTATTAAGCCTCACTTGCGCAAGCCTTTGTTAGGCCTCCCTCACCCGTTCTTCAACATGTCCAAACCTCTCCTCGCTCCAGATTTTGAGTGTCGTCTTGACCTTGTGCATCTTCGCTACAATTCGATACATAGGCTTCCCATCAATAAGCATTTCCCAAGTTGGTCGTACCACTTTTGAAAACCCTTCATGCTCACTCCAGAACTTTGCAAACCTGAACATCCTCTTCTTGCATGTGCCCTCATTTTTGGTTGTCAATGTGAGATTGGCATGGCCACTAAGGTCCTTCTCCCCAACCACACAAAAGGACTCCAGGAAATCATTATGCCAATCAAGGGACATGAACATGCGGTCTATGCGGGTCTCAATGCACGCCTTACCTTGGGAGGTGTTCGACCAAGTGAAATCACTTCCCCCGGATGGCACCTCTACGACTCGTAATCTATCGACACAAGTATTAAACTCCTCCATTGTTGTCCAATTGAACCCGAACCTCCTCTCTTCTCATGGCAACATCGAATGCAATTAAAGTCTCCACAAAAGAGCCACGGGATGACCCCATTTGGCATCACACGTTCAAGGTCTACCCACAACATGCGCCTCTCCATATGCCCATTTGCTCAATACACCGCCGAGATAGCCAGCAATTTCCCACTGTCCCTTTCAATCCCTTCTAAGTGTAGTAGTTGTGGGGTTTCAAAGGTAACCTGAAGGCTCACCTTCTGTTCATTCCACAATACAAGGATACGCATCGAGTCCATTATCAAATTATTTGCCGCTCAATTATGCGCCCAAATCGCTTTCCGAAAGCACTCGAGTTTCTTCAACTTTACCTTATGTTCCATGAGGCATATGATGTCAGCTTAAGCCTCCTTTATCCATCCGCTTATCATGTGTGCGTGGCCGGGGAGGTTTGCTCGACGCACATTCCACGCGAGTATAATCATGGCTTCGGAAGAGGGAAGTGAGTCCCCTTGCAACCTCGGTTTGATTTTTGCTGCTCCAATCTCAAAGACACACGCTTGATGGTCACCGGCTGCGTGATATGATTGACATCATTTCATGCTCATATTTGTATCTTATATCCATTATCTTACACCTAAGCAATGCTACGTGACGAGTTTTATGTTTAGTTTTCAGGAATAAAGAGGTTTGAAGAGAAGAGCCATGAAAGGACCCAAAAGCTGGGAAAAAGGACTGAATGGTGAGATCTAGGGACCAAGATGCAAGGGAGAAGGACCTGAATGTAAGACAGAAGGACCTAAGGGCAAAACAGAATACTCCACACCATCATGGGGAGTATTTTACCAATTCTATTCGGGTCAGAGCTCCAACAAGTCGAGTAACCGCATCAAAGACCAACAATACCAGAAAGCAAAGCCCACAACAAATTCCAACACGATCCGACAATTTTGGACCGCCAATTGGCGGTCTTGGACCGCTAATTGGCGGTCCATATTGCTCAGGATCCGTCGAAATTTCACCTGGACTTGTATTAATGTTCGTTTAGGCTATTTTTGGTATTGGTTTGGTCCCACATCGGGGGGTTGTCCCCGATTAGCTTTTTCCATGCTTATAAATAGAACTCTTCACCTTCCATTGTAATTACCCATTGCTTGGTTGCATTCTCTCTACTAAGGAGTGAGCCTTGAAGCAAAAACTCAAGGTGGAGAAGAATGCTACCTTCAATGTGAGTCATTTGTTAATAAAATAATTCTTCTAGTTTCTTTTAATCTTGTCCTTTAATTTGTGCATGTTCGTTTAGTCTTTCCTTTCCTTTTATGTTTCTTTAATGCTTCTTTCCTTCTTAGTTAACTTTCATTTCAGTATTATGCTTTCTTTTGCTAATATAGTTAGTGTAATGAGTAGTGAGTAGTTCCATCCCCATTTGGGGGTGGAGAAATATGTGATATAATTATGTAGTGTATTAAGTGTGTGTTATTTTTATCCCTTGAGCTTTATATGATTTCCATAACCATCTAATGGGTCTCCACTCTTATCTTTGATATGCTAATGCTCTTGAGTGAAGCTTAGTTTATGCTTTGATTAGTGGACCTATTTTATGGGGAATGATAAGGTTAGGATATGGATGAAGTTAATATTGGAAACACAAGTTGTAGTGTATGAGCTCTTGTTGCCTTTACCTTAGCTAATGTCTTGTATGTTTTAATGATGTAGTGAAATCTTAATTCATGTAGAGGCATAGTAGGGTATAGTCTTTATACTTGAGTTCATGTAGCTTCATTCCAACTATTGTCTTGTATGTTTTAATGATGTAGTCTTATCTTAATTCATGTGGAGGCTAAGTTGGATGTAGTTTTATGATTTCATGCACTACATGTTGTGAAGAGCTTAATGAACACACACACCTACACTTCTTTATGTTCACATTATTTCTCTACCCTCTTTGGGGTTTAGTTTTATAGTTTCTTCTCAATTTCATTTCAGCTTTGTAGTGTAGTTTAGTGTAACCAACCTTTCTTCCCTTTCTTTACCTCTCGCCTTTGCACAAACCAAGTGTCGACACACCTCCCAGTGGACGACCCGTATTTGCCACCGCTTCAACGCGGCCGTGCACTTGCGGTTAAATATAAAACGATCAATCAAGTTTTTGGCGCCGTTGCCGGGGAGGTGCTCTGTCCAGACGTTGGTTTGGGCGATTCGAGGGGTTTTTAATTTTTTTGTTTCTAGTGTTGTTTAGTTTCAGGGAACCTAAGGATCAAGGGGAGGCTACTGGAGAAGTTTGAGGACCAGAAGCTACAAAAAGACCGCCAATCAGCGGTCTGGGACCGCCAATTGGCGGCCTGGTGAGCCTCAATTGTTCTCAAATTTGTTCCAGTTGTTATATTGTTCATGTTAGTTATCTGGGAGCACAATTTTGCATGCTGTGACTTCTACTTTGCTCCCAGATTTAATTTCAATCCCCTTTAATCAACTTGGACCATAAAACTCAAAGCAAAAGACTAGACTTCTTGCCATCTAGGTCATGCATCATTTGTAGACCTTGCATGCATTTGTCTTTTCTTTTCCTTACATTTTGTTGTTGATTGCTGGCGTGAGTTACGTGCACCCCGATCTCTCATTCATGCATGTTTCGATCATGCATTAGTTAGTAAGGTGCATCGGGACAAGAGTGAGTTGAGCGTTTGATTGGAGTGATTGATTGCTAGATTTAAGCTCAAAACGCTACTAAGGAGGGGCTGTCCCATAAAAGATAAGGTGGGGGATTTCATCACCCTTTCCTTGGCCCCAAAAATCACTCGTAATAAAGCCTTAACTAAAAGCAAGTAGACATTGGCCCTAAGGAATTCGGACGCACTAGGAGAGTAATCTAGTCGAGACCTTCATGACCTGATCGGCGTTGCCTACCTTATCGATAGTAGGAGGTACTGGATCTCCGGATTTGGTATCACTTGCTGGGCATTGTGGTCCTCGTTGTAGGGAGGTGAGGCGTGTCAAGGCTAGTGACCTCGAAGTTAGGCGTCGTCTAGCTTAAGGACACATTGCCTTACATTTTTTGAGTCGTGCTTGCTAGTTAGGCTTCTTCCTGATCCCGTTACCCACGCTAGCTTTAGGGATTCTTCCCTTCTCCTCTGAGTCATCTTCTTCTCACCTTCTTCTACGTTATAGTCTCCTCCCCTTTACACTCTCTGGTAGCGTTTTAGGGTCGAGTCGAGCACTTTTTGCGAGCTTAGTCTCGTGGTGGTGAGAGTGGTCGACTCGAGAGTTGTTTGTTGAGATGGATGGTTACATGGGCGACCATTCATATCATTGTTGGGACCAGGATGATTCTCCCTGGTATTCCGGACCCATGCAACCTGGGGTGGCTCAGACGAACACCCCGTACGGTTGGGATGATCTTCATTATGTGACTGAGCAATCTTCATATAGGGGTGATATGAGAGAGGCACCGACGGCTAGATCTCCATCTAGTTATGTTGGATCATACTCTGGGCAACAAACTTTGGCCTCTTTCATGCATGCGGTAGACGACATGAGTGCACCAGTGGCTCCAGTAGCCATACCGTGAGATTGTTGTGGGTTGAGTGGTCATGATTTCGAGGAATGTCCTTATGTTCCCCCAGAGCCTGAGTATGAGCATACATTTTCCCAAAATGCTCATTATGACCATTACGCATCCGCGTACAATCCAAGAGTGATGGATTCGTGGGGAGACAATTCATATTCAAATTCTTATACTTCATTTCCACCACAGTATCCTCCTCCCGAATACCCAGAATTCTACCAACACCCCACTCCAAATCATTGGACTCATTCTCAGCCAATCAACACCCAACCTCAAAATTTCCCAAGCTCTGACTTGGACCTCATCGTTGACCGCATACCTGATTCCTTGAAACAAACTTTCCTTACGTTCATGGAAACTACTCAACAGTCCATACAAAATATGACACTGCAAGTGAGTCAAATGTCGCTGAAATTACGTGAATGTGAGGAGAGTAACCTTTCTTGTCAACATGAGGATTCTTCTTTTGATATCGAACCACCACCACATCTAAAAATTCAAAGCACAACCTTTCAAAGTCAAACTCCTTGTCAGTCTGAGGGACTTGGGGTTTCAATTCACGATCACTTAGTGGAGGATTCGATTCAAATTGAGAATAACTTGGACCAGCTTCATTATGAGTCGGCACAGGATTGTGCCTTATCTTTTTGTCCCGTGGCCCTTGAGCCACATGATCTTCATTTTGATCCTCTTAAGGACCCACCTCTGGTGGAGCAAGAGCTCCCTAGTACCCTCAATTTCAAACAACCTGATGAGAGTTTGCCTCTCACTATTGTTCCTGATCATCTTGGAAATGATGGAACATCAAACAACTACATTGCTCATGAGGGTATTAGGAGTTCCTTGGAGGATACTTTGGGTATGAGACCCACTTCCTGTTCTCCTGGTGAGTTGGACATGCATAACGAGGTGCTTGACCTCGTTCCGACCCACCAGCCTGTTGGTTGGAGAGTTTGGATTGATGATCATAACTTCAGTTCCGCAACGGGAGAGATTCTTCTTCCGTTGCCCCTTATTTCCCAAACTCTCGAGAGGTTCAAGCTCTTTCAGTTTGATCCTTTGAATGAGACGCCTTTGCGTCCAATTCATGAACCTCTCATTTCATCTGGTGCTCTTTGTGAAGGGGGCCCACGCATGCGTATTCTGGCCCCGCGTGGTGTCATGTTCCCTTTCCAAGTGCATTGACCCACTCTTGAGGTTCCCATTTGATGTCTTTTGACAAATGAAGATGGAACTTATGTTTGTACATAGTTATATTAAAAAAAAACGAAAAAGAAAAAGAAAAAGAAAAAAAAAGTACAATAAAAGACTCCTTCAGTGAGCATTGATTGTTGTGGGCTCCAACCGTTGTGTATTTGGGCCCCAGTTCTTTCACGTATTTGTATCCCTTCTTTAGCATCTCACAGGTTTTGAGGGAATTTGGGTTGTGTCCATCAGCATGACCTTGAACTTCCCTTTGTACTTCACGTTGGTGAGATCTATTCTGTTTCATGCATACATCCATGTAGTATTTTGCTCACATTCATTGAGGACAATGCATGAAGTAGGTGTGGGGGGGTGCTTTACGTATGTACATAATCGAGTCTTTTCTTTTGATTTTTGTTTTCTTTTGTGTGCATTGTTAGGGTCATGTTAGTGTGCTGCATTTAATATCGATATATCTGCTTGCCATGATCCTTGGGTGACTTGTCTTCTTTTGCTTGCCTAGTGCTTCAAAATTTTCACATTTCTTTCAAAATCTTCATGTGTTTTCGAAAGAAAATGTTTTGTGGGTTTTGCGTGTGTTTAGCATGTGCAAAACCGTTGAGAGGCAAAGTAAAAAGAAAGCTCCCAAAATTGTCTTGAACTTGATGCATTAGGATATCTAGTACAGTGGCTTTAGGATTTATCGAGTCGTTAGGATGCACCCCAGTTTTCCTTTGGGGGTGAGTAATCATAGGGTTTCAGTGCTCAAACATTCAAAGAAGTCCACCCTGAACCTAGTGAGTCAATAATTCGTGTTTGTTAATTTAGGAAGTTTGTTGTAGTCAAGGACCCTCTTAATCTTGTTGTGAGACATTAGTGTAGGGGTTTTGGTTCATGTGTAGATAAGAAATAAGTGAGTAGATGTTCTCTCTTCTCGCACGGCTCCTATCACTCGGGAAAGTAGGTCTGAGGGGACTTTGTGCCTGGTGCTTTCGAGTCATCTGACTTGGGATGCGCCGACCGAACTCCCGTTTCACGGGTGGTAGGGATTGCCCTATGTGGAGATTTGGGGAAAGGTGTACGTGATAGTGTAAGTCCTCATAGGCAATGATGCACGAAACCTGACCCTGGGAGAATGAAGCTCCAACTAATAAAAAGAAAAAAATGTGTGAAAAGAAACAAAAAGAAAAAAAATGGTAATGCAAATAAGAACCTTAATGGACCTTACACTTTGTATCACTTGAGGATCTTGAGGTTGTCCATGTCTTTTACTTAATTCCTTATTTAACTTGCACGAATGGTTTATTAGGCTAGGTGTGGACTGATTACCTTTATAGAGTCGGCCCGTAGGATTACCGCGTCCATTGATCGACAAAATATTTCCAACGAGTCGAGGTCTAGATTGAATAATGCATCTTGTTCGGATTTTGTGGGTATATCCGCTGAAAACCCTCAGGAGACAACACTCCTCCTCCTTGGCAACAAAGAGGTTTAACGGCTTGTTGCACGTGCTAAGTGCAACCGTGATTCCTACGAAAGTGAGTTAGGATTTCTTGTTACTCGTTTGTTTTTCTCTTTCTTTGTTTTGCTCGAGACTAGCAAAAACTTAGGTGTGGGGGTATTTGATTGACATCATTTCATGCTCATATTTGTATCTTATATCCATTATCTTACACCTAAGCAATGCTACATGACGAGATTTATGTTTAGTTTTCAGGAATAAAGAGGTTTGAAGAGAAGAGCCATGAAAGGACCCAAAAGCTGGGAAAAAGGACTGAATGGTGAGATCTAGGGACCAAGATGCAAGGGAGAAGGACCTGAATGTAAGACAGAAGGACCTAAGGGCAAAACAGAATACTCCACACCATCATGGAGAGTATTTTACCAATTCTATTCGGGTCGGAGCTCCAACAAGTCGAGTAACCGCATCAAAGACCAACAATACCAGAAAGCAAAGCCCACAACAAATTCCAACACGATCCGACAATTTTGGACCGCCAATTGGCGGTCTTGGACCGCTAATTGGCGGTGCATATTGCTCAGGATCCTTCGAAATTTCTCCTGGACTTGTATTAATGTTCGTTTAGGCTATTTTTGGTATTGGTTGAGTCCCACATCGGGGGGTTGTTCCCGATTAGCTTTTTCCATGCTTATAAATAGAACTCTTCACCTTCCATTGTAATTACCCATTGCTTGGTTGCATTCTCTCTACTAAGGAGTGAGCCTTGAAGCAAAAACTAAAGGTGGAGAAGAATGCTACCTTCAATGTGAGTCATTTGTTAATAAAATAATTCTTCTAGTTTCTTTTAATCTTGTCCTTTAATTTGTGCATGTTCGTTTAGTCTTTCCTTTCCTTTTATGTTTCTTTAATGCTTCTTTCCTTCTTAGTTAACTTTCATTTCAGTATTATGCTTTCTTTTGCTAATATAGTTAGTGTAATGAGTAGTGAGTAGTTCCATCCCCATTTGGGGGGTGGAGAAATATGTGATATAATTATGTAGTGTATTAAGTGTGTGTTATTTTTATCCCTTGAGCTTTATATGATTTCCATAACCATCTAATGGGTCTTCACTCTTATCTTTGATATGCTAATGCTCTTGAGTGAAGCTTAGCTTATGCTTTGATTAGTGGACCTATTTTATGGGGAATGATAAGGTTAGGATATGGATGAAGTTAATATTGGAAACACAAGTTGTAGTGTATGAGCTCTTGTTGCCTTTACCTTAGCTAATGTCTTGTATGTTTTAATGATGTAGTGAAATCTTAATTCATGTAGAGGCATAGTAGGGTATAGTCTTTATACTTGAGTTCATGTAGCTTCATTCCAACTATTGTCTTGTATGTTTTAATGATGTAGTCTTATCTTAATTCATGTGGAGGCTAAGTTGGATGTAGTTTTATGATTTCATGCACTACATGTTGTGAAGAGCTTAATGAACACACACACCTACACTTCTTTATGTTCACATTATTTCTCTACCCCTTTGGGGTTTAGTTTTATAGTTTCTTCTCAATTTCATTTCAGCTTTGTAGTGTAGTTTAGTGTAACCAACCTTTCTTCCCTTTCTTTACCTCTCGCCTTTGCACAAACCAAGTGTCGACACACCTCCCAGTGGACGACCCGTATTTGCCACCGCTTCAACGCGGCCGTGCACTTGCGGTTAAATATAAAACGATCAATCATGATACATGCTCCCAAAGGCTTTGGAGACTCCTCCCCATGTCCCTCTTCAGTGGTGCTTACACATGGAGTGAAGTTGACATTCTCATGGGCCACATATCCACAAGCGTCCCAACCTCGATCCTCCTTCACTTCGTACTATTCTCTCATCCATTTGAGCTGTACCTAGTTCACACACCACACGTTTTGGGGATAGCCAATTTTCGGTTGGCAGGTTTTGGTTCAAGGCAATTCCCACGCTTGCATGGTGCAACACATCCTTTGCCCCACTCATGCAAGCCATCGTTCCTCAAGGCACACTATGGTTGGTGTCTTGCTTTCCTCCCTTCTTTCCACATGGCATATTTGAAGTCCTTTAATTGCAAATAAATCATCATTCTTTTCTTCCAATAGTCATAATTTAACCCAATAAACAAAGGTGACTTAGATGTAGATAATCTTTCACAATGATTAGATGTAGATGCCATACTAAATTATGATTAAGTAAATGAAATTAGGAACCTAATGCTCTGATACCAATTGTTAGGATCTATGGCCCTCTAATCACTAGATAAATTGCAGAATTAAAATACTAATTAAGGATTAAGAGATGACACAATTGCAAACCACAAAATCGTCGACACTGGAGTTTAGAGAGTTCGGTACCGCACCCCGGTCCTAGTCCTCCTCGCAAGCCTCGCTCGATCCCCCGAGCCTCGCTTACGGTTCCACTAACCGATCTCCATTCCGAGCCGAGATCAAAGCCGTTTAAAACACCGAGCCTCGCTCGTGTCTCCTCTCACAACCCGAGAGGGAGCTTCCTCGAAGATTTACAACACTTAGTGATTCTTGAATATGGAAATGGAATCAAAATCTAACTAACACTCTATACTTGAGCACACTTGGATATTGATATGGAATGGATATGCAAGGGGTGAAGTTTTGGCTTGAGTGTAGAAGAATGAGAGCTTCAAGATGAAAAGGAATTGTCTTTGAGTGTAGGATAAATAGGAAGTGTTCAAGAGCTCTAAAACCAACAAATGGGATCCTATTCATAAGCGTTCAAGCTCTACTAGCCGTTTCGGAGTTGGTGGGGGAAATGGACAAATGAGAAGCAAGATGTGAAATAAGCTCGAGTAGATTTTAGACCAGGTTCGGTCGACTGTTCGTGTAATGGTCGTCCGAGACACTACAAATGGATTGGTCTGAACTAAGCATACGATTGACCAAATAAAGTTCGGATCACCGTTCTCCAACTTCCAGTAACTATTTTCAATTTTGCCCTATTTAATTTCGGTTAACCGAATTCCATTCGATTCACCGTTCCAAGGTGGACAGTAAGATTGGTTGGGCTCTGATTACTCAAGTTTGGTTGACCGTGTATACTTCGGTAGACCCAAGTTAGCGTGAGTTTTGCGCTGATAGTTAAAGCTCTAATAGTCGTTGGGTGCAACGATAAAGTGCCACGTGTAAATAGTCGTTGGGCGTCTAAAGCCAAGAAGGACTCGGTTGACCGATAGGCATTCGGTCTTCCAAATTAGGACAAGTCAATATGTCTCTGGAGACTCGATTCAAATGTGACCGTTGGAGCAAAGTCCAAAACCGGTCCAGGGCCATTCGGTCGACGAAAGGTGGTTCGGTCTTCCGTCAGGGCAATTCCAGAGAACATCCTAAGGTCTACTGATGGGAAGGATTTGGGTAACCGATAGGTGTTCCGTGGACCGAACTAGAAAGGTTTCATTGTCCATGAAGGGTTAGGTTTACCGAATCATGGCGGGACAAAATCCTAGTGCTCAAGTTTACATAAAACCTTATAGACTCAATAAATATAAAATTACATGTCTTAGTCCAAAGCTTCGATTACAAGTCTTGAGTCTTGATGTCTTTGTCCCAATGCTCATTTTCTTGATTATCTTTATCAACCTATTAAGATGAGTACAAGTATACACATATGTATGCAATGCATGTAATCGTGTTTGCTCACTTTGATTGATTAGGTTGATTGATTAAAATTAGTTTGATTAATCATCAAAATTAATATAGATTAAGGCCAAAAAGCCAACAATAAAACCAGCCTATAACACCAATACAAACCAATGTGGGTCTTCTCCAAATGCATTATTGCTCCTCAGACAATAAACCATTGAAACCAATATCAACAAAAGCACAACATGGGTCTCCCCCAAATCCTTCTTCCATTCAGTAAATCAACACAACAAAAAAGACAACAAACTCAAAACAAATATCATGAATCTATCATTCCTTAAATCATAAATTTCCCATCAAATCAACCTAAGAAACCAAAAAACACAAAATGGGTCATCCCCAAATCCATCCATGGGTCATAAACCAAGTTAAGCACGAACCAGAGGAGGAGGATATTGGGGTGGAGGAGGAGGTCGTGCCTGTCGAGGGCACGGAGGTCGTGGTTGTCGAGGGTGTGGCTGTGGTGGCGGAGGAGGTCACTGCGGTGCCAGAATTGGTTGTTGCCGTTTGGTCAAAGAATGGTCGGTGAGAACCGGAGAACGGCTAGGGTTTTGTCATCGAGGTTTTGTTGGAACAAATGAAAAAAAACGTAACTGCTCGATATCTATAATCCCCATAGACGTCGGTCATAGCCGAAAACCAACATCTGTATCTCGACGTCTATAATGCATGGAGCATAGACATCGGTCATAACCTATGACCGACGTCTATGGGTCGACGTCTATAGGCTTGGAAAATAAATGTCGGGGTATAGACGTCGGTCATAGTTGTGAGGTCCTACTCACTATTCACTATTCTGCACAAGTGCGAGGTCCTACTCTCGTGAACGAATTCATGGGCAAAAGGAGTAGAGACAGTAAAATCCCGATCAAGTTTGATAGTCGTCTTGAGCCGATAGGTATTATATCTAATCATTGTTATACTTATGTGCGCAGCCTAGCGAGGTCCAAAGTTGACATATGTTTGTCGAGTTGGAGTGAAGTTCATGAGAAGCTTAAAGGCACCATTTTGGATGACGTGTGGGTAATGAGTCCATTATAATGTTCTTTAGTTTTAGTCAAACTTTAATTTATAGAAATTGTAAATGTTAACATGTTATAGGCAAGTTTTGAGTTCCAATCCACTGACATGTGGATATTCGGAGAGTATCATGACAGAAATCCATGCGATTACTATAACTTGATCACTCCAAGTACATGGGCTCAATTCAAAAAATTTAGAGAAACCCAGAGTTTCAGGTAACTGAGTTTAACTTAAAATATGAACTTATTAAGTTATTGTTTTAAATAATAATCTAATAAAATTGGTTGTAGGCCCTCCGAGCAAAAAACCAAGAATGCCAATCTTCTAACAAGTATCTTCATCGTATGTCTCGGTCAGATACCAAAAATTAGAAGAACAAATGATGGCCGAAAAAATCACCCAGAAGAAACAAGAAGAAATTTGACTCCAGTATGAGTGAGGAGCAACCAAGTAACTTGTCTCCTCCTTCCCCCATAGCTCGATGTGATTATTGGAATAGAGTGACGATAAACTCCAAAAGGGAGTACGTTACAACGAGTCGCAAGAGGTCGGCTTGAAGATAGTTAGTTATATCACTTGTATGTTATTAAATAACATTCTGAAAATTTATATTTTTCAATTGTTTGTAACAATATTTTTTACAACTTTAGGACACTCTGAAGTTGAGAGAATCCCAAGGCGAATTTGTTTCAGATGGTCGGAATGACATTCTACGCTAAGCCTTGGGAAATGACGAGCATCCTCGTCGTGTAACAGTAGGGTTGGACTGCGACAATATTATGGAAAGACTAATCGTTCAAGTTCGTTGACAATTCATACAAAATGCAAGCGGAAAATTTTAGAATTCAAAATAAATTGCAATATGTTATGGAGATCTTGGATTGTGATTTGCCTACTTCTCCAACCCACCATAGGACCGCTTCTTCCCTGGTCACCACTCCTCCGGTTCAGCCAGTGGTCAGCCTCATCTGATCATCTGATTTTGTGGCTCATTCTCGAGATATGGCCCTCGTAGGTGGACCCTCGCTTGGTAACTTTGAGGATGGCAGCAGATGTCATCTATTTGTTGAAGAGCCTGAAAGAAGATTGGTGGGACACGAAACAGTTTATAACCTCTCTAAACACCACTTCAAAGATGTGGAAGCGAGAGTCGTACAGGTTGTCGTGGGGAATTGTTTAGATGTTGATGTTCTGGTGTCAATTCCCAAAGAAGAGGTTCTTAACTTGGGCGAAGCATGTGGTGGGTTCCTAAGGTTGCCTCGTCATTTTTGTAGAGATTCGTGACGCACATGAGGTATCCTTTATTTTTTAAAACAAATAATTATCATTTTGTTAATAATTGCATTTCTAACATTTTTATATATATCGTTAAGGTTATTGAAAGTCCCCTAACCAAAGGATCAAACAACCAACCTCCGATCATCATTAATTTGCTACCAAATATGTGCAAAATGTTGTATCAACCTATGCTAGTTAGGGATTCACAAGCCTTAACTACCTGGCATTTAGAGGAGGAGATTAAAGGGTTGCCTTCGGATTTATATGTTGCCCAAGAGGATGTTATGTAGTTCTTGGCGATGGATCAATTGTGCATGTCAATTATCGATGTACAAGTGAAGTAAGTGTTTTCTTGTGTATAAGATGAAATCTATTGCATAATTTTATCGTAATTATAATATAATGTAATTTTTACTCTTGTAGAAACTTTTATGACACCAGAATGTCAGTCTTTTCAAATGACAGTTTGGATTTGTGTGTCCATCTACTTGCATACACGGGAATGACGATAATTTGGGTGAGCTTGCGAATATTATGAAAGAACAAGGGGAAAATATTATATGGCCACTTATCGTGAGAGGTAACTTTGTTAATTGAAAGTAATTAGAATTTGATTTTATAATAAACTTCTTATTATATATATATCAGAGCTCATTGGATGCTTGTCATTCAATGCCCCGAAGCTAACTATATATATTGGTTTGATCCTTTGGGGTCGACTACACCAAGGGCATCCATCCTTAAAGAAACTTGTAAATCTGTAAGTTCGTTTTAATCATCGTATTTGTAATTCATGTAATTTTATTAGTATTATCGACTTCATATTGAATAACTTGTGTTACTCAGGACAATGAAGATTTACAGAATGTTGGGTGGAATAAGGACTACCAAAAATATTGGCGTAACTTGGCATATAATGGGAGTAAGTTTCTCCCTTTTTTGTTAATTTTGTTAAGTACTTGAACATATATTTAGAGAATTTATATCTTTGTAGTACCACAAGCAGACTAGCAATACGGAATATGGGTACTACGTTATGAGATACATGCAGGATCTCATCGAAATTGCACCTGAAGACATAGAGTTATTTGAGGTAATGTGGATCATTTAAAGTGGTATAATTATAGTTTCATTATTTACATATTTATATTGTGTACTTGTATTTTCATAGGTATTCCAAAAGAATAGCAATCCCTATTCACAACAGGAGCTCGATGAGACTCGCGAGCGATGGGCTCGCTACTTTATTAGGAACATGTTATTGAACTAACATGTTCTAATATCATGAACCACATTCTTTGTAATTAAACAAGCAATTTTATTGAACCACATTCTTTGTATTACCAACATGTTGAATTGTTGAATGAAATTAGTTGTTGTGAATGAAATTAGTTGAATTTGTGTATGATTGTGCAGGATGAATGTGTTGCTGTGAATGAAATTTGTGCTGGATGATGATATTGATGGCATTCAATATTTATTTATTTTTAATTTGGGAACAGTATAGACGTCGGTTATTTGTTTAGCCTGACGTCTATTATGGACTATAGATGTCGGTTATTCGTTAAGCCCGACCTCCATACCCCAGAATAATCGTCGGCTGGGAGCATGAGCGACGCCAAATCTTTTTTGAGGGATATAGACGTCGACTGTGAGGACAATTGACGCTTATTCTCTTACACTAGACGTCGGCTATAGGGATAACCAACGCGTATTGCCGTAGAATAGACGTCGGTTGGAGGGATAACCGATGCGTATTTTCTTAGATTAGATGCTGGTTGTAAGCGATAACTGACATGTATTCCCCTAGAATAGACGTCAGACTTTAGGAACCGACGTGTAGGTATAGACGACTCATGGATAGACGTCGGCTTATGGAACGCCAATAACTGATGTATAGAAGCTGTATATCCAACGTATATTCCTTTTTCTGCACTAGTGTCACAAGGTGAAGTACATGGATCACAAGTACTTTGTCACCCGTGATTTCATCGAAGAAGGCAAAATAAATTTATTATGGGTGGACACAAATAGCAACACAGCTGATCCATTCACCAAACCCTTATTTAAAGCCAAAAGCGAAATGCGTTTCAAGCCCATGAGTTTGAAGAACCAAGTAGAGTGGCTTGATGAGTAAGATAAGAGGGTTACCCTAGTTATTTAAGATTTATACATTGTGAATTATGTGAAAGAAGACTTTGATAACAAGTGAGAGATTGAAATGAATGTATGTTCTAAAAGTATTCTTTTACATGTATTTTATTATGAATTGAATGTACAAACATTTTGTTCCTTGATTAATGTATTCGTCTTTTGGAAGTGTTAAGGAAGAGACTTTTGGTCCTTAACCATAGAGCTTTAAAAAATAATGGTTTGCATAAATCACTAACGTCCCAGAAAATTCAGTTAGATCCATCTTGAAACCGAAGTCTTCATGACGGTCTCCCCAACCATGGTGCCCTTGGCCAGCACCACAGTCTTGGAACGGGTTGTTGCGGGTCGAACTCGACTCTGATTCCTGATCTTTCGCCTCATGATAGTCTTGATCTTGTGCTACTAGGTGCGGGGTTAGTTCAGCAAGTTGTCTTTGTCGACTCTCAAGGAACACAGGTCTTCGATGCTACGATCTTGTGTTGGGTTTCCTCTGCCAGATTCTGCCTGCGACGACCATGACCACCACATCCACCAGCCTTTAGAACTAATGAAGCAACACCAAAATGGAGGATTTTGGCTTGGTACCAACCGACGTCGGGTAGAACTGTGATGGCTTCTACGAGCGTGGGACACTAATGAATTGAAGAGAAACACTGGATGGAGATAGAAGTATCTCTTAATTTTTTGTAAATTAATCAAAACGAAAATTGCCTTCTCTTGACCTAGAAGCCATGTCTTATAGCTAGTCAACGTAATATATATGAGGAATAAAATCAAATATAAACTAAATAGAAAGTTTCTATAAAGATAAATAAAATTAAAAAATCCAATCTTAACCGAAATCTTTGAGGATTTGCACACTTGGACGAATTTTGTTTGTTGTTTCGGATCCAATTTTCCAGTTGATGACTAGTATGGATGAATCATTGCTTGATCCAGATTCTCCTACATCAGTTATAGTCACATATGTGGAGTGCAGCGATGGCGTACAAAGTGGACGACTACAACAAATTCATGATTTAGATGTAGTCGATTAGCCAACAAGCATACAAGTGGATCCTAAAGGTCTTGTATAAAGATAAAGTGTGGTCCAGAAGCCAATTTCTTGTAAATGCAAAGTGCCCCTTTATCACGAACAAGTGCAATGAGTCATATAACTTGTATAACAATGAAGCAAGACATCTACAGGTGTGAGTATGGTGGACAAACTAAGGCGGAAATACATGAATACCATTTTCACAAGACAAACGAAGTCAAGAGAGTGGAGAGGGAACTTGTTACCATTTGCTAAGAAATGGTTGGGAAGCATGACCAAAGAGCCAGGTGGTTACAATGTAGTCCGAGTGACCGACCACGTGGCGGAAGTTTCTTCTCTAACAGAGAGGTGTATAGTAGACTTGGGAGAAAAATTGTTTGATCATTTTAATAACCACTAGTACACGACGTTAGTGAAGAAGTCACAAATACGGGTCAAACCTCAAGGAGTTGTGAATGTTGTTGTGACTACCATACTCGAGTGGGAAAGCAGAGGAGAAGAAGGGGATTATACTAAACTAACTACACTAAACGATGAATTAATCAACAATTAAACTAAACCCCCATGGAGTAGAGGTGCGTAGGTATGTATGTGTGGTTCTTGATTACATGAGGCACAAATGTGTAAAGTGGGTGAAATCAACTACAAACTAGTGTGGAGTCTAATTAACATCAACTACATTTACATGAATACATGACTAATATAGTTAGACATTAAGTTAAGCTGCACGTTGGGTTCTCAACAACATGATTGAAGAAAGTGTAGGGGACCGATATCGAACCTGAACACTCCACAACAGAGGTCTTAACTGTACGAACTTTACTTTGTCCAATAATTTTTTCTTCAATCATGCTTAGTTATGTTATAAATTTATTTTTAAATTTATGTTATCTTCGATCATGCTTAGTAATGTTATAAATTTATTTTTATTTTATGTTATCTTCAATATGCTAATATTATGTATATTTTTTGCTAACGGAAGCTCTCAAAGAACTACTCGGCGAGGAGGTGACATAAGATCCATGAGACCATCGTCATCCATAACAACTGCTACGGAGTCGACTACAGCTGGTCTGAGGCCAACAAATTCACAAATTATCTTCGCAATGCTAGGGCTGATGATGGACTTATTAGGACAAGTAAACAGTTGCCATGGAATTTGAAGCATCTGTCTACGTAGTCGTAGTTTTTTTGCGGATGTATGGATTAAGTTTGGATGGGTTATCCATGTCGAATTGCTGCAATTTTTTTAAAACATGTTACTGCTTACATTTGGATGGTGAAGCTTGCCTTTTACTTCCCTACTTTAAATTATAATTTTGTAAATAAATGTGTCTCCGTATCCAATCAACACATGAGTCTCCCTACATATACGTAGCAGGGGATAGACTGGTTCGCTTAAGGGGAATTTTTTCTATGATCATACCCAAATCTATGTCATGCATGAAAAGGCTTCGTAAGATCCCATAGGATAAGTAATTCAATATGATTCAAATTATGTTTTATCTATTCCACTATAGTATGGAAATGCGCTGGGTTCAGTTTGGGTAGTAAATACATCAAGAATTGTCCCTCTGAGTTGTTCTAGTACTTGTGGAGTGGACTTGTGTAAATGATTTGGAAAATTTAGTTTGTTTGGTTAGTTGATTAGCCATGTACGTGTTGTTGTGTGAGTTGTGGATTGAGTTCAATTCATTTATGTTGTTATCGAGTGGTGTGTTTGTGCTTAGATTGTAGGATTTCATAATGTTGATGTTGATGATGGGTGCATGTTTTTAATTTACTGCTAGTGTGATCGCATCATGATATTTGGTATTTTTCTCATTTGCTATTTTCAGCTTTGAGTGGCGAAGCGAAAGGCAAAGGATTAGTTCAACCACCACGACTAATTTTTTTGACAACTGGATGTATTTTTTTGGAACATACGAATGTTAACGTTAACATTTATTTGCTTCTACAATGGCTACTTTGCGGCTTTTAGCTACAATTTATGTGTTCAAAAATTTAAAAACATAGTCTGCTTATATTGAACAATTAAAAATGGCTTCAATTCATGTTTTATCTACATATAACCCAACAACCAAAAATATTTTTTTAAAAACAAACACAACTAGATAAAGTACCACATCACATTAATAATGGGGAATAACATAACAGAATCTGAAATCTCAAACATTTAACTAAAGCAAACTACAACTGAAGCCAACTACAGCCAAACTACAACAACTAAAGCCAACTACAACAACCACTTCAAGAAAGCGGAGATAGACACCACAACTAATACAACCAACAAAATATCTTCCTTCTCTATGATCGGCTTCAAGTCCTCGGCAATCTTCTTAACTTCTTTGACCATCTCCTGCATTGCATCAACACGAATGGCAACCTCTACAAGTTGATCCAAATAGTACTACATCTTTCATTCAATCCGGGCAGAGTTCTCAACCACGGCCTTCCGAAGCTCGTCCAAATTAGTGGGAATGTCAGTAATGGAGTAGTCGTGCTCCTCCTCAAACCATTGGAACAAGTCGCAATGCTCGGCAGCCTACACAAAACATACCTCATACAAAATATGTTGATATTTTAACATGATTAATAGTCAGTGAAAATTATAGTCATTACAGTCTCTAAAATTGATGATGAACCCACTACAATTAAACATGAGCCACAATCCCTCCCCCTGCAATTCAAATCCACAAGTTGGCATGCAATTCCATCACTCAAACTTCTCTCACAATCTCACACCCACAAGTTTATTTTTCTTATATATAAGTTTTCAGCCCACATTTTTTTCTTAAAAATGTGGCTAACCTCTAAAAAAGATATGGCTAATCTCAGAATATTGAGCAAACTTTTGGACAAAACATTCTCTAAACACAGATAACATCTTAAACATCACATTTAATAAAAGAAAAGGAATCCATATGCATATCTGTGTCTCTACAGAACACGTCGACCTCCCATGTTCCTCCTGCACTCTCACGACGTACACCTCCAGCACGTTCCCGTCCATAAACCAAGGTTGGGAATGTGACTGCCATGCCTGGCGGCATGGTGCCACGTCAAGGTCGTTGGGAGATCGGGACGACGAGGTTGGAGGAGGAGTGGGTGACAAATCTGGGTCTTACATCTGCAGCATGGGTGGCTCTGGTGTGGGTGGGCAACTGGGCGAGGTGGGCAGTGTGGGGTGGTCGTAGGAGAAGTGGTGGCATAGGAATTCTAGGTTCAAAGGTGGAGGAGAGGTGGTGGGTCCGGATTTAGGGTTTAGGACTTGATGTTTTGTTGATTTGGGGGTAAAGCAGCATAATAATAAAAATAAAAAAATGGATCTCTCGCATCGGTTTCTAGAAAATCGACGTGGATAATTTCACTTACCACGTTGGTTTATAGGAAACCGGCGTAATATAAAGGCATTCTACGTTGGTTTACCGGAAACCCGACGTGGTAAGTGAGATATATACGTTTGCTAGTTGTATGAGGTTATTCTTGAAAATCAGCCTCGGAATATGTTTTCATGCTCACTTGTAGGGTATAATCATGGAGTGTCAACCAAACTTTAAGTTCTAGTTCTAATATGGAGGCCGAAATCATTTCTTATTTTTAGGCTTTCTCGCATGTTGTATGGTTGAAGAATTTAGTTTCTAGGTTTAGAATCTTGTATTCCATTTTTGGGCTGCTGAAGATACTTTATGACAACCCAGAAGTTGTTTTCTTGCCTACGAACAAAAATAGTGGTAGAGAACGTGTTATAGAGAACAATTTGGACGTCGATCATGTTAGCACTGAATTGATGATAGTTGACCCTTAAACTAAAGGCATGCCACCAAAGAAGTTTATGGATCATGTAGTTAGAATGGGACTTGGTTCCACTCTGTAATTTCGTTGTAAGAACAATTACATGAAACTCTTAGTAACATGTGTTGTTTTTCCTCATTTTCTTGTAAACTTTACTTTCTGAGAATAACAAATATCATTTGACTTTGAATGAAAATCAGGTTCATTCATTAAGTTATACATGGATAGATTATGAGGAAAGATGCATTACAATATATACCTGGAAGGTAACACTCATTCTAAAAGGATTTACCACTGTGTGTCTTTGTATTTCTGATCCTCAATAGACTTTTCATAGTTTAAGTGACAATTTGTATCGTGAATATTGGGATCAAGTGGGAGACTGTAAGTTACAAATCTAAATGTTACAGGTTAGAAGAAGTATTGTAACTTTCATAATGGTGATCACAATCTTAAGGATTTTATATTTGTTTTGCTTTTAAGTGAAACCATTAAATCATATAGTTAGAACTTCCATATTTTAATGGGGAAATTTCACTTTACACCCCTCAAAAGTTTCCCGTTCTCAAGTTGCAGCCCTGACTTTTCAAGGTCATCAATTACCCTTTGACTTGTTTAAGTTCATCAAAAACACCCCCTACGTTATCTTTCCGTTCATTTGAATCGCTATGTTAGGGGTATTATCGTCATTTCCCCCACCTAGTTAATCCATGATTTGTTTTAACCCCAAATTGTTTTTTCGACGTTGCCTCCTCCGGTGTCCTCCTTCCTTCCTCATTCCGCCAGCAGCCATTTGTGACTCTTTCCCGGTGTCCTTCCATTCTACCAACAGTCGTGTCCTTCCCGGTGTCTTCCATCCTTCCCGGCTCCTTCCTTCCTCATTGCCTCCTCTGGTGTCCTCCTTCCTTCCTCATTGAGGTGTGACATTTTTCGTTTCAATTGTTCGTAATTTTAGGCTCAATTTTATGATGATTTGGTTCTGATTTTTTGTTTCAATTTTCCAATCATTTGGTTCTGATTTTTAGTCTCAATTGTATGATGATTTGGTTTTGATTTTTCGTTTCCATTTTCCAACCATTTGGATCTGATCTTTAGTCTCAATTTTTTGATGTTTTGCTTTTGATTTTTAGTCTCAATTTTATGATGAACATATATTGTCCATATCCAAGAGCTACAACATGTTCTATTTAGGATCTGATTTTGTTGATTTAGTTTCTGATTTAGTTCAATTTTGGTTTTGATTTTTCGTTTCAATTTTCCAACCATTGGCTTGCACTTGTTATATGCTGACAGAATGAATGGGATGTTTGTTTTCTTGCTCATTGGTGGGTTCATTAGAAATATAATATCTTAATCAAATGCTGAGGCACTCAACTCAAGTTTTGTATTTAGCAATTTCTTCATTTTTCATGAATTTTGTTGCTATATGGTGATAAAACGAGTCTTCATTTTAACTGTAAAAAATATGGTTTTTTCTAGATTTGATTTGTATTTTGAACAACTACCATAATAGTGACCTTTTAAACTAATTTATTTTGGAATGGAACTTGATGTGGTCTAAATTTGTAGGTTTAAGCAATCATGAATACTACTTTTCGGTTGGTTTTTCACCATTCTGGATATTTTGATGACAGTGTATACAAGGATGTTGACTTGAGTTATTTTTAGAATTGCGATCCATACTTGATGTCTTACTTCGAATTAGTAGGATTTCTAGAAGAACTTGGTTTGCCAAGTGATAGTCAAATGTTGTTTCAGACACTGGATGGAAGAAGTAAGGGTGGGTTTGTTCTAGCTCACACGGATGAGCAAGTTACTAGAATGTTTCAGATGTACAGTGGCTTTGACTGAATCGACTTGTATGTTACATCGGCTAACTAATGGGTTGAACCTCTAAACATGTCAGTGTCAGATCTTAAGCTTAGTGATTATGACTATGTAGCTTTAGATTCTACTGACAGTAGCAGCGATGAGAGCATGGGCGTGGAGGACCCGCATGATGAGCCAAGCAAGCCGAGTGAAGAGAAAGAAAAAGGGAAGATGTGCTCGACTTCAAATGGGGAGAAGATGAGGTCCATTAACGAAGATGAGCCAAGTGACGATGAACTGAGGAGTCTTCATGGATCTTCAGATGAAGAAACAAACTTTCCAAGGTTTACCAAAGAACCTAAGAAGTCTATTTTGCTTTCGGTGGGCCTTAAATTTGCATCACCTACGGAGTTTAGGAGATCATTGAAGGAAGCCAATATCATGGCTGGGCAAGACTTGAAGTACAGAAAGAATGAGTCTTGTAGAATTATTGTTGTTTGCAAAGAAGATTGTGGGTATCGAATTCATGCTTCTTGGATGTCTACAGAGCGGTCCTTTCAGATTAAAACATTCAATAATTTTCACTCTTGTGGGAGGCAGTACTCAAATTGGTTGGCTAACTCCACTTGGTTATCTACCAAGATAGTGGACCAAGTAAGGGATGATCCTAACTGCATAGTGGATGTCATTCAAAAGAGCGTTCTAAGAGATTTCATGATTAATCCTTCAAAACAACAGTTATACAGAGCAAAGCAAAAGGCATTGAAGATTGTTGAAGGAGACCACCTTGTGCAATATGCTCGGATATGGGATTATTGCAACATGTTGCAAGTTACAAACCCAGGATCTACAGTCATTTTGAAGGTTGAAAGAGGTTTGGACTGTCCGAAAGCTATTTTCCAAAGACTATTTGTGAGTTTTAATGCATGTAAGAAGGGTTTTCTGAATGGTTTTAGAAAATTTATATGTCTTGATGGGTGCCATTTGAAAACACCTTGTGGGGGTATTTTGTTGAACGTTGTTGGAAGAGACTGAAATAATCAATTGTTCCCTTTAGCGGTTGCAGTGGTCGAGTGTGAGAGTAAGGTTGTGTGGTCTTGGTTTCTTCAAACCTTGGTGGAGAGTTTAGGTGGTGATTATGCAGGGTGGATATTCATGTCAGATAAGCAGAAGGTAGCTTCTGAATTTAACTCTACATTTGTATGTGAATTTCAAAGAGAAGTTGAATTTTACATTTAATCTGCATTTAATCTGACAGGTTCATCTTCTGCATTTCAAAGTTCATCTTCTAATTTCTGCATTTTATCTGAAATTGACTCAATTTGTAGGGTCTTGTACAAGCTTTTGATGATGTTCTTCCCAGAGTGGATCATCATTTTTGTGTTCGTCATTTGTATGTTAATTTCAAAGAGAAGTTCAAGGGAATGCCACTTTGAAATTGCTTGTGGAATGCGGCCAAAAGCTACACAGAGCCAGAATTTTTTGAACATATGGAACAACTGCGGAAGATAAGACCAAACGGTGAGGAGTCTTATCAGTGGTTGAATGCAATTCCACCATCCTTGTGGGCAAGACAAAAGTTCAGAACATGGATCAAATGTGAGCTACTATGTGATTGATCATTTTATATTTCTACCGCAAGTGCACGGCCGCGTTGAAGCGGTGGCAAATACGGGTCGTCCACTGGGAGGTGTGTCGACACTTGGTTCGTGCGAAGGCAAGGGGTAAAGAAAGGAGAAAAGGATTGGTTACACTAAACTACACTAAGATGCAAATGGAAATGGAGATAAGCAATAAACTAAGCCCCAAAGGGGGTAGAGAAATAATGTGAACATAAAGAAGTGTGTGTGTGTGTTCATTAAGCTCCTCACAACATGTAGTACATGAAATCATAAAACTACATCCAACTTTGCCTCTACATGAATTAAGATAAGACTACATCATTAAAACATACAAGACAATAATTGGAATGAAGCTACATGAACTCAAGTATAAAGACTATACCCTACTATGCCTCTACATGAATTAAGATTTCACTACATCATTAAAACATACAAGACATTAGCTAAGGTAAAGGCAACAAGAGTACATACACTACAAATTGTGTTTCCAATATTAACTTCATCCATATCCTAACCTTATCATTCCCCATAAAATAGGTTCACTAATCAAGGCATAAGCTAAGCTTCATTCAAGAGCATTAGCATATCAAAGATAAGAGTGGAGACCCATTAGATGGTTATGGAAATCATATAAAGCTCAAGGGATAAAAATAACACACACTTAATACACTACATAATTATATCACATATTTCTCCACCCCCCAAATGGGGATGGAACTACTCACTACTCATTACACTAACTATATTAGCAAAAGAAAGCATAATACTGAAATGAAAGTTAACTAAGAAGGCAAGAAGCATTAAAGAAACATAAAAGGAAAGGAAAGACTAAACAAACATGCACAAATTAAAAGACAAGATTGAAAGAAACTAGAAGAATTATTTTATTAACAAATGACTCACATTGAAGGTAGCATTCATCTCCGCCTTGAGTTTTTGCTTCAAGGCTCACTCCTTAGTAGAGAGAATGCCACCAAGCAATGGGTAATTACAATGGAAGGTGTAGAGTTCTATTTATAAGCATGGAAAAAGCTAATCGGGGACAATCCCCCGATGTGGGACTAAACCAATACCAAAAATAGCCTAAACGAACATTAATACAAGTCCAGGAGAAATTTCGACGGATCCTGAGCAATATGGACCGCCAATTAGCGGTCCAAGACCGCCAATTGGCGGTCCAAATTTGTCGGATCGTTTTGGAATTTGTTGTGGGCTTTGCTTTCTGGTATTGTTGGTCTTTGATGCGGTTAATCGACTTGTTGGAGCTCCGACCCGAATAGAATTGGTAAAATACTCCCCATGATGGTGTGGAGTATTCTGTTTTGCTCTTAGGTCCTTCTGTCTTACATTCAGGTCCTTCTCCCTTGCATCTTGGTCCCTAGATCTCACCATTCAGTCCTTTTTCCCAGCTTTTGGGTCCTTTCATTGCTCTTCTCTTCAAACCTCTTTATTCCTGAAAACTAAACATAAAACTCGTCATGTAGCATTGCTTAGGTGTAAGATAATGGATATAAGATACAAATATGAGCATGAAATGATGTCAATCAAATACCCCCACACCTAAGTTTTTGCTAGTCTCGAGCAAAACAAAGAAAGAGAAAAGCATGCGAAAAACAAGAAATCCTAACTCACTTTCGTAGGAATCACGGTTGCACTTAGCACGTGCAACAAGCCGTTAAACCTCCTTGTCGCCAAGGAGGAGGAGTGTTGTCTCCTGAGGGTTTTCAGCGGATATACCCACAAAATCCGAACAAGATGCATTAATCAATCTAGATACACGACTCGTTGGACTTATTTTGTCGATCAATGGACGCGGTAATCCTACGGGCCGACTCTATATAGGTGATCAGTCCACACCTCTACCCTAATGAACCATTCGTGCAAGTTAAATAAGGAATTATGTGAAAGACATGGACAACCTCAACATCCTCAAGTGCTACAAAGTGTAAAGTCCATTAAGGTTCTTATTTGCATTATCATATTTTTTTTTCTTTTTGTTTCTTTTCACATTTTTTTTTCTTTTACTTTTTATTAGTTGGAGCTTCATTCTCCCAGGGTCAGGTTCCGTGCATCATTGCCCATGAGGACTTACACTATCACGTACACCTTTCCCCACATCTCCACATAGGGCAATCCCTACCACCCGTGTAACGGGAGTTCAGTCGGCGCATCCCAAGTCAGATGACTCGAAAGCACCAGGCACAAAGTCCCCTCAGACCTACTTTCCCGAGTGATAGGAGCCGTGCGAGAAGAAAGAACACCTACTCACTTATTTCTTATCTACACATGAACCAAAACCCCTACACTAATGTCTCACAACAGGATTTAGAGGGTCCTTGACTACAACAAACTTCCTTAAGTTATCAGACAAGAATTATTGACTCACTAGGTTCAGGGTGGACTTCATTAAATGTTTGAGCACTGAAACCCTATGATTACTCACCCCCAAGGGAAAACTGGGGTGCATCCTAACGACTCGATAAATCCTAAAGCCACGTACTAGATATCCTAATTCATCAAGTTCAAGACAATTTTGGGAGCTTTCTTTTTACTTTGCCTCTCAACGGTTTTGCACATGCTAAACACACGCAAAACCCACAAAACATTTTCTTTCGAAAACACATGAAGATTTTGAAAGAAATGTGAAAATTTTGAAGCACTAGGCAAGCAAAAGAAGACAAGTCACCCAAGGATCATGGCAAGCAGATATATCGATATTAAATGCAGCACACTATCATGACCCTAACAATGCAAACAAAAGAAAACAAAATCAAAGGAAAAAGACTCGACTATGTACACACGTAAAACACCCCCCCACACCTACTTCATGCATTGTCCTCAATGAATGCAAGCAAGATACTACATGGATTGATGCATAAAAAGGAGAGATCTCACCAACATGAAGTACAAAGGGAAGTGCAAGGTCATGTTGATGGACATAACCCGAATTCCCTCAAAACCTGTGAGATGCTAAAGAAGGGATACAAATACGTGAAAGAAATGGAGCCCAAATACACAAGGGTTGGGGCTCACAACAATCAATGCTCACTGAAGGAGTCTTTTATTGTACTTCTTTTTTTTCTTTTTCTTTTTTTTCTTTTTTTTATATAACTATGTACAAACATAAGTTCCCATCTTCATTTGTCAAAAGACATCAAATGGGAACCTCAAGAGTGGGTCAATGCACTTGGAAAGGGAACATGACACCACGCGGGGCCAGAATACGCATGCGTGGGCCCCCTTCACAAAGAGCACCAGATGAAATGAGAGGTTCATGAATTGGACGCAAAGGCGTCTCATTCAAAGGATCAAACTGAAAGAGCTTGAACCTCTCAAGAGTTTGGGAAATAAGGGGCAACGGAAGAAAAATATCTCCCGTTGCGGAACTGAAGTTATGATCATCAATCCAAACTCTCCAACCAACAGGCTGGTGGGTCGGAACGAGGTCAAGCACCTCGTTATGCATGTCCAACTCACCAGGAGAACAGGAAGTGGGTCTCATACCCAAGGTATCCTCCAAGGAACTCCTAATACCCTCATGAGCAATGTGGTTGTTTGATGTTCCATCATTTCCAAGATGATCAGGAACAATAGTGAGAGGCAAACTCTCATCAGGTTGTTTGAAGTTGAGGGTACTAGGGAGCTCTTGCTCCACCAGAGGTGAGTCCTTAGGAGGTACAACAATAAGATCATGTGGCTCAAGGGCCACGGGACAAAAAGGTAAGGCACAATCCTGTGCCGACTCATAATAGAACTGGTCCAAGTTATTCTCAATTTGAATCGAATCCTCCACTAAGTGATCGTGAATTGAAACCCCAAGTCCCTCAGACTGACTAGGAGTTTGACTTTGAAAGATTGTGCTTTGAATTTGTGGGTGTGGTGGTGGTTCGATTTCAGAAGATAAATCCTCAAGTTGACAAGAAAGGTTACTCTCCTCACTTAATTGTTGCGTCAGTTGACTCACTTGAAGTGTCAGATTTTGTATGCGGTCAACGAGGAGGTCCAAGTCAGATCTTGGGAAATTTTGGGGTTGGGTGTTGATGGGCTGAGAATGAGTCCAATGATTTGAAGTGGGGTGTTGGTAGAATTCTGGGTATTCGGGAGGAGGATATTGGGGTGGAAATGATGTATAAGAATTTGAATACGAATCGTCTCCCCACGAATCCATCCCTCTCGGGTTGTACGCGGATGCGTAATGGTCATAATGAGCATTTTGGGAAAATGTGTGCTCATACTCAGGCTCTGGGGGAACATAAGGACATTCCCCGAAATCATGACCACTCAACCCACAATAGTGACACGGTACGGCTACTGGAGCCACCGGTGCACCCATGTCATCTACCACATGCATGAAAGAGGCCAAAGGTTCTTGTAATGTCTCAGATTGATGACCAACATATGATCCGACGTAACTAGATGGTGGTCTAGCAGTCGGTGCCTCTCTCATGTTACCCCAATATGAAGATTGCTCAGTCACACAATAAGGATTATCCCAACCATACGGGGTGTTAGTCTGAGGCACCCCAGGTTGCATGGGTCCGGAGTACCAGGGAGAATCGTCCTGGTCCCAACAATGATATGGATGGTCGCCCATGTAACCATCCATCTCAAGAAAAACTCTCGAGTCGATCACTCTCACCACCACGAGGCTAAGCTCGCAAAAAGTGCTCGACTCGACCCTAAAACGCTAACAGAGAGTGTAAAGGGGAGGAGACTATAACGTAGAAGAAGGTGAGAAGAAGATGACTCAGAGGAGAAGGGAAGAATCCCTAGAGCTAGCGAGGGTACAGGGTGAAGGTAGAAGCCTAACTAGCAAGCATGGCTCAAACAATGTAAGGCAATGGGTCCTTAGGCTAGACGACGCCTAACTTCGAGGTCACTAGCCTCGACACGCCTCACCTCCCTACAACGAGGACCACAATGCCCAGCAAGTGATACCAGATCCGGAGATCCAGTACCTCCTACTATCGACAAGGTAGGCAACGCCGATCAGGTCATGGCGGTCTCAACTAGATTACTCTCCTAGTGCGTCCGAATTCCTAGGGCCAATGTCTACTTGCTTTTAGTTAAGGCTTTACTTGAGTGTGCTTTTTGGGGCTAAGGGAGGGGTGATGAAATCTCCCACCTTATCTTTGAAGTCTATAGGTGATGCCCCTTAAAGATGTTTTGAAATCTTAGGCTAGCAAGCAACTCACCAAACAAGCACTCACCTCACTCTTGTTTCGATGCAAACCTTACTCACTAATGAATGTCCTAATGCGTGAATGAGTGATAAGGAATGCGTACCTCGCTCCAGCAATCAACGACAAAATGTAAAGCAAAGAAAAGAAAGATGCATGCAAGGTCTACATATGATGCATGACCTAGATGTCAAGAAGTCTAATCTTTTGCTTTGAGTTTTATGGTCCAAGTTGATTAAAGGGGATTGAAATTAAATCTGGGAGCAAAGTAGAAGTCACAACATGCAAAATTGTGCTCCCAGATAACTAAAATGAACAATATAACAACTGGAACAAATTTGAGAACAATTGAGGCTCACCAGGCCGCCAATTGGCGGTCCCAGACCGCTGATTGGCGGTCTTTTTGTAGCTTCTGGTCCTCAAACTTCTCCAGTAGCCTCCCCTTGATCCTTAGGTTCCCTGAAACTAAACAACACTGGAAACAAAAAATTAAAAACCCCTCGAATCGCCCAAACCAACGTCTGGACAGAGCACCTCCCCGGCAACGGCGCCAAAAACTTGATTGATCATTTTATATTTCTACCGCAAGTGCACGGCCGCGTTGAAGCGGTGGCAAATACGGGTCGTCCACTGGGAGGTGTGTCGACACTTGGTTCGTGCGAAGGCAAGGGGTAAAGAAAGGAGAAAAGGATTGGTTACACTAAACTACACTAAGATGCAAATGGAAATGGAGATAAGCAATAAACTAAGCCCCAAAGGGGGTAGAGAAATAATGTGAACATAAAGAAGTGTGTGTGTGTGTTCATTAAGCTCCTCACAACATGTAGTACATGAAATCATAAAACTACATCCAACTTTGCCTCTACATGAATTAAGATAAGACTACATCATTAAAACATACAAGACAATAATTGGAATGAAGCTACATGAACTCAAGTATAAAGACTATACCCTACTATGCCTCTACATGAATTAAGATTTCACTACATCATTAAAACATACAAGACATTAGCTAAGGTAAAGGCAACAAGAGTACATACACTACAAATTGTGTTTCCAATATTAACTTCATCCATATCCTAACCTTATCATTCCCCATAAAATAGGTTCACTAATCAAGGCATAAGCTAAGCTTCATTCAAGAGCATTAGCATATCAAAGATAAGAGTGGAGACCCATTAGATGGTTATGGAAATCATATAAAGCTCAAGGGATAAAAATAACACACACTTAATACACTACATAATTATATCACATATTTCTCCACCCCCCAAATGGGGATGGAACTACTCACTACTCATTACACTAACTATATTAGCAAAAGAAAGCATAATACTGAAATGAAAGTTAACTAAGAAGGCAAGAAGCATTAAAGAAACATAAAAGGAAAGGAAAGACTAAACAAACATGCACAAATTAAAAGACAAGATTGAAAGAAACTAGAAGAATTATTTTATTAACAAATGACTCACATTGAAGGTAGCATTCATCTCCGCCTTGAGTTTTTGCTTCAAGGCTCACTCCTTAGTAGAGAGAATGCCACCAAGCAATGGGTAATTACAATGGAAGGTGTAGAGTTCTATTTATAAGCATGGAAAAAGCTAATCGGGGACAATCCCCCGATGTGGGACTAAACCAATACCAAAAATAGCCTAAACGAACATTAATACAAGTCCAGGAGAAATTTCGACGGATCCTGAGCAATATGGACCGCCAATTAGCGGTCCAAGACCGCCAATTGGCGGTCCAAATTTGTCGGATCGTTTTGGAATTTGTTGTGGGCTTTGCTTTCTGGTATTGTTGGTCTTTGATGCGGTTAATCGACTTGTTGGAGCTCCGACCCGAATAGAATTGGTAAAATACTCCCCATGATGGTGTGGAGTATTCTGTTTTGCTCTTAGGTCCTTCTGTCTTACATTCAGGTCCTTCTCCCTTGCATCTTGGTCCCTAGATCTCACCATTCAGTCCTTTTTCCCAGCTTTTGGGTCCTTTCATGGCTCTTCTCTTCAAACCTCTTTATTCCTGAAAACTAAACATAAAACTCGTCACGTAGCATTGCTTAGGTGTAAGATAATGGATATAAGATACAAATATGAGCATGAAATGATGTCAATCACTATGCAACAACGCATCAGAGAGTTGTAACAGTTATATTCTAGAGGCTAGAGACAAGCCGATTGTTAGTCTGATGGAGCACATTAGAAGGCTTTTGATGATGAGATGTCAACAAAAAAAGAGATTTCATTCAAATTGACGGAATTCTGTGTCCCAACATTGATCGAATTTTGAAATAAAATTGAAACAATCAATGGACTGTCTTCCAATTCTTGTAGTTATATGTCTTTTTAATATGTTCGAATGGTCTTACTTATATTCTTACAATTCGAGTAGGTGAACAACTCTTTGAAGTGAGTTCGAAGGAAAAAGTTTACATTGTGGACTTGAACGCAAGAACATGTGGTTGTAGAGAGTGGGATGTCACTGGAATCCCGTGCATACATGCATGTGCTTGTATTTTGAGTGGACAACGATCACCACATTCATATGTAGACACATGCTATCATGTTGAGACATATAAGATAGCATATGCAGAAGTGTTACGTCCTGTTCCAGATATGTCACAATGGCCGACAACGGGAATGGAGGAAGTTGGACCACCAACCAACCCACACCTGCCTGGTAGGCCCAAAAAGAAAAGAAGGAAGGCCGCATATAAGATTGCCAGCAGTGGAAAGATGAAGCGAGTTTTGCAATTTAGGTGTTCCAAGTGTGGGGAAACAGGACATAACAAGAAGACTTGCAATGCACCAACGAGAAAACAACAAGCTAGAAGAGGAAGAGGGTCATCGCTAGGAGGAAGAGGACGTTCATGCTCTTATTGAGGGGAATCATCAAATGCAGGAGCGAGAACTGGAACGGAATTGGGAGTCTATTGATATATGAAGTTAGCATTATGTTTTTTTTGTTGTTGTAAGACTTCTTGTTATTCAACTACATGTGTTTTTTGTGTTTATGAGTATGATATGACTAAATATATGTTGTTAAATTAGATGTTTATGAGTTTTTTTGTTGTTCAGATATATGTTGTTTATTTCTTCTAGGGATTTTTAATATGAATTATTGCTGATTTTTCACTTTTTTCAACCAGACTACATAAAAGGTTATATTGATTAAACAACAATAATGAATAGCTACATCTAGTAGCTTAGTTTGCTAAGACTATGAGCTCATCAGGTGCTGGAGGGGTATTTTGGTCATTTCATCAAGAAAACGGAAATAGTTGGATGGAAAGATAACAGAGGGGGTGTTTTTGATGAACTTAAACAAGTCAAGGGGGTAACTGATGACCTTGAAAAGTCAGGGGGTGCAACTTGAGAACGGGTAACGTTTGAGGGGTGCAAAGTGAAATTTCCCATATTTTAATTGCTAAGGTTTTTATGATAAAACATTACTATAGTTAGTTATAAAAAGGATCCTTAGTTGAGCAAACACTAGTGGAAAAAAGGCCATATACGTCGGATATACAAGGGTATATACGACAGATTTTTGCGATCCAAGTGTCCAACGTATATTCCACTAACGCATATACCCTTGTGTATAAACGTCGGCTATATACAACTGACGTCTATACAATGTATAGACGTCGTCTATATATGACCGATGTCTATTATATCTTTAATTTACCAAACAAAAACATTACCGCCTATTATACAACCTATAACAGACACTCAACCTCTACAGTAATCAAGCCCAAGTGCCTCAAGTACCAATCTTTTGACCAATAACCGCATAGAGCAAGCCCAAGTAGCCCAAGTGACCAAACTCGTTCGCATTTTTTTGTAGAGGAGTGGTGGAGTACATCAACCACAATAGCAAAAAAATTTGGCTGATGTGGGACTAAACTTTTACGACCTATAGACGTCAGATATATAGGGTGACCGACGTCTATACATACAGTACGACCTATAGAGGTCGGCCACGCTATACATCTGACGTCTATATGTTTAAATAACAATAATAATAATAATTACGTCCTATAGACGTCGGCTACCCTATACAACCAACATTTTTACATGGGTAAATTGTAAAAAAAAACAATTACAACCATCTTAAGCCCCAATGCCAATCTTTTGACCATTAAATATATTTATCTATCTCATTTTCCTATTATAAATAGTGTGGTACCCAACTATCATTTGGAAGTAAAGGAGTGGTGGAGTACTTCAACCCCACCAACAAAAAATCTTTCTCCAATGTGAGACTAAATTTCAACACATATGACCATACACACATGTGATAGTTACAATTAGGTAACTATTTTCAAATCAATCCAAATAATTAACATTATTCTTATACAAAATAAATCCACATAAATTCTTATACGAAATAAATCCCAAAAAATTGCATTAATTCTTATACAAAGTAAATGCACATAAATTCTGATACAAAATAAATCTCAAAAAATAAACAAAATTAGTTTTCTTTTTTCAGGAGGTATAAACGTCGGTTATACTAAAAAACTGACGTTTATATAAACCTATAGACGTTGGATGTTTTGATCTCCGACGTCTGTTCGGTGACGTCTATTGTGCATTCTACACTAGTGAAATTCACGGGTTTTCGACATTCTTGTTTATTTATGACTTCTAGAATTTTAATGCATATTAGGTTAGTCAATCTTTCACCTTCATCTCCATGCTCTTCAATTCCCTATCAAATGGCATGTTGTACTATCATAATAGCGTGTCGATGGTTTTAAGAGACTCAATTTTTTGATTATTTTCAGCAATATAAAAACAAACTTTGCACACTTTTTTTGTGAAAAGTGAAAGACAAGTTTAAAAAAATATCCACCAATGATTTGCTTTAAGCATATAATACGTTGGTCAATTTCGTCATATCTTTGTTAAAAAATAGTTAAAAAATATTATCAGATGGAATTTCTATGCAATACCATTTTTAAATTTTTTTTCATTAAATTCTTTTAAGAAGATCATAAACAAGTATAATAAAATTGGTGAGGTTAGCCATAGCCATTATTGTGTTAGATACATTTTTGGTAAGAAACTTTACCACATGTTTCCAACAAAATCATTAAATCATCATTAAGACATAATTAGTGCAATTGTTTTGGTTAAACTTTTGTCCATCATTTATCTTGAAATGGATAGCAAGGATGTAAAGAATTGGACCTCTTCAATATTTATGCTCGAATTGGAGAGGATCCCAGTCCTACATCTTCTTCCATAGTGCAACGGCCTTGTGAGGCACCGAACGAAATAAGGTAAACTGATCAAATAGTATTATAAAACTTAAGAAAAATAGCGAAATTATATTCGTATCAAAGTTTCCTTAGTGCAAAGTGAATGTGATTATGGGGGATAGTCAATGACATTTTATGTGGTGGGGAATAACCAGAACGACTTCCCAGCCAAGTTGATAAGACTAGAGTACGTGCGTCAACTTTGTTCCTATTCCACTCCCCGCGTCATGTCGTAGTATAACTTATTGTTGTAGGAATCTTTCCTTCTGAAAAGGACCAGATCCTGTGAGTCAAAAGCCTACCCACACCATTAGGTTTCCATTTCTTGCCAATGGAAGCAGACCTTGATGCAGTGCAAAGTAGAACCCTATTCCTCCAGCATGAGATTCCCCCACCACAGGAACCACCATCAGTATCGACAAGTTTGACTTTTCTGTTTTCTCAACTTCCTTCTATATTTAAATCCCTCTGTTATATCCGTAACCCTTGTTAGGGTTATTTCGTGATTTAAGAGGAGAGAAGGAGGTATGGGGGGGTTGGACTTTTGTGGAGAGAGAGAGAGAGAGAGAGGAAGTGATGGCATGGGGTGGGCTGGGAGTGTAGGGGTGTGGTGGAATGGTGTAGGTTGATGGGTTGGGTTTTTAAGGAGAGGAAACTCATTCATCGTCTTCTTCTTTCCATTCCATTTCTTCCACCACTTTCCTCACATTCTCCTTTCATTTCCGGCGGCAGTTGAGGAGGACGGAGCACGTGCGGTCGGTGACGAAGGCGGAAGATCGATCCCGACGTGAGAGGTCGCACGGCCGGAGGGGACAACGTGCGTGAGCGGGCTCCGGTGGTTCGTCGTCTTTGCTTGAGGTATGCCGCTCTCTAGTGTGATTTTGTTGTCCCTAACCCTCGTGGGAGGGTTGTGTTGGTCGGACGGGGAGGTCGGAGACCTCTTCGGCGTTGTTTCCGTGAGAAACCTCGGTTGGCGCGAGGTGGAAGACGACCAACGGTCGACCGGTCCCTTCGGGCGGTCGACAGAATGTAGTGTTTTTTACCCGACTTTAACCTTCACCGGTCGAACGATGCCTTGTGGCGGTCGACCAGTAGTGCGTTTTGCTGGCGAGTTGGGACTCTCTGTATGTTTTCGGTCGACCGGTTCCTTGGGTCGTTCCACCGGAACTTAAGTGTACTGATTTTCTATGCATGCTTGTTCGACTGTTGTATGTTTGCGTTTGACTGATTATATGACGTAGAATATAAGGTTGACCCTGTCTGTTTTCGGTCGACCGAGACCCCTGAGTCGGTCGACCGAGACCCCTGAGTCGGTTGACCGATAGATTTGAATTTGATGTTTACCAGACTCCGGATTTTGACCTCGTTCGGTCGACCGGTTTTAGACCTTTGTTCGACCGTTGGGGATTGTGTTTTGAGCGCAGCGGTAGACCGTGTTAGGCGTACGGTCGACCGATTCCTTTCTGGAAACGGTCTACCGAATCACCTCTTCCGGTCGACCGTTTGAGCCCAGGACAGAATTCCTGGTTCCCTTTTGAATGCCAACTTTGTCCACGGAAACCCGTGTCCTCGCCTTGTGTGTGAACCGGGAGGTGACGGTGGGCGCGTTTTGTGTGCCTGCCCAGGGACCGCCGTTGGAAAAGTGTGGGTGTTCGGGACGTGTCGCCTCCTTGTATGGACCGTGACTAAGTTGATGACTTGATTGGACTCCTTGTAGTATAGCAAGCCTGAGGGATCACGGATCCCAATGTTTGGTGTTTGTGTGGGCACGCAACTGGCGTTGGGTGAGGTGACTACCGGCCTACGGGCTACGGAGGTCGTTGCCTTGCTTTTATAGCGGCGCGGTTGGTGTTTGCGGCTCGTGGAGCCTGATGACCTGGCAGACTTCGGTCTGGACCCGTCCGATGTTGTGCCGGACGTTCGTGATGGACCACCGATGTTGTGCCGGTGATGCCGCCGAGGTTGTGCCGGCGATGATGATTGTTGGGCCGAGGTTGTTCCGGCTATGTTGATTCCTCGACTGGGCACCTATCGAGATGATGTTGTTATACCTTCCGGGCGACGGCCCCGTTGGTCCACGTGGCTCCGACCACAGAGATTTGCAGATCTGTATTCTATCAGCTCGCAGACGTGACAGAGGCTCCCTGCCGAACCCTTGTGTAGAGTAGCAGCGTGTGGGGGGTGCGATGTCGCGTGTTGTAAGACTGCATGTGCCTGCAGTAGGTCTCCCTGGGAGACCCGATGTTGATTGTCGGACTGATGTCCTGTTTTACCCTTTGGGGGAATTGTTTTCCTTTTTGTCGATGTCATGACATGCTACTAGTATGATAGGTTCATTTGTGTAATGTATGCATATAGGTGAGTTGGCATACGGGCTTTCCTTCTGGAAACTCAGGCATTGTTGTTATATATTTTTCAGGACCGCAGTAGGTTCAGTTGGGTGGTGATCGGCGGGCACGCACATTTTGGAGTTGGATCCTCTTCTCGGACCGCTGAGGTCGACATGATTACGTTTTATCTTCTTTTGTCGTTTTGTTGTAATCATGTATCATTTTGACAAACTCTGATGTAATTTTGGTGCACCGCTATTTGTTTTATGAGAAGTAACAGTCCCGTCTTTGATTATTGAGTTCCCTTGTCTTGATTATAAATTTTTAAATTTCCGCTGTTTCGGGATGTTACACCCTCCCCCACAAACGCTAACAAAAATCTTCCCACTAGTTTCCCCTCTCTATTTCTTCTTATCTTTATTTTCAGCTCCAAATTAGTATAACCACACATACCGCTTCATATCTTTTTCCTATTTCATATCCTTCATCTTTCTAATCCTTGCTACATAAGCATACTTAATTATAGTACCATAGAATTGGGACACTAATATACACACATATATATATGGATCTCAAAGCCAAGCTCCGGCACGCTGTCATGTCCTTCAAAGGCTATCCTTCCGATCACGCTACCACAACCGGTATTTCCAACGCCATCTTCCGTTGCACCAATCGGCATGATGTGTCTTCCAATGATAAGTATGTCCATGAGATTCTCTTTCATGTCACCAACTCCCCAACATCGGCGACCTTTCATGCAAGAAGGATTTCTCACCGACTGAAGACCACACGGGACAAAGTAGTGGCGGTCAAGACACTTTTGCTTCTGCACCGCCTTCTTCGAGGAGGAGACTGCCACTTCGAGATCGATATGTGCAATTTGTTTTCCTCCGGTGATCTCTGCCTACACCCTCACATCCAGTGGAGTAAAGACCAGACCTATCCTTTGTCCTTCCTAAATTACTATTCTATGTTCATGGAGGAAAGATTAAGGTGGGGAATCAACCAATCGGGGAATCTAGAGCCTATCAGCGCTACCTCGACCACCCAACAGTCTTGTGAAGAAGAACATATGCAGAGTTCCTTGCATCGGTTGGCAAGAAGTTTGGTTTACATTGAGAGATTGGGTAACTACAGGCCCACGAACATATTACGGACCAATCTAATCGTACAATCAACCATGAATATCGTGTTGAGGGAAAGCTTTCGTGTATACGAGGGCCTCCTCGACGGGGTAGCCACTCTTCTAACATATTTCAGCAGTATGAACAATGGAATAAGGCGTGCCTCGTTGAAGATTTTAAAGGAAATCATGTTGCAGGGTCCTAAACTGGGGGATTTCTACGAGTCCTACAAACTAGCTATTGTTAGTAGCAAGAAATTTGAGTACCCTCAAATAAGAATCATCACTGAAGATGAATTTTTTTCTTTGGAGAAGACGAATCCAGTAGATAATGGTGAAAGGAATTCCTCTTTGTTCTCCAAAGATAAACTGCAAACCAAAATATGCACACAGTGGGTGGAGTTTGAGGAAGATAGTGCACGGAGTGGTAGCTTTAACGTGGGATTAGAGGAATGTTCCTCTGATACTAGTAGCGATCGTGCTTTGTTTGAGTTTTGAGTGGGGACATGAAAGAAAGCAGGACAATCTCGGCAAATGTTTTTCTAGGGAACATATTTGATTTTATTTCTATTTTTTTGATGATTATTTCCTTCGTAATGGAGTGCTATTCATACATAATGTTATTCATATTAATGGATGTGTTGTTTTTCTCCTGCTGGTATTCATCACGAGTGGGGTTAGTTTTTTTTTGGTAAATGTTTAGTAGCCGCTCTCCGGGACGCCTTCGCGGGACGCTGCTGAGTTGGACAAATCCAGCTCAGCCAAAGTTTAATATTTTTGGCGGGCAAAGGGGGCAGCCGCATTTAATGCATCTCAAATCAGATGTGCTCCAAATCATATCATTCCTTTTGGTGCTCCCACCTGCTCCATACCTCTTTTTTACGAAGATGCACGGAATGGCCACCGTCACTTCTTCCTTTCTTTTTCATTTTCGTTCATTTCTCTTCGTTTTGAGAGAAATCTTCGCTCAAATGGAAATGGCGTCAAACGTTCCTAAGGAGAAGATGATTTTCCCCTCTTTCGAAGGAGCAAGAGCCTTTTACAACGACTATGCTGATGCTTGTGGTTTTGGTGTTAAGCTACGACATACTCATTACGACGCTGGTGTGGTTACCCGGGCTACTCTTACTTGTTCCAAGGAGGGTAACGCACCAACAGACCAAGGTCAAGGCATAATGAAGCCACGTTTATCTAGTAGAGTTCAGTGCATGGCTCGCATCAGGGTTTCTGGAAACCCAGCAAGGGGATACCAGATTAACTTTGTCGATCTCAATCATAACCATGAAATGCTGCAGGAGCACCAGATGCGTTTTCTAAGACAGAAACGATTTGTACCTGAGGCCGCCATAGCACGAATAGCGTGCAACGATGCTTCTGGGATCTCTGCTGCTAAGACCATGCAATCGTTTGTTGTTGAGGTTGGGGGGCATGACAAACTTACTTTTAACGATAGAGACCTAAGGTTTGAAGACTTTTGTACGTTATTTTGTTTGTAGAAATCTGCGGCCTTAATATTTTTTGTGTGTGCAGGAATGTTATAACCGAAGTAAGGAATTTGAAAATGGGACCCGGCGATGCACAAGCTCTTCAGAACTATTTCATTAAGATGCAGAAGATTGATGCAATGTTTTTCTATGTCGTGGATATGGATGACGAGGGAAGACTAAGGAACGTTTTCTGGGCCGACTGCCGTTCAAGGGCTGCCTATTCATACTTTGGGGATGCTATATGTTTCGACACTACGTACCTCACAAACAAATACGACATGCCCTTTGCACCATTTGTGGGAGTTAATCACCATTTCGAGTCTGTGTTGCTCGGTTGCACTTTGCTGTCTTCCGAGACCACTGAAAACTACATATGGCTCTTTCAAACGTGGCTTTCGTGTATGGGAGGTACGTATGTAGAGTTGTCCTTTATGATTTTTGAGTTATTGGTTTTCCTTTTTAAGTGATGTGTGTTCCTTTTTAAGTGTTGTGTGTTCCTTTTTAACTTATGTATGTTCCTTCTTAAGTGAAGTCTGTTTCCTTTTTAACTGGTGTCTGTTCCTTTTTAGTGTTGTCCGTTCCTTTTTAAGTGATGTGTGTCCCTTTTTAAGTGAAGTCTGTTCCTTTTTAAGTGATTTCTGTTCCTTCTTAAGTGTAGTCTGTTCCTTTTTAGTGTTGTCTGTTCCTTTTTAAGTGATGTATGTTCCTTTTAAAGAGATGTATGTTCCTTTTTAAGAGATGTTTGTTCCTTTTTAAGTGAAGTCTGTTCCTTTTTATGTGTAGTCTGTTCATTTTTAAGTTATGTCTGTTCCTTTTTAAGTGTAGTATGTTCCTTCTTATGTGTAGTCTGTTCCTTTTTAGTGTTGTCTGTTCCTTTTTACGTGATGTCTGTTCCTTTTTAAGGGATGTTTGTTCCTTTTTTAGAGATGTCTGTTCCTTTTTAAGTGAAGTCTGTTCCTAGTTATGTGCAGTCTGTTCCTTTTTAAGTGTACTATGTTCCTTTTTAAGTGATGTATGTTCCTTTTTAGGGGATGTCTGTTCCTTTTTAAGAGATGTATGTTCCTTTTTAAGTGATTTCTGTTCCTTTTTAAGTGATTTCTGTTCCATCTTAAGTGAAGTCTGTTCCTTTTTAATTGATGTCAGTTCCTTTTTAAGTGACCTCGTTTCCTTTATAGCGATTTTTCTTTTTCCTTGCAGATATCCCTCCACCAGCCATCATAACGGACCAATGTGGGGCCATTACTGCTGCTGTAAGGAATGTCTTCCCAAATGCCAGACACCGATTTTGCATTTGGCACATAATGAACAAAGCTCCCGTGAAGTTGCCGACGAAGTATCGACAACACATGTTATTTGATCTAAATTTGATTGTCTATGACTCAAAGAACCCAGCTGAATTTGAGCGGAATTGGCACGGTTTCCTGGTTGATTTTGACCTTCAAGAACATAGTTGGCTCCAAACAATTTACGATATCCGTGAGTCTTGGGTACCTGCTTACTTGTGTGATTGTTTTTTCGCTGGAATGACTTCTACCCAAAGAAGCGAAAGTATGAACTCCTTCTTCGACAAGTACTTATCTTCTAGAACCACCCTTAAGTAGTTCGTTCAACAATACAAACTTGCTCTACGTCACAAGTACGAGAAGGAAGCTCAATCGGATTTCGATTGCCTGCATAAGAAACCCCAAATGGTTTCAATATATCCCTTCGAGAGTCAAATGAGCGAGTTGTATACCGTAGGGGTTTTCAAGAAAGTACAGTTACAAATTGGTAAGATGATGAACTGCGACCTAACCGAGGAGTTGCAATCAGCCGACGCGTTTCATTACAAGGTGACTGAACGTGTACGGGTCAGTGAGCAACTATTATCGAAACGTTTCCTTGTAGAGAGGACAGGTCTGAACTTGACATGCGATTGTAAACTGTTTAAGCGTGTTGGTATTCTTTGATGTCACCTCCTTGTCGTATTTGCACGGCTAGATCCTAATGCATTACTCCCGCCGTCTTACATCACAGATCGATGGCGGAAGGATATTCGTCGGAGCTATGGAGAAAAGGTGTACCAAGCCGATGGCGTATTGGAGAAGGATGCGTTGAGTCGTCACGCCGACATAATGGGTCGCGCTCTTTGGATTGCACAAGAAGCATTCATTTCTCATGAAAGGTATCTTAAGGCCGTGAAGTGTATGGAGTGGCTCAGGTCTCGTATTAACATTCCCCACGCCCCTCCCATAGTTGATGAAGTTGTGGCCGACGGTACCTCTTTGCGCAATCCAGACAAAGTAACCCGTCGAGGAAGACCGCCTACTAGACGTCGGGTTTCCATAGCCGAGAGAATTCTTCAAAGAAGCCAAAAAAAGTGCCTCACAGCAGAAAGAGCAAGTATCGAAGGAAGGGCAAATCACATATGCATGAGGTCGCACCTAGACCAGGGGATCCAGATTTTGACGATTGGGACATGAAGTTGTATTACGACCAAATTGCTCCTTAATTATGCACCAAGGCTTGGTCTTCGAATTTTGTACATTTTTGTAAGACAACAGTTATTCTTAAGTGTAAAGTTCCCTTTTAATTGTGAGTGTAAAGTTCCCTTTTAAGTTTACGGTTCTCCTTTTTAACTGTGACTTGTATCTTTTTAAGTGATATATGTTCCTTTTTATGAATTGCTTGTACCTTTATAAGTTAACGGTTCTCCTTTTTAACTGTGAGTTGTAGTCTGTTCCTTTTTAAGTGCGTTTACCTTTTTAAGTGTGAAGTTTTCCTTTCTTGTTTTTTTGGTTCCTTTTTAAGTGTTGTCTATTCCTTTTTAAGTGTAGTCTGTTGATTTTTTGTGTTGTCTGTTCCTTTTTAAGTGTAGTCTGTTACTTTTTAAGTGAAGTTTGTTCCTTTTTAAGTGATGTGTGTCTCTTTTTAAGTGAAGTATGTTCCTTCTTAAGTGAAGTCTGTTCCTTTTTAAGCGATGATTGTCCCTTTTTAAGTTAAATATGTTCCTTTTTAAGTGATGTCTGTCTCTTTTTAAGTGAAGTCTGTTCCTTTTTAAGTTTAGTCTGTTACTTTTTAAGTGAAGTCTGTTCCTTTTTAAGTGATGTCTGTCTCTTTTTAAGTGAAGTCTGTTCCATCTTAAGTGAAGTCTGTTCCTTTTTAAGCGATGACTGTCCATTTTTAAGTTAAATCTGTTCCTTTTTAAGTGACGTCTATCTCTTTTTAAGTGAAGTCTGTTCCTTTTTAAGTGTAGTCTGTTACTTTTTAAGTGAAGTCTGTTCCTTTTTAAGTGATGTCTGTCTCTTTTTAAGTGAAGTATGTTCCTTCTTAAGTGAAGTATGTTCCTTTTTAAGCCATGATTGTCCCTTTTTAAGTTAAATCTGTTCCTTTTTAAGTGATTTCTGTTCCTTTTTATGTGAAGTCGGTTCCTTTTTAAGTGACCTCGTTTACTTTTTAAGTGAAGTATGTTCCTTTTTATGTGAAGTCTGTTCCTTTTTAAGCGATGACTGTCCCTTTTTAAGTGATTTCTGTTCCTTTTTATGTGAAGTCGGTTCCTTTTTAAGTGACCTCGTTTACTTTTTAAGTGAAGTATGTTCCTTTTTATGTGAAGTCTGTTCCTTTTTAAGCGATGACTGCCCATTTTTAAGTGATTTCTGTTCCTTTTTATGTGAAGTCGGTTCCTTTTTAAAATGACCTCGTTTACTTTTTAAGTGAAGTCTGTTCCTTTTTATGTGAAGTCTGTTCCTTTTTAAGCGATGACTGTCCCTTTTTAAGTGATTTCTGTTCCTTTTTATGTTATTTTGGTTCCTTTTTAAGTGACCTCGTTTCCTTTTTAAGTTAAGTATGTTCCTTTTTAACTGATGTCTGTTCCTTTTTAAGTGATTTCTGTTCATTTTTATGTTATGTTTGTTCCTTTTTATGTTAAAGTATGCAACAAGTATGGAAAAGTTTTAATTACAACTATGGAAAAGTTTGGAAAAGTTTTAATTACAACAACTATAAAATGTATTTGTTCCTGTTTTAATTTACAACTATGCACTACTTGAATTCGACACAGAAGCAGGAGTCCCTCAATAAAGTAATGGCCATTTCACCCCTGATGGAGTGAAGTGTCTTGGGGTTTTTCGTTTCCGTTGGGTTGACCTTTTGCATGAGACATTTGATCCAGTAGTATAGAAAAACACCGCTGTCGTTGCTTCCCGGCATTTGTCTTTTGCACGTTTCCCTGAGGTATCTCAATGGCCAGTTCACCTTAAGACGGTTTCTCCAGAATTCACCCACATCTTTGGCCAAACATTCATGTACCCCTACCGCATTGTCAGGATCCTCATCTGGTACCAGCTCCCTACTGCAACTGTTGTAATGCAGGATCTCCTTGTCTAAGCCATTAACAACTACAAGGGTCCAGTGTTCTGACACCAGCAATGGTTGTGCAATGATGAGGCTTCCCGTTTCCTGGCCTTGTAATTTGTGCGCCAGGCACTCTTCAATCATGGTATTCCCTTGATCGATCATAATTCTTTCCGAATAGAAGCTTGGAATACAAATTACCTCTTGGGGGTAGTTTTCTGTTTTTTGGCGCTCTTCAAGTACACAAAGCATACTGTCTATCGCCTCGTTGGTCAAATCCATCCCCTTCGTCATTAGCTCCTTCAGGTCGGAACGTGTGAAGAAACAGGAATCACCTCTCCAGATCACCTCCCGTTGGTTATGTGTAGGTGCGATCACCTTCAGTACAAAGTTCAGCTCATCGGGGCTCAATGTGCCCAATGCATCCATGTCAACGTCTGGCCTATCCTCTCTCCCGTGATGAGCCAACTTGAAATCGTCATTCCCATCCCGCTTTCTTTTTTTGTTCATGCTCCTCTGGAGCCTTCTATCTCCCCTTTTCTGCTCCTCTTCTTTTTTCTTCCTTTCTTTCACCTCATCTTCTTGTTTTTTGGCCGTTGAGCGTGATCCTTTGGCCCCCAGTCTGCCCTGAGGGGTTTTTCCTTTCCCTCATCCTCCTCTACCCTCTTTCTTTCTACCTCTTCCCTCAACCTCTTCTTTGAAGCTTCAGCCTCCCTCCTTTTATCATCGGCTTTCCTCTTCTCTCTTCTCTCCCTGTCTCTCTTCTCGTCTTCTTTCCTCTCTCTTTCCTCTTCCTCCCTCCTCTTTTCCTCTTCTATTCTCTTCTGCTCTCTCTCCCTCTTTTTCTCCTCCTCTTTCCTCTTCTCTTCTTTTTCCCTTTCCTCTCTCCTTTTCTCCTCCTCTTTCCTCTTCTCTTCTCTTTCCCTCTCTTCTCTCCTTTTCTCCTCCTCTTTCCTCTTCTCCTCTTCTATTCTCTTCTGCTCTCTCTCCCTCTTTTTCTCCTCCTCTTTCCTCTTCTCTTCTCTTTCCCTCTCCTCTCTCCTTTTCTCCTCCTCTTTCCTCTTTCCTCTTCTCCTCTCTTTCCCTCTCCTCTCTCCTTTTCTCCTCCTCTTTCCTCTTCTCTTCTCTTTCCCTCTCCTCTCTCCTTTTCTCCTCCACCTCTTTCCTCTTCTCTTCTCTTTCCCTCTCCTCTCTCCTTTTCTCCTCCTCCTCTTTCCTCTTCTCTTCTCTTTCCCTCTCCTCTCTCCTTTTCTCCTCCTCCTCTTTCCTCTTCTCTTCTCTTTCCCTCTCCTCTCTCTTTTTCTCCTCCTCCTCTTCCCTCTCCTCTCTCCTTTTCTCCTCCTCCTCTCTCCTTTTCTCCTCTCTCCTGCTCTCTTCTTTTTCTCTTTCTCTTTCTCTTTCCCTCTCAATCTCATTCTCTATTTCCCTCCTATTCTCCTCTCTTTCCTGCTCTTCATCCCTCCTTTCATCATCTCTTCCTTCCTGTCCACCTTCTATACAATATCCTCGAAGAGATGCAATCTCTTCCCTTAGGGTCTCATTTTCCTCCTTGGACTTCCTAAGTTCCTCATTCAGCCTCTTAACCTCTTCATTTGCCTCATTCAGTGCAACTTCTGCTTGAAGCCATTTTGTCTTCAACATTGCAAACTCCAATTCTTCCCGTAGTGGGTCCCGAGGGATGCTGCAGTCCCTCAATTGCAGCCTAGGTGCGCTGCTTGTTGACTGGCAATCACTATTGGTTCGTAGGGTTGGCTGAGTTTTTTCAGCCTGACCAATGATTTCCCTCTCTTTCTGAGTCAGGGTCGTCGACTCAGTCTTATTGAAGTCTCCCTCGTAAATTTTTGAAAGGGTGATACCCATTTCCTCCCATTTCTTCAGGATGAGCCGTTTTCCAAACATGCTCGACCAACGATTCCACCTAGGATGGCCTCCCATTTTAGGCTCTGCCAGGTTGAACTTCTCGCACAGCCATACCTAATAAAGAACAAGCGAAACTTAAAAAGGAACAACTTGAACTTAAAAAGGAACAACTTCAACACAAAAAGGAACAAACGAAACTTAAGAAGGACAAACTAATCTTAAAAAGGAACAACTTCAACTTAAAAAGGAACAACTTGAACTTAAAAAAGAACAACTTCAGCTTAAAAAGGAACAACCGAAACTTAAAAAGGAACAAGCGAAACTTAAAAAGGAACAAACGAAACTTAAAAAGGAACAAGCGAAACTTAACAAAAGGAACAAGCGTAACTTATAAAGGAACAACTCGAACTTAAAATGGAACAACTTCAACATAAAAAGGAACAAGCGAAACTTAAAAAGGAACAAGCAAAACTTGAACTTAAAAAGGAACAAACGAAACTTAAAAAGGAAAAAGCGAAACTTAAAAAGGAACAACTTGAACTTAAAAAGGAACAAACGAAACTTAAAAAGGAAAAAGGGAAACTTAAAAAGGACAAATGAATCTTAAAAAGGAACAACTTGAACTTAAAAATGAACAAACGAAACTTAAAAAGGAAAAAGCGAAACTTGAAAAGGAACAACTTGAACTTAAAAAGGAACAAACGAAACTTAAAAAGGAAAAAGGGAAACTTAAAAAGGAACAAGCGAAACTTAAAAAGGAACAACTTGAACTTAAAAAGGAACAAACGAAACTTAAAAAGGAAAAAGGGAAACTTAAAAAGGAACGACTTCAACTTAAAAAGGAACAACTTCAGCTTAAAAAGGAACAAACGAAACTTAAAAAGGAACAAGCGAAACATAAAAAGGAACAAACGAAACTTAGAAAGGAACAAGCGAAACTTATAAAGGAACAACTTGAACTTAAAAAGGAACAACTTCACCATAAAAAGGAACAAACATCACTTAAAAAGGAACAAGTGAAACTTAAAAAGGAACAAGCGAAACTTATAAAGGAACAACTTCAACTTAAAAAGGAACAGACATAACATAAAAAGGAAAAAAACAAAACTTAAAAAGGAACAAGCGAAACTTAAAAAGGAACAACTTGAACTTAAAAAGGAACAACTTCAACATAAAAAGGAAGAACTTCAACATAAAAAGAAACAAACGAAACTTAAAAAGGACAAACAAATCTTAAAAAGGATCAACTATAACAGAAAGGAAATTCTTGAACATAAAAAGGAACAAGCGAAACATAAATAGGAACAACTTGAACATAAAAAGGAACAAGCGAAACTTAAAAAGGAAAAAACGAAACTTAAAAAGTAACAAGCGAAACTTAAAAAGGAACAACTTGAACTTAAAAAGGAACAACTTCAGCTTAAAAAGGAACAAACGAAACTTAAAAAGGAAAAAGGGAAACTTAAAAAGGAACAGACATAACATAAAAAGGAACAACTTCATTACTTGTAGTACAGCAACACACCCCTCGACGTATCCCCTTCTTAAAATAGAAGAACCGGTAGATCTCCTATCGCGTAGATCCTGGTTTGCCTTCTTCAGGCCCCTCACAAGTGCCTGGTGAACAGCCTCGGCCCACGCGTACTTGTGTAGCCTAGTGAAGTCGGCCAAGTGGTCGAGGAACCAAATTTTGGTTCGAAGGGTGCCATCGCAGAACAAAAAATGGCTGAAGATGTAACAAATGAGTAGCCGGGCGTACTCCTCCTCATCATCAACCAAATATCTCGTAGCCATCATCTGGGCAGATAGTTGGGTGTTGTTCAGAATCTCCCCATGTCGGGTTGCGACTTCCTTCGGCTGCATTCTGACAGCTTTCCCATGTAATCTGAGCCCCAAAATTAGGGCAACGTCTTCGGCGGTGAAGTGTACTACCCCAGAGCCGAACCTTAACCCCACCTCCTCGGGGTCATAGTGTTCCACGAACCAGTCGATAATGTCATTATCGACAGGAATGTTGGAGAGGTTGATGAAGTGACCGAAGGGTGTAGCCCGGAAGGCATCTTTCTCTGCGTCCCTCAACTTCCCAAAGACCTTCTCTATTGGGGTCCACGAACATTTGGAGGGCTGGAAGTAATGCGTAGAAGCCTAGGAAGACATCAACCGTATGAGAACATTCCTTTTTAGAGTATCGCAATTCAATGTTACGGTAAAAACGACAAACCTGGTGCACCACAACCCCCGAAATAGAAGCTTGAAGTGTAGAATCCATTTGGTCGACGGATATCTAGGGTTACGGTGAAGAACTGGGGTGACGAATCGGAGAAAAGTTGAGAAAGGGAATGTGAGAAAGATCAGAAACATTTTTGGTTTTCTTTCGCAAGTCGGGATGTGAACAGGCGCGTCTGATGTCCCTTCCCGGTCTTATCGATACGTCAGAGAAGGAACCGTCGCACGAAAGCCGCAACTGTTTTCCCATTTTTCAAAACAACGCACGCTTTTATTTTCGCTGATTGGGCAGCTGACTAGACTGCTGACTAGATGCCATGTAAGCCGCGTCCTGGACGCGCGCGTCCGTGTATAAGAACCCTTTTTTTAGTAACAGTGGAGCTAATATTATTGTCAGAGAAGTGTACTGTTTTGCTAAATCATAATGACGCAATATGACGACTGGTATTTCTGCCAAATGAGTCCAAATTATTCGTATGTGTGGCGGTAACGTTTAAAATATAATATCATGTAGGAGTACATGTTTTTAGACAGTCACGACGAATCCAGAATTTTTTTTTGAGTTAAATGAATTCAGAGAAATTGGAACGGAGGTTGTAGAACCTAATTGATTGTCACACGGAATATATATAACTAGCATTAGACCCGTGCGTTGCACGAATGCATTCAATGAAAAATATGTAGATTTGGCATATAAAAAGAATTCAACAAATTTTTATAACAATAGTTATTTCTTTGTTTACGATTAAAAGAGACAATTACATTTCACGATATGTTTAAAAGAGAAAATTAAATTGAAAATTCAAAAATTCTCATCACTTCTTATTTCTATGAATGTTGAGGTAGTTAACTCCATATGTGTTTTTCGAGCATGACCACAACCTTTAGGGTTGTCCCTTGAAGAATAAAAAAACTTCATTGTGTTGAGAGGATAGAAGAAATATGCAAGTTATTTTTATAATGTTTGCTAGTGAGGTTCTATGTAACTATATTGAAGGCATACAACTTATTATAGAGAAAAATCAAGAAATTAATTTGGGTGACTGTCAAAATTAATGATTCCTAAATTATTAAAATTTTGGTTGGTAGATGTAGTCCATGAATCGATTGTACATGATTTTAACTAAATTCCTTTTTTGAATGAGCTATAATTTTTGGCATGCTACTTTCATATAATAAATGCGTTATATGTCACTATAACAATCGATTGTACTTTTTGAATGAACTTCATATATATGTTAACTTTTTGCATGCTATAAGTTTGATATTTTTAGATAATAAGAATGGATTTTTTTCACTTAAACTCATTTATACAATGTGATATCTCAATGCATGTTTCCATTTGGGTTAATTTATAATGTTTTGACTTGAATGAAAATTATGATGTTATAAAGAATTATGATCAATGACGAGACAACATTAACGAAACACTCAATTAGCATGGATTTGTTTGCATAGGTTGTCGAATCTCTACGTTAAATACCCTGCTGCAACTTCTCAATTGAAGTTCAATTGCTGCAACTTCCCAATACTTTGTTTCACCTATAGAATACACATTATGCATTTGAGATAGTCTCATGTTATGCATCAAAAAAGAAAATCTCAAGCCATTATTAATAATGTCAAAAAAATCATGTTCATAAACAATTACGAAGACTACACATACACTTTCTGGCACTATACACTACATACATTACAAAGCATAGGTTTACACCACACACATCTTCGAATATAAGTTTACATACACATTACATTAACAATGTACGTTACATTTCAGATATCATTAGTCAATAACACAAAGGATAATCTTCACAGACTAGGACCCAACGTTTGATTCATTGGCCATGAAAATAATGGTCACATGGCTTGACCCCACCTAAATCTCCAATTGGAATGGGGTCGAGACAAATGTTGTAATCATATCCAAATACGTCTTCATCGTCCTTTATGATTGGGTGCATATTAGACCAAATTGAGATGACAACCGGTTTTCCACTCAGGAAGTGTGGTGTCGAGAGCATTCATTGCTTTAGGATAAGCTGACCTTTCAAAGTCATACCCAACTTCAAATTCAAGCTCTTCCAATTTGGCATCCATACGTGTACCTTCAATTCCTATATCTTTTTCCAATGAAAGTCCATCCAACTTGGTTAGCCCTTTTGTCCCTTCCATAATATGCCATGTCAAAACTTCATAACAAAGAGAAAAAGATGTAGAGATTTTGACATCCATACCATCTTAGTTAGAAATCCAAAATCTTAGAAACTCCGTGGTAATCGAAGGATACATTTTGGAAAGATTTTGAGATTCAGTTTGATTTTAAAAAAAATTGATTATCAGAAAGGTATGAAAAATATAAGAACGGGTCAGGACAGATCTAGCACATTAAAACATGTCATTGTATAAATATGGAACAATGAGTAAAAAATAAAGCTTTTTGGAACTTGGAAGACAAGTATGAGAAGTTGCACAAATATACTATACGATAAGGTTGAGAAGTTGAGTTTTAAAATATATATTATACAATTGATAAATATTATGTTAACCTTTGGACAACAGGATGTCTATTTTGCATTGAGAAACCATTTGTTCTCCAGAGGATTCTGGTGCAAATATGTACCTACAGTTTAAATAAATTTTTATTTCATCATGTTCATCTTCGTTACTTCCCAATAGCAAAGTGGTTTTATCAAATCCCTTGTGTACATATTCACACAGGTATTTAATTTATACAGGTATTTAACTGCTTGAATATGGTTGCATATTTCAACATTTATATTAGAAGTGGTATGGTATATTATACAATCGATATTTTCCCCTGCAACTTCTCAGTTTACACAAATATACTATACGATACAAAAAATAAAATATTAATACACTCCCTTAGCAATTTAATGCACCAAGTTTCTTTCCCTGAAAAAGGAAATCAGTAAATACAATATCATTTGTATCTATCTTATTAACACAATATCCCCAATAAGTGTATCAACTACACATCATCAACTGAAAATGAACTTTGTTGCAACCTAGTTTTTCTTGCTACTAAGCGTGGAGATAAAAACAGTTTTGGCTTTTTGCAAAGTATGAAATGATGATTTCCTCACCTTATAGTTACAATATTGATTTGGAAGAAAGGAAAAATCAGCAAACGGCTTGGATGAATCAGTTGTGGCACTCCTGTAGCCTCATCAAACTAATAATGGAGAATAGATAAACGAAAATGATAATAAATGAAAATGAGAAACTTGGTCTGAAAATTGGCAGGCAAACATGTATAAAGACTAATATTAAAAATATAAGCTAATATAAGAAAGTGAGAATCTTCAAACATAAACTGAAATGCAAAGAAGTGACTTCACCCAGTATAGAGTAGTTAATGAAATAGAGTTCAACGAACATGTAAAGAGTAAAAACAAAATTGATTATTATAATCTCTACTTCTTAATGATGAAGGAGGAGAAAGAATGCAACATATTAAAACACCTTCAAAAGAGTGAACTATATAGGGAAAAACCACATGTCATTGTTTCTAAGATAAGTTTTGGAAAACAAAATCCCAACTGAGATGTATACTTAAAAAAATTAAACCAAAAAATTAAATGTACACTGTACATTTAATATTTTGGGTTGGGGTGTCTAGTCGTGGTGTTGGTGTAGGGTGTTGGGTGGATGAAGTGTTGAGAAAGAATGCAACATGTTAAAGCACATTTAGAAGAATGAACTATATAGGGAAAAACCGCATACCATTGTTTCTGAGGTAAGTTTTGGAAAACAAAATCCCAACTGAGATGTATACTTAAAAAAAATTAAATGTATACTGTACATTTAATATTCAACACCCTATACTATACAACTTCAATTGATGTTCTCCCCTACATTTTCAATTGAATAGTATTCAAAACAAATATTTGGAAAAAAGGGAAACTTGTTCCTTCAAAGTCGTAAAAAAATCTTATTTTAACACTAACAAAATCTGATTATCAAACATGTGTAAAAAAATATAACCATAATATAAACAGCAAATTCAATATGCCCTGTCAAAACTCCACAAACATGATTTTAAAAACATGATTTCCTCACAAACAGAGTCGTTACCAACCTCTCCATCAAACCCCTAAAAACATGATTTACCCACAACACGAAAAAGGGTAAAAAATCAACCAAAACAAATAGGGGTGTGCACGGACCGGCTGGAACCGGTCCGGTTTCGGTCCAGAGGTTTTCAATTTTTCGGGTTCGGTCCGGTCCGGATCGGTCCGGTTTTTGTTTTTTTAATTAAAAAATCGTTTTTTTACCGGTCCGGTCCGGTCTTCGGTTCTCGAGTATCCGGTCCGGACCCCGGATAATAATCCGGTCCGGTCCAGTCCGGTCCGGATACTCACCCCTAAAAACAAATATTGGACTGATCAAGACTGGATGTATTGTTCCGTTTACAACTATGCTGAAAATCTGCAAAGAAGTAGTCAGACGCTAAAAAGATGTAGTAGTAGTATGAATGAAACGAAGACGTCAACCTTAGGGAGGATGTTCTGAAGGATATATAGAAAGTGGCCCAACCTTAGACCCAACGTTGGATGTATTGGCCATGAAAATCATAGTCACATGGCATGACCCTGACAAAATCTCCAGTTGGAATAGGGTCGAGACAAATGCCGCAATCATCTCCAAACATATCTTCATTTGGCCATTTTTCTGGTACAAATGTGTACTACATCTTCTTCCACTGAAAGTTTATTCAGCTTGATTAGGACTTCTATCCCTACCATAATATGCCTTGTCAAAACTCCATAATGAAGAGAAAAATATGTTGAGATTTTGACATCCATACTACTTTAGTTACAAATCTACAACCTTAGAAACTTCATGCTAATAGAATAAAACATTTTGATTATCAAACAAGTCTGAAAATTATAAGAACATGTCAGGACGGAGCACATTTAAAAAAGGTTAGGTAATATATATAGATCAAATGATTTTGGTATTAGTTACAAAGCTACAACCTTAGAAACTCCGTGCTAATGGAATAAAACATTTTGATCATCAAACATGTCTGAAAATTATAAGAACAGGTCAGGACAGAGCCAACATGAATGAGTAGATTTTAAGTTTAGTATCCAAAACCTATCATTGGAACTGTCATAATGTTGAAGCAGGACAAGCCAATGAAAACGGCTACGGGCAGCATCAAGAGATAGCCTAGACATATAAAATTTACTAATAAAATTAAGAGTTGGCATCACGATTCACAAGAGATATATTCTTGATGACCTGAATCAATGGTTGTCTTCTAAGGCATAATAAAATGCAAGACATAACATTTTCTATGGAGGTAAATGGTGTCATACTTTATTAAAATCAAACCAGTATCTAAAAGGTTTAAGAGAATAATTTTTGGATCAAAAAGATTAAATTGATAATTAAGTGAATATATATATATATGCATATTAAGTGAAGAAGAGAAAACGAACTAACAAACTAAAAAAACTACATGACACTATTTCAATTCCCTAAAAACAAATTTTAGGTTAGATGCCTCGTAATTGGAAGAATATATCAAATTACACGTACAAAGAATTATTGATACCTTACAAAAGAGTCGGAATCAAAATCTTGGTGTATGATTTAGAGCATCAATTGCATAAACCACAACTTCAAATCTGCAACTAAAATGAAAACATATTAACAAAAATAAATAGAGCTTTCTTGCAAAAGGCATAAAGATTAACATGAACACATTGTTGGCTTTTTGGCCTTAATCCGTATTTTGATGATGTAATTAAACCTAATCTTAATTAGGACATGTAGATTAGCACATGTAGCATAATAGTATACATGTTGTATTGTGCTAACATCTACAGGTGATCAAGACTCAAGAAAGAAGAAAAATCAAGTCAAGACATGTAATCAAGCTAGGATTGAAGACATGTAATTTTACCTTTCTTTGAGTATTAGGAACTTATGTGAATTGAGCATAACATAAGCTAATATGCATGCATTCACACACTAGGTTCCTTTTAGGAGTCACACACAAAATATCATATAATTTGGACTCCATTAGATCACCTAAACACCTAAAACATTGGTCGCCAGTCTACCTGAGTTCGGTCGACCGTTCACCTGTCGGTCGACCGGTTATACACAATATTTGTTATACCAGACCAATCCGTTCAACCGATCACATTTCTATTAACCGTTTACCCAGACCTGTTCGGTCGACCGGTAGACCTTCGGTCGACCGTTTCGTTTGCCATTTCTGGTAAAAATATTACCGTTTTATTTGTCGTATTATACAACGGTCATATACACATTTTTCTCAATATACACCCCCATATACATTAGAACCGGTCGAACAAAACACACCTTTCGGTCGACCGTTTAATTCGTGAAAAAACCCCCTGCTATCGGTCGACACAAGTTTGTCCAACCGATCAAGATTTCTCTCTACCGAACCCAGTAGTTCGGTCGACCGGTACCTGCTCGGTCGACCGTTGACCTATAGAACTTAAGTGATTCGGTCGACCAGTACCTATGTTCGGTCAACCGATCCATCAACAGACTCAAGGGTTCGGTCGACCGATACACCTTTCGGTCGACCGTTTCTGGACAGATTTCTGAACCCGATTTTCTGTTTTGTGTATCTTGCACAAAACCCAATCAAATCTTGTCCAAACGGCTAGAAATCTTTAGGAGCTTATAAATAGAGGTTCACACTTAGTTTTCTACAAGATTTCACAACTCCAAAGTGTCAAACTTATAGTGAGATTTTCCACAACCTCAAAGCTCCAAATTAGTGATTCCAAAGCCTAATTTCCACATCCTTCATCATACATTCATATTAGCATCTGTTGTGCTCAATACTAGAAGAGTGAGTTCCACTCCAATTGTTGTCAAGAGAGCAAGGGTCTTGGTGAAAGCCCAAGACAAAGTGAGCAAGGGTCTTGGTGAAAGCCCAAGACAAGAAGTAGAGATTTCGGTGAAAGCCCGAAGTGTTCCTCTCGGATTGTGAGAGGTGGTGCCAAGCTCGGCGAGGGTTGTTCGCGAGCTTGAAGACTTGTAAAAGGCGTTGCTCCCGGCCCGGAACGGGGAGGCATAGTGAAGACGCAAGAGGAGCTCGAACGGGGATTCGAGAGGGGCTTGCAAGAGAGGACGTAGGCGCGGCCGAACCTCTGTAAAACCGACGCGTCTTCTTTTTGTGGTTTGCATTACTTTCTACTTGTGTTTGATTTGTTTTTAATTTCCGCTGCATTTCTTTGATCGATCAACCAAGTAGTTAATTAGGGCTTAATAGTGATTAGTGGACCCATAACCCACACGATCCTAGACCTACATTTGGTATCAGAGCCTCGTTCGTTAATTTTGTTCTTAATCGATAAATTAACATGGCTCTTAATGCATCCACACCAAATGAATCATGTAAACCACCATATTTTGATGGAAATAACTTTAGCTCATGGAAATTTAAAATGTCTTCTTTTATTAAATCCATGAATGCTAACTTGTGGTTTATGATTCAAACTCCATATGAATCACCTAGATATCATATTAGTAAATGGAGTTTAGAAGATGAGAAAAATGCATCCCTAAATGCTAAGGCTATGAATGTCATATTTTGTGCATTAGGAGATGAACATTTTAATCTTGTTTGCTCATGTGATAGTGCTCATCATATATGGCAAACATTAGAAAAGAATTTTGGTGAAGGAGATTCACCAACCGGGAAGAAGGAAGAAGCCACTCCAATGGATGTAGCTCAAGTTAGATGTGAAGAAATCAATTCAACATCTTGTTCAACATCAAGCTCATCCGATGGAGAAAGTGAAGATGAGGTATCTTCTAGTCACTCTTCAAGTTGTAGTTTAAGTGAAAAATCATCACATTCACATAAACTACAAAATGCATTTCTAAAACTTTTAGAAAAATCTAAAGAACTTCATGAGTCTAATAAGTTAGCAAATAAGCAAATTCTTGATTTGAAATGTCAAAATGCATCTATCTTAGATGACAAAAATGATTTGCTTGCTAAAATTGAAGTTCTAACTTCTGAAAATGCATGCTTGAGGAATGAACATTTAAATGGTAAAACTACCTCATCAAATGCAATTGATAGTCATATGCTAGAAATCGATACAAATGACTTGCTTATTAAACTTGATAAATCTCATCTTGAAAGCAAGCAATTACTACATGACTTGAATTGCATGAATAACAAGGTTGCAAATTTAGAGATTCACATGCTTAACATGAATGAAAAGCATAATTCAATGATTAAAAATCTAAATTGCTTAAATGAATCTCTAGCAACTAAAAATAGTGAACTTAATGCCTTAAATGAAAATTTGTCAAATAAATTGCATAAGTTCACACATGGCAATAAAAACAATTTTTATGTTAAAAACTTTCCTATTCAAATTAATGTTAAACATAATTTTGCCATGAAAAAGAAAGTAAGTGTAGAGGTACCAAAATCAACTTGGATTTGGGTACCAAAAGCTAAACTTAATGGACCCAAGCAAAAATGGGTACCAAAATCTACACTTGTAGGAGCTTGAGGAGGAGATTGGTGGTGACCGGGTGAGCCAAAACGTCAAATTCGAATCCGGTTGCATCACCAAGTCAAGATTGGAGCTAATCAAATTCAAGTTTGGTATAAAATTTCTATCTTTGAATCTTCTGAAAAATTAGCTCTAATCCAGTTTATGTGCTTAAATGTCATACATTTATAGTTCAATTCATTGCAAATCATATACCCTATTCATTGCAAATCATTTATCACATCCATTGATTTTAATTGTCAATTCTAAATGGATGTTAGAATAAGGCTTAAGAAGAAACTTAATTGAACTTAAATTTCATCATACTCTTGTTTCCATTTAGCCTTATTGATAGGGGGAGCTTAATTGTCATATCTTTTATTAGAGTAATGAAGTGCTAAATTTAGGGGGAGCTACTTCATTACAAGACATCCAAACTCTATGCTTAAAGTCATAATTAATTGTTGTTTTTGATGGATGTCAAAGGGGGAGAAGTAATAGATTAGGGATACTTGAAATATACATGAAAATTGTCAAGAAAAACTATGCACATCCATAGGGGGAGCATTTATATGCATAGTTAACTTATACATTTTTCAAGTATTAGGTTGATTTAAGATATAGGTTGCCATCATCAAAAAGGGGGAGATTGTTGGCTTTTTGGCCTTAATCCGTATTTTGATGATGTAATTAAACCTAATCTTAATTAGGACATGTAGATTAGCACATGTAGTATAATAGTATACATGTTGTATTGTGCTAACATCTACAGGTGATCAAGACTCAAGAAAGAAGAAAAATCAAGTCAAGACATGTAATCAAGCTAGGATTGAAGACATGTAATTTTACCTTTCTTTGAGTATTAGGAACTTATGTGAATTGAGCATAACATAAGCTAATATGCATGCATTCACACACTAGGTTCCTTTTAGGAGTCACACACAAAATATCATATAATTTGGACTCCATTAGATCACCTAAACACCTAAAACATTGGTCGCCAGTCTACCTGAGTTCGGTCGACCGTTCACCTGTCGGTCGACCGGTTATACACAATATTTGTTATACCAGACCAATCCGTTCAACCGATCACATTTCTATTAACCGTTTACCCAGACCTGTTCGGTCGACCGGTAGACCTTTGGTCGACCGTTTCGTTTGCCATTTCTGGTAAAAATATTACCGTTTTATTTGTCGTATTATACAACGGTCATATACACATTTTTCTCAATATACACCCCCATATACATTAGAACCGGTCGAACAAAACACACCTTTCGGTCGACCGTTTAATTCGTGAAAAAACCCCCTGCTATCGGTCGACACAAGTTTGTCCAACCGATCAAGATTTCTCTCTACCGAACCCAGTAGTTCGGTCGACCGGTACCTGCTCGGTCGACCGTTGACCTATAGAACTTAAGTGATTCGGTCGACCAGTACCTATGTTCGGTCAACCGATCCATCAACAGACTCAAGGGTTCGGTCGACCGATACACCTTTCGGTCGACCGTTTCTGGACAGATTTCTGAACCCGATTTTCTGTTTTGTGTATCTTGCACAAAACCCAATCAAATCTTGTCCAAACGGCTAGAAATCTTTAGGAGCTTATAAATAGAGGTTCACACTTAGTTTTCTACAAGATTTCACAACTCCAAAGTGTCAAACTTATAGTGAGATTTTCCACAACCTCAAAGCTCCAAATTAGTGATTCCAAAGCCTAATTTCCACATCCTTCATCATACATTCATATTAGCATCTGTTGTGCTCAATACTAGAAGAGTGAGTTCCACTCCAATTGTTGTCAAGAGAGCAAGGGTCTTGGTGAAAGCCCAAGACAAAGTGAGCAAGGGTCTTGGTGAAAGCCCAAGACAAGAAGTAGAGATTTCGGTGAAAGCCCGAAGTGTTCCTCTCGGATTGTGAGAGGTGGTGCCAAGCTCGGCGAGGGTTGTTCGCGAGCTTGAAGACTTGTAAAAGGCGTTGCTCCCGGCCCGGAACGGGGAGGCATAGTGAAGACGCAAGAGGAGCTCGAACGGGGATTCGAGAGGGGCTTGCAAGAGAGGACGTAGGCGCGGCCGAACCTCTGTAAAACCGACGCGTCTTCTTTTTGTGGTTTGCATTACTTTCTACTTGTGTTTGATTTGTTTTTAATTTCCGCTGCATTTCTTTGATCGATCAACCAAGTAGTTAATTAGGGCTTAATAGTGATTAGTGGACCCATAACCCACACGATCCTAGACCTACACACATTACCGGTCCAACGTTAAACAAAAATTCTTAAAACTAAGAAGACATATCCATGTGGAACATTAAAAGAAAATCGAGTAATGATCAATAATCCTTGTTGTCCAAAAAATCAAATCTAATTTGGTTAAAAACAACATGTCTCAATCTATAGATAAATTGAGGGCCAAAATAAAACAAAGTTTGTCAAAAGGCATGCTACTATTGTAGAAGAGTATTCCCAAACAAAGGTTAATCCCTGCAAACAACATTGAAAAAATCGTAAAGGTCACTGAAATGAGCAGACAACAATACGTTAAAAAGTTTTAATTTGAAAATAATAAGGTCTGAGGAGAGTATATTTTGAACCAAACAAAGTGAGCCAAAAATGATTAGACTTATTAGTCTGAGAACAGTAATATTGCACTCAAACAACCTTAATTAGGGAAGCGTGTTTCAATAGGAAGAAATTTCGAATTAGTACACAGTTAGACACAGTAAATCATATGTTAAAAAGAAAAATTGTAGTAATTGGAAGGGCAAATGATGGATAATAATTGTAGTAACGACAACTCAAAGTTATACGTACTTAACTCATCTAGTACTTCTGCAACATGAAGAAAGAGTTTATGCCAACATCTGATAGGGGCTAGGGCAACTGGTATATTTTTGTGTTAGATTGGTCAAGATGAGTGGTTATTTTTATAGTAAAAGGGTTTGCATCTGCAATAAATTTGGAATATGGTAAAAACTAAACTAAACATATTATGGCAACTTGAGTCTAAGCGAAAGCATCAACACCATCCCTATAGTGGTCTTAAAAGCACCATGACCAATAACAAACAAATAATGACACAGTCCAAATAAATAGCACAAAACGTGGTATTTAATTCATGGACCTCACAACACCGATGCAAGCAATAACGAAACAAAGGAACAATCACACAACCAAATTTACAATTCAAAAAAGCAAACGGTCACCCTACTGACATTATAAAACCAAACCATCAAAGAATCTATGAACCGCTTGCAGTCGGAATGCCGTTGAAGTCGAGAAGTAGAAGCTGAAGCCAAAAGGGGATGACAGGACATTTTCTGCAAGGAATTGTGCTCCGATGGCTGATTAATCAGGGAAGAATCAAGAAATAAGAAGTAAAAGTTAGAAATAACGAAACTAAAATTGGGAACCAAATTACATGGAGAAAACGGTGCTAGCAACAGAACATTTGTTGTGAAGGATATAAGGGGAAGAAAGCCGTTGTTTGTTATAGGAAGCGACGAATGGAAGCGTTGCCATCGGTTGGAGGCAGGGTTACGGTTTGCGAAGGTGTTTTGGTTGGAAGAAGGGTTAAGATTGACGAAAAAGTTAGAGTGGTTGTTTGGAGGGTGTAGATTGTTTTTAAGGACGAGGAAACTAAGCGTTTGCATGGACGGTGTAGATTTGATTTTAGAGGATACGAATGATCCAGATTTCTCAGAAGGACTAGGAATAAAACTGAATTTACACCGAACCAGTTATATAATACTATAGATAAGACCTAAAGTGTATCAACGGGCGGATCCACATACAAGGCATGTGGAAGCAAGTGCTCCAATCAGATTTAAGCAGAATTGGACATCCCTATTATACGTCGATTTTCATTATAACCGACATAGTAACGACAACCAACCAACGTCGAAAGTCATTAAAATAATATAATAATAAAATACAAAATCCTATAAAAAATTGAAACACTACTAAATTCTCCAAACACCAAAACCTTAGATCTTGTTATTTCTCCTTCTCCATCAACCCCAAATCCAACCCAACGCCTTTTTTTAAATGAATTAGTTTGTTGTAAAAACTAATTAATCTGATTTCTATCATCGTCAAGCTTTGGGTGATGCATTAACTGAATAAAATAATGGAATTTTTATTTGATTTAGTGGTTGTGAATGAGAACGAAATATGGATTTGAGAGATTATATGATTTTAAGGTTGACCATGTGAATCCAAATAAAGTATGTTTGTGATGTACAAATGTTTCTGATTGATTAGCATTTTAGTGAGAACGGATTTACCAATGTGAGAAATTTGGTTGTTAGTTTATAACGATCTACAAGTTCAGGAGTACCTTCTTGGAGAGAACCTGTGGCAGCGGAATGGATCGGCGATCACCTCACGGAATCCTCTGGAGCACCGGTCGGTCTTCTACTCTCTTGGAGAAGAAGCACGAGTCCACAACCCAAGAGTCCACGGATTGACTTGGTGGAGGTGGAGGGACGAATGGGAGAGAGAGGGAGAGGTGGTGGCTAGGGTTTGCACACATGAACATCCATCCAATGGGAGGCTCCCCTCCTTATATAGATGGCCCCACCCTAAACCCTAAATGTGTAGTCCAATGGGGACGCGCCATGTGTCAGTGCTTTGGGAAAATATCTTATTAATCCTAGATTAAGCCAATATCTCCCACTTGCACAATAGCACGATAACAACATGTCATCTGCTTTTGTGTCCCTGATACATACAATCACACAATGGCAATATATCACCTCTCTATGTGTCCCCGACACACATGTATACATCCCTGAGATATGCAACTATTCCTCTCTCCAAGAACGCATCCACAACACGCAAGTCTTTGATCATGTATCCCCGATACAAGATCATCTGTGTCCCCGACACATGCACTCTTCCGATCATACGGACAAATGGGTCGTGCGACCGGTGATGCACCTGCAATTAGGAGTCTCAAACTAGAAACCTTACTAGAAGACCAGAATGACAACATCCTCACAAAAATAATAATTAAGCAGTCAAATGCACATCACCGTTCCCCAGGTTTACTCAGAAACTCACTTGACATGAACGGTATCTCGATCGCTCGGAGAGAATACCTTCTTGTCCTCAAGGTACTTGCTACTGTATCCAATACAGTTGGGCCCAGCAAACACTTTTAGTGCAGTCGAGTCAAACCTTTCCCTTCACCGCAGACCACCATTACAATCAGAGTTGACTCCTTTCCCGAAGATGCCTCTTTCGACCGAATCTCTCATGGTCATAGATAACATCCCAAAGTAGCCACATCAACCCTTTGCTTCATGGTGTCGTCGAAGGTCACTGAGGGTAACTAATGACAATCAAGTCTTGGACTCACACAGTGAAGGAGCAGGGATCCATCATTTCACTTCCCAATGGTCGCTCAACACATGTTGTATGACAAACATGTTATGGTGGATCATACTGTACACAACAGTATGTCTGTCTCTCAACACCATACAAGTCTTAGTCCAGTCGCACCCCCTCTTCGCCTAACCCGAGCTTCATCATTGTCGCCTTAACACCATACAGGTGCCACCTGGCACCACATGTGATGCTCGCACTTGGCTTCTATAGGTCACATGAATCGTGGGAACATTCATGTCAATCCTCACCAACATAGAGGATCTCATCTTGATTCCTAATCAAGGCGACTGTCATATCATGAACTGCTCTGGATCAATCATACAAGATCTCTTCATGATCAGTCTCATCTCTGCTCGCTATCAAAAGCGCCAGAGGCGAATGCTCGTGTGAGTGAGCATTCTTCAGCCTATTGACAGAATAATATTTTATGCTAGAACAACTACATCAACCAAACAGATATAGTCGAAAGGAAAAACACAATCACTCATAAAAGGAAGTCAGACATGCCAATACATCAAAGTCTGCGTAAGCCTAAGGACTTCACATGAGACACAAACGAGTCCTTAGCTATGGCTTTGGTAAGAGGGTCAGCTACCATAAGACTAGTAGATACATGTCTTAACATAACTTCCTTTCTCGCTATGATGTCCTTCACAAAATGATACCTAACCTGTATATGTTTGGTCTTTCCATGATATTTGGGGTCTTTCAGATAACAAAGGGCAGCCATGCTGTCACAATAGACAACAACAGGCTCATCAGATGTCTCTACAAGCCCAGTATGTTGTAAGAACCTCCTCATCCAAACTGCCTCCTGTACTGCTGCAGAGCATGCAACATACTCTGCTTCCATAGTCGACCGGGCTATACAGGTTTGCTTCTTGCTGGACCATGAGATGACCCCATTAGCCAGCAAGAAAGCATAACCAGAGGTAGACTTCCTTTCATCAATGTCTCCAGCCCAATCGGCATCACTATAGCCAATCAGACGGAGATCTGATGCTTGGTAACACAGAATGTAGTTAGTCATTCCTCTGAGGTATCTCATGATTCTCTTGACCGCCTTCTAGTGCTCCATGCTTGGGTTGGACTGGTATCGACTCACCATGCCCACAGCATAACAAATGTCTGGCCTAGTACACATCATAGCGTACATAAGGCTTCCCACAGCATTGGAGTATGGAACCTTGCTCATTTTGGCCTTCTCTTCAGGAGTCTCAGGATGCTTATCAAGGCTCAAGTGAAAACCCTTCTCAACAGGAGTGTTAATTGGTTTGCATTTGTCCATACGGTATTTCTTCAAGATGTTGTTAATATAAGTTTCTTGAGACAATCCCAGAAGTCTCTTGGACCTATTTCTAACTATCTTGACACCAACGACGTAGCTAGCTTCACCCATGTCCTTCATATCAAACGTGGATGACAACCACTCTTTAGTGGATTTCAGCAACTCTTTGTTATTGCCAGCCATGAGTATGTCATCAACATACAAGGTCAGAATGACAAATTTACCATTGGATCTCTTAACACACACAGTGATCTTCCTCAAGCATAGAGAACGCATTCTCTGATATAGCTTGATGGAAGCGAATGTTTCACTGTATAGACGCTTGTTTTAAGCTATATAAGGACTTATTGAGCTTGCACACTTTGCGCTCTTGTCCTTTGACTTCAAAACCTTGAGGTTGATCCATATAGATTTCCTCCTCAAGTTCTCCATTGAGAAAAGCAGTCTTCACATCCATTTGGTAAACCTCTATGTCCATCTGAGCTACAATAGCTAGTAGAAGGCGGATGGAGGCAAACCTAACCACGGGTGAAAATGTTTCCTCAAAATCCACGCCTTCTCTTTGGGTGTAGCCTTTAGCTGTCAGTCTAGCCTTGAATCTATCAATAGATCCATCCGCCTTCCTCTTAATCTTGAGGATCCACTTGGCCCCAATGGCCTTTCGGTTCGGCGGTAAGTCGACCAAGTCCCAGACTCGATTAACTTTCATTGACTCCAACTCTTCCTTTATAGCTTCTAACCACTCTTTAGCATTTGGACCTTCCAAAGCCTTTTTCAAGGTCTCCGGTTCTTGCTCATCGATTACTGTCATCCCGTATGATTCATAATCAATTTCTTCTTGAGCTATCATGAGGGCCTCTTCCTCTAAGTGAAATCACCTACGAGGAATGAGCCCGCGTTTACTTCGACGCAGATGGGTATCTGATGGCTCATCCTCCGTGAGAGCTATCAGATCCTCAGCATTGCTGCTCCCACTAGGATTGACAGGTGGAACCTCATGTTTAACTTCCAGATCCTGATCCCGTGGAGTGGCAATGTCCTTATCTTGTTGTTCAAAGAAGTCCATTGACTCTTTGATAGCTCCAGCAAGAGTTGGAAAATCATTTTCCAAGAATGTGGCATCCCTTGACTCCAGTTCCGTCCTTCTTTCATTCTCGTCTAACCCGATAAAAACATAACCTTTGGAGAGATCACTGTATTTTACAAAGATACACTTTTTCCCTCTAGGTCCTAGTTTTCCATATCGGTGACTAGTAGAATGAATGTATGCCGCTCATCCCCAAGGACGCAACAGACTAAAATCATGCTTCCGTCCTGTCCATAACTCATATGGAGTTGAGGGAACTGATTTTCTTGGAACTCTATTGAGGATATAGGTAGCAGTCATTAGAGCATCTCCCCAAAACGAAATTGGCAAGCTCGCATGCGCCATCATGGATCTAACCATGTCTAGCAACGTTCTATTCCTTCTCTCGGCAACACCATTTTGCTGAGGAGTATAAGGCATAGTGAGGTCTAGATATCCCCTTTTCATCACATAACTCTTTAAACATTATGGAGAGATACTCCCCACCTCTGTCCGTTCTGAGAGTTTTTATCTTATTTCCAAGTAACTTTGTCCATGTCTAGTACGCACATTCAAAGGTCCACCAATATCCGAGTGAATTTGTTCTAAAGGAGAAGTAGCCCTAATGGCTTTTCCGAACGGTTTTCTTGTTGCCTTTCCAGCTAGACAAGATTCACAGGTTGGCAATTCAAATTTGGAGCATTCTCCTAATACCCCCTCCTTTGCCAACTTGTTCATCCGGTCAACACCAATGTGACCTAGTCTAGCATGCCACATAACTGAATCTTTATTCATGGAACTTTGGCTCATAAAGGCACTAGTATTACGATTGAAATCATAAATTGCGTCCAACACAATAAAACCGTCTGAAAGAAAGGCACATCCATAATAAATGTTAGCAAGGTATAAACCCATATCATTGTTCTCAAAAACAACTTTAAAACCATGTCTTATCAAAACAACAACAGAAATAATATTTCGCCGTATAGCTGGTGCATACAATGAAGGGAATGTGTTCTAAAAGGTTTACTTTTAAATGTCAGTTATTATGAATTGAATGAGAAATCATTTTGTTCCTTGTCTATGTTATTCGTCTTTTAGAAGTGTTAAGGAAGAGGCTCTTGGTCCTTAACCGTAGGGCTCTAAAAGATATTGGTTTACATAAAACAAAAGATATTCGCAATCATGGTAATAAACATGTGACATTTGTTACCGCCGTAATATCGTGTTGGTCATAGATCATTGTAGCTCTACAAGTGAGTGACAACACGGGTACACAAAAGAGGAAAATAATACTTTTATATACTGAATAGACCTAATAAGTAAAATATTATAGAAATGTGTTTCTGTGTCATTAATATTTTACTGTGTCCTTGGTCCTTTGATATGAGACTTATATCTGATCACTTAAGAATTGCTTAATTAGACTAGTGTCTTGAGCTATCGATGGGTGTAGTGTAAAGGCATTAGTTGGTTAAGTATGACTTTAGTTGGAGAAGATAGCTAGTCAAAAGATTATCATTGCCCCTCTTAATTGAGTAATGATATTAGTGGGCCCCTTGATAAAGCAAAGTTATAATGTGCACAATGTGATTTGAGTTAAGTCACATATTTCTAACTAGCTTAAAGAGATCAAGAAATGAATACTAATACAAAGATGACACGATACTACTTTGTGTGTATTCTTAATATCATGAGGCAAGGGACGGACACAAGTGGTGCACTCCATCACTAAATGGATCGGGTTTTGGTTCGAGTGGAATTAAGACATCTAACTAATTGGGAGCTATAATGTGTATCTAGATACCGCTTATAGCTTGTGATATTAAGCTTTTAATATCACTGTCAACTTAGTTTAGATCCTCCCATAGGTCACACCACAAAACTGGGAAACAAGAAATGGGGATTTTCAGTTCATAAGATGTGTCGGGTTTCATGTAGAAAATATGACACATGGGGTGAACAAGAAAAATCAAAATTATGTTGTGATTAATAACATAATTAGAATCTAAATTAAATTCATATGTGATGTAAATATTATGGGGTGTAATGATTTATCGTTACATAGGATAATATGTTGCATAAGTTGTGAATTTACTACTAATCCCGAAATGTCAAATTTTGGAGGGGTTAAACCGAAATTTGACAAGTCTACAGTACTGTGCACAACGGTCGACCGGTTAACGGTAAACGGTCGACCGATCGGTGCACGGTCGACCGGACACGTCTCGACCGATAACATGGAATTTTCATTTGTTCGGAACGGTTAACCGAATCTATCGGTCGGCCGACCGAACATTGCGATGAAATATTTTAATGTTGCGAGCGGTCGACCGAAACTTGGTTCGAGTGGTCGACCGAACCTCCAAACGGTCGACCGGTCCAGACGGTTATCTGCAGAATTAATTTAAGAATTAATTAGATCATGCATGGAAATTTCCATAATTGATTTAATTCGTGGCTAAGATTATTTGTTAGCAAATAATGGATGGTTAGATGGAAGTTTGCATGAAATCATGGGCAAGAGGTTGCACATCAATATGTAATTTGGAGAGAACTTATAAATACAAGTTTATCTCATTACCTCATTAATTTAATTCATTATTTTCTCATGCAAAAATCTCTCTCCATAATTCACCACGAAATTTCCTTAATTCTTAAGATTAGTTTTAGTTTGTTGGAGATCTTCTTCTCAAGGGAACTAAAGAGGGGTTAGTAATTAGATTCTAAACCCTATTGGAGATCGAGAGACTAGCTCTTCTCTCTCCAATCTTGTTTAGAGTTTCGTGAATACTCGGAGGCATCCGGCGCAGCGACAAGCATCCTCAACGTCTCCGGATCATCAAGAAGTTTTCGAGAACTTCTGGGTATGAAATTCGGAGCCCCTTGTGTTTGTTTTAATAGAGTTTAGAAACTAGTTGTTAAAATAAACCGATGCATGCATGAAACAAATCATAGAAAATTACAATTGATCCTTATTGTGCATAAAAATTTCGAATATATATATGTACAATTAAACTAGAAATCCTACATACAACACGTCATGAAGTAATAGGATCCAGCCACTTCGCAAAGCCACTTTGCATGTGCCAACTCCAAGAACTTCAATGCTAGTGTTGTTCGCCATGTTTATTTGCCTCCCACTTGGAACACGACGATATTCCACGAAGGCAGAACGATCCTTTGTTACGTGGTCCGTGGCACCTGAATCCACAATCCACACAGGAGAATGATCAGTGAGCATCACAGAACTAGTCACGTTACAATTCGAGGGTTTACACACAGTAATTACCTTTTGCTCAGTGCACTCATGAGCAAAATATCCAGTCTTTCGGCAGTTAAAACAAGTCACATTAGACTTATCTTTCCCACCTCTGGATCCTCGAGGTCGTTTCTTTTCAGCTTTGTTTTCTGTTTTGTTCTTAATTGCACCCTTCTTGCCTATAAAACCCTGAGCTCTATCTCTTTTGCGTTTAAAAGCTGCACTCCTCCGAGGAGCGCCAGCTTCAGCTGCAAACACATCAGTTAGAGAGGCTTCCGCAAGCATGCGGTCCTCCTCCAACTCTAGGTGTTTTGCGGCCTGGTCAAATGTCCTGATGTCATCAGCATGTGTCAGATGGACCTTCATATGCTCCCAACTCTTCGAAGGCAATGATCTGATGAGAGCAGACACTTGCTCCTCATCGATCTTAGCACGACCGACAGCGCTCAGCTCGCTAATCATGTTTGACATTGTGGTAATATGCTGCCTCATTGTGTGACCTTGGCGCATTTTATACCCATCAAACATGAGCCCAAGCTGGCGGGCCCTTGTGACGGAGGTCACTCCGTACTGAAACTTCACAGCTTCCCACAAGGCCTTTGCAGTTCGCAATTTTTCGAACTACAGTAACAGATCATCTCGCATCGAACTCAGAATTGTAATGCGAGCAATACGGTCTTTCTTTTTCCATGCATTATAGACATCCATATTTCTGCGATGCTGCGCAGTGTTCCCCTCCTCGGGGGGAGACATAGTTTGGGTTATATTTTCTAACATGTCCTGATCCTCTAAGAGATACTCAATTTTACGATGCCACATATCGTAATTCCTTTCATTGAGTTTATCTCCTCGAGTCAGATCAGCGACAATGCTTTTGGAAGCAGCCATAAAAAATCTAGGACAAAAACACATAGCGATACATGAGTTCTAGCATAAAATACAACGAGTTACAATAGTCATAAAAAAATAAACTGACTTAAGAGCTATAACATTCAGACCAAAGGAAAACATAAAGCATTTGATCAAATCCTCATGCAATAGTTAATAAAGCCATTTTACTAATCTATATATTGAGCTCCATCATGATTTAGAGACCCAAAAAAAACGTTTAAATCATGGCAAATCAGCAAATAAAGAAAGTATTGCCGCCGGTTGCAAGGTGGTTTACACAAAACACTTCTACCTTGCAAGTCCCACTAGGCATGTAGGTTCCAAAAAAAATGTTTCCTTTCAAAAAAAATCAATCAAGATCACACAGAAATCGATTGCTACATTACTTCCATATCAAGCTAAGGATCCCCCATAGGGATTTAGCCTGTTAGACGGGAACCTGCATGAGCCTTATAGCAATAATATCGCAATAAAAAATAAAATAAAGAGCCCCTCATCTCCTCAGGGCAATAAATAGTCCACAGTCCATAATTATTACAGTCCATAAATATTACAGTCCATAAATATTACAGTCTATTACGATATCTATTGCAAATGGAAATGAATGAAGTTACGCTCAACTCTCAATAAGGCAGTAAATAAAATCAGCAACCATTCATTCCATATAAGCACAATCTTTCCATACATTAACACAATCCGACGTATGAAAAAAAATACCATAAAGTGTGCACCTCTTTCAATCAAGAAGGAAGTTAAGCATAAGGAAACAATACATTTATGGTGCACGAATATTGGTAAAAAACTTGTTAGGTAATAACAACCAATCTCCACAATAATCATTCTCAAAACAGAATTTTTTTTCTTCTTTCCCTAATCAATATAATCATGATAGAACAAAAAATTATCCTACTTTGATTAGGAAAGAAAAAATCCGAAATTCTATGGTCGAGAGCAACACATATTTGTGCATCAAAGGAAAGCATTCAAAAGTACTTTTGAGGCAATAAAACTCAAGCCCATAATATCCCCTAAAAAAATTCAGAATTACCCAATCTTTCCTTAATCAATATAAGCATGCCATCAACAATAATTATGCTACTTGTATTGGAAAGAAAAATTCGAAATTCTTTGGTGGAGGGTAACATATAAATGCACATATGATGAAAAGGAAATATTTCAAATGAAATGCATGCTATCATTCCCAAAAAAATCCGAAAATCCTTAATGAGATCAACATATATGTGCATTTAATCATAAAGGAAATATTTCAAATGAAATGAATGCTCTCATTCCAAAAAATCCGAAAATCCTAAATGAGATCAACATATATGTGCATTTAATCATAAAGGAAATATTTCAAATGAAATGAATGCTCTCATTCCAAAAAATCCGAAAATCCTAAATGAGATCAACATATATGTGCATTTAATCATAAAGGAAATATTTCAAATGAAATGCATGCTATCATTCCAAAAAAAAATATTTCCGAATTATACAATATGGTAACTCAGTATTCATGTATGAGCATGATTTTGCAATCAACATCTAATCCTAGATGCATGCACATGTGATTAAAAAATTACATATACATGAATAAGGCAACAAGCATCTAACCTTAGATGTATGTACAAGAGTTTAGAAAGAAAAATGCACAATCAAATCATACCATCCGAAATGTATGATCACATTATATGATACATGCAATAATTAACTCTTGTAAAATTATCATCATATTTCAAACAACATATATGCGCATATTATCAAGAACAAACAAACTCTAGCCGCAAGCTTCAAGGATGAAAGAAATATCCGCAACAAACATAGATTAACATGTAACCCTAGGTACATGCATAAAATGAAATCTAAGCTATGCGCAAGAATTAAATAATGATGAAACTTGTAATGCAATTCGCATGTAATGAAATGAATCAAGAAAACATGCGCAAGGGTGAGGAAAAATGCCATCAAGCCCTAGGCGCATGATGAAGAGAAAAAACTACACAAGTATGCGATTTCTCTCAAAAACAACCGAAATTATTTCAACATATATGAAATAAGAAAGTGCTCAAAAAATTTCGGAGGTGACCAAGATGACTCTAGTACCAATGCTAGTTTATTACGATCTACAGGTTCAGGAGTACCTTCTTGGAGAGAACCTGTGGCAGCGGAATGGATCGGCGATCACCTCACGGAATCCTCTGGCGCACCGGTCGGTCTTCTACTCTCTTGGAGAAGAAGCACGAGTCCACAACCCAAGAGTCCACGGATTGACTTGGTGGAGGTGGAGGGACGAATGGGAGAGAGAGGGAGAGGTGGCGGCTGGGGTTTGGTGGGGCTACAGTTTGCACACATGAACATCCATCCAATGGGAGGCTCCCCTCCTTATATAGATGGCCCCACCCTAAACCCTAAATGTGTAGTCCAATGGGGACACGCCATGTGTCGTGCTTTGGGCAAATATTTGATTAATCCTAGATTAATCCAATATTGGTGACCATGGTGACCAAGTGTTATCTTAGGTAGATTTACTAAATAGTTTAAGCATTTTGGATTGACATGAATACCTGTATCGAGACCCCTCCAGTTAAGCATGGTTGTTCATAAATAAAGAGGTAAGTTTCTGTATTAACACATAAGTGTCAAAAATCATTGGTTAAAATCGTACATTTTTTTGGTATCTAAGAGCTAAAGTAGTTTTTTTATACTAAAATTACATATTCACTCAACTAGCTCTTGTAATAGTTGGACCCTGAACCTTAAAAAATAGCAACTATACCCCTTAAGTTTCTATCGAAAACTTTGCTCTCCTCGATCTTTTATTGATGATTTGATAGTTTTTGCCATAATCTAGATAATTCTAGAATTTTTCTTATAATCCTTCAAAATTACATCATATATGTTTTAAATTTGTATCGGTTCGGCGTAAACTGTGTATTGCATTATGTGTAACTCTAGACCAAATATAGAATATTTTTTGTTTTTGAAAGAGTTGAAATTTGAAGCATTTGGGGAAAACGACATGAAAAAATTTAAGATATAACAAGGAATTTGTAGAAATCTTTGTTTTGCCATGAGTATTGGACAAAGTCGTGCACTATCCTCGAATCATTATCTATTGCTAATGGTCTGCCTCGTAATTTTTTATACTTAACCTCTTAATTTAAATATTTTGTTTAATTATCTATTCAACCAGTCAAAACAACTATCAGTATTTTTCACTAGATTGGTTGTATATGTGGAAGATATCTAGAAGAGCACAATAAGTATTTTTTGCTTGCATGGGATTTGAAAGTATCTTAATTGGGTTTATTCCATCACTTTTCAACTATTTCTGGTCGTACCATTAGAAAACTTGATTGTGTGCGTTATTATCATTATGAATCGCGTCACTCCGTTATTTTGCCCCCATATACTCGGTTAAGTAAATGAATATTAAATTGAGATTTTCGCGGAACACTTCCTAAATAATCTTAGAAATTTAAAATTTCACAATATCTTCAAAACATATATAAGAAATTATGTTCCCGCTTTTTTCTCTCATTCTCTCTATTCTCTCCACTTTGTCTATTCTCACACTTCCTTTCCCTTACTCCTCTTTTTCTCTTCTCTCTCGATCCATACTTCTTTCTTTAATTTTTTCCTTCTCCCTTTCTTTGTTCCCTCTCTTCTTCTCTTTTCTCACTGAATCTCTTCTTTCCGTCTTTCAACACTTTTCTCTTCTCTCCCTTATTTGTCATTTTTTTAAATTTTCAATTATTTTCCATTTTTATTTTCCTTTTTTCTTTAATATATAATTATTTTCAAGATAACTAAGATTTACTAAAAAACACTCAAGATTTTCCAAGTATAATTATAAATGAGAAAAATGATTAATAATGAAATAAAACTTAAATGATAATCAGTAAAAACTTAAATAATTCTGTAACAAATAAAAACTAAAATTCAACAGTAATTGAAAATGGATGGGACAAAATAGAGAGCTTGAAAGAGGAGAGAGGGAAAGGAATAGGGAATAGGTAGAGGAATGTAGGATCGTGTGGGTTTATGGGTCCACAATTAATGCTAATCACCTAATTACCTACTTGTTTAAGCAATCAAAGAAATGCAGCAGAATTTAAACTAAAACAAGCAAGTGTAGGAATATGCAAACCACAAATCGACTCGGCATTTTTATAGAGGTTCGGCACCCCACCCGGGTCCTAGTCCTCTCTTGCAAGCTCCGCTCGGATCACCGAGCTCCGCTCACGACTTCACTAACCACTCACCGTTCCGGGCCGGGAGAGAACGCCTTTACAACCGTCAAACTCGCGAACAACCCTCGCCGAGCTTGGAATCTTCTTCTCACAATCCAAGAAGGATGCTTCGGGCTTTCACCGGAGCCTTTACTCTTTTGACAACAAATGAGAACTTGAGTGGAGCAACACTCTCTAAATCTTGAGCACACTTGAGTAGGATTAAGAAATGATCACTAAGTGTGGAAGGTTTGTAGCTTTGAGTGTTTGGGATTCTCTCTAAAGTTTGGGACAAGTTTGTAGTGGGAGAGTTGTGTTAAAATGTGTTTTACAACTCCTTATATAGGCATTAGAGAGAATAGATCCGTTGGGACAAGATTTGATTGGATTTTGTGCAAAGCACACAAAGCAGAAAATTCGGGCTGCAAATCTGTCCAGAAACGGTCGACCGAAAAGTGGAACGGTCGACCGAACGCTTGGGTTCGATAAGGATACGGTCGACCGAAATATGAATAGGTCGACCGAACACTTAAGTCTATTAAGAAAACGGTCGACCGAATAGGGTTATCGGTCGACCGAATAAGCGTTTCGGTAGAGGGAAAACTGGATCGGTCGAACGAAATCGTATCGACCGATAGCAGGGAATTCTTGACAAGGTTAAACGGTCGACCGAACTTGGCACATGGTTCGACCGTTTGGTTAAGTATATGGAGGTGTATATAGTTTTAATACGAATACGACCGTTGGGCATATACGACAAGAATAACGGTCGGAACACTAAGTTCAAACGGTCGACCGAAGGAGATGGTGCGGTCGACCGAAACTGGACAGGGAAAACACAAACTGGATTACTTGATCATCCGGTCGACCGAACGGCCTGTATCGGTCGACCGAACGTGGGCAGACAGTTAGGGTTCAGGTTAGGTGTTTTCCGGTCAAAGTTTGGGTGATCTATTGAAGTCCAAATTATGTGAAATTTCGTGCGTGACTTCTATAGGGAACCTAGTGTGTGATTAAGTTGATTTTAGCTCAAGTATGCTCAATTACACTTTGTTCCTAAGACTCAAAAGAAATCAAGATTACATGTCTTCTATTTAGCTTTAATTACATGTCTTGACTTCATTTCCTTCTTTCTTGAGTCTTGATCACCTGTAGAGGTTAGCACAATACAATATATATGCAATGCATAGTGTGTGCTACTCTAATTAAGATTAGGTTGATTAAATCATCAAAACATAAGATTAAGGCCAAAAAGCCAACATAGAGGACAAAAGAAAAGTGGGAGAGAGAGAGAGAGAGATAACATCATCATTATTTTCTTCAATACGTTAAGAAGATTTTGCAAAATTTTAAATTTCTTATATTGTCCAAGGGTTGTTCTGCAAAATTCAAGTTAGTATCCTTTTAGTGTGATGAAAAAGACAATGTAAGTCTTTTAGTGCGACGAAAAATACAACGAAGTGGCATGATTTTAAAAGGGGGCTACTATTCGTCGTCGGAAAACTACTTAAATCACCCCAAAAATGACCTTTTTGCCTTTAACAAATCAATTAATACACATTTCGTCTCGCGTCTTTAAACAAGGTGTTTGACTCAGTTTTACTAACATTCCTAGTACCAACACCACAAAAATGTCTGACGAAGCACCTATATCAGGCGAGGTAATGGAGGCGGATTTTTTTTTCCGACTCGGGCGTCTGACTAAGACGCCTGTACCATCGTGGATGCGTCTGGCTAAGAAATATCCTGACTTAGAAATACCACCTCGATAGGTCGTTTGGATTTTGAAATTGTTGGATCTGGAATTTTTTGAATTTTCATCACTTGCAAAAACTAATTGTAAGGTGAGATGTCGGACGGTCGACCGTTTGCTTCTCGGTCTACCGAACATGTTCCATGCGGATGTACCGAACATTCTCAGTAGCTTCGACATTTCTCTGGAAATCTATATTCGGTGTACCGAAGGGGTATCGGTCATCCGAATATAGTAATTATTAACTTATTAATTAATTAATTTAGCAATTCTCTAAATTTATAATCAATTATCTTTTTAATAAAAAAATTAAAAAAATATAAAAAATTACGGGCGTCCGACGGAGCCGCCCCGCGTGGGAGAGTGATTGACATCATTTCATGCTCATATTTGTATCTTATATCCATTATCTTACACCTAAGCAATGCTACGTGACGAGTTTTATGTTTAGTTTTCAGGAATAAAGAGGTTTGAAGAGAAGAGCCATGAAAGAATCCAAAAGCAGGAAAAAGGACTTAATTGTGAGACCTGGGGACTAAGATGCAAGGGAGAAGGACCTGATCGTAAGACCGAAGGACCTAAGAGAAAAACAGAATACTCCACACCATCATGGGGAGTATTTTACCAATTCGAGTCGGGTCGGAGCTCCAACAAGTCAAGTAACCGCATCAAAGACCAACAATACCAGAAAGAAAAGCCCACAACAAATTCCAACACGATCCGAAGATTTTGGACCGCTAATTGGCGGTCCATATTGCTCAGGATCCGTCGAAAGTTCTCCTGGACTTGTATTAATGTTTGTTTAGGCTATTTTTGGTATTGGTTTAGTCCCACATCGGGGGATTGTCCCCGATTAGCTTTTTCCATGCTTATAAATAGAACTCTTCACCTTCCATTGTAATTACCCATTGTTTGGTGGCATTCTCTCTACTAAGGAGTGAGCCTTGAAGCAATAACTCAAGGTGGAGAAGAATGCTACCTTCAATGTGAGTCATTGTTAATAAAAGTTTATTTGTTTCTTTTAATCTTGTCTTGTTATGTTGCTTGTTTTGTGTGGGTTGCTTTACTTTGTTTAATTTCTTGTTTAGTAATTTTAGTATCTTAGTTAAATGTTTTCTTTACTTAGTCTAATCAGTAGTGTAATGAGTAGTGAGTAGTTCCATCCCCATTTGGGGGGTGGAGAAATATGTGATATAATCATGTAGTGTATTAAGTGTGTGTTATTTTTATCCCTTGAGCTTTATATGATTTCCATAACTATCTAATGGGTTTTCACTCTTATCTTTGATATGCTAATGCTCTTGAATGAAGCTTAGCTTATGCTTTGATTAGTGGACCTATTTTATGGGGAATGATAAGGTTAGGATATGGATGAAGTTAATATTGGAAACACAATTTGTAGTGTATGTACTCTTGTTGCCTTTACCTTAGCTAATGTCTTGTATGTTTTAATGATGTAGTGAAATCTTAATTCATATAGAGGCATAGTAGGGTATAGTCTTTATACTTGAGTTCATGTAGCTTCATTCCAATTATTGTCTTGTATGTTTTAATGATGTAGTCTTATCTTAATTCATGTAGAGGCAAAGTTGGATGTAGTTTTATGATTTCATGCACTACATGTTGTGAGGAGCTTAATAAACACACACACACTTCTTTATGTTCACATTATTTCTCTACCCCCTTTGGGGTTTAGTTTTCTTGCTTTTTCTTCCATTTCCTTTTTGCATCTTAGTGTAGTTTAGTGTAACCAACCTTTCTTCCCTTTCTTTACCTCTCGCCTTCGCACAAACCAAGTGTCGACACACCTCCCAGTGGACGACCCGTATTTGCCACCGCTTCAACGCGGCCGTGCACTTGCGGTTAAATATAAAACGATCAATCAAGTTTTTGGCGCCGTTGCCGGGGAGGTGCTCTGTCCAGACGTTGGTTTGGGCGATTCGAGGGGTTTTTAATTTTTTGTTTCCAGTGTTGTTTAGTTTCAGGGAACCTAAGGATCAATGGGAGGCTACTGGAGAAGTTTGAGGACCAGAAGCTACAAAAAAACCGTCAATCAGCAGTCTGGGACCGCCAATTGGCGGCCTGGTGAGCCTCAATTGTTCTCAAATTTGTTCCAGTTGTTATATTTTTCATGTTAGTTATCTGGGAGCACAATTTTGCATGCTGTGACTTCTACTTTGCTCCCAGATTTAATTTCAATCCCCTTTTAATCAACTTGGACCATAAAACTCAAAGCAAAAGATTAGACTTCTTGCCATCTAGGTCATGCATCATTTGTAGACCTTGCATGCATTTGTCTTTTCTTTACATTTTGTTGTTGATTGCTGGCGTGAGGTACGTGCACCCCAATCTCTCATTCATGCATGTTTCGATCATGCATTAGTTAGTAAGGTGCATCGGGACAAGAGTGAGAGAGCGTTTGATTGGAGCGATTGATTGCTAGATCTAGGATCAAATCGCTACTAAGGAGGGGCTGTCCCATAAAAGATAAGGTGGGGGATTTCATCACCCTTTCCTTGGCCCCAAAAATCACTCTTAATAAAGCCTTAACTAAAAGCAAGTAGACATTGGCCCTAAGGAATTCGGACGCACTAGGAGAGTAATCTAGTCGAGACCGTCATGACCTGATCGGCGTTGCCTACCTTGTCGATAGTAGGAGGTACTGGATCTCCGGATCTGGTATCACTTGCTGGGCATTGTGTTCCTCGTTGTAGGGAGGTGAGGCGTGTCGAGGCTAGTGACCTCGAAGTTAGGCGTCGTCAAGCTTAAGGACCCATTGCCTTACATTGTTTGAGCCGTGCTTGCTAGTTAGGCTTCTTCCTGATCCCGTTACCTACGCTAGCTTTAAGGTTTCTTCCCTTCTCCTCTGAGTCATCTTCTTCTCACCTTCTTCTACGTTATAGTCTCCTCCCCTTTACACTCTCTGGTAGCGTTTTAGGGTCGAGTCGAGCACTTTTTGCGAGCTTAGTCTCGTGGTGGTGAGAGTGGTCGACTCGAGAGTTTTTCTTGAGATGGATGGTTACATGGGCGACCATCCATATCATTGTTGGGACCAGGACGATTCTCCCTGGTACTCCGGACCCATGCAACCTGGGGTGGCTCAGACGAACACCCCGTATGGTTGGTATAATCCTCATTGTGTGACTGAGCAATCTTCATATTGGGGTAACATGAGAGAGGCACCGACTGCTAGACCACCATCTAGTTACGTCGGATCATTTGTTGGTCATCAAACTGAGACATTACAAGAACCTTTGGCCTCTTTCATGCATGTGGTAGATGACATGGGTGCACCGGTGGCTCCAGTAGCCGTACCGTGTCACTATTGTGGGTTGAGTGGTCATGATTTCGGGGAATGTCCTTATGTTCCCCCAGAGCCTGAGTATGAGCACACATTTTCCCAAAATGCTCATTATGACCATTACGCATCCGCGTACAACCCGACAGGGATGGATTCGTGGGGAGACAATTCGTATTCAAATTCTTATACATCATTTCCACCCCAATATCCTCCTCCCGAATACCCAGAATTCTACCAACACCCCACTTCAAATCATTGGACTCATTCTCAGGCCATCAACACCCAACCCCAAAATTTCCCAAGATCTGACTTGGACCTCCTCGTTGACCGCATACAAAATCTGACACTTCAAGTGAGTCAACTGACGCAACAATTAAGTGAGGAGAGTAACCTTTCTTGTCAACTTGAGGATTTATCTTCTGAAATCGAACCACCACCACATCCACAAATTCAAAGCACAATCTTTCAAAGTCAAACTCCTAGTCAGTCTGAGGGACTTGGGGTTTCAATTCACGATCACTTAGTGGGGGCTTCGATTCAAATTGAGAATAAGTTGGACCAGCTTCATTATGAGTCGGCACAGGATTGTGCCTTATCTTTTTGTCCCGTGGCCCTTGAGCCACATGATCTTCATGTTGTGCCTCTTAAGGACTCACCTCTGGTGGAGCAAGAGCTCCCTAGTACCCTCAATTTCAAACAACCTGATGAGAGTTTGCCTCTCACTATTGTTCCTGATCATCTTGGAAATGATGGAACATCAAACAACTACATTGCTCATGAGGGTATTAGGAGTTCATTGGAGGATACTTTGGGTATGAGACCCACTTCCTGTTCTCCTGGTGAGTTGGACATGCATAACGAGGTGCTTGACCTCGTTCCGACCCACCAGCCTGTTGGTTGGAGAGTTTGGATTGAGGATCATAACTTCAGTTCCGCAACGGGAGATATTTTTCTTCCGTTGCCCCTTATTTCCCAAACTCTCGAGAGGTTCAAGCTCTTTCAGTTTGATCCTTTGAATGAGACGCCTTTGCGTCCAATTCATGAACCTCTCATCTCATCTGGTGCTCTTTGTGAAGGGGGCCCACGCATGCGTATTCTGGCCCCGCGTGGTGTCATGTTCCCTTTCCAAGTGCATTGACCCACTCTTGAGGTTCCCATTTGATGTCTTTTGACAAATGAAGATGGGAACTTATGTTTGTACATAGTTATATAAAAAACAAAAAAAAAACAAAAAAAAACAAAAAAAATAAGAAAAAAAGAAAAAGAAAGGAAAAACAGAAAAAACAAGTACAATAAAAGACTCCTTCAGTGAGCATCGATTGTTGTGAACCCCAACCCTTATGTATTTGGGCTCCATTTCTTTCACGTATTTGTATCCCTTCTTTAGCATCACACAGGTTTTGAGGGAATTTGGGTTATGTCCATCAACATGACCTTGCACTTCCCTTTGTACTTCATGTTGGTGAGATCTCTCCTTTTTATGCATAAATCCATGTAGTATCTTGCTTGCATTCATTGAGGACAATGCATGAAGTAGGTGTGGGGGGTGTTTTACGTGTGTACATAGTCGAGTCTTTTCTTTTGATTTTGTTTTCTTTTATTTGCATTGTTAGGGTCATGTTAGTGTGCTGCATTTAATATCGATATATCTGCTTGCCATGATCCTTGGGTGACTTGTCTTCTTTTGCTTGCCTAGTGCTTCATAATTTTCACATTTCTTTCAAAATCTTCATGTGTTTTCGAAAGAAAATGTTTTGTGAGTTTTGCGTGTGTTTAGCATGTGCAAAACCGTTGAGAGGCAAAGTAAAAAGAAAGCTCCCAAAATTGTCTTGAACTTGATGCGTTAGGATATCTAGTACGTGGCTTTAGGATTTATCGAGTCGTTAAGATGCACCCCAGTTTTCCTTTGGGGGTGAGTAATCATAGGGTTTCAGTGCTCAAACATTCAAAGAAGTCCACCCTAAACCTAGTGAGTCAATAATTTGTGTTTGTTAATTTAGGAAGTTTGTTGTAGTGAAGGACCCTCTTAATCTTGTTGAGAGACATTAGTGTAGGGGTTTTGGTTCATGTGTAGATAAGAAATAAGTGAGTAGATGTTCTCTCTTCTCGCACGGCTCCTATCACTCGGGAAAGTAGGTCTGAGGGGACTTTGTGCTGGTGCTTTCGAGTCATCTGACTTGGGATGCGCCGACCGAACTCCCGTTACACGGGTGGTAGGGATTGCCCTATGTGGAGATTTGGGGAAAGGTGTACGTGATAGTGTAAGTCCTCATGGGCAATGATGCACGAAACCTGACCCTGGGAGAACGAAGCTCCAACTAATAAAAAGAAAAAAAAAGAAAAAAAATGTGAAAAGAAAAAAAAGAAAATAATAATAATATGGTAATGCAAATAAGAACCTTAATGGACCTTACACTTTGTATCACTTGAGGATTTTGAGGTTGTCCATGTCTTTCACTTAATTCCTTATTTAACTAACACGAATGGTTCATTAAGTTAGGTGTGTGGACTGATTACCTATATAGAGTCGGCCCGTAGGATTACCGCGTCCAATGATCGACAACATATATCCAACGAGTCGAGTGTCTAGATTGAATAATGCATCTTGTTCGGATTTTGTGGGTATATCCGCTGAAAACCCTCAGGAGACAACACTCCTCCTCCTTGGCAACAAAGAGGTTTAACAGCTTGTTGCACGTGCTAAGTGCAACCGTGATTCCTACGAAAGTGAGTTAGGATTTCTTGTTTCTCGTTTGCTTTTCTCTTTCTGTGTTTTGCTCGGGACAAGCAAAAACTTAGGTGTGGGGGTATTTGATTTACATCATTTCATGCTCATATTTGTATCTTATATCCATTATCTTACACCTAAGCAATGCTACGTGACACGTTTTATGTTTAGTTTTCAGGAATAAAGAGGTTTGAAGAGAAGAGCCATGAAAGAATCCAAAAGCAGGAAAAATGACTTAATTGTGAGACCTGGGGACTAAGATGCAAGGGAGAAGGACCTGATCGTAAGACCGAAGGACCTAAGAGCAAAACAGAATACTCCACACCATCATGGGGAGTATTTTACCAATTCGAGTCGGGTCGGAGCTCCAACAAGTCAAGTAACCGCATCAAAGACCAACAATACCAGAAAGAAAAGCCCACAACAAATTCCAACACGATCCGAAGATTTTGGACCGCTAATTGGCGGTCCATATTGCTCAGGATCCGTCGAAAGTTCTCCTGGACTTGTATTAATGTTTGTTTAGGCTATTTTTGGTATTGGTTTAGTCCCACATCGGGGGATTGTCCCCGATTAGCTTTTTCCATGCTTATAAATAGAACTCTTCACATTCCATTGTAATTACCCATTGTTTGGTGGCATTCTCTCTACTAAGGAGTGAGCCTTGAAGCAATAACTCAAGGTGGAGAAGAATGCTACCTTCAATGTGAGTCATTGTTAATAAAAGTTTATTTGTTTCTTTTAATCTTGTCTTGTTATGTTGCTTGTTTTGTGTGGGTTGTTTTACTTTGTTTAATTTCTTGTTTAGTAATTTTAGTATCTTAGTTAAATGTTTTCTTTACTTAGTCTAATCAGTAGTGTAATGAGTAGTGAGTAGTTCCATCCCCATTTGGGGGGTGGAGAAATATGTGATATAATCATGTAGTGTATTAAGTGTGTGTTATTTTTATCCCTTGAGCTTTATATGATTTCCATAACCATCTAATGGGTTTTCACTTTTATCTTTGATATGCTAATGCTCTTGAATGAAGCTTAGCTTATGCTTTGATTAGTGGACCTATTTTATGGGGCATGATAAGGTTAGGATATGGATGAAGTTAATATTGGAAACACAATTTGTAGTGTATGTACTCTTGTTGCCTTTACCTTAGCTAATGTCTTGTATGTTTTAATGATGTAGTGAAATCTTAATTCATGTAGAGGCATAGTAGGGTATAGTCTTTATACTTGAGTTCATGTAGCTTCATTCCAATTATTGTCTTGTATGTTTTAATGATGTAGTCTTATCTTAATTCATGTAGAGGCAAAGTTGGATGTAGTTTTATGATTTCATGCACTACATGTTGTGAGGAGCTTAATGAACACACACACACACACTTCTTTATGTTCACATTATTTCTCTACCCCCTTTGGGGTTTAGTTTTCTTGCTTTTCTTCCATTTCCTTTTTGCATCTTAGTGTAGTTTAGTGTAACCAACCTTTCTTCCCTTTCTTTACCTCTCGCCTTCGCACAAACCAAGTGTCGACACACCTCCCAGTGGACGACCCGTATTTGCCACCGCTTCAACGCGGCTGTGCACTTGCGGTTAAATATAAAACGATCAATCAGAGAGCGGTGTCTGGCTAAGACGCCTCCCCTATAGGGGAGGCGTCTTAGACAGACGCCCGTCCCATGGGCGGGGCATCTGGGTAAAAGAGGCGTCTTACCCAGACACCCCTCTCCTACGCGGGGCGGCTCCGTCGGGCGCCCGCAAATTTTTATTATTATTTTATTAAAAAGATGTTAGATTTTTTACCATATTCTAGTACAACAGGGCGTCCGTTGGCTCATTACTGACCTCCAAAACATTATTTTTTATGATTATATGAGGAAGATGAAGAGAGATGTGTGATAGGAGGGTAAAATGTCGCGTTATAGCAGTAGAAATGAGAGAAGGGCAAAATGGTAATCTGTTGGGGCGATTTAAGTAGTTTTAGGGCGACGAATAGCAGTTCAGTTTTAAAATATAATGACATAGATGTACACAAACAAACCTTTTGATGACACGACCATAAATAGTCAAAAAGTGATCACGTATAGAAATATGAATCTAGTTAAGGCACTTTCAAGTGGTATGCAAGAAAAAAACCCAAACATTTAACATGGATGTCAAGCTAGAAATGTAATCACTAGAAATATAGGGATGAAGAAAATTTCTTCCCTAATTTTAAATGTAGTATCTTGTGTTCAAACATAATCATTCAACCATATTTTTTTGATTCAACATTAATGGAGTCATCATTAAGCTTGAGACCCTACCACCTTGTTTGTTTAATATAAAAACCCGAATATCACTTCTATTTTCTTGGTCAGATAAGCTTTAATGAAATTTAGAGCAATAAAAATGAGTTGGTGGTTGGTTCCCCTAACCTTTAATCCCATAAATGTAATAGTTAGAATGCATGTTCGAAATTGGGCCTTGTACTTGTAGGGCTATGAGGAGGAACTTGGGGATCATTAAGCAACGAAAAACTCAGATGATTTCTCAATCTACAATTTTTAACTGTATGAGTAAGAACACGGCGAGATCATTATTTGTACATCAAATTCGACTCGTGCTTCTTGTTAGAAGAGTGTAGGCAAACTCCAAGAACACCAACCACCACGAGAATTCGTGCCTCGAACGTTACAATCCACAACACTTCTCCAAAAATTTGACCCTTTTCTTGAGAGCTAGAAACTTTGCTTTACACATGTATAGTATATTTACGATGCCTATTCCAGAGGATCAGTCAATAGATAAAAAGTAGTAAAAGTCACTGCTGGAAAATACGAGGACCACATCATCGTGATTACGTTGGATATTGAAAATCCAACATGGTATTAGGCGTACCACATTGGTCTTAGAATGACCGATGCAGTATTAGGCATACCATGTCAGTCGTAGTTTATCAGTCGTGAAGGTTCTAGTTACACTAGTGCAGAATAGGGCATATACGTCGGATATACGAGATATATACGTCAGATATAAGGCTCCCCTGACCCTACGTCTATCTATACGTCGTATATACATAGACGTCAGTCGCTTAAACTCCGACGTCTATTAGTTAGGTATAGACGTCGGTCACTCGTTACAATCGATGTTTATTAGCTAGGTATAAACGTCGATTCCACCTCCCAACTGACGTCTATTAGCTAGGTATAGACGTCGGTTATAACGAGTAGCCGACGTCTATACGTTTTTTGAAATGAATAGACATCGGTTAATAGGTACAACCGACGTCGATTCCCTTACCAAATTAAAAATAAAATGAAATGTAGCAATCATAGATACCTGCATAGCAAACACATTCAACCTGCACAAGAAAAGCATTCATCTTGTACCAAATTCATTCACAAACACAAATACATAAACACATTCATCCACAAACACAAATACATACAAGCATACATACACAAACACAATCATTCAACACACTTGGCATTCATACACAACCACTTGACATTCATTCCAAAAATGTTTAATTATATTAAGGCATAACATTGTATGTTTGTAATACAAGTAAAATTTTTAAATAAATTACAAGAAAAGTGTTAGTGATACGAGAACCTCTTAGTTCGTTAACATATTTCTGATAAAATAATGAGTCTATCGGTCGTGAGTTTCATCAAGCTCCTGTGGCGAGTAGGGATCACTATTGTTTTGGAAGACCTATAAAAATACAAGTAAAAAATATTAAATCTAAATAATGAAACTATAATTATACAACCGAATAGCGATCTATATTACCTCGGTTAGGGATACGTTTGAGGTGTAATTTTGATGATTTCCTCCATGTATCTCAACATGTAGTAACCACATTCTGTATTTCCAGTCTGCTTGCGGTACTACAAAAATATAAATTCGCTAAACATATGTTCCATTACTTAACTTAATTAACAAAAATGGGAGAAAGTACTTACTCCTATTCCATGCCATGTTACTCCCGGTTTTGTTGTTGTTCTTACTCCTCCTAACGCTTTGTAAACCTTCATTTTCCTGAGTAGCACAAGCTATTCAATAAGAAGTCGATAATACTAATAAAAATACACAAATTACAAACACAATGATTAAATCGAACTTACAATAAAACAATTTTTTTCGTGGATTCTCTTGGTTTAATCGACCCCAAAGGATCAAACCAATATGCCGAATTAGTCTCGGGGCATAGAATGACAAACATCCAATGAGCGATGTTTATGAACATAATTAGAAGTTTTATTACGAAATAAAATTCCACTTGCTTTCAATTAACAAAATTTTAACATATTATGACACTTAACGCATAGACAATATGCCATGTCTCTGTCATTCGTATTCTTTGAATGATTTTTGGCAACCTCTAAGAACATATTCACTCTGTTTTCATACTCATCACTCAACCAGTTTGAAAGAATCCATTCTCTATCCATTTCAATCTAAACATTAAGAAAAATAATAGTTATTATTGAAGACAATAAATAAAATTTCAATTTAGGTGTTTGTAGATGAGAAGATCCGGCGACATGAAGATGATAAAAGAATGACTCGGGAGAGAGGAGATGAAGTACTTAATGTAGCATGAGAATAAAGAATGTTAGAAGCCTAACTAAGCAATAAATGCCAAAGCAAGCCTAAAGTCCACTATAGGTCCTTAGCACTAGACGACGCCTAACTTTGAGGTCCCACCGAGGACCACTAGTCTATAGGAAATCAAGAACCCGGAGGTCCCTAAAATCTTAGGGAGACTAGATCGGCGACGACGTTCAGGCCGAAATGGTCTTAAACATGGAGGACCACTAGTCTGTAGGAAATCAAGAACCCGGAGGTTCCTAAAATCTCAGGGAGACTAGATGGGCAACGACGTTCAGGCCATAATGGTCTTAAATTGTTTCCTCTCCTTAATGCGTCCGGAAATCCTAGGGGCCAACGTCTAAATTGGTTTAATTAATGCTCTTTTATTAAGTGGTTTTTTGTCCAAGGAATGGGTGATGAAATCCCTCACCTCGTCTCCTATAGGTGACTACCCCAAGGTTTTTTCATACTTTAATCTAACAAACAACACACCAAACAAACACTCAACTCACTCTTGTTGCAATGCAAGTCCTACTAACTAATGCGTGATTTCTAATGAATGATGAGTTAAAAATATTACCTACCTTACGCCAGCAATCTATGATAGAAATCGTAAAATAAAAAATAAATACAATGAATAAAAAGTCCTATATGATGAATGACTTAGCAAATATTGTCCAATCTTTTGCTTTAGATTATTAAAGGCCAAGTTGCTTAAGGGGTCAATGAGTTATTAGAAACTAAACAAAAATAAACATTTAACTAAACAAAATAAGTTCTTTTCAGCATAAATAAACATAAATAAATAAACATTTAACTAAGCTAAACATAAATAAATTTATGAACTCACTAAACTAATTTGGAAATATTGGGATAACCTCCCCTAAAATTTATTATGTAAAAATCTTTAAATCCTGGGATTATCAAGAAAATTGTATAACAACACAATTTAATAAAACTAGACTATCTTTCACTTTTAAGCGATTGTCATTTGTCAAAACAATTTTTTTTGTAGAAGCTCAATTTAATAAAACTAGACCACAAGTGGTTATACCCTCGCACCACAACCACAAGTCACAACCCAACCAATCCAATCTCCTTTTCTTTCATATAAAAATGGTTATTGTTGTCATTCATCTTCTTCTTTGGCATATAATTAGCTATTATGTTAGCTTTGTAAGTTTTCCTTAATAAAATTTGTAACTATACTCATGCTTTTCTCATAGAATCCAAATAAGTTAAAATATCTAAAGATACTATAAACAATGTTAGGATTATGAAATCTCCTACTTGGAAATTGGGGTTAAATTTCTGGAAATTTTGTATATCTTTAGGTAAAGTAATACATAAAGTCCTACTGCTTTAGACCACATTACCAATGTTTCTGTTTGGTTACACATTTTGGTTCATAGAGGTTGACAGGAATTTCCGAATGCACGAAGTGAACCTGATTTAAGTCAATTTTTCATTGTCATCAGAGGTGGTATTTATAATAGATTTCCAAAATTCTTTCAGTTTAAATAGTTGAAGTACATCTAGCTTTCATTCTAAATTTATTTGTGATAGTAATGGAATCAACAAAAGCAAGAAATTATTCATTCCATATAAACCTATAACAAACATGTTAAAGATCCAATCATCATACTACAACATCTACGAACCAGAGGAGGAGGGGGTCAGAGATCGCGTTTGTGGTGACGGAGGTCGAGGTCGTGGAGGTGGCGGGTCGTGGAAGTGGAGGAAGATGGTTGCGGTGACTGCGGTGGTCGTGGAGGTCGGAGATTGGTCGGAGGGTCGTGGGGGTCGGCTAGGGTTTGGTCAGGTTTTTGTCAGGATAAAAGAAAAAAATGAGGGGAACAATTCCATTAAAGACCTACAGACGTCAGTTGTATGAACAACCGACGTCTGTACCCCAATAGACGTCGACTATCTTTACAACAAACGTCTATACCCCGGCGTCTATGGATGGGGGAATACACATCGGTTTCCATGGGAATTACACAAATCGACGTCTATGGCACCCAATCGACGTCGGACGTATTAACGACCAACGTCAATATTGTCTGGTAATACAATCGATGTCTATTGGCCGACGAGTATGCATTATTCTGCACTAGTGTTACCATGCCTGTCGTAGAACATCTGATGCTATTGTAGGCATACTACATCGATTGTCAATACACTGACGTGGTTTTAGGCATATCACGTCGATTCGTGGGAAACAGATGTGGTTTATAGGGATTAACCACGTCGTTTTATAGGTAAACCGACATGGTAAACTCTAAATTTTTTAATAAATTGTAACGCGTTGTCACTTTTAATATTCAAACAAAAATCAAACACTCAAACCTAACAAGTTAGCCAAACCCCCATTTCTTTCTCATCCTCATCCCCATTTCAGCGCTGCCCTATCGATCAACTCAATTAGCCCTGCCTGATCATCCCCGGCCGACCAGCTCCACCCTATCATGCCAGCCCAGCCAGCTCCAACCATCCTTCAAATCCAACACTCCCTCACGAAGGTGCGATAAATTCTTCTTCCTGGTGCTCATTTAATTACTCTAATTAAAAGGTACTCGTTTTAATTAGTTCCAAGCAGAGAAATTTAGATATCAAAATTAATTTGTTTGGAGTGTATAATGGAAGAGAATTTAATCGAATTGAATTTGTTCTATTTGTGTTAGATTGTTTAGTGGGAGGTATTAAAAAATTATTAGTAGAACTTTTAGAGAATGTTCTCCCAAAATTGTCTACATTTCATTTATATTGGTCGTTTTATGAAATGTGCTTGTTTCCCTTGATGTGTAGAAAGTTGTGGACCGAAATTAGATTTTTGCAAGTCGATTGAGTGATGTGTACAAGGCCAGGGTTGATAAATTTCTAGTGTTTGCCCAGAAGAATGCACATTTTCAAAATGAAAGAAATGTCTTATGTCCATGTAAGAATTGCTTTTACATGTTCTTACGAGATGTAAAATAGATAAAAGCCTATTTGTTTGACAAAGGTTTTAATGAAGGATATACAAGTTGGATATGACATGGTGAAAATGAGTTTAGTACAATGGGGACACACCTTATCATATGCCCATACCAGAAGGTGTCTCTACCCAATGTCACATGGCTATTGAGCCCTTTGACCTTCATCTTGACTCCAACAAGGACCCACCTGTGACTGAGCTTATGATTGATAATATAATGGAGGTTGGGTGGTCCTTGTTGGATGACTTGGGGAGAAGCCCCATTCTTAGTGAAACTGGTGTGCCACATCCTTCGAATGAGCCTGAGGAACTCATTCTGATGCCTGCCTATTGGTTGGAGGGTTTTCTTCGATGAGAAACTAAACCCTAGTGAGGCAACACAACTCCACTCATTCATGTTGCCTCTGCCCAACCAATATCATGAGGAGTTCGAGCCTTTCACCCCTCATGACACCTCGGAGTACCAATGAAGCGGGCCCATATTGGCAAATCTCTGGTCTGAATGACTCGATGTTCTCCTTCGATGTTCCTTGACCAATGATTATGAGAATATCTTTGTTGATGTATATATATTGTTTATAACCCAAAAAAAGAAAAAAAAGAAAACAAATGACTCCACAAGTGAGCATTGGTTGTTGTGGCCCCAACCCTTGAGTATTTGGGTCCCGTTTGTTTGACGTATTTGTATTCCCTTTTAAGTATCTTATAGGTTTTGGGGATTTAGGGTTTATGTCCATCAACATAACCATGAAATCCTATTTGCGCTTCATGTTGGTGAGATCTTTTCTTTTTCATGCATGAATCCATGTAGCATCATACTCACATTCATTAAGGACAATGCATGAAGTAAGTGTGTGTGTGGGGGGGTGTTTTACGTATGTACATAGTCGAGTCTCTTTCTTTTCTTTTGTTTTCTTTTGTTTAATTTTCTAGGGTCATGTTAGTGTGCTGCATTTAATATCGATATATTTCTTTGCCATGATCGTTGGGTGACTTGTCTTCTTTTGTTTTTCGTTGTGCTTTCATTTTCCAGTTATTTAAATTATCTGATGTGTTTGCAAAAGAAAATGTTTTGTGGGGTATGTGTATGTGTATGTGTTTAGCGTATGCAAAACTGTTTTGAGGGAATTAAAAGAGAAGCTCCCAGAATTGACTTGAACATGATGCATTAGGATATCTACTATACCGGCTTTAGGTCTTATCGAGTCGTAAGGATGCACCCTTGTCTTCCCTCCGGGGGTGAGTAATCATACGGTTTCAGTACTCAAACAATTAAAGAAGTCCACCTTGAACTTAGTGAGTCAAATAATTAGTGTATGTTAGTATAAGGAAGTTTGTCGTAGTCAGGGACCCTTAAAATCTTATTGTGAAACTTTAAGTGTAGGGGTTTTGGTTCCACGTAGATAATAAATAAGTGGTGTTCTCTCTTCTCACACGACTCCTATCACTCGGGAAATTAGGTCCGAGGGGACTTTAGTGCCTGGTGCTTTCGAGTCATCTGACTTGGGATGCACCGACCGAACTCCCGTTACACGGGTGGTAGGGATCATCCTATGTGGAGATTTGGAGGAAGGTGTACCTGATAGTGTAAGTCCTCACAGGAAATGATGCACGAAACCCGACCCTAAGAGAATCAAACACCAACTAGTGTAATTCATAATGCTCCAAAAAGAAGAAAAAATGATGAAAAAGAGAGAGAAAAACAAAAAAGAACCTTAATGGACTTTACACTTTGTATCTCTTGAGGATGTTAAGGTTGCCCATGTCTTTCACTTAAGTCCTTAATTAACTTTCACGAATGGTTCCCTAGGCTAGGAGTGTGGACTAATTACATATATAGGGTCAGCCCATAGAATTACCGTGTCCTATAGAATTCCTTTGCATTTACCCATTGTTTAGTGGTCAATCCCTCTACTTAGAGTCAAGTCTTCAAGAAAAAACTCAAGTAGGGAGATGCTACTTCTAATGTGAGTCATTTAATAAAAGAAATTTTTGTTAGTTTAATGTTGTCTCTTTTATCTTCTTGCATGCTTAGTTTAATTTCATTTCATTAATCTTAGTAGACTTAGTTAACATGTTTTTCTCTCTTAACATAATAGTTAGCTTAATGATTAGTGAGTAGTTTCATCCCCCCTTGGGGGTGGAGATGATGTACATATATGTTGTGATGTTTGGATGTTTGATGCATTTTTATTGGGTAAACTTGCATGTTTGTATGTTCATTGGGCGTATTTTAATCATCTACATGTTGGGGGATTTTTGATGGGATTTGCCATAAGATTTAGACACTTCCCATGTTTAGTTTCCTCATGTTTATTGACTGAAATTTCCTGTTGAATATTCTACATGTTAGTTAAGTGTTTGTATTTGTGGTTGTTTGCTTGATTGATTGAAGAAACTTTGTTTTGATGGGGTTTGCCATAAGATTAAGACACCTACCATGCTTATCTTTGTTCTTCACATGAGTTTATGGTTTTTGATGAGGTTTGCCATATCTTTAGACACTTCTCATGCTGAGCCTAATCTTATGATAATCAAGTAGTAATTGCTGATACGTTGTGTGAATGGATTGATAGGTTTTGCCACATCTATCGACACTTCCTATGCATGAAAACACACACACACACGGCACACACACACACATACATGCTTACATGCATCATTCATCACTTATTTCACTTCATATGTGCACACACTCCACTCCTTAGGGGGGTTTCTTCCTCAATTCCAATCTATTTGTTAGTTCTTTAGTTTAGTTTTAATCAATCATTAGTTGCTTTCATTTGCATTTGTTACTTACTAGTTTAGTGTAGTTTAGCGTAGCATAATCAAATCTCTTTCCCCTTTTCCCCACTTGATTTCGGACAAATCAGAGGCTACTCACCTCCCCGTTGATCGACACCTACTTGCCACCGCTTCGTCGCGGTCGTGCACTTGCTGTTATTAAAATGTTTAAACAAGAGGGTATGATCTGATATGTTGCCGATAATTTTGGTGATAAACATGATGTACTTGGTAGTCTACTGTTTGACAATGAAAAGATTTTGTATCAAGGTTGTATCCTATGAGTCATCCATACGGTTGAAGAAGGTATTCAACGGAAAACAGGAATATAATGAACCACCAATAGAAATCAGTACCGAACAAGTATATGAATGTGTGAAGAAAATTAAATGTGAATTTGACAAGCCTTACAGCCGCGGAAATCATAAAATAGTTTAGAAAAAAATTCATCTTTTTGACCTACCCTACTGGAAGACTTTAGAGGTTAGACATTGTATTGATATGATGTATGTAAAAAATATTTGTGATAGTTTACTGGGCACTCTTCTGAACATACTTGGTAAGACTAATGCAACACTTGATCTAGTAGAACTTGGTATACGATCAAAACTAGCACCAGAGGATTAGGAGAACCGAGTGAGGAGGTGCCATGTGGAAGGGCGGATGAGGTGGCGCAAGGTGCATTCGGAGGCAATCAACTAATTGAGAAGCAAATTCATTTTGAAGGAGCTAATGAGGAAAGGTTAAGTGGTATGAGACAAATCACTTGTCAAGACAATTTGGACTTCTATCCAAAGAGTCTTACGGTTTGTAGCATGGGAATACAAGGGAGAGAGCTCATTGGTGGACAAGTAGGGCAAAAAGAAGTGGGTGGGGAAGTGCTAGACCTATTTCTGGACCAACCAATGGGGAGGGAGTGGAGTGCTCTACACAAAGCTGGGCCAATGAGGAGAGGAGTAGCTCTCTTGCTAAGAATAAAGTGCGGGACCAGGGGGAATTGATTGGGGAATCCTTAGTGGAGGAAGTCCAAGCTGAAGGGAGTGGGCAAAGTGGGCAACGTGTAGTGCTTGGTGTGCTTTCTTTGGAAGCACATGCTACACGTGAGGTTGGTTTGGGTATGAGTGGGGGACACTTAGTGGAGGCCTCTCAAGGTAAAGGAAGTGAGTATAGTGAAGTGGCTTGCATGCTTGAGCTGGGAACAAACACTACACGTGATGGGATGGCTTGTGTGAGAGGAGCCACTCATGGAAACATCACAAATGGAATGGGGGAGGAAAAATCACGCACGAAGCTAGTGGGCTAGATGAGTATGGGGAGCCAACCAAGGATGGGGCGAGTGAACGAAGTGGGATAGCTTCAATTATGCATAAGGATAAGGGTTTGACATCTCCCTCGAGGGTGGCCCGAGGAAAGGAACTCTTGAAGACTCGCGATGTGCAAAATGGGGGAAGATTTGACCTCCTTAGGAGTGAGGAGGTTTTGATGGTGGGGGATCAAGAAAGTAGGGAGGCTCACAAAACAAGCTAGCTCCCCACCATTGACTCTTCGGCGCTTCATTGATATGTTTTAATTAACCGCAAGTGCACGGCCGCGTTGAAGCGGTGGCAAATACGGGTTGATCCACAGGAAGGTGTGTCGACTCTGGTTTGTTCGAAGGCGAGTGAGAAAGAAAGGGGAAAGGATTGATTAAACTACGCTACACTAAACTAGTAAACAACAAAGAAGGAAACGAAAGTATAAAACGAACTAAAACTAAGCTAAGCAACTAATAACAGAAGATAGAACTCAGGAATGGAAAACCCCTAAGGGGTGGAGTGTGTGTACACATGAAATAAGTGTGGTGAATGATACAATAAGCTCATGTGTAGCTAGTGTTTGTTAATGCATAAGAAGTACCTCATGGCAAGACCTATCATTTAAAACACTAACCTAGGTGATTAATATGAGCATGACAAGTTTGTTATTAAGAACATAAACAAGCATGGAATATACCTAACATTATGGCAGAAACCATCAAGTAAAAGTTCTTATTAATTCAAGCAAGCATACTAACATTTCTCACAAACAACAATGTCTAGCATTCTGTTGAACGTTTTAATTAAAACCGCAAGTGCACGGCCACGATGAAGCGGTGGCAAGTACGGGTCGTCCTCAGGGAGGCGAGCAGCCTCTTGTTTATCAGAAATCAAGTGGCAAAAATTGGGGGAGAAAGATTGATTTATGCTAACCTACACTACACTACGCTAAGAAGTACGAAATGTGAAAGAAGCAAACAAACGTTGAAAAAAAACTAAGCTAAGAACAAAAGAAGAATGCTGGAATACAGAAATGGAAAAACCCCTAAGGGGTGGAGTGAGTGCACACATGCAAAGAGGTGGGTGTAGAATACATTTTCTTTAAGCACATGAAGGTGGTGTTTATCAAGTATAGGAAGTGTCTAAATGTTATGGCAAAACCTATCAATCTATTCACCAACTTGGTTGATTAACATTTACATATGCAAGTTGTTTATTTCAGAACCTAAACACGCATGAGAGGTGTCTAATCATTTTGGCAAAACTCATCAAGTTATAAATTCTTTCCTAAACAAGCAAGCGTACATTCATGTTTGATCAACACATCAAAAATAAAGCATTCATCCCATTCTCTAATGCATGTATGTACATCTACTCAACCCCCCAAAGGGGATGGAACTACTCACTAAATATTACACTAATTATTAAACTAAGCAAAGAAAGCATATTAAAACTAAGCTAGAAATAAAAGACGATTAAACTAAAACATGCACAAACAATAAAAAAAGCATAAACAAACAATGAAAGAAACACAAAACTTTATTGATAAAATGACTCACATTAAAAGTAGCATCCTCTTACTTTAGTGTTTGCTTCAAGGCCTCACTTCTAGTAGGAAGAATAACCACTTAAAATATGGAGTGATTACAATGGAAGGTGAAGAGTTCTATTTATAGCCATGGAAAAAGGCAAACCGGGACAATCCCCCGATGTGGGACTAAACCAATACCACAAATAGCCTAAACAAACATTAATACACGTCCAGGAGAAAACTTGGCGTATTATAGACCGCCAATTAGCGGTCTTGGACTGCCCATTGGCGGTCAAAAAGGTCCGGATCCATCTGGAATTTGTGCTAGGCTTTTCTTTGTGTATTTGGTGGTCTTGGATGCATCTACTTCGTTTATTGGAGCTCCGACCCGAGTCCAATTGCTAAAATACTCCCCATGATGGCGTGAAGTATTCTGTTTTGCTTTTAGGTCCTTCTGTCTTGCGTTCAGGTCCTTCTCCCTTGCATTTTGGTCCCCAGATCTCACAATCCAGTCCTTTTTCCCAGCTTTTGGGTCCTTTTATGTTTCATCTCTTCAAACCTATTTATTCCTGAAAACTAAACATAAAACTCGTAACATAGCATTTTTTAGGTGAAAGATAATGGATATAAGATACAAATATAAGCATGAAATGATGTCAATCACATTCATACCATCTACGTAACATGTATACACATCTACTCCACCCCCAAAGGGGATGGAACTACTCACACATATTTTAACTAACATTTATACTGAGGAAAGAAAACATGCTTAAACTAATTATAAGAAGACTAAAACAACAAGTTTAACTAAAAGAACATAAAACTAAAGAAGCATGCAAGACATAAGAAATGTAATTAAACTAAGAAAGAAAGAACATAACCAAAGGAAAACATCTATTATTACTCACCCAATTACAAGTAGCCTCTCTCCACCAGGGTTTTTGCTTCAAGGCTTGAACTCCTATAGAGAGGATGGCCACCAAGAGAGAGATGGGGTACAAGAGAGGAGGGAGAGTTCTATTTATAGCCATAGAAAAAGGTAATCCGGGACAATCCCCCGGTATGAGACCAAACAAATACCAAAAATAGACTACACACACTCTAATATACGCCCCACATAAATCTTAGCGGATCCGGACCAAAAGAGACCGCCAATTAGCGGTCTACAGTGTTCGGATCACTCTGGATTTTCTTCTGGGCTTTTCTGGATGTATTTGTTGGTCTTTGATGCATCTACTTCGCTTGTTGGAGCTCCGGCCCAAATAAAATTGTCAAAATACTCCTCATGATGGTGTGGAGTATTCTTGTTTGCTCATTGGTCCTTTTATCTTGCATTCAGGTCCTTCGATCTTGAATCTTAGTCCTCGAGTCTCTCAACTCAGTCATTTTTCCTGCTTTTATGTCCTTTCATGCCTCTTCTCTTCAAACCTATTTATTTCTGAAATTCAAACATAAAGCTCGTTACGTAGCATTGTTTAGGTGAAACATAATGGATATAACATACAAATGTAAGCATGAAATGATTTGAATCAAATACCCCCACACCTAACTTTTGCTAGTCCCGAGCAAAACAAAGAAAGAGAAGCATACGAAAAACAAGAAATCCTAACTCACTTTCGTAGGAATCATGGTTGCATTTAGCACGTGTAACAAGCCGTTAAACCTCCTTGTCGCCAAGGAGGAGGAGTGTTGTCTCCTGAGTGTTTTCAGCGGATATACCCACAAAATCCGAGCATAGATGCATTTTTCAATCTAGAAACTCGACTCGATGGACTCATTTTTATCGCTCATTGGACGCGGTAATCCTACGGGCCGACTCTATATAGGTAATCAGTCCACACACCTAGCCTAATGAACCATTCGTGCAAGTTAAATAAGGAATTAAGTGAAAGACATGGACAACCTCAACATCCTCACGTGATACAAAGTGTAAAGTCCATTAAGGTTATTTGAATTACCATTTTATTTTATTTTGTTTTTTTCTTCTTTTCTTTTTATTAGTTGGGGTTTCATTCTCCCAGGGTCAGGTTTCGTACATCATTGCCTATGACGACTTACACTATCACGTACACCTTTCCCCAAATCTCCACATAGGGCAATCCCTACCACCTGTGTAACGGGAGTTCGGTCGGCGCATCCCAAGTCAGATGACTCGAAAGCACCAGGCACAAAGTCCCCTCACGCATACTTTCCCAAGTGATAGGAGCCATACGAGAAGAGAGAACACCTACTCACTTATTTCTTATCTACACATGAACCAAAACCCCTACACTTAATGTCTCACAACAAGATTTAAAGGGTCCTTGACTACAACAAACTTCCTTAAATTAACAGACACGAATTATTGACTCACTAGGTTCGGGGTGGAATTCTTTAAATGTTTGAGTACTGAAACCTTATGATTACACCCCCCCCCCCCTGAGGGGAAACTGGGGTGCATCCTAGCGACTCGATAAGTCCTAAAGCCACTATACTAGATATCCTAATGCATCAAGTTCAAGACAATTTTGGGAGCTTTCTTTTTTACTTTGCCTCTCAACGGTTTTACACATGTTAAACACACGCAAAACCCACAAAACATTTTCTTTCGCAAACACGAGAAGATTTTGAAAGAAATGTGAAAAACTTAAAGCACTAGGCAAGCAAAAGAAGACTAGTCACCCAAGGATCATGGCAAGCAGATATATCGATATTAAATGCAGTACACTAACATGACCCTATCAATACACGCAAAAGAAAATAAAATCAAAGGAAAAAGACTCGACTATGTACACACGTAAAACACCCCCCACCTACTTCATGCATTGTCCTCAATGAATGCGAGCAAGATACTACATGGATTTATGCATGAAAAAGGTGAGATCTCACCAACATGAAGCGCAATGGGAAGTTCATGGTTATGTGATGGACACAAACCCGAATTCCCTCAAAACCTGTGAGATGCTAAAGAAGGGATACAAATACGTGAAAGAAATGAGGCCCAAATACTCAAGGGTTGGATCCCACAACAATCGATGCTCACTGAAGGAGTCTTTTTTTCTTTTTTTTAACTATGTACAACAATGGGATCCCATCTTCATATGTCAAGGGACATCAAATGGGAACCTTCCATCTCTTGATCCATAAATGCACATGCATGAGCTCACAACATACAAAATAGAATTGCTTGACCACCAAACACCCTTATAAGCATTGTGGTCATTTGATGCCTCGTGAGAGTGAGCAAGATAGCTGGCATGAATGAGAGGTGAACCTCTGTCAAGTTGTTTGAAATGAAGGGTATCAGGTGGTTGATTCTTAACCTACATGGGGTCCTCAGCAGATACAAAATAAAGAGCATGTGGCCCAGAGGCCATAAAAATGGTATCTTGTGGCTTAAGAGCCACATGATCAAAAGGATGTGGCTCAACGGCCACATGATCAAAAGGATGTGGTTCAAAGGCCACGGGATCAAAAGGATGTCGCTCAAAGGCCATGGGATCACAAGGATGTGGCTCAAAGGCCACGAGATCAGAAGATTAGGCACCTTCTCGTGCCAGCCCAGGTGAAACATCTTCACCACCTTCAGGGTCTACATCGAACAATTCTCTAAAATACTTGAAGGTGCCCTCAACTTCAATCTCATCCAAGCCCTGGATAACGTTGACCCCAATAGGGTCATTGAAGGCACCTGGCTTCTTACCGATGCTGAAGATGTTGAAATCACAGCATTGACTACCATAAGTCAAGCGCATCAGACCATTGCGACAATTGATCAAGGCATTGGAAGTCGCTAGAAATGGTCGCCCCAGAATGACAGGAATTTGTCCAAGTGGGTTTGGCACAGGTTCAGTCTCCTAAACAAAGAAGTCGACTGGATATATGAACTCTCCCACTTTGATCAGCACATCTTCCACCACACCCCTCAGTTTCTTCATAGACCTATCAACCAATTGAAGAGTGGTTTTTGTTTGTTTGAGGTCTCCAAGACCAATGTGGACGTAGACAGAATATGACAGAATATTAACAAATGCACCAAGGTCCAATAAGGCTCGATGTATGGACACATCACCAATCACACAAGAGATAGTAGGACAACCAGGGTCGTTGTATTTGACTTGCATGGGTTGTGCCAACAAAGAACTCACGTTAGCCGCAAGAAAAGCTTTCCTTGGAACATGAGTTTTTCTCTTCTTGGTGCATAAGTCCTTGAGAACCTTGGCATAAGGTGGCATTTGCTGAATCACCTCCAACAGAGGGATGTTGACCTTAACTTGCCGAAACATCTCAAGCATCTTGTCATGTTGATCCGAGGTTTTCTTTTTAAGGCACTCAGGGAATGGCGCCTTTGGGGCATAAGGGTGTTGCGAAGGAACCTCAGAATTCTGGTCCAAAGAAGCATGAGTGGGGACCTCAGACTCTGATTCCTTCGACACAAGAGGAGACAAGGGGACCTCAGGGTTCGGCCCCATTGTTGAAGGAAATGTAGAAGGAACCTCAGGATCAAGCTCCTTCCTGGAAGTATTTGTGGAGTGAACCTCAGGATCCGGCTCCCTCAGAGATGCAGGTATCACCGTAGGTCTGCTGACACCAAGAGATGGTGTTGACAAGGAAGGCACCCCATTGTGGTTATCCACCTCCTTACCAGACCTCAAAGTATGAATCACATTAATATGATGGGTCGGTTCAGAGGTAGCATGAAACACTAGTGGACGTCCTTGAGAATGGGTACCCCGAGGATTCACCTCGGGTTGACTCGGTAACTAGACCTTCTTGCGTTCATGGAGTTGATGAGCCAACTGGCTAACTTGCATTTCCAATGCTTTGACCGAAGTGTTGCTGGCCGCAAACATGGATTGTGTGCTCTGAATGAACGCTTGAAGGGTTTGTTCAAGAGTGGGGTCCTTCGAGTCAACCCGTTGGGGTAGTGGAGTTTGGTTAGTATAACCCGACGATGAGGTCTGAGGAGGTTGGTAATTATTGTTCTGAGACCTATGATGTGGAGGTTGGTAGGTCACCGATGGGCGTGGAGGTTGATAAGGTGGAGGTTGAGGTTGAGCGTGCGAACTCTGATCGTTACCCGCACTAGTCCCCCAAGAGAAGTTAGGATGGTTACGTCATCCCGGGTTGTAGGAGTGACTGTACGGGTCGTTACGGGGCCTCTATTGATACATCGCATTTGGATGCTCAGTATCCCTTGGAGCGTAAGCGCATTCCAAGTCATCATGGTCCGTAAGTCCACACCTACCACACCCGGGAGTAGCGACCTGAGCTACAGGAGCTCGGTCCAACTCTAAACTCTCAATCCTACGCATGAGAGCAGCCATTTTCGCCTCAGACGCGATCCATGACTCAACTTGATATGATCCTGTTCGACCAAAAGATCTGGTGGCTGGTGGCTATCTCATGGTGTCGCACTCAAAGGTACGTTCAGCCATTAACTCAAAAGTGGCCCATGCCTCATTGATGGGTTTCATTTGGAAATCACCCTTACACATCGACTCCAACAATGTGCGGGTGTTGTAGTTGAGGCCCTCTTAAACAATCTGGCACAGCTGCCATATCTCAAGTCCATGATGAGGGCACTGTTGGAGAAGGTCCTTGAACCTCTCAAAGAAAGTATGAAAAGATTCGGTGTCAGTCTGATACATTTGATGTATCTGTGCCGTATCTGTTGAGTTTTCCTTTGAGGGAAAATCTCTTCAGAAAGATGGTCACAAAGTCATCCCAAGACCGAATAGAGCTCGCCGGGAGGTTGTACATCCATTTCTTCACGTTATCCTTCAACGCGAAAGAAATCATCCACAACCGGACTGAATCCTCATCAAGTTGTTGAAGCTTGAACATAGAGCATACCTCCTCGAATTCACGTATAAAAATATACGGATCTTCCTTATTGGCAGCGAAGGTAGGAAGTATGCTCATGATGCATTGCATACATTGCATCATATGTCTTTCATTTAGATTACTTTTGCATCAATAAATGCTACTAAGGTATGTGTTTAGTCTTATTTACAGAATACAGGGACCTGAATGCAAATTACCCACATCCCGAGCATAAACGCGTACAAAAGACTCATTTCTATCATAAAGACCAAGTTCAAGTTTATCGGGTTTCAAATGGAAATGTATCCAAGCATAAAAGCATTCAAGTCCTAATTACGAAAAGAACAAGGACTTAAGCACAAAAGTAGCCGGGGACTTAATTGCAAAAAGTCAAGGACCTAATTGCAAATCACGAGTAGCTTTTATTATTACGGAGAAAATATAAAGAAAAATCAATGTGGATCTCCAAATATATGAAGAAATTAATTCGGATCTCCAAAGATATGCAAGAATCAATCCAGACGCGCAAATGACATTGAAATCATACCATAAACACACAGGAAAAATCCGGGTCGATTCGGAGCCAAAAAGGTGGCGATTCCGCCGCACATCAAGAGCAAATTGCGGCGAATCCGCCGCACCAAATTAGATTAATGCTCTAAAAATTTTACCGGTTGCGTGTTGACGCGTGTACTTTCTTATTTCATGCTTAGGTCCCTTGTATCGGCTATAAATAGCCCCGAGAACGATGTTGTGAGGAGTTCTTCCTTTTGTTCCATAATTTAGCAATAAAATTCTGTTTCTTTTATTTTATGTTTTTAATTTTCTTTTCTTAGTTTCTCTAGGACCCCTTCTCCCTCCCTCCATCTATGAGTTTCTAACTCTTTCCAAAGGGTGGGGGTGACGGATTTAGGGTGATGAGAAGAGAAGATGTTATTATTTTAATTTCGTATTAGTATGTTTTGATTACTTGAGTTTATGTTAAATCATTTATCATGTAATGCTTTATAACTAATATGATTTATTATAAGTTTCTAAATTCTTTAATCTAAACCTTAAATCTAATCCTCCACCCAACGGAATTCACTTCTTTGTTCTTGCTTTAGTTTTAATTGTTTTTGTTTCTTGCTTTAAATAACTAAAACCCAAAAATCTCAAAACCAAACTTAATTCTTCTCTCCTTCTTTCCCCTTAATCAAAAATCACACTAATAACATAATCTCTCCCTCCTTGTGTTCGACCCGTACTTGCCACGTCTTCATTGACGCCGTGCACTTGCGGTATAAATTTAATTCTCATCAAGTTCTTGGCGCCGTTGCCGGGGAGGCGACGCAGATTTTGTGTTTTTGTGTTTTCGATTTTATCCTGTCTACCTTATGCGCGATCTAAGTATTTGAATTTGTGTAGCAGGAGACAACAGAGCGCGCGGCGAAATCCGGGAGCGTTCTGAGACACTTGGGCGGCGGAATCGCCGCATCTTCAAGAGGACTTGCGGCGGAATCGCCGCACAAGCGAGGGCTCTGGTCTTCAAATTTCTGGGGCATCGTCGGCATCTCTGGGTGGTCGCATTGAGCTACTGGAATCTCCGAGAGCGGGCGGCGAACCCGACTGAGCATTGCGGAGGTAACGTTTCTTGCCCTTCTCGTAAAATCTGAATAGTTGAAAAGTTTCCTTTCGTAGAATTGCACGTGTTAGGGTTACAATTCCATAATTGGCAATAATTCAACTCTGACCTAAAATTGGCAAAATTAGAAAGACCTTAGTGCATGCATCATATAATGTTTTGCTTGCATTATTCTTGCTAAATTCTTGCAAATTAATACTTGTTGAAGATTGCTGGAGGCAAGGTACGTATCGAGGTTTTTATCGATTGCATTAGAGCATATAATTTAGCTGCATACAACCTTGCAATTGCCCCCATTAAAAGGACCATTGTTTGACTATCTTTGCTAGATTTAAGTTAAACTATCTTAAGGGCAACTCCGTAGGAAAAGATACGGTGGGGATTTCATCACCCTCCCGTAGCCCACAAACCACAATCCTGAAGTGTCGCCTAAGCCTAAAATTTAAAAATCAATTAGACATTGGCCCCTAAGGACTCGGACTCAAATAAGGAGGAGATTGGTTTGACTTGCTATGACCTGAAGCTAATTGAATTCAATTTGGTGTCTAGAAAGTGTTTTTGTGTCGACGAAAGTCTTCCAAGCGACGTGGTTGTCTAATTGGCACCGACTCTGTCGGAAGCGCCCCCACTAGCTATACACTAACTGGCCAACTTGGTTTGATTGGTGAGGGAGGTGAATCAAGCAAATCAATTCGACTCAACCAGTTAGGAGTCGTCTAGATCTAAGTGACACTAGGTCTAGGATTGTTTTGACCGTGCTTGTTCAGGAAATTTCTGACCAACCCTAATTTTTATCCTTTAGAGTTAAGTTTCCCTTCTCGTCTGAGTCTTCTTTCCCTTCTCATCCTTACCTTTCTATTGTTTGTTTCCTCTAAAAAAAAAAAAAAAATTAAAAATTCAAAAATTCAAAAACAAGAGTAATTGATTCTTGGAATTGAATTTGAAATTTAAATTTCGAATTCAAATTCAAAAATTAATTCCAACCGGTGCACTCAGATTTGGGTGCGGGATTTAAGCAATCGACTCTCACGAGTTCATCTGGATTCCAGTCTAGAGCTTAACCCCAACCCATCTGTTGCACCACCTCACCCGGATCTAATGGGTGAGAACGTAGTGGACCCGCCTGTTGCGCAACCTATAACTTTGAGGGATCGGTGCTACCCAACGATGGCTGCTCAGCCATCGTGCATCGTCATGCCCGCCATACCGGGTCGCGACTTCGAACTTAAGGCACAATACATGAGTATGCTGCCTAAGTTCACCTCTAGGGAAGACCCATATCTCTTCCTTAGAGAATTTGAAGAAATCTGCTCTCTTATGCAATACCAGCATATCCCTGAAGAGGCAGTGCGTCTGAAATTCGTGCCTCTAGCACTGAAAGATGATGCTAAGAAATGGCTATATAGTCTAGCCGAAAGATCTATTAGAAGTTGGGCCGAATTTGTTCAAGTTTTCTTAAAAAAATATTTCCCCAACCATAAGACTATGAAGATTAGGAATGAAATTGTTGCATTCGTTCAGTCTGAGAGCGAGCCGTTCTATTCCTATCTTGAGAGATTTAAGAGTGTCTTGACCCAATGCCCTCATCACGGAATACCGAAGTGGCAATTATGCCAAATTATTTATGAGGGATTGACACCCACATCTAGAGTTATGCTAGAATCTGTGAGCCAAGGGAATTTCATGTCCAAAAATGAAAATGATGCCTGGATTTTTCTTGAGGATTTAGCTGAAAATAGTATGCAATGGGACAATGCTAGAACACCCATCAACCCAAGTATTGGATCTAGGATAGCGAGTCAACCCCGACCAGGTGTCTTAGCTGTAGACTCCAACATAGCGGCTGAGGCAAAACTAGCTACCCTAATGCGCAGAATGGAAAGTCTAGAGCTACAAAATCAACCCCGAATGAATCAACCCTTGTCTATCCCCTGCTCTAGATGTGGTCAGACTGGTCATTTAATGGAGGACTGTGTGGACCTGGAACATGTTAATGCCACATTTAACAATTCTAGAAATGATCCTTACGCATCAACCTATAACCCAGGTTGGCGTAATCATCCCAATTTTTCGTGGACCCAACAAGGACAACCTCCTAGACAACAACAAACCCCATATAACCAAAATAATACATCATCTGGGGGTAATAACAATGGAAATCATGAGGTTAGGTTGACAAAATTAGAAACTTTAATGACAACTTTTATACAAACAACCAACCAATCATTCCAAAGGCTAGAGACACAGGTCAGCCAATTAGCACAGATAATAGGTGAAAGAGAAAAGGGCCAATTTCCAAGTCAACCTGAGGTGAACCCAAGAACTAATAATCAATATCAATCTTATCAACCACCTTCAGGAAATAACAACCCTAGACCGGTTCAAATGGTTAATGAGGAAGGACCGTTCCAACAAATCAATGCTGTAGTATCATTACGGTCCGGAAGACAAATTGACAATAATGTGGTAAACCCTAGAATGACTAATCAATCTAGCCATCAAGCACCCACATATGACTTGACCATTGAACCCGACGTCCAAATTGAAAAGCCCAATCCACCTACCCAACCTGAACCTGTAGCTCAACCTGAACCTGAGCGAGTCTATGTGCCTAAAGCCCCATTTCCCAATAGACTCAAAAAGAACTCTAGTGCACAAATAGAGAAAATCTTGGAAGTATTTAAGCAAGTTAAGGTAAACATTCCACTCTTAGACATGATTCAACAAATACCTGCTTATGCTAAATTCTTAAAAGATTTGTGCACTAAGAAGAGAAAAACGAATGTACCAAAGAAGGCATTCTTAACTGCAAACATATGCTCAATTCTTTCCAACACATCTCCTATAAAATATAAGGACCCGGGGTGCCCCACAATTTCATGTTCAATAGGAGATACGTTTATCAATAAAGCCCTTCTAGACCTTGGTGCAAGCGTTAACTTGCTCCCATTTTCTGTCTACGAGCAACTCAACCTTGGTCCGCTGAAACCCTCTAGGACAACCCTCCAATTCGCTGATTGTTCTGTTAAGAAACCGAGAGGTGTAGTAGAGGACGTTTTGATTAAGGTTGGTGACTTCATTTATCCAGTGGATTTTGTCGTACTTGATACTGAACCTGTTGTAAATCCTAATCGACAAATCCCTGTAATTCTAGGTAGACCCTTTTTAGCCACTTCGGAAGCATTAATAAACTGTCGAAATGGGCTCATGCAATTATCTTTCGGGAACTTAAAAGCAGAATTTAATATCTTCCATATTGATAATGAGCCAGAAATAATATGCAACCCAAGTGATGTTGTGATGAGAGCACGTATTTATCAGAATTCTGAATCAAATAAATCATCACATAAGCAAAAAGGAAGTAAGAAAAAAGGGAGTAATTCATTTACTCAACCACCATCACTCGAGCAAATAAGCGAACCAATTCAAGTGAGAAGAGTGGAATCTTTTCCTCAAGTCAACATGGGGAACAATTCAACTGGATACATGCACCAACATGGTGTCATTCAATCCAGTTCTGATTATGGTTGACTTTGAGCAAACTCAACCCCTCTACCGCAAGCCGACGCAGGTAATCAGTGCATTTATTTTATCTATGCATACATTGAGGACAATGCATGATTTAGGTGTGGGGGGGTGTTTATATATGTACATATCTATCTATTTGATTTTCTGTTCTGCTTTATTTTTAAAAAAAAAAAAAAATTCAATATTCTATGACATAGCTTAAGATTGAACTGCCAAAACCCGTGTACAAATTGCATCAAGTTTTTGTTCCTTATTATGTAGTTCTGCTTGTAGAAATTGTGACATAAATCTAAGTTCCAAAGAAATAACCCATTGCCCTTTAAGACATGTATGCACTTAAATTGGATGAATCAAATCTTTAAAGTGGTTGATAAAAAGCAGAGGTTGAGGAAAATATACCGGGAAGTGTGGACTTCTAATAGCAATTAAGCCTTGAGGAAAATAAAAATAAAAATAAAGGAATAAAGTGAAGAAAACACATTTTGCAAAATGATTACAAAAGCCCAAGCCTTTGAGTCACTGGTCCGTAGGGGTATCTTGAAACCCGGTAACTTGAGTCTACCAGCTCGGGATTATCGACCAAACTCGCTACACGAATGCAAAAGGGTAAAAGTGTCAAAAATCAAATGTGTTGAATCACGGAAGAAAAGAAAAGAAAAAATAATAATAATAATACTCAAGGCCCAAAGCTAAAAGAATGATCCATGCCATGGTTGATCCGAATGATACTTCACCACCAGAGGAGGCGTGCAAAATAATTCAAGTGATAAACATGTGTAGAAGGGTTAGTGGTGTGAATGTTGGAGGAACAAAGACCAAGTCATATTTTTAATGAGTTAGATTCATATAATGAGCATGCAAAAATTCTTAGTGAGATGTATAAGGTTGAGGTAGGGATATTGAGAACTATTAATGAAACGTTGATTTAGGATTTTGTGGGTATATCCGCTGAAAACCCTCAGGAGACAACACTCCTCCTCCTTGGCAACAAGGAGGTTTAAAGGCTTGTTGCACATGCTAAGTGCAACCGTGATTCCTACGAAAGTGAGTTAGGATTTCCTTGTTTTTATTTTTCGTATCTTCTGTTTTGCTAGGGACTAGCAAAATCTAGGTGTGGGGGTATTTGATGCATTGCATACATTGCATCATATGTCTTTCATTTAGATTACTTTTGCATCAATAAATGCTACTAAGGTATGTGTTTAGTCTTATTTACAGAATACAGGGACCTGAATGCAAATTACCCACATCCCGAGCATAAACGCGTACAAAAGACTCATTTCTATCATAAAGACCAAGTTCAAGTTTATCGGGTTTCAAATGGAAATGTATCCAAGCATAAAGGCATTCAAGTCCTAATTACGAAAAGAACAAGGACTTAAGCACAAAAGTAGCCGGGGACTTAATTGCAAAAAGTCAAGGACCTAATTGCAAATCACGAGTAGCTTTTATTATTACGGAGAAAATATAAAGAAAAATCAATGTGGATCTCCAAATATATGAAGAAATTAATTCGGATCTCCAAAGATATGCAAGAATCAATCCAGACGCGCAAATGACATTGAAATCATACCATAAACACACAGGAAAAATCCGGGTCGATTCGGAGCCAAAAAGGTGGCGAATCCGCCGCACCTCAAGAGCAAATTGCGGCGAATCCGCCGCACCAAATTAGACTAATGCTCTAAAAATTTTACCGGTTGCGTGTTGACGCGTGTACTTTCTTATTTCATGCTTAGGTCCCTTGTATCGGCTATAAATAGCCCCGAGAACGATGTTGTGAGGAGTTCTTCCTTTTGTTCCATAATTTAGCAATAAAATTCTGTTTCTTTTATTTTATGTTTTTAATTTTCTTTTCTTAGTTTCTCTAGGACCCCTTCTCCCTCCCTCCATCTATGAGTTTCTAACTCTTTCCAAAGGGTGGGGGTGACGGATTTAGGGTGATGAGAAGAGAAGATGTTATTATTTTAATTTCGTATTAGTATGTTTTGATTACTTGAGTTTATGTTAAATCATTTATCATGTAATGCTTTATAACTAATATGATTTATTATAAGTTTCTAAATTCTTTAATCTAAACCTTAAATCTAATCCTCCACCCAACGGAATTCACTTCTTTGTTCTTGCTTTAGTTTTAATTGTTTTTGTTTCTTGCTTTAAATAACTAAAACCCAAAAATCTCAAAACCAAACTTAATTCTTCTCTCCTTCTTTCCCCTTAATCAAAAATCACACTAATAACATAATCTCTCCCTCCTTGTGTTCGACCCGTACTTGCCACGTCTTCATTGACGCCGTGCACTTGCGGTATAAATTTAATTCTCATCAGCTCACATATTGAGGTTTTAGTACATAATTGTTCCCGCGAGCTGGGGGAAGAACTATGCAAGAAGGTTGTGCGACCCGAACAGGATGGGTCCGCTCCCACAAAGTCATCGGTCTATCCTGTAGAGCTAAAGGTGGTGGTGCACCAAGAACTCGATCCTGACAGAATCCATCTTCCTCTCGAGTCAGAGGAGGAGGAGAAGAAGGTCTAATTGGTGGTTGTAGAGGACCGAGGTAATCAATGTATGGAACCCGGTCTCCCCCGTCACCACGAGAAGACTCGGCCTCACGCTCCAAAGGAGCACGAGGCGGAGATGGCCGATCACCAAGACCGTCCATCTCAGAAAAATGCACTCTCTCAAGTCGAGCACTCTCACCAGAACGAGACCAACCTCGCATAAAATGCTCGACTCGACTCTAAAATAACACACAACAGAAGGTGTACTCAGAGAAGGAGACTACTCGTACAAAATAGACGAGGAGAGGACTCGGATGAGGAGGGAAGAATCCCTAAAGTTAGAGTGGGTAATGGGAGAAGGTAGAAGCCTAATCTAGCAAGCACGACTCAAACAATGTAAGGCAATGGGTCCTTAGGCTAGACGACGCCTAACTTCGAGGTCACTAGCCTCGACATGCCTCACCTCCCTACAACGAATACCACAATGCCCAGCAAGTGATACGAGATCCGGAGATCCAGTGCCTCCTACTATCGACAAGGTAGGCAATGTCGTTCAGGCCATGACAGTCTCGACTAGATTACTCTCCTAGTGTGTCCGAAATCCTTAGGGCCAATGTCTACTTGCTTTTAGAATTAAGGCTTTTTTTAAGAGTGATTTTTGGGGCCAAGGAAAGAGTGATGAAATCCCCCACCTTATCTTTTATGGGACAACCCCTCCTTAGTAGCGTTTTGATCTTAAATCTAGCAATCAACACTCCAATCAAACGCTCAACTCACTCTTGTCCCGGTGCACCTTACTAACTAATGCATGATCGAAACATGCACGAATGAGAGATTTGGGTGCACGTACCTCACGCCAGCAATTAACAACACAAATGTAAAGCAAAGAAAAGACAAATGCGTGCAAGGTCTACAAATGATGCATGACCTAGATGACAAGAAGTCTAATCTTTTGCTTTGAGTTTTATGGTCCAAGTTGATTAACGAGGGAGTGATTAATGATCTGGGAGCAAACTACAAGTCACAACATGCAAGATTGTGCTCCCAGACAACTACACTGAAGCAAAGAACAACCAGAAGAAAACTGAGAGTAAATGAAGCTCACCAGGCCGCCAATTGGCAGTCCCAGACCGCTGATTGGCGGTCTCTGTTGAAGTTTTTGTGCTCCAATTCCTTCAGTTGCCTCCCCTCGATCCTCAGGATCCCTGAAATAAATCAAAACTAAAAAAGAAAAATTAAAACCACTCAAATCATCCAAACCAAAGTCTTGGACAGAACACCTCCCTGGTGACGGCGCCGAAAACTTAATTGATATGTTTTAATTAACCGCAAGTGCACAGCCGCGTTGAAGCGGTGGAAAATACGGGTCGATCCATACGGAGGTGTGTCAACTTTGGTTTGTTTGAAGGCGAGTGGGAAAGAAAGGAGATAAATGAGTTATGATCTACACTACACTACAATGCAAAAGCAAATGGAAAATAAGTAATAAAACTAAACCCCAAAGGGGGTAGAGAAAAGAGTGTGAATACAAAGATATGTGTATGTATGTGTGTGTGTTCAATTAAGCTCCTCACAATATGTAGTGCATGAAAATCATAAAACTACATCCAACTTTGCCTCCACATGAATTAAGATAAAAAATATATCATTAAAACATACGAGACAATAATTGGAATGAAGCTAAATTAACTCATGTGTAAAGACTAGACCCTACTGTGCCTCCACATGAAATAAGATATCACATTATCATTAAAACATACAAGGCATTAACCAAGGTAAAGGCAACAAGAGTACATGCAACTACAAATCATGTTTCATTCATCAATTCCATCCATATCGTCACCTTATCATTCCCCATAAAATAGGTCCACTAATCTAAGCATAAGCTAAGCTTCATTCAAGAGCATTAGCATATCAAAGACAAGAGTGAAATCTCACTAGATGGTTATGGAAATCATATAAGGCTCAAGGGATTAAGATAACACACACCTAATACACCACATGATCATAACACACATTTCTCCACCCTCCAAATGGGGATGGAACTACTCACACATATTTAAACTAACATTTATACTAAGGAAAGAAAACATGCTCAAACTAATTATAAGAAGACTAAAACAACAAATTTAACTAAAAGAACATAAAACTAAAGAAGCATGCAAGACATATGAAATGTAATTATACTAAGAAAGAAAGAACATAACCAAAGGAAAACATCTATTATTACTCACTCAATTACAAGTAGCCTCTCTCCACCAGGGTTTTTGCTTCAAGGCTTGAACTCCTAGTAGAGAGGATGGCCACCAAGAGAGAGATGGCGTACAAGAGAGGAGGGAGAGTTCTATTTATAGCCATAGAAAAAGGTAATCTGGGACAATCCCCGGTATGGGACTAAACAAATAGCAAAAATAGACTACACACACTCTAATACACGCCCCACATAAATCATAGCGGATCCAGACCAAAAGAGACCGCCAGTTAGCGGTCTACAGTGTTCGGATCGCTTTGGATTTTCTTCTGGGCTTTTCTGGATGTATTTGTTGGTCTTTGATGCATCTACTTCGCTTGTTGGAGCTCCGACCCGTATAGAATTGCCAAAATACTCCCCATGATGGTGTGGAGTATTCTTGTTTGCTCATTGGTCCTTCTATCTTGGATTCAGGTCCTTCGATCTTGCATCTTAGTCCTCGAGTCTCTCAACTCAGTCCTTTTCCTGCTTTTAGGTCTTTTTATGCCTATTCTCTTCAAACCTATTTATTTCTGAAATTCAAACATAAAGCTCATTACGAACTATTGTTTAGGTGAAAGATAATGGATATAAGATACAAATGTAAGCATGAAATGATGTCAATCAGCGCTCCGGTAGGAAGATAGGTGGCAAAACAATTCCATGTGGAGGTAAAGGGGGTCACCCCGCACCTTAAACCCATGAATATCCTAGTGTGGAATGTACGCGGAGTAAATGGTCACGACCGTGCACTCATTATTAGGGGTCGATGTTTAATCGTTTTAAATACCGCAAGTGCAGGGCCGCGTTGAAGCGATGGCAAGTACGGGTCGATCCACAAGGAGGTGTGTAGACTCTGGTTTGTTTGAAGGCAAGTGGGAAAAGAGGGGAAGAAGTTGTGATTACACTAAAAGAGTAAGCATCAAACAAGGAAAACGAAAGCAAGGGAAATTGAAAGCTGGAAATCAGAAATGGAAAACCCCTAAGGGGTGGTGTGTGTGCACACATGTAAAAAGATGGTGAAGAATATATTCTATACGCACAAATGTAGGTAGTGTTTTCATGCATAGGAAGTGTCTAAAGGTTATGGCAAAACCTATCAATCCATTCACTAACCTAGTTTATTAACATTCATAAAAACAAACTACTTATTTCAGAACCTAAACAAGCATGGAAGATGTCTAAGATGTGTGGAAAAACCCATCAAGTGTAGTATTCTACGCTAACAAGCAAGCATACATTAACATTTATCAACACAATCAAAATATAAAGCATTCATATCCATTCTTTAATGCATGTATGAACATCATCTCCACCCCCAAAAGGGGATAGATCTACTCACTATACATTACTCTAACAATTAAACTAAAGAAGAAAAGAAACATTCTAACTACTTTAGCCTAGAATCAAAGAAATAAAACTAAGCTAAGCTTGCATAAAGAAACAACGTAAGAACAAAACAATGGAAAAATTATTTTATTAGATGACTCACATTGAAGGTAGCATTCTTCTCCACCTTTTGATTTTGCTCCAAGGCTTACTCCAAGTAGAGATAATGCCACCAAGCAATAGGTAATTACAATGGAAGGTGAAGAGTTCTATTTATAGCCATAAAAAAGGTAATCCGGGACAATCCCCCGGTATGGGACTAAACCAATACCAAATATAGACTAAATACGCTCTAATACACAACCCACAAAAATCTACGCGGATCCGGAGCAACCTGGACCGCCAATTAGCGGTTCCAGACCGCCAATTGGCGGTCTACAAGCTCTGGATCGGTCTGGGCTTTCCATTATGGTATTGTTTGTCTTTGATGCATTTAGTTGACCTTTTGAAGCTCCGACCCGAATAGCACCAGGCACAAAGTCCCCTCAGACCTACTTTCCCGAGTGATAGGAGCCGTGCGAGAAAAGAGAACACCTACTCACTTATTTCTTATCTACACATGAACTAAAACCCCTACACTTAAGGTCTCACGACAAGATTTAAAGGGTCCTTGACTACAACAAACTTCCTTAAATTAACATACACGAATTATGGACACACTAGGTTCAGGGTGGACTTCTTTAAATGTTTGAGTACTGAAACCCAATGATTACTCGCCCCTCGAGGGAAAACAGGGGTGCATCCTAACGACTCGATAAGACTTAAAGCCAGTAAACAAGATATCCTAATGCATCAAGTTCAACACAATTTTGGGAGCTTTCTTTTTACTTTGCCTCTCAACGGTTTTGCACATGCTAAACACACACAAAAGCCACAAACATTTTCTTTCGCAAACTGATTGACATCATTTCATGCTCATATTTGTATCATATATCCATTATCTTACACCTATGCAATACTATGTGACGAGTTTTATGTTTGAATTTCAGAAATAAAGAGGTTTGAAGAGAAGATCCATGAAAGGACTCAAAAGCAGGAAAAAGACTTAATTGTGAGACCTGGGGACTAAGATGCAAGGGAGAAGGACCTGAACGTAAGACCGAAGGACCTAAGAGCAAAACAAAAAACTCCACACCATCATGGGGAGTATTTTGACAATTCGATTCGGGTCGGAGCTCCAATAAACAAAGTAAATGCATCCAAGACAAACCAATACATCAAGCAAAGCCCAACATGAAAACCAGACGGATCTGGATCTTATAGACCGCCAATTGGTGCTCTGGGACCGCGAATTGGCGGTCCAGATTGCTCTGGATCCGCTAAGATTTCGGGCGCACGTGTATTAGTGTATGCTTAGTCTATTTTTGGTATTTGTTTAGTCCCACATTGGGGAATTGTCCCGGATTACCTTTTTCTATGGATATAAATAGAACTCTCCTTCCTCTCATGTATCCCATCTCTCTCTTTGGTGGTCATCTTCCCTACTAAGAGGGAAGCCTTCAAGCAAAACTCTAGTGGAGGAAGGGCTACTAGTAATTGAGTGAGTTCATAATATATGTTTTCCTTTAATTGTGTTGTTTCTCTCTTAGGTTAATTTCCTTTAATGTGCTTGCTTTGATGCTTCTTTTGTTTTATGTCATTTCAGCTTCTTTAATATTTCTTGCTTGATTAGTGTAGTTTAATTTCAGTATCATGCTTCATTTTGTTAATGTAGTTAGTGTAATGAGTAGTGAGTAGTTCCATCCCCATTTGGGGGGTGGAGAAATATGTGATATGATAATGTAGTGTATTAGGTGTGTGTTATCTTAATCCCTTGAGCCTTATATGATTTCCACAACCATTTAATGGGATTTCACTCTTATCTTTGATAGGCTAATGCTCTTGAATGAAGCTTATCTTATGCTTAGATTAGTGAACCTATTTTATGGGGAATGATAAGGTGAGGATATGGATGGAATTAATATTGGAAACACAATTTGTAATGTATGTACTCCTGTTGCCTTTACCTTGGTTAATGTCTTGTATGTTTTAATGATATGTGTTATCTTAATTCATGTGGAGGCATAGCAGGGTCTATCTTTATACATGAGTTCATTTAGCTTCATTCCAATTATTGTCTTTTATGCTTTAATGATATGATCTTATCTTAATTCATGTGGAGGCAAAGTTGGATTTAGTATTATGATTTCATGCACTACATGTTGTGAGGAGCTTAATTACACACACACACACATCTTTTATATTCACATTATTTCTCTACCCCCTTTGGGGTTTAGTTTTATTGCTTATCTTTCAATTCCTTTTGCATTCTAGTGTAGTTTAGTATAATCAATCTTTCTCTCCTTTCTTTACCACTCTCCGTCGCACAAAACTAACGTCGACACACCTCCCAGTGGACGACTGATGCATTGCATACATTGCATCATATGTCTTTCATTTAGATTACTTTTACATCAATAAATGCTACTAAGGTATGTGTTTAGTCTTATTTACAGAATACAGGGACCTGAATGCAATTTACCCACATCCCGAGCATAAACGCGTGCAAAAGACTCATTTCTATCATAAAGACCAAGTTCAAGATTATCGGGTTACTAATGGAAATGTATCCAAGCCTAAAAGCATTCAAGTCCTAATTGCAAAAAGAACAAGGACTTAAGTACAAAAGTAGCCGGGGACTTAATTGCAAAAAGTCAAGGACCTAATTGCAATTCACGAGTTATTATGCAGAAAACCTAAAGAAAAATCAATGTAAATCTCCAAATACATAAAGGAATTAATCCGGAGCTCAAAAGAATGGAAAGAATCAATCCAGATGCGCAAAGAAGGATCAAATCATACCATAAACATTCAACCAAAATCCGGACAAAATCAGATCAGATTGTGTGGCGTTTCCGCCGCCCAAGCATCGATCCGCGTCTCCCAATTTCGTCCAGTCGTGTCTGGACACGTGTACTTTCCAATATTATACCTAGATCCCTTGTAGCAACTATAAATAGACCCGAGAACGATGTTAGAAGGGTCCTTAGTCTTTGGTTGTAGTTTTTATTCTTAATCTTAGTTTTGTATTCTTCTTTTCATTAATAAAATTCTTTCTTTTATTTCTTACTTTTAGTTTTCTTTTGTAATGTCTCAAGGACCCCTTCTTCCTCCCTCCATGAGTTTCTAACTCTTTCCAAAGGGTGGAGGTGACGGATTTAGGGTGAAGAGAAGACGAATAAATGTTATTATTTTAAGTTCGTATTAGTCTATTTTGATTACTTGAGTTTATGTTAAATCATTTATCATGTAATGCTTCATAACTAATTTGATTTATTATAAGTTTCTGAATTCTCTAATCTAAACCTCCACCCGACGGAATTCACCTCTTTGTTCTTGTTTTAGTTTTAATTGTTCTTGTTCTTGCTTTAGATAATTAAAACCCAAAAATCTCAAAACCCAATTATTTCTTCTCTCCTTCTCCCCCTTAATCGAAAATCACACTAATAACAGAATCTCTCCTCCTTGTGTTCAACCCGTATTTGCCACGTCTTCATTGACGTCGTGCACTTGCAGTATAAATTTAATTCTCATCATGTTTTTGGCGCCGTTGCCGGGGAGGCGACGTAGATTCTGTTTATTTTTGTGTTTTCGATTTCATCCTGTTTATCTTGTGTGCGATCTAACTATTTGGATTTGTGTTTCAGGAGACAACAGCGTGTACGGCGAAATCCGAGCACATTCTGAGCTAAACGAGCGGCGAAATCGCCGCATACCAAGAGCAACCTGCGGCGGAATCGCCGCACACTTGGAGCTTCTGGGCTTCAAATTTTTCTGGGACGCGACTCATCTCTGGGTGGACGCGTGAAGCTACTGAAATTTCGAAAGCGGGCGGTGAACCCGACTGAGCATTGCATAGGTTACCTTTGTTGCCTCTTTTCCTCGTAATTTCTATTTTCAGAAAATTTCCTTTTATTAGAATTGCACGTATTAGGGCAAAAATTCCATAATCAGCAATAATTTAACTCTGACCTAAAATTGGCAAAATTAGAAAGGCCTTAGTGCATGCATCATCTAGTGTTTTGTATGCATTATTCTTGCTAAATTCTTGCAAATCAATTTCTGTTGAAGAGTGCTGGAGTCAAGGTACGTATCGTGGTTTTCATCGATTGCATTTAAGCATATAATCTAGTTGCATACAACCTTGCAACTGCCCCCCTCTAAAGACCATTGTTTGACTATCTTTGCTAGATCTAAGTTGAACTATCTTAAGGGCAACTCCGTAGGCAAAGATATGGTGGGGATTTCATCACCCTTCCGTGGCCCACAAATAACAATCCCAAAGTGTCACCCAAGCCTTAAATTAAAATCAATTAGACATTGACCCCTAAGGACTCGGACTCATTTAAGGAGAAGAATTGGTTTGACTTGCTATGACCTGAAGCCGATTGAATTTGATTTGGTGAGTAGAAAGTGTTTTTGTGTTGACGTAAGTCTTCCAAGCGAAGTGGTTGTCTAATTGGCACCGACTCTGTCGGAAGCGCCCCCACTAGCTATACACGGCCTGGCCAAGTTGGTTTGATTAGTGAGGGAGGTGAATCAAGCGAATCAATTCGACTCAACCAGTTATGAGTCGTCTAGATCTAAGCGACACTAGGTCTAGGATTGTTTGAACCGTGCTTTCTTAGGAATTTTCTGACCAACCCTCTTTCTATCTTTAGAGTTAGGTTTCCCTTCTCATCTGAGTCTTCTTTCTCTCCTCACCTAAATTCTCTAGATTAGGATTCCTTTCTCATCTTGCCCCATTCTATTGTTTGTTTCCCTTTTGAAAAAAAACATAAAAAAACGAAAATTAAAATATATATATATATTTGTAATTAATTCTTGAAATTAAATTTGGAATTTAAATTTCGAATTTGAATTCAAAAATTGATTCAACCCGGTGCACTCAGATTTGGATTCGGGACTTGAGTAATCGACTCTCACGAGTTCATCTAGATTCCAGTCTGGAACTTACCAATCCACCTGTTGCACCACCTCACCCAGATCCAATGGGTGAGAACGTAGTGGACCCACCTGTTGTGCAACCCATAACTCTGAGGGATCGATGCTATCCAGCGATGGCTGCTCAGCCATCGTGCATCGTTATGCCCACCATACTGGGTCGCGACTTCGAACTTAAGGCACAATACATGAGTATGTTGCCTAAGTTCACCTCTAGGGAAGACCCATACCTCTTCCTTAGAGAATTTGAGGAAATATGCTCTCTTATGCAATACCAGCATATTCCTGAGGAGGCAGTGCGTCGGAAATTCGTGCATCTAGCACTGAAGGATGACGCTAAGAAATGGCTATATAGTCTAGCCGAAAGATCTATTAGGAGTTGGGCTGAGTTTGTTCAAATATTCCTGAAAAAATATTTTCCCAACCATAAGACTATGAGGATTAGGAATGAAATTGTTGCATTCGTTCAGTCTGAGAGCGAGTCGTTCTATTCCTATCTAGAAAGATTCAAAAGTGTTCTGACCCAATGCCCTCATCATGGAATTCCGAGATGGCAATTATGTCAAATTATTTATGAGGGATTGACACCCACATCTAGGGTTATGGTAGAATCTGTAAGCCAAGGGAACTTTATGTCGAAAAATGAAAATGATGCCTGGACTTTCCTTGAGGAATTAGCTGAAAACAGTATGCAATGGGACAATGCTAGAACACCGCTTAACCCGAGTATTGGATCTAGAATAGCAAGTCAACCCAAACCAGGTGTCTTAGCTGTAGATGCCAACATAGCGGTTGAAGCAAAACTAGCTACCCTTATGCGCAGAATGGAAAGTTTAGAGCTACAAACCCAAACCCGAGTGAATCAAGCCTCGTCTATCCCTTGCTCTAGATGTGGTCAGACTGGTCATGTAATGGAGGATTGTGCGGACTGGGACCAAGTTAATGCCATGTATAACCATGCTAGAAATGACCCATATGCATCAACCTATAACTCGAGTTGGCGTAATAATTCCAATTTCTCATCTAGCCAACAAGGTCAACCTCCTAGACAACAACCAAACCCGTATAACCAAAATAATACATCATCTGGGTTTAATAACAATAACGATCATGAGGTTAGGTTGACAAGCTTGGAAAATTTGATGAAAACCTTTATACAAACAACCAACCAGACCTTCCAAAGGCTAGAGACACAAGTCAGCCAACTAGCACAAATAGTAGGTGAAAGAGAAAAGGGTCGGTTTCCAAGTCAACCTGAGGTGAACCCTAGATCTAATAATTCATATCAATCCTATCAAGCACCTTCAGGAAATAACAATCCTAGACCGGTTCAAATGGTTAATGAAGAAGGACCGTTCCAACAAATAAATGTTGTAGTATCATTACGGTCCGGAAGACAAGTTGATAACAATGTGGTAAATCCTAGAACGTCTAACTACCACATATGACCTAACCATTGCACCCGACGTCCAATCTGAAACGCCCAACCCACCTACTCAACCTGAACCCGTAGCTCAACCTGAACCTGAGCGAGTCTATGTCCCTAAAGCCCCATTTCCCAATAGACTCAAAAAGAATTCAAGTGCACAAATAGAGAAAATCTTGGAAGTATTTAAGCAAGTTAAGGTGAACATTCCACTCTTAGACATGATTCAACAAATACTTGCTTATGCTAAATTCTTAAAAGATTTGTGCACTAAAAAGAGAAAAACAAACGTACCAAAGAAGGCATTCTTAACTGCAAACATAAGTTCTATTTTGTCCAACACATCTCCTCTAAAATATAAGGATCCTGGATGTCCCACAATTTCATGTGCAATAGGAGATACTTTTATCAACAAAGCCCTTCTAGACCTTGGTGCTAGTGTTAACCTACTCCCATACTCTGTCTATGAGCAAATGAACCTTGGTCCACTAAAACCCTCCAAGACAACCCTTCAATTTGCTGATTGTTCTATTAAGAAACCAAGAGGTATAGTAGAGGATGTTTTGATCAAGGTTGGTGACTTCATTTACCCAGTGGATTTTGTCGTACTAGATACCGCACCTGTTGTAAATCCTAATCGACAAATCCCTGTAATTCTAGGCAGACCCTTTTTAGCCACTTCGGAAGCATTGATAAACTGTCGTAATGGGCTCATGCAATTATCTTTTGGGAACATAAAAGCTGAATTTAATATCTTTCATATTGATAGTGAGTCAGAAATAATATGCAATCAAAGTGACGTTGTGATGAAATCGCGTATCTATAAGATTTCTGAATCATCACAAAATCAAAAAGGAAGTAAGAAAAAGGGGAGGAATTCATCTACACACCCACCGTCACTCGAGCAAATAAGAGAACCAATTTATGTGAGGGGTGTGGAACCTGTAACTCAGGACTCTCATTGCAACATGGGAAACAATTCAACTGGATACATGCACCAACATGGTGTCATTCAATCCAGTTCTGACTATGGTTGACTCTGAGCAAGTTCAACCCCTCTACCGCAATTTGACTCAGGTAATAAGTGCATTTGCTTTATATTTGCATACATTGAGGACAATGCATGATTTAGGTGTGGGGGGAGTTTATGTATATATTTATCTATATATTCTGTCTTTTATTTAAAAAAAAATTAATAATAATTTAATGTTTCATGACATAGCTTAAGATTGAATTGCTAAAACCCGTGTACAAATTGCATTGAGTTTTTGTTCCTTATTATATAGTTCTGCTTGTAGAAATTATGACATAAATCTAAGTTCCAAAGAAATAACCCATTGCCCTTTAAGACATGTATGCACTTAAATTGGATGAATCAAATCTTTGAAGTGGTTGATAAAAAGCAGAGGTTGAGGAAAATATACCCGGAAGTGTGGACTTCTAATAGCAATTAAGCCTTGAGGAAAATAAAAATAAAGGAATAAAGTGAGGAAAACACATTCTGCAAAATGATTACAAAAGCCCAAGCCTTTGAGTCACTGGTCCATAGGGGTATCTTGAAACCCGGTAACTTGAGTCTACCAGCTCGGGATTATCGACCAAACTCGCTACTCGAATGCAAAAGGGCAAAAGTGTCAAAAAGCAAATGTGTTGAATCACGGAAGAAAAGAAAAAAAAATAATACTCAAGGCCCAAAGCTAAAAGAATGATCCATGCCATGGCTGATCCGAATGATACTTCACCACCAGAGGAGGCGTGCAAAATAATTCAAGTGATAAACATGTGTAGAAGGGTTAGTGGTGTGAATGTTGGAGGAACATCTTTTATACACACACACACACACACATCTTTTATATTCACATTATTTCTCTACCCCCTTTGGGGTTTAGTTTTATTACTTATCTTTCAATTCCTTTTGCATTCTAGTGTAGTTTAGTATAATCAATCTTTCTCTCCTTTCTTTACCACTCGCCGTCGCACAAACCAAACGTCGACACACCTCCCACTGGACGACTGATGCATTGCATACATTGCATCATATGTCTTTCATTTAGATTACTTTTACATCAATAAATGCTACTAAGGTATGTGTTTAGTCTTATTTACAGAATACGGGGACCTAAATGCAATTTACCCACATCCCGAGCATAAACGCGTGCAAAAGACTCATTTCTATCATAAAGACCAAGTTCAAGATTATCGGGTTACGAATGGAAATGTATCCAAGCATAACAGAATTCAAGTCCTAATTGCAAAAAGAACAAGGACTTAAGCACAAAAGTAGCCGGGGACTTAATTGCAAAAAGTCAAGGACCTAATTCCAATTGACGAGTTATTATGGAGAAAACCTAAAGAAAAATCAATGTAAATCTCCAAATACATAAAGGAATTAATTCGGAGCTCAAAAGAATGGAAAGAATCAATCCAGATGCGCAAAGAAGGATCAAATCATACCATAAACATTCAACCAAAATCCGGACAAAATCAGATCAGATTGTGCGGCGTTTCCGCCGCACCATACACACAATGTACGGCGTTTCCGCCGCCCAAGCGTCGATCCACGTCTCCCAATTTCGTCCAGTCGTGTCTGGACACGTGTACTTTCCAATATTATACCTAGATCCCTTGTAGCAACTATAAATAGACCCGAGAACGATGTTAGAAGGGTCCTTAGTCTTTGGTTGTAGTTTTTATTCTTAATCTTAGTTTTGTATTCTTCTTTTCATTAATAAAATTCTGTCTTTTATTTCTTACTTTTAGTTTTCTTTTGTAATGTCTCAAGGACCCCTTCTTCCTCCCTCCATGAGTTTCTAACTCTTTCCAAAGGGTGGAGGTGACGGATTTAGGGTGAAGAGAAGACGAATAAATGTTATTATTTTAAGTTCGTATTAGTCTATTTTGATTACTTGAGTTTATGTTAAATCATTTATCATGTAATGCTTCATAACTAATATGATTTATTATAAGTTTCTGAATTCTCTAATCTAAACCTCCACCCGACGGAATTCACCTCTTTGTTCTTGTTTTAGTTTTAATTGTTCTTGTTCTTGCTTTAGATAATTAAAACCCAAAAATCTCAAAACCCAATTATTTCTTCTCTCCTTCTCCCCCTTAATCGAAAATCACACTAATAACAGAATCTCTCCCTCCTTGTGTTCGACCCGTATTTGCCACGTCTTCATTGACGCCGTGCACTTGCGGTATAAATTTAATTCTCATCAACGACCCGTATTTGTCACCGCTTCAACACGACCGTGCACTTACGGTTTAAATAAAACGATCAATCAAGTTTTTGGCACCGTTGCCGGGGAGGTGCTCTGTCCATACTTTGGTTTGGACGATTCGAGTGGTTTTAATTTTTTGTTTTTAGTTTTTGTGTGTTTTAGAGATTGTTAGGATCACTCAGCCACCGCCTCAAACAAAGTCGTGCACTTGCGGTTAATATTAAACGAATCAATCAAGTTTTTGGCACCGTTGTCGGGGAGGTGCTCTGTCCAGACCTTGGTTTGGACGATTCAAGTGGTCTTAATTTTTTGTTTGTAGTTTTGCTTCGTTTCAGGGATCCTAGAGCTCAAGGGGAGGCCACTGGAGAAATTGGAGGCACAGAAGCACCAAACAGACCGCCAATCAACGGTCTAGAACCGCCAATTGGCGGCCTGGTGAGAGTTTCTTGTTCTCTGTTTTGTTCTGGTAGTTGTCTGGTTCATTGTAGTTATCTGGGAGCACTATTCTGCATGTTGTGACTTCTAGTTTGCTCCCAGATGTAATTTCAATCCACTTTAATCAACTTGGCCTTAAAATCCAAAGCAAAAGATTAGGCATTTGTTATGTTTAGGTCATGCATCATCTAGTAATGACTTGAGCATGTTAATTGTCTTCTGTTAGTTTTAATTTTTGTCGTTGATTGCTGGAGCGAGGTACGCATTCCTTAACACTCATTCACGTATTAAGACATCCATTAGTGAGTAAGGTTTGCATCGAAACAAGAGTGAGGTGAGTGCTTGTTTGGTGAGATGCTTGCTAGCCTAAGAGTTTAAAACATCTTTAAGGGGCATCACCTATAGTCTTCAAAGATAAGGTGGGGGATTTCATCACCCCTCCCTTAGCCCCAAAAAGCACACTCAAGTAAAGCCTTAATCTAAAAGCAAGTAGACATTGGACATTAGGACTTGGGCGCATTAGGAGAGTGATCCGATCACGACCGTCATAGCCTGATCGGCGTCGCCCACTTTGTCGATAGTAGGAGAGACGAGATCTCTGGATCTTAGCTCACTTGCTGGTCATTGTGGTCTTCGTCGTAGGGAGGTAAGACGTGTTGCGGCCGTGTGACCTCGCAGTTAGGCGTCGTCTAGTTGTAAGGACCCATAGCTAGCCTAAGCTTGTTTGAGCCGTGTTTGCTAGACTAGGCATTTATCCTTACCCTTTACCCACGCTAGCTCTAGGGATTCTTCCCTCCTCATTTGAGTCCTCTCCTCATCTATTCTCTACGAGTAGTCTCCTCCTCTGAGTACACCTTCTGTTGTGTGTTTTTTAGAGTCGAGTCGAGCATTTTATGCAAGGTTAGGCTCGTTCTGGTGAGAGCGCTCGACTAGAGAGAGTGCATTCTTCTAAGATGGACGGTCTTGGTGATCGACCATCTCCGCCTCGTGCTCCTTTGGAGCATGAGACCGAGTCGTCTCGTGGTGACGGGGGAGATCGGGTTCCATACATGGATTACCTCGGTCCACTCCCACCACCACGTAGACCTCCTTCTCCTCCTCCTCTGACTCGAGAGGAAGGGAGATTCGGTCAGGATCGAGTTCTAGGTGCACCACCACCTCTAGCTCAACAGGATAGACCGATGACTTTGTTGGAGCGGACCCATCCTGTTCGGGCCGCGCAACCTTCTTGCATAGTTCTTCCCCCTGCTCGCGGGAACAACTATGAGCTAAAACCTCAATATGTGAGCATGCTTCCAACCTTTACTGCCAATAAGGAGGATACGTATATTTTTATACGCGAATTCGAGGAAGTATGCTCCATGTTCAAGCATAAACAGCTTGACGAGGATTCAGTCCGGTTGAGGATGATTTCTTTCGCGTTGAAGGATAACGCGAAGAAATGGATGTACAGCCTCCCGGCGAGATCTATTCGGTCTTGGGATGACTTCATGACCGTATTTCTGAAGAGATTTTTCCCTTAAAGGAAAACTCAACAGATACGGCACCAGATACATCAAATGTATCAGACTGAGACCGAATCTTTTCATGATTTCTTTGAGAGGTTCAAGGACCTTCTCCAGCAGTGCCCTCATCATGGACTTGAGCTATGGCAGCTGTGCCAAATTATTTATGAGGACCTCAACTACAACACCCGCACATTGTTGGAGTCGATGTGTCAGGGTGACTTCCAAATGAAACCCATCGATGAGGCATGGGACACTTTTGAGTTAATGGCAGAATGCACCTTTGAGTGGGACACCATGAGAGAGCCACCAGCCGCCAGGTCTTCTGGTCGAGCTGGATCATATCAAGTTGAGTCATCGATCGCGTCTGAGGAGAAAATGGTTGCTCTCATGCGTAGGATTGAGAGTTTAGAGTTGCATCGAGCTCCTGTAGCTCAAGTCGCTACTCCCGGGTGTGGTAGGTGTGGACTTACGGACCATGATGACTTGGAATGCGCTTACGCTCCAAGGGATACTGAGCATCCAAATGCGATGTATCAATAGAGGCCCCGTAACGACCCGTACAGTCACTCCTACAACCTGGGATGGTGCAACCATCCTAACTTCTCTTGGGGGCCTAGTGGGGGTAATAGTCAGAGCTCGCACGCTCAACCTCCAGCTTATCAACCTCCACGCCCATCGGCGACCTACCAACCTCCACATCAAAGGTCTCAGAACCATAATTACCAACCTCCTCATACCTCGTTGTCGGGTTATTCTAACCAGACTCCACTACCCCAACGACTTGACTCGAAGGACCCCACTCTTGAACGAACCCTTCATGCGTTCATTCATAGCACACAATCCTTGTTTGCGGTCAGCAACAATTTGGTCAATGCATTGGAAATGCAAGTTAGCCAGTTGGCTAATCAGCTCCATGAACGCGAGAAGGGCCAATTACCGAGTCAACCCGAGGTGAATCCTCGGGGTACCCATTCTCAAGGAAGGACACCTTTACCTCATGCTACATCTGAACCGACCCATCATATTAATGTGATTCATACTTTGAGGTCTGGTAAGGAGGTGGACAACCACATTGGGGTGCCTTCTTTGTCATCACCATCTTTGAGGGAGCCGGATCCTGAGGCTCCCTCCAAATTTACTTCCAGGAAGGAGCCAGATCCTGAGGTTCTTTCTACATTTCCTACGACAAAGGGGCCAAACCCTGAGGTCCCCTTGTCTCCTCTTGTGTCGAAGGAATCAGATTCTGAGGTCCCAACTCATGTTTCTTTGGACCAGAATTCTGGGGTTCCTTCGCACCCTTATACCCCGAAGGCGCCATTCCCTGAGAGCCTTAAAAAGAAAACCTCAGATCAGCATGACAAGATGCTTGAGATGTTTAGGCAAGTTAAGGTGAACATCCCTATGTTGGAGGTGATTCAGCAAATGGCACATTATGCCAATGTTCTCAAGGACTTATGCACCAAAAAGAGAAAAACTCATGTTCCAAAGAAAGCTTTTCTTGCGGCTAACGTGAGTTCGTTGTTGGCACAACCCATGCAAGTCAAGTACAAGGACCCTTGTTGTCCTACTATCTCTTGTGTGATTGGTGATGTGTCCATACATCGTGCCTTATTGGACCTTGGTGCATCTATTAATCTTCTGCCTTATTCTGTCTATGTCCACCTCGGTCTTGGAGACCTCAAACAAACAAAAACCACTCTTCAATTGGTTGATAGGTCTATGAAGAAACCGAGGGGTGTGGTGGAAGATGTGTTGATCAAAGTGGGAGAATTCATTTATCCAGTCGACTTCTTTTCTTGGATACTGAACTTGTGCCAAACCCACTTCGACAAATTCCTGTCATTCTGGGGTGACCATTTCTTGCGACTTCCAATGCCTTGATCAATTGTCGCAATGGTCTGATGCGCTTGACTTATGGTAGTCAATGCGCTGATTTCAACATCTTCACCATCGGCAAGAAGCCATGTGCCTTCAATGACCCTGTTGGGGTCAACCTTACCCAGGGTTTGGATGAAATTGAAGTTGATGGCACCTTCAAGTACTTCAGAGAATTGTTCGATGGAAATCCTGAAGGTGGTGAAGATGTTTCACCTGGGCTGGCACAAGAGGGTGCCTTATGTTCTGATCACGTGGCCTCAGTGCCACCTCCTTTTGATCTTGTGGCCCTTGAGCCACATTCTTCTGATCTTGTGGCCTTTGAGCCACATTTTTATGATCATGTGGCCCTTGGGCCACTTCTTTTTTATCACGTGGCCCTTGAGCCACATCCTTTTGATCATTTGGCTTTTGAGCCAAAAGATACTATTTTTATGGCCTCTGGGCCACATGCTCTTCATTCTGTATCTGCTGAGGACCCCATGTAGGTTAAGAATCAACCACCTGTTACCCTTCAACCTGATAGAGGTTCACCTCTGATTCATGCCTCCTCTTTTGCTAACTCTCAAGAGGCATCGAACGACCACAATGTATATAAGGGTTTCAGGTGGTCAAGCAATTCTGTTTTGTATGTTGCGAGCCCATGCATGTGCATTTCTGGCTCGAGAGATGGTGGGTTGCCATTTGATGTCCCTTGACATATGAAGATGGAAGCCTATTGTTGTACATAGTAAAAAAAAGACTCTTTCAGTGAGCATCGATTGTTGTGGGCTCCAACGCTTGAGTATTTGGGCCACATTGCTTTCACGTATTTGTATCCCTTCTTTAACATCTCACAGGTTTTGAGAGAATTCGGGTTTGTGTCCATCAATATAACCATGAACTTCCCTTTGCGCTTCATATTGGTGAGATCTTTCCTTTTTCATGCATAAATTCATGTAGTATTTTGCTCATATTCATTGAAGACAATGCCTGAAGTAGGTGTGAGGGGGGTGTTTTACGTGTGTACATAGTTGAGTCTTTTTCCTTTGATTTTATTTTCTTTTGTGTGCATTATTAGGGTCATGTTAGTGTGCTGCATTTAATATCGATATATCTGCTTGCCATGATCCTTGGGTGACTTGTCTTCTTTTGCTTGCCTAGTGCTTCAAAATTTTAACATTTCTTTCAAAATCTTCATGTGTTTGCGAAAGAAAACGTTTAGTGGGTTTTGCGTGTGTTTAGCATGTGCAAAACCGTTCAGAGGCAAAGTAAAAAGAAAGCTCCCAAAATTATCTTGAACTTGATGCATTAGGATATCTAGTACAGTGGTTTAGGAATTATCGAGTCGTTAGGATGCACCCCAGTTTTCCCTTGGGGGTGAGTAATCATAGGGTTTCAGTGCTCAAATATTTAAAGAAGTCCACCCTGAACCTAATGAGTCAAAAATTCGTGTCTGTTAACTTAATGAAGTTTGTTGTTGTCAAGGACCCTTTAAATCTTGTTGTGAGACATTAAGTGTAGTGGTTTTGGTTCATGTGTAGATAAGAAATAAGTGAGTAGGTGTTCTCTCGTCTCGCACGGCTCCTATCACTCGGGAGAGTAGGTCTGAGGGGACTTTTGTGTCTGGTGCTTTCGAGTCATCTGACTTGGGATGCGCCGACCGAACTCCCGTTACACGGGTGGTAGGGATTGCCCTATGTGGAGATTTGGGGAAAGGTGTACGTGATAGTGTAAGTCCTCATGGGCAATGATGCACGAAACCTTACCCTGGGAGAATGAAGCTCCAACTAAGAAAAAGGAAAAAAATAAATAAGAAAAGAAATAAAAAGAAGAAAAAAATGCAAATAAGAACCTTAATGGACTTTACACTTTGTATCACTTGAGGAGGTTGATGTTGTCCATGTCTTTCACTTAATTCCTTTTTTAACTGGCACGAATAGTTCATTAGATTAGGTGTGTGGACTAATTACCTATATAGAGTCGGCCCGTAGGATTACCGCGTCCAATGATCGACAAAATTTGTCCAACGAGTCGAGTGTCTAGATCGAATAATGTATCTTTTTCGGATTTTGTGGGTATATCCGCTGAAAACCCTCAGGAGACAACACTCCTCCTCCTTGGCAACAAGGAGGTTTAACGACTTCTTGCACGTGTTGTGCAACTATGATTCCTACGAAAGTGAGTTAGGATTTCTTGTTTCTCGTTTGTTTTTCTCTTTCTTTGTTTTGCTCGGGACTAGCAAAAACTTAGGTGTGTGGGTATTTGATTGACATCATTTCATGCTCATATTTGTATCTTATATCCATTATCTTACACCTAAGCAATGCTGCGTGACGAGTTTTATGTTTGAATTTCAGAAATAAAGAGGTTTGAAGAGAAGAGCCATGAAAGGACTCAAAAGGAGGAAAAATGACTTAATTGTGAGACCTGGGGACTAAGATGCAAGGGAGAAGGACCTGAACGTAAGACCAAAGGACCTAAGAGCAAAACAGAAAACTCCACACCATCATGGGGAGTATTTTGACAATTCGATTCAGGTCGGAGCTCCAATAAACAAAGTAAATGCATCCAAGACAAACCAATACATCAAGCAAAGCCCAGCATGAAAACCAGACGGATCTGGATCTTATAGACCGCGAATTGGCGGTCTGGGACCGCGAATTGGTGGTCCAGATAGCTCTGGATCCGCTAAGATTTCGGGCGCACGTGTATTATTGTATGCTTAATCTAGTTTTGGTATTTGTTTAGTCCCACATCGGGGGATTGTCCTGCATTACCTTTTTCTATGGCTATAAATAGAACTCTTCTTCCTCTCATGTATCCCATCTCTCTCTTTGGTGGTCATCTTCCCTACTAAGAGTGATGTCTTGAAGCAAAACTCAGGTGGAGGAAGGGCTACTTGTAATTGAGTGAGTTCATAATATATGTTTTCCTTTAATTGTGTTGTTTCTCTCTTAGGTTAATTTCCTTTAATGTGCTTGCTTTGATGCTTGTTTTGTTTTATGTCATTTCAGCTTCTTTAATATTTCTTGCTTGATTAGTGTAGTTTAATTTCAGTATCATGCTTCATTTTGTTAATGTAGTTAGTGTAATGAGTAGTGAGTAGTTTCATCCCCATTTAGGGGGTGGAGAAATATGTGATATGATAATGTAGTGTATTAGGTGTATGTTATCTTAATCCCTTGAGCCTTTTATGATTTTCATAACCATCTAATGGGATTTCACTCTTATCTTTGATAGGCTAATGCTCTTGAATGAAGCTTAACTTATGCTTAGATTAGTGATGAAAGGAATGTGTTCTAAAAGTTTTACTTTTAAATGTCAATTATTATGAATTGAATGAGAAATCATTTTGTTCCTTGTTTATGTTATTCGTCTTTTAGAAGTGTTAAGGAAAAGGCTCTTGGTCCTTAACCGTAGAGCTCTAAAAGATATTGGTTTACATAAAACAAAAGATATTCGCAATCATGGTAATAAACATGGGACATTTATTACCGAGTTAAGATTGTCGTGTTGGTCATAGATCACTGTAGCTCTACAAGTGAGTGACGACACGGGTATGCAAAAGAGGAAAATATTATAGAAATGTGTTTCTGTGTCATTAATATTTTACTGTGTCTTTGGTCCTTTGATATGAGACTTATATCTGATCACTTAAGGAATACTTAAATAGATTAGTGCCGTGAACTATCGATAAGTGTAGTGTAAAGCCATTGGTTGGTTAAGTACAACTTTTGTTGGAGAAGATAGTTAGTCAAAAGATTATCATTGCCCCTCTAAATTGAGTGATGATATTAGTGGGCCCCTTGATAAAGCAAAGTTATAATGTGCACAATGTGATTTGAGTTAAGTCACATATTTATAACTAGCTTAAAGAGATCAAGAAATGAATACTAATTCAAAGATGACACAATACTACTTCGTGTGTATTCTTAATATCATGAGGCAAGGGACGGACACAAGTGGTGCACTCCATCACTAAATGGATCGGGTTTTGGTTCGAGTGGAATTAAGACATCTAACTAATTGGGAGCTATAATGTGTAGCTAGATACCGCTTATAGATTGTGATATTAAGCTCTTAATATCACTGCCAACTTAGTCTAGATCCTCCCATAGGTCACACCACAAAACTGGGAAACAAGAAATGGGGATTTTGAGTTCATAGGATGTGTCGGGTTTCATGTGGAATATATGACACATGGGGTGAACAAGAAAAATCAAAATTATGTTGTGGTTAATAACATAATTAGAATCTAAATTAAATTCATATGTGATGTAAATATTATGGGGTGTAATGATTAATCATTACATAGGATAATATGTTACATAAGTTGTGAATTTACTACTAATCCCGAAATGTCAAATTTTGTAGGGGTTAAACCGAAATTTGACAAGTCTGCACGCACTGTGCAAAAACGGTCGACCGCTAAACCATAAACGGTCGACCGAATGTTGTACGGTCGACCGCAATGTTGCACGGTCGACCGGATGTGTATCGATCGTAACGAGAATTTCGTCTATTCATTTTCGGTCGACCGAGTATTCTCGGTCGGTCGACCGAACATTGCGATGATTTTTTTTGTTGCGAACGGTCGACCGTGTATATCGATCGGTCGACCGAAACTCGCTCTAAGCGGTCGACCGAAACTCGCAAATGGTCGACCGGACAGACGGTTTTATGCAGAATTAATTTAAGAATTAATTAGATCATGCATGGAATTGGTCCATAATTGATTTAATTCGTGGCTAAGATTATTTGCTAGCAAATAATGGATGGTTAGATGGAATTTTGCATGAGATCATGGGCAAGGAGTTGCACATTAATAGGTAATTTGGAGAGAACTTATAAATACAAGTTTATCTCATTACCTCAATTAATTCATTCATTATTTTCTTGTGCAAAATTCTCTCTCCATAATTCTCCATGAAAATTCCTTAATTCTTAAGTTTAGTTTTAGTTCTTAAGAGATCATCTTCTCACGGGAATTAAAGAGGGGTTAGTAATTAGATTCTAAACCCTATCGGAGATTGAGAGACTAGCTTCCCTCTCTCCGATCTTGTTTAGAGTTTGGTGAATACTCGGAGGCATCCGGCGCAGCGAGAAGCATCCCCAACGTCTCCGAATCTTCTAGAAGTTTTAGAGAACTTCTAGGTATAAATTTCGGAACCCATATTTGTTTTAATAAAGTTTTGAAACTAGATATTGAAACAAATTGATGCATGCATGAAATAAATCATAGAAAATTGTAAATTGATCCTTATTGTGCATAACAATTTCGAAAATATATATGTACAATTAAACTAGAAATCCTACAGTGGTATCAGAGCTTAGGGTTCAATTTTCTTATGATTTAAGGTTGTAAACAAATTTAGTTTACCATCTTGGATTTAAACAATTCGTTTTACAGGTTTTTCGGTCCTTAAATGTTTTGTTGAAATAATTCTTTGTAATAATTCGTTTTAAATGTTTAAGTGGTTTAAAACATGTCATGTAATTATTAGAATTATTATTTAGACATAAGTCTAACTTGCAATAATTTCGTTTTAAGTATAAACGATTATTTTGTAAGAGAATCAACAAAACCGAAAAACTGCGGTTCATCTTTCCTTTTAGGAAATTGGATGGACAGCGGTTCAAAATTATTTTTGAACTATGGATGGATGAAAAACGTTTTTAATGGATTTCAAAATGTTTTCAAAGAATTGTTTGAGATTCTAGATGATTGATAAACTAGATTGTATAGTTTATAGCGATATTGCGTGCATGGATGCTCGAGTTGTCTTTGCAGGAATTGTGGGTTTATATGTTCCAAATCAGCAATTATGAATGTATGTAATCATTATTATAGAGGGGCTTATTTGTATGTAAAAGCCAAAATTCTCTCTTTCCGTCTTTTAGATAGTTGCATTCGCATATGAGAGGTTTTACATAGGACTTGCACTAGTCGGTTTTTATCGAATATGAGGAGCATGTTTATTTTCTGTAAAATCTACATCTCCGGTGCAAGAGGAAGTCGCCGCTGTAGCGCATCGATCGAGGATCAAAGATCAGGGATTGAGGATCAAGGATCGAAGGGAACATATAAACTCACACGATGTGAATGTTTAATTTCTATTTTTATCTTGCTATGCATGTGATGAATGTGTTGAATGTTGGGATGTGTATGATTAATAATATGCATGATAACCTAAAATTCTAAATCACATGTTAAATTGTCCAACAAAAATTAAGAATAATTTTCCTTCTTATTTCATCCACTAGCAGCCATTGATCGAGGGATACTCTGCTCGCCCTTAGCGGGAGATAGCTCCCTCCATCTTTGGGAATAGTGGGAGATATAATGGTTGTCTATTGTTGTGCCACAATTAAATATATGAGGTGTGTTTCACCCTAGTGAGCCCCAAGTATGTTTAGTTGTGAATACAATAGATAAACGTATCTCGTATCAAATGAAAATAAGTTTTCTTAACATTACCTTGAGCCCTCGCTCGGCTTTGGGAAAAAGTTTTTCTTACGAGGATAGGTCGTATTCCCTCATAATTAAAACGACAAGAGTCACAAGAGTTTGAAGATGCTAAATGTTGCTAAAATTCAAAAAGGTTGGGTATTAGAAAATATTTTCTTACCTTGATATTGTAATGTATTCGATAGCCCTTAGCTAGTCTATATTACAATTAATAGGATCTTGAATTACTGCATTTATGGGCAAAATTTTATTTGCGGTATTTACATTTATATTCGATATATATATGCATGTGTATTGAAACATAAAATTGGCATTAAAACCTGTATGATTTATTTTGTAGAAAAAGGTCGAACATCCAACCTATCGTACGATCCATGATAGAAAAACACCCTTTAGCAAATGATGGCCCAAATTTAATTGGTTGGCAACTCAAACTCAACATCGTGTCAAAGTTTGAGAAACTATCTCACATTTTGGAAGGTCCAATCCCAAAGTGGAATGTGGGACTAACTGATGAAGAGAGAGAGGCTAAAGCCAAGTGGGAAGGCCAAGAGAACCAAGTTCACGGTCTTATGCTTGCATCCATGGGTGACTCGCTTCAAGCGAAATACTTGGATTCAAAACCCAAGAAGACCATGGAGGCTTTATCAAATATGTTCATGGATAGTGCCCGAAAAGAGCGCTATAAGACCACCATCGCACTCACAAGGTGTCATATGGCGGAGGGAACATCGGTATCTATGCATTTTCTCACGATGCAAGGATACCTTGAGAAGTTGGCAAAGCTCTCTTCACCAATGCCCGAGGACATTGCTGAAGATATGATTCTTGTCTCTCTAGCCCCGTCCTTTAAGGACTTTGTAATGCACTATCACGTGCGTGAAAAAGGGGTGAGTCTTGAGGAGCTGCACAACGCTCTCAAAACTGCTGAAGTTGACATGGGCAAGGGTAGGGACAAGCAAGTCCTTGTCGTCCATGGGAGGAGCCAAAATATTGGTAAAGGAAAGGGCAAATCTACCAAAACTGGTTCAATCAAGAGCAAGGGAGTAGGAGGTGCTCATAAGAGTGCCTCGAGGGGGAAATCTCAGAAATCTCCAACTCCCAATGTGGAGTGCTTTCACTGCGGTGAAAAAGGACACATCCGGCCAAATTGCCCCAAGTACAAGGAAGACCTTGACAACGGAGTGATTGAACGTCGGCGCCCCAAAAAGGCCAAAGGTATATTTGTTATTGAAATAAATTTAGCCACCTCCGTCTAGGATTGGGTAATTGATACCGGATCTTGTGCTCACATAGTTTCTAATATGCAGCTACTCAAGGATAGGAAGGAACTCGTGCGGAACGAGATTGAATTGAAGGTCGGAAATGGTGCGAACGTTTCTGCGGTTGCACAAGGTTCTGTGGTGCTTCAATTATGTAGTGGTTTAAATTTATGTCTAAAGAATGTTTATTATGTGCCTTCGATTAGCAAGAATATTATTTCTGTATCATGTTTGGATATGGATAATGTTAATATAAATATTGCAAATTCTTGTTTGTCTATATCGAAGAATGGTGTTTTCTATGCAAATGCGTTCATAAGGAATGGTCTCTATTTGCTTGAATTGAATAATAAACAAATCTTTAATATCAATAACAAAAGACTTAAGACCACTCACGAGAATGATACTCTCTTGTGGCACTATCATCTTGGTCACATAAATGAAAAGCGCATCAAGAAATTGCAAGAAGCTAACCTTCTTGGTCTACTTGATTTTAAATCATTGGAGACATGCCAACCAAGTCTAATGGGAAAAATGACCAAAAAGCCTTTCAAGAAGAAAGGCCCAAGGGCGAGTGGTTTGTTGGATTTGAGACATTCCGATGTATGTGGTCCAATGAGTACTAGTGCACGAGATGGTTTCAGGTACTTCATTACGTTCACGGATGATTATAGTCGTTATGGCTATATTTATCTAATGAGAAACAAAAGTGAATCCTTCGACAAGTTCAAAGAATTCAAGAATGAAGTAGAGAACCAACTCGACAAGAAAATCAAGTCTCTACGAACGGATCGTGGAGGTGAGTACTTAAGTACCGAATTGGACTCATACCTAAAGGAGTTTGGTATTATACCTCAACTCACCCCTCCCGGAACACCTCAGTGGAATGGGGTATCCGAAAGGAGGAATAAGACATTGCTCGACATGGTTCGGTCAATGATGAGTCATGCGGATTTACCTCTTTACTTTTGGAGTTATGCACTACCGACTGCGGCTTACACACTAAATAATGTTCCATCCAAATCCGTGGAGAAAACTCCTTATGAGCTATGGAGTGGTAAAACACCCAAACTCAATTTTCTCAAGATTTGGGGTTGTGAGGCTTACGTCAAGAGATTGATGTCAACCAAACTTCAGCCAAAAGCGGATAAGTGCTTCTTCATTGGTTATCCTCGTGAAACAAGAGGATACTACTTTTGGCATATCACCTCCAATTGAGTGATTGTAGAGAGGGATGCCACTTTTCTGGAAAAGGAATTTCTAGAAAGAGTAAAAAGTAGTGGGAGTAGGGTTGTGCTTGAGGAAACTCAAGATACTCTACAAGATCATGACACGAATGATGATGTTCATGATCATGAAGGCCCAACCGAGGTTCCTTTGGTTAGTGGGAGCGTGAGTGAGAGACCATCACAAGAAGTTGTGAGAGAATCTCAATCATCCCCACCAAGTGTACGTTCAAGAGTTGAACATGAACCCACTCCTCAAGAAATTGTGGAAGAAGTTCGAGAGACACGAGAAGAACCAAAAGAACTAAGAAGGTCAACAAGGGAAAGGAAGAAACCCGACTTGTATCTGGGACTTCATGAAATCATGGTACTTGATACCAACGATCCCTTGACCTTCCAAGAAGCAATGGAAAGGGAAGACTCCAAAATATGGCTTAAGGCCATGGAATCCGAAATAGAATACATGTATGATAATCAAGTATGGAACTTGGTTGACCTTCCTCAAGGGAAAAAGGCCATTCAAAATAAATGGGTTTTCAAGAGGAAGATGGACATGGATGGGAACTTGACAACCTACAAAGCGAGGCTTGTAGCGAAGGGTTTCACTCAAGTTCAAGGAATTGACTATGATGAAACGTTTTCACCGGTTGTCATGTTCAAGTCTATTCGGATCATGCTCGCTATTGCCGCATTTCATGATTATGAAATATGGCAAATGGATGTCAAAACGGCGTTCCTTAATGGGAACTTGGAGGAGGATGTGTACATGGTACAACCTCAAGGTTTTCAAGATCCAAAGAATAACGAGACGGTATGCAAGCTTCAAAGATCCATTTATGGATTGAAGCAAGCATCAAGGAGTTGGAACAAACGCTTTGACGAGCAAGTGAAGAAGCTTCACTTCATTCAAAGTAAGGAAGAACCTTGTATTTACAAGAAGGTTAGTGGGAGCCATGTAGTATTCCTAATCTTATATGTCGATGACATATTGCTTATGGGCAATCATATTCCTTTGCTTGAGCAAACGAGAAGTTCATTGAAATCTGCATTTTCAATGAAAGATATGGGTGAGGCTCAATACATCTTGGGAATCAAGATATACCGAGATAGATCCCGTAGACTCATTGGCCTGAGTCAACGTACATACATTGACAAGGTCTTGGAAAGGTTCAAGATGAACAACTCCAAAAAGGGCAGTGTGCCAATGAGTATGGGTGTGCAACTCAAGAAGTCTCAACGTGCGCAATCACGTAAGGACTTAGAGTACATGAATGATTTCCCTTATGCTTCGACAATTGGGTCGATCATGTACGCGATGACTTGCACAAGACCCGATGTCTCGTATGCTCTAAGCGTGACAAGTCGTCACCAATCCAACGCAGGTCCTGAGCATTGGACTGCGGTCAAGAATATCTTGAAGTACCTTAACCAGACTAAGGATAAGATTCTTGTTTATGGAGGACAAAGGGAATTGATAGCTGAGGGTTACTCGGATGCGAGTTTCATGAGTGATCCAGACGATAGAAGGTCGCAATCAGTATACGTTTTTCTTCTGAATGGTGGAGCTGTGAGTTGGCGTAGCTGGAAGCAAACCACAACGGCTGATTCAACCACTGCTTCAGAAGTAATGGTTGTCGCTGAAGCGAGCAAGGAAGGAGTGTGGATCAAGAAGTTCCTTGAAGAGCTTGGAGTAGTTCCCACGAGCGAGGGACCCATCGAGCTATTTTGCGATAATAGTGCATCTATCTCGCAAATCCAGGATCCTAGATCACACCACAAAGTGAAGTACATGGATCGTAAGTACTTCGTGACACGTGACCTCATCGACGAAGGCAAAATAAATCTATTATGGGTGGACACCAACAGCAACACAGCTGATCCATTCACAAAACCCTTATCCCAAGCCAAAGGCGAAATGCATTTCGAGTCCATGGGATTGAGGAACCATGTAGACTGGCTTGATGATTGATATGTAATGGGGTTTACCCTAGTTATTATTGTTTTATACATTGAGTATGAATGTGAAAGAAAACTTTAATAACAAGTGGGAGATTGAAGGGAATGTGTTCTAAAAGTTTTACTTTTAAATGTCAATTATTATGAATTGAATGAGAAATCATTTTGTTCCTTGTTTATGTTATTCGTCTTTTAGAAGTGTTAAGGAAGAGGCTCTTGGTCCTTAACCGTAGAACTCTAAAAGATATTGGTTTACATATAACAAAAGATATTCGCAATCATGGTAATAAACATGGGACATTTATTACCGAGTTAAGATTGTCGTGTTGGTCATAGATCACTGTAGCTCTACAAGTGAGTGACGACACGGGTATGCAAAAGAGGAAAATATTATAGAAATGTGTTTCTGTGTCATTAATATTTTACTGTGTCTTTGGTCCTTTGATATGAGACTTATATCTGATCACTTAAGGAATACTTAATTAGATTAGTGTCTTGAACTATCGATAAGTGTAGTGTAAAGGCATTGGTTGGTTAAGTACAACTTTTGTTGGAGAAGATAGTTAGTCAAAAGATTATCATTGCCCCTCTTAATTGAATGATGATATTAGTGGGCCCCTTGATAAAGCAAAGTTATAATGTGCACAATGTGATTTGAGTTAAGTCACATATTTATAACTAGCTAGGGCTGTAAATGGGGCGGGTAAAACCCGCCCCGACCCGCCAAAGTCGGGTAGCGGGGAAAAAAACTCAACCCGCCACCTGCCAACCCGAATACCCCCACCAACCCGACTAATAAACGGGGCGGGTAGCGGTTGTATTTTCTACCCGCCTCGTTTACCCGATTACCCGCCTAAAAATTTAATAAATTAAATAATAAATATTATATATATACACTTATATACCATATACATATACATATTCTCTGATCCATAATTTACTAATAGTGTTATAAAGTTGAAGTTATTTATAATTTTATGGTGTTCATCACATTGATAATATTTTAAGACGCTAATGTGTTATGTTTTTAATTTATAGTGTTATGCAAAAAGAAAGAAAAAATATAAAAAAAATTCATTTATCCATCTACCCAACCCGCATAACCCGTTTACCCGACCCGCCCTACCCGCGTAACCCGTTTACCAGATCTTAGGTGGGTCGGGTAGCGGTTTAAAAAAATTTCACCCGACCCGACCCGCCAACCCGCCTACCTTAGACGGGTCGGGTAGCGGTGGGTTCGAAACCCGCCCCGACCTGACCCGTTTACGGGCCTATAACTAGCTTAAAGAGATCAAGAAATGAATACTAATTTAAAGATGACACAATACTACTTTGTGTGTATTCTTAAAATCATGAGGCAAGGGACGGACACAAGTGGTGCACTCCATCACTAAATGGATCGGGTTTTTGTTCGAGTGGAATTAAGACATCTAACTAATTGGGAGCTATAATGTGTAGCTAGAAACCGCTTATAGCTTGTGATATTAAGCTCTTAATATCACTGCCAACTTAGTCTAGATCCTCCCATAGGTCACACCACAAAACTGGGAAACAAGAAATGGGGATTTTGAGTTCATAGGATTTGTCGGATTTCATGTGGAAAATATGACACATGGGGTGAAAAGGCAAAATCAAAATTATGTTGTGGTTAATAACATAATTAGAATCTAAATTAAATTCATATGTGATGTAAATATTATGGGGTGTAATGAATAATCATTACATAGGATAATATGTTACATAAGTTGTGAATTTACTACTAATCCCGAAATTTAAATTTTTGTAGGGGTTAAACCGAAATTTGACAAGTCTGCATGCACTGTGCAAAAACGGTCGACCGCTAAACCATAAACAGTCGACCGAATGTTGCACGGTCGACCGGATGTGTATCGATCGTAACGAGAATTTCGTCTGTTCGTTTTCGGTCGACCGAGTATTCTCGGTCGGTCGACCGAACATTGTGATGAATTTTTTTTGTTGCGAACGGTCGACCGAGTATATCGATCAGTCGACCGAAACTCGGTCTAAGCGGTCGACCGGACCTCGCAAACGGTCGACCGGACAGACGGTTTTATGCAGAATTAATTTAAGAATTAATTAGATCATGCATGGAATTGGTCCATAATTGATTTAATTCGTGGCTAAGATTATTTGCTAGCAAATAATGGATGGTTAGATGGAATTTTGCATGAGATCATGGGCAAGGGGTTGCACATGAATAGGTAATTTGGAGAGAACTTATAAATACAAGTTTATCTCATTACCTCAAATAATTCATTCATTATTTTCTTGTGCAAAATTCTCTCTCCATAATTCTCCACGAAAATTCCATAATTCTTAAGTTTAGTTTTAGTTCTTAAGAGATCATCTTCTCAAGGGAATTAAAGAGGGGTTAGTAATTAGATTCTAAACCCTATCGGAGATTGAGAGACTAGCTTCCCTCTCTCCGATCTTGTTTAGAGTTTGGTGAATACTCGGAGGCATCCGGCGCAGCGAGAAGCATCCCCAACGTCTCTGAATCTTCAAGAAGTTTTAGAGAACTTCTAAGTATAAATTTCGGAACCCATATTTGTTTTAATAAAGTTTTGAAACTAGATATTGAAACAAATTGATGCATGCATGAAATAAATCATAGAAAATTGTAAATTGATCCTTATTGTGCATAAAAACTTCGAAAATATATATGTACAATTAAACTAGAAATCCTACAAGTGAACCTATTTTATGGGGAATGATAAGGTGAGGATATGGATGGAATTAATATTGGAAACACAATTTGTAGTGTATGTACTCTTGTTGCCTTTACCTTGGTTAATGTCTTGTATGTTTTAATGATATGTGTTATCTTCATTCATGTGGAGGCATAGCAGGGTCTAGTCTTTATACATGAGTTCATTTAGCTTCATTCCAATTATTGTCTTGTATGCTTTAATGATATGATCTTATCATAATTCATGTGGAGGCAAAGTTGGATTTAGTTTTATGATTTCATGCACTACATGTTGTGAGGAGCTTAATTACACACACGCACACACACACATCTTTTATATTCACATTATTTCTCTACCCCATTTGGGGTTTAGTTTTATTGCTTTTTTTCATTTCCTTTTGCATTCTAGTGTAGTTTAGTATAATCCATCTTTCTGTCCTTTCTTTACCACTCGCCTTCGCACAAACCAAATGTCGACACACCTCCCAGTGGACGACCCGTATTTGCCACCGCTTCAACGTGGTCGTGCACTTGCGGTTAATATAAAACAAATCAATCACAAACACATGAAGAGTTTTGAAAGAAATGTGAAAATTTTAAAACACTAGGCAAGCAAAAGAAGACAAGTCACCCAAAGATCATGGCAAACAGATATATCGATATTAAATGCAACACACTAACATGACCTTATCAATGCACACAAAAGAAAACAAAATCAAAGGAAAAGACTCAACTATGCACACACATAAAACACCCCCCACACCTACTTCATGCATTGTGCTCAATGAATGTGAGCATGATACTACATGGATTTATGCATGAAAAATGGAAGATCTCACCAACATGAAGCGTAACAGGAAGTTCATGGTTATAGTGATGGACACAAACCCGAATTCCCTCAAAACCTGTGAGATACTGAAGAAGGGAGACAAATACGTGAAAGAAATGGGGCCCAAGTACACAAGGGTTGGGGCCCACAACAATCAATGCTCGCTCATGTAGTCTTTTATTACTCGCTTTTTGTTTTGTTTTTTTATTTTGTACAAGATATATACATCAACAAAGATATTCTCATAATCATTTGGTCAAGGAATATCAAATGAGAACATCGAGTTATGAGGACAAGAGACTTGCCGAGATGGGCAAACTTCACTGGTACTCTGAGGTGTCATGAGGGGTGAAAGGTCAAAGCTGAAAGGATCGAACCCCTCATGATATTGATTGGGTGTAGGCAACATGAATGAGTGAAGTTGTGTTGCCTCACTAGGGTTTAGTTGCTCATCGAACAAAACCCTCCAACGAATAGGTGGGTGCATCGGAATAAGTTCCTCAAGCTCATTCGATGGATGCAGCAGACCTGCATCACTAAGAATGGGGCTTCTCCCCAAGTCATCCAACAAGGACCTCCCACCATCTTTTATATCATCAAGCATAAGCTCGGTCGTAGGTGGGTCCTTGTTGGAGTCAATCTAAAGCTCAAAGAGCTCAATAGCCCTAGGACACGGGGTGACAACACCTTCTGGAATGGGCATATGATGAGGTGTGTCCCCCTCACTAATGGTCTCAACTGAATCATCTAACGAACACTCCCGTTGAACATTCATGTTTGATGCCAGCTCACTCAGTTGCATTGCAAAGATAGGCAATGAGTTTTCGCTGGGCCCACAAACATTCTCAATGGGTTGCATTGGTGTTAGGGGTGTTCGTTGATTTTGTGGTGCTTTCTCTAATTGGGGGATGAGAATGAGATTTAAAGGTTGATCCATGGGCTCTTGTTGCCTACCAGAGTTGAACACATGAAACTCGGCAGTCATGTTACTGAATGAGAGCTTCATGAGACCATTTCTACAATTAATTAAGGCATTGGAGGTTGCCAGAAATGGTCTACCCATAATCAAAGGTATTTGAGAGTGGGTGTGTGCAACAGGATTGGTATCGAGGACAACGAAATCGACTGAAAATATAAAATCTCCAACTTTGATAAGCACGTCCTCGATAATCCCATTTGGAATACGAATGGATCTTCGCCAATAGGAGGGTGATCTTGGTTTCAATTCTCTCAAGTTCAACTGTTGATAAACAGAAAATAGGAGGAGGTTGACCGTTGATCCTAAATCAAGCAATACATTACTCAAGCTAGTGTCCCCAATCGTACACTGAATAGTAGGACACCCAGGGTCCTTGTATTTTGTGTAGGGGGGATTGGACAAAAGTGAGCTTACATTTGCAGCCAAAATGCTTTCCTAGGAACATTGGTCTTTCTTTTGGTTGTGCAGAGATCCTTCAACACTTTGTCATATTGAGGTATTTGTTGGATGACATCCAACAAGGGGATGTTAACCTTCACTTGCTTAAACACCTCTAACATCTTATCAATTGTGTAACATCCCGAAACAGCGGAAATTAAAAATTATCATCAAGATAACAGAGACCAATAATCAAAAGACGGGACTGTTACTTCTCATAAAACATATAAGCGGTGCACCAAATTACATCAGAGTTTGTCAAAAGCTACATGATTACATCAGATAAAACAAAGGAGATACAAGTAATCATGTCGACCTCATGGTCCGAAAGAGAGGATCTGATCCAAAAATGCGAGCGCCCGCTGATCACAACCCAACTGGACCTAATGCGGTCCTGAAATAAAACATGCAATAACAATGCCTGAGTTTCCATAAGGAAACCCCGTATGCCAATCTCACCTATATGCATGAAGTAGTACAAATGAACCTATCATACTAGTAGCATGCCATGTCATCAACAGTAAGGAAAACAGTTACCCGAAGGGTAACACAGGACATCAGTCCGACAATCATCATCGAGTCTCCCAAGGAGACTTACTGTAGGCACATACGGTCTAACGGAACATGACGTGACTCTCCCCACACGCGGCTACACTAATCATGGGGTTCGGCAAGGAGCATCCGCCAAGTCCGCGCCATAAGAAACAGATCTGTAACTTTGTGGTCGAAACCACACTAACGGAGCCGTCGCTCGGTCGGTCCATCAATCATCATCTCAGTAGGTGTCCATCTGAGGAACATAGCCAGAACAACATCGGCCCATCAATCATCATCGCCGGAACAACATCGGCGGCATCACCAGCACACCATCGGTGGTCCAATCAAAACGTCTGGCACAACATCGGACGTGTCCATACCGAAGTCTGTCAGGTCATCAGGCTCCACGAGCCGCAAACAACAACCGCGTCGCTATAAAAGCAGGACAGTGCCTCCGTAGCCATCTCGGCCTGGTACTCACCTCACCCAACGACAGTTGCGTGCTCGCACAATAATCATACATTGGGATCAACGATCCCTCAGGCCTGCTACTCTATAATGAGTCCAATCGATCCATCACATCAAGTCACGATCCATACACGGAGGTGACGCGTCCCGGACACCCACACTCTTCCACACGGCGGTCCCTGGGCAGGAACGCGTACGTGCCCACCGTCACCACCCAGCTCACGCACAAGGCGAGGACACGGGTTTCCGTCGACAGAGTTTAGTTCTGTGCACAAACGGTCGACCGAAAGAGGCAACCCGGTCGACCGCTTCCTCAAAGGAATAGGTCGACCGAAAGTCTGTAACGGTCGAACTCTCTGCCCAAAACCTAAGTCCCAACGGTCGAACAGAGATCTAAAACTGGTCGACCGATACGAGGGCATCCTAGCAGTTCTAAGTCATAAACGGTCGAACGCATAAAAACAATCGGTCAAACTATCATGCATCTCTATTCAATACACTTAAGTTTCGGTCGAACGAACCCAAGGAACCATTCGACCAAAACATGATAGGCAATCCCGACCCACCAGCACAATGCACAACCGGTCAACCAGCCCAAGGCATCGTTCGACCGGTGAAGGTTAAAATCGGGCAAAATACACTACATTGGTCGACCGCCCGAAGGAATCCGGTCAACCGTTGGTCGTCTTCAACCTTGCACCAGCCAAGGACTTACGCCAAAACTCGTCGTCGGAGAGGTCTCCAACCTCCCCCGACCGACCAACACATCCCTCACATGAGGGAGAACAACAAAACACTAAGAAGCCGGCATACCTCAAGAAAATGACAAAATCCGCCGGAGCCTCGCTCGCGCAACGTCGCCTCCGGTGAGCCTCCCCGAACGATCGCCGCCTCGCAACAACCTCCTCACGCTTCACGCTGGACCAGCTTCCGCCTCCTCTGTCACCGGAAAGGAAGGGAAAGGGAGTGAGGTTTGAGTGAATGAAAAGGAAGAAGGAAGGGAGAGAGAGAAGAAAACATTTTTCTCTTAAACCCCGCCCAAAAAACCCCCTCATCACAGCCACCACCACCCATCACCCTACCGCTCAGGCCACTTTTCACGCTCCAACCCATGCAACCCATTGTTCACGATCCTTTCCTATGCAAAGCATCCACTAACCTGGGATTAACCCTAATCAAGGGTTAGGGACATAACACACTGTGTCACTCTGTTTTTTTGTTAACCTGCTAGGATAGGGAGCTTTTGGCAGGTAGGTTTTCTGCGGTGCCTGAGAAGGAGGCGTTGGTGTATTACCCTCACCCTGACCCTCTTGTTCACCACCATTCCCAGTGAGGGGCTGCATAGATGGTGGTGGTGGCGGCAAGGAAATGTGATTGTCAACTTGCTTATATTCCTTAAGATTACAATGGAATTTACATGGTGAACAAGTTCCTCCACATGGTTCACTTGCCGCCCCCGAGGTACCACATTCTTATTTTGCATGTGTTGTTGCTGGTACATGCCGGGGTTAGCCTCAGGCTGGCTAGGCAGAGTCCTTCTCTCTCTTTGATGTACAGACTGAGCCAATTGGCCCATCTGAAACTCTAGAAATTTGATGGTTTGTTGATTTGAAGTGAGAACTTGACTTGTGGTTGACATAAAAAATTTCATTGAGTTTTCAAGTCCACGAGTCAAGGTCTCAGCGAATTGAATCGGATTTCCATATTATTGGAATTTGGGAGATGTTGTGAAGAGGTTGTGAAGACTCGAAAACTACGGTGGCAATGCAATCATGTAGGCAACCTCTCAAACTCGGTCGAGGATCTCGAACGGTCCAACATACCTCGGACTGAGCTTCCCCCCCCCCTTCCCAAACCTCATCACTCCTCGGGCTGGGGAAATCTTTAGAAATACATGGTCGCCCACCTCGAAACTCAACACTCGTCTGCGTCGATCAGCATAACTCTTCTACCTGCTCTGTGTTGTAGCCAGTCTGATTGGATCACATCAACCTTCTCTACATACATCTGCACGAGCTCTGGCCCCACTAATTGCCTCTCGCCCACATCACTCCAGCATACCGGTGACCTGCAAGGCCTCCGGTACAACGCCTCATACGGTGTCATCCCAATACTCGAATGGTAGTTGTTGTTGTAGGCGAACTCTATTAGCACCAAGTGATTTATCCCAGTGTCCTGCCCAATCCAGTGTGCATACTCTTAGCATATTCTCCAAGGTTTGAATCGTCCTCTCTGACTGACCATCTGTCTGCGGATGGAACGTTGTACTGAACCTCAGACGTGTCCCCAATGCCTGCTGCAGACTCCACCAAAATCTGGAAGTGAATCGAGGATCTCGATCAGAGATGATGCTCACAGGCACTCCATGCAGCTTAACTATCTCCTCTACGTACAACCTAGCTAGACCCTCCAAAGGTAACGTAGTCCTGATCGCTAAGAAGTGAGCCGACTTGGTCAGTCGATCGACTATCATAGAAATCGCGTCGTGAAATCTCCTCGTCTTTGGCAACACTGTGACAAAATCCATCGTCACGTGCTCCCACTTCCACTCAGGAAGCTCAATACACTGCATCGGTCCTGCTGGTCGCTGATGCTCAATCTTCACCTGCTGACAGACTAAGCATCGGTCCACAAACTCTGCGATGTCCTTCTTCGTGCCCTTCCACAAGAAGGTCTGCTGCAGGTCCTTATACATCTTCGTTCTCCAAGGATGAATGGTGCATCTCACTCTTTGTGCCTCCTCCATGATGTCATCTCTCAGCCCATCGACCTTCTGCACCCAGATCCGAATCCTGAACCTCAAACCACCATCAACGCCCACGCTGAAGTCTGACCCATCTCTGAAAGCTAACCGTAGCAGACCAGCTAACTTATCATCGCCATGTTGAACCTGCACCACACGTGAGACAGTCTGCGGCTCCACTCGAAGTGCAGCAATCACTGCCCCCTCTGAGCCCTCTGTGAACGGCCTCCACTCTGACAACGTCTCGAGTAGCTTCCACTCCTGGATGCACAGTCTCGCAACTGAAACCTCCACCTTCCTCCTCAACGCATCTGTAACCGAATTCGCCTTCCCCGGATGATAGGAGATGGTGAAGTCGTAGTCCTTAATGAATGCAAGCCATCTGCGCTGCCTCATATTCAGATCCTTCTGCGAGAATAAATACTTCAGGCTCTGATGATCCGTGAAGACCTCGAACTGCTCGCCATAAAGATAGTGCCGCCAGGTCTTCAACGCGTGAACCACCGCTGCTAACTCCAGATCATGAGTAGGGTAGTTCTTCTCGTGCACCATCAGTTGTCTCGAAGCATACGCCACCAACTTCCCGTGCTGTATCAGAACACAGCCCAAGCCAATCCCTGACGCAATGCTATAAATCACATAACCTCCACTGCCACTCGGTAGCGTCAGAATCAGTGCAGTTGTCAGTTGCCTCTTGAGCTCCTGAAAGCTATCCTCTCACTTCTGGGACCTAACAAACTTGACGCCCTTCTACGTCAACGATGTCAGCGGCGAAGCAAGTTTGGAGAAATCCTGTATGAACCGTCTGTAATACCTTGTCAGCCCTACGAAGCTCTTGATCTCCGTCACGCTCGTCGGGGCTCTCCACTGAGTCATTGCCTCGACCTTCGTCGGATCCAACCAAAACTCACACTTCGTGTACTTGGCATAGAGCTGTTGATCTCTCAGAATGCCAAGCACAATCCTCAGGTGCTCTCGATGCTGCTCTCTATCAGGCGAGTACACTAAGATGTCGTCCACGAATACAACGACAAATATGTCGAGGTACGGCTGAAAGGTCATATTCATCAAGTCCATGAATGTTGCAGGTGCATTCGTCAGTCCAAACGACATCACCAAGAACTCGTAGTGCTCGTACCTCGTCCTAAAGGTTGTCTTCTGAACATTTGCCTCTCTGATCCGTAACTGGTGATAACCCGAACGCAGAACAATTTTCGAGAACACTCCCCATCCTTCTTCTTCACGAAGTCATCAATCCTGGGTAAAGGGTATCGATTCCTGATGGTAACCTTATTCAGCATCCTATAGTCGATGAACATCCGCAATGACCCATCCTTCTTCTTCACGAACAGCACAGGCGCTCCCCATGGTGAAATACTCAATCGAATAAACCCGGAGTCCATCAACTCCTGCAACTGCTTCTTCAGCTCTGTTAACTCAGCAGGTGCCATCTGATAAGGTGCCCTCGACTGAGGTGTCGTACCTGCTACCAACTCGATGTCGAACTCGATCTCTAGGTGCGGCAGTAATGATGGAATCTCCGCAGGAAACACATCTCGGAACTCTTGTACAACCTATATATCCTCCAGCCTCCTTGTCTCAGGATCAGGAACAACCAGCGTGGCCACAAACGCTCTGCATCCCTGCTGTATCAGCTTCTGCGCCCTAACTGCAGACACAATCAGACGACCCCCTCTGCTCCTCGTCCTCTGATCAAAACATCAGGCAAACCCTCCATCGGGATCAGGATCTTCTTCTCACGGAAAAAGACCCGCACGTCGTATTGTGACGGCCAGTCCATCCCCAGTATGACGTTGAAGTCCTCCATCGATAACAAGACCAGATCTGCTGGAAAATCATGGCCTCCCAAAACAACTGTGGTGTCGGGGAAATAATTCCCCACAGTGCCCACCTCACCCATGGGCGTGCTGACCTCCAAACAATCAGTCAGCAGCACAGGGGTCCGACCCAACTCACCAGCAAACTTCTCCGAAATGGAGTGAGTGGCACCGCATTCAAACAACACACGCACTATCGAACCAGAAACAGAAAGTGTACCTTCCGACACGGTGTTGGAGTCCCTCGCCTCCTCAGCCTTGATGGTGAAGACTCGCTCGGTCTTCCTGCCCTGTCCTGGGGAAACAAAGGATCGACTGCCTCCGTTCTTCCCTGCTACTGGTGGCCCAAACCTCCTGCTAGGCTCACCCTGCAGAGTCGGGCACTCCCGAATGAAGTGGCCCAACTGCCCGCACCCCATGCAAGCTGCGGTGCGCCTGAAGCACTCCTGACCTGGGTGAAACCTCCCACAGAAAGTGCACGCTCCAGACTGACGTGCTACTCCTCCATCAAACCTGGGCCTATTGCCCGGGTTCCCTGCTCCACGGTCGACTGCTCGGCTACCGGTGCTGACTGGTGCCTTCTTCGCCTCCTGAAGACACTCCCTCTGGTCCTGCTCAATGATGGTAGCATGCTTCACCGCATCTGCAAGGGTCTGTGGCATGCTATTGATCACACGTGATTGGAGCGGCTGCCTCAGTCCCTTCACGAACTTCCTCGCCCGCCGCTCAGGGGTCACACAGATCTTTGGGAAGTAACGCTCCAAAGCGTTAAACTTGCTGATGTAACTCGCCAGAGTCATCTCCTTCTGCTCCAGCGACATGAACTCCTCTCTCTTCCGATCCCTGACATGCTGGGGAAAGTACTACTCATGAAACACCTCCAAGAACTCCTCCTAGCTGAAGTCCTCACAGTCCTCAAACATAACCCTGGACGCGGCCCTCCACCAGTTGGCTGCCTTACCATCAAATACATAGGTGGCCAGATCCACCCTCCTCTCAGGTGCAACTCCAATCGCTCGAAAGATCTTCTGCATCTTGAAGACCCAGTCCTCTGCTACCTCCGGAGCACTCCTGCCATTGAAACTCGGTGGGTGTTGACGCAAAAAAAGATCGTGCTCAGCGCCCATCCCACCCTGCACATTCTGGGTTGCCTGACGCTCCAGAAACTTGCCCAACTTGTCCCAGTTGGCGCCCACAGTGGCGTCACTGGCATCGCGGTCACGCGGAGAAGTCACGCGTCTAGGAGGCATCTGACAGAAGAAACAATCATAAACTTCAGCCATGAATGCATGCTAAAAGATAAAATGCATGTGTCCTATTACTACAAGGGTGATTTCATTGGAAACCGCATAGGAATCGACCGCTCTGATACCAAATTGTAACATCCCGAAACAGCGGAAATTAAAAATTATCATGAAGATAACAGAGACCAATAATCAAAAGATGGGACTGTTACTTCTCATAAAACATATAAGCGGTGCACCAAATTACATCAGAGTTTGTCAAAAGCTACATGATTACATCAGATAAAACAAAGGAGATACAAGTAATCATGTCGACCTCCTGGTCCGAACGAGAGGATCCGATCCCAAAATGCGAGTGCCCGCTGATCATCACCCAACTGGACCTACTACTATCCCGAAATAAAACATGCAACAACAATGCCTTAGTTTCCATATGGAAACCCTGTATGCCAAGCTCACCTATATGCATGCAGTAGTACAAATGAACATATTATACTAGTAGCATGTCATGTCATCAACAGTAAGGAAAACAGTTCCCTGAAGGGTAACACAGGACATCAGTCCGACAATGATCATCGGGTCTCCCAAGGAGACCTACCGTAGGCACATACGGTCTAACGGAACATGACGTGACACTCCCCACACGCGGCTACACTAATCATGGGGTTCGGCAAGGAGCATCTGCCAAGTCTGCGCCATAAGAAACAGATCTGTAACTTTGTGGTCGAAACCACACCAACGGAGCCGTCGCTCGGTCGGTCCATCAATCATCATCTCAGTAGGTGCCCATCTGAGGAACATAGCCTGAACAACATCGGCCCATCAATCATCATCACCGGAACAACATCGGAGGCATCACCGGCACACCATCGGTGGTCCAATCAATACGTTCGGCACAACATCGAGCGGGTCCAGACTGAAGTCTGCCAGGTCATCAGGCTCCACGAGCCGTAAACACCAACCGCGTCGCTATAAAAGCAGGGCAGCGCCTCCGTAGCCATCCAGGCCCGGTACTCACCTCACCCAACGACAGTTGCGTGCTCGCACAATCATCATACATTGGGATCAGTGATCCCTCAGGCCTGCTACTCTACAATGAGTCCAATCAACCTATCACATCAACTCACGATCCATACACGAAGGTGACACGTCCTGATTGATTCGTTTTATATTAAACCGCAAGTTCACGACCGCGTTGAAGTGGTGGCAAATACGGGTGGATCCATAGGAAGGTGTGTCGACTTTTGGTTTGTTCGAAGGCGAGTGGGAAAGAAAGGAGAGAAAGGTTGGTTACACTAACTACAATAATCTAAACTAGTAAACTAGGAAAGCTGAAATGAAATCACAAAACAAACTAAACTAAGCAACTAATGAAAGGAGATAAAACTCAGGAATGGAAAACCCCTAAGAGGTGGAGTGTGTGTGTGCACATGAAATAAGTGTGGTGAATGCATACAATAAGCTCAAGTGTGGTTAGTGTTTGTTAATGCATAAGAAGTACCTCATGGCAAGACCTATCATTTTCAACACTAACCTAGGTGATTAATATGAGCAATGCAAGGTTGTTATTAAGAACGTAACGAGCATGGAGTGTACCTAACTATGGAAGAAACCATCAAGTAAAGTTCTTATTAATTCAAGCAAGCATACTAATATCTCTCAGAAACAATAATATCTAGCATTCATACCACCTACATAACATGTACATACATCTACTCCACCCTCAAAGGGGATGGAACTACTCACTAATCATTACACTACCTACATAAACAAAATGAAACATTATACTGAAAGGAAATTTAACTAAGCAAGAAGGGAGCATTAAAGAAGCTTGAAAGGAAAGGAAAGACTAAACTAGCATGCACAAATTCAAAGACAAGATTAAAACAAAATAGAACAATTATTTTATTAACAATGACTCACATTGAAGGTAGTATTCTTCTCCACCTTGAGTTTTGCTTCAAGGATTACTCCTTAGTAGAGAGAATGCCACCAAGCAATGGGTTAGTTTACAATAGAAGGTGAAGAGTTCTATTTATAGCCAAAGAAAAAGGCAATCCGGGACAATCCCCCGATGTGAGACTAAACAAATACCAGAAATGGACTAAATACACACTAATACGCGACCCACCAAAATCTTACCAGATTTGGGCCAAAACAGACCACCAATTAGCGGTCTTGGACCGCCAATTGGCGGTCTATATGGTCCGGATGACGCTGGATTTTATTTTGGGCTTTTCAGGATGTCTTTTTTGGTCTTTGATGCATCTACTTCACTTGTTGGAGCTCCGACCCGAATAGAATTGCCAAAATACTCCACATGACGGTGTAGAGTTTTCTGTTTTGCTCTTTGGTCCTTCGGTCTTACGTTCAGGTCCTTCTCCCTTGCATCTTAGTCCCCAGGTCTCACAATTAAGTCATTTTTCCATGGGTTTGGGTCCTTTTATGCTTCATCTCTTCAAACCTATTTATTTCTGAAATTCAACCATAAAACTCCACACGTAGCATTGCTTAGGTGTAAGATAATGGATATAAGATACAAATATAAGCATGAAATGATGTCAATCACGTCCCGAACACCCACACTCTTCCACACGACGGTCCCTGGGCAGGCACGCGTACGCGTCTACCGTCACCTCCAGGCTCACGCACAAGGCGAGGACACGGGTTTCCGTGGACAGAGTTGGCATCCTAAAAAGGACTGGGAATTCAGTTCTTTGCACAAACGGTCCACCGAAAGAGGCAACCCAGTCGACCGCTTCCTCAAAGGAATCGGTCGACCGAAAGTCTACAACGGTCGAACTCTCTGCGCAAAACCTAAGTCCCAACGGTCGAACAGAGATCTAAAACCGGTTGACCGATACGAGGTCGAAATCCAGAGTCTGGTCAACATCAATTCAATGCTATCGGTCGACCGACTCAGGGGTCTCGGTCGACCGAAAACTCCCAGGGCATCCTAGCAGTTCTAAGTCATAAACGGTCGAACGCATATAAATAATCGGTCGAACTATCATGCATCTCTATTCAGTACACTTACGTTCTGGTCGAACAAACCCAAGGAACCGGTCGACCGAAACACGACAGGCAATCCCGACCCACCAGCACAATGCACAACCGGTCGACCGCCCCAAGGCATCGTTCGACCGGTGAAGGTTAAAATCGGGCAAAATACACTACATTGGTCGACCGTCTGAAGGAATCCGGTCGACCGTTGCTCGTCTTCAACCTTACGCTGGTCAAGGATTTACGCCAAAACTAATCGCCGGAAAGGTCTCCGACCTCCCCCGACCGACCAACACATCCCTCACATGAGGGAGAACAACAAAACACACTAAGAAGTCGGCATACCTCAAGAAAACGACAAAATCCGATGGAGCCTCGCTCGCACAATGTCGCCTCCGATGATCCTCCTCGAACGATCGCCTCCTCGCAACGACCTTCGCACGCCTCACACTGGACAAGCTTCCGCCTCCTCTGTCGCCAGAAAGGAAGGGAAAGGGAGTGAGGTTTGAGTGAATGAAAAGGAAGAAGGAAGGGAGAGAGAGAAGAAAACGTTTTTCTCTTAAACCCCACCCCAAAACCCCATCATCACAGCCACCACCACCCATCACCCTACCCCTCAGGCCACTATTCACGCTCCAACCCATGCAACCCATTATTCACGATCCTTCCCCATGCAAAGCCTCCACTAACCCTGGATTAACCTTAATCAAGGGTTAGGGACATAACACATTGTGTCACTCTGCTTTTTTGTTAACCTACTAGGATAGGGAGCTTTTGGCAGGTAGGTTTTCTGTGGTGCCTGACAAGGAGGCGTTGCTGTATTACCCTCACCCTCACCCTGTTGTTCACCACCATTCCCACTGAGGGGCTGCATAGATGGTGGTGGTGGGGGCAAGGAAATGTGATTGTCAACTTGCTTTCCATTCCTTAAGATTACAATGGAATTGACATGGTGACCAGGTTCCTCCACATGGTTCACTTGCCGCCCCCGAGGTACCACATTCTCATTTTGCATGTGTTGTTGGTACATGCGGGGGTTAGCCTCAGGCTGGCTAGGCAGAGTCCCTCTCTCTCTTTGATGTACAGACTGAGCCAATTGGCCCATCTGAAGCTCTAGAGATTTGATGGTCTGCTGATTTGAAGTGAGAACTTGACTTGTGTTGAACGTTTTAATTAAACCGCAAGTGCATGGCCGCGTTGAAGCGGTGGCAAATACGGGTCGTCCTCACGGAGGTGAGCAGTCTCTCGTATGCACGAAATCAAGTGGCGAAAAAATGGAGAAGAGAGATGATTATGCTACGCTACGCTACACTACACTACGAAGTATGAAATGCGAAAGAAAGCAACAAACGATTAACTAGAACTAAACTAAGAATGAAAGACGAGTGTCGGAATTCAGGAATGGGAAAACCCCTAAGGGGTGGAGTGAGTGCACACATGAAAAGAGGTGGGTGATGAACACATTCTTTAAGCACAAATGAAGGTGGTGTTATCATGCATAGGAAGTGTCTAAATGTTATGGCAAAACCTATCAATCTATTCACCAACCTAGTTGATTAACATTTACATATACAAGTTGTTTATTTCAGAACCTAAACAAGCATGAGAGGTGTCTAATCATTTTGGCAAAACTCATCAAGTTATAAATTCTATCCCAAACAAGCAATCATACATTCATGTTTTATCAACACATTGGGAATAAAGCATTCATTCCATTCTCTAATGCATGTATGAACATCTACTCCACCCCCAAAGGGGATGGAACTACTCACTACACATTACACTAATTATTAAACTAAGCAAGGAAAGCATATTAACTAAGCTACTAAAACTAATGAAAAGAAATTAAACAAAGTAAAGCAAGAAATATGAAACAAAGTAAAACAAGCAAAATGAAACTAATAACATAACAAAGAAACTTTTATTAGCAAATGACTCACATTTCAAGTAGCATCCTCCTACTTTAGTGTGTGCTTCAAGGCCTCACTTCTAGTATGAAGAATAGCCACTCAAAATATTGAGTGATTACAATAGAAGGTGAAGAGTTCTATTTATAGCTATAGAGAAAGAAAATCCGGGACAATCCCTCGATGTGGAACTAAACAAATACCAAAAATGGACTAAATACACACTAATACACGACCCACCAAAATCTTAGCGGATTTGGCCCAAAACAGACCGCCAATAGGTGGTCTTGGACCGCCAATTGGTAGTCTATATGGTTCAGATCTCGCTAAGTTTTGTTCTGGGCTTTTCTGGATGTCTTTGGTGATCTTTGATACATCGACTTTGCTTGTTGGAGCTCCGACCCGACTAGAATTGCCAAAATACTCCCCATGATGGTGTGGAGTATTTTGTTTTGCTCTTTGGTCCTTCGGTCTTACGTTCAGGTCCTTCTCCCTTGCATCATAGTCCCCAGATCTCACAATTCAGTCTTTTTCCCATCTTTTGGGTCCTTTTATGCTTCATCTCTTCAAACCTATTTATTCCTGAAAACTAAACATAAAACTCGTTACATAGCATTGTTTAGGTAAAAGATAATGGATATAAGATACAAATATAAGCATGAAATGAAGTCAATCAACTTGTGGTTGACATAAAAAAAATCATTGAGTTTTCAAGTCCATGAGTCATGGTCTCAAGCGAATTGAATTGGGTTTCCATATTATTGGAATTTGGGAAACCCGATTGATTGGTGATTTGAGCTTGGGGTGGCTGATAAGATTGTGCATGCATGAGAGGTTGATATGATTGGTTAGGTGATCGAGAGGAGTTTGACGGACCACCCGGGGCATTATTTTGGTTCCATGAAAAAATGGGGTGGTTCCTCCATCCAGGATTATAAGATGATGAGTATGGGTCATTCCTAGATCTGTCATAGATTGCGTTGACATGTTCCATCTCAAGAGGAATGGACGCACACTCTCTTTTCTACATGACCTATCCTACGACATGAATGACAGGGAATTGGACCATATGTAAACATGTGAGGTGCACCTTGTTCGTTTTGGATCTCAATCGAATCCATACGGCCCATTAAGGCCGCCATGCGGGCCTCGGTGGCCGTAGTGGTATCGACAGCAAATGCGGCACCCGATCTAGTCGAGTTTGCAATCCCGATCCTCGCTCCTATGCTGGATGATGCATGTGGTTCCCTCACACTCTCCCATTTCATGGTTTTCTCAGTGAGGTCTTCTAGGAAAGCCCATGCCTCCCTTTCATCCTTTCCTAAGAACTCTCCTTGACACATGGACTCAAGGAGCATTCGGGACGGGATGTGAAGACCTTCATAAACAATCTGACACAGGCGCCACAACTCGATGCCATGGTGAGGGCATGAGGATAGTAGCTCATTGAACCTATCTAAGTATGCTTGGAATGATTCGGTCTCATGTTGATAGAAGGAATTGATTTCGCTCCTCAATTTTTGAGTCCGATGATTTGGAAAGTACTTTTTGAGAAATGCAGATTGAAATTCATACCAAGTCCTAAAGGCATTCGCATGGTTGCTGTACAACGACTTCTTGGCAGCATCCTTTAGTGCAAAAGGGACTAGCCTAAGATGGATGGAGTCTATGCTAAGTTGTTGCAGCTTGACCGTAGCACAGACCTCCTCAAATTCCCTGAGAAAGATATAGGGGTCACCATTCCCAGTGAAGTGAGGGAGCATGGAAATAAACTGAGGCTTAACCTCAAAGTGGTTCCCATTTGCCTTTGGCAAAACAATGCATGAGGGTAGAGCAGTACGGCTCGGGTAGCATCGATCACGTAGAGGTATGGGAGCCACAACAGGAAGAACATGTGGTACAGGTCGGTCCATCAACTGCACCTCCTCGCGGAAATGAGCATCCATTGAACCTGGACTATGTGCGACACGAGAGGAGGGAGGCGTCGAGAAATCGACTACCGAAGCAGGGTTGACGACACGCCTCGTCAAATAGCCACTCTCGTCTCGTGCCCACTAAAGCATGTACAAAGGTGCACGCACACAACCCAAAACCATTTTTTAACAAAGAATGTGCGTAGAGGAGAAGACGGGGGGACACAGGAGAGGAAGAATGACTTAGGAGAGAAGGTAAGAAGTCCTTATGCTATGGCGGGTGGGTAAAGGTAGAAGCACACAAGCAAACAAGGCTCAAACAGTCCTAAGGTCGCTATAGGTCCTTACAGCAAGACGATGCCTAACTGCGAAGTCACACGGCCTCAACAAGCCTCACCTCCCTACGACGAGGACCACAAAGCCCAGCAAGTCAGTCAAGATCTGGAGATCTCGTCTCTCCTACTATCGACAGAGTGGGCAACGCCAATCAGGCCATGACGGTCGGGACCAGATCACTCTCCTAATGCGCCCGAAATCCTTAGGGCCAATGTCTACTTGATTTTAAAAATTAGGGTCTTGATTAGTATCGTTTTTGGGGCGAAGGAAAGGGTGATGAAATCCCCCACCTTATCTTATATGGGACAACCCCTCCTTAGTAGTGTTTTGGAGTCCTAGTCTAACAATCAACTCTCCAAACAAACGCTCAAACGCTCAACTCACACTTGTTGCAATGCACTTCCTACTAACTAATGCATGTTCATACAAAATGCATGAATGAAGAGAAGGAAATGCGTACCTCACGCCATCACTCAGCAACTGAAAGTAAAGCTAAAAGAAAATACAATCTACGTGCCTAAGTCGAGCACATGATGCATGACCTAAACAAGAAATAATGCATAATCTTTTCCTTTGGGTTTCAAGGTCCAAGTTGCTTAAAGGGAGTTTAATTATTGATCTGGGAACAAACTATAACTCAAAACATGCCAAATTGAGTCCCATATCACTATAGCCAACAATACCACAGGACAAAGAAAAAAGAAAGGATACAGAGCTCACCAGACCACCAGTTGGCGGTCTTAGGCCGCTGATTGGTGATCTATGCTGCTCTATTTGGCATCAAATTTTTCCTGGTTCTTTCCCTTGGTCCTCAGAGTCTCCTGGAACAAATAAAACTACAAAACAAAAATTAAATCCACTTCAATCGTCCAAACCAGAGTCGGGACTGGCACCTCCCCGGCAACGGCGCCAAAAACTTGTTTAATTGTTTTAAAAACCGCAAGTGTGTGGCCGCGTTGAAGCGGTGGCAAGTACGGGTCGATCCACAAGGAGGTGTGTAGACTCTGGTTTGTTCGAAGGCAAGTGGGAAAAAAGGGAAGAAGTTGTGATTACACTAAACTAGACTAATTACACTAAACGAGTAAGCATCAAACAAGGAAAATGAAAGCAAGGGAAATTGAAAGCCGGAAATCAGAAATGGAAAACCCCTAAGGGGTGGAGTGTGTGCACACATGTAAAAAGATGGTGAAGAATGCATTCTATAGGCACAAATGTAGGTATTGTTTTCATGCATAGGAAGTGTCAATGGTTATGGCAAAACCTATCAATCCATTCACTAACCTAGTTGATTAACATTCACATACACAAACTAGTTATTTCAGAACCTAAACAAGAATGGGAGGTGTCTAAGATGTGTGGCAAAACCCATCAAGTGTAGTATTCTACTCTAACAAGCAAGCATACATTCGCATTTATCAACACAATCAAAATATAAAGCATTCATATCCATTCTTTAATGCATGTATGAACATCATCTCCACCTCTAAAGGGGGATAGATCTACTCACTACACATTACTCTAACAATTAAACTAAAAAAGAAACGAAACATTCTAACTACTTTAGCCTAGAATCAAAGAAATAAAACTAAGCTAAGCATCCATAAAGAAACAACATAAGAACAAAATAATGAAAAATTTATTTTATTAGATGACTCACATTGAAGGTAGCATTCTTCTCCACCTTGAGATTTTGCTCCAGGGCTTACTCCAAGTAGAGAGAATTCCACCAAGCAATGGGTATTTACAATAGAAGGTGAAGAGTTCTATTTATAGCCATAGAAAAAGGTAATCCGAGACAATCCCCCGGTATAGGACTAAACCAATACCAAATATAGACTAAATACGCTTTAATACACAACCCACAAAAATCTCTGTGGATCCGGAGCAACCCGGACCGCGAATTAGCGGTTCCAGACCGCCAATTGCCGGTCTACAAGCTCCGGATCGGTATGGGCTTTCCTCTGGGCTTTCCATTATGGTTTTGTCTTTGATGCATTTACTTGACCTTTTGGAGCTCCGACCCGAATCGAATTGCCAAAATACTCCCCATGATGGTGTGAAGTATTCTTGTTTGCTCATTGGTCCTTCGATCTTACGTTCAGGTCCTTTGATCTTGCATTTTAGTCCTTGAGTCTCTCAACTCAGTCCTTTTTCAATCTTTTAGGTTCTTTTATGCCTCTTCTCTTCAAACCGATTTATTTCTGAAATTTAAACATAAAACTCATCACGTAGCATTGTTTAGGTGAATGATAATGGATATAAGATACAAATATAAGCATGAAATGATGTCAATCCGTCTAATAAAGGAGGTGAACCCGGATGTGGTGTGCCTTGTGGAACATAAGGTGAAGCTTAAGAAGATTGAGCGCTTCAAAAGAGCGATGTGGCCTAGTGCTTGGGTCTCAAATAGTTTGGTTATTGACTCTGGGCGAATTTTGGTACTTTGGAATGACCAAATAATGGATATGAGTGTTACTTTTGAAACATCACAACTATTACATTTCAAGGCATGTCAGATGAGAAATGGGCTCGAATTCGACCTCACGGTTGTCTATGGTGATAATGGGCATGTGGATCGACGTCATTTCTGGAGTGACCTTCTCCAAGTAGCACCACCCGCACCTAGGCCGTGGATGGTGGAGGGGACTTCAATTGCATTCGGAGGGCGAGTGAAAAGAGAGGAGGGGCTGCTAGAAATGAGGCTGCTATGGTGGAGTTTAATGATTGTATTGATGCCCTTGAACTCCTTGAGATGCCATCCACCAGTGGGGAGTTTACGTGGTCGAACTCTTCCAAAGGAAGTGCATGTATTGAGACAAAGATTGACCGGATTTTGATTAATAGTGAGTGGCTTTAGTTGTTCCCGGAATCCTACTATCTTGTGGGTGCAAAGGATTTGAGTGATCACACAATGCTTATCATGAAGACGGAAGTCGATGCAAGGTGGAAAAAGAAGATGTTTCGATTTAAAAATCATTGGGCTGACCATGAGGACTTTCGTGGAGTGGTAGGAAGAGCTTAGTCCACTTACATGAGGGGGACTCCTATGTTTCGGGTGGGAGCAAAACTACAAGTAAAGAAGACACTTGTTCGGTGGAGTGGTGATTGATCTCGTTTTATATTTAACCGCAAGTGCACGGCCGCGTTGAAGCGGTGGCAAATACGGGTCGTCCACTGGGAGGTGTGTCGACACTTGGTTTGTGCGAAGGCGAGAGGTAAAGAAAGGGAAGAAATGTTGGTTACACTAAACTACACTAAAACGCAAATGGAAATGGAAGAAAAGCAAGAAAACTAAACCCCAAAGGGGGTAGAGAAATAATGTGAACATAAAGAAGTGTGTGTGTGTTCATTAAGCTCCTCACAACATGTAGTGCATGAAATCATAAAACTACATCCAACTTTGCCTCTACATGAATTAAGATAAGACTACATCATTAAAACATACAAGACAATAATTGGAATGAAGCTACATGAACTCAAGTATAAAGACTATACCCTACTATGCCTCTACATGAATTAAGATTTCACTACATCATTAAAACATACAAGACATTAGCTAAGGTAAAGGCAACAAGAGCACATACACTACAAATTGTGTTTCCAACATTAACTTCATCCATATCCTAACCTTATCATTCCCCATAAAATAGGTCCACTAATCAAAGCATAAGCTAAGCTTCATTCAAGAGCATTAGCCTATCAAAGATAAGAGTGGAGACCCATTAGATGGTTATGGAAATCATATAAAGCTCAAGGGATAAAAATAACACACACTTAATACACTACATGATTATATCACATATTTCTCCACCCCCCAAATGGGGATGGAACTACTCACTACTCATTACACTACTGATTAGACTAAGCAAAGAAAGCATAATACTGAAATGAAAGTTAACTAAGAAGGCAAGAAGCATTAAAGAAACATAAAAGGAAAGGAAAGACTAAACAAACATGCACAAATTAAAAGACAAGATTTAAAGAAACTAGAAGAATTATTTTATTAACAAAATGACTCACATTGAAGGTAGCATTCTTCTCCACCTTGAGTTTTTGCTTCAAGGCTCACTCCTTAGTAGAGAGAATGCCACCAAGCAATGGGTAATTACAATGGAAGGTGAAGAGTTCTATTTATAGGCATGGAAAAAGCTAATCCGGGACAATCCCCCGATGTGGGACTAAACCAATACCACAAATACACTAAGAATACACTAATACACGTGCTACAGAAAATTGGACGGATCCTGGGCTAAATGGACCGCCAATTAGCGGTTCCAGACCGCCAATTGGCGGCCTATAAAGCTTGGATCCGTCTGGTTTTCTTTGTGGGCTTTTCTTGAAGTGTTTCTTGGTCTTAGATGCATCTGGTTGGTTTAGTGGAGCTCCGACCCGAATCGAATTGACAAAATACTCCTCATGATGGTGTGGAGTTTCCTGTTTTGCTCTTAGGTCCTTCTGTCTTACGATCAGGTCCTTCCCCCTTGCATCTTGGTCCCCAGGTCTCACAATTAGGTCCTTTTTTCCTGCTTTTGGGTCCTTTCATGGCTCTTCTCTTCAAACCTCTTTATTTCTGAAAACTAAACATAAAACTCGTCACATAGCATTGCTTAGGTGTAAGATAATGGATATAAGGAACAAATATAAGCATGAAATGATGTCAATCAAGTGGCTCAACTTTTGGGAACGTTACGCACAAGGTGGGAGAGGCTCGTGTTGCGCTCGAGGAAGTGAGGAGACAACGGCTTGCCAATCCTCTTGATGCTGGCCTCTCCCTTGCGGAAGGGGCTGCAAAGGACTCTCTTGCTCGAACTCTTGCTTGGGAGGAGTCTATTATTCGACAAAAATTAAGGGTGAATTGGTTAAAGGGGGGGACTGAAACACTAGATTTTTCCATGCACACCTTCGAGTGAGGAGAGCCACCAACCAAGTGAGATGAGTGTGTGAGGGTGCCACCATCGTGGAAGAGGAGGGAGAGATTCGGGACGCCTTCCCACGTTTTTACACTAACTTGTTTGCTAATGATTTGCAGGTGATCACCATTCCCCCCTCCCTCTCTTTACCACAACTCCTTCCGATGGAGGGGGCCGAGCTGTTGCATGTGCTTGACATGAAAGAGTTGGAGGATGTAGTGCTGAACGCAAACGTAGATAAAGCGCCGAGACCCGATGGTTTCAATGCCAAATTCTTCAAAGCTGCGTGGGAGCTCATCAAGAGGGACATGTTTAAGGCCATACATTCTTGTATGGATAGCGGGAAGGTGCTCGCCCAATGGAACTCCACATCACTTACGCTCATCCCTAAGAAGAAAGCTCAGGTCTCGGTAGAGGACTATAGACCCATAGCGTTGTGCAACATGACGTATAGATTCACATCCAAGGTGCTTGCAAACCGTTTAAAGGGGCTGCTGCCACGTCTTATTGGAGAAAATCAAAGTGCTTTTTTCAAAGGACTGCGGATTGGGGACAACATTCTCCTTGCACATGAGCTTGGTCATAACCTCCACCTCGACAAAGGAAGGGGAAGAATGTGTATCAAGTTTGATATCTGGAAAGCATATGATTCCATATCATGGACGTTCTTGGATGGAGTCTTGGAATGATTTGGTTTTCCGGTTAAGTGGAGATGACTCATCATGAATTGTGTTCGGGCCTCGTTTGTGGTGACGATGATTGGTGCAAACTCCTCCCCTTTCATGGCCAGCAATGGATTGAGACAAGGTGATCCTTTGGCTCCCTACTTCTTTGTTATGTGTATGGAAGTTTTGAGTGAGATGCTGAAGAAGGCAGTTATAGATGGACACATTCAGCCGCTTACTTGTGGAGATATTACCGTATCGCACATCCTATTTGCTGATGACGTCCTCTTGTTTGCGAAAGCAACAAAAGAGAATGCAAGGGCAATTAGAGGTGTACTCAAGGAATTCATGTCTTGCTCAGGGCTGAGATTTAGTGTGTCAAAAAGACAAATATTTATGGGAGGTGAAGCATGGCATGGTGCATGGATTGCAACACACCTTCGTATGGAGCGAAAGGATTTCCCCGTCACCTATCTTTGGTTGCCTTTGTTTTCCGAAAGGATGGGGAAAATCCATTGCACGACACTTGTGAACAAGGTAAAAGCACGACTTAGCACATGACAACAAAACTTCTTATCCATTGCGGGAAGGGTGGAACTTGTAAGGAGTGTTCTTGTGTCCCTTAGTGTGTATTGGACTTCGGCTTTCCTCATTCCTCGAAAAACCTTGCAAGAGATTGAGAATCTTATGTTTCACTTTATTTGGGGAGGTCCAAGGAAGTGGCTGCGGTAGCTTGGAGAGATATATGCACACAAAAGGATGAAGGTGGACTTGGTCTCAAACGCCTATCAGACTGGAATGATGTAGGTCTATTATGCTTATTTTGGCTTGTGGTGGCAGAAGAAACTCCATTTGGGTCAAGTGTGTGCGCCGGAAATACTTGAAGAACTAGTCCATTTGGCTTGCACGACCCCCACCCACCTCTTCTTGGGCTTCGAAGGGGCTTCTTAGAGTCCGAGACATAGCGAGACGGCATATCCAATATGAGGTGGGCAATGGCGAAGAGATCTGGTTCTTCCAATATCCTTGGTGTGGACAGACAATCCAATGTGAAAGTTGGGGGAATGATTACATTATGAGTTGGGAGTGCCTTGGGACACGAAAGTCTCATATTTTATCAAATAAGGAGTGTGGATGCTACCCTTCCCCCCCAAGATCTACCTTGATGGAGAAATTCACTTGAGGATAGCAAACACTCGAATCCATGGAGGTGTGGACCAGACAAAGAGACTAGACGGCAAGGGTATCGTGCTTGGTATAAAAGAGGTGTGGGCATGGGTAAAGCCACCAGGAAACAAGGTTGCGTAGGCTGGTATGGTGTGACACAAGCACACCATTCCTAAGTACGCACTCGCGGCTTGGAGGGCTTTGAGGGTCCGCTTACTCACCAAGAAACTTATGAATCAATGCGGAGCAAAGCACAACCCGGTTTGCAGCCTTTGTGAAAGGGACGAGGAGGACATGGAGCACCTCTTCTGGGGGTGCACGTTTATCAAGGAGGTTTGGGTAGCTGATGAGAATTAAATTTATACCGCAAGTGCACGGCGTCTATGAAGACGTGGCAAGTACGGGTCGAACACAAGGAGGGAGAGATTTCGTTATTTTTGTTATTTTCGATTAGGGGAAGAAGGGAGAGAAGAATTAATTTGGGTTTTTGGGATTTTTGGATTAATTATCTAAAGTACGAAACAAAAGCAATTAGAACTAAAACAAGAATAAAGATGGAGAATTTCGTCGGGTGGAGGTCTAGACTTAGGTTTAGATTGGAGAATGGAGAAACTTGAAATAAATCATGTTAGTTATGAAGCATTACAAGATAAATGATTTAACATGAACTCAAGTAATCAAAATATACTAATCACGAACTTAAAACAATAACATGCATTCATCTTCTCTACCCCTAATTCCATCACCTCCACCCTTTGGAAAGAGTTAGAAACTCATGGAGGGAGGAAGAAGAAGGGATCCTAGAGACATTAAGAAAAGAAAATTAAAACAAAATAAAACAGAATTTTATTACTAATGATCCAAGACCAAAGGTTCAAAGATGTGTTACATTCGTCCTACAGGGCTATTTATAGCCGATACAGGGGATACCAATACATAAAAGGATAGTACACGCGTCAACCCAACACTGGACAAAATTGGAGCACACAGATCCTCACTGGTGCGGCGAAATCGCCGCACAATGCATGGGAGATGCGGCGGAATCGCCGCCCAAGTCAAGGATTTCGCCCCCGGATTTCTGTGGTGCGTTTATGGCATCATTTGATCTTTATTTGCGCGTCTGGATGGATTCTTTCCATTCTTTTAAACTCCGGATTAATTCCTTCCATTGTTGGAGATTTATATTTGACTTTTCTTTTGACCTTTCCAACAAAATACTTTGATCCTTTTCTTTTGCAATCAGGTCCTTGGTATTTTGCAATTAAGTCCTTGACCTTTTTGTAATTAGCTCCTTGAATGCTTTTATGCTTGGATGCATTTCCATTTGAAACCTGATAAACTTGAATTCGGTCTTTATGATAGAAATGAATCTTTTGCACACGCTTATGCTCGGAATGTGGGTAATTTGCATCCAGGTCCCTGTATTCTGTAAATACGACTAAACACATACCTTAATAGCATTTATTGATATAAAAGTAATCTAAATGAAAGACATATGATGCAATGTATGCAATGCATCAAATACCCCCACACCTAGATTTTGCTAGTCCCTAGCAAAACAAAATATAAGAAAATGAAAACAGGGAAATCCTAACTCACTTTCGTAGGAATCACGGTTGCACTTAGCATGTGCAACAAGCCTTCAAACCTCTTTGTTGCCAAGGAGGAGGAGTGTTGTCTCCTGAGGGTTTTCAGCGGATATACCCACAAAATCCTATCAACATTTCATTAATAGTTCTCAATATCCCTACCTCAACCTTATACATCTTACTGAAAATTCTTGCATGCTCATTATATAAATCTAACTCATTAAAAATATGACTTGGTCTTTATTCCTCCAACATTCACACCACTAACCCTTCTAAACATGTTATTACTTCAATTATTTTGCACGCCTCCCCTGGTGGTGAAGTATCATTTGGATCAACCATGGCATGGATCATTCTTTTAGCTTTGGGCCTTGAGTATCTTAAAGTATTTTTTTTCTTTTCCGTGATTCAACACATTTGCTTTTCCTTTTTGACACTTATACCCTTTTTGCATTCGTGTAGCGAGTTTGGTCGATAATCCCGAGCTGGCAGACTCAAGTTACCGGGTTTCAAGATACCCCTACGGACCAGTGACTCGAAGGCTTGGGCTTTTGTAATCATTTTGCAAAATGTGTTTTCCTCACTTTATTTTTTTATTTTATTTTACTTTTATTTTCCTCAAGGCTTAATTGCTATTAGAAGTCCACACTTCCCGGTATATTTTCCTCAACCTCTGCTTTTTATCAACCACTTCAAAGATTTGATTCATCCAATTTAAGTGCATACATGTCTTACAAGGGTCATGGGTTATTTCTTTGGAACTTAGATTTATGTCATAATTTCTACAAGCAGAACTATATAATAAGGAACAAAAACTCAATGCAATTTGTACACGGGTTTTGGCAGTTCAATCTTAAGCTATGTCATGGAATATTGAATTTTTTTTTTTTTTTAAAATAAAGCAGAACAGAAAATCAAATAGATAGATATGTACATATATAAACACCCCCCCACACCTAAATCATGCATTGTCCTCAATGTATGCATAGATAAAATAAATGCACTTATTACCTGAGTCGGCTTGCGGTAGAGGGGTTGAGTTTGCTCAAAGTCAACCATAATCAGAACTGGATTGAATGACACCATGTTGGTGCATGTATCCAGTTGAATTGTTCCCCATGTTGACTTGAGGAAAAGATTCCACTCTTCTCACTTGAATTGGTTCGCTTGTTTGCTCGAGTGATGGTGGTTGGGTAAATGAATTACTCCCTTTTTTCTTACTTCCTTTTTGCTTATGTGATGATTTATTTGATTCAGAATTCTGATAAATACGTGCTCTCATCACAACATCACTTGGGTTGCATATTAGTTCTGGCTCATTATCAATATGGAAGATATTAACTTCTGCTTTTAAGTTCCCGAAAGATAATTGCATGAGCCCATTTCGACAGTTTATTAATGCTTCCGAAGTGGCTAAAAAGGGTCTACCTAAAATTACAGGGATTTGTCGATTAGGATTTACAACAGGTTCAGTATCAAGTACGACAAAATCCACAGGGTAAATGAAGTCACCAACCTTAATCAAAACGTCCTCTACTATACCTCTCGGTTTCTTAACAGAACAATCAGCGAATTGGAGGGTTGTCCTAGAGGGTTTCAGTGGACCAAGGTTGAGTTGCTCGTAGACAGAAAATGGGAGCAAGTTAACGCTTGCACCAAGGTCTAGAAGGGCTTTATTGATAAACGTATCTCCTATTGAACATGAAATTGTGGGACACCCCGGGTCCTTATATTTTATAGGAGATGTGTTGGAAAGAATTGAGCATATGTTTGCAGTTAAAAATGCCTTCTTTGGTACATTCGTTTTTCTCTTCTTAGTGCACAAATCTTTTAAGAATTTAGCATAAGCAGGTATTTGTTGAATCATGTCTAAGAGTGGAATGTTTACCTTAACTTGCTTAAATACTTCCAAGATTTTCTCTATTTGTGCACTAGAGTTCTTTTTGAGTCTATTGGGAAATGGGGCTTTAGGCACATAGACTCGCTCAGGTTCAGGTTGAGCTACAGGTTCAGGTTGGGTAGGTGGATTGGGCTTTTCAATTTGGACGTCGGGTTCAATGGTCAAGTCATATGTGGGTGCTTGATGGCTAGATTGATTAGTCATTCTCGGGTTTACCACATTATTGTCAATTTGTCTTCCGGACCGTAATGATACTACATCATTGATTTGTTGGAACGGTCCTTCCTCATTAACCATTTGAACCGGTCTAGGGTTGTTAGTTCCTGAAGGTGGTTGATAAGATTGATATTGATTATTAGTTCTGGGGTTTACCTCAGGTTGACTTGGAAATTGGCCCTTTTCTCTTTCACCTATTATCTGTGCTAATTGGCTGACCTGTGTCTCTAGCCTTTGGAATGATTGGTTGGTTGTTTGTATAAAAGTTGTCATTAAAGTTTCTAATTTTGTCAACCTAACCTCATGATTTCCATTGTTATTACCCCCAGATGATGTATTATTTTGGTTATATGGGGTTTGTTGTTGTCTAGGAGGTTGTCCTTGTTGGGTCCACGAAAAATTGGGATGATTACGCCAACCTGGGTTATAGGTTGATGCGTAAGGATCATTTCTAGAATTGTTAAATGTGGCATTAACATGTTCCAGGTTCACACAGTCCTCTATTAAATGACCAGTCTGACCACATCTAGAGCAAGGAATAGACAAGGGTTGATTCATTCGGGGTTGATTTTGTAGCTCTAGACTTTCCATTCTACGCATTAGGGTAGCTAGTTTTGCCTCAGCCGCTATGTTGGAGTCTATAGCTAAGACACCTGGTCGGAGTTGACTCGCTATTCTAGATCCAATACTCGGGTTGATGGGTGTTCTAGCATTGTCCCATTGCATACTATTTTCAGCTAAATCCTCAAGAAAAGTCCAGGCATCATTTTCATTTTTGGACATAAAGTTCCCTTGGCTCACAGATTCTAGCATAACCCTAGATGTGGGTGTCAATCCCTCATAAATAATTTGGCATAATTGCCACTTCGGAATTCCGTGATGAGGGCATTGGGTCAAGACACTCTTAAATCTCTCAAGATAGGAATAGAACGGCTCGCTCTCAGATTGAACGAATGCAACAATTTCATTCCTAATCTTCATAGTCTTATGGTTGGGGAAATATTTTTTTAGGAAAACTTGAACAAATTCGGCCCAACTTCTAATAGATCTTTCGGCTAGACTATATAGCCATTTCTTAGCGTCGTCTTTCAGTGCTTGAGGCACGAATTTCAGACGCACTGCCTCTTCAGGGATATGCTGGTATTGCATAAGAGAGCAGATTTCCTCAAATTCTCTAAGGAAGAGATATGGATCTTCCCTAGAGGTGAACTTAGGCAGCATACTCATGTATTGTGCCTTAAGTTCGAAGTCGCGACCCGGTATGGTGGGCATGACGATGCACGATGGCTGAGCAGCCATCGTTGGGTAGCACCGATCCCTCAGAGTTATAGGTTGTGCAACAGGCGGGTCCACTACGTTCTCACCCATTGGATCCGGGTGAGGTGGTGCAACAGATGGGTTGGGGTTAAGCTCTAGACTGGAATCCAGATGAACTCGTGAGAGTCGATTGCTTAAATCCCGCACCCAAATCTGAGTGCACCGGTTTGAATTAATTTTTGAATTTGAATTCGAAATTTAAATTTCAAATTCAATTCCAAGAATCAATTACTCTTTTTTTTTTTTGAATTTTTGAATTTTAATTTTTTTTTGTTTTGTTTTTTTTTTGTTTTTTTGTTTTTTTTAAAGGAAACAAACAATAGAAAGGTAAGGATGAGAAGGGAAAGAAGACTCAGACGAGAAGGGAAACTTAACTCTAAAGGATAAAAATTAGGGTTGGTCAGAAATTTCCTGAACAAGCACGGTCAAAACAATCCTAGACCTAGTGTCACTTAGATCTAGACGACTCCTAACTGGTTGAGTCGAATTGATTTGCTTGATTCACCTCCCTCACCAATCAAACCAAGTTGGCCAGTTAGTGTATAGCTAGTGGGGGCGCTTCCGACAGAGTCGGTGCCAATTAGACAACCACGTCGCTTGGAAGACTTTCGTCGACACAAAAACACTTTCTAGACACCAAATTGAATTCAATTAGCTTCAGGTCATAGCAAGTCAAACCAATCTCCTCCTTAATTGAGTCCGAGTCCTTAGGGGCCAATGTCTAATTGATTTTAAATTTTAGGCTTAGGCGACACTTCAGGATTGTGGTTTGTGGGCTACGGGAGGGTGATGAAATCCCCACCGTATCTTTTCCTACGGAGTTGCCCTTAAGATAGTTTAACTTAAATCTAGCAAAGATAGTCAAACAATGGTCCTTTTAATGGGGGCAATTGCAAGGTTGTATTCAACTAAATTATATGCTCTAATGCAATCGATAAAAACCTCGATACGTACCTTGCCTCCAGCAATCTTCAACAAGTATTAATTTGCAAGAATTTAACATGAATAATGCAAGCAAAACATTATATGATGCATGCACTAAGGACTTTCTAATTTTGCCAATTTTAGGTCAGAGTTGAATTATTGCCAATTATGGAATTGTAACCCTAGCACGTGCAATTCTACGAAAGGAAACTTTTCAATTATTCAGATTTTACGAGAAAGGCAAGAAAAGTTACCTCCGCAATGCTCAGTCGGGTTTGCCGCCCGCTCTCGGAGATTCCAGTAGCTCAATGCGACCACCCAGAGATGCCGACGACCCCAGAGAAAAATGAAGACCAGAGCCCTAGCTTGTGCGGTGATTCCGCCGCAAGTCCTCTTGAAGATGCGGCGATTCCGCCGCCCAAGTGTCTCAGAACGCTCCCGGATTTCGCCGCGCGCTCTGTTGTCTCCTGCTACACAAATTCAAATACTTAGATCGCGCACAAGGTAGACAGGATAAAATCGAAAACACAAAAACACAAAAATCTGCGTCGCCTCCCCGGCAACGGCGCCAAAAACTTGATGAGAATTAAATTTATACCGCAAGTGCACGGCGTCTATGAAGACGTGGCAAGTACGGGTCGAACACAAGGAGGGAGAGATTTCGTTATTTTTGTTATTTTCGATTAGGGGAAGAAGGGAGAGAAGAATTAATTTGGGTTTTTGGGATTTTTGGATTAATTATCTAAAGTACGAAACAAAAGCAATTTGAACTAAAACAAGAAATAAGAAGAGAAATCCGTTGGGTGGAGGTCTAGACTTAGGTTTAGATTGGAGAATGGAGAAACTTGAAATAAATCATGTTAGTTATGAAGCATTACAAGATAAATGATTTAACATAAACTCAAGTAATCAAAATATACTAATCATGAACTTAAAACAATAACATGCATTCATCTTCTCTACCCCTAATTCCATCACCTCCACCCTTTGGAAAGAGTTAGAAACTCATGGAGGGAGGAAGAAGAAGGGATCCTAGAGACATTAAGAAAAGAAAATTAAAACAAAATAAAACAGAATTTTATTACTAATGATCCAAGACCAAAGGTTCAAAGATGTGTTACATTCGTCCTACATGGCTATTTATAGCCGATACAGGGGATACCAATACATAAAAGGATAGTACACGCGTCAACCCAACACTGGACAAAATTGGAGCACACAGATCCTCACTGGTGCGGCGAAATCGCCGCACAATGCATGGGAGATGCGGCGGAATCGCCGCCCAAGTCAAGGATTTCGCCCCCGGATTTCTGTGGTGCGTTTATGGCATCATTTGATCTTTATTTGCGCGTCTGGATGGATTCTTTCCATTCTTTTAAACTCCGGATTAATTCCTTCCATTGTTGGAGATTTATATTTGACTTTTCTTTTGACCTTTCCAACAAAATACTTTGATCCTTTTCTTTTGCAATCAGGTCCTTGGTATTTTGCAATTAAGTCCTTGACCTTTTTGTAATTAGCTCCTTGAATGCTTTTATGCTTGGATGCATTTCCATTTGAAACCTGATAAACTTGAATTCGGTCTTTATGATAGAAATGAATCTTTTGCACACGTTTATGCTCGGAATGTGGGTAATTTGCATCCAGGTCCCTGTATTCTGTAAATACGACTAAACACATACCTTAATAGCATTTATTGATATAAAAGTAATCTAAATGAAAGACATATGATGCAATGTATGCAATGCATCAGTAGCCCTTCTACATCTACTGAAGCTTAGTCATCGACATGCACGGTCTTTAGAAGGAGAGGCGATACGACTCTCACACGCGCGTTCTAGCCGGCTTTGAAATGTGGTAAGGAGATGGGACTTTAATGCCATGATACACGAGTGTTGGCTTGAACGGAATCCCAGAATCTTCGAGGGAGAAAAAGCATTACCGAAAGACATAGTGGTTGCCATCAAAGACATTATTCATTGCCTATGGGATAGGGTGAAGAATCTTGCGAAGAATGATGAGGAGGAGCATGATTTCCAGATCACGTGGAGTTAGGAGTTAGTGTTACTGTTGGTTGACATTTTGTGTATGAAGGAAATATTGCCTATACTTACTGCTTTTCAGCTTTCTACTTTCATGTATTAGTAGGGTAGAGGCCGGGTATGTATGTAGTATACCCCGCGCACTTATCTTCTGATTTTTTTGGTAGGTTGTAGACATTACTTAGTTAATATATTTCGAGGCTAAGCCTCCCTTTTGCCTTGCAAAAAAATCCAGCCCATGATCAACATTATTCTCTTAATAATTCTGGCAAAATCGTGCTGAACGGTCGACTGATTGGCAATTAATCGTGGTTTCGGTGGACCATGAAACACAATGGTCGACCCATCACACACTCCCAAAGCTAATGTGATATTTCGGTCTAACAGAACACACAAACGGTCGACCGATTCTACACGAGAAACGACTACTGGACGTTTTCAGTCGAACTGAGTCTCAAGTCGGTCGACCCATTCCCACCAAGAAAAATTCGAGGAAGTTCTTGGTGGTTTTTGGTCGAACCACGACTTCCACCGTCGACCGATCAATCCCAGAGAAAGTTCCTACAATATTTTGGTCGACCGACATGTCATCCGGTCGACCGTTCTCACAGGCAACAACTACTATGAATTTTCGGTCAACTAGTCTCTGAAAACGTTCGACCGTTTTGTCCGATTTTTGCCTTTATCAAATTTTGGATTTATCTCCAACAAAATTTGATCTTTGGGATTCTTAGCAAATTCATATATCATGTAATATATTTTCCTATGTAATGTCAAACTATTACACCCCATAATACATACATCTCATATGAATTTATTCATGATTCTAATTATGTTATTTTCACAACATATTGATTTTATCGATTCACCACATGAATCCTATTTCACACAAAATCTGATACATTATATGAACATAAAACCAAGCTTCTTGTTTCCCAATTTTGTGGTGTTACCTATAGGAGGATCTAAGCTAGATTGACAGTGATATTAAACACTTAATACCATAAACTATAAGTGGTATCTAGCTACACATTATAGTTACCCAATCAGCATAGATGTCTTGTTCACTCGAACCAAACAAGATCCATTTAGTGATGTAGGAACACCACTTGTGTTTATCCCTTCCCTCATGATATTAAGAATATGTACAAATTAGAAATGTGTCACCTTTGTATTAAATATTCATTTCTAGATCTCTTAAGCTAATTATAAATATGTAACTTAACACAAGTCACATTGTGCACATTATAATTTTGCTTTATCAAAGGGCCCACTAATATTATCACTCAAACTAAGAGGGGCAATGATAATCTTTTGAGTAGCTATCTTTTCAGCATAAGTCATGTTCAACCAACTATCACCTTTGTCACTATACTCATTGATAGCTTTTGACAATAATCAAATTAAACACTTCTCATGTGAAAAGACATAAGTCTCATATCTTAGGATTCAAAACACAGTGAAAACATTAATGACACATAACACGAATCTATAATATTTCACTTGCTAGGTAACCATTTTCCTCTTTTATATACTCGTGTTGTCAAATATTTGTAGAGCTACAATAATCGATGATCAACACGACAATCTGATCTCGGTAATTAATGTTCCATGTCCATTAGCATGATCGTGAATAACTTTTGTTTTATGTAAACCATTATCTTTTAGAGCTCTACAGTTATGGACCAAGAGTCTCTTCCTTAACACTTCTAAAAGACGAATACATTAATCAAGGAACAAAATGTTTGCACATCAAATTCATAATAATTGACAAATAAAAGTAAACTTAAGAACACAATCCCTTCAGTCCCATACAAGATAAGGTGAGGGATTTCATTACCACTTCTTTCATCCCAAAATCACACTAATCTGAAGCCCTGATTGAAAGCAAGTAGACATCAACACAAAGGACTTCGAGCGTACCTAGGAGACAATCTCATTCTCGGTGTCATGACCTGAACATTATTGTTAATTTCCTAGTTGCATTGAGATTTTTGAGACCTTCGAGTCTTGACTTTCTCATTTGGCTTTGTGACTTACGACCATGGGAGGTGAGCCATTCGGGAGTGTGGTGAGTCACGGTTGGGCATCGTCTAGCTTAAGGACCTATAGTCAACCTTAGGTTGTTCGAGTCATGTTTGCTTGTTTAGGCTTCTACCCAATCTCACTACCCGCGCTAGTTCTTAGGGATTCTTCCCTTCTCTTCTGAGTCATTCTTCCTTTCATATTGTTCTATCGTTTAGTCTCCTCCCCTTTACACCATTTCTCTTAGTGTTTTAGGGTCTAGTCGACTACTTTGAGAGTAGTGGTTTTGATAGTGTTATTGTCGAGATGGATGGGTACATGGGTGACCATTAAATTCATTGTTGGAACCATGACTATTCTCCCTGGTATACCCAACCTATGCATCCTGGGGTGACTTAGACAAACACCTAAAAAGATTGAGATAATTTTAATTGCGTGGCTGACCAATCTTTTGATTGTGGTGATATGAGAGAAGCACCGACGGTTAGACCATCATCTAGTTGTGTTAGATCATATGTTGGTGAACAAGATAAGTCATTACAAAAAAATTGGCATTTTTCTTACGTGCAGTAGAGGGTATGAGTGCATTGGTGGTTCCAGAAGCCACATCAGATGACCAAAGTGGTTTAAGTCGTCATGTGTTTGAGGAATGTTTGTATGTTTTGTTGCCTTTTTGGCCTTAATCTATGTTTTCATGATTCGATAAACCTAATATTAATTATAAGCAATATATAGTAGCACACATAATGCATAGCATATATATTGTATTGTGCTAACCTCTACAGGTGATCAAGACTCAAGAAAGAGGGAAACGAAGTCAAGACATGTAATTAAAGCTATATTGAAGACATGTAATCTTGATTTCTTTTGAGTCTTAGGAACATTGTGTAATTGACCATACTTGAGATAAATAACTAATCAAACACACACTAGGTTCCCTATAGAAGTCACACCCAAAATATCACATCAATTAGACTTCAATAGATCACCCAAACTTAGACCAGAATTCACTTACTAGAACTGTCAAAACCCTTTTGGTGACCGTTTGTTTCCGTTAACAAATAGTGAATTTGACTACCCGACCGATCGACTGTTCCGACCTTTTTGGTCTACCAACGGTCGTATTTTCATTTTCACCCAAACCCCAAAAATACAAATGCCTATCGGTCGACCGTGGACCTTGTTTCGATCGACCGAACGAAAATGTCTCGACAAACCCCAAGTGCCTAGAAGTTTCCGGTCGATCGTGGACCTTGTTTTGGTAGACCGAATATGATCGTTTTTGTCAACCCCGTAGAGTCTGGATGTTTACGGTCAACCGAACCTATCTTGGTGTTCGACCGTTAACTTAAGTGAATGACACCCGTTAACCTATCATATTGTTATATTGATCTGCTTCCCGGTACTACGCCTCAGTCTAAGGTGTCGTATTGGATGGCCCTTGCTGAGTTGGTCCAGCTGAAGATTCAGTTACTAGAGTTGTCGGACAAGGCGTTCATTCGGCTAAGTGTTTAACTGTAGGGATCTCATGTTCTGTTCGTGAAGAAGAAGAAGAAGAAGAAGAAGAAGGAATGGCTCCATAAGGATGTGTATCGATTACTGGATGTTTAATAAGGTGACTATCCATAACCGTTACCCGTTGATGAGGTTTGATGACCTCTTTGATTAGTTGAAGAATGTGAAGGTCTCCTCGAACACTTATTTGAGATCTGAATATCATTTGTTGAGGATCAGATACGAGGATGTGTCGAAGATAGCTTTTCGTACGAGATGTGGACATTATGAGTTTTTAGTGATGTCCTTCTGATTGACGAACACATCTGCAACGTTCATGGATTTGATCAATAGGGCTTTTAATCCGTTCTTGGATAGGTTTGTGATTGTCTTCGTGGATGATATCTTGGTCTACTCACTGGATCAGGAGACACATAAACTGCATCTACGTACAATACTAAAGGTGCGGAGGGAGCAACAGTTGTATGCCAAGTACTCAAAGTGTGAGTTTTGGTTGGATAGTGTGGTATTCCTTGGGCGCATTGTGTCAAAGGATGGAATTTCGGTGGACCCAACGAAGGTTGAGGCGGTGCCATAGTGGCGGGCACCCACCTCAGTGTTAGAGGTCAGAAGCTTTGTGGGATTGGCAGGTTATTACTGGCATTATATCCATGACTTTTCAAAGATTACTTCTCCATTGACAGCGTTGACAAAGAAGGGTGTGAAGTTTGTCCAATAGCAGAAGTGCGAGGACAACTTCCAAGAGTTGAAGAGGCGGTTGACGACCATGCCCATCCTGACCATTTCCAGTGGTGGTGGCGGTTATGTGATCTATAGTGATGCGTCCGGTGCGGGTTTGGGGTGCATGCTGATGCAACATGGGAAGGTAGTAGCCTATGCGTCGAGAAAGTAAAAAGCTCCACGACAAGAATTATCCTACTCATGATCTGGAGTTGGAAGTAGTGGGTTATACATTGAAAATCTGGAGGCACTACCTATATGGCCAGCAGTTCGAGGTGCTCACAAATCACCACAGTCTGAAGTACCCGTTCTCGCAGAAAGAACTGAACATGAGGCAACAGTGCTGGTTAGAGCTCATTAAGGATTATGACCTCACAATCGCCTACCATATGGGAAAGGCGAACACGGTGGACGACGTTTTGAGTCGGAAAAGGGAGAGTTCAGTGGCTTGTTTGTGAGTCTGTGAGTGGAGATTGTTGAAGGACCTGGTTCAGTGGAGATCGTTTGCAGCAGCAAATAGCGAACCTATGGTTGACAGTTTACGAGTTGACCTAGATATAGTGGAGCGCATTGTCTGCGCACATGCAGAGGACCCAAAAATGGCCTCTTTGATGCAGTCGGCGGAGACCGAGAGGTCTGATTTTAGGATTGCTCCGGATGGGGGTCTCAGGTTCAGGAGTAGAATGTGGGTGTCGGTGATAGCGGACCTACGGAGAGAGGTTATGGAGGAGGCTCATCGTGTTCGAAATAAGATCTATCCTGGGAGCACAAAAATGTATAAGGATCTTCAAAGACATTATTGGTGGCGGGGCATGAAAAAGGATGTCGCGGAATTTGTATCGTGGTGTTTGATCTGTCAGCAGGTGAAGATCGAGCACTAGTGTAACGCCCCCGATCTCGCGGGTACGCACACTGGGAAAGGAGACTAGTGTCGCGATCAGAGACCTCCGCGACGACCGAAGGGTGTTACAAAAGACAGACCGAATCGACTCGACAAAGTGAAAGAGATCATACACAAATGGACGGACATAAAACATAATAGGAATAATAGAATAATCATAACAATAAGAGTCTTATTACAACACATCGAGTATCAAAAAAGGAAATACATAGGGAAATATGCGGAAGCAAAGATAACCGGAACTCTGGTCGACGCGTCCCTTGTGTACAGAATCTTCGACTACTCGTCCAGTCTGCCCTGTGGAAACCTAAGTACCTGCAAGCACCGCATTAACAAATGCGTGAGTTTTCAATTAAGAAAACTCAGTATGCCCCTGGCCCAATCAGAGTTATATGGAAGAATGCATGCAATCTATCAAGGACAAAAGCATCCCAAAACAGAAACAGAAAAGCACATAATGCATCAAAAGGCTACAACCCCAACAGTCGTGCCAATCGGGTAACACCCGCAGAAATCCCTCCAAGGGAGCCAGAATACCAACCATGCTGGTCAGAACATAACAAAAAGCATCAAATGCGACAGAAGGCTATGACTCCATAAGTCATGCCGGTCGGGTGCACCCGAACCATTCCTCGAAAGGAACCAGAACACCAGCCTCGCTGGTCAAAGGCGGTCACTCGACAGTGACCCACCGCTCGGCACAAAGCGGTGCGCCGGATAAGTGTCCCAATTCGCGGCAAGTGACCTACATGGTGCCATCGCGAACTTGGGAACACCTACCCTGAGACAGAATGGCAGCGCGCCTGCCCAGGACTTATCTTAGGCCTGGCCTCCCAACGTGAAGGTCTTATGCGAATGGCCTCCGGAACTAGAGGACCCACTCGTGGCCCGTCGGCCCAGAAAACGGAACGTGCCCAGTATTATTAATCGGATTAAATGCAATGCAAGCTACTTAAGCATCTAAAATCTAATGCATCTACAGTGTATGGAACAAGCTCAAGGAGGAGTATCCGGATACCCTCCTAGCAGCCCTGAACCAACTCGGAAATCAGACATACCAATCAGGAATCAACCCACACTCACAATAGCAAGCAATCATAACTAGATCGACAATCAAGATAACAACTAATCGAGTCATCTACGGGTCATGATAAGGATGTTATAAGGTCTGAAATCCTATGCGTCATACATATCCACAACAACATACTTCATATCAGAAACATACATACGAAATAAGTAATAGAACATGCACCATAGAAGGAGGTATCATAAACCAACATCACAAGCTATCGATATCATGCATCATGGATTTCAGAACATGTGTATATGATAGGAACTTAGTATTCCAGACTAGATCAGAGATTATATGAATCAAATCATGAGACAATGCATGAACATATGGTCTGAAACCAGCATATAATTTATAGGAGAACATCAGGATATAATCCGAAAGCAATGCTACCACTTATGATATAAAATTTGCAAACCCCTTATGGAATATGGTCTGAACATAGACCTCAACTAACGCATGATTATGTGACTTATGATCAGCGTAAAATCATGGAACATTATGTGAATGAAATCGAGAAGTAATGCAAGCATACATGACCTAAAATCAGAAATCAAGGCATGGGATATGGTCTGAACATAGTCACGATTTATAGCATGGATACCCGATCTATATCAGCCACTATGTCATGAAACACATCTGACTATCGTCACTAAGTAACACACGAATATATGTCTTATAACCAGCATCATGTCATGGGAGAATCTCCTGATAATGGCCACCCAACCGTGCAAGACATATGATTAAACAAAAACAGAACGATTCATGCAATGTTCTTTGGACAAACAGCTAGATCACACATAGATCTAAGATCTGAAATCAGAGGCAATTCACGAGACTAATAACATAACAAGTCACAAGTTCATGCTAGAAAGAGATCTCACAAATCAGTGATGCATAAAGGAGAGGGAGCATGCTCCAGCAAAATAAACATGAAACAGATCCCATGAGATTTCGAGATCAACCACAAAAGTAGGGTTACACCTCACGCAAGGTGCATGCAACAACCCTACCCAACCGTCTCCCTGCAACCCAGCCTCCTCCCTACGAACTTCTCCATCAAACCATCATGCAAAACATGGAGTGGAGGACGTGCAAGGAGAAGGAAAAACGTGGTCAGACACTGAAGATCCGAGTTGCACCACAGCTCACCCAATCGGTAGAACTCTACTTGTGCAAACCGTGATCCTCATGACCGACCAGCCACTGGTGTTGTGCAGAACTAAGCCCAACACCCACCCCCATCTCCTAATCCAAAGGCTAGAGGCATACCTGAGCAGCAAGGAGGCACCTAAGCTGGCCGGAGATCTGCTGAAGTTCGCCTAGCTGCACACAAGGAAGTCTTTTGCTTCTTCTTCAATAGCTGCCGGATCTCCACCAGCAGGAAACCAGAAATGATGGTGGTGGTGGTGGTAAGAGTTTGTGGCGTGGAAGGGAGGAGAGGAGGTTGAGGTCGGCTGGTGTAGGGTTTCTCTAGTTTATGTTTCAAGAAACATGCACAAAAGGCAATAGATCAATCTCCTTGAAGGCCCCATCAAAACTTTCCATAATGCACACAATTCAAATTTGCAAGGATTCTATGAGATCATCTCCTGGTGACGTGGCAACCAGGCCACCTCACCCACATGCCAGCCCACAACATCCAATCCGAGCTCAACTAAAACCAAGCCCACATACACACACGGTTTGCACCCGATCGGCCCGATTAATCCACCAATTGCAAAAACCGCCCGATGGGTCGCACCAGACCACAAACCACATAAACTCGCCCCAAAAGGAAACTTTATCATGCCCGGGCATGAAGCCACAACACACACCAAGTATGCCAAGCAGACCCCAAAATGACTAGAAGGATGAATAAAACTTTAATAATGTGGCAGGGGAGCGGGTCTTACAACTAGTGGCCCGTAGGCATGTTGTAGATGATTGAGCTTCCAGAGTGGAAGTGGGAGCATGTTACCATGGATTTTGTTACGGGACTACCCAAGACGAGACGTTTCCACGATACGATCTGGGTCATTGTGGACCTACTGACCAAGTTGGCGCACTTTCTGGCGATACAGATGATGTCATCATTGAGAAACATGGCACACCTATACGTGGAAGAGATTGTACGATTGCACGGGGTGCCAGTATCCATCAACTCAGACCGAGACACGCGATTCACACCAGGATTCTAGGGGTCATTATAGAGGGTGCTGGGAATGGAGCTAAAGTTCAGTACGACTTTTCACCCTCAGATGGATGGTCAATCAGAGAGAACCTTACAAACGCTCGAGGACATGTTCAGAGCGTGTGCCTTAGATTAGGCTGGTAGTTGGGATGAGCATCTAGCACTGATCGAGTTTGTGTACAACAATAGTTTCCATGCTAGTATAGAAATCACACCCTTTGAGGCGTTATATGGACGTCCGTGTAGATTACCTCGTGTTGGGGCGAGGTAGGCGAGAGACAACTAGTCGATCGTCCAGCAGTGCGCAGAGTGTAGGATCGTGAGGGTCTACAATACTAATCACTTTTACCATAATTACCTACTCGTTTAACTATCAAAGATATGTGCAGTGGAATTCAAACTAAACAAGCAAGTAAAGGGAAGATAATGCAAACCACGATGGACACGGGGGTTTTACAGAGGTTCGGCCACCACCTACGTCCTCTCTTGCAAGCTCCGCTCGACACTTCGAGCTCCGTTCACGACTTTACTATCCACTCCCCGTTCCAGGCCGGGAGAGAACGCCTTTACAATCCTCAAACTGGCGAACAACCCTCACCGAGCTTGGCTACACTTCTCACAATCCGAGAGGGATGCTTCGGGCTTTCACCGAAACCTTTACTCTTCTTTGACAGCAACAAACTTGAGTGGGACAATCACTCTCTAAACTTGAGCACACTTGAGAAAAATTGGAATTGATCTTAAGTGTGGAAATTTGAGGCTTGGAGAGTTAGGAATGATCTCTCTAATGTAGGAGGCAAATATGTGTGGGAGAGTTGTGTTAAAATGTATTTTACAACTCTTTATATAGGCATTAGAGAGAATATATCCGTTGGGGTTGATTGGGTTAGTGTTGGTGTCGGATACACAAAACAGAAACTCGCATGACCCAATTCTGAGTTAATTCGGTCGACCGGATTGGGATGAACGGTCGACCGTTAGGTAGTTTTGAACACAGTTCGGTCGACCGGTTAGGTAAAGGTCGACCGCCCAACGCTAAGACTCTGGTACACTTAAGTGATCGGTCGAACACCGAATACGGTTCGGTCGACCGATTTGCACCACGCACTTTGGGGTTGACAAACAATGACATATTCGGTCGACCGAGCCAAGGTCTAGCGGTCGACTGATTTCCTCCAGGAGATTTGGATTTGTCAAGAGACGGGCATTCGGTCGACCGAACAAGGTCCTCGGTCGACCGATACATGAAAAAGTATATGGGGGTATTTTTGGTTTAATACGAATACGACCGTTGGGTATATACGACAAAACTAACGGTCGGAAAAATAAGTTCACACGGTCGAGCGAAAGTGTATACACGGTCGACTGAAACCGGGCAGTGAAAACACAAACAGGATAATTGATCCTTCGGTCGACCGAACGGTCTGTATCGGTCGACCAAAAGTAGGCAGATAGTTTGGGTTCAGGTTTAGTGTTTTTCGGTCTAAGTTTGGGTGATCTATTGAAGTCCAAATTATGTGAAATTTCGTGTGTGACTTCTATAAGGAACCTAGTGTGTGTTTAAGTTGATTTTAGCTCAAGTATGCTCAATTTACACAAGTTCCTAAGACTCAAAGAAAATACAAAATACATGTCTTCAAAAGAGCTTGATTACATGTCTTGACTTGATTCCTTTCTTCCTTGAGTCTTGATCACCTATAGAGGTTAGCACAAACCAATATATATGCAATGCAATATGTGTGCTACTCTACATGATCATAATTAAGATTTGGTTGATTAAATCATCAAAACTAGATTAAGGCTAAAAAGCCAACACAGAGAAGGTGGATGTTATCAGGCAGAGATTGACCACAACGCAGAGTAGAAAAAGAGTTATGCAGATCAGCACCGGCGAGAGTTGGCTTTCGCAATGGGTAGGGGTGTAACTGGGGTGGGTATTACCCGTTTACCAGCCTCATTTAATAAGCGAGTACGAGTAGTACGGTTTTTGTACCCATTTAAAAAATAATACACGTTTACCCATACTCGCTTTACTCAATTAATAAATGGGGCAGGTACGGGTATACCTCTACCCATACCCATTTACCTATTTAATTATTTAATTAATATATATAATAATATATAATTATAATGAAAAATAGTAAAAGAGTGGGGGTTTTGTTGGTAAAAGTGGTTTGTTTGTGAGAAAATTAATGATTTCTCATTTTTGGCTTAATTTCTAATGTCAAAAACAGTAAATTTAGCATTTTTTGGGTTTAAATACTTGTCATCCGATGATTAAATTCTTCAAAGTTACGTTTTGTTAGCAAAAGTATATGTTTTGTTGGAAAATTATTCCCCTTGTACCCGACCATACCCAATTGTAATTTAATTAGTATATAAAGGCTACGTAGGAGATCGAATCGGATGTGCTGGAGAAGTACCAGAGATTTTTGGTACGTAGCTTGCATCTATTTTGCAGATGAAATTCCTTTTTGGTGGGGTGATTGTTACACCACCGACTCTCTCACCTCACCCTCCCCTCCCCTCACCTCACCTCACCTTCTTCTCTCTCTCTCCCCCCCCCCCCCCCCCCCGCCTTCTTCTTATCCAACCCAACCCAATTCCCACTTAACTCAACCTCCTCCAAGCACGAAAAAGAGAAAGAGTATCTTCGGCAACGAGGGAGAGGCTCTTGCGACGTTGAGGCGGCAAGGTACGCCACCCACCCCTCATTTAGTGTCCATGGGATCGGGAAGGAGAGGGAAGAGGCAGAGTGGACCTCCTACGTACCGCACGCGGGTTGGCGTCACGTGCGGGTCGGTCGGAGCAGCACCGACGATTGTCGGCCGAACGTGGGCTGGTGCCGCGTGCGCGTGGGTTGCGCCACCGCGTGAGTGGTGGTGGCCAATGGCTGACCGGCCTGCTACAGGGATGAGCAGTGTGGGTCGGTGGTGTTGGATAAGGATTGGACATTTTGCATTATATAGAAGGAAGTTATTTGTAATTGGTTAGTTAAAATGTTAATTTGAATATTTGGTTAAATAATTAATAACTTGATAAATTGCCTTGAAAACCCTAGATTTAATTGTATTTATTTATTTAATTAATAATTAAGTTAATTATAGTTAATTGCGCGGAAAAACCTTGACTTTTCCATAATTGTGGGAAATAATTTAATTTATGAAAAATTACTCTTTCTCTCTGGACATTTCAGATAATTATAGTAAATTACATTAGTTGGGTAATTTATTGTTTTCCCCTGAACATATGAGAAATGTGATTTATAAGAAAATTTGCGTGGAATTACGCTTATGCCCCTGTACCCTTTGACGATGGGTTTTAAGCAATAGTTTTATCATGTAGATTTTATGATTCCTTAGTCTTGCTTGTGTTTGTTGATCTGTGATTTGTTGGGGTCGTGTGACCTGTAATTTTGGGGTAAATGCCATGTACCCTTTGACAAAGGGTTTTAAGCAATAGTTTTATCATGTAGATTTTATGATTCCTTAGTCTTGCTTATGTTTGTTGATCTGTGATTTGTTGTGGTCGTGTGACCCGTAATTTTGGGGTAAATACCATGTACCCTTTGAAAATGGGTTTTAAGCAATAGTTTTATCATGTATCTTTTATGATTCCTTAGTCTTGCTTATGTTTGTTGATCTGTGATTTGTTGGGGTCGTGTGACCCGTAATTTTAGGGTAAATTGCATTTACCTTGCCTTATGTGTCGTGTGAGAGGTTCGTCGAACCGATTGTTCACCCACGTTGTTACGAGTGGTCGTTGGAGTGCTACTCACGGACTCGAGCGTGTGAGGCACGTATGATTAGATATTAGGGTATTTCCTTGTTGGGAGGGGTCCGGGATGGTTTACAAGCGATGTGACGAGTGACCGCTGGAGCTGGGTTCTCGCGCTCAGGCGCGTGGTTGAATTCCAAGAGTAGTGTTTCCCCTCTATTGTGGTTGTTCAAGAAGGGTCCGTCCATGTTGTGACAAGTGACCATTTAGGAGTGTTGCTCACGGGCTCGGGCGTGTGGTCGGCTCCCGAAGCCGGATGCGGGACTGGTCAGCGCTCCAGTGTCGTGACGAGTGGCCGTTAGAGATTGTTGCTCACGCGCTCGGGCTCGTGGTTGGAGTAGGGCGTTGCCTTGTGGGTGGGATGCGTGGTATTGTCAAGGGTCCACACTCGGCATGACTGGGATGCGTGGTCGCCTTGGGAAACGAGACCAGTGTGGACGGTGTGGCCTAGTCTTGTGAGTAGTTCAGATGGCGTGGACCTAAAATGGTGTCAGGTTGGGGTGGTGTACGAGGTCTTGATTCAAGACTCATGCGTGATTTGTGTGTGTACAAGTGAGATGCGATAGGAGGTTGGAGACGACTTGGGCTTGGGACGCGTGGACTGGATCTATTGATGATGAGAATTAAATTTATACCGCAAGTGCACGGCGTCAATGAAGACGTGGCAAATAGGGGTCGAACACAAGGAGGGAGAGATCTTGTTATTTTTGTGATTTTCGATTAAGGAAGAAAGAGAGAAAAATATGTTTGGTTTGAGATTTTTGGTTTTAATTTTCTAAAGCAAGAACAACAAAAGAAAAACTAAAAAGAAAACAAATGTGGATGGGAGTCCAGCGGGTCGAGGTTTAGATATCGGGTTTAGATTAGAGAATTCTGAAACTTATAATAAATCACATTAGTTATAAAGCATTACATGATAAATGATTCAACATAAACTCAAGTAATCAATATATACTAACACGAAATTAAAATAATAACTTTATTCTTCTTCTCATCACCCTAAATCCGTCACCCCACCCTTTGGAGAGAGTTAGAAACTCATGGATGGAGGGAAGGAGAAGGGGTCCTAGAGAAACTACAAAATAAAACTAAAAACAAGAAATAAAAGAACAAAATTTTATTGCTAAAGAGAAGAACAAAAACTAAGGACCCTTTACAACATCGTTTCGGAGCTATTTATGGCTGATACAAGGGATCCCAATATATAAAAGGAAAGTACACGCGTCAATACAACATTGGTATAAATTTGAGCGCACGGATCAACTTTTGTGCGGCGGAATCGCCGCAATTTGTACATGAGGTGCGGCGGAATCACCACCTTTTTGGCTCAGAATCGACCCAGATTTTTCCTGTGTCTTTATGGTATGTTTGAGTTGTCATTTACACGTCCGGATTAATTATTGCATATCTTTGGAGATCCTAGTTAATTTCTTCATATATTTGGAGATCCAAATTGATTTTTCTCTAGAACTTCTCCAAAATAATCTTTTGGTACTCGTAATTTGCAGTCGGGTCCTCGGCTTTTGCAATTAAGTCCCTGACTACTTTTGTGCTTAAGTCCCTGACCTTTTTGTAATTAGGTATTTGAATACTTTTATGCTTGGATGAACTTCCATTTGAATCCCGATAATCTTGACTTGGTCTTTATGATAGAAATGAGTCTCTTGCACGCATTTATGCTCGGGATATGGGTAATTTGCATTGAGGTCCCTGTATTATGTAAATAAGACTAAACACATACCTTAGTAGTATTTATTGATATAAAATTAATCTAAATGAAAGACATATGATGCAATGTATGCAATGCATCAAATACCCCCACACATAGAGTTTGCTAGTCCCTAGCAAAACAAAAATAAGAAAAATGAAAACAGGAAAATCCTAACTCAATTTCGTAGGAATCACGGTTGCACTTAGCATGTGCAACAAGCCTTTAAACCCCTAAGTTTCCTTAGAGGACGAGTTTTGTCTCGTGAGGGTTTTCAGTTGACACACCCACAAAGTCTTAATTCAACATTTCATTAATAGCTCTCAATACCTCAACGTTATACATCTTACTTAGAATTCTTGCATGCTTATTATATAAGTCTAACCCATAAAAAATCTGACTTGGTCTTCATTCCTCCAATATTCACACCACTAACCCTTCTACACATGTTATCACTTAAATTATTTTGCACGCCTCCTCTGGTGTTGATGTATCATTCGGATCAACCATGGCATGAATCATTCTTTTAGCTTTGGGCATTGAGTATCTTAAAGTATTTTTTCCCCGTGATTCAACACATTTGCTTTTTTTTTGACACTTTTACCCTTTTTGCATTCATGTAGCGAGTTTGGTCGATAATCCCGAGCTGCCATACTCAAGTTACCGGGTTTCAAGATACCCCTACGGACCAGTGATTCGAAGGCTTGGGCTTTTGTAATCATTTTGCAAAATGTGCTTTCCTCACTTTATTCCTTTATTATTATTATTATTATTTTACTTTTATTTTCCTCAAGGCTTAATTGCTATTAGAAGTCCACACTTCCCGATATATTTTCCTCAACCTCTGCTTTTTATCAACCACTTCAAAGATTTGATTCATCCAATTTAAGTGCCTACATGTCTTTAAAGGGTAATGGGTTATTTCTTTGGAACTTAGATTTATGTCACAGTTTCTACAAGCAGAACTATATAATAAGGAACAAAAACTCAATGCAATTTGTACTCGGGTTTTGGTGGTTCAATCTTAAGCTATGTCATGGAACATTGAATTTTTTTTAAGAAAATATATATATATAGATAGATAAACACCCCCCACACCTAAATCATGCATTGTCCTCAATGAATGTGAGCAAGATACTACATGGATTTATGCATGAAACAGGAAAGATCTCACCAACGTGAAGTACAAAGGACAGTTCATGGCTCTGTTGATGGACAAAAACCCGAATTCCCTCAAAACCTGTGAGATGCTAAAGAATGGATACAAATACGTGAAAGAAATGGAGCCCAAATACACAAGGGTTGGGGCTCACAACAATCGATGCTCACTGAAGGAGTCTTTTATTGTACTTATTATTATTATTTTATTTTTATTTTTTAAAAAATAATTATGTACAAACATAAGTTCTCATCTTCATTTGTCAAAAGACATCAAATGGGAATCTAAAAAGTGGGTCAATGCACTTGGAAAGGGAACATGACACCATGCGGGGCCAGAATACGCATGCGTGGGCCCCCTTCACAAAGAGCACCTGATGAAATGAGAGGTTCATGAATTGGACGCAAAGGCGTCTCATTCGAAGGATCAAACTGAAAGAGCTTGAACCTCTCGAGAGTTTGGGAAATAAGGGGCAACGGAAGAAGAGTTTTTCCCGTTGCGGCGTTGAAGTTATGATCGTCAATCCAAACTCTCCAACCAACCAGCTGGTGCGTCGGAGCGAGGTCAAGAACCTCGTTGTAGTTCCATCATTTCCAAGGTATCCTCCAAGGAGCTCCTAATACCCTCATAAGCAATGTAGTTGTTTGATGTTCCATCATTTCCAAGATGATCAGGAACAATAGTGAGAGGCAAACTCTCATCAGGTTGTTTGAAATTGAGGGTACTAGGAAGCTCTTACTCCACCAAAGGTGAGTCCTTAAGAGGTACAACATGAAGATCGTGTGGCTCAAGGTCCACGGGACAAGAAGATAAGGCACAATCTTGTGTCGACTCATGATGAAATTGGTCCATGTTATTCTCAATGTGAATCGAATCCTCCACTAAGTGATCGTGAATTGAAACCCCAAGTCCCTCAGACTGACTAGGAGTTTGACTTTGAAAGATTGTGCTTTGAATTTGTGGATGTGGTGGTGGTTCGATATCAAAAGATGCATCCTCATGTTGACAAGAAAAGTTACTCTCCTTACGTTTACGTAATTGCTGCGACATTTGACTCAATTGCAGTACCATATTTTGTGTGGACTGTTGAGTGGTTTTCATGAACGTAAGGAAAGTTTGTTCTAAGGAATCAGGTATGCGGTCAACTATGAGGTTCAAGTCAGAGCTTGGGAAATTTTGAGGTTGGGTGTTGATGGGCTGAGAATGGGTCCAATGATTTGAAGTGGGGTGTTGGTAGAATTCTGGGTATTCGGGAGGAGGGTACTGGGGTGAAAATGAAGTAAAAGAATTTGGATATGAATTGTCTCCCCACGAATCCATCACTCTCGGGTTGTACGCGGATGCGTAATGGTCATATTGAGCATTTGATCCGACATAACTAGATTGTGGTCTAGCAGTCGGTGCCTCTTTTATGTTACCTCATTGCTCAGTCACACAATGAGGATTATCCCAACCATATGGGGTGTTAGTCTGAGCCACCCCCGGTTGCATGGGTCCAGAATACCAGGAAGAATTGTCCTGGTCCCAACAATGATATGGATGGTCGCCCATGTAACCATCCATCTCAACAAAAAACTCTCGGGTCGACCACTCTCACCACCACGAGGCTAAGCTCGCAAAAAAGTGCTCGACTCGACCCTAAAACGCTAACAGAGAGTGTAAAGGGGAGGAAACTAGAACGTAGAAGTAGGTGAGAAGAAGATGACTCAGAGGAGAAGGGAAACTTAACTCTAAAAGATAGATGAGATGGTTGGTCAGAAGTTTCCTAAACAAGCACGGTTCAAACAATCCTAGACCTAATGTAGCTTAAATCTAGACGACTCCTAACTGGTTGAGTCGAATTGGTTCGCTTGATTCACCTCCCTCACTAATCAAACCAAATTGGCCAGGCAATGTATAGCTAGTGGGGGCGCTTCCGACAGAGTCGGTGCCAATTAGACAACCACTTCGCTTGGAAGACTTACGTCAACACAAAAACACTTTCTAGACACCAAATTAAATTCGATCAGCTTTAAGTCATAGGAAGTCAAACCAATCTTCTCCTTAATTGAGTCCGAGTCCTTAGCGGCCAATATCTAATTGATTTTAATTTAAGGCTTGGGTGACACTTTAGGATTGTGATTTGTGGGCCACGGAAGGGTGATGAAATCCCCACCGTATCTTTTCCTACGGAGTTGCCCTTAAGATAGTTTAACTTAAATCTAGCAAAGATAGTCAAACATTGGTCTTTAGTGGGGGGCAATTCCAAGGTTGTATGCAAACTAGATTATATGCTTAAATGCAATCGATAAAAAACCGCGCACGTACCTTGCCTCCAACACTCTTCAACAAGAATTAATTTGCAAGAATTTAGCAAGAATAATGCAAACAAAACACTATATGATGCATGCACTAAGTCTTTCCAATTTTGCCCATTTTTAGGTCAGAGTTGAATTATTGTCAATTATGGAATTTGAGCCTAACACGTGCAATTACCTACGCACGCTCAGTCGGGTTCGCCGTCCGCTCTCGAAAATTTCCAGATGCTCTACGCGTCCACCCAGAGATGGAGACGACCCAAGAAAAGTTTGAAGCCCAGATGCTCCAAACGTGCGGCAAATCCGCCGCAGGTTCTTCTTTGGATGCGGCGATTTCGCCGCCCTTCTTGCTCCTAATGTGCCCGGATTTTGCCGCGCACACTGTTGTCTCCAGAAACATAAACTCAAATAGTTAGATTGCGCACACGATAAATAGAATAGAATCGAAATCACAAAAAATAAACAAAATCTTCGTCGCCTCCCCAGCAACGGCGCCAAAAACTTGATGAGAATTAAATTTATACCTCAAGTGCACGGCGTCAATGAAGACGTGGCAAATACGGGTCGAACACAAGGAGGGAGAGATCTTGTTATTTTTGTGATTTTCGATGAAGGAAGAAAGAGAAAAAAATATGTTTGGTTTGAGATTTTTGGTTTTTATTTTCTAAAGCAAGAACAACAAAAGAAAAACTAAAAAGAAAACAAATATGGATGGGAGTCCAACGGGTCGAGGTTTAGATATCGGGTTTAGATTAGAGAATTCTGAAACATATAATAAATCACATTAGTTATAAAGCATTACATGATAAATGATTCAACATAAACTCAAGTAATTGATTGACATCATTTCATGCTCATATTTGTATCTTATATCCATTATCTTTCACCTAAACAATGTTATGTCACAAGTTTTATGTTTAGTTTTCAGGAATAAATAGGTTTGAAGAGATGAAGCATAAAAGGACCCAAAAGCTGGGAAAAATGACTGAATTGTGAGATCTAGGGACCAAGATGCAAGGAAGAAGGACCTGATTGCAAGACAGAAGGACCTAAGAGCAAGACAGAATACTCCACACCATCATGGGGAGTATTTTACCAATTCGATTCGGGTCGGAGCTCCCACATGCAAAATAGATGCATCAAATACCAACAAAGCTTTCCAGAAAAGCCCACAAGAAATGCCAGAGCGATCCGGACACTGTAGACCGCTAATTAGCGGTCCAAGACCGCTAATTGGCGGTCACTGTTGGCCCAAATGCGCTCAAATTTCTCCAGAACATGTATTAGAGGATGTTTAGGCTATGTGTGGTATCTGTTTAGTCCCACATCGGGGGATTGTCCCGGATTAGATTTTTCCATGGCTATAAATAGAACTCTTCACCTCCTATTGTAATCACTCCATATTTTAAGTGGCTATTCTTCCTACTAGAAGTGAGACCTTGAAGCACACACTAAAGTAGGAGGATGCTACTTTTAATGTGAGTCATTTTATCAATAAAATTTTGTGTTTCTTTCATTGTTTGTTTTATGCTTCTTTTATTGTTGTGCATGTTTTAGTTTAATCGTCTTTTAATTCTAGATTAGTTTTAATATGCTTTCTTTCCATAGTTTAATAATTAGTGTAATGTTTAGTGAGTAGTTCCATCCCCTTTGGGGGGTGGAGTACATGTACATACATGCATTAGAGAGTGGGATGAATGCTTTAATTTCAATGTGTTGATTAAACATGAATGTATGCTTGCTTGTTTAGGATAGAATTTACAACTTGATGAGTTTTGCCAAAATGATTAGACACCTCTCATGCTTGTTTAGGTTCTGAAATAAACACCTTGCATATGTAAGTGTTAATCAACTAAGTTGGTGAATAGATTGATAGGTTTTGCCATAACATTTAGACACTTCCTATGCTTGATAAACACCACCTTCATGTGCTTAAAGAATGTATTCTACACCCACCTCTTTTCTTGTGTACACTCACTCCACCCCTTAGGGGTTTTCCCTTCCTGAAATTCCAGCAGTCTTGTTTTGTTCTTAGCTTAGCTCTTATTTCATCGTTTGGTTGCTTCTTTCACATTTCATACTTCTTAGCGTAGTGTAGCGTAGGTTAGCATAAACACCTTTCTTCCCCTATTTTTGCCACTTGATTTCGTACAAGCAAGAGGATACTCACCTCCCTGAGGACGACCCGTACTTGCCACCGCTTCATCGCGGCCGTGCACTTGCGGTTTAATTAAAACGTTCAATAGTAATCAAAATATACTAACACGAAATTAAAATATTAACTTTATTCTTCTTCTCATCACCCTAAATCTGTCACCCCCACCCTTTGGAGAGAGTTAGAAACTCATGGATGGAGGGAAGGAGAAGGGGTCCTAGAGAAACTACAAAAGAAAACTAAAAGCAAGAAATAAAAGAACAAAATTTTATTGCTAAAGAGAAGAACAAAAACTAAGGACCCTTTACAACATCGTTTCGGGGCTATTTATAGCTGATACAAGGGATCCCAATATATAAAAGGAAAGTACACGCGTCAATACAACATTGGTAAAAATTTGAGCGCACGGATCAACTTTGTGCGGCGGAATCGCCGCAATTTGTACATGAGGTGCGGCGGAATCGCCACCTTTTTGGCTCAAAATCGACCCGGATTTTTCCTGTGTCTTTATGGTATGTTTTAGCTGTCATTTGCACGTCCGGATTAATTATTGCATATCTTTGGAGATCCTAGTTAATTTCTTCATATATTTGGAGATCCAAATTGATTTTTCTCTAGAACTTCTCCAAAATAATCTTTTGGTAGTCGAAATTTGCAGTCCGGTCCTCGGCTTTTGCAATTAAGTCCCTGGCTACTTTTGTGCTTAAGTCCCTGACCTTTTTGTAATTAGGTATTTGAATACTTTTATGCTTGGATTAACTTCCATTTGAATCCCGATAATCTTGACTTGGTATTTATGATAGAAATGAGTCTCTTGCACGCATTTATGCTCTGGATATGGGTAATTTGCATTCAGATCCCTGTATTATATAAATAAGACTAAACACATACCTTAGTAGCATTTATTGATATAAAATTAATCTAAATGAAAGACATATGATGCAATGTATGCAATGCATCAATTGTGCTCAGTTGTCATGTATTTTCCTGACTCCTCTTAGTAGTCATGTAATAGGAATCCAGCGTTCCTTGTAATTTTCGTTCCGCATTGTACTCTGATATTACCTTTATGTTATGTTTTTAATTGAGACCTCGACTTTACTATTGTTAGTTAATGTCTCTTTTTCGTTTTTTATAGTTGTGATTGATTGTTGTGTCCCGGGCGCAGATCAGGGGTGTTACAATTGGATTATCCAATTGAGATTCAATGTTAGAACTCAAACAAGAAGCAAGGATTAGTATGTTGTTGGAGTATAAAATAGTTTCTTAATCCTCTTGGCGTCAAGTTACTGGATGCATATGTATTTTTCAATACTACAAATGGCATAACAATACTTCATTTCACCAATCTACAACTTATTCAGTTTATCCAAAGCCTAATGAAACCAATCCCTCCAATAGACTTCAAATTGCAGAAATCATACTTTCACCGTAGTTCGCACGCGTTGTTATTACAGTATATATTATATATAACTACCCACATATTAGGCTAATTTTGATACTGTTTTGCATGTCATATGTTGTTTCCAAACTTTTGAACTAATGTCGATGCATATCTCCTGGCCCACTGATCAATGACTTGGTAAGATTATTCTTTCATCGATCTTGGATGCATCATTTTCTCCATGTTTTACATTATCAACTAATAATTACAAAGTCTATTCTAATCATTGTTGATGTAATCTAAGCAACTGCCTTCTAGTTTGATATACATGTTTTCACATAATACTGAAGAAGTCTATCAGAGTGAAGAACAAGAGTTGTTTCATTGCTTGATCGGATTTGGAATTTATAGGAGTTATATTATTTTTGACCAAGCTGGATTACAAGTAGCAGTCAATTCTGTTTTACCAAACTTTTAAACTAATGTCATTACATCCAATAAAGTCGATGCATATCTCTTGGCCCGCTGATGAATGACTTGGTAAGATTATAAAATGTATTCTATTCGGTCCCTTTTGCTCTGGATAGAAGTAAACAAATTAAAATTATAAAATGTATTCTAATAGTAAGTTACATAGATATATCATGAAGACATTGTTCTTCTCTTTGGAAAAGGTTTTCTGGAGTGGAAAATTTGATAAATTTCTTTTTAGAATACTTGCATGCCATCCTGGATCAACTTATGGAAAACATAGAGGATATTACAAGGGATCGTAAAATTCAAAGTGGTAAAACATAAAGGATGTCTATTATCAGAATGAGTATGAACAACTCTATCACGTTTTGACATCAAATTTGTGCCCTCTACCCATATTCTAGCAACCAAAGAAGCAGAGGAGATTATGAACACTTTGATCTAATTTGGATGAGACTTCATAACTATTTTTTATCTCTAAGAACGTCAAAGTCTTCTAGCGAGGCTACGAAAAAAAGTTGTTGAAAGGATTAACTTCAATAACTGCACTTAACTATTCAATAATAAAAAATTGAGCTATTTGATTTTTCAATTCATGCTCAGTGTCATATAATTAAAGCTGCAAATGTGTTTGACGACTGTTTGCTGGAACGAGGTCATTTAATGAAGTGATAGATCTTACCTTGAACTTTAAATATGTTGTGGGATCCTAATGCTAATTGAAATTTTAATGAAGTTTAGGTGGTGATTAGGAGGAGTTGCATTTGGACGGCTGGGATTGAAGGTTGATGGATGAAGGGTTGAGATGGAGTGTTGATAGATGAGAGGTTGAGATGGATTGGATTTGGATGGATGGTGACGATTGAGGTAGGAAGAGATATTTATTGTGATTTCCCTCTCTCTCACACTCTACTCTCTCTCACGTTTCTCTCACTATCTCTCCCTCAGTTGTCTCCGACGAGTATTGTGATTTCCGGCAATGAGAGGTGGTCATCACCGGTCGGTTGGCGGAGGTGAGTTTGTTGTTATACTAAACCGTTCCTTTTGCTTTGTTTCTCCCTCTCAACTCATCTCGTTTCAAGTGGTTGGTGCGGTGAGTGAAAGAGGAGAAGGTGTGCTCGAGTTGGTCGAGGTGGTTGTGATCGTGGACCGGGCGTGAGGTTCGTCGACGGATCGTGATTTTGGGAGGCGTGCTCGTAGAAGCGCCGTCGAGGTTCTTCAAAGGTTTCTTCAAACCTTCACGGTATGTCAAACTTGTAGTCGTAGCTCACTTTAGTAGTGTGGGTATTTGAAAGTCGACGGTAGGCCTTCCGGCACGTCGCAAGTAAACATGCAGCAGATTTCACTATCTGATCGGTCGACCGGTTGGTGCAAACGGGCAACCGTTCATAATGAGAATTTGGGTTCTGCCTCACTTCGGTCGAACGCTGCCCTTGGGGAGGTCGACCAGTCTTCACTATTCAGGCTGAGGAGGCTAGGGACTCCAACACCGTCGTGGAAGGTACGCTTTCAGTTTCTGGTTCTGTAGCTCGGGTGTTGTTTGATTGTGGCGCCACACACTCTTTCATTTCGGAGAAGTTTGCTGGCGAGTTGGGTCGGACCCCTGTGCTGCTGACTGATGTTTTGGAGGTCAGTACGCCCTTGGGTGAGGTGGGCACTGTGGGGAGCTTTTTCCCCGGCACCACAGTTGCTTCGGGAGACCATGATTTTCCGGCAGATTTGGTCTTGTTACCGATGGTGGACTTCGACATCATACTGGGGATGGACTGGCTGTCAGAGTACGACGTGCGGGTCTTTTGCCGTGAGAAGAAGATCCTGATTCCGATGGAGGGCTTGCCAGATGTTCTGATCAGAGGTGCGAGGAGCAGAGGGGGTCGTCTGATTGTGTCTGCGGTTAAGGCACAGAGACTGATACAGCAGGGATGCAGAGCGTTTGTGGCCACGCTGGTAGTTTCTGATCCTGAGACGAGGAGGCTGGAGGACATAGAGATTGTGCAGGAGTTCCCGGATGTGTTTCCAGCAGAGATTCCAGCGTTACCGCCGCACCGAGAGATCGAGTTCGGCATCGAGTTGGTAGCGGGTACGACGCCTCAGTCGAAGGCACCGTATCGTATGGCACCTGCAGAGTTGACAGAGCTGAAGAAGCAGTTGCAGGAGTTGATGGAGTCCGGGTTCATTCGACCGAGTGTTTCTCCATGGGGAGCGCCTGTGCTCTTCGTGAAGAAGAAGGATGGATCGTTGCGGATGTGCATTGACTACAGGATGCTGAACAAGGTTACCGCTCGGAACCGGTACCCTTTGCCCAGGATTGATGATTTGTTTGACCAGTTGCAGACGGCGAGAGTGTTCTCGAAGATCGATCTGCGTTCGGGTTATCACCAGTTGCGGATCCGGGAGGCAGATGTTCAGAAGACAGCCTTCAGGACGCGGTACGGCCACTACGAGTTTTTGGTGATGCCATTTGGACTGACGAATTCACCTGCAGCATTCATGGATTTGATGAATAGGACCTTCCAGCCGTACCTTGACAGATTTGTCGTGGTATTCGTGGATGACATCTTGGTATACTCGCCTAACAGGGAGCAGCATCGAGAGCACCTGAGGATTGTGCTTGGCATCTTGAGGGATCAGCAGCTTTATGCCAAGTACACGAAGTGCGAGTTCTGGTTGGATCAGGTGGCTTTTCTGGGGCATATTGTGTCAGCAGATGGGATTTCAGTAGATCCGGCGAAGGTCGAGGCTGTGACTCAGTGGAGAGCCCCGACGAGCGTGACGGAGATCAGGAGTTTTGTGGGACTGGCAGGGTACTACAGACGGTTTATTCAGGATTTCTCCAGACTTGCGTCGCCGCTGACAGCGTTGACGCAGAAGGGCGTCAAGTTCGTTTGGTCCCAGAAGTGCGAGGACAGCTTTCAGGAGCTGAAGAGGCGATTGACGACAGCACCTATTCTGACGCTACCGAGTGGCAGTGGAGGCTACGTGATTTACAGCGATGCATCAGGGATAGGCTTGGGTTGTGTTCTGATGCAGCATGGGAAGGTGGTCGCGTACGCTTCGAGGCAGCTGAAGGTGCACGCGAAGAACTACCCGACTCACGATCTGGAGTTAGCAGCAGTAGTTCACGCGTTGAAGACCTGGCGGCACTATCTGTATGGCGAGCAGTTCGAGGTCTTCACCGATCATCAGAGTCTGAAGTATTTGTTCTCGCAGAAGGAGCGGAATATGAGGCAGCGCAGATGGCTTGAGTTCATTAAGGACTACGACTTCACCATTTCCTATCATCCGGGGAAGGCGAATTCAGTTGCAGATGCGCTGAGCAGGAAGGTGGAGGTTTCAGTTGCGAGTCTGTGCATCCAGGAGTGGAGGTTACTCGAGGCTTTGTCAGAGTGGAGACCGTTCACAGAGGGCTCAGAGGGAGCAGTGATTGCTGGGCTTCGGGTGGAGCCGCAGACTGTCTCACGGTTGGTTCAGGCTCAGCAGGGGGATGAGGAGTTAGCTGGTCTGCTACAGTTGGCTTCCAGAGATGGATCAGATTTCAGTGTGGGGGTTGATGGTGGTCTAAGGTTCAGGAGTCGGATCTGGGTGCCGAAGTCCGATGGGATGAGAGATAACATCATGGAGGAGGCACACAGAGCTAGATACACCATTCATCCGGGGAGCACGAAGATGTATAAGGAACTGCAGCGGAACTTCTGGTGGAAGGGCATGAAGAGGGACATCGCAGAGTTTGTGGAGAGATGCTTAGTCTGTCAGCAGGTGAAGATTGAGCATCAAAGGCCAGCAGGACCGATGCAGTGTATAGAGCTTCCTGAGTGGAAGTGGGAGCACGTGACGATGGACTTTGTCACGGGATTGCCGAAGACGAGGAGATTCCACGACGCGATTTGGGTGATAGTCGATCGACTGACCAAGTCGGCGCATTTCTTAGCGATCAGGACCACGTTGCCTTTGGAGGGTCTAGCTAAGTTGTACGTGGAGGAGATAGTTAGGATGCATGGAGTGCCAGTGAGCATCATCTCCGATCGAGATCCTCGATTCACTTCCAGATTTTGGGGGAGTCTGCAGCAAGCTTTGGGGACGCGTCTGAGATTCAGTACAACGTTTCATCCGCAGACCGATGGTCAGTCAGAGAGGACGATTCAGACCCTGGAGGATATGCTGAGAGCATGCACACTGGATTGGGCAGGGCACTGGGATGAGCACTTGCCGCTGATAGAGTTCGCCTACAACAACAGCTACCACTCGAGTATTGGGATGGCACCGTACGAGGCGTTGTACGGGAGGCCTTGCAGATCACCGGTATGCTGGAGTGATGTGGGCGAGAGGCAGTTAGTGGGGCCAGAGATTGTGCAGATGTACTCAGAGAAGGTGGATGTGATCAGGAGGAGACTGGCCACAGCACAGAGCAGGCAGAAGAGTTATGTTGATCGACGCAGACGAGTGTTGAGTTTCGAGGTGGGCGACCATGTGTTTCTGAAGATTTCTCCAGCCAGAGGTGTGATGAGGTTTGGGAAGAAGGGGAAGCTCAGTCCGAGATATGTTGGACCATTTGAGATCCTCGACCGAGTTGGAGAGGTAGCCTACCGGATTGCATTGCCGCCGCAGTTTTCAGGTCTGCATAATGTCTTCCATGTGTCGATGTTGAGGAAGTATGTGGCAGATCCGTCGCACGTTATTGAGATAGCAGTGCCAGAGATTCAGCAGGACTTGTCGCTCGAGGAGAGGCCAGTCGAGATTGTTGATCGCATGGATCACCAGCTCAGGAGGAGGACCATTCCGATGGTGAAGGTCAGGTGGCAGCATCACAGCGAGCGCGAGGCCACTTGGGAGATCGAGGAGGATGTCAGAAGGCAGTATCCAGAGCTTTTCGGTGAGTGTTTGCTTTGATTTCGGGACGAAATCCTTTTAAGTTGGGTGGATTGTTAGAACCCAAACTCTAGATTAGGGTTAAACTTGGATTAGTGGTGGATTAGTGAGGGGTTTGCATGGGGAAGAGGCGCTACAGTGGGTGCTTGGGGTGGAGTGTGCACTGTGGACGTGAGGAGTAGGGTGATGGTGTGAGGGTGCGGGCACTGTAGCTTGGAGGGTGTTTATAGGGTGCATTTCTTCTTCTTCTTCTTTCTTTTTCTCCCTCCATTCCCTCATTTCTTCCTTCCTTTCCTTGCTGGTGCGCGTGTTGGTGGAGCAGCTGCGGAGGCGTCGAGCGAGGAAGGTGCTCGTGCGGGAGAGGCACGGTGCGTGATCGAGGACGCGGAGGCGTGAGCGTTGCTCCGGCGTTTCTCTGGCTTCGTGTGAGGTATGTCAACTTGATAGTGTGATTTTGTGTTGTTAACCCTTGTGAAGGGTTGTGTTGGTCGGACGGGGAGGTTGGAGACCTCCTCGGCGTTGTTTTCCGTGAAAAACCTCGGCTGGCGCGAGGTTGAAGACGACCAACGGTCGACCGGTTCCTTCGGGTGGTCGACCGAATGTAGTGTTTTTGCCCGACTTTAACCTTCACCGGTCGAACGATGCCTTGTGGCGGTCGACCGGTAGTGCATATTGCTGGTGAGTTGGGACGTTCTGCCTGTTTTCGGTCGACCGGTTCCCTGAGTCATTCGACCGGAACTTAAGTGTACTGGATTTTATTGCATGCTTGTTCGACCGTTTGTTGGTTGCGTTCGACCGTTTATGACATAGAAATGCTAGGTTGACCCTGTAGGATTTCGGTCGACCGGGACCCCTGAGTCGGTCGACCGATAGATCCGATTTTGATGTTGACCAGACTCCGGATTTTGACCTAGTTCGGTCGACCGGTTTTAGACCCTTGTTCGACCGTTGGGGGTTCTGTTTTGAGCGCAGCGGTAGACCGTTTTAGGAGTACGGTCGACCGATTCCTTTCTGGAACCGGTCGACCGAATCACCTCTTCCGGTCGACCGTTTGGGCCCAGGACAGAATTCCTGGTTCCCATTTTGACGCCAACTTTGTCCACGGAAACCCGTGTCCTCGCCTTGTGCGTGAGCCGGGAGGTGACGGTGGGCGCGTGATGCGTGCCTGCCCAGGGACCGCCGTTGGGAAGAGTGTGGGCGTTCGGGACGCGTCACCTCCGTGTATGGACCGTGACTTGAGATGGATTGATTGGGCACTTTGTAGTATAGCAGGCCTGAGGGATCGCGGATCCCAGAGTTGATGTTTGTGCGGGCACGCAACTGGCGTTGGGTGAGGTGACTACCGGCCCACGGGCTACGGAGGTCGCTGCCCTGCTTTTATAGCGGCGCGGTTGGTGTTTGCGGCTCGAGGAGCCTGATGACCTGGCAGACTTCGGTCTGGACCAGTCCGATGCTGTGCCGGACGTTGTGATGGACCACCGATGATGTGCCGGTGATGCCGCCGAGGTTGTGCCGGCGATGATGATTGTTGGGCCGAGGCTGTGCCTGCTATGTTGATTCCTCGACTGGGCACCTATCGTGATGTTGTTGTTATACCTTCCGGGCGACGGCCCCGTTGGTCCCTGTGGCTCCGACCACTGAGATTTGCAGATCTGTATTCTATCGGCGCGCAAGCGTGACAGAGGCTCCCTGCCGAACCCTTGGGTAGTGTAGCTGCGTGTGGGGGGTGCGATGTCGCGTGCTGTAAGGCTGCATGTGCCTGCAGTAGGTCTCCTCGGGAGACTCGTTGTTGATTGTCGGACTGATGTCCTGTTTTACCCTTCGGGGGAACTGTTTTCCATTCTGTCGATGTCATGACATGCTATTAGTATGATAGGTTCATTGTGTAATGCATGCATATAGGTGAGTTGGCATACGGGGTTTCCTTCTGGAAACTCAGGCATTGTTGTTATATATTTTCAGGACCGCAGTAGGTCCAGTGGGGTGGTGATCGGCGGGCGCGCGCATTTGGAGTCGGATCCTCTAGTCAGACTACTGAGGTCCACATGATTACGTTTATCTTCCCTTGTCGTTTTGTTGTAATCATGTATTCATTTTGGCAAACTCTGATGTATTATGGTGCACCGCTATATTGTTTATGAGAAGTAACAGTCCCGCCTTTGATTATTGTGCTCTTTGTCTTGATTATGAATTTTTAAATTTTCCGCTGTTTCGGGATGTTACAGCTACTAAGTGGAGCTTTTCCTTTATCATGTGAACTAACTTTGAGCGTTTCCCCTACATTTGCAAATGGAATGTTAGGCCATACATATTTGTGTATAACAAAATATTTAATTATATATATTATTATTTTCTTTTACTTTTGCATATGTTAATTACAAATTTCACCGAAGTGGGGTGAAATTAACAAATTTAATTACAATATGAATATAAAGATTATGTCACCAATATTGGTGTCGTTAACAAATTTAATTACAATATGAATATAACAGATTATGTCACTGAAATAGATCCCTAGGCTCTTTGCATGTGTACCAAAATAATTTAGAAAGAAATCAAATGTACTTATGGAAAATCCAAAATCTCAAGTACAAAGATCCGATATCGATTTTGATAAGCAAAAGGCACAAGGAATAACATCAAAACGATGTCTAGAAATTGTTGGCATATACTTGCCTCAACCGGTGTTCTCACATGACCAATTATATGCTGCTTTGTGAAGCAAGATTCGCGGATGCTACAAGGATGCTTATCAAACCGATGTTAGGTTCCGATGCGAGTGGAGGTTATACCAAAAATGTTGTTTATTTTAAGATATTAACTCTTGCAAACATTCAGCAATCTAATGAGGAATAAGCTAGATTAGAACTTCTTAATTATATTTTTTTTACTTCGTATCGCAAAACTAATCTTACTATGCCTTTTCAAATGCAATCTTCAGATAACGTCGTATGTTTAAACTAACTTTATAGAAGTACTGGAACTGATATGGTTTATATTTTTGGAACTTAATGGCTTCCTAAGACATTGCTAAGATGCAACTAACAGAAAATAAAAGTAATTACTCTTCGTTCATTTTTTAAGCCAATTAAAATTCAAACACATTCACTTCTTAAAAATCCTTAACCACTGTAGATCCATAATTCACTTATGGATTCTCTAAGGCTTTGTTTGGGTACAACTCTCAAGTGTTAGCTTCTGATGGGAAGTCAGCTTCTGGGAATATGGATCCAGGAGTAGTTTTTTCTTGAAGGTTGAGAATTATTTGGATAGACAGAAAGCTTCTGGTAGTGGGTGACGTCTTGTCAAAGAAATTTTTTAAATTGTCCACAGACTTTGATTAAATAAAAATTTATTATAAATTTGTTTTAAATGTTTTTTTCGGAAAATGTTTTTTATTTGTATATATTTTTTACAAAATTTTCTAGTTTTTTTAACATTGGGATTGATCTCAAAATGATGTAGGGGTAAATTAATCCAAACAAAATCATAATCACAAGAAGTTGGGCCTCCACCCGAGCTTCTCCATAGCAGTGTAAATGCTGCCTCGTTTTGCGTGCTGGAAGCTAGCTCCTCCAGATCAGGAATGTTGTTTGGATGCCCACGTGAGACTATGCTACAGCAGGAAGGTGGAAGAGTGAGATTTTGTGACATCCAAACGCAATCTTAGTTTATTTAGTATTATGTAAGCTATTCATACTTTCAAATTTTCCCCGGCTATTGTCAAGTCGTCTGACTCATTCGACTTAAGAAGAACTAGAATGGGTGATCATAGAATGTTGATCAAAGGACAATCCTTGCATTTATGATTACATGCACTTCCTGTAGAACTATTTCTCAAAAATTGATTGTCACTACTCTGAAAAATGATTTCTAGCAGATTCTTCGTAAAATTACTAATTGTTTCGGTTTTGGTTCACTTGTTTTGAATTGTTTCTTCCCAAATGAAAAACAAAAAATCTTACTTCACAAATTGGCCGAATCGCCAAAATTGTTATAATTTAACTGATTTTTGTTACATTACTTCCGCTTAACGGTTCTCAAAATTGTAAGAAGTTCCAACTTCTCCATCGTGGATGAGAAATCCTTTCATTTTCTTGAGAGGAAATTAGCATATCAAACCTAGGTAATGTAAATAAACCTTTGTTTCTACCATCATTTTCTTGAGAGGAAATTAGCATATCAAAATACTATTTGCTTACGGTGACTGTATTGGAATCACAACATCTAATTGTTATATATTACTTTGATATTATCTTTTCTTCTTACATGATATGGCTGTTCTCATGTGCTCTATGGAATCTAATCCTCGTTGACATCCTCGTTTTCCAATTTGTCATTGATTTGTCATTGAAATGATCACCACGTATGATAGAATTATTCTAAAATGAAGGTGATTTTTGAATTCAACTCAACAAACCACTATCACTATATGAACAAATATGTAAGGAGAAAAATAGGCTAGAGATTCTTATTTCTCTTGATACTACACACATAATCTTCTCCTTATATTGGTGGAGATGTTACGATAAGGTCTAACAGTTACGATGTTCAACTATTGCAACTATTATGTTGTTACAACGGTTATATTGATATAACAGTTACATTCGTTTCATCGTTAAGCCTATTACATTTGTTTCTGGCCACATAAAAACTCCCAATAATAAAGGTCACATATATTTAGTAATATTCGTATTTATAACACTTCCCCTTGGACATTACTACGAAATGTTTATGCCTCGTTATAAACCTAGTTAGAATACCCAATCGGAAAAACCAGTTAAGGAAAAGGGTACATGACACACGTTATCAAGCATTGTACAAGCTGCCTCGTTAAAAACAAAACTCAGTGGGATAAAAAGTTGACAAATGTAAGAGTACAACAATAATATTATCCTTCTAGGATAACCATCCTTCAGGGATGATAATTACTTCGCTTCCCCTAATGAATGTAGTCGACCGAGTCTATGCATACCAATTCCATATACAAGCGTCTCAAATGTGGAAGTCGGTAGAGATTTAGTGAATAAATACGCAACATTGTCGCTTGAGCTAACTTGATGGATATTTATTTTATTTTCTCTTGGAGATGATGTGGATTAAATAAGTTAGGAGAAATATGTTTAGTCCTATCACTTTTGATATATCCATCATTCATCTGTGCAATGCAAGTTGCATTGTCCTTAAATAGTGTACTGCGAGTATCACTAATTGAAGTTAAACCACACGAAACATGAATGTGTCGTGATTAGTAACATATATACATTGCATTCATGCTATATATCCTTTATTTTACTTCATATTTGTGCTACTCGAGTGTTTATTTGATAAGTTTCAGGGTTTAGGCAATAAAAAAGAGAAAATAACCTAAACACAAGAAGAATGGATTGATTTGGAAGGTTCTGGACAGGTTTGTAATGCCCAAGGACCTAATTGTAAGTGTAACATCCTCAACAGCGGAAGAATTTAAATTTTTTGTAACAAACAATCAATAGAGGACATTACACAAATATTAGGAAACAGGTGCACCAACATATATATATAATATACATCTGAGTATTTCAAAAGTGTGATTACATCAAAAGGGATATACAACAAATACAAGTAATCACTACGACCTCAAAACGAGAGAAAACTGGATCTGGTAACGGCACTCCTCTCCTCGGTGACCACCCCACCTAACGCCGATCACGGCCTGAAAAGCAAACATGCAACAATACCTGAGCTTCCGGAAGGAAACCCCGTATGCCAAACTCTACAATGCAGGAACAAGAACACTCTAGCATGCAATTCTACAACACAAGAAAAAACCACAACGACCAGGCTGGGCTCCAGGGCTCTTTCATCCAACCTCAGCACACACCACTGTTACGGGGCTCTAGGGCTTTTTCACTCAACCACCGCAACACACACGTCGCCAAGTTGGGCTCCAGGGCTCTTTCACTCAACCGCAGCTACCACGACATGACCAATGGCACTAGGGTTTTTTCACCCAACCCGAACGCCTAAGGGCTCCAGGGCTTTTTCACCCAACCCTTATCAGGCGGTCCATGCTCAGGCTCCAGGGCTCTTTCACCCAACCTGAACGCACTACGGAGCTCCAGGGCTTTTTCACCCAACCCCGTACAGACTAGCTGGGCTTCAGGGCTCTTTCACCCAACCACAGCTCTCACACAGTTGCGGGGCTCTAGAGCCTTTCACCCAACAACCGCAACACACGTGCTCACAAACACACTTGCCGAAAGAACACCAACACCACAACTCGCCTTACGCAGACGACCACAACAACGTCACCTCCAATGTGCAAAACTGTACACAAACGGTCGACCGAACCAAGAGTCCCGGTCGATCGAATCTCACAAACACAGGGCAATTGCCTCGACCGACACTCCATCGGTCGACCAATTCCCACCAACAACACTTGTTCGGTCGAACCAAAGTCAGGGACCGGTCGCCTCCCAGGTTCAACGAACAAAACGACCAATCGGTCGAACGGCAAAGGGGACTCGTTCGACCTAAATCCACCAGTTAAATCCACCATCACACAACCTCAACACTGGTCGAACCCCCGAGCACTCTCGGTCGACCAAATCCACCAGGGAAATCCTCCATCGCATCCAAACAACACCGGTCGACCGAACTACCATCGGTCGAACCCAACGACAATCCAACTTAAGTCATCGGTCAGACGAGTCAAACAGGCGATCGACCGTTTGGATGGTCAACATCCCAACCGACCTACGACAGTGCACACGGTCGAACGACGAAGGGGCCCCGTTCGACCGAAACTATCCAGGCTTGCCTCAAATGCACAGCCGGTCAACCGTCCAAGGGTATCGTTCGACCGGTTTGAGGCAGAAACCATAAATCTCATCAAGAACGGTCGACCGTTTACACCAACCGGTCGATCGATCGGGCAGTAAAATTTGTTGCACGTTTGCTTGCGACGAGCCTTTCGGCCTACCGTCGACTTCCAAATACTCACACAACAATTGTGAGCTACGACAACAAGTTTGACATATCGTGAAGGTTTGAAGAAACCTTCAAAGAATCTTGACGGCGCTTCCACGAGCACTTCTCCCCAAAATACGATACACCGTTGAACCTCACACTCGATCAACGATCTCCTCCTCCTCGAAAAGCACGAGCACACTTTCACCCTCGACCAACACCTCGCCGGAGATCACCTCTGGCCGGAACACCAACTAGGAGAGAGAGACGTGAGAGAGAGAGGAAGAATCACAATAAATATCTCTCACCCCTTCAATCCTCACCATCCATCCAATCTCCAATCCATCTCAACTCCTCATCCATCAACACTCCATCTCAGCCATCCAATCTAAACTCCTCCTAAACACCACCAAAACATCATTAAAACTCAATTAGGATTAGGATCCCACAATCCACCCTCCTAAAAGAATTCTGTACTCGAAATTAAGACAACTCACCAAACAGCTCTGGGAACTCCTTCCTGACCTCCTCCTTAATCTCCCAAGTGGCCTCTCACTCTCTGTGGTGCTGCCACCAGACCTTCACCATCGGAATGGTCCTCCTCCTCAACCGATGCTCCATCTGATCCACAATCTCAACCGGTCTCTCCTCGAGAGACAAGTCCTGACGGATCTCTGGGACCTCCAACTGAATCACATGAGAAGGATCCGCTATGTACTTCCTCAACATTGAAACATGGAAGACGTTGTGAAGACCCGAAAACTATGGCGGCAGCGCAACTCTGTAGACGACCTCTCCAACCCGATCGAGAATCTCAAACGGTCCGACATACCTCGGACTGAGGTTTCCTTTCTTCCCGAACCTCATCACTCCTCGAGATGGTGAAATCTTCCGGAAGACATGATCGCCTACCTCAAACCTCAACTCCTGCCTACGCCTATCAGCGTAGCTCTTCTGTCTGCTCTGAGTTGTCCCTAGTCTCTGCCTGATCACATCTACCTTCTCAGCATACATCTGTACAATCTCAGGACCAACTAGTTGTCTCTCGCCTACATCACTCCAGCATACCGATGATCTACACGGTCTTCCGTACAGGGCCTCGTTCGATGTCATCCCAATGCTCGAATGGTACCTGTTGTTGTAGGCGAACTCGATCAATGACAAATACTCATCCCAATGACCTGCCCAATCTAGAGTACAAGCTCGCAGAATATCCTCTAATGTCTGGATGGTCCTCTCAGACTGACCGTCTGTCTGCGGATGGAATGTCGTACTGAACTTCAACCACGTCCCCAGAGCCTGCTGCAAACTCCCCCAGAATCTGGAAGTGAACCTCGGATCTCGATCCGAAATAATGCTCACCGGCACTCCATGAAATCTGACGATCTCCTCAATATACAACTTAGCTAGACCCTCCAGAGGTAGAGTGGTCCGGATAGCTAAGAAGTGTGCCGACTTGGTAAGTCGACCGACTATAACCCAAATCGCATCATGGAATCCTCTCGTCCTCGGCAGCCCGAAGACAAAATCCATCGTCACGTGCTCCCACTTCCACTCTGGAAGATCGATCCTCTGCATCGGCCCTGTAGGTCTCTGGTGCTCAATCTTCACCTGCTGACAAATCAGACATCTGTCAACGAACTCTTCGATCTCTGTCTTCATCCTCTTCCACCAGAAATTCCTCTGAAGATCTCTATACTGAAGGGAATGTGTTCTAAAAGTTTTACTTTTAAATGTCAATTATTATGAATTGAATGAGAAATCGTTTTGTTCCTTGTTTATGTTATTCGTCTTTTAGAAGTGTTAAGGAAGAGGCTCTTGGTCCTTAACCGTAGAACTCTAAAAGATATTGGTTTACATAAAACAAAAGATATTCACAATCATGGTAATTAACATGGGACATTAATTACCGAGTTAAGATTGTCGTGTTGGTCATAGTTCATTGTAGCTCTACAAGTGAGTGACAACACGGGTACACAAAAGAGGAAAATAGTACTTTTGTGTACTGAATTGACCTAACAAGTAAAATATTATAGAAATGTGTTTCTGTGTCATTAATATTTTACTGTGTCCTTGGTCATTTGATATGAGACTTATATCCGATCGCTTAAGGAATGCTTAATTAGACTAGTGTCTTAAGCTATCGATAAGTGTAGTGTAAAGGCGTTAGTTGGTTAAGTATGACTTTTGTTGGAGAAGATAACTAGTCGAAAGATTATCATTGCCCCTCTTAATTGAGTGATGATATTAGTGGGCCCCTTGATAAAGCAAAGTTATAATATGCACAATGTGATTTGAGTTAAGTCACATATTTATAACTAGCTTAAAGAGATCAAGAAATGAATACTAATACAAAGATGACACAATACTACTTTCTGTGTATTCTTAATATCATGAGGCAAGGGACGGACACAAGTGGTGCACTCCATCACTAATTGGATCGGGTTTTGGTTCGAGTGGAATTAAGACATCTAACTAATTGGGAGCTATAATGTGTAGCTAGATACCGCTTATAGCTTGTGATATTAAGCTCTTAATATCACTGCCAACTTAGTTTAAATCCTCCCATAGGTCACACCACAAAACTGGGAAACGAGTAATGGGGATTTTGAGTTCATAGGATGTGTCGGGCTTCATGTAGAAAATATGACACATGGGGTGAACAAGCAAAATCAAAATTATGTTGTGATTAATAACATAATTAGAATCTAAATTAAATTCATATGTGATATAAATATTATGAGGTGTAATGATTGATCATTACATAGGATAATATGCTACATAAGTTGTGAATTTACTACTAATCCCGAAATGTCAAATTTTGTAGAGGTTAAAACCGAAATTTGACAAGTCAGCGGTCAAGGATCGAAGGAAACATATAAACTCACACGATGTGGATTGTGTGAATGGTTTAAATTTCTGTTTTTTAATTTCTGCTATGCATGTGATGAATGTGTTGAATGTTAGGATGTGTATGAATGATAATATAACCTAAAATTCTGAATCACATGTTAATATATGAGATTGTCCAACAAAAATTAAGAGTAATTTTCCTTCTTATTTGATCCACTAGCAGCCATTGATCGAGGGATACTCTGCTCGCCCTTAGCGGGTGGGAGATAGCTCCCTCCATCTTTGGGAATAGTGGGAGATATAATGGTTGTCTATTGTTGTGCCACGATTAAATATATGAGGTGCGTTTCACCCTAGTGAACCCAAGTATGTTTAGTTGTGAATACAATGGATAAACGTATCTCGTATCAAATGAAAATAAGTTTTCTTAACATCACCTAGAGCCTTCGCTCGGTTTTGGGAAAAAAAAATTTACGAGGATAGGTCGCATTCCCTCATAATTAAAACGACAAGAATCACAAGAGTTTGAAGATGCTAATGTTGCTAAAATTCAAAAAGGTTGTGATTAGATAATGTTTTTCTTACCTTGATATTGTAATGTATTCGATAGCCCTTAGCTAGTCTATATTACAATTAATAGGATCTTGAATTGTTGCATCTATAGACAAAAAAAAAATTGCAGCATTTACATTTGTATGTATGTATAAACATAAAATTGGCATTAAAATCCTGTATGATTTATTTTGTAGAAAAATGTCGAACATCCAACCTATCGTACGATCCATGATAGAAAAACACCATTTAGCAAATGATGGGTCAAACTTCATTAGTTGGCAACTCAAACTCAACATCGTGTTAAAGTTTGAGAAACTATCTCACATTTTGGAAGGTCCAATCCCAAAATGGAATGAGAGATTAACCGATGAAGAGAAAGAGGCTAAAGCCAAGTGGGAAGACCAAGAGAACCAAGTTCACGGTCTTATGCTAGCATCCATGGGTGACTCGCTTCAAGCGAAATACTTGGATTCGAAACCCAAGAAGACCATGGAAGCTTTTATCTAAGATGTTCATGGATAGTGCCCGAAAGGAGCGCTATAAGACCACCATCGCACTCACAAGGTACCATATGGCGGAGGGAACATTGGTATCCATGCATTTTCTCACGATGCAAGGGTACCTTGAGAAGTTGGCAAAGCTCTCTTCACCAATACCCGAGGATATTGCTGAAGATATGATTCTTGGCTCTCTAGCCCCGTCCTTTAGGGACTTTGTGATGCACTACCACGTGCGTGAAAAAAAGGTGAGTCTTGAGGAGCTGCACAACGCTCTCAAAACTGCTGAAGTTGACATGGGCAAGGGTAGGGACAAGCAAGTCCTTGCCGTCCATGGGAGGATCCAAAAGATTGGTAAAGGAAAGGGCAAATCTACCAAAAGTGGTTCAATCAAGAGCAAGGGAGTAGGAGGTGCTCATAAGAGTGCCTCGAGGTGGAAATCTCAGAAATCTCCAACTCCCAATAAGGAGTGGTTTCACTGCGGTGAAAAAGGACATATCCGACCAAATTGCCCCAAGTACAAGGAAGACCTTGACAACGGAGTGATTGAACGTCGGCCCCCAAAAAGGCCAAAGGTATATTTGTTATTGAAATAAATTTAGCCACCTCTGTCCAGGATTTGGTAATTGATAGCGGATCTTGTGCTCACATAGTTTCTAATGTGCAGCTACTCAAGGATAGGAAGGAATTCGTGCAGAACGAGATAGAATTGAAGGTTGGAAATGGTGCGAACGTTTCTGCGGTTGCACAAGGTTCTGTGGTGCTTCAATTATGTAGTGGTTTAAATTTATGTCTAAAGAATGTTTATTATGTGCCTTCGAGTAGCAAGAATATTATTTCTGTATCATGTTTGGATATGGATAATTTTAATATAAATATTTCAAATTCTTGTTTGTCTATATCGAAGAATGGTGTTTTCTATGCAAATGCGTTCATAAGGAATGATCTCTATTTGCTTCAATTGAATAATAAACAAATCTTTAATATCAATAACAAAAGACTTAAGACCACTCACGAGAATGATACTCTCTTGTGGCACTATCGTTTTGGTCACATAAATAAAAAGCGCATCAAGAAATTGCAAGAAGCTAACCTTCTTGGTCTACTTGATTTTAAATCATTGGAGACGTGTCAACTATGTCTAATGGGAAAAATGACCAAAAAGCCTTTCAAGAAGAAAGGCCCAAAGGCGAGTGGCTTGTTGGATTTGATACATTCTGATGTATGTGGTCCAATGAGTACTAGTGCACGAGATGGTTTCAGGTACTTCATTACGTTCACGGATGATTATAGTCGTTATGGCTATATTTATCTAATGAGAAACAAAAGTGAATCCTTCAACAAGTTCAAAGAATTCAAGAATGAAGTAGAGAACCAACTCAACAAGAAAATCAAGTCTCTACAAACGGATCGTGGAGGTGAGTACTTAAGTGCCGAATTTGACTCATACCTAAAGGAGTTTTGTATTGTACCTCAACTCACCCCTCCCGGTACACCTCAGTGGAATGGGGTATCCGAAAGGAGGAATAGGACATTGCTCGACATGGTTCGGTCAATGATGAGTCATCGGAATTACCTCTTTACTTTTGGAGTTATGCACTACAGACTGCGGCTTACACACTAAATAATGTTCCATCCAAATCCGTGGAGAAAACTCCTTATGAGCTATTGAGTGGTAAAACACTTAAGCTCAATTTTCTCAAGATTTGGGGTTGTGAGGCTTACGTCAAGAGATTGATGTCGACCAAACTTCAACCAAAAGCGGATAAGTGCTTCTTTATTGGTTATCCTCTTGAAACAAGAGGAAACTACTTTTGGCATATCACCTCCAATCGAGTGATTGTAGAGAGGGATGCCACTTTTCTGGAAAAGGAATTTCTAGAAAGAGTAAAAAGTAGTGGGAGTAGGGTTGTGCTTGAGGAAACTCAAGATACTCTACAACATCATGACACGAATGATGACGTTCAAGATCATGAAGGCCCAACCGAGATTCCTTTGGTTAGTGGGAGCGTGAGTGAGAGACCATCACAAGAAGTTGTGAGAGAATCTCAATCATCCCCACCAAGTATACGTTCAAGAGTTGAACATGAACCCACTCCTCAAGAAATTGTGGAAGAAGTTCGAGAGACACGAGAAGAACCAAAAGAACTAAGAAGGTCAACAAGGGAAAGGAAGAAACCCGACTTGTATCTACGACTTCATGAAATCATGGTACTTGATACCAATGATCCCTTGACCTTCCAAGAAGCAATGGAAAGGGAAGACTCCAAACTGTGGCTTAAGGCCATGGAATCCGAAATAGAATCCATGTATGATAATCAAGTGTGGAACTTGGTGACCTTCCTCAAGGGAAAAGGTCATTCAAAATAAATGGGTTTTCAAGAGGAAGATGGACATGGATGGGAACTTGACAACCTACAAAGCGAGGCTTGTAGCGAAGGGTTTCACTCAAGTTCAAGGAATTGACTATGATGAAACTTTTTCACCAGTTGCCATGTTCAAGTCTATTCGGATAATGCTCGCTATTGCTGCATTTCATGATTATGAAATATGGCAAATGGATGTCAAAACGGCGTTCCTTAATGGGAACTTGGAGGAGGATGTGTACATGGTACAACCTCAAGGTTTTGAAGATCCAAAGAATAGCGAGAAGGTATGCAAGCTTCAAAGGTCCATTTATGGATTGAAGCAAGCATCAAGGAGTTGGAACAAACGCTTTGACGAGGAAGTGAAGAAGCTTCACTTCATTCAAAGTAAGGAAGAACCTTGTATTTACAAGAAGGTTAGTGGGAGCCATGTAGTATTCCTAATATTATATGTCGATGACATATTGCTTATGGGTAATCATATTCCTTTGCTTGAACAAACGAGAAGTTCATTGAAATCTGCATTTTCAATGAAAGACATGGGTGAGGCTCAATACATCTTGGGAATCAAGATATATCGAGATAGATCCCGTAGACTCATTGGCCTCGGTCAATGTACATACATTGACAAGGTCTTGGAAAGGTTCAAGATGAACAACTCCAAAAAGGACAGTGTGCCAATGAGTATGGGTGTGCAACTCAAGAAGTCTCAACGTGCGGAATCGCGTAAGGACTTAGAGTACATGAAGGATGTCCCTTATGCTTCGGCAATTGGGTCGATCATGTACGTGATGACTTGCACAAGACCCGATGTCTCGTATGCTCTAAACGTGACAAGTCGTCACCAATCCAACGCAGGTCCTGAGCATTGGACTGCGGTCAAGAATATCCTGAAGTACCTTAATCGGACTAAGGATAAGATTCTTGTTTATGGAGGACAAAGGGAATTGATAGCCGAGGGTTACTCGGATGCGAGTTTCATGAGTGATCCAGACGATAGAAGGTCGCAATCAGGTTACGTCTTTCTTCTGAAAGGTGGAGCTGTGAGTTGGCGTAGTTGGAAGCAAAGCACTACGGCCGACTCAACCACTGCCTCCGAAGTAATGGTTGTCGCTGAAGCGAGCAAGGAAGGAGTGTGGATTAAGAAGTTCCTTGAAGAGCTTGGAGTAGTTCCCTCGAGCGAGGGACCAGTAGAGCTATTTTGCGATAATAGTGCATCTATCTCGCAAATCAAGGATCCCAAATCACACCACAAAGTGAAGTACATGGATCGTAAGTACTTCGTGACACGTGACCTCATCGACGAAGGCAAAATAAATCTTTTATGGGTGGACACCAACAGCAACACAGCTGATCCATTCACAAAACCCTTATCCCAAGCCAAGGGCGAAATGCATTTCGAGTCCATAGGATTGAGGAACAATGTAGATTGGCTTGATGATTGATATGTAATGGGGTTTACCCTGGTTATTATTGTTTTATACATTGAGTATGTATGTGAAAGAAAACTTTAATAACAAGTGGGAGATTGAAGGGAATGTGTTCTAAAAGTTTTACTTTTAAATGTCAATTATTATGAATTGAATGAGAAATCGTTTTGTTCCTTGTTTATGTTATTCGTCTTTTAGAAGTGTTAAGGAAGAGACTCTTGGTCCTTAACCGTAGAGCTCTAAAAGATATTGGTTTACATAAAACAAAAGATATTCACAATCATGGTAATTAACATGGGACATTAATTACCGAGTTAAGATTGTCGTGTTGGTCATAGATCATTGTAGCTCTACAAGTGAGTGACAACACGGGTACACAAAAGAGGAAAATAGTATTGTTGTATACTGAATTGACCTAACAAGTAAAATATTATAGAAATGTGTTTCTGTGTCATTAATATTTTACTGTGTCCTTGGTCCTTTGATATGAGACTTATATCCGATCGCTTAAGGATTGCTTAATTAGACTAGTGCCTTAAGCTATCGATAAGTGTAGTGTAAAGGCGTTAGTTGGTTAAGTATGACTTTTGTTGGAGAAGATAACTAGTCGAAAGATTATCATTGCCCCTCTTAATTGAGTGATGATATTAGTGGGCCCCTTGATAAAGCAAAGTTATAATATGCACAATATGATTTGAGTTAAGTCACATATTTATAACTAGCTTGAAGAGATCAAGAAATGGATACTAAAACAAAGATGACACAATACTACTTTGTGTGTATTTTTAATATCATGTGGCAAGGGACGGACACAAGTGGTGCACTCCATCACTAAATGGATCGGGTTTTGGTTCGATTGGATTTAAGACATCTAACTAATTGGGAGCTATAATGTGTAGCTAGATACCGCTTATAGCTTGTGATATTAAGTTCTTAACATCACTTTCAACTTAGTTTAGATCCTCCCATAGGTCACACCACAAAACTGGGAAACAAGAAATAGGGATTTTGAGTTCATAAGATGTGTCGGGTTTCATGTAGAAAATATGACACATGGGGTGAACAAGCAAAATCAAAATTATGTTGTGATTAAATAACATAATTAGAATCTAAATTAAATTCATATGTGATGTAAATATTATGGGGTGTAATGATTGATCATTGGATGGGATAATATGTTACATAAGTTATGAATTTACTACTAATCCCGAAATGTGAAATTTTGTTGGGGTTAAACCGAAATTTGACAAGTCTGTAATACTGTGCACAAACGGTCGACCGGTTAACAGTAAACGGTCGACCGAAAGTGCACGGTCGACCGGACACGTCTCGACCGATAACAGGGAATTTTCGTCTGTTCGGAACGGTCGACCGAATCTATCGGTCGGTCGACCGAACATTGCGATGAAATATTTTTATGTTGCGAGCGGTCGACCGAAACTTGGTTCGAGCGGTCGACCGAACCTCCAAATGGTCGACCTGTCTAGACGGTTTTATGCAGAATTAATTTAAGAATTAATTAGATCATGCATGGAATTGGTCCATAATTGATTTAATTCGTGGCTAAGATTATTTATTATTAAATAATGGATGGTTGGATGGAAGTTTGCATGAAATCATGGGAAAGAGGTTGCACATGAATAGGTAATTTGGAGAGAACTTATAAATACAAGTTTATCTCATTACCTCATTAATTAAGTCATTATCTTCTCATGTAAAAATCTCTCTCCATAATTCTCCACGAAATTCCCCTAATTCTTAAGTTTAGTTTTAGTTTTTAAGAGATCATCTTCTCAATGGAACTAAAGAGGGGTTAGTAATTAGATTCTAAACCCTATTGGAGATTGAGAGGCTAGCTCTTCTCTCTCCAATCTTGTTTAGAGTTTGGTGAAATCTCGGAGGCATCCGGCGCAGCAACAAGAATCCTCAACGTCTCCGAATCTTCAAGAAGTTTTAGAGAACTTCTAGGTATGAATTTCGGAGTCTCATGTTTGTTTTAATAAAAGTTTTAAAACTAGTTATTGAAACAAACCAATGCATGCATGAAATAAATCATAGAAAATTGTAATTGATCCTTATTACGCATAAAATTCCGAATATATATATGTGTAATTAAACATGAAATCCTACATATACATCTTCGTGCTGCCCGGGTGGATCGAATAACGGGATCTGTGTGCCTCCTCTAAAATGTCCTTCCTCAAATTTCCTCCCTTCGGCACCCAGACTCGACCTCTGAATCTCATCCCACCATCGACTCCAATACTGAAGTCCGATCCATCTCTGGCAGCTAACTGCAACAACCCAGTTAACTCATCATCAGAACTCTGAGCCTGAATAATACTCGAGACCAGCAATCACTGCACCTCGCGACTCATCAGTGAACAGTCTCCATTCGGCCAATGCCTCAAGTAGCTTCCACTCCTGGATACAAAGACATGCTGCGGTAACCTCCACCTTCCTGCTCAAAGCATCTACAACCTAATTCGCCTTCCCCGGATGATACGAGATGGTGAAATCATAATCCTTAATCAGCTCAAGCCATCGATGCTGCCTCATATTCATCTCCTTCTGCAAAAACAGATACTTCAGGCTCTGATGATCTGTGAAAACCTCAAACTGCTTGTCATACAGGTAAGGTCTCCAAGTCTTCAACGCATGCACCACTGCCGCCAACTCCAAATCATGAGTGGGGTAGTTCCTCTTGTGTACCTTCAGCTGTCCTTATGCGTACGCAACCACCTACCCGTGCTGCATGAGTACGCATTCCAGTCCAACGCCTGACACGTCACTGTAAATCACAGACCCACCACTACCACTAGGAAGTGTCAGAATTGGAGCAGTCGTCAGCCGACTCTTTAGTTCCTGGAAACTGTCCTCGCACTTCTGGGACCACACGAACTTGACGCCCTTTCGCGTCAAAGTCGTCAGAGGCGAAGCCAACCTAGACAAGTCCTCAATAAAACGGCGATAGTAACCCGCCAGACCCACAAAACTCCTGATCTCTGCCACACTAGTTGGGGCTCTCCGCTGCATCACGGCCTCGACCTTCGCTGGATCTACAAGCATACTGTACGTCACCTGAGTACGGAGGTGCTTCCTGAGCCCCTGTACAAACTTCCTTGCCCTCTACATCGGCATCACACAAATCTCCGGACAGTAACGCTCCAGCGCGTTGAACCTCCGGGTATACTCAGCCATGGTCGCCTCTCCCTGCTCGAGGGTCATGAACTCCTCTCTCCTCCCATCTCTGACATGCTCTTGGAAATACTGTACATTGAACTCCCGCAAGAAGTCCTCCTAGCTGATGTCAGTCCTGCCCTCAAACACCACCGCAGATGTGGTCCTCCACTAGTTGGACGCGTCTCCGCCCAACACAAATGCTGCCATTCCTGCCTGCCTCTCGGGATGGCACTCAATCGCCTAAAGGATCTTTTGGATCTTCGAGACTCAGTCCTCTGCAGCCTCAGAATCGCCTCACCGTTGAAGGTAGGCGGGTGTTGTTTAATAAAGCGGTCGAGCATCGTTTCTGCCGTTGTTGGCTCTCCCCTGCGTGACTGACGATCCAACATCGCACCCAGTCACCCCACCATGTCATAGAGCATCCGTCGCTCCTCTACCCAGTCCGTGCCCCCAGTCTCATCGTTGGTGCTATGGTCCCGTGGGGGAGGTCTCACGCGTCTCGGAGGCATCTATACACAAAGAAGACAACACACATCAAACCCATAAATGCATGAACTAATGCAGACTCTAAAACTCTAAGGGTGGTCTGTTTGGATAAGGTCACTAGAACCGACCGCTCTGATACCAAGTTGTAACATCCTCAACAGCGGAAGAATTTAATTTTTTTTTAACAAACAATCAACAGAGGACATTACACAAATATTAGGAAACAGGTGCACCAACATATATATATAATATACATCCGAGTATTTCAAAAGTGTGATTACATCAAAAGGGCTATACAACAAATACAAGTAATTACTATGACCTCAAAACGAGAGAAAGCTAGATCTGGTAGCGGCGCTCCTCACCTCAGTGACCACACCACCTAACTCCGATCACGACCTTAAAAGCAAACATGCAACAATGCCTGAGTTTCTGGAAGGAAACCCCGTATGCCAAACTCTACAATGCAGGAACAAGAACACGCTAGCATGAAATTCTACCAACAAGAAAAACCACAACGACCAGGCTGGGCTCCAGGGCTTTTCCACCCAACCTCAGCACACACCACCGTTAAAGGGCTCCAGGGGTTTTTCTCCCAACCACCGCAACACACATGTCGCCAAGCTGGGCTCTAGGGCTCTTTCACTCAACCGCAGCTACTACGACACGACCAAGGGCTCTAGGTTTTTTCACCCAACCCGAACGTCTAGGGTGTAGGATCGTGAGGGTCTACAATACTAATCACTTTTACCCTAATTATCTACTTGTTTAACTATGAAAGATATGTGCAGCGGAATTTAAACTAAACAAGCAAGTAAAGGGAAGATAATACAAACCACGATGGACACGGGGGTTTTACAGAGGTTCGGCCACCGCCTACGTCCTCTCTTGCAAGCTCCGCTCGACACTTTGAGCTCCGCTCACGACTTCACTATCCACTCCCCGTTCCGGGCCGGGAGAGAACGCCTTTTACAAAACAAGCATCGTGAACACCCTCGCTTGCTTGACTTTCTTCTCTCACAATCCGAGAGGAACACTTCGGGCTTTCACCGAAGTCCTTGCTTCTTCACAAACGAAAAATTGAGTGGAACACACTCTCTAACTTGAGCACACTTAGCTTACGATGTGGAATTGATGCTAAGGTGTGGAAGTGTAAGCTTGGAGTGTTGGATTGGGGAAATTTGAGCTTGGGAGTTTCTCTCTAATGTATTGGACAAGTAGTAGGGGGAGAGTTGTGTTAAAATGTGTTTTACAACTCTTTATATAGGCATTAGAGAGAATAGATCCGTTGGGGTTGATTGGGTGAGTGTTAGTGTAGGATACACAAAATAGAAACTCGCAGGACCCAATTCTGAGGTAATTCGGTCGATCGGATTGGGATGAACGGTCGACCGTTAGGCAGTTTTGAACACAGTTTGGTCGACCGGTTAGGTAAAGGGTCGACCGCCCAACGCTAAGACTCTGGTACACTTAAGTGATCGGTCGAACACCGAATAGGGTTCAGTCGACCGATTTGCACCAGGCACTATAGGGTTGACAAAAAATGATCTATTCGGTCGACCGAGCCAAGGTCTAGCGGTCGACCGATTTCCTCCAGGAGATTTGGGTTTGTCAAGAGACGGGCATTCGGTCGACCGAACAAGGTCCTCGGTCGATCGATACATGAAAAGGTATATGGGGTATTTTGGTTTAATACGAATACGACCGTTGCGTATTATACGACAAAACTAACGGTCGGAAAAAATAAGTTCACACTGTCGACCGAAAGTGTATACACGGTCGACCGAAACCGTGCAGTGAAAACACAAACAGGATAATTGATCCTCCAGTCGACCGAACGGTCTGTATCGGTCGACCAAAAATGGGCAGGCAGTTTGGGTTCAGGTTTAGTGTTTTCCGGTCTAAGTTTGGTTGATCTATTGAAGTCCAAATTATGTGAAATTTCGTGTGTGACTTCTATAAGGGACCTAGTGTGTGTTTGAGTAGTTTTTAGCTCAAGTATGCTCAATTACACAAAGTTCCTAAAGACTCAAAGAAATACAAAATACATGTCTTCAAATGAGCTTGATTACATGTCTTGACTTGATTTCCTTTCTTCCTTGAGTCTTGATCACCTGTAGAGGTTAGCACAAAGCAATATATATGCAATGCAATATGTGTGCTACTATACATGATTATAATTTAGATTAGGTTGATTAAATCATCAAAACATAGATTAAGGCCAAAAGCCACCATAAAGGCTCCAGGGCTTTTTCACCCAACCCTTATCACGCGGTCCATGCTCAGGCTCCAGGGCTCTTTTACCCAACCTGAACGCACTACGGAGCTCCAGGGCTTTTTCACCCAACCCCATACAGACTATCTGGGCTCTAGGGCTCTTTCACCCAACCACAACTCTCACACAGTTACAGGGCTCCACGGCCTTTCACCCAACCACCGCAACACACGTGCTCACAAGCACACTTACCGGAAGAACATCGACAGCACAACTCGCCTCACACGGACGACCACAACAACCACACCTCCAATGTGCAAAACTGTACACAAACGGTCGACCGAACCAAGAGTCCCAGTCGACCGAATCTCACAAACACAGGGCAATTGCCTCGACTGACACTCCATCGGTCGACCAATTCCCACCAACAACACTCGTTCAGACGAACCAAAGTCAGGGACCGGTCGACCGTTTAGAAGTCGCCTCTTAGGTTCAACGAACAAAATGACCAATCGGTCAAACGACAAAGGGGACCCGTTAGACTGAAATCCACTAGTGAAATCCACCATCACACAACCTCAACACCGGTCGAACCCCTGAGTACCCTCAGCCGACCGAATTCCACCAGGGAAATCCTCCATCGTATCCAAACAACACCGGTCGACCGAACTACCATCGGTCGAACCCAACCACAATCCAACTTAAGTCATCGGTCGGACGAGTCAAACAGGTGGTCGACCGTTTGGTGGTCAACGCCCCAACCGACCTACGACAGTGCACACGATCGAACGACAAAGCGGACCCGTTCGACCGAAACCAACCAGGCTTGCCTCAAATGCACAACTGGTCGACCGCCCATGGGTATCATTCGACCAGTGTAAGGTAGAAACCCTAAATCTCATCAGGAACGGTCGTGTGTTTGCACCAACCGGTCGACCGATCAAGCAGTAAAATTTGCTGCACGTTTGCTTGCGACGAGCCTTTCGACCTACCGTCGACTTCCAAATACTCACACAACAAATATGAGCTACGACAACAAGTTTGACATACCGTGAAGGTTTGAAGAAACCTTCGAACAACCTCGACGGCGCTTTCATGAGCACTTCTCCCCAAAATACGATCCGCCGATGAACCTCACGCTCGATCAACAATCTCCTCCTCTTCGACAAGCACGAGCACACCTTCACCCTCGACCAACACCTCGCCGGAGATCACCTCTGGCCGGAACACCAACTAGGAGAGAGAGAGAGACGTGAGAGAGAGTAAAGTGTGTGAGAGAGTGAAAGAATCACAATAAATATCTCTCATCCCTTCAATCCTCACCATCCATCTAATCTCCAATCCATCTCAACCCCTCATCAATCAACACTCCATCTTAGCCATCCAATCTAAACTCCTTTAAACACCACCAAAACAGCATTAAAACTCAATTAGGATTAGGATCCCACAGTAAGTCAGGAAGGACCCAAGTGAAAACCCGGAGGGACCTACATGTAAAGAAAACATTTTGGTTGCAAAACTGTGTAATCAAGTGAACCTGAGAAGTAAATCAACAATTAAACCGAACGGGTTCTAACCAATAGTTCCGGGAGCCCACGTGTTTATTAGGTGAACTAAAGCCGTGGTCAAAATTTGAAGGCGATCGGACAGAATTGATCCACCAGTGGTAGATTAAAATCCTCCATTGGTGGATCCGATTAAGAGTTTGCCAGCTGGATTTCTCCAGCAGTCAGGTTAAAGAAATATGCAACCTCCAGATGTGATTTACAACCATCCAATTGCGCTCAGATCCATCCAAACCTTCTAATCTTCTATAAATACACTTATAATGCCTCCTTTCTTCTCCTTCCTCCCTCTCCTCCTTAGGTTAGTTTCATTTCTTGTTTAGTAGAGTAGTTTTAATTCTTGTTTATTAGAGTAGGTTTTTGTTTCTTAATTAGTAGTGTAGAGGAGGAGAGCAAGTCTTGCTCCATCCCCGCGGATGCCGAAGGTGAGAAAGTCTTGCTCCATCCCAAAAACCCTTTCACCGTCGGACACGCGATAAACATACCATCCATCACATTATGGCCTAATCTAAAAGAACAGAACCATTGCAACTATTAAAAGAACAAGAGACGCCAAATTGTAGAATCTAAACAATGATTTTTATAGGGAATTGTTAAACGTCGCCCGGTTTTTACTAAATTCGCTCTTCCAATTACCATTTTGCCTTTCACAATCCATTTAATACTCATTTCGTCCCGTCTGTTAAACTAAGGCTTCTGTCTTAGTTTTTCTCACTTCACCAGTACCAACACCACAAAAATGTTTGGTGAAGCGTCTGAATCCGGTGAAGTAAGCCCACAAAAAAATGCCCCGGGCGTCTGGCTATAACGCCTACCCCATGGGGGGCGTCTCGCTAGGACCCCAATTTTTATTTTTATTTTAAATTTTATATGTTGTGTTATTTCAAATTATTTCAGGTTCTGTTGCAAGATTTTGGTGGTGATGGAGCAGATTACAATGAACTTTTTGTAAGTCCGAAATATTTCCAACAATTGATGACGCGAATAGATGGGCAAAACAAGTTGTCATTAGAACCGGGTTTTTTGGTAGTATCATCCTATAAACCACAAGCAGATAATCAGATGATTTGTTATCTGAGATGTGATCGCAGGAAGAAAATGGGTTGTCGGGATATGGATATTGCAGTAAGGAGGAAGACGAAAACAAAAGGGTTGCGGGTGTCATTTTGTTATAAAGGTGGTCGAGCGACGGGAGCGTGATGGATGGGTCGTAGTTTCTGATAGTTCTCATAGTCAGCACAACCATAGACTTGCAGTTATCTAAAGGGTCACCGACAGATCAACGGTCTTAGTCCTGGGGCTAAGAAAATTGTTCATGAGATGACTGAGGCACAAGCGAAACCACGTAACATCTTGTTGGCGGTAAAGGAGAAATTCCCGGAGGATAATCCGAATCAGAGACACATTGATAACTGTAGAGAGTACATGAGGCGGGGGAAATCTAAAGACAGGAATACCGCTCAGCATGTTTCTACATCAGGCAGAGCAGTATCGGTACTTGTATTGGATTCTGGTTGATGAAGAAACTAATGTCGTCACTCACGCATTCTTGGCACATCTGACATTAGTTAAGTTGTTACGCATATACCCTTCAGTAATTTGCATGGATTCGACGTACAAAACGAACAAGTACAAGATGGCTTTGATGGAGATGGTTGGGGTGACACCAACAAACATGAACTTCTTAATCAGCTATGCAATTATGAAGGATGAGACCGAGTCTAGTTACCGATGGGTGTTGGAGAAGTTGCGAGATTTGTTATTGAGTACTGTCAGCCCGACTACAATAATAACGGACCTGGAGTTAGGCCTTATGCGACAAGTGAGAGAGGTTTTTCCTGACTCTGCTCATTTACTTTGCACCTAGCATATCAACAAAGGCATATACAACTACGCATACCACGCATTCGGTAAGAACCATCAGTTTGCAAAGACTTTGAAGTGTGGAAAGTGGAGGAAAATCATGCTTTCTACTTCAGAACCCGTTTATAATAGAGTTGTGCGTACTCTGAAAGATTCGTATAGGTCTTGGCCGTCTATCACGAAGTATCTGGACGACACGTGGTTAGTGCATACAGAAAAGTTTATGTTGAATTGGACGAACAAAGTCCTTCATTTCGGCAACACTATGAACTGTAGGATCGAAAGTGCTCATTCGGCTCTGAAAGACTGGATTACTTCATTGACTGCAGCTCTTGACACTCTTTTCGACCACGTCAACGCGGCTATTGAAATGCAGCTGACGAATATTCGAAACTTTCTTGAAGAGTCGAGACGTCGAAATTTGACTAACTACAGAAATGTTTCATATCAACATATAAATGGTCGAATTTTGCATCACTGCTTGTCATTGTTGAGTGAGGAGTTGAAGAGAATGCAAGACTTAAGTGATCAAGATGAATATCGTTGTGGGTTCGCTTTTCTGACTTCACATGAGATTCCTTGTGCATGTACCATCCACGGTTGTATTGAGTCAGGCGAAGGAATTTATTTAGAGCAAATTCATCCATTCTGGAAAACACTTGTCATTGGAGAAGGAGCCGACATGCCAGAGTTTGTGGATTAGTCATCACAAGACGTTGAGCAATTTGGAACCTCGTTGATGAAATTTCGGGGAGTGACCATGCAGTAATTCGTAGTGTATCTCGTATTTTATACGCGCAGTTACACCCCGATTAGTCGAACTATGTAGAGCCCGCAGAAAATATTAAGGTACGAGGTCGACCAAAGGGAAAGTCGACACGACGGGACCCGATGACCTTTGAGTATGCTGAGCGAGGTCATGGTCGATCTTCTAGGAATTAGAGCAGGGGTCGTGGTCGATCTTCTAGTTCGTCTTGATCGTCCGTAAACATGAGTACATGATCTGGTATGACGACAATTTTGCTGTTATTATTATAACTTCATTTTTTTCCAGTAAACATGTTCTTCCAGTTATTTTATATAACTTTACTATTTTTTCATCCTGTAGTGTCCGGACGGATTGACGTCGATAACTTCCCATATGTGGATAGACTTCCAGGAATCATCTTACCATTTCTGGAGCGGTGGAATGATGTACATGCTGATGGCAACTGTGGATTTTGATGTGTTGCCGATGTTTTCTTGGTGGTCAAGACAATTGGTTTTACGCCCGCCGTGCGATTTCTTATGAGATAGGGGTGCATCCCATTTATGAGCACATTTATTATGACCTTGTGGAAAGGATCATTATATGGAGATTTGGTGCGACTTGTTCCCGATTGCCATTTTTTACAAGTGTTCAGTTATGTATTTCTCAGTTGGAAGATGGTTTGTTGTACTCGTGTATTATAGTGCTACCTTGGGAGAGTCTGTCTACCATGACGAAGTCATGCAGAGAGTTGATCATTGCTCATTTAGGGAGTTACAGACATTACATTTGTTTAGAAGTAGCTAAGGGATTCCCAGTACCTCTTATAGCGACCCCATGGTTTCAAATGCGAGATGAGAGTGTTCTTGGATGGGAGCTAGAGTACGAAAATAGGAGAGCATATTGGGACCAGTTACGTAATAGATTTCGATTGTAATTTGTAATGTATTGGTTAAATTACTGTATTTTTAATGTATAATCTGTTCGTACAATATATTGTGGTTTTTTTTTTCAAATTTAAAATGCATTATATATATTAGCAAATAGGTAGAAGATATGTTCGTCAGAAATAAATAATAAGAGTACAACAGATAAACAAAGACAAATACAAATAATAAGAGTTCAACAGATAATAAAAAAATAATAATGTAAAAGTCGACTACAACTACGACTCATCCTCCGAATCATGGTCAAAAATGCCCAACTGACTGTTCCACGCCTCTATGAAGTTATCCCAATCTACACATGCAACTCTCGTGTCGTCGCCCGGCATCAGGTCCCTATTCTCCAAGAACGGCTACGCAAGCCGTATCGCTCCATTGTATATAACATCAAAATTAGTGTATATTAACAATAAAAACAAAATATACATTACAAATAAAAAATAATATAGAAAAACTTACCACATCGCCACATGTCCTATCCAGTGGTCTCTCAGGTCTTGGGCAGTACCGCGCACGAGAGATGGATGTGAGTACCTACCGAACCAATCCAAATAATCTGGATGAAAAGTGGAGGGGTGGCGGCTACGTGTGAGATTGCCAAGGTGAAGTCGGCCTCCTCTCGGAAATGTCTGCCAAATCGATTCCGTCATCGAAGCGGTGTACCTCACGTCGTACGTCGCCGCAATCAAAGACCGCACTGCATGCTCTGGGGTCGGGATGTCAACCGGGATCACCTGAACGTATTATAACTGATGCAAGACGCAATTAAGAAAATAAGGCTCCATGTTATCCCGATAATGAATAAGGCCACAGCAGGCTCAGGACCATAGGGCAACCACTCCACCTAAACGTTGACACGTTAATAATAATAATTAAAATTAAATAAATGTAAATGGTATAAGGTTTTATACCTGCAATGCGGTCATCTGATCCAGTCGTCTATGAATAGAATGGAGTCGCCTCTCGCTCTTATCTTCGCTTTAGACGACCCACATGCGCGAACAAGGACAACCTGACTCGATGATTTTGCGCTTCCGATGCGGGCGGAAAGGAGGAAAATACTCATATATCCAAGCCTACAATATTGTAAAACAACCCGCAATACCAGAACAATCAGCACGACTAGCTATCCCCCACTGACGATACAGGTATGCCAACGTCGCCGACCCCCATGAGTACTGACCAATGGTGTCTGGGTCCCACGCCTCCAATACGTCACGCAGTCTGATCCTGCAATCGCTCTTGACGACAAACAAGAGCATCACAACAGTCACGATCCAAGAATAGGTAGCCAATCAACTGTGTATCCTCGACCCGCGGAGGTCGTCCCCATCTGCATAAGTCGTCAACAACGTCGATGCTAACACCACCGCCACTCCTAAAGGGGCTATCCCTCCCAAGACTATCGACGCTCACCCGAGCAACTCTGCTACATAACTCTTCAGCTCAGCTGTCGATGCCTGAGCACCGACCAAATGACCCTCAACATTAATGTGAAGGAACTGGAACACGTCATGTAACATGATCGTCATCTCTCCGAAAGGCAGGTGCAAAGAGTTGGTGTCAGGCTGCCACCGCTCCACAAACATAGATATTAACGACAAGTCAAGGCAGGGGAACATGTTGTAAGGCATGTGACCCAATCCGCTATCAGTAATGGCCCCCGTGATATCATCACACAAAACTGAGCGCCAACTCTGCAATGTAGTACATGCTCTGTGCCGATTATGGGACTTCAGAACCTTCCGATCCTCGCTCTCCCAAATGTGTCTGACGATGTGGCCCCCGAAACTAGGAATGACGCTCCAATCTAAAGGACCACCGGGCATCACAGCAGTCACAATCAAGACATCTTAATAGGTTGATCAAGACAATCAAGGAAATGAGCATTGGGACAAAGACATCAAGACTCAAGACTTGTAATCAAAGCTTTGGACCAAGACATGTAATTTTGTATTTATTGAGTCCAGAAGGTTTAATGTAAACTTGAGCACTAGGATTCTATCTCGTCCATAATCGGTAAACCGAGCCCCTTTCGGTCAACCAAATTCTGTCTACTTCTATCCACCGAACACCTTTCGGATACCCGAATACTTCCCACCAATAAAACTTAGGTGTTCTCTGGAATTGCCCCAACGGAAGACCAAACCACCTTCGGTCGTCCGAATAGCCGTGGACCGGTCTTGGACTTTGCTCCAACGGTCACATTCGAATTGAGTCCCTAGAGCCCAATTGACTTGTCCCACTTCGGACGACCGAATACCTATCGGTCTACCGATTCCTTATTGGCTTTAGGTGCCCAATGACTATTGACACGTGACACTTGACTATTGTACCCAACAACTATTTAAGCTATAACTATCAACGCAAAACCCGCGCTAACTTTGGTCTACCGAAGACTACACGGTCAACCGAACCTTAGTAGATCAGAGCCCAACCAAACTTACTGTCCACCTTGGAACGGTGAACTGAATGGCATTCGGCTAACCGAACTTAATTAGGGCTAAATTGATAAAAGCTACTAGAGGTTGGTGAACGGTGATCCGATATATAATCGGTCAACCGAATGATTAATTCAGACCAATTCTTTGGACTACCGTTAAGCTAACGGTCGACCGAATATGCATCGAAATCTGCCCGAGCTTAAGTCACATCTTGCATTCCTATTGGTTCATTTCCCCCACCAACTCCCAAATGGCTAGTTGAGCTTGAAGGCTTATAAGTAGGACCTCATTTGTTGGTTTTGGATCTCTTGAACACTTCCTATCTATCCAATACTCAAAGCCAAATCATCTTCATCTTCAAGCTCTCAATCCTCAACACTCAAGCCAAAACTTCACCACTTTCATATCCATTCCATATCAATATCCAAGTGTGCTCAAGTATAGAGTGTTAGATTGTGATTCCATCTCCATATTCAAAGAATCATTGTGTTGTAAAGCTTCGAGGAAGCTCCCTCTCGTATTGGGAGAGGAGACACGAGCGAGGCGAGGTTGTTCACGAGGCTCGCAGTTGTAAACGACATTGATCTCGGCCCGGAATGGAGATCGATTAGTGGAACCAAAAGCGAGGCTCGGGGGATCGAGTGAGGCTTGCGAGGAGGACTAGGACCCGGGTGTAGGTGCCGAACCTCTCTAAACTCCAGTGTCGTCGATTTTGTTGTTTGCACATCTTATCTCTTAATCCTTCAATTAGTGTTTTTAATTCCGCATTCATCTAACGGTTAGAGGGCCATAGATCCTAACAATTGGTATCAGATCTTGAGGTTGCTAATTTCATTTACTTAATCATAATTTAGCATGACATCTACTTCTAATCATTGGGAAGGATTATCCATAACTAAGCCACCTTTGTTTAATGGGTTAAACTATGATTATTGGAAAAAAGAATGAGAATTTATTTGCAATCCAATGACTTAAAATTTTGGACATTCATCTTAAACCAATACACACCTCCAAACGATGATGAAATTGTATCCTTAACTAAACCCAAAATTAATGAAGCAGAGATGAATTCTCGCATTATGAAAATCTTGTATTGTGGGTTAAATGAAGGGGAATACAATCGGGTAAGAGGTTGTGAAAGTGCTTATGATATTTGGCATACATTAGAGATGCATCATGAGGGTTCAACTAGATTGAAAGAAACTAGGATTAATTTGCTCATGAATAAATCTGAATTATTTCGTATGCAATCCGGTGAGAACATAAGCGAGATGCACACTCGCTTCACCGAGATCATTAACTCTCTTAAAGCACTTGGCAATGACTTTAGCAAGAGAGAAATGACTTGAAAGATTCTCCGGTCATCGAAGAAGCACAATATCTCACCAAATTATTGGTCGGGGAGCTTATGGGTAGTCTCATGACATATCAGATACAAATGAAAGACCGCAAGGAGATGGGAGCCAAGAATTCCTTGGTGCTACTTCTGTCCACCGAACACCTTTCGGATACCCGAATACTTCCCACCAGTAAAACTTAGGTGTTCTCTGGAATTTCCCCAACAGAAGACCGAACCACCTTCGGTCGACCGAATAGCCCTGGACCGGTTTTGGACTGTGCTCCAACGGTCACATTCAAATCGAGTCCCTAGAGCCCAATTGACTTGTCCCACTTCGGACGACTGAATATCTATCGGTCTACCGATTCCTTATTGGCTTTAGGTTCCCAACGGCTATTGACACGTGACACTTGACCGTTGTACCCAACAACTATTTAAGTTATAACTGTCAGCGCAAAACCCGTTTTAACTTTGGTCTACCGAAGTCTACCCAGTCAACCGAACCTGAGTAGATCAAAGCCCCACCAAACTTACTGTCCACCTTGGAACGGTGAACTGAATGACATTCAGTTAACTGAACTTAATTAGGGCTAAATTGATAAAAACTACTGGAGGTTGGTGAACGGTGAGCTGATATATAATCGGTCAACCGAATGATTAATTCAAACCAATTCTTCGGACTACCGTTAAGCTAACGGTCGACCGAATATGCATTGAAATCTACCCAAGCTTAAGTCGCATCTTGCATTCCTATTGGTCTATTTCCCCACCAGCTCCCAAACGGCTAGTTGAGCTTGAAGGCATATAAATAGGACCTCATTTGTGGTTTTGGATATCTTGAACACTTCCTATCTATCCAATACTCAAAGCCAAATCCTCTTCATCTTCAAGCTCTCAATCCTCAACACTCAAGCCAAAACTTCACCACTTGCATATCCATTCCATATCAATATCCAAGTGTGCTCAAGTATAGGGTGTTAGATTGTGGTTCCATCTCCATATTCAAAGAATCATTGTGTTGTAAAGCTTCGAGGAAGCTCCCTCTCGGATTGTGAGAGGAGACACGAGCGAGGCGAGGTTGTTCACGAGGCTCGCAGTTGTAAACGACGTTGATCTCGGCCCGGAATGGAGATCGATTAGTGGAACCATAAGCGAGGCTCGGGTGATCGAGCGAGGCTTACGAGGATGACTAGGACCCGGGTGTGGGTGTCGAACCTCTCTAAACTCCGGTGTCGTCGATTTTGTGGTTTACACGTTGATTGACGTCATTTCATGCTTATATTTGTATCTTATATCCATTATCTTTCACCAAAACAATGCTACGTGACGAGTTTTATGTTTGAATTTCAGAAATAAATAGGTTTGAAGAGAAGAGGCATAAAAGGACCTAAAAGCATGAAAAAGGACTGAGTGGAGAGACTCGAGGACTAAGATGCAAGATCGAAGGACCTGAATGTAAGATCGAAGGACAAATGAGCAAACAAGAATACTTCACACCATCATGGGTAGTATTTTGGAAATTTTATTTGGGTCGGAGCTCCAACAAGCGACATAGATGCATCAAAGACACTCAAAACCTTTCTTAAAATCCCACAAGAAAATCCAGAGCTCTCAGAACACTGTAGACCGCTAATTAGCGGTCCAAGACCACTAATTGGCGGTCACTTTTGGTCCGTATCCGCTAAGATTTTTGTGGAGCATGTATTAGGGTATATTTAGTCTATTTCTGGTATTTGTTTAGTCCCATACTGGGGGATTGTCCCATATTACCTTTTACTATGGCTATAAATAGAACTCTTCACCTTATATTGTAATCACTCCATGCTTTGTGGCCATTCTCCCTAATTGAAGGGAAAGCCTTGAAGCAAGAAACTCAATGGGGGAGAGGCTACTGGTATTTTATTAAATCAATAAAGTTTTCCTTGTTTTGTTGCTTCTTTTATAGCTCTTTTGTAGTTCTTGCATGTTAGTTTAATTGTCTTTTATTAAATCTAGCTTAGTTAATATGTTTTCTTATCTTAGTGTAATAGTTAGTTTAATGTTTAGTGAGTGAAACCACTCCCCTTTTGGGGGGTGGAGATGATACTTATATAGGCAATTAAGAAAGGAAGAATGTTATATTTTCAAATGTGTTGATTCATATGAATGCATGCTTGCTTGTTAGAATAGAACACTTCACTAGATGGGTTTTGCCACAAGTTTTAAGACACCTCCCATGCTTGTTTAGTTTCTTAAATAACTAGCTTTGTTTATGAATGTTAATCAAATAGGTTAGTGATTTAATTGATGGGTTTTGCCATGATAAGTAGACACCTCCCATACATGAAAACACTACCTCCACTTGTGCCTATAGGAAGACATTCTTACCTCCTTATTGCGTATGTGTAGTCACTCCACCCCCTAAGGGGTCTTTCTCTTACAGATTCCAGCATACTTATCAAGTTCTTAGTTCAGTTTGGTAGTTCATCGCTTGTTGTTTGCTTGTGCATGTGTTACTTCCTAGTTTAGTGTAGCGTAGATTAGTATAATCAAACTCTCTTCCCTATTTTTGCCACTTGATTTCGTGCAAATGAAAGGTTGTTCACCTCCTTGCGGACGACCCGTATTTGCCACGTCTTCACCAACGTCGTGCACTTGCGGTTAATTAAAACGTTCAACAAGTTTTTGGCGCCGTTGCTGGGGAAGTGTCATTCCAGACTCTGGTTTGGAAGATTCGAGTGGATTTAATTTGTGTTTTGAAGTTTTCTTTGATTCAGGAAGCTCTGGAGCTCAAGGGAAGACATCTGGAGAAATTTTGAGGCAAACAGGAAGCTTCTGACCGCCAATCAGCGGCCTAAGACCGCCAACTGGTGGTCTGGTAAGCTTTGTTGCTCTTGTTATTTCTTTGGCTTGTTTGGTTATCTGATATAGTGATCTGGGACTCGATTTGGCATGTTTTGACTTATAGTTTGCTCCCAGATCAATAATCAATCTCCCTTTAAGCAACTTGGACCTTAAAACTCAAAGCAAAAGATTAGGCATTCCTTCTTGTTTAGGTCATGCATCATGTATTCGACTTAGGCACGTAGATTATCTTTTCTTTTAGCTTTACTTTCAGTTGCTGAGTGCTGGCGTGAGGTACGCATTTCCTTCTCTCATTGATGCATTTCGTATGAACATGCATTAGTTAGTAGGAAGTGCATTGCAACAAGTGTGAGTTAAGCGTTTGTTTGGAGAGTTGATTGTTAGATTAAGACTCCAAAACGATACTAAGGAGGGGTTGTCCCATATAAGATAAGGTGGGGGATTTCATCACCCTTTCCTTCGCCCCAAAAACCACACTAATCAAGAGCCTAATTTTAAAATCAAGTGGACATTGGACCTAAGGATTTCGGGCGCATTAGGAGAGTGATCTGGTCCCGACCGTCATGACCTGATCGGCGTTGCCCACTCTGTCGATAGTAGGAGAGACGAGATCTCTGGATCTTGACTCACTTGCTGGGCTTTGTGGTCCTCGTCGTTGGGAGGTGAGGCGTGTTGAGGCCGTGTGACCTCGCAGTTAGGCGTCGTCTAGCTGTAAGGACCTATAGCGACCTTAGGACTGTTTGAGCCTTGTTTGCTTGTGTGCTTCTACCTTTACCCACCCACCGTAGCATAAGGACTTCTTCCCTTCTCTCCTGAGTCATTTTTCCTCTCCTGTGTCCACCAGTTTTCTCCTCTACGTACGTTCTTTGTTTAAAAAAAAAGAAAAAGAAAAAAAAGGTTTTGGTTTGTGTGTGCACCTTTGTGCATGCTTTTGTGGGCACGAGACGAGAGTGGTCGTTTGACGATGCGCGTTGTCAACCCGGATTCGGTAGTCAATTTCTCGGCGCCTTCCTCCTCTGGTGTCGCACACAGTCCGGGTTCAATGGCTGCTAATTTCCGTAATGAGGAGCAGTTGCTGGACCCACCTGTTCTTCCTGTTGTCGCTCACATACCTCTACGTGATCGATGCTACCCGAGCCTTACCGCTCTATCTTCATGCATCGTATTGCCAAAGGTAAATGGGAACCACTTTGATGTTAAGCCTTAGTTTATTTCCATGCTCCCTCACTTCACTGGGAAAGGTGACCCCTATATCTTTCTCAGGGAATTTGAGGAAGTCTGTGCTATGTTCAAGCTGCAACAACTTAGCACAGACTCTATCCATCTTAGGCCTGTCCCCTTTGCACTGAAGGATGATGTCAAGAAGTGGTTGTACAGCAACCAGGTGAATGCCTTTAGGACTTGGGATGAGTTTCAATTTGCATTCCTCAAGAAGTACTTTCCAAATCATCAGACTCAAAAATTGAGGAACGAAATCAATTCGTTCTATCAACATGAGACCGAATCATTCCATGAATACTTAGAGAGGTTCAAGGAGCTACTATCCTCATGCCCTCACCATGGCATCGAGTTGTGGCACCTGTGTCAGATTGTTTACGAGGGTCTTCACATCTCGTCCCGAACGCTCATTGAGTCCATGTGTCAAGGAAAGTTCTTAGGAAATGATGAAATGGAGGCATGGACTTTCCTAGAAGACCTCGCTGAGAAAACCATGCAATGGGAGAGTGTAAGGGAACTATCTGCATCATCGAGCATAGGAGCGAGGATCACAAATGCAAACTCGACTAGATCGGGTGCCGCATTCACCGTCGATGCCACTACGGCCACCGAGGAATGCATGGCGGCCTTAATGTGCCGTATGGTTTCGATTGAGCTCCAAAACCAGCACGATGTATCTCATGTGTCTGCATTTGGTTCAGTTCCATGTCATTTATGTGGTAGGATAGGTCATATAGGGGGTGAGTGTGCATCCATTCCTCCTGAGATGGAACATGTAAATGTCATCTATGATAGATCCAGGAATGACCCATATTCATCATCATATAACCCTGGATAGAGGAAGCACCCTAATTTTTCATGGAACCATAACAATGCCCCAGGTGGTCCTTCAAACTTTTCTCGACCACGTAACCGACCACACTACCCTCCCATGCATTCACAGTCTCATCAGCCACCCCAAAGTCAGAACACCAACCCACCAGGTTTCCCAAATTCAAACAACTTGGAAACCCAGTTTAATTTGCTTGAGAACTTAACTCGTGGACATGAGAACTCTGTCAAAAACTTTATGTCGTCCACGAGTCAAGTCCTCACTTCGAATCAGCAGACCATCAAATCTCTTGAGCTTCAGATGGCTTGTTGGCTCAGTCTATACATGAGAGAGAGAGAGTGGGAGTCTGCCTAGCCAACCTGTGGCTAACCCCCGTGCTCAACAACACTCGAACATGCAAAATGCAAGTTCAAGACCACAGGGGGGGGCAAGTGAACTACGTGGAAGAACCTGTGGACCATGTTCATGCCATTGTTACCCTGAGAAATGGGAAGCAGGTCAACAACCACGTGTCCTTGCCAGAAAATCCATCTGTGCAGCTCCCTTATAGGAATGATGGCGAGAAAGAGGCCGAGGGTGAGAGTAATACACCAACACCTACTTCTCCGGCTCCGCCCAAGACATACGTACCAAAAGCTCCTTATCCTAGTAGGTTGTCTAAGAAACAGAGTGACAGTGTGGATAAAATGCTGGAGATATTTAAGAAAGTGAATGTCAACATTCCTTTGTTAGACATGATTCAACAAATACCTCCCTGTGCAAAATTCCTGAAGGATCTCTGTACAACTAAGAGGAAAACCAATGTCCCTAGCAAAGCCTTTTTGGCGGTTAATGTGAGTTCGATCATTTCGAACCCAACATACGTAAAATTGAAGGACCCAGGTAGTCCAACAATTTCATGTATCATTGGGGACTCTCGCATTAATAATGTCTTGCTAGATCTAGGGTCGGCGGTTAACCTCTTACCAGCTTCTTTGTATCAACGATTAAGCCTGGGCGACCTCAAGCCTACGAAAACAACTTTGCAGTTGGATGATCGTTCGATCAAAGTCCCATTGGGGGTAATCGAAGATGTCCTAATCAAGGGCGGTGATTTCATATTTCCTGTTGACTTCGTCGTCCTTGAGACCGAACCAATTAAGACTACCCACTCTCATATTCCATTGATTTTGGGTAGACCTTTTTTGGCGACGTCAAATGCCTTGATCAATTGTCGTACTGGACTCATGAAATTGTCGTTCGGGAACTTGACCATGACATTCCATGTGTTCAATATGTCTAGGCAGCCGACATCTTTCGAAGGATGAGGCACGACCACGTCGCAACCCACAGAGGCGTTTAAATCCAGCCATGACAGAAGTAGTTAAGAAAGAGATCATCAAGTGTTTAGATCATGACATCATTTTCCCCATTTCAGACAGTACTTGGGTAAGTCCTGTCCAGGTTGTGCGCAAGAAGTCGGGTATCACTGTTGTCTAGAATGACAACAATGAGCTTGTACCCACACGACTTCAAACTGGGTGGCGAGTTTGTATTGACTATAGGAAGTTGAACGCGGTCACGCGTAAGGACCACTTCCCTCTACCTTTCATCGACCAGATGTTGGAGAGACTCGTTGGGCACGCCTATTATTGTTTCCTTGATGGTTATTCAGGGTACAATCAAATCCCAATCGCCCCCGAAGACCAGGAGAAAACCACGTTCACTTGTCCTTTGGGGACGTCTGCTTATAGACGGATGCCTTTTGGACTATGCAATGCACCGACAACATTCCAAAGTTCATGTTAAGTATCTTTTCCGATATGGTCAAGAACTTCCTTGAGATCTTCATGGATGATTTCTCGGTTCGTGGCACCTCCTTTGATGAGTGCTTGCACTACATGAGCCTTGTTCTCAAAAGGTGTTCGGAAAGGAACTTAGCCCTTAATTGGGAAAAGTGTCATTTCATGGTTACAAAAGGCATCGTGTTGGGTCACGTGGTATCTCGTGATGGTATCGAGGTGGATAGGGAAAAATTGAGCTTATTTCTAAGCTTCCGCCACCCACCTCGGTAAAAGAAATCCGTTCATTCCTTGGACACGCCGGTTTTTACCGGCGATTTATTAAGGATTTCAGCAAAATAGCTTGCCCCTTGACGAGTTTGCTTGCTAAAGGTATCTTTTTTGAGCTCACACTTGAGTGCATGACTGCGTATGAGTTTCTGAAGCGTGAGTCTGGTACACCATATCCACGCATTGGCACCATTTTGTCATACATTGAGGACAATGCATGGATTATGTGGGGGGGGGTTCATGTTTGTACATAGTTTGTGTCTTTTTGTTTTTATTTTCGTTTTCTTTTGGTTGTACTTCTAGGGTCATGTAAGTGTACCGCATTTAACATTGATATATATGTTTGTCATGCATGTTACTTGGGTGACTTGTCTTATTTTGCTTAACTAGTGGTTCAAAATTTTCACATTTCTTTCAAAATCTTCATGTGTTTGCGAAAGAAAATGTTTTTGTAGGTTTTGCGTGTGTTTAGCATGTGCAAAGCCGTTGAGAGGCAAAGTAAAAAGAAAGTTCCCAAAATTGTCTTAAACATGAAGCATTAGGATGTCTAGTTTACTGGCTTTAGGTCTCATCTAGTCGTTAGGATGCACCCCGGTTTTCCCTTGGGGGCGTGTAATCATAGGGTTTCAGCACTCAAACATTTAAAGAAGTCCACCCTGAACCTAGTTAGTCAAATAATTCGTGTCTGTTAGTATAAGGAAATTTCTCGTAGTCAAAGGCCCTTAATCTCTTTTTGTGAAACTTAAGTGTATGGGTTTTGGTTCCCATGTAGATAAATAAATAAGTGGTGTTCTCTCTTCTCGCACGGCTCCTATCACTCGGGAAAGTAGGTCTGAGGGGACTTTGTGCCTGGTGCTTTCGAGTCATCTGACTTGGGATGCACCGACCGAACTCCCGTTACACGGGTGGTAGGGATCGCCCTATGTGGAGATTTTGGGGAAGGTGTACGTGATAGTGTAAGTCCTCATAGGCAATGATGCACGAAACCTGACCCTGGGAGAATCAAACACCAACCAATAAAATGCTCCAAACAAAAAAAGAAAAAAGAAAAAAAAGAGTCAAATAAGAACCTTAATGGACTTTACACATTGTATCACATTCAGAAGTTAAGGTTACCCATGTCTTTCACTTAAGTCCTTAACTAACTTTCACGAATAATTCATTAGGCTAGGTGTAGGTCTGTGCAAAAACTGGGTTGGTCTGGTCAAACGGACCAGACCGGACCGGTCGGTCCGGGTTCGGTCCGGACCAAAACCAACCGGTCTGGGTTCCGGTACGGACATTTTGGAAATTCGGTTTTCGACCAGTCCGGTTTTTGTTTTTTTTTAATTTTTAAGGTTAAAAATCGGTCCTGGACCGAACCGGACCAAATCCAACCGGTCTGGTCCGGTTTCCGGTCCAGACCAGTTTGGTCCGGTCTTCGGTCCGGATGCCGGATAAAAATCGGGTCCGGTCCGGTCTGAACCGAATGCACAGCCCTAGCTAGGTGTGTGGACCGATTACATATATAGAGTCGACCCGTAGTATTACCGCGTCCCATGATCGACAAAATAAGTCCAACGAGTCGTGTAGCTAGATTGAATAATGCATCTTTGTTCGGATTTTGTGGGTGTATCCGCTGAGAACCCTCAGGAGACAACACTCCTCCTCCTTGGCAACAAGGAGGTTTAATGGCTTGTTGCACGTGGTAAGTGCAACCGTGATTCCTACGAAAGTGAGTTAGGATTTCTTATTTTTCGTATGTTTTTCTCTTTCTTTGTTTTGCTCGGGACTAGCAAAAGTTAGGTGTGGGGGTATTCGATTGACATCATTTCATGCTTATATTTGTATCTTATATCCATTATCTTTCACCAAAACAATGGTACATGACGAGTTTTATGTTTGAATTTCAGAAATAAATAGGTTTGAAAAGAAGAGGCAGAAAATGACCTAAAAGCATGAAAAAGGACTGAGTTGAGAGACTCGAGGACTAAGATGCAAGATCAAAGGTCCTGAACATAAGATCGAAGGACCAATGAGCAAACAAGAATACTTCACACCATCATGGGGAGTATTTTGACAATTCTATTCGGGTCGGACCTCCAACAAGCGAAGTAGATGCATCAAAGACACACCAAACCTTCTTGAAAAGCCCACAAGAAAATACAGAGCGGACCGAACACTGTAGATCGCTAATTGGCGGTCACTTTTGGTCCGGATCCGCTAAGATTTATGTGGAGCGTGTAGTAGTGTAAATTTAGTCTATTTATGGTATTTGTTTAGTCCCATACAGGGGGATTGTCCCGGATTACCTGTTTCTATGGCTATAAATAGAACTCTTCACCTTCTATTGAAATTATCTATTGCTTGGTGGCATTCTCTCTACATGGAGTAAGCCTTGGAGCAAAATCTCAAGGTGAAGAAGAATGCTACCTTCAATGTGAGTCTTCTAATAAAATAGTTTTTCCATTGCTTTGTTCTTATGTTGTTTATTTATGCATGCTTAGCTTAGTTTTATTTCTTTGATTCTAGGCTAAAGTAGTTAGAATGTTTCTTTTTTTGTTTAGTTTAATTGTTAGAGTAATGTGTAGTGAGTAGATCCATCCCCCTTTGGGGGTAGAGATGATGTTCATACATGCATTAAAGAATGAATATGAATGCTTTATATTTTGATTGTGTTGATAAATGTGAATGTATGCTTGCTTGTTAGAGTAGAATACTACACTTGATGGGTTTTGCCATACATCTTAGACACCTCTCATGCTTGTTTAGGTTCGAAATAACCAACTTGTGTATATGAATGTTAATCAACTAGGTTAGCGAATGGATTGATAGGTTTTGTCATAACTTTTAGACACTTCCTATGCATGAAAACACTACCTACATTTGTGCCTATGGAATGCATTCTTCACCATCTTTTTACATGTGTGCACACACTCCACCCCTTAGGGTTTTTCCATTTCTGATTTCCAGCTTTCAATTTTCCTCACTTTCGTTTTCCTTGTTTGATGCTTACTTGTTTAGTGTAGTTAGTCTAGTTTAGTGTAATCACAACTTCTTCCCCTCTTTTCCCACTTGCATTCGAAAAAACCAGAGTCTACACACCTCCTTGTGGATCAACCCGTATTTGCCACCGCTTCAACGTGGCTGTGTGTAGGATTTTGTGTCCCCATGTTTGTATATATTTTTAAATTTTTAATACATCATACAAGATTGTTTTCATATTTTCAGCAATTTTACGTACATATATTTGTGTTTTATTCTAATAACATGTTATCCTACATTTATTAAAATAATCCACAAAGATAGAATCATACCTAAAGGTTCTCTAAAACCTTTTGGATGATCCGGAGTCGCGTTGCCCGTTGTGTCGCCCACGGAATTGCCTCCGAGTGTTCACCAAACGCTAAACAAAATTAGAGAGAAAGGAGCTAACCAATCAATCTCTAATAGGGTTTAAAATCTAGCTAATAACCCCTCTTTAAGTCTCCTGAGATTCTAATCTCCAAACTTAATTTTACTAAGAGAGATTTCGCGGTGATTAGGGAGAGATTAATGAGAGAAAGATTTTGCATTAGTTTAAAACAGAGTAGGAATAGGTGCCTTTTTATAGGCTCCCAAAACACCCTTATCAAGAGCTATTATTTAGCCATGATCTCTTGTTTTTCTCTCCTAAAATTAATCTCTAAATTCCACATAATCACCCACAAAAACGTTTTAATTAAATCTGGAATTAATCCATCCATGATCTAATTAATCTCTTAATAATTCTGGCAGAATCGTTCTTTTCGGTAGACCGAGTATTATTCGGTCAACCGAACCATTCAGTTATAACACGTGTTCGGTGCACCGTTAGCTAGACGGTCGACCGATTTCTTGTGAGAAAAATTCCCTTGAAGATTTCGGACGAACCACGTCTTTCAATCGGTCTACCGTTGACGCACCAGAATCGCTCCTAGGACATAGTCATCGGATGACCGGGTCACCTTCGGTCTACCGAGAATACTAATTCTGGGTTGACTGATTCCAATCAGTTAACCGAATCCGATTGTCCAGTCACTCTAGACAATCTCGGTCAATCGATTGCGCTTAACCGTTCCTTATTCGGTTAACCGATCCGAAGATCCCTCGATCGACCGAACCCTGAACGGTTCACCGTGTTTGACCCCGATATTGCCTTTGTCAAATTTTGGATTTATTTCCAACAAAATTTGATCTTTTGGGGTTTTTAGCAAATTCACATCTTATGTCATATTATCCTTTGTAATATTAAATTATTACACCCCATAATATATACATCTCATATGAATTTATTATGATTCTAATTATGTCAATTCTTATGACATATTAATTTTATTCATTCACCACATGTGACCCATTTTCATAAGAAACCCGACACATCATATGAACTTAAAATCAAACCTCTTGTTTCCCAGTTTTGTGGTGTGACCTATTGGAGGATCTAAGCCTAATTGGCAGTGATATTAAACACTTAATATCTCAGACTATAAGCGGTATCTAGCTACACATTATAGTCACCTAATTAGCATAGATGTCTTTGTTCCACCCAAACTAAAACACGATCCATTTAGTGATGTAAGTGCATCACTTGTGTTCATCCCTTGCCTCATGATATTAAGAATATATACAAAGTAGAAGTGTGTCACATTTGTATTATATCCATTTCTTGATCTCTTTAAGCTAATTATAACTATGTGATAACTCAAGTCACATTGTGCACATTATAATTTTGCTTTATCAAGGGGCCCACTAATATCATCACTCAATTAAAAGGGGTAACGATAATCGTTTGACTAGCTATCTTTTCCAGCACAAGTCATGCTCAGCCAACTATTGTCTTTATCACTACACTCATTGATAGCTTTTGACAATAATCAAATTAAGCACTTCTTGAGTGAAAAGATATAAGTCTCATATCTTAGGATCCAAGACACAGTAAGACATTAATGACACGAAACACTATTCCACAATGTCTTACTTGTTAGGTCTATTCAATATATAAAAGTAATATTATCCTCTTTTATATACTAGTGTCGTCAATTATTTGTAGAGCTACAACAATCGATGACCAACACGACAATCTTATCTCGGTAATTAATGTTTCATGTTAATTACCATGATTGTGAATAACTTTTGATTTATGTAAACCACTATCTTTTAGAGCTCTGCAGTTAAGGACCAAGCGCATCTTCCTTAACACTTCCAAAAGACGAATACAATAATCAAGGAACAAAATGTTTGCACATTCAATTCATAATAATTGACATATAAAAGTAAACTTTTAGAACATATTCCTTTCAATCTCCCACTTGTTATCAAAGTTTTCTCTCACATACATTCTCAATGTATAAAACAATAATAACTAGGGTAACCCTCTCTAATCACTCATCAAGCCAATCCACATGGTTCCTCAGACCCATGGACTCGAAATGCATTTCGCCCTTGGCTTGGGATAAGGGTTCGGTGAAGGGATCAGTTGTGTTGCTGTTTGTGTCCACCCATAACAGATTTATCTTGCCCTTGTCGATGAAGTCACGTGTGACAAAGTACTTACGATCCATGTACTTCACTTTGTGGTGTGATTTGGGATCCTTGATTTGCGAGATAGATGCACTATTATCGCAAAATAGCTCTATGGGTCCCTCGCACGAGGGAACTACTCCAAGCTCTTCAAGGAACTTCTTAATCCACACTCCTTCCTTGCTCGCTTCAGCGACAGCCATTACTTCGGAAGCAGTGGTTGAGTCGGCCGTAGTGCTTTGCTTCCAACTACGCCAACTCACAGCACCATTCAGAAGGTAGACGTATCCTGATTGCGACCTTCTATCGTCGGGATCACTCATGAAACTCGCATCCGAATAGCCCTCGGCTATTAATTCCCTTTGTCCTCCATAAACAAGAAACTTATCTTTGGTCCGGTTAAGGTACCTCAGAATATTCTTGACCGCAGTCCAATGCTCAGGACCTACGTTGGATTGGTGACGACTTGCCACGCTTAGAGCATACGAGATATCGGGTCTCGTGCAAGTCATCGCGTACATGATCGATCCTATTGCCGAAGCATAAGGTATATCTTTCATGTACTCTAAGTCTTTACGTGATTCAGCACTTTGAGACTTCTTGAGTTTCACACCCATACTCATTGGCACATTGCTCTTTTTGGAGTTGTTCATGCTGAACCTTTCCAAGACATTGTCAATGTATGTACGTTGACTTAAGCCAATGAGTCTACGAGATCTATCTCTATATATCTTGATTCCCAAGATGTATTGAGCCTCACCCATATCTTTCATCGAAAATGCAGATTTCAACGAACTTCTCGTTTGCTCAAGCAAAGGTATATGATTTCACATGAGGAGTATGTCATCGACATATAAGATCAAGAACATTATGTGGCTCCCACTAACCTTCTTGTATATACAAGGCTCTTCCTTACTTTGGACGAAGTGAATCTTTTTGACTTCTTCGTCAAAGCGTTTGTTCCAACTCCTTGATGCTTGCTTCAATCCATAGATGGATCTTTGAAGCTTGCATACTTTCTCGCTATTCTTTGGATATTCAAAACCTTGAGGTTGTACCATATACACATCCTCCTCCAAGTTCCCATTAAGGAACGCCGTTTTGACATCCATTTGCCATATCTCATAATCATGAAATGCGGCGATAGCGAACATAATCTGAATAGACTTGAACATGGCAACCGGTGAAAAAGTTTCATCATAGTCAATTCCTTGAACTTGAGTGAAACCTTTTGCTACAAGCCTCGCTTTGTAGGTTGTCAAGTTCCCATCCATGTCTATCTTCCTCTTGAAAACCCATTTATTTTGAATGGCCTTTTTCCCTTGAGGAAAGTCAACCAAGTTCCACACTTGATTATCATACATGGATTCTATTTCGGATTCCATGGCCTTAAACCATAGTTTGGAGTCCTTTCTTTCCATTGCTTCTTGAAAGGTCAAAGGATCATCGGTATCTAGTACCATGATCTCATGAAGTCCCAAATACATATCGGGTTTCTTCCTTTCCCTTGTTGACCTTCTAAGTTCTTTTGGTTCTACGTGTACTTCTCGAACTTCTTCCACAATTTCTTGTGGAATTGGTTCGTGTTCGATTCTCGAACGTACACTAGGTGGGGAGGATTCAGTTTCTCTCACAATTTCTTGAGAGAGTCTCTTACTCACGCTCCCACTAACCAAAGGAACCTCGGTTGGGCCTTCATGACCCTGAATGTCACCATTCATATCATGATCTTGTAGAATGTCTTGAGATTCCTCAAGCACAACTCTACTCCCACTACTTTGTATTCTTTCCAGAAATTCCTTTTCTAGAAATACGGCATCCCTCTCTACAATCACTCGATTGGAGGTTATATGCCAAAAGTAGTATCCTCTTGTCTCACGAGGATAACCTATAAAGAAGCATTTATCCACTTTTGGTTGAAGTTTGGTCGACATCAATCTCTTGACGTAGGCCTCACAACACCAAATCTTGAGAAAATTGAGCTTAGGTGTTTTACCACTCCATAGCTCATAAGGCGTTTTCTCTACGGATTTGGATGGAACATTATTTAGTGTGTAAGCTGCAGCTTCTAGTGCATAACTCCAAAAGTAAAACGGCAATTCAGCCTGACTCATCATTGATCGAACCATGTCGAGTAATGTCCTATTCATCCTTTCGGATACCTCATTCCACTGAGGTGTACCGGGAGGGGTGAGTTGTGGTACAATACCACACTCCTTTAGGAATGAGTCAAATTCGGTACTTAAGTACTCACCTTCACGATCCGTTCGTAGAGACTTGATTTTCTTGTTGAGTTGGTTCTCTACTTCATTCTTGAATTCCTTGAACTTGTCAAAGGATTCACTCTTGTTTCTCATTAGATAAATATAGTCATAACGACTATAGTCATCCGTGAACGTAATGAAGTACCTGAAACCGTCTCTTGCACTAGTACTTATCGGACCACATACATCGGAATGTATCAAATCCAACAAGTCATTCGCTCTGGGTCCTTTCTTCTTGAAAGGCCTCTTGGTCATTTTGCCCATTAGGCAAGGTTCACACGTCTCCAATGATTTAAAATCAAGTTGACCAAGAAGGTTAGCTTCTTGCAATTTCTTGATGCGTTTTTTCATTTATGTGACCAAGACGATAGTGCCACAAGAGTGTATCATTCACGTGAGTAGTTTTAAGCCTTTTCTTATTGATGTTTAAGATTTGTTTATTATTCAATTCAAGCAAATAGAGACCATTCCTTACGAATCCATTTGCATAGAAAATCCCATTCTTCGATATAGACAAGCACGAATTTTAAATATTTATATTAAAGTTATCCATATCCAAACATGATACAGAAATAATGTTCTTGCTAATCGAAGACACATAATAAACATTCTTTAAACACAAATTTAAACCACTAGATAATTGAAACTCCACAGAACCTTGTGCAATCGCAGCAACGCTCGCACCATTTCCGACCTTCAAAATCATCTCGTTCTTTACGAGTTCCTTCCTATCCTTTAGTAGCTGCACATTAGAAATTATGTGAGCACAAGATCTGGTATCAATTACCCAATCATGGACAGAGGTGGCTAAATTTATCTCAATAACAAATATACCTTTGGCCTTTTTGGGGCGCTTACGTTCAATCACTCCATTGTCAAGGTCTTCCTTGTACTTGGGGCAATTTGGCCGGATGTGTCCTTTTTCACCGCAGTGAAAGCATTCCGTGTTGGGAGTCGGAGATTTCAAAGATTTCCCCCTTGAGGCACTCCCATGAGCACCTCCTACTCCCTTGCTCTTGATTGACGTATTTTTGGTGAATTTGCCTTTACCTTTGGTGATCTTCTTTCTCCCTCCATGGACGGCTTGGACATGCTTGTCCCGACCCTTGCCCATGTCAACTTCAGCCGTTTTGAGAGCGATGTGAAGTTCCTCAAGACTCACCCCTTTCTCACGCACATGATAGTGCATAATGAAGTCCTTATAGGACGAGACTAGAGAGCCAAGAATCAAATCTTCCGCAATGTCATCGGGCATTGGGGAAGAGAGCTTCGACAACTTCTCAAGGTATCCTTGCATCGTGAGAAAATGCATGGATACCGATGTTCCCTCCGCCATGTGGCACCTTGTGAGTGCGATGGTGGTCTTATAGCGCTCTTTTCTTGCACTATCCATGAACATCTTTGTTAAAGCTTCCATGGCCTTCTTGGGTTTTGAATCCAAGTATTTCGCTTGAAGCGAGTCACCCATGGAGGCCAACATTAGACCGTCAACCTGGTTCTCTTGGTCTTCCCACTTGGCTTTTGCCTCTCTCTCGCTATCGGTTGCCCTCTCATTTAATTTTGGGATTTCACCATCCAAAATATGAGACAATTTCTCAAACTTTCACACGATATTGAGCTTGAGTTTCCAGCTTATGAAGTTTGAGTCATCATTTGCCAAAGGATGTTTTTCAATCATAGATCGCACAATAGCTTGAATATTCGACATTTCTACAAAATAAATTATATGGGATTTCATGTCAATTTTATGTTTTAAAAACAATACCGCAAATAAAAAATTTGTCCATAAATGCAGCAATCCAAGATCCTATCAATTATAATATAAACTAGCTAAGGGCTATCGGATATATTATAAAATCAAGGTAAGAAAACATTTTCTAATCATAACCATTTCGAAATATCGCAACATTTGCATTTTCAAACTCTTATGACTCTTGCCGTTTTAATTAGGAGGGAATATGACCAATCCTCGTAATAAAAACTCTCTTTCCCAAAACCAAGCTAGGGCTCCGGGTCTTGTTAAGAAAACTTATTTCATTTGATACGACACTACCACAATTTTACCCTTTAGCCACGGTAATTATCCGTGGCTGTAGCTAAGTATCCGTCGCTATGAAGCAACAGCCACGGATATTTACCGTGGCTATTGCTGGCGTCACTGTAGGGTATTAGCGACGGATTGTGTGACGAATGTGTACCGTTACTGATACGTTTTGGAGGGAAGAAATGGCGGGATGGAAAAAACCTTTAGTGACGGATTCTAAGACCTATAGTGACGGATTATTCCCGTGGCTAAAAGTTTTTCTCAGGAAAAAAAATATAAATTCACAGCATTTAATAAATCACTAATACACCTATATTTATAAACATATCTAGATTCATTCTAATAACTTACAACCGCGCAATAATTAAAACATAAACATATCCGTATTTTCAACATTCATAACTCACAATCTCAACAAATCATCATCATATATCACTTGTACATCTATACTTATCAACATCCACAATAACATAACATTGTAAACCACAATCAAATTCTTATAAACAATTATATAATACAAAATGAATATGATCTTGTCAAATAACACTGACAATATTCAAATTGATATTTCATTCTGAATCAATATCCTAATCGACAAATAAATTGACAAATATGATTCCACTATTCACACATTTCATAAAATACAAACAACTACTTTGACATTGATATAAGCATCTCAAAACTTTAAATTTTTACTTCTTCCACTCTTGCTCGAATAAAGCACAAATGCAGCACAAAACACTGTCAAATTCAGCACAAATCACTACCAAAATAAGCCAAGATGTAGCCGAGTTGCAGCCAAAGATTCAATCCATAATCAAGTATACAAACATCTATATTAAGATCACAATATCAACTATCTACACACAAGTAATATAAGCAAATATTGTCTACAGAGACCAAGTAAATCAAATAAGAACTACACCTACCACTTGACTAAAAATATGTTCTTAAATCCTTGTTGACGTGTCAGTCGTGCATTTAATTCCTGCAAAAAGGAACATGAATTCAATCAAACGAATAAAAATATACAAGTAAAGACATTCACAAATTCACTTGCTCAACTACTAAACATATGGATCACTTCTCACTTGCTTTTTACGACATACACCACACACTAACGACGTTCAAGTCATTTTGTAAATAAATAAATAACCATCATCGCCACCGACATGCGACAACTGCCCAACACCCAAAAAGACCCAAAGTCGATCAAGTTTTTTGGATACCAAAATTTGTGCACCTAAAAGAACAGTCAGCATTTCCATCAGAAAAAAATCATCGAAAGAGATATTATGAATTAAGATAAAAGGTAGACAAACATATCGAAGTAGTATACCTTGATCCGAAGTAAACTTATGAAGCCAGGTAGAAGACGAGCTACAAAAGGTGTCAACAACCAATTCTTACCAGTACTTATCTAAATAAGCTACAAAAGCATACGCTCAAGTCAATCATTAATTTGCAAAATACTAAAACTGAGGTAACCAAGCTATAATATACACTTGACATAGAATAAACTACATCACTTATATCATAATATGTTTTGTAGAAACAGATTTATTATTATTATTATTATTATTATTTGTAAGTGTTGTTTTTGCAGGATTTTATTTTTCAGTTTATCTCGTTAAATGGATGAAGTTGATTACTTCCTTAGAATTCCATTCACACAGACCAACAAGTTGAAATCCTTGAGTGGAAGCAATAAACTGATGAAAATTTGATGAGATACTAAAAATAGATTAAAGAAATAAACCACTTATATCTTTTAACGTGAACAATGTATACATTTCTAACACCAAAGAAGTCAACTAGTGCGATTTATATTTCATAAAAAGGTAAATGATAATGCCTTGTAATTAGATTAAACCCAAGATGCACATTACTTGCCAGATTTTGCTTCTGAAGTTTCTTCGTAATGAACTAAAATATCTTAACCATGTGCTGAAGATGGGACTAGGATAAACAAATCATACACTTAAAAAGATTATGCTAAGTCAAAGTAATATGAATACGGATCATGGTGCTCAGTCTAGCCACTAATATCTATTTTTTGTTGGGATTGAAAAGGTGGTTATGGATCTCGAGAATAGAATCTCAGAGACAATTCATCCAAATAAGTCCAAGTTTGTACAATTGTGCATAAATATTTCAAGCTCCACAGCTGCAAATACACTTCATTCTCAGCACCAAGTTCAAATGAGGAATTTTGTCATTCTTTCTAATTTAAGATGATAAAACTGGCTATCACACTGTCAGCAACTCTGGCCTTGTACTTCCTTCCAAATGAGCAAACCCCACCAAATACTCAGACGAAGCTCCCTAAAACAACCACCACCGTATTTTCATAGATCTCAAATCGACTTCTGTTATGGAATCAACTTCATGAAATCTGAGAATATCTCATCTCAAAGCCAATTAAGCAAAATATCCAAATTCTTCACATAAACATGATTAAATGTTAGTGGACAACAAGCCATTTCTTAAGAGGCAATTCCCACTAGGAAGCGGACAAAACTTAATTTTCTCGCCTTTACAGACCAATACTTAAGAAAACAAAACACTAGCATTTAACCTAAATTGTTCCGAATTTGCGATAGAATCCTTCCCACGAATCGATAAAACATTACAAAATGCAAATTTCTAATCAAATCGTAGCAATCTAAAAATTCTCACCAAGTCAAAACCCAACCATCTGTTATCATCGTCAAAGACAAAAGACCCTATTTTTCCAATCCCAAACCCAACACAAAAAGATCCAACCATTGTCCCAATTCCAAACCAAATCTCACCGAGCCGGAGAGGCACAACACTGAGAGGACGAAGACAAGGAATGACACCGGTGTGGAATCAAAGCCGACCGTGAATGGAGCCAGCAATCGAGTACTGTCGTGGTGTGGGAAGACGCAACAACGAGGAGCGGTGATGGCAGTCGCAACGACGAGGAGAGGCGGTGGGAACCGCGACAGCGAGGAGCGGTGGTGGCAATCACAACGACGAGGAGCGGTGGTAGCAGTGGGAGACGGCAACTTGGGGGTTTCGGGTGGGAGTTGCGATTTGAGGGTTTGCGGATTTGGTTGGGTGCGGGTGAGGAGTCCGGTTTGGGTTAGAAATTGGGATTATTTTCCACCACGGGACTTATCCGTGGCTTTTCTCTCCTATCCGTGGCTGATTCCTAAATCAGTGACGGATTCTACAGCCACAGATATACCTACCGTGGCTGTAGGATCAATCTCTTGTAGTGCGAGATACGTTTATCCATTGTATTCACAAACAAATATACTCGGTGTCCGCAAAGGGCGAATCGCACCTGGTACATCTATTCGTGGCACAACAATAGACAACCTTATATCTCTCACTATTCCCAAAGATGGAGGAAGCTATCTCCCGCTAAGGGCGAGCAGAATATCCCTCGATCGATGGCTGCTAGTGGATGAAATAAGAAAGAAAGATACTCTTAATTTTTGGTTGGACAATTTAAAACATTTATGTGTGATTTTAGAATTTAGGTGATCATGCATATTTATCATTTATACACATCCTAACATTCATCCATACAATCACATATATATCAAGCACACAAACATAAATAAATCCATTCACACAAACATCGTGTGAGTTTATATGTTCCCGCGTTCTTGATCCTTGATCCTTGATCCTCGATCATTGATTCTTGGGCTTCTTCAGCGTCTTCCTCTTGCACCATGGATGTTGATATTCCAAAAATATAAACATGCATCTCTCAATTTTGAAAAATTGTCTAGTGCAAGTCCTATGTAAAAATCCTCTCATATGCATGCATATACATAGAAATAAAATTTGGCTTTTACATACATAAGCCCCTGTGATTGAATAATAATAACATACACATTCATTCATTCATTCACACATGGCTTCGATGGAACATATAAACTCACATATCCCTGCATTAGAGAACTCGAGCACATATACTACATATTACTCGTTTTAGTTTATCATGCATCTCTAAATCACATATACTACATATTACTCGTTTTAGTTTATCATGCATCTCTAAATCAAACAATTCTAAAATCATTTGAAATCCATTAAAATGATTTTATGCATCCATAGTTCAATTCATAAAATATTTGAACCGTTGTTTATCCAATTTCTAAAATTAAACATTTAAAGAAAGATAAACGTATGCTTTTTTCGTTTTGTTGATTCCTTATAAAATAATCATTTAAAATTAAAAACGAAAATTCTATAAATTAGACATAAGTCTAAATCTTAATTCTAACATTCACATGATGTGTTTTAAAACATTTAAAACTATCAAAAGAATTAATTAGAATTAAATCAACAAAAATATCGAAAAACTCGAAAAAGACATAAAACATGAATTGTTTTGATTGTAGATGGTAAACTAAAATTAATTATTTAGTCTAATTGTTGAAAATATGAACTAAATGCTCTGATACCACTGTAGGATTTCGTGTCCCCATGTACGTATATATTTTTAAATTTTTAATACATCATACAAGATTGTTTTCATATTTTCAGCAATTTTACGTACATCTATTTGTGTTTTATTCTAATAACATGTTATCCTACATTTATTAAAATAATCCACAAAGATAGAATCATACCTAAAGGTTCTCTAAAACCTTTTTGATGATCCGGAGTCGCGTTGCACGTTGTGTCGCCCACGGAATTGCCTCCGAGTGTTCACCAAACTCTAAACAAAATTAGAGAGAAATGAGCTAGCCAATCAATCTCGAATAGGGTTTAGAATCTAGCTAATAACCCCTCTTTAAGTCTCCTGAGATTCTAATCTCCAAACTTAATTTTACTAAGAGAGATTTCGTGGTGATTAGGGAGACATTAATGAGAGAAAGATTTTGCATTAGTTTAAAACAGAGTAGGAATAGGTGCCTTTTTATAGGCTCCCAAAACACCCTTATCAAGAGCTATTTTTAGCCATGATCTCTTGTTTTTCTCTCCTAAAATTAATCTCTAAATTCCACATAATCATCCACAAAACGTTTTAATTAAATCTGGAATTAATCCATCCATGATCTAATTAATCTCTTAATAATTCTGGCAGAATCGTTCTTTTCGGTAGACCGAGTATTATTCGGTCAACCGAACCATTCAGTTATAACACGTGTTCGGTGCACCGTTAGCTAGACGGTCGACCGATTTCTTGTGAGAAAAATTCCCTTGAAGAATTCGAACGAACCACGTCTTTCAATCGGTCTACCGTTGACGCACCAGAATCGCTCCTAGGACATAGTCATCGGATGACCGGGTCACCTTCGGTCTACCGAGAATACTAATTCTGGGTTGACTGATTCCAATCAGTTAACCGAATCCGATTGTCCAGGCACTCTAGACAATCTCGGTCAATCGATTGCGCTTAACCGTTCCTTATTCGGTTAACCGATCCGAAGATCCCTCGATCGACCGAACCTTGAACGGTTCACCGTGTTTGACCCCGATATTGCCTTTGTCAAATTTTGGATTTATTTCCAACAAAATTTAATCTTTTGGGGTTTTTAGCAAATTCACATCTTATGTAATATTATCCTATGTAATATTAAATTATTACACCCCATAAATATACATCTCATATGAATTTATTATGATTCTAATTATGTCAATTCTTATGACATATTAATTTTATTCATTCACCACATGTGTCCCATTTTCATAAGAAACCCGACACATCATATGAACTTAAAATCAAACCTCTTGTTTCCCAGTTTTGTGGTGCGACATATTGGAGGATCTAAGCCTAATTGACAGTGATATTAAACACTTAATATCTCAGACTATAAGTGGTATCTAGCTACACATTATAGTCACCCAATTAGCATAGATGTCTTTGTTCCACCCGAACTAAAACACGATCCATTTAGTGATGTAAGTGCACCACTTGTGTCCGTCCCTTGCCTCATGATATTAAGAATATATACAAAGTAGAAGTGTGTCACATTTGTATTATATCCATTTCTTGATCTCTTTAAGCTAATTATAACTATGTGATAACTCAAGTCACATTGTGCACATTATAATTTTGCTTTATCAAGGGGCCCACTAATATCATCACTCAATTAAAAGGGGCAACGATAATCGTTTGACTAGCTATCTTTTCCAGCACAAGTCATGCTCAGCCAACTTTGTCTTTATCACTACACTCATTGATAGTTTTTGACAATAATCAAATTAAGCACTTCTTGAGTGAAAAGATATAAATCTCATATCTTAGGATCCAAGACACAGTAAGACATTAATGACACGAAACAATATTCCACAATGTCTTACTTGTTAGGTCTATTCAATATATAAAAGTAATATTTTCCTCTTTTATATACTAGTGTCGTCAATTATTTGTAGAGCTACAACAATCGATGACCAACACGACAATCTTATCTCGGTAATTAATGTTCCATGTTAATTACCATGATTGTGAATAACTTTTAATTTATGTAAACCATTATCTTTTAGAGCTCTGCAGTTAAGGACCAAGCGCATCTTCCTTAACACTTCCAAAAGACGAATACAATAATCAAGGAACAAAATGTTTGCACATTCAATTCATAATAATTGACATATAAAAGTAAAACTTTTAGAATACATTCCTTTCACTGTGTACTTGCGGTATTATAAACGATTAAACACACGACTTATCTCTTTTTTTTGCAAAGCAAAAGGGAGGCTTAGCCTCTAAGATTTTATTACTAAAGAACTGTTTACATCTACAAAATTTTCATTGAGTCCGCGGGTATATGCCACATGCATAACCGGCTTCTACCTACCGGCTATTGAAATCACGTTAAACACAAGTAGATTAAGGAACAATTACATCTCATCAAACATCAGAAGTTGGAGTTAGTTCCAAGTGTCCTGAAAATGTCGCACTTCTCCTTCATCTTTCGCGAGTTTGGTAGCTTGATCTCCTATGCACCGGATTATGTCTTTGACTACAACAATGGTAGCTTTCGGTTGCTGCCTCTCGCCCTCGAAAATCCTACGGTTCCGCTCGTGCCAGCATTCGTGTATCATAGCACTTAACACTCACTTTCGGACCACTCTGTCAAGTTGGCTTCAACTTGCATGTGATAGGCGTAATACCTCACTCTCTAGATTGCTTGCAACAGTTTGGTTAAGCTGCATGAGGTTGAGGAGGCACCTCCACACCTCCTTTGTGTATTGACATTTCCAGAAAAGGTGCTCCATGTCTTCCTCTTGGTCTTCGCATAGTACGCACGTTGGGTCGAGATTTACGCCTCGCTTTATCATTCGCCGCTTTGTGAGCAAACGCCCCTTCAATGCTCTCCAAGCTCTTACTGTGTGGTTCGGGACAACAAACTTGTGCCATACCATCCCTGCCCAAAGGGCTTTCCTACCCAGTTGCCTCACCCAACTCCACACTTCCTTCATCCTAAGTGTTGTACCTGTCCCATTGGGTCGAAACGATCTATCCACTCCTCCATGTATACACACTTGGTTTATCCTTGAGCAAACTTCTTCCATCCTGCTGGATCGTGGGGGGGGGGGGGGGGGGGGAGGTTCCACAACCCATCTCTGATGAAGTACGATACCTTAAGTCGCCAACAACATCGATGCTAACACCACCGCCACTCCAAAAGTGGTTATCCCTCCCAAGACTATTAACGCTCACCCGAGCAACTCTGCTACATAACTCTTCAGCTCAGTCGTCGATGCATGAGCACCGACCAAACGACCCTCAACAGGAATGTGAAGGATCTGGAACACGTCATGTAACATGATCGTCATCTCTCCGAAATGCATGTGGAAAGAGTTGGTGTTGTTGGGTTTTTGGCCTTAATCTATGTTTTGATGATTTAATCAACCTAATCTTAATTATGATCATGTAGAGTAGCACACATATTTCATTGCATATATATTGCTTTGTGCTAACCTCTACAGGTGATCAAGACTCAAGGAAGAAAGGAAATCAGTTAAGACATGTAATCAAGCTCATTTGAAGACATGTATTTTGTATTTCTTTGAGTCTTTAGGAACCTTGTGTAATTGAGCATACTTGATCTAAAAACTACTCTTTACACACTAGGTTTCCTATAGAAGTCACACACAAAATTTCACATAATTTGGACTTCAATAGATCATCCAAACTAAAACCGGAAAACACCTAAACAATACTTGAACTGCCTGGACCAAAACGGTCGACCGTTTAAACCGTTTTGTTCGACCGTTCACACGTGTCACATGACCATTTGTTTTGTCATATTATACCCAACGATCGTATTCGTATTATTCCCAAATACCCCAAAATTACCAAACATCCGGTCGACCGAAACTTTCCTAGAGGTCGACCGAACCAACACAATTTGGTCTCCCAGAAGTGCCTGGACTTATTCGGTCGACCAATCCCCTGAGCCCGTTCGACCATTAACTTAAGTGAACTCAAGTCAAAACTGAATTTTGACCAAACGGTCGAACGACATACCCGTTTCGGTCGATCGTTTTTAGGCAGAATTGGGTCCTGCAAGTTTCTATTTTGTGCATCTTACACCAACTCATACCCAATCAACCCCAACGGATCTATTCTCTCTAATGCCTATATAAAGAGTTGTAAAACACATTTTAACACAACTCTCCCACACATATTTGCCTCCTACATTAGAGAGATCATTCCAAACACTCCAAGCCTAAAGTTTCCACACTTAAGATCAATTCCAATCTTTCTCAAGTGTGCTCAAGTTTAGAGAGTGATTGTCCTACTCAAGTTTGTTGCTGTCAAAGAAGAGTAAAGGTTTCGGTGAAAGCCCGAAGCATCCCTTTCGGATTGTGATAGGAGGAGCCAAGCTCGGCGAGGGTTGTTAGCGAGTTTGAAGATTGTAAAGGCGTTCTCTCCCGGCCCGGAACGGGGAGTGGTTAGTGAAGTCGTGAGCGGAGCTCGGTGATCCGAGCGGAGCTTCCAAGAGAGGACTAGGACCCAGGTGGGGTGCCGAACCTCTATAAAAATCCCCCGACTTCTTGTGGTTTGCATTATCTTTCCTTTACTTGCTTGTTTAGTTTAAATTCCGCTGCACATATCTTTTATTGTTAAACGAGTAGGTAATTAGGTAAAAGTGATTAGTATTGTAGACCATCACGACCATATAGGTGTCAGGTTGCCACCGCTCCACAAACGCAGATATCAACGACAAGTCAAGGCAGGGGAACATGTTGTAAGGCATGTGACCCAATCCGCTATCAGTAATGTCCCCCGTGATATCATCCCTCAAAATTGAGCGCTAACCCTGCAATGTAGTACATGCTCTGTGCCGATTATGTGACTTCAGAACCTTCCGATCCTCGCTCTCCCAAATACGTCTGACGATGTGGCCTCCGAAATTAGGAATGACGCTCCCATCTAAAGGACCACCGGACATCACAACAGTCACGATCCAAGAATCATTCTCAACCCTCATATTCTTTTGAGCTCAGGCATTTGCAGTGCACGAACTCGAATCACTGGTCACAAACCTACCACCTCTACCCTTTCGAATTATCCACTCAGCAGAAGAAGAACTACCATGTCGCCCCTGTCCTCTACCATATGGCTCCTCTCGCCTACGTCCTCTACCATACTCCCCCTGCCTCTCCTCCTGCTGCCGCTCCAACTCCAACCCATACCGACCCCCATCGTCACTCTCGTCATCACTCTCCACCTCATCCGAAACTTCCTCATCATCGAAGGAATCATCACGTGTCTGACGACGATGTAAACTATCCTTCTCCTTCCTAACCGAAGCAGATATACCCCGTCTACGTGGATGACGAGGTGCTGAATCCTCTTCGTAAGCATGTACAACGCGTAAGGGTATGGATTTTCCTCTTCCTCCATGGTAACCTGATGACTATTAATTAAATTTAGAAATAAAATTTTGTTAAATGGATTTAAGTTACTAAATTAACAAAATTATTAATTATTTTTAACTAATTACCAATCAATACTAATTATATTTACTAATTATTACTTATAACTATTTTTTTTTGAGTGAGCGTCTCCGCCAGACGCCTACCCGTTGGGGGGTGGGGGGGGGGGGGGGGCAAGGCCCGCGGACGCCCCCCTAATTATTTTTTTTGAAACTTGAAATAAATTGGAAATTTTACCATATTCGAGTGCATTGGGACATCCGCTGACTCATTTTCTGTCCTCCGAGACATTGTTTTTGATGATTATGAGAGGAAGATGAAGAGAGAGTGATAGTATGGGAGTGAAATGAAGAGATATATAAGTAGAAATGAGAGAAGGACAAAACGATAATTGACACAGATGATTTAAGTAATTTATTGACGACGTTTAACAGTCCAGTTTTTAAATTCTAACTAGGATCTGAACTAAAATTGTGAAACTGTAAAAAGTAAACAATGATTTTTTAAACTGCAAAAAGTAATTGAAAAATATCAAATATATAACTATAAAATTTAAATTTAAACCGTAACTTGTTAACAAAATCAACTTCACAGTGTAATATATGATTTTTAATATTAGAAAATTATATCAAAATCATATACTTAAAACAAAAAACTAGAATGTCATTTGTATAAAATACCCGAAAACCCAACACGTCAACACACTCCAACTTTCTACTATGATCGTAAAACAAAACAACAAAGTCAAATGTAAAAAACACTCAAAACCCACCTGGACCCTCTATTCCTCTTACTTAAGGGGATCGAAGACCTATTTCTCTTATATTTACTTGAGTACGCTTTACGTGCTTTTTCACCTGGGTACGTCTTCTCTGTCCACGGGACGCACTCTGTCAGACCTCCATAACACCCCCGTCAGACTCTACAATCCCCAAATAACTGATTTACACCTGTGTTTTCCATATTTACTTGAGTACGCCTTACATGTTGTGTTTTTACTTGGGTACACCTTCCCTGTCAACCCTAAACTTTAACATTTGGTGAGTGCGACTTGGTTTTAATTGAGGTTAATGTATTAAGTGAATATATTGATTGAATGTGAGTGTGACATGAGAAATGCACAAATCAATCTGCGAAATGCATATGTTTTTAAACCCTAAACAAATCAATCTGAGAAATGCATATGTTTTTACGTGTTGTATCAATCTGAGAAATGCATGTAATAATCTAACATTTTCTATATATGTTTTTAAACCCTAAACTTTTAATATGAGAAATGCATAGATCTAAGCACAAATCAATATGAGATGTAAGTATAAATCAATCCAACATCTAAGCACCATAGTCATAGACACACAACCAATCCTAGATCATTACATGCACATCGTTTAAAGCCAAGTCACACTCACATTTAATCAATACATTCACTTAATACATTAATCTCAATTAAAATAAAGTCACACTCACCAAATGTTAAAGTTTAGGATTGACGGGGAATGTGTACCCAAGTAAAAACACAGCATGTAAGACGTACTCAAGTAAATATGGAAAACACAGGGGTAAATCAGTTACTTGGGAATTGTAGAGTTTGACGGGGGTGTTACAGGGGTTGCAGATGCCTGATGGAGTGAGTCTCGTTGACGGGGAATGCGTAACCAAGTAAAAACACAACACGTAATGCGTACTCAAATAAATATGAAAAATACAAGTGTAAATCAGTTATTGACATATTTTGAAGATGTATCCAAGTAAAAAAATCATTTCTTTTCTGTTATTGAAGAGAAAAAAACTCCACGCGTCCAGCACCCAACGGTGTTATCCTCCAATAAGTTAGACTTAGACGGAAACAATGGACCCAAGGCGCACTCTATTGGCTGGTACTTGCCTGTGTAGATGTTGTGGACCACACAAAAAGAACAAAATCGGATCGACGGTTCCCAAATCCAAACTCTCTGTCACACTCCGTTCTACGCTTGGTGCTTGGGCAGAAGAATGGAGATCGGCTTCCTGGGGCTGGGGATAATGGGCAAGGCCATGGCCCTCAACCTCCTCCGTAACGGCTTCAAGGTTACCGTCTGGAACAGAACCCCATCCAAGGTACGTCTGTATGTCCCTTTTCTTTCGGATTAGGAGATTTCCTGTGCTTTTAGTGCGGTGCGGAAAATTTGGTGAAATACACGAGTTCGTATTTCAGGAGCAGCTTCTGGCTCATGTATTTTAGTTTTTGATTGTTAAGGGTTTATGCAGGTGCCGACAACAGTAGGTTGTTGCGTAGTGTTATGCTGCCTTGCATAATATGATGGTTAAACTTTGGATGACCTTTTGATTAGGATTCTGCGGTACCATATATTTTTCTGTTAGAGAATGTAGCTAAAGCTTGTGTGAATGGTCTTTTAGTTTGGATGTTTGTCCGATGGCGAATATTTTCTGTCGGTAATGAGTTGGTGATAACAAGTTGGCACCACAGCTATGAAAAATGAAATGAATGTACCTCTCCTTACTCGTACTAATCAAGTATGAAAGGAATTTTAACATAAGAAGACTGTATGTAACATTAGCTTGCTGCCCTGAATTCTCTTAGCACTTTATTGTCTTGTTTGCGATATAGACCTTTATATTATTTGTAGGTACCAAGGATGAACCAACATTTCATTGTTTATTCTTAGCTTTGTAGCCCAAGATTGGGTAAGATAGTATTCAAAGAACCTTTCTGCTGTCATCTAGTCACCAGGTGATGTATTCTATATATGTATCAATGATAGGGAATTGTGTCTATTCAGCATGGATGCAGATGTAGAATACAAGTATGACATCACACGGATATACATTTTTAATGAAAAATGGATAAAATACAACATGAATATATCTATAAACACCGTGTGAAGCTATGGTCCTTGTATTCCTGCTAGCTTCTTCACAACACGTTAAAATAATTCCAAGCATTCAAATTCATTGTCACTCTTGAGATAATTAAATAACAAAACGGTGCCAATCTCTTTATTTATCAGAACATTCCATATTTTGCTTGAGAACATAATATAGTTGTATTGAGTTGATGGAAAATTGCATTTTTTACAGTAAAATACTGGTTGTACCCTTCCTTGGGCCAACTTGAGGGGAACAACCCAGTCCTTCAACAACTACATTAGATTTGTAGTCTGTACTGCTGTTCAAAGTAAAATGGAAATTAAAGAGAAGTATATTTAATGAGTATAATAATCCTCATAAAATAATCAGTAATAAGAACTGTTTGTTTTTGTCATGTTTACAACACTAGGTTCATTGTTCCCATCCTGCTGGCTTATTTGGTATGGTTGATTATTATTATTATTATTTTGTTTATTCGTGCACATGATTACACCATGTGATAAATTTTAATGGGAAAATACTCATGCCTCAAATTGCCAATAAGACGTTTTGACGTACAGTTTTTACTTGGATGCTGCTGACACATTGTCATGTTTTTTTTGCATCTGCATATCTGTAACCTTTGCAAAGATCTAACAGGTGTTCATTACACCGTGTAATGACTGATGGGAAGGAGCAGTAATGTTAATTGAGTGAATGTCGAGTATTATTTGTAGGTTCTCGACATGTGTATTTGTACTTTATAGTTTAGAAAATCGAATGTCTTACTCTTTTTTCAAGCTGACATTAGTTGTCACATTCTTTTTTCTCACTACTTTCAACTAGACATGGTAATTAAACTGGTCTATGCAGTGCCAAGAGTTTGTGGAACATGGTGCATCTGTTGGTGAGACTCCTGCTGACGTTATCAAAAACTGCAAGTATACAATAGCTATGTTATCAGATCCAAGTGCCGCTCTTTCTGTAAGTAAAGTAATTTCTGTTAACAAGTTTGTCTGCTGGGTACTTATGCAAGTGAAGATATGTGATGGAGTAAAATCTGGAGAAATAATCTAAAAATAGGTAAATATCCCAACGATTGGGGCACACTTGTTGTAATAGTTTGAAGCACATCGGAAGTGATCATCTAGTTTTGAAATAATATCATGGTAAATATTTCATTCTTAATCTTGCCGACTAACTATAGGTTGATTATCAATGTCTAAGTGTTTCTCGTCAGCATTTTTAATTGAAGAAGCTTTAATTCCATGGATGAATTTGTTAATATGTATGGATTGCCGATCTGTCTAAGCAAGAGATGCATTTCCTCACTTATTTTCCAGACCTAGCTTTAATGCTTCTGAAAATGACCCTAATACAATGGAAAAAAACGTCCAAATTAATTTGATTTTGATACAATTTGATTTGCCTGTATATTGTTAACCAATCAACAACTGATAGGGATGAATGTGTTAGGTAGACATCAAATATATATCAGAGTCCATAAAGATTTGAGCCTTCTTCTGTGGAGAGTACAGAATTGCCAAACCAACTCGTCTGGGGGGGGGGGGGGGGGGGGGTTGTAACAGTTTCCTTGAAATACTGAGATATCTAAAAGCTGATTTTGTTTTTCCGACTCTCAGAAGATTGTTCTGAGGGCTGCTTTTATTGCTTCGACAGTTCAACCCTTCAGGTTGATGTATTGCTTCTTTGTCTATACTTTTGTCAGTTGTTTGCTAACTTCTGCTACGAAATGTTCATTGTTTTCACCCACTGATCATATGACAAGATACACCCACTGGTTGGACCTCTATTCAACATTTTCTGGGGATGGGTTGATGGTTTTGATGTCTTGCGAATGACCTTTGATGACATGTAGGCAAATAAACCAGAACGTGAGATGCTCTTTTGAGGCTAAATTTTGAGTAGAGCTGCGAATAGGTTGCTACTAAATTTTGTAACAGTTTCCTTGAAATACTGAGATATCTAAAAACTGATTTTGTTTTTCCGACTCTCAGAAGATTGTTCTGAGGGCTGCTTTTATTGCTTCGACAGTTCAACCCTTCAGGTTGATGTATTGCTTCTTTGTCTATACGTTTGTCAGTTGTTTGCCAACTTCTGCTACGAAATGTTCATTGTTTTCACCCACTGATCATATGACATGATACACCCACTGGTTGGACCTCTATTCAACATTTTCTGGGGATGGGTTGATGGTTTTGATGTCTTGCGAATGCCCTTTGATGACATGTAGGCAAATAAACCAGAACGTGAGATGCTCTTTTGAGGCTAAATTTTGAGTAGAGCTGCGAATAGGTTGCTGCTAAATTTTGTAACAGTTTCCTTGAAATACTGAGATATCTAAAAACTGATTTTGTTTTTCCGACTCTCAGAAAATTGTTCTGAGGGCTGCTTTTATTGCTTCGACAGTTCAACCCTTCAGGTTGATGTATTGCTTCTTTGTCTATACGTTTGTCAGTTGTTTGCCAACTTCTGCTACGAAATGTTCATTGTTTTCACCCACTGATCGTATGACATGATACACCCACTGGTTGGACCTCTATTCAACATTTTCTAGGGATGTGTTGATGGTTTTGATGTGTTGCGAATGCCCTTTGATGACATGTAGGCAAATAAACCAGAACGTGAGATGCTCTTTTGAGGCTAAATTTTGAGTAGAGCTGCGAATTGGTTGCTGCTAAATTTTGTAACAGTTTCCTTGAAATACTGAGATATCTAAAAACTGATTTTGTTTTTCCGACTCTCAGAAGATTGTTCTGAGGGCTGCTTTTATTGCTTCGACAGTTCAACCCTTCAGGTTGATGTATTGCTTCTTTGTCTATACTTTTGTCAGTTGTTTGCCAACTTCTGGTACAAAATGTTCATTGTTTTCACCCACTGATCGTATGACATGATACACCCACTGGTTGGACCTCTATTCAACATTTTCTAGGGATGGGTTGATGGTTTTGATTTCTTGCGAATGCCCTTTGATGCCATGTAGGCAAATAAACCAGAACGTGAGATGCTCTTTTGAGGCTAAATTTTGAGTAGAGCTGCGAATAGGTTGCTGCTAAATTTTGTAACAGTTTCCTTGAAATACTGAGATATCAAAAAACTGATTTTGTTTTTCCGACTCTTAGAAGATTGTTCTGAGGGCTGCTTTTATTGCTTCGACAGTTCAACCCTTCAGGTTGATGTATTGCTTCTTTGTCTATACTTTTGTCAGTTGTTTGCCAGCTTCTGCTACGAAATGTTCATTGTTTTCACCCACTGATCATATGACATGATACACCCACTGGTTGGACCTCTATTCAACATTTTCTGGGGATGGGTTGATGGTTTTGATGTCTTGCGAATGCCCTTTGATGACATGTAGGCAAATAAACCAGAACGTGAGATGCTCTTTTGAGGCTAAATTTTGAGTAGAGCTGCGAATAGGGTGAGGATGGTGACAGAATGTTCGATCTTCTGGGGTCTGAGTCATTCTATTTTATTGTCTTTAGATTTTAGTGTCGGTGTAAACTAATTCTTCAATTTTATGTCACTTGTACTTTTTTTAATGTTTTTGTGTAAGATAATGTTAGCCTTATAATGAAAGGCATGGGTCTGAACGATTATATTGATTTGTTAAATTGTTCTATCAGTTTGCCCACACCAAACCGCCCCACAAAATTCTTTATGTGGTTGATTTCACTTTAATGGAGTTCCAACCTGTTTTTAGGTTTAACAGAGTTTTTCAACATATTCTAGTTTAAGAGACTGACAAATATGTAGGTGGTGTTTGATGGGGATGGTGTACTCGAGCAAATCTGCAGTGGTAAAGGCTACATTGACATGTCCACTGTGGATGCAGAAACGTCTTCAAAGATAAGCAAGGTAACAAATCATATGCATTTTTTTATCCTACTATAACTGTTTTGAGCACATCAGGTAATTTTCTTTTTGAAGAACTCACGTGAGGTTGTTGAAGGTGGTTGTTTTCTTACCATGACATAATGTTCTGCTGTAACCTCACTATTATAATCTGAATTTACTCTCACCGGTTCTAATCAAGCGATTGTCTTTCTACATGATCATCTGAAGTATGGATGTGATTTTGTTATTACCGACCTAGGAAGCACAAACACTTCTGAATGGTCTTCGTGTCCGAGTTGTGGCCGTGTCGGACACCGACACTCCTCGGACACGCCAGGTGTCGTGTCCGGGGCAGTTTTGACATTTCGCAGTGGTGGACACTCATTGGACACTCCTCGGACACGGCTTGGACACTCCTTGGTCTCGAGTTTGACTTTTTTTTCTTTCTCCTTTTCGGTACCGGAATGTTTATATAGAGGAGGAGAAGAAGATAAACCATTGGGTCAAGGAAGTTTCAATACAACCCTTGAAGTATATTATTTTATGGGTAGTAATCAGTTTGCTGCCCTTTAAGAATAGACCCAATGACTACTTTCGTCATGGACAATGAGGAGGCAACCTGAAGTAACATATAATATTTTATTATGAATATTTAATATTTATGAGTAATTATTTTTTTACAAGTATATTATTTTTATTTATATATATTATAATTTTTAATTATAATTTTAATGCCGTGTTCGTGTCCTACTTTTTAGAAAAATGTTGTATCCCCGTGTCCGTCTCCGTGCTTCTTAGTTACCGACGTATGTGAGGACATGATGTCATTAATTATTCTTGAATCTTTGTGAATTTTTATAGGCAATTTTAGAAAAGGGTGGATCGTTTCTAGAAGCTCCTGTCTCAGGTAGTAAGAAACCTGCCGAAGATGGACAGCTTGTAATTCTTGCTGCTGGTGACGAGGTGCAGTAGATTCTGTTTTTATGGTTTATATGTTTGACGTGACTTGCTGCTAATTTACATACATTCACTGCAACTTCTTCTCTGTCAAATGTTATGACGAGAAATAGAATGTTATGCAAGTATACTCACTGCACACATTTAAAATTTGTAATAGGACAACAGAGCGTCACAACAAAGTTAAATGATAGACTGCATAAAATTTCGAGATTACACATTTAACTTTAGAAAATGAGCTGCAGCTACATATTCCTGCAACATTGTTTAATTTAGTTACCATATATGCTGGTTTCTTCGAATTTCGATGAAATATGTTTTGCTGTCCTAGTTTCAAGGGTAAAACTTTAAGCAACAGAACTGGTTCTGTCAGGTTCAATATAATTTCTGGATTTACCAAAATAAAATTGTCAAAGGACACTTGGACTTTTTATATGGTTTTTTCTAGAGATCCTGAATAATACCATTTTACTAATTATAGATTTAGTTAATATGGGCATATACAGTTCATTACTCTTTGTTTTTTTATTGGGTTAACTACAGTTTGACCTCCTGAACTATGTCTTGATATCATTTTGTACCCCTGAACTTTCAAACTTCACAGTTAACCCCCCCGAACTTTCGTTTTGTAACACTTTGCCCCCTTGAACTTTAAAAATCCATTATTTAAACCCATATTCGTCTTTTTTTTGTAATGTTTTTGTTGTATCAGTAGTATACTTCTAAATCTATACTTACGTGAAAGTTTGGATAAAAACGGAAGTCGGATTTGGTAGGAATTTGGGCCGGATTCAGTACCAATCCGACCCAAATTCCAACCAAATCCGATATACGTTTCGATCTGAACTTTCACGTAAATATAAGTTAGGAGTGTACTAGGGATACAACAAAAAAATTACAAAAAAACTACGAACGTGAGTTTAAATAATAAATTTTTAAAGTTCAGGGGAGCAAAATTTTACAAAACGAAAGTTTACAAGGAGTAACTGTTAACTTTGAAAGTTGAGGAGGGCAAAGTAATATCAATGCATCGTTCAGGGAGTCAAACCGTAATTAACCCTTTTTAATTTCTAAATTTTGTATCTAGGAATAATGCAAAACGAAGTAGATAGATGTTCTCACTATGATGCTCAAATTATTTATTTAAATGATTTTTATGTCTTGGGATCATTGGGAAATGATTTGTGCTTTTTATTGATTATGTTTTAATTTTCTTTCATACTAAAATTAACTTATTTCCTATTGTTCCCAATTTTATACATTGATCGAGTATTTTGATTTTAATCTCCTCCCTCTGAAAATCAGCTGCCAACTGAAAATCATATTTCCCATTTCTCTTTCGAACGTGGTCACATTTAAAAGTTGTTGTTGTTGAATGTGGTCGCATTTCTTTTGTTCTTCTGGCTAGGATGTTGTTTATATGATGGTTAACTTTAGATGCTTCTGTGTGTTGAATTTTTTTCATGTTGCTCTTTTGATTTATTCTGAATTTCTAAATACTGTGGTCTTTCATTGGGGTTGTATGTATTTATACTTACAGCTCTTATTCACTATTCCAGCCAAGTAGCTGTCATGTGTGAAATTCATAAATATGTTCCATGCAGGCGCTATATGAAGAAATGGTTCCAGCTTTTGATATTTTGGGGAAGAAATCTTTCTTTTTAGGAAATGTTGGTAATGGTGCAAAAATGAAAATAGTTGTCAACATGGTTATGGGCAGGTAAAATTTCATTTTCATCAAGTGCTTAGTTTGTGATAGTTAATGCATTGCAGGTTTCAAACCCACTTTCAAAAGAACTTTAACTGGAAATTTGAAAAATTATTGCGGGTCACGAAAATGGAGATAGAATTTCAGATGACATTACAAATTTGCAATCATATGGTGTAAGATAAGTAGAAGTTTTTCTAGCTAAGTGCATCATCATCTGCTTTAATATGACATTGTTTGAGGTGCACTGATTCCACAATTTAGTAACCCACTAGTTCACGAGCTAGTGAGCACATCAATTCTATGAAAGTGTGCTTGACCATCTTTGGTTCAGTTGTAATCCTTATGTAATCAAATAAGCTTTTTGGACATCTGTTGATTGGGCTACGTTCTTTAAGGGCAACCAACAAGACTTTATATTCTTTTCTTCATTGATCTGTTCCTTGTATTTCCTATTTTCTCTTGTCAATTTTTAATGCTTTTATTTTAAGTTTCCTGTAGGACTGATTACACTATTTATCTTTTTGTTAAAATTTAGATCATCTTCTAGCTCATATAATTTAATTTGTCTTTGTAGTGAGTGCGTTTTGAAATAGTTAATCTCCCTTTTCATCACATGTTCACTTGAAGTCGTCTTTTGGCCTTATACCTGTTTTGCTGTTGGTAGCAAATCTAAACTAGGTTCTTCATTTATGTTGTAAATATGCGCTTATCATGCCACTGTGGTTTATTTTTTGTGCATATACGGGCATACATGTAGTTTAGGAAATTACCTGTTAGTAAATTTATTTTGTGAATAAGCAGAATATCTGATTTTGCATGTATCTAGTGTTAAATAAAAAATAATATCTTAAGCAAAAGTTAAAACCCAAAATCTATGAAAGTAGTCATTGCTTTTTTATGGTGTGTAAAGTAATCATTGCTTGATAAACAATAGTTTTAAATTTTGTTGTACTATAACTAAACTACAGATATAATGAAATTATTTCAGGTCATAAATTAGAACAATGTGTTAGGTTTTACTTTAATTCACAAATTCATACAGATCTATGGCTTTTTCCACTACTATTAAATTAAGAGCAAGTTGTTATGCCCTTTCATGATATTTATTCAAGCTAAAGTAATTATTTTGTTTGCCATTTTTTGTATGCTATATAAATTTTGTCCATAAAACTCTGTATTTTTCTTCCCAGTATGATTTAGTTGTGCATTTTGAGCATCCAATTGAGTTAATTTTCATGAATATAATAAATATAAATAAAGTTATGTGTCTTCATGTAGCATGATGAATGCATTCTCTGAAGGACTCCTCCTGGCTGACAGAAGTGGTTTGGATCAGCAAACGCTGCTGGATGTTTTGGTATGGGAGTATTTCATGCTGTTTTCAAGATTTGAGATCTTACTTGCAAAGTGGGATAAAGCTATCATGTTTTCGTATTTTATTTAAATTGGACGGTTGCAGTTCCGATCAAATGACCAATTATCTGTATGTCAGGATCTTGGTGCCATAGCTAATCCAATGTTCAGGCTGAAAGGACCTGCCATGGTCCAGCATAATTATCCCCCTGCCTTTCCGTTGAAGCATCAGCAGAAGGATATGAGACTGGCTCTTGCTCTTGGTGATGAAAATGCTGCTTCTATGCCGGTTGCTGCAGCTGCTAACGAGGTATTTAATGTCTCTCCTGTTCTCTCCTACAATCATGAACAATAAAGCAAATCGTGTTTGTTTTTCATTCTTAAGCACATATAAATGCAATTTTAAGCATTTTGAATGATCTACTGAAGATTAGCATTCTGGCGTTGCATTTATATGTAACATTGCCAAAGAAACTTGCTTAATCGGTGGAGTAGATGATGCAGGTTAGTAGGAAGGTCATAGAATAGGATGTTAAACAATTACAAACTTTGAAGAAGTAAACTTTATATAATGTATATATTATAATCATAATTTTAAATTTTGTAATCACATGCAAATTCTTATTTTTTCTTTTATTACGAAATAACAATATCTCGTTAGAATCAATGTATCTGCTTGTTAGTTTACACAGTGAACCGAACACGAGCAACTTGCCTAGTGAAATAATTATAATCTTATTCTACCGGGTTAATTACAGTTTGCCCCCCTGAACTATATTTTGATATCACTTTGCCCTCCTGAACTTTCAAAGTTAACAGTTACCTCTCCTGAATTTTAATTTTGTAACACTTTGCCCCCCTGAACTTCAAAAACTCATTATTTAACACACATTCGACGTTTTTTTTCCTAATTCTTTTTGTTGTATCCCTAATACACTCTTAAACTTATATTTACGTGAAAGTTTGGATCCAAACGGAGGTCGGATATGGTTGGAATTTGGGTCGGTTTGACACTCAATCCGACCCAAATTCCAACCATATCCGACCTCCGTTTCGACCCAAACTTTCACGTAAATATAGGTTTAGGAGTGTATTAGGGATACAACAAAAAAAATTAGGAAAAAAAAACATCGAATGTGTGTTAAATAATGAGTTTTTGAAGTTCAGGGGGCAAAGTGTTACAAAACTAAAGTTCAGGGGAGGTAACTGTTAACTTTGAAAATTCAGGGGGGCAAAGTGATACCAAGACATAGTTCAAGGGGTAAACTGTAATTAACCCTATTCTACCGTGTAAAGTCCTCATGCCACAAAACGTGGTTTTCTGTGACTTCTCTTTTGCAGTCTTTCAAAAAGGGTAGGAGCATGGGCTTGGGTGACTTAGATTTCTCGGCAGTATTGAAGGCATTGAGCAGTATCGGGAAGTAGATGATGGTCTCTAATTAAAATGCATGTTGGGCAATTTACCGTTCAATTGGACTCGCAACCCTGCTTTTTTTCCTACAGTCCGTTTATTAATTAAATGATATGGACTTTAGAGAATCAAGATTTGTTTAAATCCTTTACTGTAAAGCCTAGTGGATTTTTTCGAATGATGATGTGTTGTCATATCTTCAATGATTGTTCCCTAAAGGAATGCTTTCGTTGCCTCTTGCTGCTTGAAAAATGGGGTCTTTGCTGTTAAGGGTGCAATCCGATCGATAAGAGGTTTTCGACACATAGTTGCGGTGCGAAAATATGTAGTGCAAGTGACCTTTACTGAACCAAATTCTAACTGATATAGCAGTTGAAGTAGAAAACAAACTGTTCTTTCAACGGCTGGAAAAGAAATTGTTCATTATAAATTACCTTAAACTTACTATTATCTTGTTCATAAATCTTATTCATATAATTAAATATTTTAATTTTTCAAAAGATTCCAGTAATATGTTGGAGACTAGGGGTTGTGATAATCCTGGACTCTTCTCAGATCGTGTACGAATCACTTTCCGAACAAGATTATTCGACCCTTTTACACTGCCCGGGTTGCACGAATACCTTGCTGGGATAATCCTGAGAAGGAACAATCTCGTTCAGGCAATATGAACTTCGATCAGAAAGGTAGAGGAGTATGAGAATTTCGTATGTTTGTTTTGAGTACCGAATTTCTCTTATAAAGCAGAATGGTGGTTGGGCGGTTACACAAGCACCTTTTGGGTTGGTATTATCCACTCAAACGGAAATACAAAAAATCAAATGTAAATTAATATGTATTTTGCGGGATCCCAGCCAGGGGCTCTGCCCCTTGGACCCCGCAAGGGCTCCGCCCCTCGACCCCGCGAGGGGGCGCAGCCCCCTCGACCCCTGCTTCATATTTGTGGTCGATGACACTAAAATCACCAACATAATATGCATAAACAGAAACTTGGTTAAAGGAAAACAAATTCCATTGTGTTCATTTTTCCTGTTTACTTCGAGAATTTATTTTCTGCCATTTTCTTTGGCACAAACAGACCATTGTCTGTAACACTTTACGCGTGCAGTGGAAATAGATAGATTCAACCCTTACTAAACCAATGTTGATCCCACAACGCCGTTACTAACACTTTCTTGTGAGCTTGATCTTTGCTAAATCAACTAAATTGCACCCTACCATACTTACCGTTAGTATAGAGCCCAAAACCAACTAATGATAAAACTTAACAAAAATCCTTAAAAGAAATGAAATTTCTTTAGATAACGAGAACGAGACAAGGGTAGAAACTCTGAAGCTCTATCCCGATCGAATCCCTATTTCTTTCGAGCTCTCCCCAATAGCTTGAAAGTTCTCGGCTTGAATTGCTTCAGGTAGGTGTTTAGGTTGCGGGTGGGAATTCATGTTCAAATACCTGGCCTTTTCCTTTCATTCGAAATGAGAAGCTGAATTCACTGGTGAGAGAGAGCCTCTGAGGAGGAGCTAGAGAAACGATCCCTTACTCAGTAGTTTCGAGGTCGTCCAGGTCCATACTTGAAAAAAATATTACTATTGGCCGGTCAGTTGTTAGTGTTTGCATCCATCACCAAGGGAAGGAAGACATCTATAACTAACCAACCTAACAGACGGACATATCGTGCTAAACAACAAGGGAAGGGAAAAAAGGTCACTTATTTATTATTGGATGTGTTTGTTGGTTTTTAGTCTTAATCAATGTTTTAATGATTTAATCAACTTAATCTTAATAATTAAATGTAGCGTAACACATATTATGCATAAAACATATATTTTATTGTGCTAACATCTACAGGTGATCAAGACTCAAGGAAGAATGGAATCAAGTCAAGACATGTAATCAAGCTTTTGAAGACATGTAATTTTACCATTTATTAGAGTCTTAGGAACTTATGTAAACTTGAGTATACAAGTGTTATAACTTACTCACACACACACACTAGGTTCTTTGTAGAAGTCACACACCATATTTCAGATCAATTGGACTTCAACAGGTCACTCAAATCTTAGTTGGAAAATCACTTAAACCAAACCTAAACTGCCTGTGCCAAACGGTCGACCGAAACCTGTTTATTGTTCGACCGTTTATAACAGATTCTCTAAATGACTTTTCCCAGTTCAACTGGTCGACCGCCTTTGATCTTTCGGTCGACCATTTCCTGTAATTTTCGGATGAACGTTAACCTTGTTGTATTATGCAACGGTCGTATTCGTAATTTCTACCAAATTCCTAAAATATATTTGGCCATCGGTCGAACGTTGACAAAAAAAACGATCGACCGGATGAACACAATTCTTGAGCCCAAAGATGCTTGTTATTTTCGGTCGAACATAACCAATCTTTGTGTTGAACCAATTAACCTTAGACTTGGCCAAAACCCCCTCAACGGTCAACCGACACATTATTTAGTTCGACCTTTTCTTTATTCTTAAAGAAACAGTCGATCGTTCTTCCCAATTCGGTCGACCGTTGTGGGACAGAATTGTAGAACTTCAATTTCTGATTTTTGTATCTTACACACAACTCACACAATTTTTCCTCAACGGCTATATCTCTCTAGGACCTTATAAATAGAGGTTCATACACCTTATTTACACAACTATCATACTTCTAATTGCTCTATATACTAGAGAGACTTCTCCCAATCTTTATATCTCAATCCCACACTCAAGAGCCAAAACTTCCACACTTTAGTTATTAATTCGTAATCATACTCAAGGTGTGCTCAAGTTAAAGAGTGTTTGAGCCACTCAAATTGTTGTCAAAGAAGCAAAGGTTTCGGTGAAAGCCCGAAGTGTTTCTTCTCGGATTGTAAGAAGAGGAAACCAAGCTTGCGAGGGTGTTCGCAATGCTTGTTGTGTAAAGACATTCTCTCCTGGATCGGAAGAGGGAGTGGATAGTGAAGACGTAGGCGGAGCTCGCAGAGTCGAGCGGAGCTCGCAAGAGAGGAAGTAGGCGGGAGACCGAACCTCTAAAAAACCACCGTGTTCACTTGTGGTTTGCATGAATGGAATGTGTTCTAAAAGTTTTACTTTTATATGTCAATTATTATGAATTGGATGTGCAAACATTTTGTTCCTTGATTATGATATTCGTCTTTTGGAAGTGTTAAGGAAGATGCGATTGGTCATTAACCGTAGAGCTCTAAAAGGTAATGATTTACTTAAATTAAAAGTTATTCACAATCATGGTAATTAACGTGGAACATTAATCACCGAGATAAGATTGTTGTGTTGGTCTCGACTGTTGCAGCTCTACAAATAATTGACGACACGAGTATATAAAAGAGGAAAATATTACTTTCATATATTGAAAAGATCTAACAAGTAAAACATTATGGAATTGTGTTTCGTGTCATTAATGTTTTACTGTGTCTTGGGTCGTAAGATGTGAGACTTATATTTTTTCACTCAAGAAGTACTTAATTTGATTATTGTCAAAAGCTATCAATGAGTATAATGATAAATGCAATAGTTGGTTGAACGTGACTTGTGCTTGAAAAGATAGTTAGTCAAACGATTATCATTGGTCTTCTTAATTGAGTGATGATATTAGTGGGCCCCTTGATAGAGCAAAATTATAATGTGCACAATGTGACTTGAGTTAAGTTACATAGTTATAATTAGCTTAAAGAGATCAAGAAATGAATATAATACAAAGGTAACACATTTCTACTTTGTATATATTCTTAATATCATGAAGCAAAGGGACAAACACAAGTGATGCACTTACATCACTAAATGGATCGTTTTTAGTTAGAGTGGAACAAAGACATCTATGCTAATTGAGTAACTATAATGTGTAGCTAGATACCGCTTGTAGTTTGAGATATTAAGTGTTTAATAACGCTGCCAATTTAGCTTAAATCCTTGTTGAACGTTTTAATTAAACCGCAAGTGCACGGCCGTGAGTAGGCTCTTGTTTATCCGAAATCAAGTGGCGAAAAGATGGAGAAGAGAGTGGATTATGCTACTCTACTCTATACTACGCTAAGAAGTATGAAATGTGAAAGAAGCAAACAAATGATGAAATAAGAACTAAGCTAAGAACAAAACAAGAATGCTGGAATTTCAGGAATGGAAAAACCCCTAAGGGGTGGAGTGAGTGCACACATGCAAAGAGGTGGGTGTAGAATACATTCTTTAAGCACATGAAGGTGATGTTTATCAAGCATAGGAAGTGTCTAAATGTTATGGCAAAACCTATCAATCTATTCACCAACTTAGTTGATTGACATTTACATATGTAAGTTGTTTATTTCAGAACCTAAACAAGCATGCGAGGTGTCTAATCATTTTGGCAAAACTCATCAAGTTATAAATTCTATCCTAAACAATCAAGCATACATTCATGTTTTATCAACACATCAAAAATAAAGCATTCATCCCATTCTCTAATGCATGTATGTACATCTACTCCACCCCCAAAGGGGATGGAACTACTCACTAAACATTACACTAATTATTAAACTAAGCAAAGAAAGCATATTAAAACTAAGCTAGAAATAAAAGACGATTAAACTAAAACATGCACAAACAATAAAAGAAGCATAAACAAACAATGAAAGAAACACAAAACTTTATTGATAAAATGACTCACATTTCAAGTAGCATCCTCCTACTTTAGTGTGTGCTTCAAGGCCTCACTTCTAGTAGGAAGAATAACCACTTAAAATATGGAGTGATTACAATGGAAGGTGAAGAGTTCTATTTATAGCCATGGAAAAAGGAAAACCGGGACAATCCCCCGATGTGGGACTAAACAGATACCAAATATAGCCTAAACAGCCTCTAATACATGTGCTGGAGAAATTTGAGTGGATTTGGGCCAAAATGGACCGCCAATTAGCGGTCTTGGACTGCGAATTGGCGGTCTATATGGTTCAGATCCTGCTCATTTTTGTTGTGGGCTTTTCTTGGTATATTTGCTGGTCTTGGATGCATTTAATTGGTTTGTTGGAGCTCCGACCCGAATCGAATTGCTAAAATACTCCCCATGATGGTGTGGAGTATTATGTTTTGCTCTTAGGTCCTTCTGCCTTACGTTCAGGTCCTTCTCCCTTGCATCTCAGTCCCCAGATCTCACAATTCAGTCCTTTTCCCCAGCTTTTGGGTCCTTTTATGCTTCATCTCTTCAAACCTATTTATTCCTGAAAACTGAACATAAAACTCGTTACATAGCATTGTTTAGGTGAAAGATAATGGATATAAGATATAATATAAGCATGAAATGATGTCAATCAAATACCCCCACACCTAACTTTTGCTTGTCCCGAGCAAAACAAAGAAAGAGAAAAACATACGAAAAACAAGAAATCCTAACTCACTTTCGTAGGAATCACGGTTGCACTTAGCACGTGCAACAAGCCGTTAAACCTCCTTGTCGCCAAGGAGGAGGAGTGTTGTCTCCTGAGAGTTTTCAGCGGATATACCCACAAAATCCGAACAAGATGCATTAATCAATCTAGCTACACGACTCGTTAGACTTATTTTGTCGATCATGGGACGCGGTAATACTACGGGTCGACTCTATATATGTAATCCGTCCACACACCTAGCCTAATGGGTTATTCGTGAAAGTTAGCCAAGGACTTAAGTGAAAGACATGGGCAACCTTAACTTCTGAATGTGATACAATGTGTAAAGTTCATTTTGGTTCTTAAGCAAACAAAAACATGAAAGAAAATTGCATCAAAGGAAAGACATTAATGAAGAGAACAACATTTACTAACTTGAAATGAAAAGATTACAAAGTCCTCTTTCTTCTCCTCTTACACTAATGAGCAGCAAAATAAAACCTAAAACTAATGGAGGAGCAAGAAGAAGAGGGAGATGAGGGATTACAATGATATATATATAGACTCATACATGTTTAGGATTAATCTGGAAATAATTGGATGGCTTTAAATCACATCTGATGGTCCTGAAATGCTCTGACCCAAATACCCGACTCACGACCAAAATTTGAAGACCAACAAAGCAACTTGATCCGCCAGTAGCAGATCAAAATCCACCAGTGGCGGATCATATTGCTCTGATCGTGCTCAAATTTGTCCAGTGCATTAGTTCCTTCATTTGGCACGTGGGGTAAAGTCCTAGTCCACTGGCTCGAATCACTTTGATTTTAATTGGAGAAATACTGAAATGATACAAGTCATGTGGCACCACATTTTGCTCTTTACGATCAGGTCCCTCCGGGTTTCACTTGGGTCCTTACTGATTTGCAATCCAGTCATTATGCATTACAACAGGTCCAGAATCTTCCAAATCAGTCCATACTTGTTACATCTAGGTCCTTTTTGCTCTCTTCCTCTTCTTTATTACCTAACTCCTGAAACACTACAAACAACAACTCGAGTAGCACAATATTGAGGTAAAATAAAGGATATAGCATGAATATGATGCATGATATGCTATTAATCAGGCAGCTTGTCAAGGGTTTCTAATATGTCTCATGTTGTTTACATGAAGAACTAAAGGTCGATCGACATGGATGATTGCTTGCTTATGTTATTTCTTTTGTTGGTAACTAGTGTGTGTTTGCGTATGACTTTAGTTTGAAATCAAGTAACAGTGGCATTTTTTTTCTAAAAAACAAGCAATGATGTAATCAATCTTGTGAAATCTATGTGTAAGCTGAGTTTGATTTAATTCCATGGTTGTCCTAAATAAATAGGTAGACTTTCTTTTTTATTGGTTTCTCCTTTTGTTTTGGTAGATGATTTTACACTTACATTGTTTGATTTTACCGATTTCTCATCTTTTCCGATTCCTAATAGCTTTTTTTTTTTCTCTTGAACATACTTGATCAAAGACTACAAAGGGATGGCAACTACCAGCACGCCCGATTGTGTGAATGACCGAACCACTACGGATGGTATGTCTTTTCAATCTCATTTTTTTGTGCCAACTTCTAACTTTATAAAATTAGTCAAGTACTATTTTGTTTGTCGCTTATGTTTAAATACTCAAGAATCTATAAATATAGGTCGTACTAATGTTGAGACCCTAGTTTGTAAATGAAAAAAGACTCTCACTTCAGATGTTTGGATTTTTTTTAGAAAATTGAGGATAAAGTGAATGGTAATCATATGGCTAAATGTCTTCATTGTGGAAAATTTACACCGCCAAAAGAAAAGATGGGACAAGTCACTTGAGTAGTCACTTAAAAAGCAAACATATGAGGATGTTGAGTGAGGATTCTAGTCAGATGGTGTTGTCGTTTGGTGATAAAAAGAAACATTGAATTGTAGGGGTGAAAAATCACAAATTTGATCAGGATGCTAGTAGGAAAGACTTGGCTGAAATGATCGTACTTCATGAGTACCCATTCTCTATAGTTGAAAACAAAGGCTTCTAAAAATCCGTGAAAGGTCTTAGGTGAGAGTTCAAAATGGTTTCTCCCAACACCATTTAAAAGGATTGCATTAGTATATTTGATGTTGAAAGAGAGAAGGTGTATGCTCAGTTTGAACAAATTTTTGGACGTATTAGCCTTACTAGTGACATGTGAACATTCAGCAGAAATAAGGACATATTAGCCTTTCTTTGACATGTCGCTTTGTAGATGATGAATGACGACTTCAGGAAAAAGTTTTGAGTTTTGCCTTCCTTGAAGCACCTCACACTGCCAATGCAATAACAACAACACTAATAGAAATGTTCTTCAAGTGGAACATTGATAAGTAGTTAATGTGTATCGTGCTCGGTAACTGTAACACAATGATGCTCTTGTGAGGGATATGGTTGACAAATTTTCCCCAAAGGGAGATTTGTTACTCGATGGGAAAATGTTTCACGCTAGGTTAATAGCTCACATTGTTAATCTAGTAGTGCATGAAGGACTTGATGTCATCAAGGCTGTCATTTTTAACGTGAAGGAGAGTGTGAAATACGTTAAGTCCTCCACACTTAGACAACAATGTATCACTGAAGTGGCAAAGCAAGTGAAGGCTCCACCCAAGTGTCTTGTCTTAGATGTCCCCACAAGATGGAACTCTATATTTGTGATGTTGCAAGTTGCACTTCAGTATAAAGAACCGTTCATTCGTTTGGCAGATGTTGATATGTCTTACAGGTTTGCACCTAGTAAAGAAGAGTGGGAACATGTCAAAGTTGTTTGTGAATGTCTGAGGTATTTTGAACGGGTAACTTTAGAGTTTTCCAAAAGCTTGTATCCATCTACAAATTCCTTTTTCTCTAATGTTTGTGCAATCAATATGACTCTAAGGGAAATGTGTAGAAATCCAGTTTCTTTTGAATCTAGCATGGTTAAATTAATGATCATCAAGTTTTCCAAATATTGGGAGAAATCAAGTCTAGTTCTTTTGTTTGCTTGCATTTTGGATCCTCGTTATAAAATGAGTATTGTAGAATATTATATGAAGAAGATTTACGAGGATAAATGGGAGGACAAACATGGAGAGATTAAGACATCTTTTGTGAAGTTGTATGCTGGATATCGACTGAGATTTGGGGACAATGACAATTTGACCATTTGGGGGGTGGTGAGAGCAACTTGGGGGCAGGGAATGTTATGGCTGATGATGCAGGTGATGTTTGTTTTACACTGGGATCGTCAGAATTACCATTGTTCACTGATCCTCATGAAGATCTTAACAAGTTCCTTTTTACAAAATGTTAGAACCTAAATCTATTTACGTTAAGCTAATTGTTCTTTGGGTGACTTTTTAGGCTAATAGATTGGGTTAGCTTTGGAGATAAGGTGATGAGGTGTGGGCTTGGGATTGGAGGCTTGGGAGGTAGGGTTTTAAAAGGAGTAAATTGCTTCTCTTCTTCTCACTCTCACTCTTTCTCAACTCATCTCTTCCCCTCTCTCCAGAATCTAATGTGCGAAGGTAAAGGCGAGCAAAGAACTAAAAACTTGACAAGCTTGGCCGGAGGTGTGGTGTGCGTGTTGGTAGATCTCAGTGCGAAGAGTTGCCGGAGGTGCCAGAAGGTGAGGTGGTGATCGTCGTCGACGTTCAGAGGTTTTTACTACGATAAAGGTATGCCAAGTTCCTTTTAAGTACTCACCCAAGCTGTGTGAGGTCGGATTCGTCATGGAGGCCCAAGGTCTTGTTGATGGTGAGAGTGCAAATGAGTTATTGCAGGAGAACGGTCGACAAACGTGTATTTCAATCGACCGGTCATAGTGTAACTGTGGGAGTTTGCCCAGAACTGGTTGAACGATGACTTCCGGCGGTCGACCGGATGGTCATTTTGGGTATACTTTCCTTGTATTTTTGGTCGGATGAGACCCCTTTGTCGTTCGACCGGTTGAACATGTAGGTAAGTCGGTTCAGGCCCAAACCTTTTAAATGGTTGACCGCCTTGTGATCAGTTCGACCGATAACTTAAGTATACTTTCCTTGTTGAGCGACTGGTGTGTGCAGGTTCGACCGATGGTTTAGGTGCCAAATGATGGACCGTCCGTGATTTTTGTTCGACCGATAGTAGTTCAAGTTGGGGCATGAGGCTCTATTATTTTTGGTCGGATTAGACCCCTTTGCCATTCGACCATTATGTTGTAAGTTAGTTGGACCCAGGTTTAGACTAGGTAAAAAGTTTACCACCTGGTCATTTTTAGTCGACCGTTGATGCATGGTATGGATTTTCTTGGTTCTTGCGATAGTCTCGCTTTGTCCATGGAAACCCGTGTCCTCTCATAGTGAATGTGCCAGGAGGTGACGGTGTGTGCGATGATCGCACCTAGTCAGGGACTGTAAGGTGGAAAGGTGTGGACACTTGGTTATGTACCCATCGCTTTGGGCAACCATATATATATATTTGCAGCTTGTGTGAACAACGGTTTTACAGCTTAGATGAGCAACCATATTAATTGCAGCTTGTGTGAGCATAAGGTATTTGCAGTTTGTGTGAGCATACCTTCATGTGACCATGTGTATGGCAATGGGTACCCTTGTGGGACCTGGTTGTTGTGTGGTAGGACTGATGTCCTTTAGTACCCTGTATGGGGAAGATGTTTTACTGTTACAGTTTTCGTATATCATGTTATACAAGTGTGTTGATCTTGAACGTTATTCATGCATGTTAGGGGGGGTTTGGCATACGAGGTTTCGTTATGGAAACTCAGGTATTGTTTCATGTTTGCATTTCAGGTCGTGAGTGGCAGTGAGTGAGTGGCGACTGAGGACGAGCGCACCAGGGATCAAATCCTTCTATCTTGTCGTTTAGGTTGATATGATTACTTGTACATGTTTAATATACCTTTTGTTGTAATCATACTTTTGGAATCTCTTGTATTATGGTGCACCTTGTCTATATATCTTAGTAATGTCCTCGTGGTTTGTCGTTATGTCTGTATTGATTTTCGTTTAATTTTTTTGTTGTTTTCGGGGACGTTACACAAAATATGCTTGTTGATTAGTAGCATATCATACATCGCATTCATGCTATATATCATTTTTACCCCAATTTTGTGCTACTCAAGTGTTTGTTTGTGGTGTTTCAGGTGTTAGGTAATAACGAAGAGAAAGAAAGAGAAAAAGACTGAAATGCAAGAAGAAAGCACTCAAATGAAGCAAAGTTGACCTGTTTGTCATGCACAAGGATCCATATGCAAATCAGGAAGGACCCAAATGAAATCCAGAGGGACCTGAACACACGAAAAACATTTCGGGTGCAAAAATCCTTCAAAACCATGATCTTGAGGAGTATTTGGGGAATTAAAAATAAACGGGCTCAAACCAGCAGACTAGGAGTGCACCCCACCTGCAAAATACATAATTGAAGCCACAAAATTTCAGGTGGATCCCACCCAAAGGATCCGCCAATGGCGGATCGTTTTAGTCCAAATCCCCCCAAATTTCTCCAGTGTCTCGAACGTATTTATTAGGGTGCACCAGATCTTGGAGAAATCGATTACAATCATCGGATTGATTCCAGATTCATCTACACCTCTCTTTCTTCTATAAATAGAAATGTTTCTCCTACCTTGTAAACTAGTGTTTTCTTTGATCGAATGGTAGAATCTTTTTCCTCTTGTGTTTAGCTTTCTTCCTATCTACTTAGTTTTGTGTTTTGTTGGTTAGTTTAGTAGTTAGTAATTCTTGCCATGTGTAGTCTTGATCTATTGCTTTTCATGCTTGTAGTGATGGGTAGAGAGTAGATCCACCCCATTTGGGGTGGAGGTGATGTGGATTATATGATGTGTTAGTGACGGGTTCTTCTTATTTTGTGTCATTTAATATGCTTAATGTAGATCTATGCATGTAACTTGCTTAAAACTTGTAATAGATGAGATAATAGCCACACTAGGTACTTGTGTTGTGCTAGATCTAGAGTTTATCTGGTTGCTTGTAAATGATCATTTTGTTATGGTAAATGACTTGTTATGTATCGACACTTGATTAGAAGAGAATGCATGAATGTATTGAGTTGTATGGATGGTTAATTAATGTCTTTATATACAAACTAGGTACTTAGTTCATTCTTGAGAAACAAAAAGTGCATCTTAACTTCATGTCTAACTATATTAGTGATTGAATCTGTTATAATAACCGCAAGTGCACGGCTGCGTTGAAGCAGTGGAAAATACGGGTCGATCCACAGGGAGGTGTGTCAACTATGGTTTGTTTGAAGGCAAGTGGGAAAAGATGGGAAGAAGCTGTGATTACACTAAACTACACTAAACTAGTAAGCAACAAAGAAGGAATTGAAAGCACGAGAGGAACTAAAACTAAACTAAGCAACTACTAATAAGAAAGATGAAATTTAGGAATGGAAACCCCTAACGGGTGGAGTGAGTGTACACATGAAATAAGAGGTGATGAATGCATTCAATAAGCACAAGTGTAGGTAGTGTTTGCTATGCATAAGAAGTACCTCATGGCAAGACCAATCATCCAAATCACTAACCCAAGCGATTAATATGAGCATGAACAATGTTTGCTATTAAGAATCTAAACAAGTATAAAATGTACCTAAAGATTATGGCAGAAACCATCAAGTTAAGTATACTTACATTTCTCACATACAACAACATATAACATTCATTCCATACTACATGACATGTATCAACATCAACTTCACCCTTAAAGGGGTTGGAACTACTCACTACTCATTAAAAGAAGACAAAACGAAATTAATGTAATTACGATAGGAAAGGGAGACATGCTAATTACTTCTACTAAGATTAAGACAAACAAAACAAGCTAATCAAGCATGAATTAAAACAAAGACAACATTAAAACAAACTATGAAGAATTATTTTATTTACATGACTCACATTACAAGTGACATTCTTCTCTACCTTTGGTTTTTCTCCAAGGCTTACTCCAAGTAGAGAGAATTCCACCAAGTAATGGGGAAATACAAAGGAGAAGGAAGAATTCTATTTATAGTCATAGAAAAAGGCAATCGGGGACAATCCCCCGGTATGAAAGTAAAAGCATAATCTAAATGGACATAAAACAACAAAACCAACGAGCCGACTAAACCGTGGACATTTTGGGCACATTTGGACCACCAATTGGAGGTCCATACGTCTTGGATTGGGTCTGGATTTTTGTGGTTTGTTTTTTGCTTGATATTTCTTGATGTTTTACGAACCCGATTTGGTTGTGGATGTTTGGTCCCGGATCTAATTGTCAAAATACTCCTCATGATGGTGTGGAGCTTCTTAATTTGCTCATTGATTCTTTTGCTTTACATCTGGGTCATTCTCTCTTGCATCTCAGTCCATAAGTCTTGCAATTCAATTTTTTTTCTTGCTTTTAAGTCCTTTTATAGTCTCTTCTTCTCAAACATGTTTATTTTTTAAACTTAAACATAAAACTCATTACGAGCATTGCTTAGGCTAAGAATAAAGGATATATGACACAAATATATGCATGATATGATGTCAATCAAATACCTACGAACCTTACTTTTGCTAGTCCTGAGCAAAAAAAAGAAAGGGAAAAATGAAAGAAAGGAAAAAGCATACGATTTGCATTACCTCTTTTCTTCCTTCTCTTTTTTTCTTTTCTTTTTTTACTAGTTGGTGTTTGCATCTCCCAGGGTCCACCAATTGGCGGTCTAGGACAGCCAATTGGCGGTCCATATGTCTTGGATTGGGTCTGGATTTTTGTGGTTCGTTTCTTGCTTGATTGCTTGATGTTTTATGAACCCGATTTGGTTGTGTATGTTTGGTCCCGGATCTAATTGCCAAAATACTCCTCATGATGGTGTGGAGATTCATGATTTGCTCATTGATTCTTTTGGTTTACATCCGGATCCTTCTCTCTTGCATCTCACTCCATAAGTCCTGCAATTCAGCCTTTTTTCTTGCTTTTAAGTCCATTTATAGTCTCTTCTTCTCAAACATGTTTATTCCTGACACTTAAACATAAAACTCATTACGTAGCATTGCTTAGGCTAAGAATAAAGGTATAAGACACAAATATATGCATGATATGATGTCAATCAATTAGTCATGTATTCTTGTAAATGTAGTTGATGTTAATTAGACTCCACACTAGTTTCTAGTTGATTTCACTTACTTTACACACTTGTACCTCATGTAATCAAGATTCACTCTCTCTCACACACCCATGTGAAAGGAATGTGTTCTAAAAGTTTTACTTTTAAATGTCTTTTATTTTGAAAATTTTGTTCCTTGACTAATGTATTCGTGTTTTGGAAGTATTTAGGAAGAACTTTTGGTCCTTAACTGTAGAGCTCTAAAAGATAATGGGTTACATAAATCAAAAGTAATTTAGAATCATGGTAATTAACATGATACATTGATTACCGAGTTAAGATTGTCGTGTTGGTTAAGAGAGATATTGTAGCTCTACAAATATTTAACAATATGAGTATATGAAATAGAAATTTTTTCTTTCATATATTGAATTGACGTAACAAATGAAATATTATGGAATTGTGTTTTTGTCATTAATGTTTCATTGTGTCTTTGAATCCTAAGATATGAGACCTATATCTTTCACAAAAGGAGTGTATGATTTGATTATTATCAAAAACTATCATTACGTCAGTGATAAAAGTATTAGTTGGTTATACATACCTTGTGATGGAAAAGGTGATATGTCAAAAGATTATCATTGCCCTCTTGACTTGAGTGATGATATTGTTGGGCTTCTTGATAAAGCAAAATTATAATATGCACAATGTAACTTATGTATAGTTACATATTTATAATTAGCTTGAGAGATCAAGAAATGAATATATAATACAAAGATGACACATTTTCACTTTGTATAATATTCTCAATATCATGAGGCAAGGGATAGAAACAAGTGATATTACATATCACTAAATGGATTGTATTTAGTTCGAGTGAGCAAGACATCTTTGTTATTTGTAACTATAATGTGTAGCTAGATTCCGCTTATAGTTTATATTATAAAGTGTTTTATATTATTGCCAACATAACTTAGATCCTCCTATAGGTCACACCACAAAACAGGGAAATAATGAATTTGATTTTAGATTTTATATGATGTATTGAAATACATGTGGTAAAATATTAAAATCAATATGTCATGATTACGGCTTGGTTAGAATAACGAATTAATTTATATGAGATGTAAATATATTATGGGGCATAACAATTGACATTGTATATGATAATATGTTGCATATTATAATGTTGTTCATAACGTTATAAAATATAAATTTGCTAAAACCCCAAAGATCAGATTTTGTAGGATATTCATCCAAAATTTGATGAAGGCATAAATCGGTCAGACCGGTCGATCGTTTGACAAACTTGGTTCGACTAAAATCAGGGATTTTCCTGATTGAGAGACGGTCGACAGTTTTGGCTTGACCAAAACTAGGGACTTTTGGTTGTGGTGAATCAATCGACCGGTTGGACGTGTTGTCTGAAAAATTGATGTTTTATAACTAATAGGTTGAACGATTGACTATTTTGATAGACCGTTAGCATACGGTTCGACCCCGAATTTCTCTGGTGGGTTGGGTTCTCGGGTCAAAGAAATATGCAACATCCAGATCTAATTTACAACCTTCAAATCGTGCCCAGAATCATCCAGACCCTCTAATCTTCTATAATTGAGTTGTAATGCCTTTTTTTCTTCTTCTTCCTTCCACTCCTCTCCTCCTTAGGTTAATTTTCTTTCTTGTTTAGTAGAGTAGGCTTTATTTCTTGTTTATTAGAGTAGGTTTTAGTTTATTGATTAGTAGTGTAGTGGGGCAACTTTGTAATCTTTATTTTCTTAGTCAAGTTAAGTTTTTATGTTCTTCATGTTTTTGTTCACTTGATGCAAATTTTGCTCACTTGCTTTGGTTAACTTTAGTTTTCTTTATTTGCTTATTGGTTGTTTTGCTTTCGTTGTTTTCTTGGTTATGGAGATGAGTAGAGAGTAGTCTGTCCCCATTGAGGGTGGAGGGTGATGTGAAGTGTTGATGTGTTGTATAAGTGTGTGTGTTAAATCCAAATCTTGGAGCCTCACATGAATTCCATAGTCATTTTATCGGGTTCCTCGCTCTTGCCTTTGATGTGCTATTGATCTTAATTGATGTTTAGGACATGCTTTGGCTAGTGGGCCCACTTTATGGGGAATGATGAGGTGAGGATAAGATTGGAGTGGTAAAGAGATAAGGATGGCATGTTGAAGCATGTGCTCTTGTTGGCATCATCTTAATTAATGTCTCGTATTTTTTAATGATAATGTTACATCTTAATTCATGTGGAGACATAGTTAGGTTTGGTCGTTATGGATTCCATGTTCTTTATGTCATTAAACATGTAATCATGTGTTTGTCTTGGTCTTTATCTTGAGTAGTGTTTTGTATGTTTTAATGATGGTGATAAATCTAAATACATGTAAAAACACACTTAGGATTGTGGCATTATAAGATTTCCATGTTATGCATGGCATGAGCACTAAATGTTACACACACAAATACACATCTAGATTTTTGCATTCATTCTCCACCTCCTAAGGGATTCATTTTTTATTAGTCGTTATTGTTTCGTGTCGCGTTTGTCGTCTAGATTAGGTACCCTCATTCTCCTCTTCTTTCTCACTTGAGTATGATAGTCACAACAACACTCACAACTACTTGAGGTTCAACCCATATTTGTCACGTCTTCACCGACATCATGCACTTGCGGTTATTAAAATGATCAATCACTTGTCAACATAATGATTCATCTTGTAATATCGAACCGCCACCACATCCACTCATTCAAAGCACAATCTATCATAGTCATACTCCTAGTCAGTCTAAGGGACTTGGGGTTTCAATTCACGATCACTTGGTGGAGGATTCGATCCAAATTAATGATAACATGGGTTAGCTTGATTTTAATTTGGCACAAGATTGTGCCTTACCTTTTTGTCTTCTGGCCCTTGAGCCACATAATCATAATGTCATGTCACTCAAGGACCCACCCTTGGTGGAGTAGCAACTCCTTAATACTACTATCGTCATAAAAACTGATGAAAATATTGGGATGTCTTTAGAAGATATCTTGGGTAAAAGACCAATTTTCTGTTTGCCTGATGTGTCGGGCAAGCATAACGAGGCTCTTGACCTCGTTTCGACACACCAGCATGTTGGTTGGAGAGTTTGGATTGATGATCCTTATTTTAATACCGCAATGGGGGAAACACTTCTTTCGTTGCGCAATTGTTGCCATACTCTTGAGAGGTTCGAGCCTTCTCAGTTTGATCCTTTGAATCAGACACCTTTGCGTCCAATTCATGAACCTATCCCAATATCTGGTACACTTTGTGAGGGGGGCACACATGAGTATTTTGGCCCATGTGGTGTCATGTTCCCATTCCAGGTGGATTGATCCAATATAAGGTTTCCTTTCGTTGTCCTTTAACAAATGACGATGAGAGCTTCCTTTTGTATATAGTTATTAAAAACGAAAAAATGGTTGTCGTAGGTCCCACTCCTTCAGGAGTTGTGCTACATTTGTTAACTTACTTGTATTCCCTTCTTAAGTATCTCATAGGTTTTGGAAAATTATGGTTTATGTCCATCAACATAACCATGAATTTCTTTACGCTTCACGTTGGTAAGATCTTTTTATTTTTATCCATAAATCCATGTAGAATCATACTCACATTCATGAGGACAATGCATGAAGTCATCATACTCACATTCTGAGGGGACTTAGTACCTGGTGATTTCGAGTCATCTGACTTAGGATGCACCGACCGAACTCCCGTTACACGGGTGGTAGAGATTGCCCTATGTAGAGATTTGGGGGAAGGTGTACGTGATAGTGTAAGTCCTCACAGGCAATGATGCACGAAACCTGACGCTGGGAGAATTAAACACCATCAAGTTTTAGCTCCTTATTCTGGAAAAGGAAAAAAAAGAAAAAAAATCAAATAAGAACCTCAATGGACTTTACACGATGTATCACTTAAGGATGTTAAGTTTGCCCATGTCTTTCACATAAGTCCTTAATTAACTGGCATGAATGGTTCCCTAGGCTTGGTGAGTGGACGAGATACATATATAGAGTCGGCCCGTAGGATTACCGTGTCCAATGATCGACAAAATTCGGTCCTTCGACTTGTGTTGTTAGGTTGAATAATGCATCAATGTTTGTATATTGTGGGTATATCAGCTGAAAACCCTCAGGAGACACTACTCTTTCTCCTTGACGACAAGGAGATTTAACGGCTTGTTACATATGCTAAGTGCAACCACAATTCCTACGAAAGTGAGTTAGGACTTTTTTTCCATTTGTTTTTCCTTTCTTAGTTTTTCTTTTTGTTGTTTTGCTCGGGACTAGCAAAAACTAGGTGTAGGGGTATTTGATTAATATCATATCATGCATTTATCAAGGACATATATCCTCTATTTTGAGCTTAAGCAATGCTATGTAATGAGTTTTATGTTTAAGTTTCATGGATCAATAGGTTTAAGAAGAAGAAGACGCAAAAAAGACTAAAATGTGAGAAAATGACTGATTTGTGACACTTATGGACCTATCTGCAAGAGGGAATTACCTGGACGTAAGCTAGATAGACCAAATAGCAAATCAATAAACTCCACAACATCATGAGGAGTATTATGGCAATTTGGCTCGCGTCTAGATCCATATAACAACCAAGGTGCACCTTTGCTGTTCACGATGGCCCGAATCAGACCCCCTTTGCCTCGAATGTTGGGTATATCATTTTTGTCTATTTGTAGAAGTTTCATTAGTCTTACATCGGTGGATTGTCCCCAATTGCATTTTTCATGTCTATAAATAGAACTCATCTTCTTTATTTGTAAACCACCCAATGCTTGGTGGTCATTTTCTCTACTGGAGTAAGCCTTTGGAGCAAAACTCAAGTGGATAGAATGCTACTTGTAATGTGACTCATCAGTAAAATAATTTCTTCTAGTTTTGTTTGAATGTTGTCTCTATTAAAGGCTTGCATTTTAGTTTAGTTTTGTTTTCTTAAGAGTAGTATAATTAGTTAGAGTGTCTTTCTTTTTCAGTATAATTGTTAGCTTAATGTGTAGTGAGTAGTTGCATCCCCATTTGGGGGTGGAGATGATGTTTATATATGTATGAAGAATGAGAATGAATGCTATCTATGTTAGCAAACAACGTTTCTACAGGTTCAGGAGTACCTTTCTTGGAGAGAACCTGTGGCAGCGGAAGGAAGATCGGATATCACCTTACGGAATCCTTTTCACCGGTCGGTCTCCTACTCTCTTGGAGAAGGAGCGCGAGTCCACAACCCAAGAGTCCATGGAATGAGCTTAGTGGAGGTGGAGGGACGAAATGGGAGAGAGAGAAGGTGGCGGCTAGGGTGGGTGGAGGCTAGGGTTTGCATCCTTGTTGTTGCATCCAATGGGAGGATCCCCTCCTTATATAGATGGCTCCACCCTAAACCCTTAAATGTGTAGTCCAATAGGGACGCGCCATGTGTCAGTGCTTTGGCCAAATATCTTATTAATCCTAGATTTATCCAATATCTCCCACTTGCACAACAGCACGATAACAACATGTCATCTGCTTTTGTGTCCCTGACACATATGCATATATCCCTGATACATACAATCACACAATGGCAATATGTCACCTCTTTATGTGTCCCCGACACATATGTATATATCCCTGTTACATACAACTACTCCTCTCTCCAAGTACACATCCACAATGCGTAAGTCTCTGATCATGTATCCTCGATACACAACCATTTGTGTCCCCGACACATGTACTCTTCCAATCATACGGTTAAATGGGTCGTGCGACCGGTGATGCACCTGCAATTTAGGAGTCTAAAACTAGAAACCTTACTAGAACGCCAGACTGACAACATCCTCATAAAACAACAAATAAGCAGTCAAAATGCACATCACAGTTCCCCAGGTTTACTCAGAAACTCACTTAACATGAACGGTATCTCGATCCCTCGGAGAAAATACCTTCTTGTCCTCAAGGTACTTGCTAATGTATCCAATACAGTTGGGCCAGCAAATACTTTTAGTGCACTCAAGTCAAACCTTTCCCTTCGCCCCAGACCACCATTACACTCAGAGTTGACTTCTTTCCCGAAGATGCCTCTTTAGACCGAATCTCTCATGGTCATAGATAACATCCCAAAATAGCCACATCAACTCTTTGCTTCATGGTGTCGTCGAAGGTCACTGAGGGCAACTAATGACAATCAAGTCTTGGACTCACACAGTGAAGGAGCAGGGATCCATCCTTTCACTTCCAAATGGTCGCTCAGCACATGTTGTATGACAAACATGTTATGGTGGATCATACTGTACACAACAGTATGTCTGTCTCTCAACACCATACAAGTCTTTGTCCAGTCACACCCCCTCTGCGCCTGACCCGAGCTTCATCATTGTCGCCATAACACCATACTGGTGCCACCTGGCGCCACATGTGATGCTGGCACATGGCTTCTATAGGTCACATGAATCCGTGGAACATTCATGTCAATCCTCACCAACATAGAGGATCTCATCTTGATTCCTAATCAAGGCGACTGTCCTATCATGAACTGCTCTGGATCTATCATACAAGATCTCCTCATGATCAGTCTCATCTCTGCTCGCTATAAAAGCGCCAGAGGCGAATGCTCGTGTGAGTTAGCATTCTTCAGCCTATTGACAGAATTATATTTTATGCTAGAACAACTACATCAACCAAACAAATATAGTCGAAAGGAAAACACAATCACTCATAAAAGGAAATTAAACATGTCAATGCATCAAAGTCTGTGTAAGCCTAAGGACTTCACATGAGACAAAAACGAGTCCTTAGCTATAGCCTTGGTAAGAGGGTCAGCTACCATAAGACTAGTAGACACATGTCTTAACACAACTTCCTTTCTAGCTATAATGTCCTTCACAAAGTGCTCCATGCTTGGGTTGAACTGGTATCGACTCACCATGCCCACAACATAACAAATGTCTGGCCTAGTATACATCATAGAGTACATGAGGCTTCCTACAACATTGGAGTATGGAACCTTGTCTCAGGATGCTTATCAAGGCTCAAGTGCAAACCCTTCTCAACAGGAGTGTCGATTGGTTTGCATTTGTCCATATGGTATTTCTTCAAGATGTTGTTAATATAAGTCTCTTGAGACAATCCCAGAAGTCTCTTGGACCTATTTCTAACTATCTTGACACCAAGGACGTAGCTAGCTTCACCCATGTCCTTCATATCAAACGTGGAGGACAACCACTCTTTAGTGGATTTCAGCAACTCTTTGCTATTGCCAGCCATGAGTATGTTATCAACATACAAGGTCAGATTGACAAATTTACCATTGGATCTCTTAACGTACACACAGTGATCTTCCTCAAGCATAGAGAATGCATTCTCTGATATAGCTTGATGGAAGCGAATGTTCCACTGTCTAGACGCTTGTTATAAGCCATACAAGGACTTATTGAGCTTGCACACTTTGCGCTCTTGTCCTTTGACTTCAAAACCTTGAGGTTGTCCATATAGATCTCCTCCTCACGTTCTCCATTGAGAAAAGCAGTCTTTACATCCATTTGGTAAACCTCTAAGTCCATCTGAGCTACAATAGTTAGTAGAAGGCGGATGGAGGCAAACCTAACCACGGGTGAAAAGGTTTCCTCAAAATCCACGCCTTCTCTTTGGGTGTAGCCTTTAGCTACCAGTCTAGCCTTGAATCTATCAATAGATCCATCCGCCTTCCTCTTAATCTTGAGGATCCACTTGGCCCAATGGCCTTTCGGTTCGGCGGTAAGTCGACCATGTCCCAGACTCGATTAACTTTCATCGACTCCAACTCTTCTTTTATAGCTTCTAACCACTATTTCGCATTTGGACCTTCCAAGGCCACTTTCAAGGTCTCCGGTTCTTCCTCATCGATTACTGTCATCCCAGATGATTCATAATCAATTTCTTCTTGAGCTATCATGAGGGCCTCTTCCTCTAAGCGAAACCGCCTACGAGGAATGAGCCCGCGTTCACTTCGACGCAGATGGGTATCTGATGGCTCATCCTCCGTGAGAGCGATCAGATCCTCAACATTGCTGCTCCCACTAGGATTGACTGGTGGAACCTCATGTTCAACTTCCAGATCCTGATCCCGTGGAGTGGCAATGTCCTCATCTTGTTGTTCAAAGAAGTCCACTGACTCTTTGATAGCTCCAGCAAGTGTTGGAAAAACATTTTCCAAGAATGTGGCATCCCTAGACTCCAGTTCCGTCCTTCTTTCATTCTCGTCTAACCCGATAAAAACATAACCTTTGGAGAGATTACTGTATTTTACAAAGATACACTTTTTCCCTCTAGGTCCTAGTTTTCCATATCGGTGACTAGTAGAATGAATGTATGTCACGCATCCCCAAGGATGTAGCAGACTAAAATCAGGCTTCTGTCCTGTCCATAACTCATATGGAGGTGAGGTAACCGATTTTGTTGGAACTCTATTGAGGATATAGGCAGCAGTCATTAGAGCATCTCCCCAAAACGAAATTGGCAAGCTCGCATGCGCCATCATGGATCTAACCATGTCTAGCAACGCACTATTCCTTCTCTCGGCAACACCATTTTGTTTAGGAGTATAAGGCATAGTGAGTTGTCTAGATATCCCATTTTCATCACATAACTCCTTGAACATTATGGAGAGATACTCCCCACCTCTGTCCGTTCTGAGAGTTTTTATCTTATTATCCAATTGATTCTCTACCAAGCTCATGAATTTCTTAAAGCATTCTAGAGCTTCTGACTTGAGAGAAATAAGATAAATATGACCATATCTAGTGTAGTCATCAATAAATGTGATGAAGTAACTTTGTCCATGTCTAGTATGCACATTCAAAGGTCCACAAATATCCGAGTGAATTAGTTCTAAAGGAGAAGTAGCCTTAATGGCTTTTCCGAACGGTTTTCTAGTTGTCTTTCCAGCTAGACAAGATTCACAGGTCAGCAATTAAAATCTGGAGCATTCTCCTAATACCCCCTCATTTGCCAACTTGTTCATCCGGTCAACACCAATGTGACCTAGTCTAGCATGCCACATAACTGAATCATTATTCATGGAACTTTGACTCATAAAGGCACTAGTGTTATGATTGAAATCATAAATTGCGTCCAACACAACAAAACCGTCCGAAAGAAAGGCACGTCCATAATAAATGTTGGCAAGGTATAAACCCATATCATTGTTCTCAAAAACAACTTTAAAACAATGTCTCATCAAAACAACAACAGAAATAATATTTCGCCGTATAGCTGGTGCATACAACACGTTGGGAAGTAATAGGATCCGGCCACTTCGCAAAGCCACTCTGCATGTGCCAACTCCAAGAACTTCAATGCTAGTGTTGTTCGTCATGTTTATTCGCCTCCCACTTGGAACACAACGATATTCCACGAAGGCAGAACGATCCTTTGTTACGTGGTCCGTGGCACCTAAATCGACAATCCAGATAGGAGAGTGATCAGTGAGCATCACAGAACTAGTCACGTTTCAATTCAAGGGATTACACACAGTAATTACCTTTTGCTGCACTCACGAGCAAAATGTCCAGTCTTTCGGCAGTTAAAACAAGTCACATTAGACTTATCTTTCCCACCTCTGGATCCTCGAGGTCGTTTCTTTCTAGCTTTGTTTTCTGTTTTGTTTTTATTTGCACCCTTCTTGCCTTTAAAACCCTGAGCTCTAACTCTTTTGTGCTTAAAACCTGCACTCCTCCGAGGATCGCCAGCTTCAGCAGCAAACACTTCAGTTAGGGGGGCTTCCGCAAGCATGCGGTCCTCCTCCAGCTCTAGGTGTTTTGCGGCCTGGTCAAATGTCCTGATGTCATCAGCATGAGTCAGATGGACCTTCATATTCCCAACTCTTTGAAGGCAATGATCTAATGAGAGCAGACACTTGCTCCTCATCGGTCTTAGCACGACCGGTAGCGCTCAGCTCGCTTATCATGTTTGACATTGTGGTAATATCCTGCCTCATCGTGTGACCTTGGCCCATTTTATACCCATCAAACATGAGCCCAAGCTGGCGGGACCTTGTGACGGAGGTCACTCCGTACTGAAACTTCACAGCTTCCCACAAGGCCTTTGTAGTTCGCAAATTTTCGAACCACAGTAACATATCATCTCGCATCGAACTCAGAATTGTAATGCGAGTAATACAGTCTTTCTTTTCCCATGCATTATAGACATCCATATTTCTGCAATGCAGCGCAGTGTTCCCCTCCTCGGGGGGAAACATAGTTTGGGTTATATTTTCTAACATGTCCTGATCCTCTAAGAGATACTCAATTTTACGATGCCACAGATCGTAATTTCTTTCATTGAGTTTATCTCCTCGAGTTAGATCAGCGACAATGCTTTTGGATGCAGCCATAAAAAATCTAGGACAAAGAAAACCACATAGCGATACATGAGTTCTAGCATAAAAATACAACGAGCCGCAATAGTCATAAAAAAATAAACTAACTTAATAACTATATCATTCAGACCAAAGGAAAACATAAAGCGTTCGCTCAAATCCTCATGCAATAGTTAATAAAGCTATTTTACCAATTCATATATTGCACTCCATCATGATTTAATAACCCCCAAAAAACGTATAAAACATGGCAAATCAGCAGCAAATAAATAATTATCCGCTGGTTGCAAGGTGGTTTACACAAAACACTTCTACCTTGCAAGTCCCACTAGGCATGCAAGTTCCAAAAAAAACTTTCCTTTCAGAACATTCCAATCAAGATCACACAGAAATTAATTGCTACATTACTTCCATATCGAGCTAAGGATCCCCCATAGGGATTTAGCACTGTAGATGGGAACCTGCATAAGCCTTATAGCAATAATATCGCAATAATAAAAATAAAGGAGCCCCTCGTCTCCCTAGGGCAATAAACAGTCCACAGTCCATAATTATTACAGTTCATAAATATTACAGCCCATTGTCATATCTTTTGCAAATGGAAATGAATGAATGAAATTACGCTCACCTCTCAATAAGGCAGCAAAAATAAATCAGCATCCATTCACACCATTCATACCATACAAGCGCAATCTTTCCATACGTTAGCACAATCACACGCATGAATAAAGTGTACACCACTTCCAAATAAGAAGGAAGTAATATATAAGGAAACAACGCATATATGGAGCATAAGAAAAACGTATATGGAAATACCAATCAATCTCCATAATAGTATCTCAAAACATAAATTTTCTTTTCTTTACCCAATAAACATAATCATGAGAGCGTAAAAATTATCCTACTCACATTAGGAAAGAAAAATCCGGAAAATCCTCAATGAGATCAACACATGTATGTGGAGTAATCATAAAGGAAATATTTCAAATAAAATGCATGCTATCATTCCAAAAAATCCGAAATTCCTTAAATGAGATCAACACATATATGTGCATCAAAGGAAAGCATTCAAAAATACTTTTAAGGCAACAAAACTCTAGCCCATAATATGCTCTAAAATTTTCAGAATTTGCCAATCTTTCCTTAATCAATATAAGCATGCAATCAACAATAATTATGGTACTTGTATTGGAAAGGAAAAATTCGAAATTTTCAAGAGAACAACAAGCATATATGCGCATTTTTCAGTAAGGAAACCAATCAATCATATGCATGTTAATGCTCCAAAAACAGCCATATCCGAAATTCTTTGGAGCAACAAGGCAACACAATTATCATGCATATGCATATGGCAATAAACATCTACTCTAGATGCATGCTCATATTGAAAAATGCTAAATAAACAAGCATATACACAAAATTCCAGCAAACATGAGATCTAGTCATGCATGTACACGAATCAGAGATAACAACATTTGATCAATCCATGCAATCCGACATGCATGATGATAGACAAATGACATACAAACATTATCATCTAATTCAAACATGAAAAAATATCAGAGAATTAAACTACTGATTATCATATAAAACATGCGCAAAAACAGAAGATCATCATGATAGGGTTAACACAGATTTCATGTATACATGCTCAAAGATTAGAATAAATAATATCTAACCCTAATTCGGTAAAATCAGGAAAAATAGACATCTGATTTCATGTATACAAGTGCATGATTTAGAAGAATCAACATGGAAAATAACTTCTGATTTTATCTAATACATGCGTAAAGAATAGAGGTAACAACACAGAAAAAACAGAATTCTGGTCACATCTATTTATGTGCAATGATAGGAGAGCAACATATCATATTGGCTCGAAATAAAATCAGGAAAAATCCATCTTAAACGATGCATACATGCGCAAGAATGGAGGAGAAAAATCTAACCCTAGATGCATGCTCTAATGAACCAAACATACGCAACAAGTAGAGTCTAGTCTAAACCCTAATCGCATGTTAGAAAGAACTCAGCAAACACGCACCACTTATACTCTAAATGAACGATCATATTATTTCATTTAAAGATAAAAAAAACTCTGAGTTTTCATTCCAGAATATCAAAAACGAATTTGAAAGAAAAAACATGAACAATCAACATATATAACATGCGCATCATGTAAATAAGCAATGCTGATTTTTTTGTTATCTTTCTTTCTCCAAAAAACATAACCACCGAATTTTTATCTCAAATCAGATTATCATTAAACAAAAATTCGTCAAGCAGGGTGAGGATTCGAAGGTAACCGAGATGGCTCTGGTACCAATGTTAGTAAATAACGTTTCTACAGGTTCAGGAGTACATTTCTTGGAGAGAACCTGTGACAGCGGAAGGAAGATCGGAGGTCATCTTACGGAATCCTACTCTAATAAACAAGAAATAAAGCCTACTCCAATGGGAGGCTCCCCTCCTTATATAGATGGCTCCACCATATACCCTTAAATGTGTAGTCCAATAGGCACACGCCTTGTGTCAGTGCTTTGGACAAATATCTTATTAATCCTAGATTAATCCAATATCTCCCACTTGCACAACAGCGCGATAACAACATGTCATCTGCTTTGTGTCCTCGACACATATCCATATATCCCTGATACATACAATATCACAATGGCAATATGTCACCTCTTTATGTGTCCCCGACACATATGTATATATCCCTGATACATACAACTACTCCTCTCTCCAAGTATACATCCACAATACGCAAGTCTCTCATCATGTATCCTCGACACACGACCATCTGTGTCCCCGACACATATACTCTTCCAATCATATGGACAAATGGGTCATGCGGCCGGTGATGCACCTGCAATTTAGGAGTCTAAAACTAGAAACCTTACTAGAAGGCCAGGATGACAACATCCTCATAACATAACAAATAAGCAGTCAAAATGCACATCACAGTTCCCCAGGTTTACTCAGAAACTCACTTAACATGAACGGTATCTCGATCCCTCGGAGAGAATACCTTCTTGTCCTCAAGGTACTTGCTACTGTATCCAATACAGTTGGGTCAGCAAATACTTTTAGTGCACTCGAGTCAATATTTCCCTTCGCCCCAGACCACCATTACACTCAGAGTTGACTCCTTTCCCGAAGATGCCTCTTTAGACCGAATCTCTCATGGTCATAGATAACATCCCAAAGTAGTCACATCAACTCTTTGCTTCATGGTGTCGTCGAAGGTCACTGAGGGCAACTAATGACAATCAAGTCTTGGTCTCACACAGTGAAGGAGCAGGGATCCATCCTTTCACTTCCAAATGGTCGCTCAGCACATGTTGGATGACAAACATGTTATGGTGGATCATACTGTACACAACAGTATGTCTGTCTCTCAACACCATACAAGTCTTAGTCCAGTGGCACCCCATCTGCGTCTGACCCGAGCTTCATCATTGTTGCCTTAACACCATACAAGTGCCACCTGGCGCCACATGTGATGCTCACACTTGGCTTCTATAGGTCACATGAATCGTGGGAACATTCATGTCAATCCTCACCAACATAGAGAATCTCATCTTCATTCCTAATCAAGGCGACTATCCTATCATGAACTGCTCTGGATCTATCATACAAGATCTCCTCATGATCAGTCACATCTCTGCTCGTTATAAAAGCGCCAGAGGCGAATGCTCGTGTGAGTTAGCATTCTTCAGCCTATTGACAGAATAATATTTTATGCTAGAACAACTACATCAACCAAACAGATATAGTCGAAAGGAAAACACAATCACTCATAAAAGGAAGTTAAACATGTCAATGCATCAAAGTCTGTGTAAGCCTAAGGACTTCACATGAGACACAAACGAGTCCTTAGCTATAGCCTTGGTAAGAGGGTCGGCTACCATAAGACTAGTAGACACATGTCTTAACACAACTTCCTTTCTCGCTATAATGTCCTTCACAAAGTGCTCCATGCTTGGGTTGGACTGGTATCGACTCACCATGCCCACAACATAACAAATGTCTGGCCTAGTATACATCATAGAGTACATGAGGCTTCCTACAACATTGGAGTATGGAACCTTGTCTCAGGATGTTTATCAAGGCTCAAGTGCAAACCCTTCTCAATAAGAGTGTCGATTGGTTTGCATTTGCCCATATGGTATTTCTTCAAGATGTTGTTAATATAAGTCTCTTGGACCTATTTCTAACTATCTTGACACCAAGGACGTAGCTAGCTTCACCCATGTCCTTCATATCAAACGTGGAGGACAACCACTATTTAGTGGATTTCAGCAACTCTTTGCTATTGCCAGCCATGAGTATGTCATCAACATACAAGGTCAGAATGACAAAATTACCATTGGATCTCTTAACGTATACACAGTGATCTTCCTCAAGCATAGAGAACGCATTCTCTGATATAGCTTTATGGAAGCCAATGTTCCAATGTCTAGACGCTTGTTTTAAGCCATACAAGGACTTATTGAGCTTGCACACTTTGCGTTCTTGTCCTTTGACTTCAAAACCTTGAGGTTGATCCATATAGATCTCCTCCTCAAGTTCTCTATTGAGAAAATAAGTCTTTACATCCATTTGGTAAAGCTCTAAGTTCATCTGAGATACAATAGCTAGTAGAAGGCGGATGGAGGCAAACCTAACCACGGGTCAAAAGGTTTCCTCAAAATCCACGCATTCTCTTTAGCTGTAGCCTTTAGCTACCAGTCTAGCCTTGAATCTATCAATAGATCCATCTGCCTTCCTCTTAATCTTGAGGATCCACTTGGCCCCAATGGCCTTTCGGTTCGGCGGTAAGTCGACCAAGTCCCAGACTCGATTATCTTTCATCGACTCCAACTCTTCTTTTATAGCTTCTAACCACTCTTTCGCATTTGGACCATCGAAAGCCTCTTTCAAGGTGTTCGGTTCTTGCTCATCGATTACTGTCATCCCAGATGATTCATAATCAATTTCTTCTTGAGCTATCATAAGGGCCTCTTCCTCTAAGCGAAACCACCTACGAGGAATGAGTCCGCGATTACTTTGACGCAGATGGGTATCTGATGGCTCATCCTCCGTGAGAGCGATCGGATCCTCAGCATTGCTGCTCCCACTAGGATTGACTGGTGGAACCTCATGTTCAACTTCCAGATCCTGATCCCGTGGAGTGGCAATGTCCTTATCTTGTTGTTCAAAGAAGTCCACTGACTCTTTGATAGCTCCAGGAAGAGTTGGAAAAACATTTTCCAAGAATGTGGCATCCCTAGACTCCAGTTCCGTCCTTCTTTCATTCTCGTCTAACTCGATAAAAACATAACTTTTGGAGAGATTCCTGTATTTTACAAAGATACACTTTTTCCCTCTAGGTCATAGTTTTCCATATCGGTGACTAGTAGAATGAATGTATGCCGCGCATCCCCAAGGATGCAGCAGACTAAAATCAGGCTTCCGTCGTGTCCATAACTCATATGGAGTTGAGGGAACCGATTTTCTTGGAACTCTATTGAGGATATAGGCAGCAATCATTAGAGCATCTCCCCAAAACAAAATTGGCAAGCTCACATGCGCCATCATGGATCTAACCATGTCTAGCAACGTTCTATTCCTTCTCTCGGCAACACCATTTTGCTGAGGAGTATAAGGCATAGTGAGTTCTCTAGATATCCCCTTTTCATCACATAACTCCTTGAACATTATGGAGAGATACTCCCCACCTCTGTCTGTTCTGAGAGTTTTTATCTTATTATCCAATTGATTCTCTACCAAGCTCATGAATTTCTTAAAGCATTCTAGAGCTTCTGACTGGGGAGAAATATGATAAATACGACCATATCTAGTGTAGTCATCAATAAATGTGATGAAGTAACTTTGTCCATTTCTAGTACGCACATTCAAAGGTCCATAAATATCCGAGTGAATTAGTTCTAAAGGAGAAGTAGCCCTAATGGCTTTTCCGAATGGTTTTCTAGTTGCCTTTCCAGCTAGACAAGATTCACAGGTCGGCAATTCAAATTTGGAGCATTCTCCTAATACCCCTCATTTGCCAACCTATTCATCCGGTCAACACCAATGTGACATAGTCTAGCATGCCACATAACTGAATCATTATTCATGAAACTTTGACTCATAAAGGCACTAGTGTTATGATTGAAATCATAAATTGCGTCCAACACAATAAAACCGTCTAAAAGAAAGGCACGTCCATAATAAATGTTAGCAAGGTATAAACCCATATCATTGTTCTCAAAAACAACTTTAAAACAATGTCTCATCAAAACAACAACAGAAATAATATTTCGCCGTATAGCTGGTGCATACAACACGTTGGGAAGTAATAGGATCCGGCCACTTCGCAAAGCCACTCTGCATGTGCCAACTCCAAGAACTTCAATGCTAGTGTTGTTCGCCATGTTTATTCGCCTCCCACTTGGAACACGGCGATATTCTACTCTAGATGCGTGCTCATATTGAAAAATGCTAAATAAACAAGCATATATACGAAATTCCAGCAAACATGAGATCTAGTCATGCATGTACACGAATCAGAGATAAAAACATTTGATCCATCCATGCAATCCGACATGCATGATGATATACAAATGACATACAAACATTATCATCTAATTCAAGCATGAAAAAATATCAGAGAATTAATCTACTGATTATCATATAAAACATGCACAAAAACATAAGATCATCATGATAGGGTTAACACAAATTTCATGTATACATGCTCAAAGACTAGAATAAATAATATCTAACCCTAATTCGGAAAAAATCAGGAAAAATAGACATCTGATTTCATGTATACATGTGCATGATTTAGAAGAATCAACATGGAAAATAGCTTCTGATTTTATGTACTAAATGCGACAGAAAAACAGAATTTTGGTCACATCTATGTATGTGCAATGATAGGAGAGCAACATATCATATTGGCTCGAAATAAAATCAGGAAAAATTCATCTTAAACCATGCATACATGCGCAAGAATGGAGGAGAAAAATCCAAACCTAGATGCAAGCTCTAATGAACCAAAACATGCGCAACAAGTAGAGTCTAGTCTAATCCCTAATCGCATGTTAGAAAGAACTCAGCAAACATGCACCACTTATATCTCTAAATGAACGATCATATTATTTCATTTAAAGATAAAAAAACTTCTGAGTTTTCATTTCCAGAATATCAAAAAACGAATTTGAAAGAAAAAAACATGAACAATCAACATATATAACATGCACATCATGTAAATAAGCAATGCTGATTTTTCTGTTATCTTTCTATCTCCAAAAAACATAACCACCAAATTTTCATCTCAAATCAGATTATCATGAAACAAAAATTCGTCAAGCATGGTGAGGATTCGAAGGTAACCGAGATAGCTCTGGTACCAATGTTAGCAAACAACGATTCTACAGGTTCAGGAGTACCTTTCTTGGAGAGAACCTGTGGCAGCGGAAGGAAGATCGGAGGTCACCTTACGGAATCCTTTTCAGCGGTCGGACTCCTACTCTCTTGGAGAAGGAGCGTGAGTCCGCAACCCAAGAGTCCACGGAATGAGCTTGGTGGAGGTGGAGGGACGAAATGGGAAAAAGAGAGAAGGTGGCGGCTAGAGTGGGTGGAGGCTAGGGTTTGTACACTTGTTGTTCCATCCAATGGGTGACTCCCCTCCTTATATAGATGACTCCACCCTAAACCCTTAAATGTGTAGTCCAATAGGGACGCACCATGTGTCAGTGCTTTGGGCAAATATCTTATTAATCCTAGATTAATCCAATAAGAAGGAGAAGAAGAGAGAGGATAACGAGAAGGGAAGGAGAGGAGCGGAGGGAAGATGAGAAGGAGGGGGAACACCTTCTCTCTCTATCTCCTCCTTCCCTTCATTGCTTCTCTTCTCGTTCTCTCTCTCCTTTCTCCTCTCCCCTTCTCCCTCTTCTCCTCTCTCCTATCCTCTTCTCTTCCCTCATCTTTGTTTTATCACTCACCCCTTTTTCACTCCTCCTCTCCCCTTCTCTTTCTCCTTATCGCTCTCCTCCTCTCCCGTTTCGTCTCTCCTCCTCTATCTCTCTCTCACTCCTTCTCTCTCCCATTTTCTATATCTACCCTCCCTTCTCTATCTCGTTCCCTTCCCTAGTCCCTCTTCTCCACCTTTCCTTCTCTATCCTCTTCTCATTCTCTCGCCCTCTCGTTCAATCTCTCCTCCTCTCTCCTTCTTCTTCTTCTTCTTCTTCTTCTTCTTCTTTTTCTTCTCTCTCCCCCTCTTCTCCCTCTCTTCCTCTCCTCCGCTCTCTCTACTTCTCCTCTTATCCTCCGTCTCCTCCCGTCCCCTCCCTCTTCTCCTTCTACCTCTCTCTCCTTCTCCTCTTATCCCCCCGTCTCCTCTCATTCCCTCTCTAGTGTCCTTTTTTCTCTCACCATCCATTCTTTATCTTGTCATCACCCTCTCGTTCACCTCCCTCTCTCCTCTCTCCTTCTCCCTCTTCTCATCTTTCTCTCCTCTTATCTTTCCTCTATTCTTTCCCCATCTCTATCTCCCTCTTATCCGTCTCCTTCTTATACCTCTCCCCCACTCACTCCTACTCCTCTCGCTCTCTCTCCCTTCTTCTCCCTCCTCTCTCTTCCCTTCTATCCCTCCTCTCTCTCCTCTTCCTTATTCTCTCCTCTCTCCCTATCCATATCCCGCTTCTCTTTTCTCTGTCTCTATCCTTCTCTCTGTCTCTCCCTTCTCTTTGTCTTCTCTACCTCCCTCTCCTCTCCTCTTCTCCCTCTTCCCATCTTCCCTCCTCTCTCCTCTCTCATTGTCATTATCCTTCCCCCTTCCAATTTTCTCTCTCCTTCTCTGTCTTTCTCTCTCTTCTCTCCCTCCCTCTTTTATCCCTCTCTCTTTATCTCTCTCTACTCTCTCCTTCTTCGTCTCTCCTTTCTCTCGCTTCTCCTTTTCTCCCTCTCAATCTCTCTCCTCTCCCATCTCACTCTCCGTCTCTTCCTTCTATCTGTATTTATCACACTACCTCTCAACCCCTCTCTCTTCTTTCCTTTACCTCTCTCCTTCTCTCCCACTCTTCCCTCTTCTCCTTCTCTCTTCTCCCTCTCCTCATCTCTACCTCCCTCGTATTCCCTCTCCTTCTCCTCTCCCTTCCTTCTTATCCCTCTCTCCTTATCCTTCTTTCTTCTTCTTCTCTCTCCCCCTCTTCCTATCCTTCTCTATCCTCCTCTTTCCCTTCTCCTCCCCTCTCTCGGTCTCTCCCCCTCTGTCCTTCTATCCCACTCATTCTCCCTCTCCCCTCTACTTCCCCTCTCTCTCTTCTCTCTTCCTCTTCTCTCCTCTTTCCCTCTCTCGTTCCCTCTTTCTCCCGCCTCTTCCCTCTTCTCCTTCATTCCCTATCTCCCTCTTATCCTCTTCTCCACTCCCTCCTTCTCTCGCTCTCTCTCTTCCTTCTTCTTTGTCCTCTCTCCTTGTCCCTCTACTTCTCTCGCTTCACCTTTTCTCTCCCTTTCCCTTCTTTATCCTCTCTTCCTTCTCCTCCTCTTTCCTCTACTCTATTCTCCTCCTCTCTCCCTCTTCCCTCTCTCTATACTCTTCTTATCCTCTTTTCTCCACTCTCATCTCTGCCTTCTTTACTATCTCTCATTCTCGCTCTCCGTCTCTCTTCTCTCTCCTTCCCCTCTCTCTTTTCTTCTCCCTCTCCTCTCTTCTCTACCTCTCCCCTCCTTGTCCCTCTCTCTTTCCCTCTCTCTCCTTATCTCGTATTCTCTCTCGTTCTCCCTCTTATCCACTTTCTCTTCTCCTTTTCACTCGTTCCCTCTCCTCTTATCCTCTCTCCTCCTCTCTTCTTCTACTCTCTCCCTCTCCTTCTCTCGCTCACTTCTCCTTTTCCCCTCTCCTCTCTCCCTTCTCTCTCTACTCTCCCTTCTCTATCTCCTCTCTCCTTCTCTATCTCTCTACCCTTCTCCATCTCCTCTTCTCTCGTTTCCTCTCTCCTTCCCTATAGTCCTTCTCTCTTCCCTCTTTTCCTCTCTCTCTCTCTCTCTCTCTCCTCTTCCCTCTTCTCCTTCTATATCTCCCTCTTACCCTCTCCTTCTCTCGTTATCCTTACATGGAGAGAAGGAAGGAAGAGAGGAGCGAGAGGGGGAGAAGGAGAAGAAGAGAGAGGATAACGAGAAGGGAAGGACAGGAGCGGAGGTAATAAGAGAAGGAGGGGGAACACCTTGTCTCTCTATCTCCTCCTTCCCTTCGTTGCTCCTCTTCTCGTTCTCTCTCTCCCTTCTCCCCTCGCCTTCTCCCTCTTCTCCTCTCTCCTATCCTCTTCTCTTCCCTCATCTTTGTTTTATCACTCACCCCCTTTTCTCTCCTCCTCTCCCTTTCTCTTTCTCCTTATCGCTCTCCTCCTCTCTCGTTTCGTCTCTCCTCCTCTATTTCTCTCTCGCTCCTTCTCTCTCCCATTCTCTATCTCTACCCTCCCTTCTCTATCTCGTTCCCTTCCCTAGTCCCTCTTCTCCACCTTTCCTTCTCTATCCTCTTCTCATTCTCTCGCTCTCTCGTTCAATCTCTCCTCCTCTCTCCTTCTTCTTCTTCTTTTTCTTCTCTCTCCCCCTCTTCTCCCTCTCTTCCTCTCCTCCGCTCTCTCTACTTCTCCACTCTCTCTCTCCTCTTATCCTTTGTTTCCTCCCGTCCCCTCCCTCTTCTCCTTCTCCCTCTCTCTCCTTCTCCTCTTATCCATCCGTCTCCTCTCATCCCCTCCCTAGTGTCCTTTTTTCTCTCACCGTCCCTTCTTTATCTTGTCATCTCTGTCTCGTTCACCTCATGCTCTCCTCTCTACTTCTCCGTCTTCTCATCTCTCTCTCCCTTTATCTTTCCTCTCTTCTTTCCCCACCTCTATCTCCCTCTTATCCGTCTCCTTCTTATACCTCTCCCCCACTCACTCCTTCTACTCCTCTCGCTCTCTCTCCCTTCTTCTCCCTCCTCTCTCTTCCCTTCTATCCCTCCTCTCTCTCCTCTTCCTTATTCTCTCCTCTCTCCTTATCCATATCCCGCTTCTCTCTTCTCTGTCTCTATCCTTCTCTCTGTCTCTCCCTTCTCCTTGTCTTCTCTACCTCCCTCTCCTCTCCTCTTCTCCCTCTTCCCGTCTTCCCTCCTCTCTCCTCTCTCATTGTCATTATCCTTCCCCCTTCTAATTTTCTCTCTCCTTCTCTGTCTTTCTCTCTCTTCTCTCCCTCCCTCTTTTATCCCTCTCTCTATATCTCTCTCTACTCTCTCCTTCTTCTTCTCTCCTTTCTCTCGCTTCTCCTTTTCTCCCTCTCAATCTCTCTCCTCTCCCTTCTCTCCCTCCGTCTCTTCCTTCTATCTGTATCTATCACACTACCTCTCAACCCCTCTCTCTTCTCTTCTTCACCTCTCTCCTTCTCTCCCACTCTTCCCTCTTCTCCTTCTCTCTTCTCCCTCTCCTCATCTCTACCTCCCTCGTATTCCCTCTCCTTCTCCTCTCCCTTCCTTCTTATCCCTCTCTCCTTATCCTTCTTTCTTCTTCTTCTCTCTCCCCTCTTCCTATCCTTGTCTGTCCTCCTCTTTCCCGTCTCATCCTCTCTCTCAATCTCTCCCCCTCTCTCCTTCTATCCCACTCCTTCTCTCCTTATCTCTTCTCCATCTCCCCTCTACTTCCCCTTTCTCCTTTGTCTCTCTTCCTCTTCTCTCCTCCTTCCCTCTCTTCTCTAACTCTCTCGTTCCCTCTCTTAGGCCTCTTCCCTCTTCTACTTCATTCCCTATCTCCCTCTTATCCTCTTCTCCACTCCCTCCTTCTCTCACTCTCTCTTCCTTCTTCTTTGTCCTCTCTCCTTGTCCCTCTACTTCTCTCGCTTCTCCTTTTCTCTCCCTTTCCCTTCTTTATCATCTCTTCCTTCTCCTCCTCTCTCCTCTACTCTATTCTCCCCCTCTCTCCCTCTTCCTTTTCTCTATACTCTTCTTAACCTCTTTTCTCCACTCACATCTCTGCCTTCTCTACTATCTCTCATTCTCGCTCTCTGTCTCTCTTCTCTCTCCTTCCCCTCTCTCTTTTCTTCTCCCTCTCCTCTCTTCTCTACCTCTCCCCTCCTCGTCCCTCTTCTTCTTCTCTTCGTCTCCTTCTTCTCCCCCTCTCCTTCTTCTCTCCGCCCTCTCCCTCTTGCCCCTCTCTCTTTCCCTCTCTCTCCTCATCTCGTATTCTCTCTCGTTCTCCCTCTTATCCACTTTCTCTTCTCCTTCTCACTCATTCCCTCTCCGCTTATCCTCTCTCCTTCTCTCTTCTTCTACTCTCTCCCTCTCCTTCTCTCACTCGCTTCTCCTTTTCCCCTCTCCTCTCTCCCTTCTCTCTCTACTCTCCCTTCTCTATCTCCTCTTCTCTCATTTCCTCTCTCCTTCCCTATTCTCCATCTCTCTTCCCTCTTTTCCTCTCTCTCTCCTCTGCCCTCTTCTCCTTTTATATCTCTATTGTTAGCAAACCCGATGTCTCGTATGCTCTAAGCGTGACAAGTCGTCACCAATCCAATGCAGGTCCTGAGCATTGGACTGCGGTCAAGAATGTCCTGAAGTACCTTAACCGGACTAAGGATAAGATTCTTGTTTATGGAGGACAAAGGGAATTGATTTCTGAGGGTTACTCGGATGCGAGTTTCATGAGTGATCCAGACGATAGAAGGTCGCAATCAGGATACGTCTTCCTTCTGAATGGTGGAGCTGTGAGTTGGCGTAGTTGGAAGCAAAGCACTACGGCCGACTCAACCACTGCTTCCGAAGTAATGGCTGTCGCTGAAGCGAGCAAGGAAGGAGTGTGGATTAAGAAGTTCCTTGAAGAGCTTGGAGTAGTTCCCTCGAGCGAGGGACCAATAGAGCTATTTTGCGACAATAGTGCATCTATCTCGCAAATCAAGGATCCCAAATCACACCACAAAGTGAAGTACATGGATCGTAAGTACTTCGTGACGCGTGACCTCATCGACGAAGGCAAAATAAATCTGTTATGGGTGGACACCAACAACAACACAGCTGATCCATTCACAAAACCCTTATCCCAAGCCAAGGGCGAAATGCATTTCGAGTCCATGGGATTGAGGAACCATGTAGATTGGCTTGATGATTGATATATAATGGGGTTTACCCTAGTTATTATTGTTTTATGCATTGAGTATGTATGAGAAAAAAAACTTTAATAACAAGTGGGAGATTGAAGGGAATGTGTTCTGAAAGTTTTACTTTTAAATGTCAATTATTATGAATTGAATGAGAAATCATTTTGTTCCTTGTTTATGTTATTCGTCTTTTGGAAGTGCTGAGGAAGAGGGTCTTGGTCCTTAACCGTAGAGCTCTAAAAGATATTGGTTTACATAAAACAAAAGAGATTCGCAATCATAGTAATTAACATGGGACATTAATTACCGAGTTAAGATTGTCGTGTTTGGTCATAGATCATTGTAGCTCTACAAGTGAGTGACAACACGGGTATGCAAAAGAGGAGAATATTACTTTTGTATACTGAATAGACCTAATAAGTAAAATATTATAGAAATGTGTTTCTGTGTCATTAATATTTTACTGTGTCTTTGGTCCTTTGATATGAGACTTATATCTGATCACTTAAGGAATACTTAATTAGATCAGTGTCTTGAACTATCGATAAGTGTAGTGTAAAGGCATTGGTTGGTTAAGTACAACTTTTGTTGGAGAAGATAGTTAGTCAAAAGACTATCATTGCCCTCTTAATTGAGTGATGATATTAGTGGGCCCCTTGATAAAGCAAAGTTATAATGTGCACAATGTGATATGAGTTAAGTCACATATTTATAACTAGCTTAAAGAGATCAAGAAATGAATACTAATACAAAGATGACACAATACTACTTTCTGTGTATTCTTAATATCATGAGGCAAGGGACGGACACAAGTGGTGCACTCCATCACTAATTGGATCGGGGTTTGGTTCGAGTGGAATTAAGACATCTAACTAATTGGGAGCTATAATGTGTAGCTAGATACCGCTTATAGCTTGATAATACAGAATTAATTTAAGAATTAATTAGATCATGCATGGAATTGGTCCATAATTGATTTAATTCGTGGCTAATATTATTTATTATTAAATAATGGATGGTTAGATGGAATTTTGCATGAAATCATGGGCAAGAGGTTGCACATGAATAGGTAATTTGGAGAGAACTTATAAATACAAGTTATCTCATTACCTCCTTAGTTGAATTAATTCATTGTTTTTCATGCAAAATCTCTCTCCTTAATTCTCCACGAAATTTCCACAAATTCTTAAGTTTAGATTTAGTTTCAAGAGGTCATCTTCTCAAGGAAACTAAAGGGGTTAGTAATTGGATTCTAAACTCTATTGGAGATCGAGAGGCTAGCTCTTCTCTCTCCAATCTCGTTTAGAGTTTGGTGAAATCTCGTAGGCATCCGGCGCAGCAACAAGCATCCACAGCGTCTCCGAATCTTCAAGAAGTTTTAGAGAACTTCTATGTATGAATTTCGTAGACTCATGTTTGTTTTAATAAGTTTTTAAAACTAGTTATTGAAACAAACCAATACATGCATGAAATAAATCGTAGAAAATTGTAGATGATTCTTATTATACATAAAAATTTCGAAAATATATATGTATAATTAAACATGAAATCCAACAGTGGTATCAGAACTTAGGGTTCAATTTTCTCCTGATTTAAGGTTGTAAACGAATTTAGTTTACCATCTAGGATTTAAACAATTCAGTTTACCGGTTTTTCGGTGTATGGATGTTTTGTTGATATAATTCTCTGTAATAATTTGTCTGAATGTTTTAAGAGTTTTAAAACATGCCATGTGATTATTAGAATTAAGATTAAGACATTAGTCTAACTTACAATAATTTCGTGTTATTTAAAAAACGATTATTTTGTAAGAGAATCAACAAAACCGAAAAACTGCAGTTCATCTTTCCATTGGAAATTGGATGGACAACAGTTCAAAATTAATTTTTGAACTATGGATGAATGAAAAATGTTTTTAATGGATTTCAAAATATTTTTCAAAGAATTATTTAGGATTCTAGATGATTGATAAATTAGATTCTGTAGTTTATAGCAATTGCGTGCATGGATGCTTGAGTTGCTTTGCAGGATTGTGAGTTTATATGTTCCAAATCAGTAATTATGAATGTATGAAATCATTTTTATACAGGGGATTATGTATGTAAAAGCCAAAATTCTCTCTCTTTCCGTCTTTTAGATAGTTGCACTTGCATATGAGAGGTTTTTACATAGGACTTGCACTAGTCGTTTTTTTTATCGAATGTGAGGAGCATGTTTATTTTCTGTAAAATCTACATCTCCGGTGCAAGAGGAAGTCGCCGCTGTAGCGCATCGATCGAGGATCGAGGATCGAAGGGAACATATAAACTCACACGATGTGGATTGTGTGAATGTTTAATTTCTGTTTTTATTTTGCTATGCATGTGATGAATGTGTTGAATGTTAGGATGTGTATGATTAATAATATGCATGATAACCTAAAATTCTAAATCACATGTTCAATTGTCCAAACAAAAAATTAAGAATAAATTTCCTTCTTATTTCATCCACTAGCAGCCATTGATCGAGAGATACTCTGCTCGCCCTTAGCGGGAGATAGCTCCCTCCATCTTTGGGAATAGTGGGAGATATAATGGTTATCTGTTGTTGTGCCACAATTAAATATATGAGGTGTGTTTCACCCTAGTGAACCCCAAGTATGTTTAGTTGTGAATACAATGAATAAACGTATCTCGTATCAAATGAAAATAAGTTTTCTTAACATTACCTAGAGCCCTCGCTCGGTTTTGGGAAAAAGATTTTCTTACGAGGATAGGTCGCATTCCCTCATAATTAAACGACAAGAGTCACAAGAGTTTGAAGATGCTAAATGTTGCTAAAATTCAAAAAGGTTGTGATTAGAAAATGTTTTCTTACCTTAATATTGTAATGTATTCGATAGCCCTTAGCTAGTCTATATTACGATTGATGGGATCTTGGATTGTTGCATTTATGGGCAAATTTTTATTATTTGCAATATTTACATTTATATTCAATATATGTATGCATGTGTATTAAAACATAAAATTGGCATTAAAACCCATATGATTTATTTTGTAGAAAAATATCGAACATCCAACCTATCGTACGATCCATGATAGAAAAACACTCTTTAGCAAACGATGGTTCAAACTTCATTAGTTGGCAACTCAAGCTCAACATCGTGTTAAAGTTTGAGAAACTATCTCACATTTTGGAAGGTCCAATCCCAAAATGGAATGAGAGATTAACCGATGAAGAGAAAGAGGCAAAAGCCAAGTGGGAAGACCAAGAGAACCAAGTTCACGGTCTTATGCTAGCATCTATGGGTGACTCGCTTCAGGCGAAATACTTGGATTCAAAACCCAAGAAGACCATGGAGGCTTTATCCAAGATGTTCATGGATAGTGCCCGAAAGGAGCGCTATAACCACCATAGCACTCACAAGGTGCCACATGGCGGAGGGAACATCGGTATCTATGCATTTTCTCACGATGCAAGGGTACCTTGAGAAGTTGGCAAAACTCTCTTCGCCAATGCCTGAGGACATTGCTGAAGATCTGATTCTTGGCTCTCTAGCCCCATCCTTTAAGGACTTTGTGATGCACTACCACGTGCGTGAAAAAGGGGTGAGTCTTGAGGAGCTGCACAACGCTCTCAAAACTGCTGAAGTTGACATGGGCAAGGGTAGGGACAAGCATGTCCTTGCCGTCCATGGGAGGAGCCAAAAGATTGGTAAAGGAAATGGCAAATCTACCAAAAGTGGTTCAATCAAGAGCAAGGGAGTAGGAGGTGCTCGTGTGAGTGCCTCGAGGGGGAAATCTCAGAAATCTCCAACTCCCAATACGGAATGCTTTCACTGCGGTGAAAAAGGACACATCCGGCCAAATTGCCCCAAGTACAAGGAAGACCTTGACAACGGAGTGATTGAACGTCGGCGCCCTAAAAAGGCCAAAGGTATATTTGTTATTGAAATAAATTTAGCCACCTCTGTCCAGGATTGGGTAATTGATACCGGATCTTGTGCTCACATAGTTTCTAATGTGCAACTACTCATGGATAGGAAGGAACTCGTAAGGAACGAGGTAGAATTGAAGGTCGGAAATGGTGCGAACGTGTCTGCGGTTGCACAAGGTTCTGTGGTGCTTCAATTATATAGTGGTTTAAATTTATGTCTAAAGAATGTTTATTATGTACCTTCGATTAGCAAGAATATTATTTCTGTATCATGTCTGGATATGGATAATTTTAATATAAATATTTCAAATTCTTATTTGTCTATATCGAAGAATGGTGTTTTCTATGCAAATGCGTTCATAAGGAATGGTCTCTATTTGCTTGAAATGGATAATAAACAAATCTTTAATATCAATAACAAAAGACTTAAGACCACTCACGAGAATGATACTCTCTTGTGGCACTATCGTCTTGGTCACATAAATGAAAAGCGCATCAAGAAATTGCAAGAAGCTAACCTTCTTGGTCTACTTGATTTTAAATCATTGGAGACGTGCCAACCATGTCAAATGGGAAAAATGACCAAAAAGCCTTTCAAGAAGAAAGGTCCAAGGGCGAATGGCTTGTTGGATTTGATACATTCCGATGTATGTGGTCCAATGAGTACTAGTGCACGAGATGGTTTCAGGTACTTCATTACGTTCACGGATGATTATAGTCGTTATGGCTATGTTTATCTAATGAGAAACAAAAGTGAATCTTTTGAGAAGTTTAAAGAATTCAAGAATGAAGTAGAGAACCAACTCGACAAGAAAATCAAGTCTCTACGAACGGATCGTGGAGGTGAGTACTTAAGTGCCGAATTTGACTCATACCTAAAGGAGTTTGGTATTGTACCTTAACTCACCCCTCCCGGTACACCTCAGTGGAATGGGGTATCCGAAAGGAGGAATAGGACATTGCTCGACATGGTTCGGTCAATGATGAGTCATGCGGAATTACCTCTTTACTTTTGGAGTTATGCACTACAAACTACGGCTTACACACTAAATAATGTTCCATCCAAATCCGTGGAGAAAACTCCTTATGAGCTATGGAGTGGTAAAACACCTAAGCTCAGTTTTCTCAAGATTTGGGGTTGTGAGGCTTACGTCAAGAAATTGATGTCGACCAAACTTCAACCAAAAGCGGATAAATGCTTCTTCATTAGTTATCCTCGTGAGACAAGAGGATACTACTTATGGCATATCACCTCCAATCGAGTGATTGTAGAGAGGGATGCCACTTTTCTGGAAAAGGAATTTCTAGAAAGAGTAAAAAGTAGTGGGAGTAGGGTTGTGCTTGAGGAAACTCAAGATACTCTACAAGATCATGACACGAATGATGACGTTCAAGATCATGAAGGCCCAACCGAGATTCCTTTGGTTAGTGGGAGCGTGAGTGAGAGACCATCACAAGAAGTTGTGAGAGAATCTCAATCATCCCCACCAAGTGTACGTTCAAGAGTTGAACATGAACCCACTCCTCAAGAAATTGTGGAAGAAGTTCGAGAGACACGAGAAGAACCAAAAGAACTAAGAAGGTCAACAAGGGAAAGGAAGAAACCCGACTTGTATCTGGGACTTCATGAAATCATGGTACTAGAAACCAATGATCCTTGACCTTCCAAGAAGCAATGGAAAGGGAACACTCCAAACTATGGCTTAAGGCCATGGAATCCGAAGTAGAATCCATGTATGATAATCAAGTGTGGAACTTGGTTGACCTTCCTCAAGGGAAAAAGGTCATTCAAAATAAATGGGTTTTCAAGAGGAAGATGGACATGGATGGGAACTTAACAACCTACAAAGCGAGGCTTGTAGCGAAGGGTTTCACTCAAGTTCAAGGAATTGACTATGATGAAACTTTTTCACTGGTTGCCATGTTCAAGTCTGTTCGGATAATGCTCGCTATTGCTGCATTTCATGATTATGAAATATGGCAAATGGATGTCAAAACGACGTTCCTTAATGGGAACTTGGAGGAGGATGTGTACATGGTACAACCTCAAGGTTTTGAAGATCCAAAGAATAGCGAAAAGGTATGCAAGCTTCAAAGATCCATTTATGGATTGAAGCAAGCATCAAGGAGTTGGAACAAACGCTTTGACGAGGAAGTGAAAAAGCTTCACTTCATTCAAAGTAAGGAAGAACCTTGTATATACAAGAAGGTTAGTGGGAGCCATGTAGTATTCCTAATCTTATATGTCGATGACATATTGCTCATGGGTAATCATATTCCTTTGCTTGAGCAAACGAGAAGTTCATTGAAATCTGCATTTTCGATGAAAGACATGGGTGAGGCTCAATACATCTTGGGAATCAAGATATACCGAGATAGATCCCGTAGACTCATTGGCCTGAGTCAACGTACATACATTGACAAGGTCTTGGAAAGGTTCAAGATGAACAACTCCAAAAAGGGCAGTGTGCCAATGAGTATGGGTGTGCAGCTCAAGAAGTCTCAACGTGCGCAATCACGTAAGGACTTAGAATACATGAAGGATGTCCCATATGCTTCGGCAATTGGGTTGATCATGTATGCGATGACTTGCACAAAACCCGATGTCTCGTATGCTCTAAGCGTGACAAGTCGTCACCAATCCAACGCAGGTCCTGAGCATTGGACTGCGGTCAAGAATGTCCTGAAGTACCTTAACCGGACTAAGGATAAGATTCTTGTTTATGGAGGACAAAGGGAATTGATTTCTGAGGGTTACTCGGATGCGAGTTTCATGAGTGATCCAGACGATAGAAGGTCGCAATCAGGATACGTCTTCCTTCTGAATGGTGGAGCTGTGAGTTGGCGTAGTTGGAAGCAAAGCACTACGGCCGACTCAACCACTGCTTCCGAAGTAATGGCTGTCGCTGAAGCGAGCAAGGAAGGAGTGTGGATTAAGAAGTTCCTTGAAGAGCTTGGAGTAGTTCCCTCGAGCGAGGGACCAATAGAGCTATTTTGCGACAATAGTGCATCTATCTCGCAAATCAAGGATCCCAAATCACACCACAAAGTGAAGTACATGGATCGTAAGTACTTCGTGACGCGTGACCTCATCGACGAAGGCAAAATAAATCTGTTATGGGTGGACACCAACAACAACACAGCTGATCCATTCACAAAACCCTTATCCCAAGCCAAGGGCGAAATGCATTTCGAGTCCATGGGATTGAGGAACCATGTAGATTGGCTTGATGATTGATATGTAATGGGGTTTACCCTAGTTATTATTGTTTTATGCATTGAGTATGTATGAGAAAAAAAACTTTAATAACAAGTGGGAGATTGAAGGGAATGTGTTCTGAAAGTTTTACTTTTAAATGTCAATTATTATGAATTGAATGAGAAATCATTTTGTTCCTTGTTTATGTTATTCGTCTTTTGGAAGTGTTGAGGAAGAGGGTATTGGTCCTTAACCGTAGAGCTCTAAAAGATATTGGTTTACATAAAACAAAAGAGATTCGCAATCATGGTAATTAACATGGGACATTAATTACCGAGTTAAGATTGTCGTGTTTGGTCATAGATCATTGTAGCTCTACAAGTGAGTGACAACACGAGTATGCAAACGAGGAAAATATTACTTTTGTATACTGAATAGACCTAATAAGTAAAATATTATAGAAATGTGTTTCTGTGTCATTAATATTTTACTGTCTTTGGTCCTTTGATATGAGACTTATATCTGATCACTTAAGGAATACTTAATTAGATCAGTGTCTTGAACTATCGATAAGTGTAGTGTAAAGGCATTGGTTGGTTAAGTACAACTTTTGTTGGAGAAGATAGTTAGTCAAAAGACTATCATTGCCCTCTTAATTGAGTGATGATATTAGTGGGCCCCTTGATAAAGCAAAGTTATAATGTGCACAATGTGATTTGAGTTAAGTCACATATTTATAACTAGCTTAAAAAGATCAAGAAATGAATACTAATACAAAGATGACACAATACTACTTTCTGTGTATTCTTAATATCATGAGGCAAGGGACGGACACAAGTGGTGCACTCCATCACTAATTGGATCAGGTTTTGGTTCGAGTGGAATTAAGACATCTAACTAATTGGGAGTTATAATGTGTAGCTAGATACCGCTTATAGCTTGTGATATTAAGCTCTTAATATCACTGCCAACTTAGTTTAAATCCTCCCATAGGTCACACCACAAAACTGGGAAACGAGTAATGGTGATTTTGAGTTCATAGGATGTGTCGGGTTTCATGTAGAAAATATGACACATGGGGTGAACAAGCAAAATCAAAATTATGTTGTGATTAATAACATAATTAGAATCTAAATTAAATTCATATGTGATGTAAATATTATGAGGTGTAATGATTGATCATTACATAGGATAATATGCTACATAAGTTGTGAATTTACTACTAATCCCGAAATGTCAAATTTTGTAGAGGTTAAAACCGAAATTTGACAAGTCAGCGGAACAGTGCTCCAACGGTCGACCGGTTAGCAGTAAACGGTCGACCGATAGGGCACGGTCGACCGGACATGTCTCGACCGATAACAGGGAATTTTCATCTTTTCGAACGGTCGACCGAATGTGATCGGTCGGTCGACCGAACATAGCGATGGAATAATTCCTGTTACGAACGGTCGACCGAGTTGTTGAACGGTCGACCGAAACCAGGTTCGAGCGGTCGACCGAACCTACAAACGGTCGACCGGTCCAGACGGTTAATGCAGAATTAATTTAAGAATTAATTAGATCATGCATGGAATTAGTCCATAATTGATTTAATTCGTGGCTAATATTATTTATTATTAAATAATGGATGGTTAGATGGAATTTTGCATGAAATCATGGGCAAGAGTTTGCACATGAATAGGTATGTTGGAGAGAACTTATAAATACAAGTTATCTCATTACCTCCTTAGTTGAATTGATTCAATGTTTTTCATGCAAAATCTCTCTCCTTAATTCTCTCGCCTTGAAGAGAGAAGCGGAGGGAACAGAAGGAGAGGAGCGGAGGGAAGATGAGAAGGAGGGGGAACACCTCCTCTCTCTATCTCCTCCTTCCCTTCATTGCTCCTCTTCTCGTTCTCTCTCTCTCTCCCTTCTCCTCTCCCCTTCTCCCTCTTCTCCTCTCTCCTATCATCTTCTCTTCCCTCATCTTTGTTTTATCACTCACCCCGTTTTCTCTCCTCCTCTCCTCTTCTCTTTCTCCTTATCGCTCTTCTTCTCTCTCGTTTCGTCTCTCCTCCTCTATCTCTCTCTCGCTCCTCTCTCCCATTCTCTATCTCTACCCTCCCTTCTCTATCTCGTTCCCTTCCCTAGTCCCTCTTGTCCACCTTTCCTTCTCTATCCTCTTCTCATTCTCTTGCTCTCTCGTTCAATCTCTCCTCCTCTCTCCTCTCTCATTCTTCTTCTTCTTCTCTCTCCCCCTTCTTCTCCCACTCTTCCTCTCCTCCGCTCTCTCTACTTCTCCTCTTATCCTCCATCTCCTCCCGTCCCCTCCCTCTTCTCCTTCTCCCTCTCTCTCCTTCTCCTCTTATCCACTTTCTCTTCTCCTTCTCACTCGTTCCCTCTCCTCTTATCCTCTCTCCTCTCTTCTTCTACTCTTTCCCTCTCCTTCTCTCGCTTGCTTCTCCTTTTCCCCTCTCCTCTCTCCCTTCTCTCTGTACTCTCCCTTCTCTATCTCCTCTCTCCTTCTCTATCTCTCTACCCTTCTCTATCTCCTCTTCTCTCGTTTCCTCTCTCTTTCCCTATTCTCCGTCTCTCTTCCCTCTTTTCCTCTCTCTCTCCTCTTCCCTCTTCTCCTTCTATATCTCCCTCTTACCCTCTCCTTCTCTCGTTATCCTTACATGGAGAGAAGGAAGGAAGAGAGGAGCGAGAGGGGGAGAAGGAGAAGAAGAGAGAGGACAACGAGAAGGGAAGGAGAGGAGCGGAGGGAAGATGAGAAGGATGGGGAACACCTTCTCTCTCTATCTCCTCCTTCCCTTCATTGCTCCTCTTCTCGTTCTCTCTCTCCCTTCTCCTCTCCCCTTCTCCCTCTTCTCCTCTCTCCTATCCTCTTCTCTTCCCTCATCTTTGTTTTAAATCTCACCTCCTTTTCTTTCCTCCTCTCCCCTTCTCCCTCTTCTCCTCTCTCCTATCCTCTTCTCTTCCTCATCTTTGTTTTATATCTCACCTCCTTTTCTTTCCTCCTCTCCCCTTCTCTTTCTCCTTATCGCTCTCCTCCTCTCTCGTTTCGTCTCTCCTCCTCTATCTCTTTCTCGCTCCTTCTCTCTCCCATTCTCTATCTCTACCCTCCCTTCGCTATCTCGTTCGCTTCCCTAGTCCCTCTTCTCCACCTTTCCTTCTCTATCCTCTAATCATTCTCTCGCTCACTCGTTCAATCTCTCCTCCTCTCTCCTTCTTCTTCTTCTTCTTCTTCTCTCTCCCCCTCTTCTCCCTCTCTTCCTCTCCTCCGCTCTCTCTACTTCTCCTCTTATCCTCCGTCTCCTCCCGTCCCCTCCCTCTTCTCCTTCTCCCTCTCTCTCCACTCTAGACTTTCCATTTGGCGCATAAGGGTAGCTAATTTTGCTTCAGCCGCTACGTTGGCATCTACAGCTAAGACACCTGGTTTGGGGTGACTTGCTATTCTAGATCCAATACTCGGGTTAAGCGGTGCTCTAGCATTGTCCCATTGCATACTGTTTTCAGCTAAATCCTCAAGAAAAGTCCAGGCATCATTTTCATTTTTTGACATGAAGTTCCCTTGGCTTACAGATTCTACCATAACCCTAGATGTGGGTGTCAATCCCTCATAAATAATTTGGCACAGTTGCCATCTTGGAATTCCGTGATGAGGGCATTGGGTCTGCACATTTTTAAATCTTTCTAGATAGGAATAGAACGGCTCGCTCTCAGATTGAACGAAGGCAACAATTTCATTCCTAATCCTCATAGTCTTATGGTTGGGGAGATATATTTTTTTAGGAATACTTGAACAAATTCAGCCCAACTTTTAATGGATTTTTCGGCTAGACTATATAGCCATTTCTTAGCGTCGTCCTTCAGTGCTAGAGGCACGAATTTCAGACGCACTGCCTCCTCAGAGATATGCTGGTATTGCACAAGAGAGCAGATTTCCTCAAATTCTCTAAGGAAGAGATATGGGTCTTCCCTAGAGGTGAACTTAGGCAACATACTCATGTATTGTGCGTTAAGTTCGAAGTCGCGACCCTGTATGGTGGGCATAACGATGCACGATGGCTGAGCAGCAATTGCTGGGTAGCATCGATCCCTCAGAGTTATGGGCGGGTTCACAATATTCTCACCCATTGGATCCGGGTGAGGTGGTGCAACAGGTGGATTGGGGCTAAGCTCGAGACTGGAATTTAGATGAACTCGTGAGAGTCGATTACTCAAGTCCCGAATCCAAATCTGAGTGCACCGGTTTGAATCAATTTTTGAATTCAAATTTGAAATTTAAATTCCAAATTCAAATTCAAGAATCAATTTTTTTTAATTTTTTCCCTTCAAAATATGGAAACAAACAATAGAAGGTGGAAAGATGAGAAAGGAATCCTAATCTAGAGAATTGAGGTGAGAAGAGAAAGAAGACTCAGATGAGAAGGGAAACCTAACTCTAACAGATAGATGAGAGGGTCGGTCAGAAATTTCCTAAGCACGCACGGTTTAAACAATCCTAGACCTAATGTCGCTTAAATCTACACGACTCGTAACTGGTTGAGTCGAGTTGATTTTCTTGATTCACCTCCCTCACTAATCAAACCAAATTGGTCAGGCCGTGTATAGCTAGTGGGGGCGCTTCCGACAGAGTCGGTGCCAATTAGACAACCACTTCGCTTGGAAGACTTTCGTCAACACAAAAACACTTTCTAGACACCAAATTAAATTCGCCGCACAATATGCTCTGATTGGATCCGGATTTTTGCTGTGTGTTTATGGTATGATTTAATCCTCCTTTGCGCGTCTGGATTGATTCCTTCCTTTCTTTTGAGCTCCGACTTTATTTCTTTATATATTTGGAGATCCACATTGATTTTTCTTTAGACTTGCTCCATAATAATAAAAGCTACTCGTAATTTGCAAGTAGGTCCTTGGCGTTTTGTAATTAAGTCCCTGGCTACTTTTGTGCTTAAGTCCTTGGCCTTTTTGTAATTAGGTCTTTGAATGCTTTTACGCTTGGATGGACTTCCATTTGAATCCCGATAATCTTGAACTTGGTCTTTATGACAGGAATGAGTCTCTTGCACGCATTTATGCTCGGGATATGGATAATTTGCATTCTGGTCCCTGTACTCTGTAAATAAGACTAAACACATACCTTAGTAGCATTTATTGATATAAAATTAATCTAAATGAAAGACATATTATGCAATGTATGCAATGCATAAGTTCCCTTCCCTAGTCCCTCTTCTCCACCTTTCCTTCTCTATCCTCTTCTCATTCCCTCGCTCTCTCGTTCAATCTCTCCTCCTCTCTCCTTCTTCTTCTTCTTTTTCTTCTCTCTCCCCCCTCTTCTCCCTCTCTTCCTCTCCTCCCGCTCTCTCTACTTCTCCTCTCACTCCTCTTATCCTCCGTCTCCTCCCTTTTCTCCTTCTCCCTCTCTCTCCTTCTCCTCTTATCCCTCCGTCTCCTCTCATTCCCTATCTAGTGTCCTTTATTCTCTCACCGTCCCTTCTTTATCTTGTCATCTCCCTCTCGTTCACCTCCCTCTCTCTTTCTCCCTCTTCTCATTTCTCTCTCCTCTTATCTTTCCTCTCCTTTTCCCCATCTCTATCTCCCTCTTATCCGTCTCCTTCTTATACCTCTCCCCCACTGACTCCTTCTACTCCTCTTGCTCCTCTCCCTTCTTCTCCCTCCTCTCTCTTCCCTTCTATCCCTCCTCTCTCTCCTCTTCCTTATTCTCTCCTCTCTCCCTATCCATATCCCGCTTCTCTATTCTCTGTCTCTATCCTTCTCTCTGTCTCTCCCTTCTCCTTGTCTTCCCTACCTCCCTCGCCTCTCCTTCTCTCCTCTTCTCCATCTTCCCATCTTCCCTCCTCTCTAATTGTCATTATCCTTCCCCCTTCTAATTTTCTCTCCCCTTCTCTATCTTTGTCTCTCTTCTCTCCCTCCCCCTTTTATTCCTCTCTCTTTATCACTCTCTACTCTCTCATTCTTCTTCTTTTTCTTTTTCTTCTCTCCCCCTCTTCTCCCACTCTTCCACTCCTCCGCTCTCTCTACTTCTCCTCTCTCTCCTCTTATCCTCCGTCTCCTCCCGTCCCCTCCCTCTCCTCCTTCTCCCTCTCCTCCTTCTCCCTCTCTCTCCTTCTCCTCTTATCCCTCCGTCTCCTCTCATTCCCTCTCTAGTGTCCTTTTTTTCTCTCACCGTCCCTTCTTTATCTTCTCATCTCCCTCTCGTTCACCTCCCTCTCTCCTTCGCCCTATTCTCATCTCTCTATCCTCTTATCTTTCCTCTCCTCTTTCCCCATCTCTATCTCCCTCTTATCCGTCTCCTACTTATACCTCTCCCCCACTCACTCCTTCTACTCCTCTCGCTCTCTCTCCCTTCTTCTCTGTCCACTCTCTTCCCTTCTATCCCTCCTCTCTCTCCTCTTCCTTATTCTCTCCCCTCTCCCTATCCATATCTCGCTTCTCTCTGCTCTGTCTCTATCGTTCTCTTTGTCTCTCCCTTCTCCTTGTCTTCTCTACCTCCCTCGCCTCAGCTTCTCTACTCTTCTCCCACTTCCCATCTTCCCTCCTCTCTCCTGTCTCATTGTCATTATCCTTCCCCATTCTAATTTCTCTCTCCTTCTCTGTCTTTCTCTCTCTTCTCTCCCTCCCTCTTTTATCCCTCTCTCTTTATCACTCTCTACTCTCTCCTTCTTATTCTCTCCTTTCCCTCGCTTCTCCTTTTCTCCCTCTCAATCTCTCTCCTCTCCCTTCTCTCTCCGTCTCTTCCTTCTATCTGTATCAATCACACTACCTCTCTACCCCTCTCTCTTCTCTCCTTTACCTCTCTCCTTTTCTCCCACTCTTCCCTTTTCTCCTCTCTTCTCCCTCTCCTCATCTCTACCTCCCTCGTATTCCCTCTCCTTCTCCTCTCCCTTCCTTCTTATCCCTCTCTCCTTATCCTTCTTTCTTCTTCTTCTCTCTCTCCCTCTTCCTATCCTTCTCTATCCTCCTCTTTCCCTTCTCCTCCTCTCTCTCGGTCTCTTCCCCTCTCTCCTTCTATCCCACTCCTTCTCCCCTTATCTCTTCTCCCTCTCCCCTCTACTTCCCATCTCTCCCTTCTCTCTCTTCCTCTTCTCTCCTCCTTCCCTCTCTTCTCTACCTCTCTCGTTCCCTCTCTCCTGCCTCTTCCCTCTTCTCCTTCATTCCCTATCTCCCTCTTCTCCTCTTCTCCACTCCCTCCTTCTCTCGCTCTCTCTCTTCCTTCTTCTTTGTCCTCTCTCCTTGTCCCTCTACTTCTCCCGCTTCTCCTTTTCTCTCCCTTTCCCTTCTTTATCCTCTCTTCCTTCTCCTCCTCTCTCTTCTACTCTATTCTCCTCCACTCTCCCTCTTCCTAATCTCTATACTCTTCTTATCCTCTTTTCTCCACTCTCATCTATGCCTTCTCTACTATCTCTCATTCTCGCTCTCCGTCTCTCTTCTCTCTCCTTCCCCTCTCTCTTTTCTTCTCGCTCTCCTCTCTTCTCTACCTCTCCCCTCCTCGTCCCTCTTCTCCTTCTCTTCGTCTCCTTCTTTTCTCTGCCCTCTCCATCTTGCCCCTCTCTCTTTCCCTCTCTCTCCTCGTCTCGCATTCTCTCTCGTTCTCCTTCTTATCCACTTTCTCTTCTCCTTCTCATTCGTTCCCTCTCCTTCTCTCTTCTTCTACTCTCTCCCTCTCCTTCTCTCGCTCGTTTCTCCTTTTCCCCTCCTCTCTCCCTTCTCTCTCTACTCTCCCTTCTCTATCTCCTCTCTCCTTCTCTATCTCTCTACCCTTCTCTATCTCCTCTTCTCTCGTTTCCTCTCTCCTTCCCTATTCTCCTTCTCTCTTCCCTCTTTTCCTCTCTCTCTCCTCTTCCCTCTTCTCCTTCGATATCTCCCTCTTACTCTCTCCTTCTCACGTTATCCTTACATGGAGAGAAGGAAGGAAGAGAGGAGCGAGACGGGGAGAAGGGGAAGAAGAGAGAGGATAACGAGAAGGGAAGGAGAGGAGCGGAGGGAAGATGAGAAGGGGGGGGAACACCTTCTCTCTCTATCTCCTCCTTCCCTTCATTGCTCCTCTTCTAGTTCTGTCTCTCCCTTCTCCTCTCCCCTTCTCCCTCTTCTGCTCTCTCCTATCCTCTTCTCTTCCCTCATCTTTGTTTTATCACTCACCCCCGTTTCTTTCTCCTTATCGCTCTCCTCCTCTCTCGTTTCGTGTCTCCTCCTCTATCACTCTCTCGCTCCTTCTCTCTCCAATTCTCTATTTCTACCCTCCCTTCTCTATCTCGTTCCCTTCCCTAGTCCCTCTTCTCCACCTTTCCTTCTCTATCCTCTTCTCATTCTCTCGCTCTCTCGTTCAATCTCTCCTCCTCTCTCCTTCTTCTTCTTCTTCTTCTTCTTCTTCTTCTTCTTCTCTCCCCCCCTTTTCTCCCTCTCTTTCTCTCCTCCGCTCTCGCTACTTCTCCTCTCTCTCCTCTTATCCTCGGTCTCCTCCCGTCCCCTCCCTCTTCTCCTTCTCCCTCTCTCCTCTTATCCCTCCGTCTCCTCTCATTCCCTCTCTAGTGTCCTTTTTTCTCTCACCGTCCCTTCTTTATCTTGTCATCTCCCTCTCGTTCACCTCCCTCTCTCCTCTTATCTTTCCTCTCCTCTTTCCCCATCTCTATCTCCCTCTTATCCGTCTCCTTCTTATACCTCTCCCCCACTCACTCCTTCTACTCCTCTCGCTCTCTCTCCCTTCTTCTCCCTCCTCTCTCTTCCCTTCTATCCATCCTCTCTCTCCTCTTCCTTATTCTCTCCTCTCTCCCTATCCATATCCCACTTCTCTCTTCTCAGTCTTTGTCCTTCTCTCTGTCTCTCCCTTCTCCTTGTCTTCTCTACCTCCCTATCCTCTCCTTCTCTCCTCTTCTCCCTCTTCCCATCTTCCCTCCTCTCTCATCTCTCATTGTCATTATCCTTCCCCCTTCTAATTTTCTCTCTCCTTCTCTGTCTTTCTCTCTCTTCTCCCTCCCCCTTTTATCCCTCTCTCTTTATCTCTCTCTACTCTCTCCTTCTTCTCTCCTTTCTCTCACTTCTCCTTTTCTTCCTCTCAATCTCTCTCGTCTCCCTTCTCTCTCTCCGTCTCTTCCTTCTATTTGTATCTATCACACTACCTCTCTACCCCCTCTCTCTTCTCTCCTTTACCTCTCTCCTTCTCTCCCACTCTTCTCTCTTCTCCTTCTCTCTTCTGCCTCTCCTCATCTCTACCTCCCTCGTATTCCTTCTCCTCTCCCTTCCTTCTTATCCCCCTCTCCTTATCCTTCTTTCTTCTTCTTCTCTCTCCCCCTCCTTCTATCCTTCTCTATCCTTCTCTTTCCCTTCTCCTCCTTTCTCTCGGTCTCTCCCCCTCTCTCCTTCTGTCCCACTCCTTCTCCCTTTATCTCTCCCCCTCTCTTCCTTCTCTCTCTTCCTCTTCTCTCCTCCTTCCCTCTCTTCTCTAACTCTCTCGTTCCCTCTCTCCCGCCTCTTCCCTCTTCTCCTTCATTCCCGATCTCCCTCTTCTCCTCTTCTCCACTCCCTCCTTCTCTCTCTTCCTTCTTCTTTGTCCTCTCTCCTTGTCCCTCTACTTCTCTCGCTTCTCCTTTTCTCTCCCTTTACCTTCTTTATCCTCTCTTCCTTCTCCTCCTCTCTCCTCTACTCTATTCTCCTCCACTCTCCCTCTTCCTTCTCTCTATACTCTTCTTATCCTCTTTTCTCCACTCTCATCTCTGCCTTCTCTACTATCTCTCATTCTCGCTCTCCGTCTCTCTTCTCTCTCCTTCCCCTCTCTCTTTTCTTCTCGCTCTCCTCTATTCTCTACCTCTCCCCTCCTCGTCCCTCTTCTCCTTCTCTTCGTCTCCTTCTTTTCTCTGCCCTCTCCCTCTTGCCCCTCTCTCTCTCCTCGTCTCGCATTCTCTCTCGTTCTCCTTCTTATCCACTTTCTCGTTCTCCTTCTTATCCACTTTCTCTTCTCCTTCTTATCCACTTTCTCTTCTCCTTCTTATCCACTTTCTCTTCTCCTTCTCATTCGTTCCCTCTCCTTCTCTCTTCTTCTACTCTCTCCCACTCTTTCTCTCGCTCGCTTCTCCTTTTCCCCTCCTCTCTCCCTTCTCTCTCTACTCTCCCTTCTCTATCTCCTCTCTCCTTCTCTATCTCCCTACCCTTCTCTATCTCCTCTTCTCTCGTTTCCTCTCTCCTTCCCTATTCTCCTTCTCTCTTCCCTCTTTTCCTCTCTCTCTCTCCTCTTCCCTCTTCTCCTTCTATATCTCCCTCTTACCCTCTCCTTCTCTCGTTATCCTTACATGGAGAGAAGGAAGGAAGAGAGGAGCGAGATGGGGAGGAAGAGAAGAAGAGAGAGGATAACGAGAAGGGTAGGAGAGGAGCGGAGGAAGAGGAGAAGTAGGGCGAACACCTTCTCTCTCTATCTCCTCCTTCCCTTCATTGCTCCTCTTCTCGTTCTCTCTCTCCCTTCTGCTATCCCCTTCTCCCTCTTCTCCTCTCTCCTATCCTCTTCTCTTCCCTCATCTTTGTTTTATCACTCACCCCCTTTTCTTTCTCCTTATCGCTCTCCTTCTCTCTCGTTTCGTCTCTCCTCCTCTCTCTCTCTCGCTCCTTCTCTCTCCCATTCTCTATCTCTACCCTCCCTTCTCTATCTTGTTCCCTTCCCTAGTCCCTCTTCTCCACCTTTCCTTCTCTATCCTCTTCCCATTCTCTCGCTCTCTCGTTCAATCTCACCTCTTCTCTCCTTCTTCTTCTTCTTCTTTTTCTTCTCTCTCCCCCCCTCTTCTCCCTCTCTTCCTCTCCTCCGCTCTCTCTACTTCTCCTCTCTCTCCTCTTATCCTCCGTCTCCTCCCGTCCCCTTATTTGATTAATCTAGGATTAATAAGATATTTGCCCAAAGCAATGACACATGACGCGTCCCCATTGGACTACACATTTAGGGTTTAGGGTGGGGCCATCTATATAAGGAGGGGAGCCTCCCATTGGATGGATGTTCGTGTGTGCAAACCCTAGCCGCCACCTCTCCCTCTCTCTCTCATTCGTCCCTCCACCTCCTCCAAGTCAATCCGTGGACTCTTGGGTTGTGGACTCGTGCTTCTTCTCCAAGAGAGTAGAAGACCGGCCGGTGCTCCAGAGGATTCCATGAGGTGATCGCCGATCCATTCCGCTGCCACAGGTTCTCTCCAAGAAGGTACTCCTGAACCTTTAGATCGTTATAAACTAACATTGGTACCAGAGCCATCTTGGTCACCTCCGAATTTTTTGAGCACTTTCTTATTTCATATATGTTGAAATAATTTCGGTTGTTTTTTAGACAAATCGCATACATGTGTAGTTTTTTCTCTTCATCTCGCGCCTTGGGTTTGATGGCATTTTTCCTCACCCTTGCGCATGTTTTCTTGATTCATTTCATTACATGCGAATTGCATTACAAGTTTCATCATTATTTCATTCTTGCGCATAGCTTAGATTTCATTTTATGCATATACCTTGGGTTACATGTTAATCTATGTTTTTTGCGCATATTTCTTTCATCCTTGAAGCTTGCGGCTAGAGTTTGTTTGTTCTTGATAATATGTGCATATATGTTGTTTGAAATATGATGATAATTTTACAAGAGTTAATTATTGCATGTATCATATAATGTGATCATACATTTCGGATGGTATGATTTGATTGTGCATTTTTCTTTCTAAACTCTTGTACATACATCTAAGGTTAGATGCTTGTTGCCTTATTCTTGTATATGTAATTTTTAATCACATGTGCATGCATCTAGGATTAGATGTTGATTGCAAAATCATGCACATACATGAATATTGAGTTACCATATTGTATAATTCGGATTTTTTTTTTGAAATGATAGCCTGCATTTCATTTGAAATATTTCCTTTATGATTGAATGCACATATATGTTAATCTCATTAAGGATTTTCGAATTTTTGAAATGATAGCATTCATTTCATTTGAAATATTTCCTTTATGATTAAATGCACATATATGTTGATCTCATTTAGGATTTTCGGATTTTTTGGAATGAGAGCATTCATTTCATTTGAAATATTTCCTTTATGATTAAATGCACATATATGTTGATCTCAATATGGATTTTCGGATTTTTTGGGAATGATAGCATGCATTTCATTTGAAATATTTCCTTTTCATCATATGTGCATATATGTGTTACCCTCCACCAAAGAATTTCGAATTTTTCTTTCCAATACAAGTAGCATAGTTATTGTTGATTGCATGCTTATATTGATTAAGGAAAGATTGGGTAATTCTGAAATTTTTTGAGGGGATATTATGGGCTAGAGTTTTATTGCCTTAAAAGTATTTTTGAATTCATTCCTTTGATGCACAAATATGTGTTGCTCTCCACCATAGAATTTCGGATTTTTTCTTTCCTAATCAAAGTAGGATAAATTTTTTTGTGCTATCATGATTATATTGATGAGGGAAAGAAGAAAAAAAATTCTGTTTTGAGAATGATTATTGTGGAGATTGGTTGTTATTACCTAACACGTTTTTTACCAATATTCGTGCACCATAAATGCATTGTTTCCTTATGCTTAACTTCCTTCTTGATTGAAAGAGTTGCACACTTTATGGTATTTTTTTTCATACGTCGGATTGTGCTAACGTATGAAAAGATTGCGCTTATATGGAACGAATGGTTGCTGATTTTATTTACTGTCTTATTGAGAGTTGAGCGTAATTTCATTCATTCATTTCCATTTGCAATAGATATCGCAATGGGTTGTAATATTTATGGATTGTAATAATTATGGACTGTGGACTGTTTATTGCCCTAGGGAGATGAGGGGCTCCTTTATTTTTATTATTGCGATATTATTGCTATAAGGCTTATGCAGGTTCCCATCTACAGTGCTAAATCCCTATGGGGGATCCTTAACTCGATATGGAAGTAATGTAGCAATTAATTTCTGTGTGATCTTGATTGAAATGTTCTGAAGGGAACGTTTTTTTGGAGCTTGCATGCCTAGTGGGAGTTGGAAGGTAGAAGTGTTTTGTGTAAACCACCTTGCAACCGGCGTATAATTATTTATTTGTTGCTGATTTGCCATGATTTATACGTTTTTTAGGGTTATTAAATCATGATGGAGCGCAATATATGAATTGGTAAAATGGCTTTATTAACTATTGCGAACGCTTTATGTTTTCCTTTGGTCTGAATGCTATAGTTATTAAGTTAGTTTATTTTTTATGACTATTACGACTCGTTGTATTTTATGCTAGAACTCATGTATCGCTATGTAGTTTTTTGTCCTAGATTTTTATGACTGCTTCCAAAAGCATTGTCGCTGATCTGACTTGAGGAGATAAACTCAATGAAAAAATTACGATCTGTGACATCGTAAAATTGAGTATCTCTTAGAGGATCAGGACATGTAAGAAAATATAACCCAAACTATGTCTCCCCCCGAGAAGGGGAACACTACGCAGCATCGCATAAATATGGATGTCTATAATGCATGGAAAAAGAAAGACTGTATTGCTCGCATTACAATTCTGAGTTCGATGCGAGATGATATGTTACTGTGGTTCGAAAAATTGCGAACTGCAAAGGGCTTGTGGGAAGCTGTGAAGTTTCAGTACGGAGTGGCCTCCGTCACAAGGGCCCGCCAGCTTGGGCTCATGTTTGATGGGTCTAAAATGCGCCTAGGTGACACGATGAGGCAACATATTACCGCAATGTCAAACATGATAAGCTAGCTGAGCGCTGCCGGTCGTGCTAAGACTGATGAGGAGCTAGTGTCTGCTCTCATCAGATCATTGTCTTCGAAGAGTTGGGAGCATATGAAGGTCCATCTGACTCATGCTGATGACATCAGGACTTTTGACCAGGCCGCAAAACACCTAGAGCTGGAGAAGGACCGCATGCTTGCGGAAGCCTCTCTAACTGAAGTGTTTGCTGCTAAAGCTGGCACTCCTCGGAGGAGTGCAGGTTTTAAGCGCAAAAAAGATAGAGCTCAGGGTTTTAAAGGCAAGAAGGGTGCAAATAAAAACAAAACAGAAAACAAAGCTGGAAAGAAACGACCTCGAGGATCCAGAGGTGGTAAAGATAAGTCTAATGTGACTTGTTTTGACTGCCGAAAGACTGGACATTTTGCTCGTGAGTGCACTGAGGAAAAGGTAATTTCTGTGTGTAATCCCTTAAATTGTAACGTGACTAGTATTGAAGTTCTTGGAGTTGGCACATGCAAAGTGGCTTTGCGAAGTGGCCGGATCCTATTACTTCACGACGTGTTTGTATGCACCAGCTATACGGCGAAATATTATTTCTGTTGTTGTTTTGATGAGATATGGTTTTAAAATTGTTTTTTGAGAACAATGATATGGGTTTATACCTTGCTAACATTTATTATGGACGTGCCTTTCTTTCAGACGGTTTTATTGTGTTGGACGCAATTTATGATTTCAATCGTAATACTAGTGCCTTTATGAGCCAAAGTTCCATGAATAAAGATTCAGTTATGTGGCATGCTAGACTAGGTCACATTGGTGTTGACCGGATAAACAGGTTGGCAAAGGAGGGGGTATTAGGAGAATGCTCCAAATTTGAATTGCCAACCTGTGAATCTTGTCTAGCTGGAAAGGCAACTACAAAACTGTTCGGAAATGCCATTAGGGCTACTTCTCCTTTAGAACTAATTCACTCGGATATTTGTGGACCTTTGAATGTGCGTACTAGACATGGACAAAGTTACTTCATCACATTTATTGATGACTACACTAGATATGGTCATATTTATCTTATTTCTCACAAGTCAGAAGCTCTAGAATGCTTTAAGAGATTCATGAGCTTGGTAGAGAATCAATTGGATAATAAGATAAAAACTCTCAGAACGGACAGAAGTGAGGAGTATCTCTCCATAATGTTTAAAGAGTTATGTTATGAAAAGGGGATATCTAGACAACTCACTATGCCTTCTACTCCTCAGCAAAATGGTGTTGCCGAGAGAAGGAATAGAACGTTGCTAGACATGGTTAGATCCATGATGGCGCATGCGAGCTTGCCAATTTCGTTTTGGGGATATGCTCTAATGACTGTTGCCTATATCCTCAATAGAGTTCCAACAAATTCGGTTCCCTCAACTCCATATGAGTTATGGACGGGACGGAAGCCTGATTTTAGCCTGCTGCGTCCTTGGGGATGCGCAGCATACATTCATTCTACTAGTCACCGATATGGAAAACTAGGACCTAGAGGAAAAATGTATCTTTGTAAAATACAGTAATCTCTCCAAAGGTTATGTTTTTATCGGGGTAGACGAGAATGAAAGAAGGACGGAACTCGAGTCTAGGGATGCCACATTCTTGGAAAATGATTTTCCAACTCTTGCTGGAGCTATCAAAGAGTCAGTGGACTTCTTTGAACAACAAGATGAGGACATTGCCACTCCACGGGATGAGGATCTGGAAGTTGAACATGAGGTTCCACCAGTGAATCCTAGTGGGAGCAGCAATGCTGAGGATCCGATCGCTCTCACGGATGATGAGCTCATTCCTCGTAGGCGATTTCGCTTAGAGGAAGAGGCCCTCATGATAGCTCAAGAAGAAATTGATTATAAATCATCCGGGATGAGAGTAATCGATGAGCAAGAACCGGAGACCTTGAAAGAGGCTTTGGAAGGTCCAAATGCTAAAGAGTGGTTAGAAGCTATAAAGGAAGAGTTGGAGTCGATGAAAGTTAATCGAGTCTGGGACATGGTCGACTTACCGCCGAACCGAAAGGCAATTGGGGCCAAGTGGATCCTCAAGATTAAGAGGAAGGCGGATGGATCTATTGATAGATTCAAGGCTAGACTGGTAGCTAAAGGCTACACCCAAAGAGAAGGCGTGGATTTTGAGGAAACATTTTCACCCATGGTTAGGTTTGCCTCCATCCGCCTTCTACTAGCTATTGTAGCTCAAATGGACTTAGAGCTTTACCAAATGGATGTAAAGACTGTTTTTCTCAATGGAGAACTTGAGGAGGAGATCTATATGGATCAATCTTAAGGTTTTGAAGTCAAAGGACAAGAGCGCAAAGTGTGCAAGCTCAATAAGTCCTTGTATGGCTTAAAACAAGCGTCTAGATAGTGGAACATTCGCTTCCATCAAGCTATATCAGAGAATGCGTTCTCTATGCTTGAGGAAGATCACTGTGTGTACGTTAAGAGATCCAATGGTAAATTTGTCATTCTGACCTTGTATGTTGATGACATACTCATGGCTGACAATAGCAAAGGGTTGCTGAAATCCACTAAAGAGTGGTTGTCCTCCACGTTTGATATGAAGGACATGGGTGAAGCTAGCTACGTCCTTGGTGTCAAGATAGTTAGAAATAGGTCCAAGAGACTTCTGGGATTGTCTGAAGAGACTTATATTAACAACATCTTGAAGAAATACCATATGGACAAATGCAAACCAATCGACACTCCTGTTGAGAAGGGTTTGCACTTGAGCCTTGATAAGCATCCTGAGACTCCTGAAGAGAAGGCCAAAATGACAAGGTTCCATACTCCAATGTGGTGGGAAGCCTCATGTACTCTATGATGTGTACTAGGCCAGACATTTGTTATGTTGTGGGCATGGTGAGTCGATAGAAGTCCAACCCAAGCATGGAGCACTTTGTGGAGGACATTATAGCGAGAAAGTAAGTTGTGTTAAGACATGTGTCTACTAGTCTTATTGTAGCTTACACTCTTACCAAGGCTATAGCTAAGGACTCGTTTGTGTCCCATGTGAAGTCCTTATGCTTACGCAGACTTTGATGCATTGACATGTCTAACTTCCTTTTATGAGTGATTGTGTTTTCCTTTCGACTATATCTATTTGGTTGATGTAGTTGTTCTAGCATAAAATATTATTCTGTCAATTGGCTGAAGATTGCTCACTCACACGAGCATTCGCCTCTGGCGCTTTTGATAGGGAGCAGAGATGAGACTGATCATGAGGAGATCTTGTATGATAGATCCAGAGCAGTTCATGATAGGACAGTCGCCTTGATTAGGAATCAAGATGAGATCCTCTATGTTGGTGAGGATTGACATGAATGTTCCCACGATTAATGTGACATATAGAACCCAAGTGCGAGCATCACATGTGGCACCAGGTGGCACCTGTATGGTGTTAAGACGACAATGATGAAGCTCGGGTCAGGCGCAGAGGGGGTGCGACAGGACTAATACTTGTATGGTGTTGAGACACAGACATACTGTTGTGTACAGTATGATCTACCATAACATGTTTGTCATACAACATGTGCTGAGCGACCATTGGGAAGTGAAAGGATGGATCCCTGCTCCTTCACTGTTTGAGTCCAATACTTGATTGTCATTAGTTACCCTCAATGACCTTCGACGACACCAAGAAGCAAAGGGTTGATGTGGCTACTTTGGGATGTTATCTATGACCATGAGAGATTCGGTCTAAAGAGGCATCTTCGGGAAACGAGTCAACTCTGAGTGTAATGGTTGTCTGGGGCGAAGGGAAGGTTTGACTCGACTGCACTAAAAGTATTTGCTGGGCCCAACTGTATTGGATACAGTAGCAAGTACCTTGAGGACAAGAAGGTATTCTCTCCGAGGGATCGAGATACCGTTCATGTCAAGTGAGTTTCTGAGTAAACCTGGGGAATAGTGATGTGCATTTGACTACTTAATTATTATTTTGTGAGGATGTTGTCATTCTGGCCTTCTATTAAGGTTTCTAGTTTGAGACTCCTAATTGTAGGTGCATCACCGGTCGCACGACCCATTTGTCCGTATGATCAGAAGAGTGCATGTGTCGGGGACACAGATGATCTTGTATCGGGGATACATGATCAGAGACTTGCGTGTTGTGTATGCGTTCTAGGAGGGAGGAATAGTTGTATATATCAGGGATGTATACATGTGTGTCGGGGACACATCGAGAGCTGATATATTGCCATTGTGTGATTGTATCAGGGATATATGCATGTGTCGGGGACACAAAAGCAGATGACATGTTGTTATCATGCTATTGTGCAAGTGGGTGATATTGGATTAATCTAGGATTAGTAAGATATTTGCCCAAAGCACTGACACATGGCGCGTCCCCATTGGACTACACATTTAGGGTTTACGGTGGGGCCATCTATATAAGGAGGGGAGCCTCCCATTGGATGGATGTTCGTGTGTGCAAACCCTAGCCCCACCAAACCCTAGCCGCCACCTCTCCCTCTCTCTCCCATTCGTCCCTCCACCTCCACCAAGTCAATCCGTGGACTCTTGGGTTGTGGACTCGTGCTTCTTCTCCAAGAGAGTAGAAGACCGACCGGTGCTCCAGAGGATTCCATGAGGTGATCGCCGATCAATTCCGCTGCCACAGGTTCTCTCCAAGAAGGTACTCCTGAACCTGTAGATCGTTATAAACTAACACCCCTCCCTCTTCTCCTTCTCCCTCTCTCTCCTTCTCCTCATATCCCTCCGTCTCCTCTCATTCCCTCTCTAGTGTCCTCTTTTCTCTCACCGTCCCTTCTTTATCTTCTCATCTCCCTCTCGTTCACCTCCCTCTCTCCTCTCTCCTTCTCCATCTTCTCATCTCTCTCCTCTTATCTTTCCTCTCCTCTTTCCCCATCTCTATCTCCCTCTTATCCGTCTCCTTCTTATACCTCTCCCCCACTCACTCCTTCTACTCCTCTCGCTCTCTCTCCCTTCTTCTCCCTCCTCTCTCTTCCCTTCTATCCCTCCTCTCTCTCCTCTTCCTTATTCTTTCCTTCTCTCTCTCCCTATCCACATCCCGCTTCTCTCTTCTCTGTCTCTATCCTTCTCTCTGTCTCTCCCTTCTCCTTGTCTTCTCTACGTCCCTCTACTCTCCTTCTCTGCTCTTCTCCCTCTTCGCATCTTTCCTCCTCTCTCCTCTCTCATTGTCATTATCCTTCCCCCTTCTAATTTCCTCTCTCCTTCTATGTCTTTCTCTCTCTTCTCTCCCTCCCTCTCTCTTTATCTCTCTCTACTCTCTCCTTCTTCTTCTTCTTTCCTCTCTCTCGCTTCTCCTTTTCTCCCTCTCAATCTCTCTCCTCTCCCTTCTCTCTCTCCGTCTCTTCCTTCTATCTCTATCTACCACACTACCTCTCTACCCCTCTCTCTTCTCCCCTTTACGTCTCTCCTTCTCACCCACTCTTCCCTCTTCTGCTTCTCTCTTCTCCCTCTCCTCATCTCTACCTCCCTCGTATTACCTCTCTTTCTCCACTCCCTTCCTTCTTATCCCTCTCTCCTTATCCATCTTTCTTCTTCTTCTCTCTCGCCCTCTTCCTATCCTTCTCTATCCTCCTCTTTCCCTTCTCCTCCTCTCTCTCGGTCTCTCCCCCTCTCTCCTTCTATCCCACTCCTTCTCCCCTTATCTCTTCTCGCTCTCCCCTCTACTTCCCCTCTCTCCCTTCTCTCTCTTCCTCTTCTCTCCTCCTTCCCTCTCTTGTCTACCTCTCTCGTTCCCCCTCTCCCGCCTCTTCCATCTTCTCCTTCATTCCCTATCTCCCTCTTATCCTCTTCTCCACTCCCTCCTTTCTCGCTCTCTCTCTTCCTTCTTCTTTGTCCTCTCTCCTTTTCCCTCTACTTCTCTCGCTTCTCATTTTCTCTCCCTTTCCCTTCTTTATCCTCTATTCCTTCTCCTCCTCTCTCCTCTACTCTATTCTCCTCCTCTCTCCCTTTTCCTTCTCTCTATACTCTTCTTATCCTCTTTTCTCCACTCTCATCTCTACCTTCTCTACTATCTCTCATTCTCGCTCTCCGTCTCTCTTCTCTCTCCTTCCCCTCTCTCTTTTCTTCTCCTTGTCCTCTCTTCTCTACCTCTCCCCTCCTCGTCCCTCTTCTCCTTCTCTTTGTCTCCTTCTTCTCCCCCTCTCCTTCTTCTCTCGCCCTCTCCCTCTTGCCCCTCTCTCTTTCCCTCTCTCCTCATCTCGCATTCTCTCTCGTTCTCCCTCTTATCCACTTTCTCTTCTCCTTCTCACTCGTTCCCTCTCCTCTTATCCTCTCTCCTTCTCTCTTCTTCTACTCTGTCCCTCTCCTTCTCTCGCTCGCTTCTCCTTTTCCCTTCTCCACTCTCCCTTCTCTCTCTACTCTCCCTTCTCTATCTCCTCTTTCTTCTCTATCTCTCTACCCTTCTCTATCTCCTCTTCTCTCGTTTCGTCTCTCCTTATTGGATTAATCTAGGATTAATAAGATATTTGCCCAAAGCACTGACACATGGTGCGTCCCCATTGGACTACACATTTAGGGTTTAGGTTGGGGCCATCTATATTGGGAGGGGAGCCTCCCATTGGATGGATGTTCATGTGTGCAAACCCTAGCCCCACCAAACCCTAGCCGCCACCTCTCCCTCTCTCTCCCATTCGTCCCTCCACCTCCACCAAGTCAATCCGTGGACTCTTTGGGTTGTGGACTCGTGCTTCTTCTCCAAGAGAGTAGAAGACCGACCGGTGCTCCAGAGGATTCCGTGAGGTGATCGCCGATCCATTCCGCTGCCACAAGTTCTCTCCAAGAAGGTACTCCTGAACCTGTAGATCGTTATAAACTAACATTGGTACCAGAGCCATCTTGGTCACCTCCGAAATTTTTGAGCACTTTCTTATTTCATATATGTTGAAAAAAATTCGGTTGTTTTTGAGAGAAATCGCATACATGTGTAGTTTTTTCTCTTCATCATGAGCCTAGGGTTTGATGGCATTTTTCCTCACCCTTGCGCATGTTTTCTTGATTCATTTCATTACATGCGAATTGCATTACAAGTTTCATCATTATTTCATTCTTGCGCATAACTTAGATTTCATTTTATGCATGTACCTAAGGTTACATGTTAATCTATGTTTGTTGCGCATATTTCTTTCGTCCTTGAAGCTTGCGGCTAGAGTTTGTTTGTTCTTGATAATATGCGCATATATGTTGTTTGAAATATGATGATAATTTTACAAGAGTTAATTATTGCATGTATCATATAATGTGATCATACATTTCGGATGGTATGATTTGATTGTACATTTTTTCTTTCTAAACTCTTGTACATACATCTAAGGTTAGATGCTTGTTGACTTATTCATGCATATGTAATTTTTAATCATATGTGCATTTATGTGTTACCCTCCACCAAAGAATTTCGAATTTTTCTTTCCAATACAAGTAGCATAATTATTGTTGATTGCATGCTTATATTGATTAAGGAAAGATTGGGTAATTCTGAAATTTTTTGAGGGGATATTATGGGCTAGAGTTTTATTGCCTTAAAAGTATTTTTGAATGCTTTCCTTTGATGCACAAATACGTGTTGCTCTCCACCATAGAATTTCGGATTTTTTCTTTCCTAATCAAAGTAGGATAATTTTTTTTGTGCTATCATGATTATATTGATGAGGGAAAGAAGAAAAAAAATTCTGTTTTGAGAATGATTATTGTGGAGATTCCTTGTTATTACCTAACACGTTTTTTACCAATATTCGTGCACCATAAATGCATTATTTCCTTATGCTTAACTTCCTTCTTGATTGAAAGAGGTGCACACTTTATGGTATTTTTTTCATACGTCGGATTGTGCTAACGTATGGAAAGAATGTGCTTGTATGGAATGAATGGTTGCTGATTTTATTTACTGCCTTATTGAGAGTTGAGCGTAACTTCTTCATTCATTTCCATTTGCAATAGATATCGCATGGACTGTAATATTTTTGGACTGTAATAATTATGGATTGTGGACTGTTTGTTGCCCTGAGGAGACGAGGGGCTCCTTTTATTTTTTATTATTGTGATATTATTGCTATAAGGCTCATGCAGGTTTCCGTCTAAGAGGCTAAATCCCTACGGGGGATCCTTAGCTTGATATGGAAGTAATGTAGCAATCGATTTCTGTGTGATCTTGATTGATTTTTTTTTGAAAGGAAATGTTTTTTTGGAAGCTACATGCCTAGTGGGAGTTGCAAGGTAGAAGTGTTTTATGTAAACCACCTTGCAACCGGCGGCAATACTTTCTTTATTTGCTGATTTACCATGATTAAACATTTTTTTTGGGTCTCTAAATCATGATGGAGCTCAATATATAGATTAGTAAAATGGCTTTATTAACTATTTCATGAGGATTTGATCGAATGCTTTATGTTTTCCTTTGGTCTGAATGCTATAGCTATTAAGTCAGTTTATTTTTTTATGACTATTGTAGCTCGTTGTATTTTATGCTAGAACTCATGTATCACTCTATGTTTTTGTCCTAGATTTTTATGACTGCTTCCAAAAGCATTGTCGCTGATCTGACTCGAGGAGATAAACTCAATGAAAGGAATTACGATCTGTGACATCGTAAAATTGAGTATCTCTTAGAGGATCAGGACATGTAAGAAAATATAACCCAAACTATGTCTCCCCCCGAGAAGGGGAACACTACGTAGCATCGCATAAATATGGATGTCTATAATGCATGGAAAAAGAAAGACCATATTGCTCTCATTACAATTCTAAGTTCGATGCGAGATGATCTGCTACTACGGTTCGAAAAATTGCGAACTGCAAAGGCCTTGTGGGAAGCTGTGAAGTTTCAGTACGGAGTGACCTCCGTCACAAGGGCCCGCCAGCTTGGGCTCATGTTTGATGGGTATAAAATGCGCCAAGGTCACACGATGAGGCAGCATATTACCGCAATGTCAAACATGATAAGCTAGCTGAGCGCTGCCGGTCGTGCTAAGACCGATGAGGAGCTAGTGTCTGCTCTCATCAAGTCATTGTCTTCGAAGAGTTGGGAGCATATGAAGGTCCATCTGACTCATGCTGATGACATCAGGACTTTTGACCAGGCCGCAAAACACCTAGAGCTGGAGGAGGACCGCATGCTTGCGGAAGCCCCTCTAACTGAAGTGTTTGCTGCTGAAGCTGGCGCTCCTCGGAGGAGTGCAGGTTTTAAGCGCAAAAAAGATAGAGCTCAGGGTTTTAAAGGCAAGAAGGGTGCAAATAAGAACAAAACAGAAAACAAAGCTGGAAAGAAACGACCTCGAGGATCCAGAGGTGGGAAAGATAAGTCTAATGTGACTTGTTTTAACTGCCGAAAGACTGGACATTTTGCTCGTGAGTGCACTGAGGAAAAGGTAATTTCTGTGTGTAATCCCTTAAATTGTAACGTGACTAGTTCTGTGATGCTCACTGATCACTCTCCTGTGTGGATTGTGGATTCAGGTGCCACGGACCATGTAACAATGGATCGTTCTGCCTTCGTGGAATAACGTCGTGTTCCAAGTGGGAGGCGAATAAACATGGCGAACAACACTAGCATTGAAGTTCTTGGAGTTGGCACATGCAAAGTGGCTTTGCGAAGTGGCCGGATCCTATTACTTCACGACGTGTTGTATGCACCAGCTATACGGCGAAATATTATTTCTGTTGTTGTTTTGATGAGACATGGTTTTAAAGTTGTTTTTTGAGAACAATGATATGGGTTTATACCTTGCTAACATTTATTATGGACGTGCCTTTCTTTCAGATGGTTTTATTGTGTTGGACGCAATTTATGATTTCAATCGTAATACTAGTGCCTTTATGAGCCAAAGTTCCATGAATAAAGATTCAGTTATGTGGCATGCTAGACTAGGTCACATTGGTGTTGACCGGATGAACAGGTTGGCAAAGGACCGTATTAGGAGAATACTCCAAATTTGAATTGCCAACTTGTGAATCTTGTCTAGCTTGAAATGCAACTAGAAAACTGTTCGGAAAAGCCATTAGGGTTACTTCTCCTTTAGAACTAATTCCCTCGGATATTTGTGGACCTTTGAATGTGCGTACTAGACATGGACAAAGTTACTTCATCACATTTATTGATGACTACACTAGATATGGTCATATTTATCTTATTTCTCACAAGTCAGAAGCTCTAGAATGCTTTAAGAGATTCATGAGCTTGGTAGAGAATCAATTGGATAATAAGATAAAAACTATCAGAACGGACAGAGGTGGGAGTATCTCTCCATAATGTTTAAAGAGTTATGTGATGAAAAGGGGAAATCTAGACAACTCACTATGCCTTATACTCCTCAGCAAAATAGTGTTGGAGAGAGAAGGAATAGAACGTTGCTAGACATGGTTAGATCCATAATGGCGCATGCGAGCTTGCCAATTTCGTTTTGGGGAGATGCTCTAATGATTGTTGCCTATATCCTCAATAGAGTTCCAACAAAATCGGTTCCCTCAACTCCATATGAGTTATGGACGGGACGGAAGCCTGATTTTAGCCTGCTGCGTCCTTGGGGATGCACAACATACATTCATTCTACTAGTCACCGATATAGAAAACTAGGACCTAGAGGGAAAAAATGTATCTTTGTAAAATACAGTAATCTCTCCAAAGGTTATGTTTTTATCGGGGTAGACGAGAATGAAAGAAAGACGGAACTGGAGTCAAGGGATGCCACATTCTTGGAAAATGATTTTCCAACTCTTACTGGAGCTATCAAAGAGTCAGTGGACTTCTTTGAACAACAAGATGAGGACATTGCCACTCCACGGGATGAGGATCTGGAAGTTGAACATGAGGTTCCACCAGTCAATCATAGTGGGAGTACCAATGTTGAGGATCTGATAGCTCTCACGGAGGATGAGCCATCAGATACCCATCTGCGTCGAAGTAAACGCGGGCTCATTCCTTGTAGGCGATTTCGCTTAGAGGAAGAGGCGCTCATGATAGCTCAATAAGAAATTGATTATGAATCATCCGGGATGACAGTAATCGATGAGCAAGAACCGGAGACCTTGAAAGAGGCTTTGGAAGGTCCAAATGCTAAAGAGTGGTTAGAAGCTATAAATGAGGAGTTGGAGTCGATGAAAGTTAATCGAGTCTGGGACATGGTCGACTTACCGCCGAACCGAAAGGCAATTGGGGCCAAGTGGATCCTCAAGATTAAGAGGAAGGCGGATGGATCTATTGATAGATTCAAGGCTAGACTGGTAGCTAAAGGCTACACCCAAAGAGAAGGCGTGGATTTTGAGGAAACCTTTTCACCCATGGTTAGGTTTGCCTCCATCCGCCTTCTACTAGCTATTGTAGCTCAAATGGACTTAGAGCTTTACCAAATGGATGTAAAGACTGTTTTTCTCAATGGAGAACTTGAGGAGGAGATCTATATGGATCAATCTTAAGGTTTTGAAGTCAAAGGACAAGAGCGCAAAGTGTGCAAGCTCAATAAGTCCTTGTATGGCTTAAAACAAGCGTCTAGACAGTGGAACATTCGCTTCCATCAAGCTATATCAGAGAATGCGTTCTCTATGCTTGAGGAAGATCACTGTGTGTACGTTAAGAGATCCAATGGTAAATTTGTCATTCTGACCTTGTATGTTGATGACATACTCATGGCTGACAATAGCAAAGGGTTGCTGAAATCCACTAAAGAGTGGTTGTCCTCCACGTTTGATATGAAGGACATGGGTGAAGCTAGCTACGTCCTTGGTGTCAAGATAGTTAGAAATAGGTCCAAGAGACTTCTGGGATTGTCTGAAGAGACTTATATTAACAACATCTTGAAGAAATACCATATGGACAAATGCAAACCAATCGACACTCCTGTTGAGAAGGGTTTGCACTTGAGCCTTGATAAGCATCCTGAGACTCCTGAAGAGAAGGCCAAAATGACAAGGTTCCATACTCCAATGCTGTGGGAAGCCTCATGTACTCTATGATGTGTACTATGCCAGACATTTGTTTTGTTGTGGGCATGGTGAGTCGATACAAGTCCAACCCAAGCATGGAGCACTTTGTGGAGGACATTATAGCGAGAAAGTAAGTTGTGTTAAGACATGTGTCTACTAGTCTTATTGTAGCTTACACTCTTACCAAGGCTATAGCTAAGGACTCGTTTGTGTCCCATGTGAAGTCCTTAGGCTTACGCAGACTTTGATGCATTGACATGTCTAACTTCCTTTTATGAGTGATTGTGTTTTCCTTTCGACTATATCTATTTGGTTGATGTAGTTGTTCTAGCATAAAATATTATTCTGTCAATTGGCTGAAGAATGCTCACTCACACGAGCATTCGCCTCTGGCGCTTTTGATAGCGAGCAGAGATGAGACTGATCATGAGGAGATCTTGTATGATAGGTCAAGAGCAGTTCATGATAGGACAGTCGCCTTGATTAGGAATCAAGATGAGATCCTCTATGTTGGTGAGGATTGACATGAATGTTCCCACGATTCATGTGACCTATAGAAGCCAAGTGCGAGCATCACATGTGGCGCCAGGCGGCACTTGTATGGTGTTAAGACGACAATGATGAAGCTCGGGTCAGGCGCAGAGGGGGTGTGACTGGACTGACTTGTATGGTGTTGAGAGACAGACATACTGTTGTGTACAGTATGATCCACTATAACATGTTTGTCATACAACATTTGCTGAGCGACCATTGGGAAGTGAAAGGATGGATCCCTAGTCCTTCACTGTGTGAGTCCAAGACTTGATTGTCATTAGTTACCCTCAATGACCTTCCACGACACCATGAAGCAAAGGGTTGATGTGGCTACTTTGGGATGTTATCTATGACCATGAGTGATTCGGTCTATAGAGGCATCTTCGGGAAAGGAGTCAACTCTTAGTGTAATGGTGGTCTGGGGCGAAGGGAAAGGTTTGACTCGACTGCACTAAAAGTATTTGTGGGCCCAACTGTATTGGATACAGTAGCAAGTACCTAGAGGACAAGAAGGTATTCTCTCTGAGGAATCGAGATACCGTTCATGTCAAGTGAGTTTCTGAGTAAACCTGGGGAACAGTGATGTGCATTTGACTTCTTAATTATTTTTTTTGTGAGGATGTTGTCATTCTGACCTTCTAGTAAGGTTTCTAGTTTGAGACTCCTAATTGCAGGTGCATCACCGGTCGCACGACCCATTTGTCCGTATGATCGGAAGAGTGCATGTGTCGGGGACACATATGATCTTGTATCGGGGATACATGATCAGAGACTTGCGTGTTGTGGATGCGTTCTTTGAGAGAGGAATAGTTGTATATATCAAGGATGTATACATGTGTGTCGAGGACACATAGAGAGGTGATATATTGCCATTGTGAGATTATATGTATCAGGGATATATGCATATGTGTCAGGGACACAAAAGCAGATGACATGTTGTTATCGTGCTATTGTGCAAGTGGGAGATATTGGATTAATCTAGGATTAATATGATATTTGCCCAAAGCACTGACACATGGTGCGTCCCCATTGGACTACACATTTAGGGTTTAGGGTGGGGCCCTCTATATAAGGAGGGGAGCCTCCCATTGGATGAATGTTCATGTGTGCAAACCCTAGCCCCACCAAACCCTAACCGCCACCTCTCCCTCTCTCCCATTCGTCCCTCCACCTCCACCAAGTCAATCCGTGGACACTTGGGTTGTGGACTCGTGCTTCTTCTCCAAGAGTGTCGAAGACCGACCGGTTATACAGAGGATTCCGTGAGGTGATCGCCGATCCATTCCGCTGCCACAGGTTCTCTCCAAGAAGGTACTCCTGAACCTGTAAATCATTATAAACTAACACCCCTCCCTCTTCTCCTTCTCCCTCTCCCTCCTTCTCCTCTTATCCCTCCATCTCCTCTCATTCCCTCTCTAGTGTCCTTATTCATGTATATGTAATTTTTAATCACATGTGCATGCATCTAGGATACTCTACTTATCCTCTTTTCTCCACTCTCTAGTCTCCATCTCTAGTCTCCATCTTCCTTCTCTCTATACTCTACTTATCCTCTTTTCTCCACTCTCATCCCTGCCTTCTCTACTATCTCTCATTCTCGCTCTCCGTCTCACTTCTCTTTCCTTCCCCTCTCTCTTTTCTTCTCCCCTCCTCTCTTCTCTACCTCTCCCCTCCTCGTCCCTCTTCTCCTTCTCTTCGTCTCCTTCTTCTCCCCCTCTCCTTCTTCTCTCCGCCCTCTCCCACTTGCCCCTCTCTCTTTCAGTCTCTCTCCTCGTCTCGCATTCTCTCTCGTTCTCCTTCTTATCCACTTTCTCTTCTCCTTCTCACTCGTTCCCTCTCCTCTTATCCTCTCTCCTTCTCTCTTCTTCTACTCTCTCCCTCTCCTTCTCTCGCTCGCTTCTCCTTTTCCCCTCTCCTCTCTCCCTTCTCTCTCTACTCTCCCCTCTCTATCTCCTCTCTCCTTCTCTATCTCTCTACCCTTCTCTATCTCCTCTTCTCTCGTTTCCTCTCTCCTTCCCCATTCTCCTTCTCTCTTCCCTCTTTTCCTTTCTCTCTCCTCATCCCTCTTCTCCTTCTATATCTCCCTCTTACTCTCTCCTTCTCTCGTTATCCTAACATTGAGAGAAGGAAGGAAGAGAGGAGCGAGAGGGGGAGAAGGAGAAGAAGAGAGAGGATAACGAGAAGGGAAGGAGAGGAGCAGAGGGAAGATGAGAAGGATGGGGAACACCTTCTCTCTCTATCTCCTCCTTCCCTTCATTGCTCTTCTTCTCGTTCTCTCTCTCCCTTCTCCTCTCCCCTTCTCCCTCTTCTCCTCTCTCCTATCATCTTCTCTTCCCTCATCTTTGTTTTATCACTCACCCCCTTTTCTCTCCTCCTGTCCCCTTCTCTTTCTCCTTATCGCTCTCCTCCTCTCTCGTTTCGTCTCTCCTCCTCTATCTCCCTCTCTCGCTCCTTCTCTCTCCCATTCTCTATCTCTATCCTCCCTTCTCTATCTCGTTTCCTTCCTTAGTCCCTCTTCTCCACCTTTCCCTCTCTATCCTCTTCTTCATTCTCTCGCTCTCTCGTTCAATCTCTCCTCCTCTCTTCTTCTTCTTCTTTTTCTTCTCTCTCCCCCTCTTCTCCCTCTCTTCCTTTCCTCCGCTCTCTCTACTTCTCCTCTCTCTCCTCTTATCCTCCGTCTCCTCCCGTCCCCTCCCTCTTCTCCTTCTCCCTCTCTCTCCTTCTCCTCTTATCCCTCCGTCTCCTCTCATTCCCTCTCTAGTGTCCTTTTTTCTCACACCGTCCCTTATTTATCTTGTCATCTCCCTCTCATTCACCTCCCTCTCTCCTCTCTCCTTCTCCCTCTTCTCATCTCTCTCCTCTTATCTTTCCTCTCCTCTTTCCCCATCTTTATCTCCCTCTTATCCGTCTCCTTCTTATACCTCTCCCCCACTCACTCCTTCTACTCCTCTCGCTCTCTTTCCCTTCTTCTCTCTCTTCCCTTCTATCCCTCCTCTCTCTCCTCTTCCTTATTCTCTCCTCTCTCCCTATCCATATCCCGCTTCTCTCTTCTCTGTCTCTATCCTTCTCTCTGTCTCTCCCTTCTCCTTGTCTTCTCTACCTCCCTCTCTCTCCTTCTCTCCTCTTCTCCCTCTTCCCTCCTCTCTCCTCTCTCATTGTCATTATCCTCCCCCCTTCTAATTTTCTCTCTCCTTCTCTGTCTTTCTCTCTCTTCTCTCCCTCCCTCTCTCTTTATCTCTCTCTACTCTCTCCTTCTTCTCTCCTTTCTCTCGGTTCTCCTTTTCTCCCTCTGAATCTCTCTCCTCTCCCTTCTCTCTCTCCGTCTCTTCCTTCTATCTGTATCTATCACACTACCTCTCTACCCCTCTCTCTTCTCTCCTTTACCTTTCTCCTTCTCTCCCACTCTTCCCTCTTCTCCTTCTCTCTTCTCCATCTCCTCATCTCTACCTCCCTCGTATTCCCTCTCCTTCTCCTCTCCCTTCCTTCTTATCCCTCTCTCCTTATCCTTCTTTCTTCTTCTTCTCTCTCCCCCTCTTCCTATCCTTCTCTATCCTCCTCTTTCCCTTCTCCTCCTCTCTCTCGGTCTCTCCTCCTCTCTCATTCTATCCCACTCCTTCTCCCCTTATCTCTTCTCCCTCTCCCCTCGATTTCCCCTCTCTCCCTTCTCTATCTTCCTCTTCTCACCTCCTTACCTCTCTTCTCTACCTCTCTCGTTCCCTCTCTCCCGCCTCTTCCCTCTTCTCCTTCATTCGCTATCTCCCTCTTATCCTCTTCTCCACTACCTCCTTCTCTCGCTCTTTATCTTCCTTCTTCTCTGTCCTCTCTCCTTGTCCCTCTAATTCTCTCGCTTCTCCTTTCCTCTCCATTTCCCTTCTTTATCCTCTCTTCCTTCTCCTCCTCTCTCCACTACTCTATTCTCCTCCTCTCTCCCTCTTCCTTCTCTCTATACTCTTCTTATCCTCTTTTCTCCACTCTCATCTCTGCATTCTCTACTATCTCTCATTCTCGCTCTCCGTCTCTCTTCTCTCTCCTTCCCCTCTCTCTTTTCTTCTCCCTCTCCTCTCTTCTCTACCTCTCCCCTCCTCGTCCCTCTTCTCCTTCTCTTCGTCTCCTTCTTCTCCCCCTCTCCTTCTTCTCTCGCCCTCTCCCCCTTGCCCCTCTCTCTCCTCATCTCGCATTCTCTCTCGTTCTCCCTCTTATCCAATTTCTCTTCTCCTTCACACTCGTTCCCTCTCCTCTTATCCCCTCTCCTTGTCTCTTCTTCTACTCTCTCCCTCTCCTTCTCTCGCTCGCTTCTCCTTTTCCCCTCTCCTCTCTCCCTTCTCTCTCTACTCTCCTTTCTCTACCTCCTCTCTCCTTCTCTATCTCTCTACCCTTCTCTATCTCCTCTTCTCTCGTTTCCTCTCTCCTTCCCTATTCTCCTTCTCTCTTCCCTCTTTTCCTCTCTCTCTCCACTTCCCTCTTCTCCTTCTATATCTCCCTCTTACCCTCTCCTTCTCTCGTTATCCTTACATGGAGAGAAGGAAGGAAGGGAGGAGCGAGAGGGGGAGAAGGAGAAGAAGAGAGGGGATAACGAGAAGGGAAGGAGAGGAGCGGAGGGAAGATGAGAAGGATGGGGAACACCTTCTCTCTTTATCTCCTCCTTCCCTTCATTGCCCCACTTCACGTTCTCTCTCTACCTTCTCCCTCTTCTCCTCTCTCCTATCCTCTTCTCTTCGCTCATCTTTGTTTTATCACTCACCCCTTTTTCTCTCCTCCTCTCCCCTTCTCTTTCTCCTTATCGCTCTCCTCCTCTCTCGTTTCGTCTCTCCTCCCCTATCTCCCTCTCACTCCTTCTCTCTCCCATTCTCTATCTCTACCCTCCCTTCTCTATCTCGTTCCCTTCCCTAGTCCCTCTTCTCCACCTTTCCTTCTCTATGCTCTTCTTCATTCTCTCGCTCTCTCGTTCCATCTCTCCTCCACTCTCCTTCTTCTTCTTTTTCTCTCCCCCCTCTTCTCCCTCTCTTTCTCTCCTCCGCTCTCTCTACTTCTCCTCTCTCTCCTCTTATCCTCTTATCCTCCGTCCCCTCCCTCTTCTCCTTCTCCCTCTCTCTCCTTCTCCTCTTATCCCTCCGTCTCCTCTCATTCCCTCTCTAGTGTCCTTTTTTCTCTCACCGTCCCTTCTGTATCTTGTCATCTCCCTCTCGTTCACCTCCCTCTCTCCTCTCTCCTTCTCCCTCTTCTCATCTCTCTCTCATCTTATCTTTCGTCTCCTCTTTCCCCATCTCTATCTCCCTCTTATCCGTCTCCTTCTTATACCTCTCCCCCACTCACTACTTCTACTCCTCTCGCTCTCTGTCCCTTCTCCTCCCTCCTTTCTCTTCCCTTCTATCCCTCCTCTCTCTCCTCTTCCTTATTCTCTCCTCTCTCCCTATCCATATCCCGCTTCTCTCTTCTCTGTCTCTATCCTTCTCTCTGTCTCTCCCTTCTCCTTGTCTTCTCTACCTCCCTCTCCTCTCCTTCTCTCCTCTTCTCCCTCTACCCTCCCCTCTCCTCTCTCATTGTCATTATCCTCCCCCCTTCTAATTTTCTCTCTCCTTCTCTGTCTTTCTCTCTCTTCTTTCCCTCCCTCTCTCTTTATCTCTCTCTACTCTCTCCTTCTTCTCTCCTTTCTCTCACTTCTCCTTTTCTCCCTCTCAATCTCTCTCCTCTCCCTTCTCTCTCTCCGTCTCTTCCTTCTATCTGTATCTATCACACTACCTCTCTACCCCTCTCTCTTCTCTCCTTTACCTCTCTCCTTCTCTCCCACTCTTCCCTCTTCTCCTTCTCTCTTCTCCCTCTCCTCATCTCTACCTCCCTCGTATTCCCTCTCCCTTCCTTCTTATCCCTCTCTCCTTATCCTTCTTTCTTCTTCTTCTCTCTCCCCCTCTTCCTATCCTTCTCAATCCTCCTCTTTCCCTTCTCCTACTCTCTCTCGGTCTCTCCTCCTCTCTCCTTCTATCCCACTCCTTCTCCCCTTATCTCTTCTCCCTCTCCCCTCTACTTCCCCTCTCTCCCTTCACTATCTTCCTCTTCTCTCCTCCTTACCTCTCTTCTCTACCTCTCTCGTTCCCTCTCTCCCGCCTCTTCCCTCTTCTCCTTCATTCGCTATCTCCCTCTAATCCTCTTCTCCACTCCCTCCTTCTCTCGCTCTCTATCTTCCTTCTTCTCTGTCCTCTCTCCTTGTCCCTCTACTTCTCTCACTTCTCCTTTTCTCTCCCTTTCCCTTCTTTATCCTCTCTTCCTTCTCCTCCTCTCTCCACTACTCTATTCTCCTCCTCTCTCCCTTTTCCTTCTCTCTATACTCTTCTTATCCTCTTTTCTCCACTCTCATCTCTGCCTTCTCTACTATCTCTCATTCTCGCTCTCCGTCTCTCTTCTCTCTCCTTCCCCTCTCTCTTTTCTTCTCCCTCTCCTCTCTTCTCTACCTCTCCCCTCCTCGTCCCTCTTCTCCTTCTCTTCGTCTCCTTCTTCTCTCGCCCTCTCCCCCTTGCCCCTCTCTCTCCTCATCTCGCATTCTCTCTCGTTCTCCCTCTTATCCAATTTCTCTTCTCCTTCACACTCGTTCCCTCTCCTCTTATCCCCTCTCCTTGTCTCTTCTTCTACTCTCTCCCTCTCCTTCTCACGCTCGCTTCTCCTTTTCCCCTCTCCTCTCTCCCTTCTCTCTCTACTCTCCTTTCTCTACCTCCTCTCTCCTTCTCTATCTCTCTACCCTTCTCTATCTCCTCTTCTCTCGTTTCCTCTCTCCTTCCCTATTCTCCTTCTCTCTTCCCTCTTTTCCTCTCTCTCTCCTCTTCCCTCTTCTCCTTTTATATCTCCCTCTTACCCACTCCTTCTCTCGTTATCCTTACATGGAGAGAAGGAAGGAAGAGAGGAGCGAGAGGGGGAGAAGGAGAAGAAGAGAGGGGATAACGAGAAGGGAAGGAGAGGAGCGGAGGGAAGATGAGAAGGATGGGGAACACCTTCTCTCTGTATCTCCTCCTTCCCTTCATTGCCCCTCTTCTCGTTCTCTCTCTCCCTTCTCCTCTCCCCTTCTCCCTCTTCTCCTCTCTCCTATCCTCTTCTCTTCCCTCGTCTTTGTTTTATCACTTACCCCCTTTTCTCTCCTCCTCTCCCCTTCTCTTTCTCCTTATCGCTCTCCTCCTCTCTCGTTTCGTCTCTCGTCCTCTATCTCCCTCTCGCTCCTTCTCTCTCCCATTATCTATCTCTACCCTCCCTTCTCTATCTCGTTCCCTTCCCTAGTCCTCTTCTCCACCTTTCCTTCTCTATCCTCTTCTTCATTCTCTCGCTCTCTTGTTCAATCTCTCCTCCACTCTCCTTCTTCTTCTTTTTCTCTCCCCCCTCTTCTCCCTCTCTTCCTCTCCTCCGCTCTCTCTACTTCTCCTCTCTCTCCTCTTATCCTCCGTCCCCTCCCTCTTCTCCTTCTCCCTCTCTCTCCTTCTCCTCTTATCCCTCCGTCTCCTCTCATTCCCTCTCTAGTGTCCTTTTTTCTCTCACCTTCCCTTCTGTATCTTGTCATCTCCCTCTCGTTCACCTCCCTCTCTCCTCTCTCCTTCTCCCTCTTCTCATCTCTCTCTCATCTTATCTTTCGTCTCCTCTTTCCCCATCTCTATCTCCCTCTTATCCGTCTCCTTCTTATACCTCTCCCCCACTCACTCCTTCTACTCCTCTCGCTCTTTGTCCCTTCTCCTCCCGCCTCTCTCTTCCCTTCTATCCCTCCTCTCTCTCCTCTTCCTTATTCTCTGCTCTCTCCCTATCCATATCCCGCTTCTCTCTTCTCTGTCTCTATCCTTCTCTCTGTCTCTCCCTTCTCCTTGTCTTCTCTACCTCCCTCTCCTCTCCTTCTCTCCTCTTCTCCCTCTTCCCTCCTCTCTCCTCTCTCATTGTCATTATCGTTCCCCCTTCTAATTTTCTCTCTCCTTCTCTGTCTTTCTCTCTCTTCTCTCCCTCCCTCTCTCTTTATCTCTCTCTACTCTCTCATTCTTCTCTCCTTTCTCTCGCTTCTCCTTTTCTCCCTCTCAATCTCTCTCCTCTCCCTTCTCTCTCTCCGTCTCTTCCTTCTATCTGTATCTATCACACTATCTCTCTACCCCTCTCTCTTCTCTCCTTTACCTCTCTCCTTCTCTCCCACTCTTCCCTCTTCTCCTTCTCTCTTCTCCCTCTCCTCATCTCTACCTCCCTCGTATTCCCTCTCCTTCTCCTCTCCCTTCCTTCTTAGCCCTCTCTCCTTATCCTTCTTTCTTCTTCTTCTCTCTCCCCCTCTTCCTATCCTTCTCTATCCTCCTCTTGCCCTTCTCCTCCTCTCTCTCGGTCTCTCTCCTTCTATCCCACTCCTTCTATCCCTCTACTTCCCCTCTCTCCCTTCTCTATCTTCCTCTTCTCTCCTCCTTAGCTCTCTTCTCTACCTCTCTCGTTCCCTCTCTCCCGCCTCCTCCCTCTTCTCCTTCATTCGCTATCTCCCTCTTATCCTCTTCTCCACTCCCTCCTTCTCTCGCTCTCTATCTTCCTTCTTCTCTGTCCTCTCTCCTTGTCCCTCTACTTCTCTCGATCCTCCTTTTCTCTCCCTTTCCCTTCTTTATCCTCTCTTCCTTCTCCTCCTCTCTCCACTACTCTATTCTCCTCCTCTCTCCCTCTTCCTTCTCTCTATACTCTTCTTATCCTCTTTTCTCCACTCTCATCTCTACCTTCTCTACTATCTCTCATTCTCGCTCTCTCTCTCTTCTCTCTCCTTCCCCTCACTCTTTTCTTCTCCCTCTCCTCTCTTCTCTACCTCTCCCCTCCTCATCCCTCGTCTCCTTCTCTTCGTCTCCTTCTTCTCCCCCTCTCCTTCTTCTCTCGCCCTCTCCCCCTTGCCCCTCTCTCTTTCCCTCTCTCTCCTCATCTCGCATTCTCTCTCGTTCTCCCTCTTATCCAATTTCTCTTCTCCTTCACACTCGTTCCCTCTCCTCTTATCCCCTCTCCTTCTCTCTTCTTCTACTCTCTCCCTCTCCTTCTCTCGCTCGCTTCTCCTTTTCCCCTCTCCTCTCTCCCTTCTCTCTCTACTCTCCCTTCTCTACCTCCTCTCTCCTTCTCTATCTCTCTACCCTTCTCTATCTCCTCTTCTCTCGTTTCCTCTCTCCTTCCCTATTCTCCTTCTCTCTTCCCTCTTTTCCTCTCTCTCTCCTCTTCCCTCTTCTCCTTCTATATCTCCCTCTTACCCACTCCTTCTCTCGTTATCCTTACATGGAGAGAAGGAAGGAAGAGAGGAGCGAGAGGGGGAGAAGGAGAAGAAGAGAGGGGATAACGAGAAGGGAAGGAGAGGAGCGGAGGGAAGATGAGAAGGATGGGGAACACCTTCTCTCTGTATCTCCTCCTTCCCTTCATTGCCCCTCTTCTTGTTCTCTCTCTCCCTTCTCCTCTCCCCTTCTCCCTCTTCTCCTCTCTCCTATCCTCTTCTCTTCCCTCATCTTTGTTTTATCACTCACCCCCTTTTCTCTCCTCCTCTCCCCTTCTCTTTCTCCTTATCGCTCTCCTCCTCTCTCGTTTCGTCTCTCCTCCTCTATCTCCCTCTCGCTCCTTCTCTCTCCCATTCTCTATCTCTACCCTCCCTTCTTTATCTCGTTCCCTTCCCTAGTCCTCTTCTCCACCTTTCCTTCTCTATCCTCTTCTTCATTCTCTCGCTCTCTCGTTCAATCTCTCCTCCACTCTCCTTCTTCTTCTTTTTCTCTCCCCCCTCTTCTCCCTCTCTTCCTCTCCTCCGCTCTCTCTACTTCTCCTCTCTCTCCTCTTATCCTCTTATCCTCCGTCCCCTCCCTCTTCTCCTTCTCCCTCTCTCTCCTTCTCCTCTTATCCCTCCGTGTCCTCTCATTCCCTCTCTAGTGTCCTTTTTTCTGTCACCGTCCCTTCTGTATCTTGTCATCTCCCTCTCGTTCACCTCCCTCTCTCCTCTCTCCTTCTCCCTCTTCTCATCTCTCTCTCATCTTATCTTTCGTCTCCTCTTTCCCCATCTCTATCTCCCTCTTATCCGTCTCCTTCTTATACCTCTCCCCCACTCACTCCTTCTACTCCTCTCGCTCTCTGTCCCTTCTCCTCCCTCTTCTCTCTTCCTTTCTATCCCTCCTCTCTCTCCTCTTCCTTATTCTCTCCTCTCTCCCTATCCATATCCCGCTTCTCTCTTCTCTGTCTCTATCCTTCTCTCTGTCTCTCCCTTCTCCTTGTCTTCTCTACCTCCCTCTCCTCTCCTTCTCTCCTCTTCTCCCTCTTCCCTCCCCTCTCCTCTCTCATTGTCATTATCCTCCACCCTTCTAATTTTCTCTCTCCTTCTCTGTCTTTCTCTCTCTTCTTTCCCTCCCTCTCTCTTTATCTCTCTCTACTCTCTCCTTCTTCTCTCCTTTCTCTCGCTTCTCCTTTTCTCCCTCTCAATCTCTCTCCTCTCCCTTCTCTCTCTCCGTCTCTTCCTTCTATCTGTATCTATCACACTATCTCTCTACCCCTCTCTCTTCTCTCCTTTACCTCTCTCCTTCTCTCCCACTCTTCCCTCTTCTCCTTCTCTCTTCTCCCTCTCCTCATCTCTACCTCCCTCGTATTCCCTCTCCTTCTCCTCTCCCTTCCTTCTTAGCCCTCTCTCCTTATCCTTCTTTCTTCTTCTTCTCTCTCCCCCTCTTCCTATCCTTCTCTATCCTCCTCTTTCCCTTCTCCTCCTCTCTCTCGGTCTCTCTCCTTCTATCCCACTCCTTCTATCCCTCTACTTCCCCTCTCTCCCTTCTCTATCTTCCTCTTCTCTCCTCCTTAGCTCTCTTCTCTACCTCTCTCGTTCCCTCTCTCCCGCCTCCTCCCTCTTCTCCTTCATTCGCTATCTCCCTCTTATCCTCTTCTCCACTCCCTCCTTCTCTCGCTCTCTATCTTCCTTCTTCTCTGTCCTCTCTCCTTGTCCCTCTACTTCTCTCGATCCTCCTTTTCTCTCCCTTTCCCTTCTTTATCCTCTCTTCCTTCTCCTCCTCTCTCCACTACTCTATTCTCCTCCTCTCTCCCTCTTCCTTCTCTCTATACTCTTCTTATCCTCTTTTCTCCACTCTCATCTCTACCTTCTCTACTATCTCTCATTCTCGCTCTCTCTCTCTTCTCTCTCCTTCCCCTCACTCTTTTCTTCTCCCTCTCCTCTCTTCTCTACCTCTCCCCTCCTCATCCCTCGTCTCCTTCTCTTCGTCTCCTTCTTCTCCCCCTCTCCTTCTTCTCTCGCCCTCTCCCCCTTGCCCCTCTCTCTCCTCATCTCGCATTCTCTCTCGTTCTCCCTCTTATCCAATTTCTCTTCTCCTTCACACTCGTTCCCTCTCCTCTTATCCCCTCTCCTTGTCTCTTCTTCTACTCTCTCCCTCTCCTTCTCTCGCTCGCTTCTCCTTTTCCCCTCTCCTCTCTCCCTTCTCTCTCTACTCTCCTTTCTCTACCTCCTCTCTCCTTCTCTATCTCTCTACCCTTCTCTATCTCCTTTTCTCTCGTTTCCTCTCTCCTTCCCTATTCTCCTTCTCTCTTCCCTCTTTTCCTCTCTCTCTCCACTTCCCTCTTCTCCTTCTATATCTCCCTCTTACCCTCTCCTTCTCTCGTTATCCTTACATGGAGAGAAGGAAGGAAGGGAGGAGCGAGAGGGGGAGAAGGAGAAGAAGAGAGGGGATAACGAGAAGGGAAGGAGAGGAGCGGAGGTAAGATGAGAAGGATGGGGAACACCTTCTCTCTTTATCTCCTCCTTCCCTTCATTGCCCCACTTCACGTTCTCTCTCTACCTTCTCCCTCTTCTCCTCTCTCCTATCCTCTTCTCTTCGCTCATCTTTGTTTTATCACTCACCCCTTTTTCTCTCCTCCTCTCCCCTTCTCTTTCTCCTTATCGCTCTCCTCCTCTCTCGTTTCGTCTCTCCTCCCCTATCTCCCTCTCACTCCTTCTCTCTCCCATTCTCTATCTCTACCCTCCCTTCTCTATCTCGTTCCCTTCCCTAGTCCCTCTTCTCCACCTTTCCTTCTCTATGCTCTTCTTCATTTTCTCGCTCTCTCGTTCCATCTCTCCTCCACTCTCCTTCTTCTTCTTTTTCACTCCTCCCTCTTCTCCCTCTCTTTCTCTCCTCCGCTCTCTCTACTTCTCCTCTCTCTCCTCTTATCCTCTTATCCTCCGTCCCCTCCCTCTTCTCCTTCTCCCTCTCTCTCCTTCTCCTCTTATCCCTCCGTCTCCTCTCATTCCCTCTCTAGTGTCCTTTTTTCTCTCACCGTCCCTTCTGTATCTTGTCATCTCCCTCTCGTTCACCTCCCTCTCTCCTCTCTCCTTCTCCCTCTTCTCATCTCTCTCTCATCTTATCTTTCGTCTCCTCTTTCCCCATCTCTATCTCCCTCTTATCCGTCTCCTTCTTATACCTCTCCCCCACTCACTCCTTCTACTCCTCTCGCTCTCTGTCCCTTCTCCTCCCTCCTTTCTCTTCCCTTCTATCCCTCCTCTCTCTCCTCTTCCTTATTCTCTCCTCTCTCCCTATCCATATCCCGCTTCTCTCTTCTCTGTCTCTATCCTTCTCTCTGTCTCTCCCTTCTCCTTGTCTTCTCTACCTCCCTCTCCTCTCCTTCTCTCCTCTTCTCCATCTTCCCTCCCCTCTCCTCTCTCATTGTCATTATCCTCCACCCTTCTAATTTTCTCTCTCCTTCTCTGTCTTTCTCTCTCTTCTTTCCCTCCCTCTCTCTTTATCTCTCTCTACTCTCTCCTTCTTCTCTTGCTTCTCCTTTTCTCCCTCTCAATCTCTCTCCTCTCCCTTCTCTCTCTCCGTCTCTTCCTTCTATCTGTATCTATCACACTACCTCTCTACCCCTCTCTCTTCTCTCCTTTACCTCTCTCCTTCTCTCCCACTCTTCCCTCTTCTCCTTCTCTCTTCTCCCTCTCCTCATCTCTACCTCCCTCGTATTCCCTCTCCTTCTCCTCTCCCTTCCTTCTTATCCCTCTCTCCTTATCCTTCATTCTTCTTCTTCTCTCTCCCCCTCTTCCTATCCTTCTCTATCCTCCTCTTTCCCTTCTCCTCCTCTCTCTCGGTCTCTCCTCCTCTCTCCTTCTATCCCACTCCTTCTCCCCTTATCTCTTCTCCCTCTCCCCTCTACTTCCCCTCTCTCCCTTCTCTATCTTCCTCTTCTCTCCTCCTTCCCTCTCTTCTCTACCTCTCTCGTTCCCTCTCTCCCGCCTCTTCCCTCTTCTCCTTCATTCGCTATCTCCCTCTTATCCTCTTCTCCACTCCCTCCTTCTCTCGCTCTCTCTCTTCGTTCTTCCCTGTCCTCTCTCCTTGTCCCTCTACTTCTCTCGCTTCTCCTTTTCTCTCCCTTTCCCTTCTTTATCCTCTCTTCCTTCTCCTCCTCTCTCCACTACTCTATTCTCCTCCTCTCTCCCTCTTCCTTCTCTCTATACTCTTCTTATCCTCTTTTCTCCACTCTCATCTCTACCTTCTCTACTATCGCTCATTCTCGCTCTCCGTCTCTCTTCTCTCTCCTTCCCCTCTCTCTTTTCTTCTCCCTCTCCTCTCTTCTCTACCTCTCCCCTCCTCGTTCCTCTTCTCCTTCTCTTCGTCTCCTTCTTCTCCCCCTCTCCTTCTTCTCTCCGCCCTCTCCCCCTTGCCCCTCTCTCTTTCCCTCTCTCTCCTCATCTCGCATTCTCTCTCGTTCTCCCTCTTATCCAATTTCTCTTCTCCTTCACACTCGTTCCCTCTCCTCTTATCCCCTCTCCTTCTCTCTTCTTCTACTCTCTCCCTCTCCTTCTCTCGCTCGCTTCTCCTTTTCTCCTCTCCTCTCTCCCTTCTCTCTCTACGCTCCCTTCTCTACCTCCTCTCTCCTTCTCTATCTCTCTACCCTTCTCTATCTCCTCTTCTCTCGTTTCCTCTCTCCTTCCCTATTCTCCTTCTCTCTTCCCTCTTTTCCTCTCTCTCTCCTCTTACCCTCTCCTTCTCTCGTTATCCTTACATGGAGAGAAGGAAGGGAGAGAGGAGCGAGAGGGGAGAAGGAGAAGGAGAAGAAGAGAGAGGATAACGAGAAGGGAAGATGAGAGGGATGGGTAACACCTTCTCTCTCTATCTCCTCCTTCCCTTCATTGCTCCTCTTCTTGTTCTTTCTCTCCCTTCTCCTCTCCCTCTTCTCCTCTCTCCTATCCTCTTCTCTTCCCTCATCTTTATTTTATCACTCACCCCCTTTTCCCTCCTCCTCTCCCCTTCTCTTTCTCCTTATCGCTCTCCTCCTCTCTCGTTTCGTCTCTCCTCCTCTATCTCTCTCTCACTCCTTCTCTCTCCCATTCTCTATCTCTACCCTCCCTTCTCTATCTCGTTCCCTTCCCTAGTCCCTCTTCTCCACCTTTCCTTCTCTATCCTCTTCTTCATTCTCTTGCTCTCTCGTTCAATCTCTCCTCCTCTCTCCTCCTCTCTCCTTCTTCTTTTTCTTGTCTCTTCTCCCTCTGTTCCTCTCCTCCGCTCTCTCTACTTCTCCTCTCTCGCCTCTTATCCTCCGTCTCCTCCCGTCCCATCCCTCTTCTCCTTCTCCCTCTCTCCTTCTCCTCTTATCCCTCCGTCTCCTCTCATTCCCTCTCTAGTGTCTTTTTTTCTCTCACCGTCCCTTCTTTATCTTGTCATCTCCCTCTCGTTCACCTCCCTCTCTCCTCTCTCCTTCTCCCTCTTCTCATCTCTCTCTCCTCTTATCTTTCCTCTCCTCTTTCCCCATCTCTATTTCCCTCTTATCTGTCTCCTTCTTATACCTCTCCCCCACTCACTCCTTCTTCTCCTCTTGCTCTCTCTCCCTTCTCCTCCCTCCTCTCTCTTCCCTTCTATCCCTCCTTTTTTTTGCAAAGCAAAAGGGAGGCTTAGCCTCTAAATCTATTAAGTGTGTGTAAATTACAACCTACAAAATATGAGTCTTAAGTCCGCAGGGGGTGCCACATGCACACCCGGCCACTATTACAATTCTATCGCCATGCACGGCTACCCATTCTACTACTTATTACAAAAAGATTTCACCTCACTATGCCCATACTCTTTCAAAGTCACTCCAACTCGCGGGATCTTCTCGAATGTCCTTGAAGCTTCTCCCAACTATCCGCCCTTCTTCCTTCACACTTTGAATAACATCCACCGGGCGCCTCTTCTCGTCATCAAAGATGCGCCTATTTATTTCTTGCCAACATTCATGGACCACTGCTCCCAAGGCTAGCCACATGATATTTACTGTCCCAGCCCCTCCTCTAATCTGGATAACCCGTTGTACCTCAGCTTCCATTGTTTCTTCTACATCCATGTTGAGCTTTAGCACCCCCCGAATTTGTGCCCACACATGTCTTGTATACTCGCATTTCCAAAAAAGATGTGCCATATCTTCCTCTCCGTCCTCGCAAAGTACACACGTGGTATCATGCGTGGCTCCCCTCTGCTTCATGAGGCTCTTTGTTGTGAGTCTTCCACGTAAAGCCCACCAAAGTGTCATTGCGTGCTTCGGGACATGGTGCTTATGCCACACCAAGGGGGCCCAAACCACATCCTCCTTCTCCTGAATTACCCATGTCCACGCTTCCTTGGTTGTGAAGTTGTCACTCCTCATTCCAATTCGGGTCGGTTTGTCAATCCCACCCGAGATGGGGGTACCCATAATACGTGGCCAAAGTTCCTCCATCTCCAAACTACGTGGGAAGGGAAGGTTCCACACCTCATCCCGAATAAAATAAGACACATAAGTGTCAATTGGAACACCCATATTATGTTTCAGCCAATCTCCCCCCGGTCGGCTTATGAACGGCATTCCACACCATGGGTCAAGGAAGAAACGAATAGACTTCCCATCCCCAACTTGGTACTGAATTTTCTCCTTCGCTATGTCACGAACACTTAGGATGCCTCTCCATGCCCACGAGGAAGTCGATGGTGGCCGAGCAAGCCAAATGGACCGATTTCTCAAGTATTTCCGTCGCATGCATCTCACCCATAACGAGCCTCCATTCTCAACTACCAACCAAAAGAGTCGTAACATACCTACTTCATTCCATTCCGTGAGTCTCTTCAGGCCCAAGCTGCCCTTCTTCTTCGGTGTGCATATGTCTTTCCACGCCACGACCACCCACTTTTTTGGGCCCCCCCAAACAAAGTGTATCATGATACTCTCCACCTCCCTCAAGACGGTTTTTGGGAGTAAGAAAGCTGAAGTCCAATATATGCTAAACGAGACCAAGACACTTCGCACCAACTCCACCCTACCCGCCATGGAAAGGTGGTTTCGCTTCCAAGTGCTCAATCTAGTTCTCACCTTCTCAATGAGGCTCGAACAATGTTGCTTTCCTAAACGTGATGAGAATAATGGCAGCCCCAAATAGATAACCGGGAATTCCACCCTCTCCATCTCCAAGTGATCACATATCCATTGCCCATCTTGTGCATCACCCCCAAGGAATACTTGGCTCTTAGTTGTATTCAATTTAAGACCCGACATGGCTGAGAATTTGGAGAGAACCTCTTTTATAGCACGGGCATTAGCTCGTGTAGCATCCGCGAACACCATCACATCATCGGCGAACCAAAGGTGGGATATCGGAATGTCCCCACATCTACTTGGTTTGATTGCTCCTTCCTCCACCTCCTTTTTGATCATGACGCTCAATGTCTCCATGCAAAGTACAAACAAGTAGGGAGCTAGAGGGTCCCCTTGCCGAAGTCCATTAGTTGCTCGAAATGGCTTTGAGTTGGCTCCATTCACCGTCACCACAAACGATGCCTTCACACACGCCATCATCCACTTCGTCCATGTACTCGGGAACCCAAACCTCTTCAGCACCTCTTCAAGGAACTTCCAAGACACCGAATCGTATGCCTTCCGAAGATCTAATTTGAGACACATATGCCCTTTCCCACGGTTCAAGTGCATGTTGTGACAGACTTCACGTGCAAGCAAGATGTTGTCACTAATCCTTCGACCACTCACGAACGCACTTTGTGTTTCCCCCACCAACCTTGGCAAAACCTTCTTTAATCTATTTGCCAACACCTTTGATAGATATCGGTAGATCATGTTTCATAAGGAGATGGGCCGGTAATCATCCACCGTGCATGGTGTCGTCTTCTTCGGGATGAGTGTGATTGATGTGTAGTTGGCTTGAGCTAGCAATTTCCCACTTCGCATGAAGGAGTCCACCGCTTTAAAAACATCTCTTTTCAGCCACGACCAAGAGCACCTGAAAAACTTTGCATTGAAGCCATCGGGGCCCGTCGCCTTGTCCACATTTGAATTCATCACCACTTTCTCCAATTCTTCCATGGACAAGTCCTTCACTAGTGTCATTGCTTCCCCCTCCTCAAGTCGTGGGAAGAGGATTTGTGAGTCAAGATTTTGTACCTGAAAACCATTAGCAAACAAGTTAGAGTAACGACGCCTAAACGCCTCTCGAATCTTCTCCTCACTCTCGAATGTATTTCCCCTTCCAACACTCGTCTCATATTATTGGTGGCTCTCCTCACACGAAGGGAAGCATGAAAGAATCTCGAGTTCCGGTCTCCTTCACTTAACCACTTAATCCTCGATTTTTGCCTCAAGATGGATTCCTCCCAAACTAGTGCACGATCGAGCTCCTCTTTGGATCTAGTCTCTTGCTCTTGTAACCTATCGTCCTCCGGATGTGTCCTTCTTTGATGCCGCACTTCTTCTAGTGCATGCTTCGCTTCTCCCACTCTACTTTCTGGATTCCCAAACGTTTCCTTACTCCACTTCTTCAACGCCTCCTTGACCATGCCTAATTTTGCTACGACCCGGAACATGGGCGTCCCATCTACCAAGTTTGCCCATGATGAGCTTGCCACCTCCTCAAACCCCTCATGATCTGCCCAAAAATTAGCAAATCGAAACATTCTTGCCTTCCTCTCACCCTTATTTTCCGTTGTCATGAGAAGTGGCGAATGATCACTAAGCTCCCTTTCGCCCACGACATAGGCTACATCCGGGAATTCAGCCAACCATGCTTGTGTCATAAGGATCCTATCAATCCTAGTTTCAATGCACGCCTCTCTCTTCGATGAGTTAGTCCATGTGAATTCCCCACCCGTTGACGGTACTTCAAGTAGTTGCAAACGATCCAAACATACATTAAAATCATCCATAGCCGTGATGTTGAAACCCGAACCACCCCTCTTTTCACCCCGCCCTCGTATGCAATTGAAGTCACCACACACAAGCCAAGGTGTGGTATCCAATGGTGCCGCTCCTTCCAAGTCGTCCCATAACCTTCGGCGTTCCATGTATCCATTTTCCCCATACACCGCCGTAATAACAATGTGTTTCCCATTTCTTAATTCCCTTCCTTCAAGTTGTAGTAATTGTGATGTCTCCCATGTAACATGGAGATCCACTTTGCATTCATCCCACATCACAAGCACTCTTCCGGAGTCCACAATCATATTATTCGCCGCCCACTTGTTATTCCCCCATATTGCCCTTCGAAATCGATCCAACCTTTTCGTTTTGACTTTGTGTTCCACGATGCACACTACATCCGCCTTTGCTTCCTTTATTTTACCCCTTATCATAAGTGCACGACCGGGGAGATTTGCGCCGCGCACATTCCAAACAAGGACATTCATGGTTTTGGAGTAGGGGATCGTCGAGATCCCTTCCCACCTCGATTTACTCGTTGTTGCCCCAACGCCTTCTCACGAACGGCTTTAAACGCCTCCGGTTGTGGGGAGATAGATGACAAGTCCACCGATGGTGGTGGTGATAACACCTTAATTCCCGGCCTCTTCTCCCCGATTTGTTGCTCAACATCCTTGTCTCCCTCGGGCTGACCCACGTCAACTAAACCCATAAGAGCTTCGAACCGACCACTTGTACCCCCTCCCAACGCACCACTTCGAGTGAGCACCACACTAGAGCCTCCCTTCTCCATATTTCAAACCCCATGCTTTGGAGAAATCCACCCCTCATCTTGTGTTTCCTCTTCACGTGTAGAGAATAGCACCCCTCATGTGCATGCATATCAATTCCATTCCCTCCACTTACTCCCTTGCCACTTGTCGCATTTTGGTTTGACCTCCCATCATTTGCTTTCCCCTTTCCATGTGTCACATTTTTATTTGCTTCATGGCTGCCCAAAGGAGGAGGAATAAGAGCAATTTCGAAATCCCCATCTTGTGTTTCCTCTTCACGTGTAGAGAATAGCACCCCCTCATGTGCATGCATATCAATTCCATTCCCTCCACTTTCTCCCTTGCCACTTGTCTCATTTTGGTTTGGCCTCCCATCATTTGCTTTCCCCTTTCCATGTGTCTCATTTTTATTTGCTGGCTGCCCAAAGGAGGAGGAATGAGACCAATTTCGAAATCCCCACCCATGATTGGCTCAAACAAAGCAGCTTTTTCTTTTCCTATGACACCTTTTCCTTTTTGTCCTCTTGCTTTTTGTCCCCCTCCACTAACTTTTTGTCCCTCATGGTTTAGCCCATGTGCACCAAACTCCATGGCCACCTCACCCCCAAGGACACCACCTCCGACCAGCCCACTTCCGACCAGCCCCTCCTCGCCGGTAACCAATTCCGGCAGCTCCAATTCCTCTCTCTCAACGCCCAAACCAATCACCTCGGCTTCACCCTCCTTCTCCTCTCTTTCTCTTATTCCTCTTCCTCCTTTTCCAACGACAACCCATTCTTTATTCTTCTTCTTCCTGGTCGGCTTCCCTTTCACCTCCTCTCGGACTTTGTTTGGGCACTTGACCGGAGTATGGCCGAATTCCTTGCAATCAACACAATATCCCAATCTCCACTCATACTCCACCACAATGTCCTCCTCCTCTCCATCCTCTACTTGAACTCGAATTTTTGATGGGTAATCAAATGTGCATGGTACCTCCACACACAAACGTGCATAAGCCAATCTCCTCCCCACCGCCGTGTTCTCATCCATGTAGAGTGGCCTTCCGATAACACTAGCTATGGTGCTCAAATTTTTTGGTGACCAAAACCTCAAATCTAACTCCGGCAAGCGAATCCAAATGGGCACCGTGGACATCTTCTCCCTCTTCATCATGGTGGTGGGCGTCCATTTTTGCACAACTAGAGGTGTGCCCCTCACAAACCAAGGACCATTCTCAAGAACATACTCCAAGTCCTTGTAAATCGTGAACCTAAATAAAAGGAACTCCTCTTGCCGTCGGATCACTTCCAAACCTCCGGTGAGCTTCCACACCCTTTGCAAGTACTTCTCTAACGTGGGAAGATGTGGTTTGAAATCAACAAAGTAACAAAGCAATACCTTGTCCCATTTCTTCAATGCCTCCACCACCTCTTCTTTCGAGCACCTTGCCATGCGCACCCCATCCTTCACTTCCGGCTCCACAAACTCAAGGGCCGTGGATGCCCTTCGACAAGTGGAGAACAAATCCGTCCATTTCTTTGGAGTAGAACCCTCTTCTTTCCCAATGTGGCTCGGCCTCCCCTCCTCCAACACGTCTTGCTGCTCCAAATGAGCATTTTGGAGGTCCAAATGCTTGCCACAACCACCATCTTGCATCAAATCTTGAGAAGAGCGACTAAATCGCTCCATCTGAGTGGAAAATATGAAGATTTAAGTGGAAAACGTGAAAAAAGACCTAAGAAACCCATAGAAACCCCCATGCATTCCTAGAGTTTCTCTCTCCTACTTTTTCCTCTTTCCCTTCTCTCTTCTCCTCTCTCTTCTTCTTCTTCTATCCCTCCTGTCTCTCCTCTTTCTTATTCTCTCCTCTCTCCCTATCCATATCCCGTTTCTCTCTTCTCTGTCTCTATCATTCTCTCTGTCTCTCCCTTTCCTTGTCTTCTCTACCTCCCTCTCCTCTCCTTCTCTCCTCTTCTCCCTCTTCCCTCGTCTCTCCTCTCTCATTGTCATTATCCTCCCCCCTTCTAATTTTCTCTCTCCTTCTCTGTCTTTCTCTCTCTTCTCTCCCTCCCTCTTCTTTATCTCTCTCTACTCTCCCCTTCTTCTCTCCTTTCTCTCGCTTCTCCTTTTTTCCCTCTCAATATCTCTCTCCGTCTCTTCCTTCTATCTGTATCTATGACACTACCTCTCTACCCCTCTCTCTTCTCTCCTTTACCTCTCTCCTTCTCTCCCACTCTTCCCTCTTCTCCTTCTCTCTTCTCCCTCTCCTCATCTCTACCTCCCTCGTATTCCCTCTCATTCTCCTCTCCCTTCCTTCTTATCCCTCTCTCCTCATCCTTCTTCCTTCTTCTTCTATCTCTCCCTCTTCCTATCCTTCTCTATCCTCCTCTTTCCCTTCTCCTCCTCTCTCTCGGTCTCTCCCCCTCTCTCCTTCTGTCCCACTCCTTCTCCCCTTATCTCTTCTCCCTCTCCCCTCTAGTTCCCCTCTCTCCTTCTCTCTCTTCCTCTTCTTTCCTCCTTCCCTCTCTTCTCTACCTCTCTCGTTCCCTCTCTCCCGCCTCTTCTCCTTCATTCCCTATCTCCCTCTTATCCTCTTCTCCACTCCCTCCTTCGCTCGCTCTCTCTCTTCCTTCTTCTTTGTCCTCTCTCCTTGTTCCTCTACTTCTCCCGCTTCTCCTTTTCTCTCCTTTTCCCTTCTTTATCCCCTCTTCCTTCTCCTCCTCTCTCCTCTACTCTATTCTCCTCCCATCTCCCTCTTCCTCCTCTCTATACTCTTCTTATCCTCTTTTCTCCACTCTCATCTCTGCCTTGTCTACCATCTCCCATTCTCGCTCTCCGTCTCTCTTCTCTCTCCCTCCCCTCTCTCTTTTCTTCTCCCTCTCCTCTCTTCTCTACCTCTCCCCTCCTCGTCCCTCTTCTCCTTCTCTTCGTCTACTTCTTCTCCCCCTCTCCTTCTTCTCTCCGCCCTCTCCCTCTTGCCCCTCTCTCTTTCCCTCTCTCTCCTCATCTCGCATTCTCTCTCGTTCTCCCTCTTATCCACTTTCTCTTCTCCTTCTCACTCGTTCCCTCTCCTCTTATCCTCTCTCCTTCTCTCTTCTTCTACTCTCTCCCTTTCCTTCTCTCGCTCGCTTCTCCTTTTCCCCTCTCCTCTCTCCCTTCTCTCTCTACTCTCCCTTCTCTACCTCCTCTCTCCTTCTCTATCTCTCTACCCTTCTCTATCTCCTCTTCTCTCGTTTCCTCTCTCCTTCCCTATTCTCCTTCTCTCTTCCCTCTTTTCCTTTCTCTCTCCTCTTACCTCTTCTCCTTCTATGTCTCCCTCTTACCCTCTCCTTCTCTCGTTATCCTTACATGGAGAGAAGGAAGGAAGAGAGGAGCGAGAGGGGGAGAAGGAGAAGAACAGAGAGGATAACGAGAAGGGAAGATGAGAAGGATGGGGATCACCTTCTCTCTCTATCTCCTCCTTCCCTTCATTGCTCCTCTTCTCGTTCTCTCTCTCCCTTCTCCCTCTTCTCCTCTCTCCTATCCTCTTCTCTTCCCTCATCTTTGTTTTATCACTCACCTCCTTTTCACTCCTCCTCTCCCCTTCTCTTTCCCCTTATCGCTCTCCTCCTCTCTCGTTTCGTCTCTCCTCCTCTATCTCTATCTCGCTCCTCTCTCCCATTCTCTATCTCTACCCTCCCTTCTCTATCTCGTTCCCTTCCCTAGTCCCTCTTCTCCACCTTTCCTTCTCTATCCTCTTCTTCATTCTCTCGCTCTCCCGTTCAATCTCTCCTCCTCTCTCCTTCTTCTTCTTCTTCTTTTTCTTCTCTCTCCCCCCTCTTCTCCCTCTCTTCCTCTCCTCCGCTCTCTCTACTTCCCCTCTCTCTCCTCTAATGCTCTGTCTCCTCCCGTCCCCTCCCTCTTCTCCTTCTCCCTCTCTCTCCTTCTCCTCTTATCCCTCCGTCTCCTCTCATTCCCTCTCTAGTGTCCTTTTTTTCTCTCACCGTCCCTTCTTTATCATGTCATCTCCCTCTCGTTAACCTCCCTCTCTCCTATCTCCTTCTCGTTCTCCCTCTTCTCATCTCTCTCTCCTCTTATCTTTCGTCTCCTCTTTCCCCATCTCTATCTCCCTCTTATCCGTCTCCTTCTTATACCTCTCCCCCACTCACTCCTTCTACTCCTCTCGCTCTCTCTCCCTTCTCCTCCCTCCTCTCTTCCCTTGTATCCCTCCTCTCTCTCCTCTTCCTTATTCTCTCCTCTCTCCCTATCCATATCCCGCTTCTCTCTTCTCTGTCTCTATCCTTCTCTCTGTCTCTCCCTTCTCCTTGTCTTCTCTACCTCCCTCTGCTCTCCTTCTCTCCTCTTCTCCCTCTTCCCTCCTCTCTCCTCTCTCATTGTCATTATCCTTCCCCCTTCTAATTTTCTCTCTCCTTCTCTGTCTTTCTCTCTCTTCTCTCCCTCCCTTTTTCTTTATCTCTCTCTACCCTCTCTTTCTTCTTCTCTCCTTTCTCTCGCTTCTCCTTTTCTCCCTCTCAATCTCTCTCCGTCTGTTCCTTCTATCTGTATCTATCACACTACCTCTCTACCCCTCTCTTCTCTCCTTTACCTCTCTCCTTCTCTCCCACTCTTCGCTCTTCTCCTTCTCTCTTCTCCCTCTCCTCACCTCTACCTCCCTCGCATTCCCTCTCTTCTCTACCTCCTCGTCCCTCTTCTCCTTCTCTTCGACTACTTCTTCTCCCCCTCCCTTCTTCTCTCCGCCCTCTCCCTCTTGCCCCTCTCTCTTTCCCTCTCTCTCCTCATCTCGCATTCTCTCTCGTTCTCCCTCTTATCCACTTTCTCTTCTCCTTCTCACTCGTTCCCTCTCCTCTTATCCTCTCTCCTTCTCTCGCTCGATTCTCCTTTTCCCCTCTCCTCTCTCCCTTCTCTCTCTACTCTCCCTTCTCTACTACCTCCTCTCTCCTTCTCTATCTCTCTACCCTTCTCTATCTCCTCTTCTCTCGTTTCGTCTCTCCTTCCCTATTCTCCTTCTCTCTTCCCTCTTTTCCTTTCTCTCTCCTCTTCCCTCTTCTCCTTCTATATCTCCCTCTTACCCTCTCCTTCTCTCGTTATCCTTACATGGAGAGAAGGAAGGAAGAGAGGAGCGAGAGGGGGAGAAGGAGAAGAAGAGAGAGGATAACGAGAAGGGAAGGAGAGGAGCGGAGGGAAGATGAGAAGGATGGGGAACACCTTCTCTCTCTATCTCCTCCTTCCCTTCATTGCTCCTCTTCTCGTTCTCTCTCTCCCTTCTCCTCTCCCCTTCTCCCTCTTCTCCTCTCTCCTATCCTCTCTTCCTTCTCCTCCTCTCTCCTCTACTCTATTCTCCTCCCATCTCCCTCTTCCTCCTCTCTATACTCTTCTTATCCTCTTTTCTCCACTCTCATCTCTGCCTTCTCTACCATCTCTCATTCTCGCTCTCCGTCTCTCTTCTCTCTCCCTCCCCTCTCTCTTTTCTTCTCCCTCTCCTCTCTTCTCTACCTCTCCCCTCCTCGTCCCTCTTCTCCTTCTCTTCGTCTACTTCTTCTCCCCCTCTCCTTCTTCTCTCCGCCCTCTCCCTCTTGCCCCTCTCTCTTTCCCTCTCTCTCCTCATCTCGCATTCTCTCTCGTTCTCCCTCTTATCCACTTTCTCTTCTCCTTCTCACTCGTTCCCTCCCCTCTTATCCTCTCTCCTTCTCTCTTCTTCTACTCTCTCCCTCTCCTTCTCTCGCTCGCTTCTCCTTTTCCCCTCTCCTCCCTCCCTTCTCTCTCTACTCTCCCTTCTCTACCTCCTCTCTCCTTCTCTATCTCTCTACCCTTCTCTATCTCCTCTTCTCTCGTTTCCTCTCTCCTTCCCTATTCTCCTTCTCTCTTCCCTCTTTTCCTTTCTCTCTCCTCTTCCCTCTTCTCCTTCTATATCTCCCTCTTACCCTCTCCTTCTCTCGTGATCCTTACATGGAGAGAAGGAAGGAAGAGAGGAGCGAGAGGGGGAGAAGGAGAAGAAGAGAGAGGATAACGAGAAGGGAAGGAGAGGAGCGGAGGGAAGATGAGAAGGATGGGGAACACCTTCACTCTCTATCTCCTCCTTCCCTTCATTGCTCCTCTTCTCGTTCTCTCTCTCCCTTCTCCTCTCCCCTTCTCCCTCTTCTCCTCTCTCCTATCCTCTTCTCTTCCCTCATCTTTGTTTTATCACTCACCCCCTTTTCTCACCTCCTCTCCCCTTCTCTTTCTCCTTATCGCTCTCCTCCTCTCTCGTTTCGTCTCTCCTCCTCTATCTCTCTCTCGCTCCTTCTCTCTCCCATTCTCTATCTCTACCCTCCCTTCTCTATCTCGTTCCCTTCCCTAGTCCCTCTTCTCCACCTTTCCTTCTCTATCCCCTTCTTCATTCTCTCGCTCTCCCGTTCAATCTCTCCTCCTCTCTCCTTCTTCTTCTTCTTTTTCTTCTCTCTCCCCCCTCTTCTCCCTCTCTTCCTCTCCTCCGCTCTCTCTACTTCTCCTCTCTCTCCTCTTGTCCTCCGTCTCCTCCCGTACCCTCCCTCTTCTCCTTCTCCCTCTCTCTCCTTCTCCTCTTATCCCTCCGTCTCCTCTCATTCCCTCTCTAGTGTCCTTTTTTCTCTCACCATCCCTTCTTTATCTTGTCATCTCCCTCTCGTTCACCTCCCTCTATCCTCTCTCCTTCTCCCTCTTCTCATCTCTCTCTCCTCTTATCTTTCCTCTCCTCTTTCCCCATCTCTATCTCCCTCTTATCCGTCTCCTTCTTATACCTCTCCCCCACTCACTCCTTCTACTCCTCTCGATCTCTCTCCCATCTCCTCCCTCCTCTCTCTTCCCTTCTATCCCTCCTCTCTCTCCTCTTCCTTATTCTCTCCTCTCTCCCTATCCATATCCCGCTTCTCTCTTGTCTGTCTCTATCCTTATCTCTGTCTCTCCCTTCTCCTTGTCTTCTCTACCTCCCTCTCCTCTCCTTCTCTCCTCTTCTCCCTCTTCCCTCCTCTCTCCTCTCTCATTGTCATTATCGTTCCCCCTTCTAATTTTCTCTCTCCTTCTCTGTCTTTCTCTCTCTTCTCTCCCTCCCTCTCTCTTTATCTCTCTCTACTCTCTCCTTCTTCTTTCCCTCGCTTCTCCTTTTCTCCCTCTCAATCTCTCTCCTCTCCCTTCTCTCTCTCCGTCTCTTCCTTCTATCTATATCTATCACACTACCTCTCTACCCCTCTCTCTTCTCTCCTTTACCTCTCTCCCTCTCTCCCACTCTTCCCTCTTCTCCCTCTCCTCATCTCTACCTCCCTCGTATTCCCTCTCCTTCTCCTCTCCCTTCCTTCTTATCCCTCTCTCCCTATCCTTCTTTCTTCTTCTTCCCTCTCCCCCTCTTCCTATCCTTCTCTATCCTCCTCTTTCCCTTCTCCTCCTATCTCTCGGTCTCTCTCCTTCTATCCCACTCCTTCTCCCCTTATCTCTTCTCCCTCTCCCCTCTACTTCCCCTCTCTCCCTTCTCTCTCTTCCTCTTCTCTCCTCCTTCCCTCTCTTCTCTACCTCTCTCGTTCCCTCTCTCCCGCCTCTTCCCTCTTCTCCTTCATTCCCTATCTCCCTCTTATCCTCCTCTCCACTCCCTCCTTCTCTCGCTCTCTCTCTTCCTTCTTCTTTGTCCTCTCTCCTTGTTCCTCTACTTCTCCCGCTTCTCCTTCTCTCCTTTTCCCTTCTTTATCCTCTCTTCCTTCTCCTCCTCTCTCCTCTACTCTATTCTCCTCCCATCTCCCTCTTCCTCCTCTCTATACTCTTCTTATCCTCTTTTCTCCACTCTCATCTCTGCCTTCTCTACCATCTCTCATTCTCGCTCTCCGTCTCTCTTCTCTCTCCCTCCCCTCTCTCTTTTCTTCTCCCTCTCCTCTCTTCTCTACCTCTCCCCTCCTCGTCCCTCTTCTCCTTCTCTTCGTCTACTTCTTCTCCCCCTCTCCTTCTTCTCTCCGCCCTCTCCCTCTTGCCCCTCTCTCTTTCCCTCTCTCTCCTCATCTCGCATTCTCTCTCGTTCTCCCTCTTATCCACTTTCTCTTCTCCTTCTCACTCGTTCCCTCTCCTCTTATCCTTTCTCCTTCTCTCTTCTTCTACTCTCTCCCTCTCCTTCTCTCGCTCGCTTCTCCTTTTCCCCTCTCCTCTCTCCCTTCTCTCTCTACTCTCCCTTCTCTACCTCCTCTCTCCTTCTCTATCTCTCTACCCTTCTCTATCTTCTCTTCTCTCGTTTCCTCTCTCCTTCCCTATTCTCCTTCTCTCTTCCCTCTTTTCCTTTCTCTCTCCTCTTCCCTCTTCTCCTTCTATATCTCCCTCTTACCCTCTCCTTCTCTCGTTATCCTTACATGGAGAGAAGGAAGGAAGAGAGGAGCGAGAGGGGGAGAAGGAGAAGAAGAGAGAGGATAACGAGAAGGGAAGGAGAGGAGCGGAGGGAAGATGAGAAGGATGGGGAACACCTTCTCTCTCTATCTCCTCCTTCCCTTCATTGCTCCTCTTCTCGTTCTCTCTCTCCCTTCTCCTCTCCCCTTCTCCCTCTTCTCCTCTCTCCTATCCTCTTCTCTTCCCTCATCTTTGTTTTATCACTCACCCCCTTTTCTCTCCTCCTCTCCCCTTCTCTTTCTCCTTATCGCTCTCCTCCTCTCTCGTTTCGTCTCTCCTCCTCTATCTCTCTCTCTCGCTCCTTCTCTCTCCCATTCTCTATCTCTACCCTCCCTTCTCTATCTCGTTCCCTTCCCTAGTCCCTCTTCTCCACCTTTCCTTCTCTATCCCCTTCTTCATTCTCTCGCTCTCCCGTTCAATCTCTCCTCCTCTCTCCTTCTTCTTCTTCTTCTTCTTCTTCTTCTTTTTCTTCTCTCTCCCCCCTCTTCTCCCTCTCTTCCTCTCCTCCGCTCTCTCTACTTCTCCTCTCTCTCCTCTTGTCCTCCGTCTCCTCCCGTCCCCTCCCTCTTCTCCTTCCCCCTCTCTCTCCTTATCCTCTTATCCCTCCGTCTCCTCTCATTCCCTCTCTAGTGTCCTTTTTTCTCCCACCGTCCCTTCTTTATCTTGTCATCTCCCTCTCGTTGACATCCCTCTATCCTCTCTCCTTCTCCCTCTTCTCATCTCTCTCTCCTCTTATCTTTCCTCTCCTCTTTCCCCATCTCTATCTCCCTCTTATCCGTCTCCTTCTTATACCTCTCCCCCACTCACTCCTTCTACTCCTCTCGCACTCTCTCCCATCTCCTCCCTCCTCTCTCTTCCCTTCTATCCCTCCTCTCTCTCCTCTTCCTTATTCTCTCCTCTCTCCCTATCCATATCCCGCTTCTCTCTTCTCTGTCTCTATCCTTCTCTCTGTCTCTCCCTTCTCCTTGTCTTCTCTACCTCCCTCTCCTCTCCTTCTCTCCTCTTCTCCCTCTTCCCTCCTCTCTCCTCTCTCATTGTCATTATCGTTCCCCCTTCTAATTTTCTCTCTCCTTCTCTGTCTTTCTCTCTCTTCTCTCCCTCCCTCTCTCTTTATCTCTCTCTACTCTCTCCTTCTTCTTTCCCTCGATTCTCCTTTTCTCCCTCTCAATCTCTCTCCTCTCCCTTCTCTCTCTCCGTCTCTTCCTTCTATCTGTATCTATCACACTACCTCTCTACCCCTCTCTCTTCTCTCCTTTATCTCTCTCCTTCTCTCCCACTCTTCCCTCTTCTCCCTCTCCTCATATCTACCTCCCTCGTATTCCCTCTCCTTCTCCTCTCCCTTCCTTCTTATCCCTCTCTCCCTATCCTTCTTTCTTCTTCTTCCCTCTCCCCCTCTTCCTATCCTTCTCTATCCTCCTCTTTCCCTTCTCCTCCTCTCTCTCGGTCTCTCTCCTTCTATCCCACTCCTTCTCCCCTTATCTCTTCTCCCTCTCCCTCTCTCCTTCTCTCTCTTCCTCTTCTCTCCTCCTTCCCTCTCTTCTCTACCTCTCTCGTTCCCTCTCTCTCGCCTCTTCCCACTTCTCCTTCATTCCCTATCTCCCTCTTATCCTCCTCTCCACTCCCTCCTTCTCTCGCTCTCTCTCTTCCTTCTTCTTTGTCCTCTCTCCTTGTTCCTCTACTTCTCCCGCTTCTCCTTTTCTCTTCTTTTCCCTTCTTTATCCTCTCTTCCTTCTCCTCCTCTCTCCTCTACTCTATTCTCCTCCCATCTCCCTCTTCCTACTCTCTATACTCCTCTTATCCTCTTTTCTCCACTCTCATCTCTGCCTTCTCTACCATCTCTCTTTCTCGCTCTCCGTCTCTCTTCTCTCTCCCTCCCCTCTCTCTTTTCTTCTCCCTCTCCTCTCTTCTCTACCTCTCCCCTCCTCGTCCCTCTTCTCCTTCTCTTCGTCTACTTCTTCTCCCCTCTCCTTCTTCTCTCCGCCCTCTCCCTCTTGCCCTTCTCTCTTTCCCTCTCCTCTCCTCATCTCGCATTCTCTCTCGTTCTCCCTCTTATCCACTTTCTCTTCTCCTTCTCACTCGTTCCTCTCCTCTTATCCTCTCTCCTTCTCTCTTCTTCTACTCTCTCCCTCTCCTTCTCTCGCTCGCTTCTCCTTTTCTCCCCTCTCCTCTCTCCCTTCTCTCTCTACTCTCCCTTCTCTACCTCCTCTCTCCTTCTCTATCTCTCTACCCTTCTCTATCTCCTCTTCTCTCGTTTCCTCTCTCCTTCCCTATTCTCCTTCTCTCTTCCCTCTTTTCCTTTCTCTCTCCTCTTCCCTCTTCTCCTTCTATATCTCCCTCTTATCCTCTCCTTCTCTCGTTATCCTAACATGGAGAGAAGGAAGGAAGAGAGGAGCGAGAGGGGAGAAGGAGAAGAAGAGAGAGGATAACGAGAAGGGAAGGAGAGGAGCGGAGGGAAGATGAGAAGGATGGGGAACACCTTCTCTCTATCTCCTCCTTCCCTTCATTGCTCCTCTTCTCGTTCTCTCTCTCCCTTCTCCTCTCCCCTTCTCCCTCTTCTCCTCTCTCCTATCCTCTTCTCTTCCCTCATCTTTGTTTTATCGCTCACCCCCTTTTCTCTCCTCCTCTCCCCTTCTGTTTCTCCTTATCGCTCTCCTCCTCTCTCGTTTTGTCTCTCCTCCTCTATCTCTCTCTCGCTCCTTCTCTCTCCCATTCTCTATCTCTACCCTCCCTTCTCTATCTCGTTCCCTTCCCTAGTCCCTCTTCTCCACCTTTCCTTCTCTATCCCCTTCTTCATTCTCTCGCTCTCCGTTCCTTCAATCTCTCCTCCTCTCTCCTTCTTCTTCTTCTTCTTCTTCTTCTTTTTCTTCTCTCTCCCCCTCTCTTCCTCTCCTCCGCCTCTCTTACTTCTCCTCTCTCTCCTCTTGTCCTCCGTCTCCTCCCGTCCCCTCCCTCTTCTCCTTCTCCCTCTCTCTCCTTCTCCTCTTATCCCTCCGTCTCCTCTCATTCCGTCTCTAGTGTCCTTTTTTCTCTCACCGTCCCTTCTTTATCTTGTCATCTCCCTCTCGTTCACCTCCCTCTATCCTCTCTCCTTCTCCCTCTTCTCATCTCTCTCTCCTCTTATCT